>OW388083.2:16060000-18560000 GCA_936449025.2 Sarcophaga subvicina | reverse complement strand
CAGAATATTTGTAAGAATAAATAACACCACACCATGACTTCTTGAGGAACTTCAGAACTTCCATTGCAGGTAGAAGTCGCCGTAGTCTAGTAGATAGTGTGTTGGCTTATTAAACGTAAAGCCAGGGCTCGAGCCTCAGGCCAGACATCAAAGACAAAATACAAAAAGTATTTCTTCGGCGATTTCCTCTCAGCAGATTTCTGGCAAAAATTCTGAGAGAGAATAAAAATTGCCATGAAAAAGTTTCTCAAAAATCAGTCGTTCTGAGTCGACTTTAAACTGTAGGTCCCATCACTCATGTATAAAATTAACACAAACAACATAAGTGGCGTGAGAAACTAGGACGTTGTACAATAGGTCAATTCGACCTCCGGGTACTGTACTTGTCTTAATTGACAAGTACACGTCCTCTTATCTAACCTAACCTAAATACAAGTATCCGCAAATAGCTCGTGCTGTGGTTGCAGTCATGTTTCGGGAGCTATCAGGCGTAGTTTATTTTAAATCCCCGCGGTGATGCCACCTGTGGCGGTGATTATTTAGAATGGAAGTATCTTTGGTGAAGATATTGCCATAGTTTCTGATTGCTAGGCGGTTGTCGGAGCACTGGGTTCTCACATAAAGACCTCTAGGACGGTTTACGACTGTCATAAGGTTCTCAGCGTAATTCTGGCATTTTGGAATACTGCAAAGGACATGTACTGGCCAGATATGGCCCAACCATTGAACTTTCGTGAATGTTTCCTTCATTGGAAACTCCACTAAGGCCTTCCAAGTTAAGTACTGAAAGAGCAGTATTGCTTTCCGTTTTTCTGCTCCATTTTTATTATTGATTTCAAGTATGCTTTTGGCTTTGTTATAAACAAATTTACAACTTTTTTTTTTAATATTCCATTCAATTTTAAAATATTAAAAACAATTGAATGCCAAATGTTTAAATGCTGTTATATTATGCAAGTGCTACGTGCTTATGCACTTTTGTGAATTTTATTCTATTTTAAGAATGAAAAAAAAAGTATGAAACAAATAAAGTTCAATTTTGTAGCTGGTTGGGTCGCATATTGTTTTGCTATACAGCGTTCCAATTTTTATTTCCATATTAAGCAGCCATGTAAAGCAAGCATGTTGAACATAAACTGTTTTTATGTGTTTTTCTCTTTCAAAAACATTGCATTTGTAAAACTAAAACAATGTGCAAAAAAAAAGAAAACAATAAAATAATTTTTATTGTTTGCCTATATAAAGTAGAAGGCGATTTAAATTATGGCAGGATATTTCGCAAGTATCTTGTAAAGGGTGAGCCATTTAAAAGTTAAATTTAAGAATGAAATTAAAAAAAAAACATTTTGAAATTTTCTAAATCTATGTGTTCGTTGGGAAGTACAATTGTTCCGGTTAGAAATGGCTGCCGTATCCGGCCTCACAGTACTTCATTCGATCGAACTAGTTTTCGTGCACTTTTTCAAATGTATGGGGTCGCATCTCGGCAATGGCATCACGAATGTTGGCTTTCAAATGCTCAATTGTCTGTGGTTTGTCGGCATAACACTGTTATTCACCGCAGCCCTACAGAAAATAGTCCAACGATGTCAAAACATAGCTTCTTGGCGGCCAATTGACATCACCATTTCAACTAATTAAACGACCATCAAATGTTTGACGCAAACAATCGATTGTGGCATGAGATATGTGGCAACTTGCACCATTCTGTTGAAACCAAACATCGAAGAAACCGGTTATCATGGTGCGTTAGATGTCCGTAATGGTTGTTCCGTCCTCATTTTCAGAAAAATATGGGCCAATGATGCCTCCGCAGCACAAGCCGCTTCTGTAAGACCACGTGTGGGTTTTCTGAGCCCTAAATACGCCAATTCTGTTTATTAACGTATCCACCGAAGAGAAAATGATCTTCATTTGAAAAGATGATTTGTTTTGGGCCAAATCGTCAACATCGTGCAGTTTCTTGTTGGCCCAATAAATCCCAACGTTGCTCAAGCTTAAATCGATTCATTACCTTCAGTGGAGATATACTGAATTTTGTTACAGAATAGAATAGCAAGTATTGCCAGACTCGCATTTACAGATGGTTTAAATTTAAACCGAAACCTTTTTCTGATCTGGCTGCACTATATTTTACATACAATAGCGTTAAGCAATCACACTGTTAAACATTGTAAAGGGTGTTTTTTTATAGAGGTATAGAACTTTAAGTTGCAATAAAACAACGATGGATTATTCGATTGACATGAATTTTATTTATCCGAAAGATAATCTTGTGGCATTACATTTTAAATATGATTTCTGGCATATGACCGCCACGGCTGGCGCGGATGTAGTTCAATCTGGACGTCCAATTTTCGATGACTTTTTCCAACATTTGTGGCCGTATATCGGCAATAATACGGCGAATGTTGTCTTCCAAATGGTCAAGCGTTTGTGGCTTTACCGCATAGACCAATGACTTTACATAGCCCCACAGAAAGTAGTCTAGCGGTGTTAAATCACAAGATCTTGGAGGCCAATTCACAGGTCCAAAACGTGAAATTAGGCGGTTACCAAACGTGTCTTTCAATAAATCTATTGTGGCATGAGCTGTGTGACATGTTGCGCCGTCTTGTTGAAACCACATCTCCTGGACATCATGGTTATTCAATTCAGGAATGAAAAAGTTAGTAATCATGGCTCTATACCGATCACCATTGACTGTAACGTTCTGGCCACCATCGTTTTTGAAAAAGTACGGACCAATGATTCCACCAGCCCATAAAGCGCACCAAACAGTCAGTTTTTCTGGATGTAACGGTGTTTCCACATACACTTGAGGATTACCTTCACTCCAAATGCGGCAATTTGTTTCTTGACCTAGCAATTCAACCAGAAGTGCGCTTCATCGCTAAACAAAATTCGCTTATGAAAATCGGGAACAACGGTAATTTCGTTTTGGGCCCATCCGACGAATCTACGCCTTACTTGATGATCGTTTGGCTTCAAATCTTGCACGAGTTGGATTTTGTAAGCACGCAAACCAAGATCCTTCCGCAAAATTTTCCATAAAGTGGATGGACACAGATCCAATTCCTGTGCTGGATGGCGGATGGACTCATTCGGGTCTTACTCAATGCTACGCTCTTCAGCAGCAATAGCTTCTTCTGTACGCACCGTACAGCGTCTCTGGGGATGCGAGTTATCAATAAGAGTAAACGTGGTGCGAAAACGTTCCATGGTTAATCGAATTAACTGCTCTGATGGACGATTTTGTCGACGATAAAATGGACGTAGTGCGCGATACGTTTTCCGCACAGAACCATTATTTTCGAAATAAGATTGCACTATTTGCAAGCGTTGTTCAGGCGTGAGTCTATTCATGATGAATTGCCAAACCAAACTGAGAATAAATCACTTGATAGCTGTTAAATCGGTCGCCATCTTGAAAAGTAATGCCAACTTAAAGTTCTATACCTCTTTTAAAAACACCCTTTATTATTCACCTAAAAATAACACAAATTAATAAGAAAAAAAGTTGTTATTTAAGCATGTGTTTTTGGCAAAACCCTAATAAACATGAAACAAAACTTAAAAGCATAAAAGATTTTGAAAAACAAAAAAAAATATATTATTTTACTGTCTTCTTAATTTCAATTTTAATGTTTCCGTTTTTGCAACTCCTTCACTCTGTTTCTTGCTCCTGCACTCGCTCAAAGTCTCTCTCTCTCTCCCTTTCTATCGAACTGTAACCATTAATATAACAGCAGTGTTGTGTTTCAATTCTTTTTCCTTTGTTTTGTTGTTTCTCTGTTTGTTTCTGTGTTTAGCTTGAAACGATTTTATATTCTTATTTTAATACCCACGCTTCACTGACACACATACACTATGAAATAAAAAATCTATAATTTTGTGACTTCTTTTGCTAAAAAGCGAGGTTAAGTTTTGCTTTAAAATGCAAAAATAAGGGACAAATACACGATGATTGCCGTTTTATAAAACAGGAAATTGTGGCAATTTGTCACTATTTGGGAGTGTTTTTAATGAGAGAGACAAAAAGAAAGAAAGAGAAAAAAGATATGTACGTACATTAAAAACAGCAACTAAAATTTATAGCCTCTAATAAATTATAGCACATTGTGAGGAAGAGTATTGCATGTTACAGAAACAACAAAAACATGTAGCAACCAAAAGAACTTGGCCGGGAAATTAAAATGCATCCACTGTGTTTGAGCTGACTTATAACCTTAAAATAATAGATTTGTTTTCCATGGGCGTTGTAAATAAATAAAAACAACAGAAAATTTATCAAGTTTGTGGCTATAAAATGTATTCTTTAAAGCATATTCAAAGAAAGTTTTTCGATTTTAAGAAATATTTTTAGAAAAAAAAATGGCCTTTTCAGCTTACCGATTATTGAGATATTCTTTTAATAATTGCACACATTTATTCATAGCCGCCCCACAGTAAAGTCTAACGTCATATCGCATTATCTTAACGGTCAAAACGTAATATCACTATTTTTGGAAACTGCTTTAGCAATGCAAGAAAAATTGCTTATGGACTACACAGTTCATAATGTTCAATTGCAGGATAAAAAAGTACGGTCTCTTGTGATCTGAATTGACGGTATCAGTTCTTCCAGGATTTTTGTTTTTTGAAAAAATACGACTCAATAACTACTCTAAACCCTAATGCTTAACAAACAGGCATTGTTTTCAAACGCAATGGCTTTTACACAATTACTTTTGAGTTCCCTGGGTGCTATAAGTGACCATGTTGCTTGTCGCTGTAACCCAGAAATTAAATATTGTTGAAGAAAATTTTGTTCCAAAATTTAGCACTGAAAACTTGTTGTTCTGGCCCCCAATCAACATATCTATGACGTTGTGAATGGTCAGCCCGCTCAGATTGATTGTTGTGTGAGTTGGATTTTCCATTGATAAACGTGCAATTCAAAATGCAAAATATGACATAATAAGCCGTAATATAGGCGCAATTGCTGAGAATGTTGCCATGCGATCGATAAACTCAGATTAAACGCCACATTGTACGTAGGATTACAACCTAGCTTCTCACACCACCTACAGTTTAATGTTCGATTCCGAACGACAGATTTTTTTGAAACTTTTCATTGCAATTTTATTTACTCTTAGAGCTTTTGCCAGAAATCTGCCAGAGAGGAAGAAATATTTTTTCATATTTCGTTTTATTGTAGACTTCTAACCGGGGGTTTGAACCACATGTCTAATAAGCCAACACACTACCTACTAAACTACGGTGACTTCCCCACACTTTTTCTAAAAGCGATATTATGTGGCAGCGCGACGATATGCAAGACTGATAACATCTCTAATGGTTTTCTTGAAATTTCTTTAAAATCCTAATAATTTCTTGAATAACAGGTCGCTTATGATGACCATAATCACCATGTAATGCTGGAAATGTGGCTGCGTTTGAATTATCACTTTTGTAGTCAGTTTTAACTTTTCACTAATTGAGTGATACTACTGATACAGCTGGTAGCCTTCCCACATCGATGGTTTTGAAACTACAAAATTCAATAAATTGAAACAGTTTTATATGCGAAACGATTTTTTATATTTTTTCATAGCTACTGGTATTATATAATTAATAAATCAAGTGAATTAATTCACAATAACAATTGTTATTTAATTTTAGTTTTTATTTGTTTTACAAATACAATTTACATACAATAATGAATAAATAATATTTTTATTGAGTGACAATTAAATTTATAAAAAAAATTAATGAATTGTGAAGAAATACGCGTTTATTCCATTAATTTTAACGCTTTTCGCCGTAAAAAGTTGACAATGCTCATTATTTTCTTAATATTACAAAAAAAATGATTTTACTCTACACTCGTTGACTCTCAAACACTCTGTATGCATTTGCATTTTATGTTGTTCTTGGTTTGGTGAGATAATTAATACTTGCCTACAACAAAATAAGATAATCATAAAAACAACAACTGGAAAACGTGTTGTTTTGTTTATATTTACATGTATTGTTACTTTGTTTACATTGAGAGAATACGATGATGTGTAAGTGCTATTATTATTTTCATACATACGATTCCTTTAGAAGTTCTCCTTTAACGGTTTTTAGCTCTTTTGCTATCTTTGGAATTATGTTGTTATTATTGCCAACAGCACAAAAGCAAGAAAAAGTAAAAAAAAAAACAAAGGAAAAATTACAAAACAATAACAATTGAATATTAGAAGTGGTAGGTATCATGTATTTCAGTTTTTACAGCAACATTTTGAGAGATTTTTGCTTGTTTTCTTTGTTGTCAATATTGACTCATTTTTCTTTGGTAAACAAAGCAAATGTTTACACTTTTATTCCTGACTCATCGTTGTTATTGATGATGCTGTTACTGTTGGTTTTTTTTCCTGTTGTTTGTTAACCCTCATATTAATTTTGCCAAGAGAGTTTGTTTTTATTTTGATGCGTTTCACAAAAAAGGGGGAACATATAGCCATGATGGATACGTAAAAAAGATGAGGGTGTTCTGTTGCATTAATTGGGGTTGCTGTTGTTGCCTTTTTATAATTATTTTTTCTTTTTTTGTTTATTTAATAATGATTTTAATGCGAAATTTTTTATTTTTAACTTTAATAACACAAATTGTCTTTAAATTTCTTGATGATCATTAAACAGTAATTTTCGAGTACAAGCATTTTCTTTTTTATTATTTCAATCTTTTTTTTAAACAAACAATTTTACATACGCCTACAACTTATTCTATGTCAATAACTTTTATTAACGCCATTTTCTTTTGTTTGTAGTTTTCTCAGTTTCTTTTTCTTCCTTTTTATCACTGGCAATTTAAAATGTATATGTACATACATATGTACATATGTATGTGTTTGTATACATTATTTCTATGTAGCAATATAGGCTCTCTTGTATCTCAAAACATGCAGAATAATATGTAGGTACATGTATTATTATGCATAGTTGTAAATAAAAGTACTAAGTACTCTCATACTTGCATGCATATCAGAGGTCAGCAATGAGTATTCAAAACGATGAGTAGACTCGAATCATACTTATATTTCCGATACTTATACGCATTCACATTTATTTTAATGTCATACTCATACTACTCATACTCAAAGTTTGAAATACTCATGGTACTCGTACTTAACAATACGCACGATGTTATTGATTTGGACTCTCCACGACTCATCGCATACACGAATCACAAAATAAGTATGATTCGCGTACGAACACTACATACTCACATGAAGATTGTGTGTTTGCTCTTCTTACTGTCTTTGTCTTTTTTGTTTATGTGTCTTTCTTCTCTCTTTGTAAATGCAACAACAACTAAGACTGTAAATTTTGATGAATGATTCGAATCACTCGAATCATTTATAAGTATTATAAGTATTTTTCTAAATTTATGAATCTGAATGAGTAGGCGTGTGAATCAAACATAGTTCGAATGTTATGAGTTTGATGTCAACGTTGTACTCATACTCATTGCAACTTATACTTATAAATCAATGGTGTAGTGAATACGAATGAATCAGAGTAGTTGGATTTCAATACTGTTGACTCACTCATACTCAAAATTGCATGAGTGCTGATGAGTGGCGAAAAAGCGATTCATTGCTGATCTCTGATGCATATTCAAGCAGTTAAAGTAGTAACATTAGTTTGCAATGTTAATATTAGAACTACAGACCTAATTGTTATACTTTTTTCTTTGTACATTAAACAATAACATGAAGTGCAAGTTTTATTATACACATACATACATATGTATGTACATATGTACATCTACTATGCCTCACATATACATACATATATAGAGATTGTGGCTACAACACTATGTGTGCAAACATACTTTGTTTTGTCTAAATTCAACGAAGCGTCAGTCTGTCAATGTTATCATCATGCATTTTACTTGCTTGTCTATTCTCTGCATACAGCATAGAAGATATAAAAACAGATGTGGCAGTGATATAAAGTTGCTGCTAAGCATAGCAAAATTCTACGTAAAGTTTGCAGTTAATGAAACTTGGATAAAGTGTTCACATTGACGTAAAAAAATTATGTGAAAAGTTTTAGTTGAGTTTGAGTTATGGATGTATAGTACGGAAATAAGAAAATGTGTTGTGCAGTAAAAAAAACCAAAGTTCAGACTTCTTTTCAGCATTTGGAAAGTCACCAGTCCGACTCACTAGAAATTGTAAGCATATGGCGAAATAGTTTTAATGGTATTATAGCGAGACTTTGTAGCACCCAAGCGTCGGCCCGTTTAATTTTGCCTGAACAGGGACTCATAGAAATCTCTCTTTCCAATGGCAAAAAACTCCCAAGTTTCTTTTAAGAAATGAATTTGATCAGTAAACTTATTCACCATTGACATTAACATGTGCTTTATAAGCAGCATGTCTTTCAATTTCCGTAACAAGCTTTTAGAGTTTCGGGTGATGCTGCAACGATGTATGTACATATATATCTTGGAATTTTTTCTTATTGAACAAAACGGAAGCCAGGCGCCGGCTAGGTCACTTACTGACGATCTACCGCAGTCTTAAGTCTCTAGGCGAGATTTCAGAGTGGCATATTTTTTACATAGGATGCGTTTTCTGCTCTCTGAACGCCATTAAGAAATTGCCAGCATAGAAGAGGAATAAAAGTGTTCTTCACCTCTTGGGACCACGCCCAGCTTTATATCGTAGGAGAAGGAAGCTCCTATTAATCTTACTGACGTATCAAGGATGCACATTGGCCCAATCAAAATCTACTCGGGTTGTTCTAGTGTTCGGGGCCTAAGTGTATCTATCCCCTTGCATTGATAGCCACTTCTATTTACTTTGCCCACAGGTATTGCTAAAGCCAGTCCGTTTTTCATTTTAAATACTTAAAAAGTAAACAATATACACTCGCAGTGAAGGGGAATGGGCTGAAGAATAATATTTGACAACTTGTTGTGCAAAGTTGCCAGACTTATAAAATTTACATTTAAAGTTGACGTCTTTCGTACATTTTTTTTCAAATATTTCTCGTTTATTTGCCATAACTTTTGTCAAAAAAATTAAATTAAAATTTTTTTCTGAATATTTTTTTTCAATTTGCACCCAGTGTAAGCAAGCGTCTTTTCTGCATGTCTTACAGTAGCGCAGCGTGTATAAATAAAATGCAATGATCGTTAGCTATACGCGCATAGAGCAATGCACTTTTCGTCGTCATTAATTATTGAACGAAATTTAAATTTTTAATTACTCATGTGCTACAGGGTGTTGAGAAAATTTATGGTTACAATTAACATCGAAAAAAAAAAGAAAATAATACAAAAATAGAATGAATGAATGGAAATGAAGGAGAAATAGCAAACAAAAAATGCAAATTATTAACTTTTTAATGACCTTGTTAAGTAGAAGCAATTAATTTTATTTTAAAACGTTTTAATTTAGATGACTACTGCCGGAGAGCAGCGTGAGTGTGTGTTTTGTGTTGATGTAGTTTCCTAATGTTGAATGTTGCATTAGGCAGCGGAGATGCCAGATAAGCAGGAAAGGAATTTATATAAGACTGGAATAGGAATGTCCTAAAAAGAGGTTTTGCAAGAACGTTTGTTTTAATAATCCTTCGCGAGGAATAGCAAAGCGTTTCCATAAAAGATGGAGGAATATCCCAGTCATTTACGCAGTAAATTATTTTTTAAGTCGTAAAAGCTTGTAGAATATTAGTCTTTATTGTTCCTTCGTACACAATTGCCTTCAGAATTCATAATTTCTTTAAAAATATGGTTAAAAAACTGAAAAAATCCAGAGAAAACTTAAAAATTTTCCAGTTTAAAATATTTAAAGAAAATTCTTTTAAGAATTGATCTGGCATCACCCTCTCTTTCTGTCTCTAATGCAAACACATCTGCATTAATATTTACATTTTCTCTTGTTGCTGTTGTTGCAGGCGTTGTTGCTACTGTTATTCTTTTATGTTTTTTTTTTTTGCTGCTGTTGTTGTTATTGTTTACAACTAGAGCATTGACACTTGGAATTGTCTTCCTCTTCTTGCTACTGCTACTGCTGCTGCTGCTCTTATAGTGTTTTGCTAAAATAATCGTTTATTGTGTTTGTTTTCTTTTTTTTTCTATGCAAGAACAACAACAACAGCAACAGCATTTAAGAAAATTTGATGTGCTTTTACACATATTTTCCTTCTTTTCATCGTCTTCTTCTTCTTCTCATTTAATACTTCAGGAAAACTCATGACAACTTTGCATATGTATTTATGCATTGAAATGGAAACATCAGTTTAACATGTGAAGTTGCCTACAAAGACTGTATGGAGTTTGTTGTTGTTTTTGTTTTTGGTTTTCTTTTAGCAACAAATGTTTTTTTGTTTCATTTTGTTTTTTGTTTTTCTCCCATATCCACCCTCTATTTGAACTTAATTAAACAAACTTAAGTTTGTGACACTTTATGGTTTATGTTTTAATGTTTTTGTTTCATCTCCCCACTCTTCCTGTCCCTCCTTTAGCTTTGTTTGTTTTGTTTGTTTCTCATTCTGTTCTGTTCTTGTCAAAAGTCAATCTTTAAGAATGAAATATTATATTGTGTGTGAATTATTTTCTTTATTTTTTGTTTTTTCTATGACAATTTCATCTTTAAAATAAATTCTTTGTGGTTTAATTTGTTTAATTTAATGTTAAAGAAAATTGTTTATATAATACAGTTTGTTTTTCGCTTTAAGATTCTTAAATAAGTACACTGTGAAGTAAGGGGTTGTCAATACACGTGAAATTATGATTTCAATGAAATTTTAATTTTATTAAAAGGCCTGACTTTGCCATTATAAACGAAAAATATTGGCATTTAAACGACCGCCTTTGCATTGTTTGCCGCAGTAAATTTTTCATTTCGGGTGGTTTTATATATTTCGGATCCTATCTCGTTGATAACTTGACGAAAAGTCCAAACGTTAGCGTAGTTCGCGTGATCTTGGAGGTTAATTTACGTCGCTATAACGTGAAAGTCGCCGCAGTCTAATAGGTAGTTTGTTGGCCTATTGGAGGTGAGGCCACGTTTCAAACCCCAGGCCAGAAATCTCCAACAAAACGAAATACGAAAAAATATTTCTTCGGCGACTTCTTCTCAGCAGATTTCTGGCAAAAACTCTGAGAGTAAATAAAAATTGCCCTGAACAAGTTGTTGTCGTTCGGAGTCGACTTTAAACTGTAGGCCCCACCACTCATGTATAAAATTAACACACACTACATAAGTGATGCGGGAAGCTAGGTCGTAATTCTGACTTAAGGATTGTAATGATCAATTACGAATGTATGCATAACGTCTTGGAACTTCTCATGCAATGAAGTTATAACTGTGTAGCACGTGGGACTGTTTTGTTGAAACCAAGTACCGTCCAGTACTTAATCTTCAATTACGGTCTCAAAAATATGTCAGTGTTTATAGCCGTAACAGTTCTTTCAAGGCGAAACAAACCTCAAAATCATAATGAGCACCAAACAGTTACGTTTTTCGGATGCAATATTTCAAACACCATTGCGAAATACTGTCTTGTTAACATAACAACCGAGTGGGGAATCAGAATCAGCATTTAAAGCCTGTTACTCTAACAACCAACCAACTTAGTCGCCGTAGTCTAGAAGGAAGCCTGTTGGTTTAATCAGATATAAAGCCTCGGTTCAAACCCCAGGTCAGAAATCTCCAACAAAACGAAATGCGAAAAAATATTTCTTCGCCCACTTTCTCTCAGCAAATTTCTGGCAAAAACTCGGAGAGTAAATAAAAATTGTCATGAAAAAGTTGCTCATAAAATCTGGCGTTCGGGACCACTCATGTATAAAATTAACACACAAACATGTTTTTAATTGGAGTCGATAACTTCACATTATCCGTTACACTTACTCTAACAGAAGCGTTATTTTCAGTAATTCGTACTTTGCAATGATACACAGTTCCGACCACATGTGTACTGCTTCTTAGCTTTTACCATATATTTTTGCCAATTACTTGTAACAATACCTCGATTGTGAAGACCATAATTACTCTGCAACGCTAAAAATCGGTCATGTTTGAAACACCACTTTTGTAGTAAATGAGTGACACTTCAGATGAAAGATATTTAACAACCGACAGCTTTGCCAGATCGTCGATTTTGTAATCACTAAATGGGTAACCAAAATGAGGGTGATTTTTGTTTTTCAAAATTTCTACCATGAGGGGCTTGTGAAAAAAATTTGACATTTTGTCTGTCTATGTGCCAATTGGTACATGAAATAATAAAAACACATGAGTTGATTTTAACTCGTGTCTCTATTACTTCATATTACACTGTAGCCTTTCCACTAAGTAGTCTATTTCAACGTACATACAGTCAAAAAAAAGTCTACATACACCGGTGTATTATAGCGTTATTTAAGGCATATGCAATTAAGAATGTTAGAAGAACAAAATGAAAATATAACGTAGAAATTATTGAAAAAAAAAAAAAAAATTAGCTGAAAAAAGTTTACATACACCATTGTAAAAATACATACATACAAGGGTGTATGTAGACTTTTGTCTTTGAGTGTATAAATATAAATGTATATATGTACGTGCGTATACCCCATTTTAATATTCAATTTCGTTCATTAATTCCTATTTTTTTTGGAAGCACAACTCGTAAGCAAATCACCACCAACCACACTAGCAAATACTGCACGTGTCAAGTTAATAATTTTTGCCCTAAACTCCCCTTTCGCGTATATGTGTATGTGAGCTCCCAGAACGGGAATTATACAATTTTAAAATCATTACAATCGCTCTAATGGTCAATAATCACACAATAACAACGATAGCCTAACCTTACTATTGTAATGGATACGTGCAATACAAGAAGAAAAAAAAACATTCTAAAACGTTTATCCTCTCTCTCCGTGTTATACAAAACGTTTTAAAAATTGAAAAATTGCACGATTTAATTTAAATTTATTTCTGTTTTTTTTCTTCCTTCTTTTTTTTTGTTCATACATTCTAAACATTAAACAATAAAAAAAGGAACGTTAAACCATGACCAATAATAAGAACAATCGTGTAAGAAAATTTGTTTGCTTGTTTGTTTTTTTTTTCTATTCTTCGTTTGCAATTTGTCTTTGTAAAGCTTTCGAACATCTGTGCTAAAGGTTAACTCGGCGAAAAAGAAAAAAATTCTTTCAGTGTATTTGTCTATGAATTTTCTATCGATGTGCAGCAACACATAACCAATAATAAATAATAGGAGCAGCAGCAAGAGAGAGAACCATCACATGAAAACTTGTTTTTACAAAACAAATAAACACCCAGCCATCTTGGTAGTGGTTCTCTTTGGCTCTATGATTGTCTGTGTGTGTTTTGTTTACATAAATTGGTGTTGCCATTACAGAATTTTTAAGCGAGTAGAACGTAGCGAACTTCGCTTGCAAACCAGAGATCAGCAATGAGTATTCAAAAGATGAGTAGATTCGAATCATACTCATATTTTCTGATACTTATACGCATTCATACTTATTTTAATATCATACTCGTACGACTCATATTCAAAGTTTGAAGCAATCATACTTAACAATACGCATAATGTTGTTGATTCTGACTTTCCTTTACTCAACATTTACAAGAATCACAAAATAACTATGATTCGCGTACAAACACTAAAATACTCACTAGAAGGCTGTGTGTTTGTTTTGCTTGCTGTCTTTTCTTTTACTAAGACTGTAAATTTTTAAGAATGATTCGAATCATTTATGAGTATTACAAGTATTTTTCTAAATTTATGAATCTGGATGAGTAGGCTTATGAATCAAACATATTTCGAATTGTATGAGTTTGATGTCAACGTTGTACTCATACTCATTGCAATCTGTACTTATAAATCAATGTTGTGGTGAGTACGAATGAATCAGAGTAGTTGGATTTCAATACTGTTGACTCACTCATGCTCATCATTTCATGAGTACTTATGAGTAGCGGAAAAACGATTCATTGCTGATCTCTGCTGCAAACACGACCTGATGATTCATGTTTGCAAACCTGACCTGATGAGTATTAAAAAGGTTTTGTTATTTGGCTGGATGGTGTAATAGCAAAACAATCTTTTTCATAACGTTGTGTCTACAGGCTAAGTTCGCTAGTGTAATACCCACATTGTGTATTTTTTAATCAAATTGTACTTGCCACTTACAAAAGTAAATTGGGAAGGAAAAATTATTAAAAAATTAATTAAAAATACAAATCACGTTGAGAATATAGATTCTTTGTGATTGGAAGTGTTTTATCTAATGTGATCCCTACCCATTCCTTCAACTATACAAATTTAATCAAGTTATAGAATCAATTGCAATGTTGACGGACTGGTAGGACAACGGGTGGTCATCAGTTGTTTCAAGAAAAAAAATTTTGATTTTCTAGCCTTCAATATGAAGGCTACTAGAACAATTTACGATCAACTTATTTATTCAACTATGTTGTACAACTAATCCAAACGTCTAGTGGCAACATAACAACTTGCTTAAAAACGAAGCCATTCTGCAGACATGTATGTGTTGCTGTGGTAAGGAACTTTTTTTTGTGAAGTCCTACTTTTTCGCAATCTGTTCGTTCTAATGATGTTTGTTGCTGATGTGATTTTTTCTAGAGAAGTATAGGTTTCAGGGGGTTTCTTCAAATAATTATTTGTGGAGATTTCAAGAAGTACCTTTATTCCATACGTTCGAAAATCATGATGCCTTCTACGAGGTTTCAAACAGGTTAACTTATATTTGTGTTCGACAACTTGCCACCATTACGTGAGTTAGTCAAACTATACTTTTTGAGCAATCTCCAGCTTCCCTATGCAATTCAATAGTGTTTACATGATAGACAGATTTGTCACTGTATTATTTTGTCGCTTTGTATTAATTTTATACATGAGTAGTGGTACCTACAGTTTAAAGTCGACTCCGATCAACATTTTTTTGAGAAACTTTTCATGGCAATTTTTATTTACTCAGAGTTTTTTTTTTCCAGAAAGCTGCCGAGAGGAAGTCGCCGAAGAAATATTTTTTCATATTTCGGTTAGTTGGAGATGTCTGACCGACCTAAGGTTTGAATCGTGGCCTCACGTTTAATAAGCCAATACTCTACGGCGACTTCGTCGTGCCTAATACCCTCCTACAATCTTAAGTCGGCAACAAACAAACGAGGAATGTTACTCGAGTACACCTCCAACTGTGAACACATGTTCATATCTGTTTTCTATTTATACTACACCCTTTTCCCTCCTGTTACAACTTATTTTGCTTTCTTTCAACAAGAAGGAGGTCACAATCCTTTGGATATAAACATTTGGATTCCATTATAGAAGTTAGCTATAGAATGTAAATGATTTCATGGATTTTTTACTTTCAAAAGCCAATCAATTTCTCCTTTCTTTAACGTACTTATGCCATTTTAAGGGGTAAAATGATTATTTTTGTCTTAAATTGGCTGTTGAAGCAAATAGCTTTAAAGCGGGAGAGAAAATCTCTTTTAAAATCCTTTAATTTGTAATATTTTACGTTTTTTACTCCCCCATTAAAAAGTCTCTGCTATTTATTTATCAAAACAAAATGGCAACACCTTTATAATGTACGATTATAATAACGGCTGATCTGGGTATTTCAGCTTGCGTGTGTGTGATAGTCGTATTATTTTTATTGTTTTGGATTTGGCCTCAGTGTTGTCAATATGTTGTGTTTTTATTTCATGTACAAATAATGCAGAACAATTTTTTCTCTTATGGTTTATTTTTCCTTTTTGTTTTTGTTTATTGTCGACTAGACAATACCAAACCGTTTAAATTTTATTTATTTTTATTTTTCGGTTGTATACATGTTTTAAAATAGACCTGAGGGCGGGTGTTGCTTTTGTTACTTGTCTTCTGTCTATCTGTCTGTTTTTGTCTATTTCGTTGCTGTTGCTGCTGCTGCCGTTGATGTATTTTTTGCTGACAGTTAACAAACGAGGAAATAAAAATCCATGAATTGAAACTGAATAGCTTTTTAGCTTTATACCTCTAGTCGATGTTGTAATAAATGAATACGAATTAGAAGAACGAGAAGAGAAAAAAAAAATAGCACGTGCTTGATGAGAGCATATTGCGAGGGTGTAATTTGCTGGTTGCCTTTGTTTCGTTTGTCATCATTATTATTTTATTACAAAATCAATGATGCAAACGAGCTCAGTAGGCAGTTTAGGAAATTGCCAGATATTTTTTGTTGGATTTTTTTAATATTTTCAATTTCAATTTATTTCTTAATTTGAATTTTATACATGTATTTTTATTTTAATTTATTATTTTTTTTCTAATTACAGGTAAGCCTCCTTTTTTAATATTCAGTCGTAAGTAAAAATTTGAATTTTATGCATATTTTAAGTAAAATAAGTTTTATTTCTAACAAAAAGCATTAACGGTTGCTCTAACAAGTGAAATGGATTGTCAAATATTGTTTTACCATATCAAAAGACTATTGTTTCAGCGTTAAATTAAAAAATTTAATCTTAAAATATGTGTGAATATAGATTTTTGAAGCTATTATCCTGGACGCAAACCATATTAGTTTTTAAAACACACTTGTCGCAAAATTTCAAAATCCACTATCAAAACTCGCTCTGTTAAGGCTTTTGGCGATTAATTTAGTTAAAGGGACGTAATATGCACTAAAAACAATTCACTTTGTCCGCCTATGTTGTCCTGTTTTCCCTCAAACGGACTCTTAGTGGATTTTAAAATGTACATAACATGTCCGAAAATGTCAAAATCTTCTATCAAAACTCACTCTGTTAAGGGTTCTGGCGATTATTTTAAAATTAGTTGTTTAACAGGGTTCTGTTAGTAACATAACAGAGCTCTGCTTATTGAATTGGTTTGCGTCCAGGGTAATATACGGGTAAACGATGCAAATCGCAACGTTACGGTTATTGGATCATGATAGTGTGCGGTAGATATTAACATTTTTTTTACCCAAAATGACAAGACAGTACCATATGCCTTATTGTATGCAATGTAATGATCATTTTGAGAGGCGAGTTTGATGAGTAATTAATCTAACGTTTTGCAGCAGTTCCTTGGCATCCAAGATCAAGAAAAATCACGCCATTAGACTATTTTTTATGGGGTACATTCAGGGTTTCTTGCACACAGCCTCATATTGATGAGATTCTGCCCGAAATTCTAGGAAAAACCAGACTATTCAGATTACTCCTGGATAGTCTGTTGCTTGACTCAAGTTTCTTTTCAATTTTTTGTAATTACACAACAAAAGTTTAGATTGTTTGTATGCATTTGGCTTGAGAAAAGTCTCCGCTCCTCACCATATTTTCATTCGTCGAGTACACTCTTCCAAACACTTCATTTCACTATATATAAAGGTTTTGGCGCTAAAGATATGGAAGTTTTCTCCTTGCAAGTTCATCAGCCTGCCAATTGCAGTTGGGGTTGACCCCATTTCTGCTGCCTAGCTGATTTAGACAGTCCCATACTATCCTCGAGTTAACCTCATAGGAGCAAAGAGCTCTGCTGACGGTTTGAATGTCTGTTAGTTAGTATTGTAAAGTTTTTTTCTTTTGAACTTCTTGTCCAAGTTAAATTCAGCACCTCTTTCCAAAGCGTAAAGTTCCGTTTGGAAGAAACCCGAGAGTTTCTCCATGGGTTACGAGTCTTTTACTTTCGCACCATCTAACCTCGCCCAACCGTGTCCCATAAAATGTATTCAAATTGTTGGACTTTGTTCAGAGGTCAGTTAAGAAGGGAATTGTAAGCCGCTCGATTTGCCTGCTCACGGTGTCCCATATTGAATCACGTCAGACTTGTCTTCCATTATCTTAATCATGGCTGTGGTCCTCACTAGCGTATGCAACGTGTTTAAATCGAACAGTCCCCAACAACGCTGCACGAAAGGTTCGCATTGTTCCTGTTATAAAAACGCATGCCAATCTCTGCGTCTTATCGAACTTAATCAGTGTTAACCCTGTAACAGTGACAGCAAGTAGATTATTATTCTGTTTTGCAATTATTGCAGACTATTGAAATGTACGGGATGGTTGGTGGGGGATCGAGGCGGTCAGTTTCCCAAATCCCAAAATTATTCCAGCTATCCCAATAACATATACTCGGGAAGGCGTACTATATCCCAAATGGCCTCTGATCTTCTAGAGAATTTTGAAGAAAAAATTGATATTTTCAAAGCAAATTTTCTCAACAGCGTATGATTTGATATGTGATTATATTGCTGATTATATTAAGAGCTTTGATACCTTCTTTTGAATTTGGTATGGTACTCATAGACCTAGTATATATCCCAAAATTTGCTCCTAAACAAGTGGGCTTGTAGAGATAGATGCTGCTAACAGTGCTCTGTTAAAAGCAACATTTTCTCTGTTAACGCCAAATTTGGAGCTGCTAAACTTTTTGAATTGCGTTTTGGATTTTCAAATTCGAATTTATCTACACACTCGTATACATATTTCATTCATATATGCTTTGTTAAGTCAACTATATTTTGGAACTAAGCCGATTTATATTGAATTTTTCGTGATATTAAAGTTGAAAATGAAAAGCACAAATTGCAACAAAAATTGTTAACAATTTGTGTTGCATGTTCTCAATTTCTGCTGTTAAAATTTAACAAAAGTAACAAACAAACTTTCTGCTTAACAATTAAAGTATAAAGAATATATTTTATTATAAGCTTTTTTAGCTTAAAGTATTGAAATTAATGCAGAAATCTTTACCACTTTCATGCATCCATTAATTTTTTTTTTACTGCAACTTTTACCACCTATTTAATGCCGACTTAAAGCAGCCATTCATTTAATCTTTAAATATACCGTTAATAATCACAGAGAAATATCTCGTATAAACAAAACAAATCTCTCGCATACGGAGTATAAAAAAATTATAACAACAATAACTATAAAGACTAAAGAAAAAAATAGCAACTATGTATACATTAATTATACAGACAAATACACATGCATCCATACTCATATCATATAAAAACAAGTGGAAGTAATAAACAAAGCCCCAACACACAACATCAGTTAGAAAATTTGCATTACAATTATTGTATTGCTCTCTCTCTCACTCACTCTCTCTTCTATTCCCTAAGATGGGTTAATGTGTTGCCATATGTTGTTTGGATTTCCGATGTTGTTGTTTTTTTTTCTTCTATTTTGAAAGATTTTGTTTTAATGAAGTGAAAACCATCAGCTTCTTTGCCTAATAAAAATGAAAATGAATGTTATACATAATATTTCTTCTTTATTTTTTTATTTAAACGCATATTTTTGTACATTTTTATATTCGGTATTTGAATATCCATTGTGTTTTTTTATTAACGCTGTTTAAAGCTACAAAATGATTGTTTTTTTTAATTTTGTTTGACTTTAAATTTCAGTTTCTTTTCTATTGTTTTGGAATATATTTGTTTTTTTTTTTTCTTTTTAATTCCCATAATTTTTTATGCATCATAAAAAACAAATCTCATAAATACCATTTATTTTTATTATAAAAGAAAAAAAAAAGATAATAATAAAGAGAAAAGGAAAAGAATAAAAAAATAATCACTATGAAAATAAAAGTGAAAAACGAAATGTTAGAAAAGGTTTAAAAATTAAACATTTTCATATTTTAATGTTAATCGACGGGCAGAAAGTGAAACTCTTTAGAAATAAATAAAAAAATCAAATTGGCTGGGTTGAATTAATGGAATTTAGAATTTCAATAGGGGTTTATTGTATTTTCTGTTTTGATTATTAATATTAAAAGACTCACTAAAAACATTTAAATTGCATGTCTAGATGCACAAAGTTAGAATTTGAGTTGTATTATTAAAAAAAATAATTAAATAAAATAATAAAATAAAATAAAGCATTAATAATAATAATAATTTTTAATTTCATTGTAAACGGTGGACAATTAGAAAGTTTAAATTTTAATTTGCAATCAAACAAAAACGGTTTGAAATTTTGCCAAATTTATTTTTTGTTGTGCAGTATACTTGTTCGGCTTAGAAATGGAATATTATCTCATTCATATCGCTAAATTCGGCTGGCCTCACAGTACGTCATTCAATCGAACCAATTTTCATGCACTTTTTCGAGTGTACGGCAATGACACCACTAATGTTCGTCTTCAAATGCTCAATTGTCTCTGATTTGTAGGCATAACACTTTTCTTTAACGGCGCTCCGCAGAAAATAGAACAACGGTGTCAAATCGCAGCTTCTTGGCGGCCATTTGACATCGTCATTACGGCTAATTAACGCAATAAATCACTAAATCATTCACATCAATATCAAACGATAGGTGTCTCCATTAATCGTAATGGTTGCGCCGTCTTCATTTCATCAAAGAAATATGAGCCAATGTTGCCTCCGCTGCACAAGCCGCACCAAACAGTCACTCGTAATAGGTGCATGGGCTTCTGTAAGACCACGTTTGGGTTTTCTGATTAAAAAATACGGCAATTATGCTTATTAACGTACCCACCAGGATGAAAATGATCTTTATTCGAGAAGATGATTTTTTTTTTTTTTTTTTTTTGGCAAAATCGACATCATCTTATAATTTCCCGTTGACCCAATAAATTCCAACGTTGCTCAAGCGTAAATCGATTCATTACGTTCAGTGGAAATAATATAGTGAATTTTGTGGCAAAATAGAATGACAAAGGTATTGCCAGATTCGAAATAACCGATGGTTCAAATTTAAACCGATAGATAGTCCACAAGTAATGAAATAAAATATTAATAATGAAATAAAATAATAACAAAATAATAATAAAATAATAATAAAATAATAATAAAATAATAATAATAGAATAATAATAATAAAATAATAATAATAAAATAAAATAATAATGATGAAATAAAATTATATTATTAATAAAATAAAATAATAATAAAATAATAATAATGAAATAAAATAATAATAATAAAATAAAATAATATTAATAAAATAAAATAATAATAATAATAATAATAATAAAATAATAATAATAATAAAAAATAATAATAAAAATAATAATAATAAAATAATAATAATAAAATAATAATAATAAAATAAAATAATAATACTAAACTAAAATAATTATAATGAAATAAAATTATAATAATAATAAAAAATAATAATAATAATAATAATAATAATAATAATAATAAAAAAAATAATAATAAAAATAATAATAATAAAATAATAAAAATAATTTTGTTTTGAATTTATATTTGTTTTTTAATTTATATATTTTTATTTTTGTTATTGTATTTGTTTTCATTTTTTAATTTGTTTCAATTTCGTATTTGTTGTATTTCTTTATTTTATATTTTTGTATTTATTTTTAATTTGTTCAACATTTATTATATATATTTAAAAATTAATTTAATTAAATTAATAAATATTTAAAAAACAATTAAAACAAAATGGAAAATAGGGAAAAAATCTTTATTTGAATGAATGAATGCGAAATACAAATTGCAAATAAAAAAATAAATAAATATTCAAACATTTGTTATCAAAAATAGACTAAAAATTTATCATGCTTTAATTACCGTTACCGTTTAAACAATTATTACCGGCTATATGTATATATAAATATTTTTCCCCCATTTTTACCGCTTATAACGTAGGTTGAACTCTTTGGGAATTTTTAATCTTATAAAATCTCTCTTTTTGTTTGGCTTTGACGTCTAAAAGTCCCTATTATGAGTGAGTGCCCCCCCATAAAAAATATTTTGGCTGGCATTGGAAAATTTCTTTGGCAAAATTTCAATGAAACAAAGAAATCATTATTTTTTATATACAAATAAACTTTTGCATTGTATTTAATTTACATTTTTTAATTATTCCTGAGAATCAAAAAGAAAATTATAAATCAATAAAGATAAAATTTCGTTTGTATTTTTGTTAAAAAAAAGATCATAAAAAATTAACATTTCTTTTGTTTATAAACAATTTGAAAAATTGTTAAAAAAATGAATTTTTTTAATACAATTTTTGTACGTATTAAAAACGAAAAACAAAATCAAATTTTAAGTTCGAATTCTTCTTTGTTTAGAATATACCACATACAATTGATTGACTGGTTGTATGATTGATGGATGGATGGTTAAATATTTCCGCGAAAGTTTAAGAAAATATTTATAAAACCCAAGGAAAAAATAACAATTTGGGGAAATTTTTAAAATTAAAAACTCATGCACGCATGCATGAGTGTTGCAGGCTAAGGGCTAAATTCGCAGTAAGCAAAATGGTGTGTTCTATTCAGATACAGAAGCGCAATATTCTTAAGTATCATTGATGTCGTAGCTTAGCATTCATGTTTCCTATCCTCGGCCATTCAAGCGTGCCATTTTTCCTGTCCATCCTAGACAATTCTGGCCGTTATAGTTGTATTGCTTGTTTCAATTTCTTTATAACGTGTTCAGATATGTGCCTTTATTGCGTAAATCGCAATAAACGCCATTATTGAGTTCAATATTTCATATAAAGTTTCAATTAATAATTGCGCAATAAATGCGTAAATTGTTATAATATTGAGTAAAACATAAAATGCAGCACTGTCATAAGTACGTTTAGTGAGCATATTACAATTAATCGAACACTTTCTGTTGATATTTGACAACTAAAATGTCAACAACGACAAACAATAAAACAAAATAAAAACAAATGTTGTTGAAACAACCAGCTGTCAAATGAATATTGAATAAGCAACTGAACTGCGTATATTATTATGCCTGAACACTTAAAAAATTGTACTCAATAAACCGAATATTGACTCAATAAAAGTGCATATCTGAACATAGTATTAATCGCTGATAGTCAAGGTCAAAATAAATCGTTTAACTAGGTTGTCGAAACTTATAATGAACAATTCCATTCTAATCCAATCAGACCCACAGAATTACCCAGTCTGCGGAGCTTTTCCTTTCTTCGTTCATGTTTTTTTCGCGCATTATTGCTGCACGTAATCTACTTATCATTTCCTGTGGTAATTCGCTTCAGAAGTGATTGGATTTTAATCCGTTAAGCCTACTTTTTATTGTTAACTCTTGTGGTATCCAAAAAACAGGGTTTTGTGTGTGTGTCCAGCTTTCTTCAAATGTTTATTAATTGTTTGGCTGACTGTGAAAGCATATAGCTCAGGAGCAACGTTCACGCTGCTTCACGGGTCTGTATTGCTTAGCTTTCCCTATGATTGCATAGAATTTTCTGTGATTGCTGGACCAGCCCAACAAGGTAATTCTTTGGTACTATTTTTCTAGTTACAGCATCATGTGTCTAGACTTCACATTTCTTTTTTTGTTAATAGTTTGCGACTCCTTCTTACCCTTTTTATAATAGAAAAAGCCCCGACTTGAAGTTGACTCCATGAAGAGTACAGTGTTTGGACAAAAACCCAATTTTAATAAATATTTTCAAAGGGGAAAACTATTGAACGATTGCTTCAATATGGGTAGATCCTGCACCGAATAGAAATTCCTAGCGTGGCCCTGAAAACTCTCTTAAGTGTACGGTTTTCTTCTGTTCTCTAAATGCCGATTGGAGTGAAATGAATTGGAATCGTTAAGGATAAGGGGTTATTAAGTTGGGATAGCCCATCAAAATAATTTCTTTTTTTAAATAAAATCTTATGAGCCAATAAAAAAAAAAATAATGAGGTATGTGGAGTAAGTTTGAAAAGCATTTGTTTATAATATTTTAAAAATATATGCACAAATACGATATAGAAACTAAAATTTCTGCTTATGATGATGGATGACTTCCAAAGTCAGTTAATGACTGACTGTGTAGTGACCTCATACTGATTCTAATATTTTTTTTTAACTTAAATGGGAATTTTTATTTCTTTAATAGACTTGTTTAAAACAATAAAATGGTCAAAGTTTAACTTTATAAATTATGCTCGAATGACTGACTGGCTAATGCTTTAAATATTTGAAAATTTTCTTTCAGAACAAAAAATAGACGCAAATGAGCAACACATTGCATAGCTAACCAGGTGGTGATTCACACCTGCTTATACATACTCACTTCAATGATTTTATTTCTTATTTTTTTATAACCCAAATGCAATATAAATAATCTTTATGACCAATTAAAATCATTCTATTAAGACGAAATAAAAAAAATTATGAACAAAATTATGAAATCCCCCCTTCCCGCCATGAAATGAAATTCAAATGTTTATGGCACTTCTTCTTTATTTCGATGGAATACAGTATACACAGTAAATTACTTTTGTAACGTACTGTTCATATTATTAAATTCTAATAATTTTAATTTAAATACGTTGTGGTAGCATGGCCTAAACAAATTAGGTGCGAATCAGAGATCAACAATGAACCGTTTTTCCTGTACTCATAAGTACTCATGAAATTTCGAGTATGAGTGAGTCAACAGTATTGAAATCCAACTACTCCGATTCATTAGTACTCACTACAACATTGATTTATAAGTACAAGGTTACAATGAGTATGAGTACAATGTTGACATTAAACTCATACCATTCGCAATATGTTTGATTCATAAGCCTACTCATTTAGATTCATAGCTTTAGAAAAATACTTATAAATGCTTCGAGTGACTCATAAAAATTTACGATTCATACTTATTTTGTGATTCGTGTATGTACGAGTATATGTTGAGTTATGAAGTGTCGAAATCAACAACATCATACGTGTTGTTAAGTATGAGTATGATGAATATTTCAAACCTTGAATATGAGTAGTATGAGTATGACATTAAAATAAGTATGAATGCGTATAAGTATCAGAAATTATGAGTTTGATTCCATTCTACTCATCTTTTTGAATACTCATTGCTGATCTGTGGTGCGAATACGGTAGCAAAGCAAATAAATTCGTTTATGATTTTCAAAGTTTTAGTTCTAGTTGATCCACCCTCGGCGTGGTTAACACCAACAACAAAGATCATCATAGGGAGAACAGACAGCGTCACTGAGCGTCAATGAGGAAAGTTACTCACCAATAGTACGCACTACAATTGCTTACTGACGCTAAAAATTATGCATAACAATGACAAAGCAAGCAAGTCGCCATAGTCTAGTATGTAGTGTGTGGGCTTATTAGACGAGAGCCTGTGGTTCAACCTCTAGCTCAATAATCTTGAACATAACGAAATACGAAAAAAATACATTTCTTTGACGACTTCTTCTCTCAGTAATCTTCTGGTAAAAACTTTATTTTTTAATAAACTTGCCGCCAATTAAATGGAGAATTTTAACGGGTAGATAATTTGCTTTTGATTATTATAAGTGGACAATAAGGCAGAAGTGAGCATTAAGCTAAAGGGAAGATCATCCTACCCGTACCTTTTAAAGTTAAGTTTATGTCTCAACTTGCCATATAATATATTATTTTCAATATGGCAACTTCACATATGAACAAAATAAGCAAATACAACAAAAAAATGAAGCCTGTCGTTGCCACTGCGTTTAAAACAAAAAACTTGTTTAATTGAGCAATGTTATCGGCATTGCTCCCGGACTGTTACATTTTTGGTAAAAAGTTAACTTTATTTAATCATTAGGATGTAATAACGAAAAGAAGTTAAAGTTGACTTTAAAGTTCACTTTAGCTAAAGTTACCTTTAATTAAACCCAACTTTAATGACAAGTTGTAATAACTTGTTTAATTGAGCAATGTTATCGGCATTGCTCCCGGACTGTTACATTTTTGGTAAAAAGTTAACTTTATTTAATCATTAGGATGTAATAACGAAAAGAAGTTAAAGTTGACTTTAAAGTTCACTTTAGCTAAAGTTACCTTTAATTAAACCCAACTTTAATGACAAGTTGTAATAACGGCCCTTAGAGTCAATAAAATTGTCATGAAAAGTTTTTAAAAAATCTATCGTTTGGAGTCGATATTAAACAGTAGATACCGCCGCTTATAAATAAAATTAACACACAAACCATCCGTGACGTAAGAAGTTAGGTCATAAGTGAGTTTCGCCCATGATTTCCGAATATTTGACTTTGAAACCGAACACCTTCTCGGTTCTTCATTGTATGTCCTCTCCTTAAAGAACTTGTAACCTCCAATTTCTTGCATTCGCTCTTATTATCCATATGTTTAGTATCGAATCTTTATAAAGGGTCCGCCAAATAACTTTTTTTTTGAAAATGCTTTAAAAAAAACTACTGAATATTTTCTCAAATTTCTTTTTTTTATTTGAAAGTACAATCCTTCCGGTTAATAATGGAAAATAATTTCATTCGAATGGCTACCTCGGCTGGTCATGCACTAGCCTACACGATCGGTCCAATTTTTAAGCACTTTATCGATTGTGTGCAACTGTATTTCACCAATGGCTTCACGAATATTGTCCTTTAAAGCGTCAACTGTCTCTGGCTTGTCGGCGTAACACTTATCTTTGACGGCACCCCACAAATAATAGTCCAACGGTGTCAAATCGCAGCTCCGAGGTGGCCAAACGACATCAGCTCTGCGGCTGATAATGCGATCTTCAAAAACAGGGCGCAAAACATCGAGTATAGCTTCGGCTGTGTGGCACGTAGCGCCGTCCTGTTGAAATCAAATGTTGCCAATATCCTCCTCTTCAATTTTTGTGAACAAAAATTCGTTCAACATGGCCCGATAACGATCGCCATTGACTTTAACGGCCACTCCTTGCTCATTTTCGAAGAAAAATGGCCCAATTATGCCTCTGGACCAAAATCCGCACCAAACAGTGACTCGTTTTGGGTGCGTCGACTTTTCAATGTATGCGTGCGCGTTTTCTGTGCCCCAAATGCGACAATTTTACTTGTTTACATACCCGCCAAGATCAAAATGAGCTTCATCTGAAAAGATGATTTTTTTGCCAAAATCGGCATCTTCTGTAAGTCGATCGCAGGCCCACTTAGCGAAGCGAAAACGCATTGGATGGTCAATTGGCTGCAACTCCTGAACCAATTGGACTTTGTATGGCGTCATACCAAGGTCTTTATGCAAAATTCGTCTCAATGATGTCTCCGAAATGTTGAGTTGTTGAGAACGACGGTGAATTGATGTTGATGGCGCTTCACGCACACTTTCTGCCACAGCAGCAATATTCTCGAGTGTACGCACTGTTTTTGGCTTTTCACGCTTTGGTTTATCGATGAGGATGCCAGTTTCTTTCACTTTTTTCACAAGATAACGATCATACAGTACTTCTACAACTGCTGTTGAGGTTCCCTGTAACACGAGCGGATAATACCTAGTTTAACTCAGGCTATCGAGATACCAATGGCAATTCCGATCTTTGGCCAGTTCAATTTGTCATGTGATAGCTAAGCAGAAAAAAAATTGTGTCTAAAAGCGAGAGCTTAATAATTGAAGTTTTTACGCCAATAAAAGAATCGGGGAGCCATTAACAAAAAAAAAATTAAGACTTTTTGGCTTTATTTGAAGAATGATTCTGATTGATTTCAATTAAAAAACACAATTTCAATTGCTTTTTAGGCATTGAATAGTAGACGACGACCCCTATGAAATTGATAGTGTTTACGGTAAGGAAAAGGGGGAACAAAATAAATAAACTTATCGCCACAAATTGGAACAAATTGTTTATTTAATTTATTAATAATTCTCCTCTTTTTTTGTTTGTGTTTTGTTATTATTATTATTAAATAAATGTATAGTATTAAATGAAATGGAGTAAGAAAAAGAAAAAGAAATAAAAATAGGAGGAAATTATTATTGATAATACACCACAGAAGTAAAGAAAATTACAAAAAAAAGTGAAGAAAAAATCAAGAAAAAAAACAACGTTTTGATATAAAAAAATGTGTCAATAAAAAATATTTTTTTTGTTTTTATCTAAAAACAAACACACTGTAATAAAAGAAATACAAATACAACAAAACAAAGTAAATAATGAAATAAAAAAAATAAAAAAAAATAATAATAAAAAATAATAAAAAAATAAAAAAATAAAAAAAATTAAAAAATAAGAAAAATAAAAAAAATAATTTCTTTATAAAACCATTAGGTGGTCTTGTGTATATTGTGTCAATGTGGATGCATTATGAAGAAATCGTAATAATTTCAACAAAATTTTGATCAAAATTTAAAGATACCACAACAAAAAAACAGAAAAACAAGAAAAAGTGATAAAAATGATGAAAAATTTCTTTTGAAAAAAAGCAAACAAAATAGAAAATGAAAGGGTTTTTGTCTTCCTCCAAGTGGTTGGAAAATAAATTCATAACCTAACACATCCAACACTACTCTCTCTCTCTCTGTGGAGTTTAGTGTTGGCCTAAGAAAACTACAGTTTTTTTTTTATTATTTTTTCATATTACACGTCAACGTCTATTAAAAGATTACAAATGCAGATACAATTTCATGGGAAATTTATTGTTGACTAAAAGAAAAAAGAAAATAGACAACAACAACAACAAAATTAAAACAACAAAAAAATGACAAAAGTAGCAACAATAACTTCCGTAAAAATATTTTCTGTGGTTTTCAATGGTTTTTTTTCTTCTTCTGCTATTTTTCCCTTAAACATAAGAGAGGAAGCAGAGAAAAAATATTAAACATTACAACCGTAATTATGAAGCAAACAAAAAAATGGAGGGTTATTTATAGACGTACAGTGGTGGCCTTATAATTAGAAACGACTTGGCAACATGTATGTTTGTTAATTTGTTTTGTTTTACAGTTTTCACTGTGTACCTGGGATCAAAGGCTTTGTTTGTTGGACGTCTAACATACGTTTTTCCATCAGATTGGGACAAATTAAACTTAGGTTCGTCACTCTAGAGATCTCTGTTCCAGAAACATCGTTTCTAATTATAAGGCCACCACTGTATATTAAAAAGTCAAACAAAATCGAATGTAAAGGGTGTTTTTTATAGAGGTATAGAACTTTAAGTTGCAATAAAGCAACGATGGATTATTCGATTGACATGAATTTTATTTATCCGAAAGATAATCTTGTGGCATTACATTTTAAATATGATTTCTGGCATATGACCGCCACGGCTGGTGCGGATGTAGTCCAATCTGGACGTCCAATTTTCGATTGCCGTATATCGGCAATGGTCAAGCGTTTGTGGCTTTACCGCATAGAACAATGACTTTACATAGCCCCACAGAAAGTAGTCTAGCGGTGTTAAATTACAAGATCTTGGAGGCCAATTCACAGGTCCAAAACGTGAAATTAGGCGGTCACCAAACGTGTCTTTCAATAAATCTATTGTGGCACGAGCTGTGTGACATGTTGCGCCGTCTTGTTGAAACCACATCTCCTGGACATCATGGTTATTCAATTCAGGAATGAAAAAGTTAGTAATCATGGCTCTATACCGATCACCATTGACTGTAACGTTCTGGCCACCATCGTTTTTGAAAAAGTACGGACCAATGATTCCACCAGCCCATAAAGCGCATCAAACAGTCAGTTTTTCTGGATGTAACGGTGTTTCCACATACACTTGAGGATTACCTTCACTCCAAATGCGGCAGTTTTGTTTGTTGACGTAGCCATTCAACCAGAAGTGCGCTTCATCGCTAAACAAAATTCGCTTATGAAAATCTGGAAATGAAACGGTAATCTCGTTTTGGGCCCATTCGACGAATCTACGCCTTACTTGATGATCGTTTGGCTTCAAATCTTGCACGAGTTGGATTTTGTAAGCACGCAAACCAAATCTTCCATAAATTGGATGGACATAGATCCAATTCCTGTGCTCGATGGCGGATGGACTCATTCGGGTCTGCCTCAATGATACGCTCTACAGCAGCAATAGCTTCTTCTGTACGCAGCGTACAGCGTCTCTGGGGATGCGAGTTATCAATAAGAGTAAACGTGATGCGAAAACGTTCCATGGTTAATCGAATTAACTGCTCTGATGGACGATTTTGTCGACGATAAAATGGACGTAGTGTGCGATACATTTTCCGCACAGAACCATTATTTGCGAAATAAAACTGCACTATTTGCAAGCGTTGTTCAGGCGTGAGTCTATTCATGATGAATTGCCAAACCAAACTGAGAATAAATCACTTGACAGCTGTTAAATCGGTCGCCGTCTTGAAAAGTAATGCCAACTTAAAGTTCTATACCTCTATAAAAAACACCCTTTAGAATGTACCCTACGCTACAATATTGAAAACTTTAGCTGAGCATAAGATCAGTTCGAGGCCTGTTTTATACTGTAGCCAGGCCACTCACAGTGTTCCTGGGCGAGTATAGTAAAGAGTTATCAAATATTCCCGGTTTCAAATACTCATTATGCTTTAATCCGACGTAATTTTCATTTCATTATAACGTCAGGAGCTTTGTACAATGGGTCAATTCGACCTCCGGGTACTGTGCTTGTTTTTGTTGACAAGTACTCGTCCTCTAACCTAACGTCAGGAGCTTGCCTTCATGTACGAAATGCATTGTCATCAAATGATCGTCTCTATCGAGCCTTTTAATATCGATTTAAATCACATTTTTTGTACACTTCGTCGACCGGTATTTCGGCGATGAAGTCGCCAATAGTCCAGTAGGTAGTGTGTTGGCTTATTAGACGTGAGGATATGGTTCAAACTCCAGGTCAGATATCTCTAACAAAACGAAATATGAAAACAAATATTTCTTCGGCTACTTCTTCCCAGCAGATTTCTTGCAAAAACTCTGAGAGTAAATAAAATTGCCATGAAAAGTTTCTCAAAAACCTGTCGCTTGGAGGCGACTTTAAACTGTACGTCCTACCACTCATGTCTAAAAAAGTAACACACACAACTTAAGTGGCGTGAGAAGCCAGATTGAAGTGTTGTAATGACAAATTGTGCATGTATGTAGGTATCTCGTCGATAACTTCACGAATGTTTATTTTTAAATGCTTCAACGTTAAGGGATTTTCTGCGCAGCTGTGGTTTTTGACATAGCACCACAAAAAAGTCTAACGGCGTTAGATGGCATAATCTTGGTGGGCAACTGACGTTGTCAGAACATGAAATTATTCTTTCTGGAAACCTCTCTTGCAATGAAGCCAAAGTTGGTCGTATTGTTTGCCTCGTCGCACTGTCTTGATGAACCATATATACCGTGCAGTTACTAATCTTCAATCGTATTTCCTCTAACTGAAGCAAAATATTCCTCGGCAGTGCGTGTACCGCGATTTTGCGCAGATTTGGCCACATCTGTGGCGCTTCTAGCCTCTTTAAATTTCTTTATAAATTTCTTTTTAACTGCATAATCACCCTCCAACCATAATCACTGTTCGGTCGCGTTAAACAATCCATTTTTATAAAAGCCTCGCCTTGCGAGTGCATTGCATCTGAGATTGTCCAAGAAAGGCGGATGTCTCTTGAGGAAATAAAAATATATTCAGCGATTACCGATAGCCAATAGCCCACACGATTCTGTAAGCTAACACTTCCTTTATGGAAGCAATAGTATCGACCATAATTGGCTCGAGACAGTGGACTCATTTGAATTACAAGGCGATGGATCATGTTAAAATTTTTAAATGACTTCAAGACTTCTACAATCCACTCTTTTTTTTTCTTCTTCACTAACATGCCAATGCGACAGCTTTTCTCAGGTTCATGCTTTTGCCTTGTTCGCAATGCTCAACTGGCTTCCTACTGTGTTTCTCGCTAAACAGGCGGCTAAGTTTGCTGCGACTAGACTTAATGCCCTGTCTCGTTGGTACATTGTACCTTCTGGTCACTCCACTATTCTGGAGGTTGATCCAGTGGCCCCCGTGCAAATCGACTATCTCCCTGCTGAATATTGTCTCGATAGGGGGGTTTCCACTTTCTGATTCCGTGTAGGGACAATTGGGATCCTAATACGGTTGTCGCCCCGGAAGTCCTGGATATATATACCGACGGCTCTAAACTCGATAATGGGGTTGGAAGCGGTGTCTACTATGGGAAACTGGACCTGAACATTTCTCTCCGTCTGTCGGACTACAGCAGCGTGTGTCAGGCGGAGGTGGCGGCAATTTACCGGGCCGCTCAATGGATCCTCGTCAACGGAGCTCCTTTCACTCGCGTCTCGGTCTTTTCTGATAGTCAGGCCGCGATAAGATCTCTATCGTGTTTCGTGAATAACTCTAGGATCGTTAGGGAATGTCGCCGCTGTCTCGACCTTCTTTCTGGGCGCTTCACCAGTGTCTCACTGGTGTGGGTCCCCGGTGACAGTAATATTCCGGGAAACTGTAGGGCCAACGTGCTCGCCAGAGCTGGTGCGCTCCTTCCGGAATCCTCTTCAATTGGACTGGGTATGCCACTTGCCTCGGTTAAGTTGGACATTGCGCGGAAATTCTCTCGGGACGCCAACCTATCCTGGGTCAATGAGGAGTCCTGCTACACCGCTAGATTCACTTGGCCCTTGATGGATAGAAGGCGTACCAACCAATGATTTGGTCTTGGTCGTGACGTCATCTCAACCACAGTGGCCATGCTTACAGGCCTTTGCGTTATGGGTAGACACGCGGAGAGAATGAGGCTCCCATTTAACGACTTCTGCCGTGGATGCAGATCCGCTGAAGAAGAGGAGACTGTTATCCACCTTCTTTGTCAGTGCCCGCCTCTTGCTAGGTGTAGATATAGGTTATTTGGCTCTCCATTTCTTGTCAGCTTAACGGAGCCATCATCATCTATTGATATCAAGGATATAGCTTCGTTCATCAAACTTTCTTCCTGGTTTTCCAGTGTAGGGAAGTCGTGTTTTTGATGTGCAGCCCATGCGCTGACCATCTTCTTCCTCTTCCCTGATTTTGGTGGAACTTCGTCAGTACAGGGACTGCGTTCACCCGTGGCATCACAACGGGCCGCTATGAATGCTCAGATGAGCCTTGTGAAATCAGAGCTACCACTCCGACCTAACCTAACCTAACTATGGGAGTAAATAAAAATTGCCATGGAAAGATCTCACAAAAATCTATCGTTCGGAGTCGATTTTAAACATTTTACTGTAGGTAAACCGCCACTCATGCATAGAATTAACACACACAAAATAAGTGAAGTGAGAAACTACGTTGCAATCCTGACTAAAGGGTTGTAATGGGAAATTATGTATGTATGCTATTGGGCTTTCAATTTACAAATATATTTGGGGGCACTTCTCACCTGTAATAAAGATCGAATGTTCTTGAGAATACGTTAATCATTTGCTAAGTATTTGCGCTCCTTCCGCTTCATCGTTTTCATTTCGAAACAAATCTGATGATTTTTCCCATAACAATTTCATAAAGGTGGCATGAGGCAGGCGGTTATCCACTTGATATTAATTTCTATAAAAAAAAACCTACTCTCGTTCGTAATATATCGCCTACTTTTGTTTTTCTTTTCTTTTCTTCATGATAATTGAGCCAATTTAAACAGAAATACTTGTAATGAATGCCTGTAACTTGTGTCTTTTTGTAGCAGAGAATATTAAAATTAATCGTAAAAGTAGTTGAAAAGAAAATTAATTTTTTTGTTGTAAATAATTTCAATAAAAACATGTTTTTTGCTTAAACTATTTATTTAATGTGAGCAGAAGTCGGTCTTTTAATTAATTTTTATTTGTTGTTTTTTTTTTTAATTCTGCATTTTTCTCTTTGTATACGTTTGTTTTTGCTCTCTCTCCCAACCTCCACATGAAATTCCTTGATTTTGTTTGTGCAACTGCATTTACTGGTTTAAATGATTTCATTTTTTTCCACATTTTTTTTCGTCAAACATTTCTTGTTGAGAATTTCATGTAAAATGACGGGTAACAATTTATAGAAAAAAATTAAAAAAAAAAATGGGAAAAATATAGAAAAAATTGAAGAAAAATAATTAACACTTGTTTTGAATAAATTTCAAGTTTCGTTTGAATGCTGTAGGAAAATAGTGTTGCCAATTTTCGCAAAACATGTGCAAAGAAGCGTTTTTTTTTGCATGATAATGCAGATTTTTCATATTTTTTTTTAATATTTTATTATTTTTAATTTTTTTCTTGTCATTTTGACAGTTGAGATCAGATTCAGAATTCCATTTCAAGCCCTTATAGTGTAAATACTGCTACTAAGCTTCATTTTGCTTTGTCCACAATCTTAATTCATGTGGCACCCTAAATATCGAGTTTCTTTGTGTATCCGAATACATCCATGGTCATTACAACTCTTCAGTCACGATTACGTCCAAGCTTCTCACACCACTTATGTTTTGAGTGTTAATTCAATATATGAGTGACGGGACGGGACCTACAGTTTATTTGAAACAGTTTTCCATGGCAATTTTATTTACTCTTAGAGTTTTTGCCGCCTCATCCCGCCCTTGTGAAATGGTTTTGGGAAAATCATCAGATTTGTTTCGAAATGAAAATGATGAAGGTGAAGGAGCGCAAATACTTAGCAAATGATTAACGTATTCTCAAGAACATTCGATCTTTATTAAAGAGAGAAGTGCTTCCAAATATATTTGGAAATTGAAACGCCAATGGCATACATGACCATTACAACACTTCAGTCTTCACTACTTATGTTGCGTGTGATAATTTTACACATGAAAGGCGGGACCTACAGTTTAAAGTCGACTCCGAAAGGCAGATTTGTTGAGACGCATTTTCCATGGCAATTTTATTTCACCCTCAGAATTCTTGCCAGAAATCTGCTGAGAGGAAGTCGCCGAAAGAAATATTTTTTTCCATTTCGTTTTGTTGGATATATCTAGACTGGGGTTTGAACCGAGCCCTCACGTCTAATAAGCCAACATACTACCTACTAGACTACGGAGACTATCGTGTGTATCCAGTTTTCTTAAATTGATTGATAACTGCTTGATGATGAATGTTTAGTAGCCTAGACAACAACCCGTTGCTTGTCTGTCGGTCTTTCTTAATTTTTCCCAATGTTTCATCGACGTATTCAGTGATTGTTCGACCACGGCGAGGTGTGGCTTTAATATCATAGTCATTGCGTCAAAGACTTGCCAATGCCAAAAGCATTTATTATCTTAATTCGCATAATGAGCAGTTAATCAGATATTGCAGCAGGCGTTCTATCAAAGACGAAAGCACCGAAAGCACGAAGAAACCTTTTCATCGTGTTAACAGCTGCCTTAAAAAGCACTTTTTGATTTAGATAAAGATTTACTTTTTTTATAAAGACTATAATGATTACTGCAATCTGAGAATTTCTATGCAGGCCCAAATGATTACCGTGATCTGAGAATTCGGTCTTCTTTTAGACTTCAAAATTTTCTATTGAAATATTGAGCGTATATTGATGATATTCATTCCATATTCTAAGGCTTCCAAAACTGAACCCAGAACGCTAACCTTTATGCAAAAACTTTAATATCACGTTGTACAAATTAAGCTCTCAATGTGCCAAAGTAATCACTGCTATGGCGCGCTGTTATTGTTAAAGTGCTTGATGACTACAAACCTGTGGCGTTCAAGTTCAAAACTCACTGAAAAGAAAAAAAATTCCTCGTGGTTTTCGAAAGAAAGTACAATTTCTACAGCGAATATTCTGAAAAAACCCAAGACAACAACCCAACACGATGTGAGATAACAACGAAGACATGCTTCAGTGTTCCAATAACATTTCTGTCTGGAAAAACTTGATAAATGAAACCGAAACTGGAGCAAGAAATAAAGGAAAGAAGAAAGGATAAGAAGAAGCCAATGCTGTTATCCTTATTAGGATCAGATTTTAAGTTCTAATGGCAATCAAATATTTTTGGCAACAAATACCACTACAGCCTGAATGCTTTAATAACAAAGAAACTATTTAGTCTGATTGATTGCAAAAGCATTCTAAAAACAGTAAAAAATTTTCAGGAAATCAGACAGGAATTCAGAACTCTACATTCTCTTTAAGTTCGATTTCTATAAATTGTCGAGTGTCCAAGTAAAATTCCAATTCCAAATGAAATGAGACATACGATTGCAGTGTTGCCAGAGTTAAATAATTTTGCCTTTTTTTGCCACAGATTCCTGTGCTCTGCCTATAACTTTTGAAAGGAAGTGATAAACAAATCATAAGCATTGATTAACTGAGCTGAGAACTACTTCCCTTTTTTTCTTTGCATTCAAGAAACCCGCCAAGTTGGCCACACATTGTTTTTGCAACATAATTTTGTTGCCACAAATATTTCTCTTATAACACAGATTTTATATGCAGGTATTTCCTTTGCCGTATTAATTTTTCTCTTTCTCGCTTTTTTTGCTTTTGTAAAAAATGCTGTTTTTTATATGCTGCTGCCGTTGTTGTTGCTTAAGTCACATTCTGATGTTTAAACCGAAAAGCAGACAAACTACTGGGAATTTTATTTACAGCTCGCAGGCCAAGCAGGCAGGCAGGCAGGCAACATCATAGAAAAAAAAACATATTTTAACAACGCCTTTCTGTAATGTTGTGCAGGCTATTTACCAGCAACAACAACAATAATAATAATAATAATTTTCCTGCAACATGCTTATAACCAGACCACTTAAACAGTTGCTAAGGCAGGCTGGCAGACAGGCAGACAAACAGTCAAAGAAAAAATAAAAACGGACATGAGGATATTCAAACGATTTGATCAGTCAGTGTTGTCTTGTGCATATGGTGTGTGTGAAGGAACAGTTTTTCTGCTATAACTGGCAATTGCTTTAAGAAATCTATTTTGGCCTGGTCTATTTGCTTGCCTCTGGTGCTAACCAAATATTATTTGTATACATAGTAACACACTAACATTGTAAAATAGTAAACGAAACGTTTTAGTTTCAACAGCTTTTGACTGTCAATTATTCGGTTGCAGCAGCAGCAGCGACAATAGCAACACCACTGTAGAGCCAGAGCAATTATGTTTTTGTATGTGAATAATTGTTGTTGTTGTTGTTGGCTTTTTGTAATTTCTATTTGTAATATTTTTTTATTGTTATTGTTGTTCTTTTTGTTATCTTTTTGTATTTGATAGTATTGTTGTTATTGTTTCTTTTGTTTTTCTCCAAGATTTATTCTTGTATTGCTGTTTTGCATTTCCGTTTCATGTCTTTTGTCATTTCTTTTTATTTCTTTTGTCTTTTTCAACGTTAAAAAGGAAGACAGAGAGAGAGAGAGAGAGCGAGTGTGAGCGGAGAGCAACAAGTTAAACAATTACTCCCTACTAGTTATTGTAACAAAAACTCTGTGGTGAAATGACAACAACTCTGTATTTGATTGTACAGTGTTGGTAAGTGGTTGGATGTCAAAATCTGTATTTTATTAAATTGGCAGTGGAGTAAAAGAGTGTAATGATATATAGAAGGCTTGCAGAAAAATCTTTGGGATGCAATCTAGGAATTACGCAGTGGATGTATGTATTCTATGGAGCCATTGTTTGGAAATAGGTCTGTTGCTGTTGCATAAGGTGCAGAGGTTGGCAGGCGTTGCTGGCACTGGGTGAGAATGTACCTGACCTACTGCGGATGCTAGAGTCTCGGTTTTACTCAGGCCGATTGCATGTGGTAGTAAGGACTAGAGTCAGGATACTGCGGTTAGGATAATAGCGTTGCTAAATAGAGATGCTGCTGGCTGTCTCCATAATTATAAAATTAACGGAACCTGAAAACTCTTTAGTTTTGGGAAATACCTTGTAATGCGATTGAGTAATAAGGGTGAAGAGAGCAACTTGGTGGCTGATTATTCTTTAAGGAAAGGAGATGGTATGAAGATGGCTTAGATGAAGTTGTACTTGGACAGCAAAGGAGGCGTTCGATTTCAGATTGAAATTTTAAAGAACCATAAGACTACTTGCGGGTATCTTGCGAGCTAATCTATTGAAAGTTTTGTTTCACTTTTTTATACAGGAAGTACAGAGAACGGGATGTGGCAATAATATCTGCCAGTCATGTCACAATTTAGTATTCAGCTCCTATAGCTCCCCTAGAGTTTAGATTAGTAGGGATTGCCTAGGGCAAGGTGAATCAGGTAGGCAGTCCACGTAGGAATTCACTACAATAAGTAAGAAAATGAACTTGGTAGAAAGGCATGTTTAACGCCGCTGATAAGGAGTTTTAAGAGATGTTTGGAAAATTATACTGCCTAGGCAAGCTGAATCAGCTAGACAGTCTATGTAGGTATTCACTGCAATAAGCAAGAATATGAAATTGGAAGAACGCCAAGGAGTTTTAAGAGATATTTGGCAGATTATACTTGGCGGAGAGGAGACATTGGGAAGAGATTTGAATCATGTTCTAGTAGATCTTGCTATCATCTGAGAATACATACATACATAATTGGTCATTACAACCCTTCAGTCAGGATTACGACCTAGTTTCTCACACCACTTATGTTGTGTTTGTTAATTTTATAGATGAGTGGCGGGACCTACAGTTTAAAGTCGACTCCGAACGACAGATTTTTGAGAAACTTTTCATGGCAATTTTTACTTACAGAAATCTGCTGAGACGAAGTCGCCGAACAAATACTTTTTGTATTTAGTTTTGATGTCTGGCCTGGGGCTCGAACCCTGGTTTTACGTCTAATAAGCCAACACACTACCTACTAGACTACGGCGACTTCGTCTGAGATTAGCAACTGCATTCCTGATCTCGCATTGTATACTCAAGGAACACTTTATCAGAATGGGAATCACTTCAGGCCTAACATATAGTCTCTGTGGGAAGAAGAATGCATCACCAGAATACATACTTGGAACCTATGAGGCTTTAATGCATCTCAAAAGGTAACCACTGAGTGCTTCTCAAATACTAGGCAGAGAACAGCGCCAAACAGCATCCTGCAATTTATCAAAGCAACATTATTTTTTTTTATGATTTTTTTATGAATACATTCTTTATGTTCTCTGCTCAATTTCCGATAATGCAACAGTTGTTATCTTAAGTATACCACTAGCATATGAAAGTTGTTGTTGTTTTTGGTCTCTTTCCGCTTTTGTAATCCACACAAGTAGTTGTTGTAATCAAGTACAAGTATTACAACAAAGTATGGATAAAGAATTGAGCTGCTGCTGTCCCTTAACAACTAGTTTTGTACACTTTCGTAGTCTTTATTTAAATTTAAATTTTTATTTCAGTCACTCAGACCAGACCAGACCTCAGACCAGTCTTAAATTCTTATCTTCTTCGTATCGTTTACAAAGTGTATACACTTGCAGTTGTGACATACGCATTACATACTACCCGCGTTAACTTACTACAGTCAAGTTAATCGTTTAACTTGTAAAGATTTGCTCTGGTTTCCAATGCAGATTTTTTTTATTGTAAATGCCATGGTTTCCATAGCTATGGCTGTTGCCTGACATCATTAAACTAGACACACGGACAGACAGACAGACAGGCAATGAAAGTCAGGGAATAGATTTTCTAATTGCGTTTCTGTCTGAAATTTGTTAATTATTGTGTCTTAAACACTTTATTTAACGTCTTTTTTTTGTTAATTTCTTTTAAATTTCTCTAGAACTTCGTAATTGTCGATTTGAATATTTCAAATGGTTTTTAAAATTGTTCTTAATGATAAATAATTTCAGGTTTTGTTTTCTTTTTTTTTTGTAAATAATTTAATGACCTTAATTTTTTGGTTTTGCCTACATTCTCTTGTGTAAAGGTTTGTAATTTTATAGGCATTAGCATCCTCTTCTTTTTTACGCTGTTAAATTCGTTTGTTGTGGATTGGCACTTTAAGTATTCAAGTGTCCCAAGTTAATGTTTTCCTCAGACGGAATTCTTATTCCATTTATCGCTTTAAATTTGATTCATCGGTTATTTCGGTTATCTGGCAATACTTACGTCATTCTATTCTGTTACAAAATTCAATAAATTATCTCCACTGAGCGTAACACTATGTTCAGACATGCACCTTTATTGCCTAAATCGCAATAAACGCCATTATTGAGTTCAATATTTCATATAAAATGTCAATTAATTATTGCGCAATAAATACGCAAATTGTTATAATATTGAGTAAAACTTAAAATACAGCACTGTCATAAGTACGTTTAGTGAGCATATTATAATTTTCCGAACACTTTCTATTTATATTCGACAACTCAAATATCCACAACGACAAAATAAAAACAATGTTGTTGAAACAAACAGCTGTTTTGTTTACCAGCTGTCAAATGAATATTGAATAAGCAGCTGAACTGCCTATATTGTTATGCCTGAACACTTAAAATATTGTAATCAATAAACCGAATATTGACTCAATAAAAGTGCATGTCTGAACATAGTAAAATGAATCGATTTACGCTTGAGCAACGTTCGAATTTATTGGGTCAACGAGAAATTGCACGATGATGTAAATTTTGCAAAGAAAAACCATCTTTTCGAATTTAAGCTCATTTTCATCTTGATGGGTACGTTAATAAGCAAAATTGCCGTATTTGGGGCTCAGAAAACCCACATGTGGGCTTACAAAAGCCAATGCACTCATTACTTGTGACTGTTTGGTGCGGCTTGTGGAGCGGGGCATCATCGGCTCATATTTCTTTGATGAAATGAAGACAGCGCAACCATTACGGTCAATGGAGGCACCTATCGCTCCATGATAACCAATTTTTTTTTTGTACCCGCTCTTCATGGTATTGATGTGAACGATGTTTGGTTTCAACAGGATGGTACAACTTGCGATATACCTCATGCCGCAATCGATTTATTGCGTCAAACGTTTGATGGTCGTTTAGTTAACCGAAATGGTGATGTCAAGCGGCCGCTAAAAACCTAACATTTGACACCGCTAGGCTATTTTCTGTGGGCCGCCGTTAAACAAAAGTGTTATGCAAACAAACCAGAGACAATTGAGCATTGGAAAGCCAACATTACTGATGCCATTGCCGAGATACGACCCCAAACACTTGAAATCTACAAATGAACAATCTGTAGTAGTTATAGTACTACCGAGACAGCAAAATGAATCTGTGATATTGCCTAATTGGTAATTACAATCCATTAGTCAGGATTACGACCTAGCTTACCATACCACCCATGTTGTGAGTGTTAATTTTATACATGAGTGGTGTGGGACCTACAGTTTAAAGTCGACTCCGAACGAGATATTTTTGAAAAACTTTTCATTGCAGATTTATTTACTCTCCGAGTTTTTGCCAGAAAACTAAGCCTCAGTTGTGTTGTCAGTTGTTGGAAAAATTATTACAGACGGCATCTGATGATCACAGTTTTAGAAAATTACTTGAAGTTCGTGTGTATCCGTAATTTATTTACCCTCAAAGTTTTTGCCAGAAAACTAAGCCTCAATATTTGGACTGCTGTGGACAATAGGAGAACAGGTTGACTGCTGGGCTTGGATAAGGCCAGCTTAAGGTTGGTTGTCGGTTTTATCACGGGGCACTGCGAGATTAGGTCGCTGACGGGGATCTGGGAGAGATCCCAGCTGGACTATTACAGGGCATGTTGCGATGAGCAGGAGTTGGAGACTATCGAACACCTCCTCTGTAACTGCCCAGCCCTTGGTAGATTGAGGTTGAGGACCCTTGGCAGGGCTTTCTTTGAGAGTTTGAATTCTGTGTCGAGAGCCGACATCAAGGCTCTCCGTAGATTCATTGGTGGCTTAGGCTGGTTGAGAGGCGGTAGGGCTGCATCAGTGTAGTCGCGCCCTCCTCTTTTTGTTGTGTCTAATCTGTGTAATACCTCCACTTCCCATTCTGCTCTTTCCTATATCCTCTCCTTTTTATCCCTCTATTATCCCTCCCTCTGTAAGGACGTTGTACAATGGGTCAATTCGACCTCCGGGTACTGTACTTGTCTTTTTTGACAAGTACACGTCCTCTAACCTAACCTAACCTAAGCCTCAATATTAGAGATGGCATTTAATATGATCACGGTTTTTGGAAAATGAATTGAAGTTCGTTTGGATCCGTAATCTATCCATGGCGACAATCTATGTAGTATTTAAAGAGCGTGATTATGAATCTAAGCATCCCAGGTTCGAATACAGATAAAGGCAAATATTTTCTATTAATCAAGTCTCCTGGTCATTTATACTCCATGAAGAGTAACATTGGCGACATCATACGAAGGCAAGGTAGAGCCGGTTATTTTTAAGCAAACCATCCCAGAATTTGTTAAAGTAGTCCAATCTCCTTCACAGTTTTTACTTGGGTGTTAAGACTTGGTCGTTTAAGACTAGATTTTCATAAAAACAGAAAAACTGTCGTTTGCAGTTTGTCGCCTTATTTCTGTTTCACTATACATTTTAACCAAAAATATTTCTTCTTTTATTTTTTATTCGTTTCTTTAATTTTATTTTTTAAAAAAGACGCTGAATGATAATTTTTTTTCCATGTTTACAGAGTAAGGCCTATACAACGATAAGGCTTTGTAATCATTTTTTTTGTGAGTTTATTTTGTAGTTCTTCTCTGGCAGTTACATTTCGTTGACAACGTTTGCAAAACGCAAAACGCAAAACGTTTTTCTTCAGTTTCAATTAAAATTTCAAAAGTTTAATACCACCGTGTATCCGACAAAGTTGAAAAGAATACTTATGTATAGCGGGCGTTGCCGGCAGTTTAAAGTAAATAAATTTTGAGTGTCCAAGTAATTTAATTTTGTTCTGGTGGTTGGTGCTTTACAATAAATTTCATATTTTATAACGAAACCAATTCTAATTATTCTTCCGGCTGTTAAGTGCAAGTTGCAAGCATAGTGCTTGTATTTGGATGATAAAAAAAAATTGTTGAAATTTTGTTACGTGGCAGGTGGTTTATAGTTATTTTCAATTAAAAGTGAAGACATTAAAGAACAGTGGTCATGTTTCAAGAATTTTGGGTAAGTTTTCTTACTTCTATTACTAATAAAAAAACAGCAATAAAAACGTACTGAAGCCATAAATTTCAGATGAAAGAATAGGAATTTGGGAAACGAAATTATTATTGTGTGTTATAAATTTAACAATTGAAAGTGAAAAATGTTAACTTTTTAATAAAAAAAACAGACTGCATTTTAAGCTAAATTACTGGCTTAATTTTTACATTAATTTACTGGATATATGCCATCCTTCCTTTAAAGAGCATAGAGCTTCTTATGTTAATCGTTCAATTTTGAATGAGAATGCATCCTAGCCGGATGATCAGACTAGCATCCGAGTCTTAAAATAGATCTCATAAATTAAACAATGAGGCATTTTTGTAACTACAAACGTCCGCTTGCAGTTGCATTAACTGGGGGAAGAAACACTGCCGATTGTGGTGGAAAATTCCCACAAGACACAAGTTGATTGGTCCTTACTCACCTTGTCAATGATCACCATTTGGCAAACATTCGCCTAAAGTGCCTATTACACTTGTAAACTTTGCCTGCAAACACGACCTGATGGCAAACCATCCATCTCGTGTAATAGGGAAAAATTCGTTTGACTAGTTGAATATCAAAACTTTTTGATATTTGCCTGGATAGTGTTGTAGAAAAACTTTCTCTCTCACCAGGCGAAGTTTGCTAGCGTAGTAGCCGCTAAATGCCTAGGCTTGCTTTTTGATAGAGAACATACGAGGTGTGATAAAAAAATAACCGTTATTTTCAAATTGCGTGAGTTACGTTCGTTCGATTTTTGGGGTGATTGGGCTTTGGTTTCAATGTCATTGCCATACACCCAAGATTCGTCATCAGTTATGACCTGTTTGAGCAAATCTGGATCGTCGTTGAACGTCGTCAACATCTAATGAGCAATGTCCATGCGACGTTGTTTTTGCTCAAAATTTAGCAATTTTGGAACAATCTTCGCTGCCGCACGTTTCATGTCTAAAACATCCGTAAAAATTGCTTGGCATAAGCCGAACGATATGCCAACATCATCAGCAACCTCTCTAATAGTGATTCGACGATTATCCAAAATCATTTTCTTCACTGCTTCAATGTTTTCATCGATTGTTGACGTGCTCGGGCGACCAGGACGAGCATCGTCATTGACATTTTGGGCTTCCTTAAACCAGTTATACCACAATTGAACTTGTGTTCTGTTCATAATAGACTCGCCAAATGCCACAGTCAACACTTCGAATAGTAACAAATCGAAGAGCACACGAAAACACGACTAACATTTTTATCTGTCAAAAACAAACTGCCAATCCGAAATGGCTGATATTGTCAACATATATAACAGACATGTGTACCAACATAACAGAAAAAAAAATTCGAAAATCAAACATACGTTACTCACGAAATTTGGAAATAACGGTGATTTTTGATCACACCTCGTATATGTACTTTACGTTCTGCAATATGAGTATAGTAGGTAGTGTGTCGGCTTGTTAGACGTAAGGTCACGTTTTAAACTCCAGGTCAGACATGAAAACGAAATATCAAAAAATTTCTTCGGCGACTTCCCCTCAGCAGATTTCTGGCAAAAGCTCTGAGAGTAAAAATAAAATTGTCATGGAAAGTTTCTCAAAACTCTGTCGTTCGGAGTCGACTTTAAACTGTAGGTCGCGCCGCTCATGTATAAAATTAACGCACACGACATAAGTGGTGTGAGAAACTAGGTCGTAATCCTGACTGAAGGGTTGTAATGAACAATTATGTATTTATATATGTATGTATGTAATATGTACGCCCGTGAGTGCCCCTACAGTTCTAGTTACTTAGCAACTCGCAATTCAAGGAATTCGTTTACGGAATAGCTGAACCGTCAGATGAAAGGTTGCCTGAAATCACTATTTATACGTATTTTCATTACAATTTCCGCCTTGAGCACATTAGAAAAGTTATTCATCAGACGGAAATTTTGTAATCAGAGAGGCATTACATCTTCCGCGTTGTTGCATGAGAGAAATTCTGTCGAAGCCAAGTACTTTGTTGTTGTTCTTTAGCGCTGTTATTAATTCCAAACTTCGAATGAGGTAAGGACATTTGATAATATGTTCGACATTTCAATATGCTTAGGGAGTTGTATCGCTTTAATATCCTCGAGCAATCCTGAATAATAGTTGGCTTTCTTGCAAATGATAAGTAGCTCAAGATCGTTTTTAAGCCTTTACTACCGCTACAACTGCAAAAGTGTATACGTGAATGTAAACATGTCTTGTTTATCTTACAATTTAATTCTCCTCTTTCCAAGTACAAAACGTTGCAATAATGAAAGTAACATGAGGCCTCGGTTCAAACCCCAGGCCAGACATCTCCAACAGAACAAAGTATGACAAAATATTTCTTCGGCGACTTTCGCTCAGCAGATTTCTGGCAAAAGCTCTGAGAGTAAAAAAAAATTGCCATGAAAAGTTTCCCAAAAACCTGTCGTTCGGAATCGCCTTTAAACTGTAGGTCCCGCAACTCATGTATAAAATTTAATACACACAACATAAGTGGCGAGAGAAGCTATGACGTAATCCTGACTGAAGGGTTGTAATGACGAACTATGTATGTATGTGTGTATGTATGTAACAGGAAGTTGTGTTTGGTAAATATTTTTCATTATTTTTAATGAAAAAAAAGTGCTTAAAATCAGGTTTTTTTTGTTAAATTCTTATCGATTTCTTTAGATAATTCCAAAGATTGGGTTGTAATAATTAAAAACGGATTCTGGCAACACTCTATAGCCTAATCTTTAATAATAATTTTTAATTACAGTTTGTTTCCCTCTCTCTCTCTCCGTATTTGATATAGCGAAGCTTCTATTGTTTATTTCGTTTGTTTTTAGTTTTTTAATGCAAATTTGATTGAAAAATGCATTAACTAACGGGAGTTTTTTGTTCTTCTTTTTAACACACACAACGACACACATACTACAAAAGTGTTAAAACAAAACAAAATAAGAGAATATTGCATAATATGTAGCTTGTACATATGTATGTACATTGTATATTGTTATTGTAACTGTTTATTTTGAGAATATCTTGTTATTGTTTTGTTTTGTGATTTCTATTTTTATTGTTTTTATTTAGTTGTGTACTTTACGTATTAATTTTATTTGTTTTTCTATTTTTTCTTGCAGGTATGTGTCTATTAAAGCCTTTTGAATGTGTGTGAATATATCATATATGTATGTAAGTATGCATGTACATATGTATGTATGTAAACAGCCAGTGTTTAAATTAAAAAATTAAAGTTTTCTAAACAAAAGTAGGCAGATGTACATACGTTTTTTGTAATTTGAATATAATTTTTTAGAAAATTTTAACAAGTTAAACAATTTCATTTTTAAATAAAATTTTTATTCAATAAAAAAATTATTGTTAAATTTTTTTGTCCATAAACCTGTTAAAAATATTAAATTTGTAACAAAAAGTAAATAAAAAAAAAACAACAGAAGAGTCAATTTTGCAAATTGAAATTCGTTGACTTCAGTTCTTTTTACAACAAACAAATAAAAAATAAAAAGTGGAACAGAAATTTAATCAATAAAAAAATAAAATTAAAAATATACAGGTAAAGTTAGTGCAAAACGAACTTTCCAATGCCCTACAACACAATCTCTATACGAATAAGTTTCATCATATCTGGCAATATCAAAAATGTCCATTATAAGGTTTGCTTCTTCACCATAAATGTGAATAACGCTTGTGACATTCGTACGGATAAAGAGTGCAAAATTATCTTAAGCGACAAAGCTTGTTCATGGCTCAAGGAGTACAGTGATGGACTCTTGACTATTGGTTACTTTTACAGAAATTATGTAACAAGAAGCAACGAAATATTATGCAAACTGGAGAGCTTTAGATGTTTTGATGGCGTTGCCAACATACACACATAATTGGTCATTACAACCCTTCAGTCAGGATTACGACCTAGCTTCTCACACCACTTATGTTGCGTGTATTAATTCAATACATGAGTGTAGGGACATATAGTTTAATGCCGACTCCGAGCGACGGATTTTTTTTTTTTGAGAAACCTTTCATGGCAATTTTATTTACCTTCAAAGAAAATAAATAAAATCCAGAAATCTGCTGAGAGGAACTCGCCGAAGAAATATTTTTTCATATTTCGTTTTGTAGGAGATGTCTGTCAAGACACTTGAGTAAGAGCACAGGACTCAATAAACAAAAAGTTTCTACCCTCTATAGCCAATAGATTTTCACGAAGAGAATTGTTTTTAGACATCTGAACAGATTGTCACCCTAGGCACTCATGTAGATAGAAATGGCTAGCGCTTGCGAAATGCCAGGTACATGTAAACCAATGCGGTCCGTTGTGAAATCGCAATGAAACCACACGATATAAAGCCGTTGAATTTCTTAATGTCTGACTCTGAAAGAACAATACATTGTAGAAACACAGGCGCTTTATTTTTCGGCAACACAGAGCTGAGTACGTGCTCAGTATTATGTTGTTTTGTAGAGGCACTAAAACACTGTGGCCTAACAATCTATTATACTGCCTTCAACTCATATAGGGGTTTCCTTTAGGAGCTCCCTAAAATTTTGACGATGCTTTTTGTCAACAATACATACATACATAATTGGCCATTACAACCCTTCAGTCAGGATTACGGCCTAGCTTCTCACACCACCCATGTTGTGTGCGTTAATTTTATACGTGAGTGGCGGGACCTACAGTTTAACGTCGACTCCGAACGACAGAATTTTGAGAAACTTTTTCATGGCAGGTTTATTTTACTCTCAGAGTTTTTGCTAGAAATCTGCTGAGAGGAAGTCGCCGAAGAAATATTTTTTTTTTTTTCATATTTCATTTTTGATGTCTGACCTGGGATACGAACCCGGGCTTTTACGAATAGTAAGCCAACACACTACTTACTACACCACGGCGGCTTTTACAATTGTCAACAATTTCCCGCCTAATAATTGCTGAACTCGCAGGTGTTTTCGTTTGAAATGCATTAACATTGAACATGTTCCATGTGTTCTAATTATTCGTTCTGTTTATCCTAGAAACTGCCTATGAGGCTTGAACCAGATTTTGCCTAATTAAGCCCAGATCTTCTCCCTATCTGATGCTTATATTGCGGCAACATAGGAGTCTATTACCACATTTTGTCAATCTCAAATTTATTGGTTCTTAATGGGACCCTCCGTGTAGAAAAATCGGTGTTAATACCACGTCTGACCAGGTTAACGGCTGTGAATATTACAGGCAGAATATCATTCTAGGACCTGCTACAGTAATGGCAAAAAGAAACAATAAGAAGGTGGTGCCGTTGTTTCTCTAACAGGCCTATTGCTTCTTAAGGAAACGGAAAAGAAGATATAAAGAAACATAGATTACACCTATGCTTTGTACGACTCGTACAGGATTCCCAAACAAAATTGTTTTCTTTAACGTGTTGCCAACACTTGTAGATGAGCCAATACTGTATACTTGCACCACCTAAGGCAATGCTGTAGGGCTAAAAACCACCCAGTTTTAGTTGTTAAATTAAAAGTACCTAACAACTGAGAGAGAGAGAGAAAGAGAACAACAGAATATAAAAAACGAAAAAAAGAGAAAAAAAAAATTAAAAACAAATATGAACGTTGAGTTCATTGACATGTTGGTAAACAAAATTAAAAGGCAGTGAACTAAAGCGAAGCAGAGCCAAATACTGCTGCTGCTGCTGCTGCTGCCGCTGTTCTTCAGAGTAGTTTAGCGGTTATAGTTCGTGTAAAAAGAACGACAACAACTACAAACAACTGAATTAACAGTTCTTTTCTTCTTTTTTTTTGCATTTTGTTTACATATTAATTGGGGTTTTTCTTTTGATTATGCCATGCACTTGTATAAGTGATTGACATGGTCAATCATTACAAAATTACCACCACCACGCAAACATGTTTATTTAAATTGACAGTTTTTCGTTCGTTTGCATGTGTTGCAAAAGTTTTATATGACAAATGTCAAGAGGGAGGGGGAGTGTAGGCAGTAACATAAAAATTTTATTCCTTTTTATTTGATTTCATTTAAAAAAACAAACATATTTTCCCTATAAATTTCCATTTTAAACATAAAGGCGCCTTCGCTCCATTATTTTATTAAAATTTTGTACAAAAAAAGAGGGGAGAACATTAAAATTTTTTCAATTTTGTTTTTTCAATGTTATTGTGCACAAATATGCCTGCAATTTTTTTCTCTTTAATTTTTATTTTTAATTCGCATATAAAAATGACTGCGTGCGTGCATGTTTCGCTCGCGCCTAATATAGCATTGACATTGTAAAGTCTGGGGTAAAAAAATTTTTGTTTTTTATGCTTTCTTTGTGCCATTATATTGGTACCCAAAGCCATCGCTACCATTACAACCATCACTACTTAGCCCTTTTACAACAACACACAATGTTGCATCAGTTGGGTGTGGATCAACTGCAAACATACCAGTGTTGCATATTTCTTGTCCATGTTGTGTGTGTTTGCGACAACCAACGAGCGGCTTCATCAGTCAGTGATAAAGAGAACAACAACACACAACTACAAAGCGACAGTAATGTTGTTGTATGCATATATACATATGTGCTGTTGTCAGAAGGGAAATATTGTGCATAAACGACAGGAATAAAAAAAGAAATGAACATGACATGTTTTTGACTTGACAACAGATGATGACACATCATATGACCGTTGTGACAGTGTTGAAAGAAAGTAAATCTCTGAAATGGTAAACGGTGAAATCCTTGATGCTAAAGCTTCATGGCAACACATCAAATTCAACTGATCAAATTTATGTATGTATGTGTTGGTAATATTTTTTTTGCGTAGCAAAGCAACTTCAAACTTCATTGTTGCGTTTGAAAAATAATTTCTGCAGCTCTGGTAGTGAAATTTAAAGGTATTTCGATATTCTTCAAACTCAACTCGACCTATACGTATGAGTATTTTTTTTTTTACCAATACAATCACGAAAAGGTGGGTTTGATACGTTAATTTAAGCATAACAGTACTATAGATTTCGACATTACCCGCAAAAAATTTTTAATTTCTTGCATAAAATGAAGTCTTGGATGTGTTTCTCATTTATTCAGTCATTAATAATTATGAGGATCCTTGGGTTTCATTTCATTTCATAACGCAATCATTCCAACTGTATCTATAACAAGGCAATTAGGATTGAAGTCTTATTAAGTGAAACAGCTTTCTTCTCCACCTGTCTTCAACAAATATGCGTTGGGCTTGCCTGTGTAATTATCGACTTTTCCCAAGGCGTGCCCTATCCACATACATACATACAGTAGGAATTTGATCTGTGATCTAAGGAAACATAAATTAAAATATTAACAGAATGAGCTGGAACTGAGCATTTGCCAATACCTGTAACTGGCTTGTCGCAGACTTTTGATTTACACTTGCTCGATAGTCTAACGAAGCTATTCTTGCTAGATATCCAATCGATTAATGTTTCTGGAATTTGAAAATCCAAGACGCAATCCTTAAATTTTAGCAGAGCTATATTTGATGTAAACAGAGCAAAATTTTCGCTTAACAGAATGTAATTTGCCCTTAACAGAGCACTGTTAGGTGTTTAACAGTACACATCTGCTCAAGCCCACTTGTTTAGGAGCTAATTTTAGAATGTACACTAGGTCTATGAGTACCATACCACACTCAAAGGAAGATTTCAAAGCCTCTTAATATAATCACCAATATAGTCACATATAAAGTGATATGGTATTGAGAAAATTGGCTTTGAAAATATCAATTTTTTTTGTTAGAAAACTCTCTAGAAGATCAGTGGCCATTTGGGAACATATGGGAAATAGTATACATACTCGACTATATGCAAGTGGTAGTCCAGAGGGTTCTCTTTCGAACTGTGGTAGATGGGATAGCTGGAATAGCCTCCGCCCCCTACGAAGCATCCCATACATTCCAATATTTTTATTCACACATAATAATGAAATAAATTTAAATTTTATGTCAATAGTCTCCAATAATTGCAAAACGGAAGAAAAATCTACTTATTGACACTGTTAAAGTGTTAACATTGTTCTGTTAACATCAGAATTTTTTATGTTAATGCCAAAGGTGACTCTGCTGAAATTGTTGGTTTTTGTCTTGGGTTTTTAAATTCCAATTTCTCTTCACGCACATATTATTAGAATTAAATGTAGAACAGCATGGTATTCGAAATTCAATTCAAATAGATGAGCATTGTCAGCAAAATCTACGATCTCAAAACTCTAAGATTTGAACGGCCTGTTGCATTTGTAGCCCCTGTAGGTGTAGTATGCCTGAATAGGTTTGTAGAAAAGAAATTTAAATTGCCTTTATGAGAAACGGTGTATATTTTTTGCATGCACATAGCATTACAAATCATTTCATTGTAATTTCCAATTATTATGCAATATTTTCGAACAGGGGTAGTGGATTATCTGGGATAATCGTACAGTTAATAATATAATCGTACAAATTATAATGAGAATTAAATTTCATGTCGATAGTCTACAATAATTTCAAAACAGAAGAATATTATACTTGTTGTCACTGTTAGAGCCACCAATGTTAACAGCTCTGCTGAAATTGTTGGTTTGTGTCTTGGGTTTTTAAATTGAACTTTATTTTCACATACATAATTATTAATCGATTCAATAAATTTTAAATTAGGTTTTCTGCATTATGCTAAGGGCGTAATGTTTCAAATGTAGCATTCTTGATTGTTTCTAGCTGATTAGACATAGATTGTGTGCCTATTTTGCACCCACAAGGATGGAAAATCGTGATATCCTTCGTGTAATGTCGCCTCACTTTCCATTTTTGTTATAGAAATAGTTTTGGCAAACACTTGGTAAATGATCATCGTCTAATGAGTCAACAAGCTCATGCTCTATAAATTTATAAAGATATTCATCGTGGCTGACCAATAACAAGCCTATGGAAAACGACTTCATCATTGACATGTTTCCTCTTTCTCCCGACAAATATGAAGTAAGAGTTCGTGCTTCTTTTGGTATTTAAACTCATGCGAAATGTAGTTCTTCTCGTAGTTGGCAACTTTTATAAATATTTGTGCACATTTGTTATTAAATTTCTACATTTTAAGACAAAAGTCTTTTCGCTTTTTAGAAACATATGTTTATTTATGCTGCTGACTGTATAAAAAAAACTTCACCACAAAGACAATACTTATGAGTAACTTTTAGGGGGAAAACATTACTACTCTGTGTGTGTGTGTGTGTGAGAGAATACTTATGAGTAAAAAAATCATAAAAAATTTCTTATTTTTGTAATGATAGCGGTAAACTGTTGTGGTTTCATATATTGTTGTTGTAGTTGTAGTTTTATTAACTGGCTCTTTTTGCTTTTGTTTTATTATTGTATCATATCGGTTTTATTTTATACTTGTTTTGTTGTGTTTTCATTTTTAATGTTTGTTTGGCTTTGTTGTTCTTTCTCTTCTTTGTCTCTGTGTAGTACTTCTAATTGTTGTTTGTGTTGTTCAAATCAAACAACGCATAAATGTCAACCGATATTAAAATAAAATTATAAACAACCTTACTATTGTGAAAAAAGATTCAACGACAAGAGCAAGAACAACAAGAAAACAAAAGAGAGAGAAAAAGGAGAAATAGAAAGAATAAATGGCGGCCACAAAATACGAGCAGCAGTAGACTCTTGTAATGAAATGAAAAGTGCACTTTTGTATGATTACATGCCAATCATATTATATGAATGAGTGTTTATTGTGACCACCGACTGCACGTCCAGCTATGTATGTATGATGAATACCCAGTAAACATATACATATACTCGGATGCAATTGGAAGTGCCTCTCTAAAATAGAAACGTATTTAATAAAGAATACATACATATTTGCTGGGTGATGATTGTTTATGGTATGGTGTGTGGTTGGGTTTTTTTTATTATCGGCTGTCTTCGTCATCAGAACGATGATGTTTCATGCAGATTAAGAGCCCATGATGGATTTCCGTTGTATTTTAAATCACAGCATGGTTGTTGTTTTTGTTGTTATTATTTTAACGGAAATTTAAAGTTTTAAAATTATTACAAAGAAAAAAGGAAGGATGTTTAACGATGAAAATGAAAAAAAAAAAATAATGCTTAAATAACGGGTGCTTACATTATAAGTTGAAAGAAAAATTTCTGTGTTTTTACATGAGGTTCTTGAAATGTTTTCTATTAGGTCTCTCCGAATTTTGACAGTCCAGAACGGCCATCTTGTTGAAGCTACATCTGTCAAACTAATTGTCAAAAAAACAAAGAAAGCATAAATGGTCTTTACAATCCCTCAGTCAGGATTACAACTCAGATTCTGACGCCATTTATGTTGTCTACGTTAATTTTTGAAGCCGCCGTGGTCTGGTAGGTAGTGTGTTGGCTTATTAGACGAAAAGGGTTCGAGCCCCAGGCCAGACATCAAAATAAAATACAAAAAGTATTTCTTCGGCGACTCCCTCTCAGCAGATTTCTGGCAAAAACTCTGAGAGTAAATAAAATTGCCATGAAAAGTTTCTCAAAAATCTATCGTTCGGAGTCGACTTTAAACTGTAGGTCCCGCCACTCATGTATAAAATTAACACACACAACATAAGTGGTGTGAGAAACTAGGTCGTAATCCTGACTGAAGGGTTGTAATGACCAATTATGTATGTGTTAATTTTATACTGGAGTGATGGGACCTACAATTTAAAGTCGACTTCGAAAGACAGATTTTTGAGCAACTTTCCATGGTAATTTTATTTACTCCCAGAGTTTTTGCCAGGAATCTGCTGAGCGGAAGTCACCTAAAGAAATATTTTTTCATATTTCGCTTGATTGGAGATGTCTGACCTCAGGTTTGAACCGTGGCCTCACGTCTCACACTAGACTACTACCCTGGATTATTTATTTGCAGGGAGATTGAACTCTCTCTTAATTTTTACACATACATACATACATAATTGGTCATTACAACCCTTCAGTCAGGATTACGACCTAGTTTCTCACACCACTTATGTTGTGTGTGTTAATTTTATACATGAGTGGCGGGACCTACAGTTTAAAGTCGACTCCGAACGACAGAGTTGTGAGAAACTTTTCATGGCAATTTGTATTTACTCTCAGAGTTTTTGCCAGAAATCTGCTGAGAGGAAGACGCCGAAGAAATACTTTCTGTATTTTATTTGATGCCTGTCCTGGGGCTCGAACCCTGGCTTTTCGTCTAATAAGCCAACACACTACCTACTAGACCACGGCGACTTCAACTTCAACTCTTCATTTTTAAGGCTTAGAAATCTTAAAATTCTGGTATAAATTTTTAATAATAAATGCTCTTGCCCTAGAATATGCAAGGAGCCAAAACGCCAGGGTACAGTTCTGTACACAAAATTTAAGTAGAAGCTCAATGAGCGCTGCGGAATTATGGTGAAGAATGAAAATATCGAGTTTCAGATCTTGTGCTAGACATACGCTGTACATGGGTACTGAGATTCAATACGTTCGTTGGTATATTCTAATGTTTTTGTCTGACCTCAGATTTGAACCGTGGCCTTATGTCTGTTAATGCAACACACTACCCACTAGATTGTGGCGACTAATTGTCATTTATTCAAAGCAAATGGCCATGGACGGATATAGCATTCGACAAGACGTGCAAATAATGCGATTGTCATAATAGTCCCGCCTGTTCACTGGTCCAGGAAAATGTTCTACAAACACCCGCAATTACAGGAAACGCAAGATCTTCCAAAAACGTCGCCGCTGTCCGTGAAAGCATGCAGGAGAATCTGAGGCACATATTTGATTTCGCGTCGCTTGCAAGAACTTTATCTTTTGCCGATCTCAACTTTGCGAATTTTATGTCGATATTTGGGCGCCCTACACCCGTCCAAAATTCAACTGACTTAGGGACTGGAGGTAGGAGGGTAAATAAAATTGCCCTGTAGGTCCCATCACTCATGTATAAAATTAACACACACAACATAAGTGGTATGAGAAACTGGAACGTTGTACAATGGGTCAATTCGTCTTCCGGGTACTGTACTTGTCTTAATTGACAAGTACACGTCCTCTAACCTAACCTAACCTAGGAGCTGGAGGAAAATGACCACAGACAACACTACGAGCAGTTCGCTAAATAACCTCTGGAGCCGATGTGGTAACTGAACCTAATTTTCATAGAAAAATCATTTATAGCCATGATGCTAATTTCTGGGGCGACACCAATCCACATTCGATCTTAGAGTGCCCAATAGGTCTCAGGAAAGTCACTGTTTGGTGCGTATTTCGCTTTGGTCGCGTCATCAGTTAAAATTTCTTTGAGAATGACATTGGCCAGGCCATCACTGTCAACGACGACGAGCACTATGGGTCGATTATGACCAATTTCTGAGGTTTGTATTGGATGAAGTGGACGCCAACGCTGTTACATGCCATACAGCTCATGTTGCACTAGCCATTTGTGGGAGTTGTCATCTTACGTGGAGGTGTTGAGAACTGGCCACCGAAATCGTGCGATAAACCTCAACGATACTTAACCCTGAAATAAACCATGTCTCTGGTGAAATTATATGCGTCTGAGTCATGGAGACATTTTAGATGCACCACCCAGCCGTAGCGGACATTAAACGATGTTATATTCTACACATGAAGTCGCCGTAGTCTAGTAGGTAGTGCGTTGGCTTATTAGACATAAAGTCAGGGTTCAAACCCCAAGTCAGACATCAAAACGAAATACAAAAAGTATTTCTTCGGCGACTTCCTCTCAGCAGATTTCTGGCAAACACTCTGAGAGTAAATAAAATTGCCATGAAAAAGTTTTTCAAAAATCTGTCGTTCGGAGTCGACTTTAAACTGTAAGTCTCGCCACTCATGTATAAAATTAACACACACAACATAAGTGGTGTGAGAAACTAGGACGTTGTACAATGGGTCAATTCGACCTCTGGATACTGTACTTGTCTTAATTGACAAGTACACGTCCTCTAACCTAACCTAACTTATCTTCCACACATAATGCCATCAATAGGTCTTTCAAACGAATAAAAACTTTCGATGGGATTTCACGCACACACTTCACACATACACTTTACACACTCGATTTTATAAAACTGCACTTATTTCGAGAAACGTTACCGTTAAAGAAAACGTTATTCCACTACTTTGGCTTATAAGGTCTCTAATTTTAGATTGTAAGCGTAAATCTATCGATTTGTGTTCGTTGTTGTAAAAAAATGGGTTGAATATCTAATTTCTTAAATATTTTTAAATCGTTTTTTATTTTGAAATCTTTTGTTCAAAAACCATTAGGCATTGGCCCATTAAATATGTACCGGTTTAGAGTGTTTCTTATTAATTTACCTGGTCAAGTGGAATCATTTTTCATGTGGTTTTTTTCTTGTTTATTTTGTTTTTGTTTACATTGGAACGCCATTATCGTTTATTGTTAATCGTTTATCGTTTGCTGTCATCAAAGTAAACACAAAATGTGATTTAAAAGTGGCCTAAATACCTAAATATGTACATACGTCTCAAAGGTATTTATAGTTCAGAGAATTATTATTCCATTCAACTGAAAAGTACTTTTTGTACGTACTTTTTCATACGTACTTTTTTATGTTGTAAGTCTTTAGGGTTTATTGGCTTTTTTTGAGTACAAAATTTGCAAGGCAACATGCAAATTAATTGTTTATAAAAATAGAATATTAATTGAAAACATTTCTAAACTGGGGAAAATCCCTTTCCCCCAACTACTACTCCTACTACAGTATATGTATATGTATAGGTGTGTGTGTCTGTTTTTCCCCCTTTTCTTTATAAAAGTAACAGACCTACTTTAACATACTTTTTGTTGCCAATTAATTTATTGCTTAAATAAGTAACAAACATGTGTTTAACTATGACAAACTAACTGATTATATTGACTGACTGACTGACTGACTGACTGACTGACTGACTGACTTACTTACTTTGAAATTTAAATCTATTCCGTTAACTCTTTCCTCTCCACCGGAGCTGAAATTCTATGCTTCTGATGAAATCTAAACTCTACATTGTTTGCTCCTCTCTTTCTCTGCCTTAAAGTATGCAACAAATATTTTGCAATATGAACCCACCCAGATATGTTTCAATTTACATACCAAAAGAATTTAATTTCAATGATGGCTTAATGGTGGTGTGTAGTAGGGCTGAGCGAGTGGTTGGGGAACATATTTGTTAACCAGGTCATAAACATCATTATGTAACACATACTCTCTTGGTGGCCTACCAAGGGATGAAACAGAAAAATACGAAAATAAAAACAAACCCAGGTGTATTTACATAACATATGCAGTTGATTTCATCACAAAAACCTGTATATAATTGAGCGATTTGCAAGATATGAAAGAGTTAAGCGTTTTAAAATCGTATTTTTTTAATTTATTTTAAATGCTGAAGTTACAGGAGATGCACCTTTAGGAGCTCATAAGGAGCTGGGTTTTTCTTGGCCTTGTTAAACTTGTTTGTGATTTTAATGGAAGTATTTGCCAGTTACTCAAGATATTGGTATAGAAAGGTCGCAAGTTCTAGAATGAAAATTTCTAGATTAGAATCGGAAGTGCGTTTGGTTGTTGTATTGGATATAGTGGTATGGTACCCTGCTAATTTGCAGCTGGAGTTTGTCTTATCGTCTGCTTCTTTATAATATCCGACCTATGCATCCATATCAGAGATCAGCAATGAATCCCTTTTTCGCTACTCATAAGTACTCATGAAATTTCGAGTATGAGTGAGTCAACAGTATTGAAATCCAACTACTCTGATTCAGTACAACATTGATTTATAAGTACAAGTTGTACTGAGTATGAGTACAACGTTGACATCAAACTCATAACATTCGAAATATGTTTGATTCATACGCGTACTCGTTCAGATTCATAATTTTAGAAAAATACCTGTAATACTCATAAATGATTCGAGTGTTTGGAATCATTCGTCAAAATTTACAGTCCTTGTTGTTGTTGCATTTACAAAGAGAGAAGAAAGACACATAGACAAAAAAGACAAAGACGACAAGCAAAGCAAACACACAAGCTTCTTCGCGAATTATACTGATTTTGTGATTCGTGTATGCGATGAGTCATGGAGAGTCGGAATCAATAACATCATGCGTATTGGTATGAGTATCATAAGTATTTCAAACTTTGAATATGAGTAGTATGAGTATGACATTAAAATAAGTATGAATGCGTATAAATATCAGAAATTATAAGTATGATTCGAATCCACTCATCGTTTTGAATACTCATTGCTGACCTCTGATCCATATATACATACATGATTGGTCATTACAACCCTTCAGTCAGGATTACGACTTAGCTTCACACACCACTTATGTTGTGTGTGTTAATTTCATATCATGAATGGTGGGACCTACAGTTTAAAGTCGACTCCGAACTACAAATTTTTGAACAAACTTTTTATGGCGATTTTATTTACCCTCAGAGTTTTTGCCAGAAATCTGCTGAGAGGAAGTCGCCTAAAGAAATATTTTTTCAAAATTCGTTTTAGTTGGAAATGTTTTGCCTAGGGTTTGAACCGTGGCCTCACGGCGACTTCAATAAATGATGTTGGCCTGGAATATACACGCGAGCCAAAGTGTCTCGGTGCAGTTTTGAATGTAAAATTTAAATGGAAGCTCAATGAGCGCTGGGGAATGATGATGAAAATAATATGTTTCAGACCTTGTGCTAGACATACACTGTACACTGAAGTCGCCGGAGTCTAGTAGGTAGTATGTTGGCTTATTAGACGTAAAGCCAGGGTTCGAGCCTATGTATCAAAACAAAATACAAAAAGTATTTCTTCGGCGACTTCCTCTCAGCAGATTTCTGGCAAAAACTCTGGGAATAAATAAAAATTGCCATGAAAAGTTTTTCAATAAATAAAAATCTGTCGTTCGGAGTCGACTTTAAACTGTAGGTCCCATCACTCATGTATAAAATTAACACACACAACATAAGTGGTGTGAAAAACTAGGACGTTGTACAATGGGCCAATTCGATCTCCGGGTACTGTACTTGTCTTAAAGTACACGTCCTCTAACCTAACCTAACCTACACTGTACATGGGTACTGAGATTCAATACGTTTGTTGGCTTATTTTAATGTTTTTTTTTAAAGACAACTTTTAGCTGAGCTTTAAAGGTCATAAAGAAATAAAGTCCTTAAGAATTGTGTCAAGATTTATAAGCAACACAAGCACAACCATTCACTTTTGTTTATTGCCCTGCCAGTTCAGTTCTTTGCACTTAAAAACCCACATGAAGTTTATAAATAAAACCATAAATATTTCATCAGTTTTTGTTTTTATTTTCTTATTTTTTTGTTTTTGTTTTGTTTTCTCTAAGAATGTGTGACAATTGAAAAACTTACAAGTCACCCTCAAGCCAACCAACCGACCCAATGACAACAGGGCTCAGGCCACAAACAGAAAACCGCCAACAATCATCACACACATAAGGCTTCCTTCCATTGCAGGGAGATTTAAAACAGCCGGCATTTAATTTTACAAACAACATGAAACATGACTTTAGGGGAGGGCGAAGGGGAAAGGCAAATGTATTGGTGGTTGTTGTTGGGTGACAGTTGAAGATTGTGTTGCAGAAAGTGCACCTGTTACCTTTCAACTGGTGTTTGCCTGAAATGTTGGTCAAAACCCAACAATTTATTTGAAACTAAATTTGTTACCTTCTTGGGTTTCTGTTTCTGTTTGTGTTTCTCTTTCTGTTTTGTTTTTAGTTTCGAATTCTTTTGTTTTTGTTTTGTGGTGGTTAACATAGTTTTTAAGAGTTTTTTCCAAAGAGTTGTACTAGGCTGACCAACACAGAAGTGTGGTGGTAATGATTGCGATGCCGGTGGTATCCGTAAATAAAGGGTGTTTTTTATAGAGGTATAGCACTTTAAGTTGCAATAAAACAACGATGGATTATTCGATTGACATGAATTTTATTTATCCGAAAGATAATCTTGTGGCATTACATTTTAAATATGATTTCTGGCATATGACCGCCACGGCTGGCGCGGATGTAGTTTAATCTGGACGTCCAATTTTTGATGACTTTTTCCAACATTTGTGGCCGTATATCGGCAATAATACGGCGAATGTTGTCTTCCAAACGGTCAAGCGTTTGTGGCTTTACCGCATAGACCAATGACTACATAGCCCCACAGAAAGTAGTCTAGCGGTGTTAAATCACAAGATCTTGGAGGCCAATTCACAGGTCCAAAACGTGAAATTAGGCGGTCACCAAACGTGTCTTTCAATAAATCTATTGTGGCACGAGCTGTGTGACATGTTGCGCCGTCTTGTTGAAACCACATCTCCTGGACATCATGGTTATTCAATTCAGGAATGAAAAAGTTAGTAATCATGGCTCTATACCGATCATGGATGGACTCATTCGGGTCTTCCTCAATGCTACGCTCTACAGCAGCAATAGCTTCTTCTGTACGCACCGTACAGCGTCTCTGGGGATGCGAGTTATCAATAAGAGTAAACGTGGTGCGAAAACGTTCCATGGTTAATCGACGATAAAATGGACGTAGTGCGCGATACGTTTTCCGCACAGAACCATTATTTTCGAAATAAAATTGCACTATTTGCAAGCGTTGTTCAGGCGTGAGTCTATTCATGATGAATTGCCAAACCAAACTGAGAATAAATCACTTGACAGCTGTTAAATCGGTCGCCATCTTGAAAAGTAATGCCAACTTAAAGTTCTATACCTCTATAAAAAACACCCTTTATAATTTTTAAAGAACCCACCTTCTATGCCTGTCATTAAAACATTGTACATATTTTCTAGTAGGCGGAAATGTAACGGTCAAAAGCGGAGTAAAAACAATTCAAAAAGATGAGACCATTACGGTGCGCTTCGTCTATGGTCGATTGCTTTAAACCACACACAACATGCTCTATTTCAACATGAAATTTTCTGCTTCAATTCATCGTACAGCAAGCAGTTAAACAGTTAAAACTCTTTGGCTGGCCAATTAATCAATTTCTAATAAATTTTGTATACATTGATGTATCGAACGATATATCGATTACAAGATTTTCGAATTGATCAGAAACGGGAAACTGTTGGTAAGACAGACAGACAATCATGATAAATGCTGTTGCATAAAAACGATCTGTTGTCTGTGGCAAGAGATTAAACGGCAATTGAAAATTACAAAATCAAAATTGAGTGTTTTGTTGTTGTTGTGGTTGTTGGGAAATTGTTTTTTTCTTGTTACAGAAATGAAATTTATTTAAGAAAATATTACATAATAATGCTATGTGCATGCAGGAAATATACACCGTTTCTCATAAAGGCAATCAAAATTTCTTTTTTGTACATATCTATTCAGGCATACTGAAGTCGCCGTAGTCTAGTAGGTAGTGTGTTGGCTTATTAGACATAAAGCCATGGTTCAAACCCCAAGTCAAACATCAAAACGAAAATGTGAAAAAAATATTTCTTCGGCGACTTCCTCTCAGCAGATTTCTGGCAAATACTCTGAGAGTAGATAAATGAAAAGTTTCTCAAAAATCTATCGTTCGGAGTCGACTTTAAACTGTAGGTCTCACCACTCATGTATAAAATTAACACACACAACATAAGTGGTGTGAGAAACTAGGTCGTAATCCTGACTGAAGGGTTGTAATGACCAATTATGTATGTATTCAGGCATACTATACCTACAGGGGATACAAATACAACAGGCCTTCTAAATATTAGAGTTTTGAGCTCGTAGATCTTGCTGATCTATTGGAACTGTATTTCCAATATCATGATATTCCGCATTTAATTCTTATAATATGTGTGTGAAGAGAAATTGGAATTTAAAAACCCAAGACACAAACCAACAATTTCAGTAGTCACCTTTTGCATTAAGATAACAAATTCTGATGTTAGCAGAACAATGTTAACACTTTAACAGTGGCAACAGGTAGATTATTCTTCTGTTGTGCAATTATTGCAGACTATTGATATACAATTTAATTCTCATTATGATCATTATAATTTGTAGATTATCCTAGATAACCCACAACGATGGATCGAATTATACTATTAACAGAGCACTGTTAACTATTTAACAGTGGCAATAAGTAGATTAATATTCTACTTTGCAATTATTGCAGACGATTGACATAAAATTTAATTCTCATTATGATCATTATTATGTGGCAATAACAGAATTGAAATGGATTGAATGGTTGATGGGGGACGGAGACTATTCTATCTATCCCACTGCCACAGTTCGAAAGACAACCCTCTGGACTATCATTTGCATATAGTCGGGTAGGTGTACTATCCCCTATATGTTTCAAAATGGCCACCAATCTTCTAGAGAATTTAGAGATATTGCGGGATACAATGGTTCGTAACAGCGATGACAAACTCGTAAATCTAAAATCGCATGCGGTATTGTTTTACGGAACTTCTTAACCATCAATACGCTTCTTCTTTATTATAAAAACAACAAATAATTTTTCTCTCAACAGCCAAAGACAAAAAAGTAAGAATTCATGAGAAAATACGAATGAGTACCTTTTGATTAGTAAGCCCAACCTTAGATTGTGTTCATTAGTGACATGTCATGTCACAACATGACATTGCTTGTCATGTGTGTGTGTAAACGATTGATTGATATCGCCAACAATAATAGAAAGCTGTTGCTATTGTTGTTGATTTTATTTTGTTTTACATTAAAAGGGAAAGTTTTATTGGTTTTAAAAGTTTTTTTTTTATTGGCTAAGATTCGTTGATTATTTCAGGTAAAAAACAACAACAACTTTTTTTACTCTAGCCATCGCGTTAATGTCATACGCAACAAGTGAAACCAGGACTATAATTAGGGGACATTGTTGGGAGAATACGTATAAATAATTAAGTTATCGTAAATTATTTTGTTCATTAGTATGAAGTGAAAAAAATTTGTTTTCTGGAAACATAAAACTATATGTGTGTGAAGATAAATTAGAATTTGGAAATCCAAGATATAATCCAATAATTTTAGCAGAGTCACCTTTGGCGTTAACAGAGCAAAATTTTCTCTTAACAGAACCAAATTTGCCCTTAACACAGCACTGTTAGCTGTTTAACAGTACACATCTGAACAAGCCCACTTGTTTAGGAGCTAATTTTAGGATCTACACTAGGTATATGAGTACCATACTATATGCAAAGGAAGTTTCCAAGGCCTCTTAATATAATCAACAATATAGTCACATATGAAGTGATATGGTATTGAGAATATTGGCTTTGAAAATATCAATGCTATGCTAGAAAATTCTCTAGAAGATCAATGGCAATTTTGGAACATATATGGGACATAGTACACCTACCCCACTATATGTAAATGGTAGTCCAGAGGGTCCTCTTTCGAACTGTGATAGTGGGATAGATGGAATAGCCTCCGTCCCCCATCAACCATTCAATCCATTTCAATTTTGTTATTCTCAAATAATAATGATCATAATGAGAATTAAATTGTATGTCAATCGTCTGCAATAATTGCAAAGTAGAAGACTAATCTACTTATAGCCACTGTTAAACAGTTAACAGTGCTCTGTTAATAGCATATTTTGAACCATCGTAGTAGGTTATCTGGGATAGTCCACAAATTATAATGATGATAATGAGAATTAAATTTTATTTCAATCGTCTGCAATAATTGCAGAGTACAGAAGAATAATCTACTTGTGGTCAATGTTAAAGTATTAACATTGTTCTGTTAACATTCGATTTTTTTGTGTTAATGCCAAGGGTGATCCTGCTGAAACTGTTGGTTTGTGTCTCGGGTTTTTAAATTCGAATTTACCTTCACACTCATATATTTTGCTTAGTTTAACCGAAAAATGTTCAGTAATAATGCATTCAGACATTGTATAACAGTGGAAGATGGTGAAACCTTCAACGTCTTTGTACTTATTTCTTGTCCTAGGGAAAGTAAGAGATTTTCATCACCTTTTTGGCAGCTATTTCAATCCGACAAAGTATGTACCCCACACTAATGATTATTCAAGAATGTCGAATATTTCTGGAGGAGATAGGGTGACACTCAGTTATTACACTCTTTTAATTTCCGGGATATTGGTGCGTAGTTGATGCACTTGCGAAAGGCATTAGGACAGCTTATTTCGTCAAATTCACACAATCTCTTCACTAATTTGCAATAAATTGAGTTTTTTATTTCAGTTAAAGAAGCTGTTTGAACATGGGGTTGCTTCTACAGATTGGAGGGAGAAGTGGGAGGGAGAAAGTGCAAGAAGTAGTGATGGAAGGGGAGAGGGAGAAAGTGAGGGAAGGGAGAGGCATAGAGAGGAGAGAAGAAAAGACTTAGAAAGGAAGAGAGAGTTATAAAAAGATACAACGTACATACAAAATTGTCGATTACAACCCTTCAGTCAGGATTATGGCCTATCTTCTCACACCACTTATGTTGTATGTGTTACTTTTTTATACATGAGTGGTAGGACCTACAGTTTAAAGTCGGCTCCGAACGACAGACTTTTTTTTAGAAAATTTTTCATGGCAATTTTATTTACTTTCCGAGTTTTTGCCAGAAATCAGCTGAGAGGAAATCGCCGAAGAAATATTTTTTTTTTCATATTTCGTTTTGATGCCTGACCTGGGATACGAACCCGGGCTTTACGTATAATAAGCCAACACACTACCTATTAGACTACGTCGACTTCACTAATCTACTTATAGCCACTGTTAAACAGTTAACAGTGCTCTGTTAATAGCATAATTTGATTTTTAAATTTGAATTTATCTTCACACACATTAAAATTTTTAGTTGCCACAAACATAATTTTAATTATTTAAGTTTTGTTTTTATTGAATTAAATTTAATGAATAATTTTCATATTTTTTTATAAATTTTTTTAAATTTTTTTTATAAATTTTTTAAATTTTTTTTAATTTTTTTAAATTTTTTTTTATAAATTTTTTTAATTTTTTTTAATTTTTTTAAATTTTTTTTTAATTTTTTGATTTTTTCTTAAACTTTCTCTTCTAAGAAAAGTGCCTGCATTAGAAAAGTGCTTCGTAATAAGGACGTAAAAAATTTAAAAAATTCCGGTCAATGACTTCCAAACGCTGGTAACAAATATTTTTTAGAACCAAATTTTTGTTGTCGTTTTTGTTGTTGGCGTTCACATAACACTGCCATGGAAGTGAGAGTAAATTCTTTAAAAAAATTTTTTGTTGACAAAAAATCGTCAGCAAAAAGTTATGAGAGCGTAGAAAGTACAATAGAAATTCCAAAGTATTAGAGAGAGTAAGATAGGGAGAGAGAGAGAGAGAGAGAGTACAACACAAGAGGTTAAAAGGGAAAGGTACTAAAATAGTTGTGTTGTTATAATAGAAAAACAACTAAAAAATTCCAAACACGTAACACACCAGAAGAAATACGTGCAATCATTACGTTTGAAAAACAAAAACATTGGTTGTAGTACACTATGACTCTATAAGAGCTGTAAAGGAATGAAATGATTTTATAGTTTTGTAATGGATTAATGGCGCATGGCGATACATCAAATTTAACTGAACAAATTTGCATATATATTGCTAAAGTTTGTTTTGCTTAGCACAACAGCACATCAAAATTGTACCTTCAAATTATATGGTATAGTTGCTGCAAAGAAGAAATGATTTATGAAATGCATATAAAGGTGGGCTTGATTCATTATTTGATGTGCGGCCAGGCAGCTTAACTCTGCTTTTTAAACTCCATTTAAAGTTTGCATACCTTTAATGCACTGCACATGCTGCATTATTCAAACAGAAACAAATCTCCGTAGGCAAATGGTTTTTTTTTGTTTTTAGCTCGACTGCCTGACTGACTGACAATCTAATTCTGGTACAACAATTGCATTTCAAATGGAAAAAAATTTTTGTAACATTTTGTTTTCATAGTCACGATAAATAGATGAATGGATTGATGAATGGCTTGATGGATGATATGATAGATTGTTGGATTGAATGCATTAAATTTTGTATTAAATAAAAAAAAAACAATTTTCTTATTAATTTACACCGAGAGCCGCCCAAAAGCAACATGCAGCAGTTATCGATTTTTGTTTTCGATATTTTTCATTCATTTCTTATGATAATTTTTCTTTGTAACACAGTGTAATTTTGAAATATTTCATTATAATCTCAACGAAATCCATTTAATTATTCTTCTTCTATAAGAATTATTGTTTGCCCGTTAATAGTGTTGCATTAGTTTTCGTTTTCTTGTTATTTTTTATTTATATTTCCATTCATTTTAATTCATCTCTTGAATTGAAAAATCTTGATTGTATTTGAATCATTTCCATACAAATTTGGAGGTGTTAATGTGCCAAGTAGTTCAGTAAACAATTTTTTCAACATTTCCAAAATACGCTGTATGCAAGTCATATGATTTATTATGTAATTCAAATAAATTTTCAGATTACTTTTGAAGAAGGTTTTGCATTTTATATTTTTTTTTAGATGACTATGAAGATGAATACGAATTTAAAAACCAAAGACGCAAACCCACACATTTAGAAGCGCCACTTCTTGCCTTTAACAGTGTAAACTTTGCTATTAACAGAGCACTGTTAACTGTTTAACAGTGGTAATAGTAGATTATTTTTCTACGTTGCAATTATTGCAGACGATTGACATAAAATTGTATTCTTATGATCATTATTATTTGTGAATAACAGAATTTAAATGTATGGGATGGTTAGTGGAGGATGGTAGCTATTCCATCTATCCTAAAAAAATGTGTATGAAGATAAATTTGAATTTTAAAATCTAAGACGCAATCTACAAAATTTTAGCAGCGTCACATTTGGCGTTAACAGAGCAAAATTGTCTCTTAACAGAACCAAATTTACCCTTAACAGAGCACTGTTAGCTGTTTAACAGTATCCATCAGAACAAGCCCACTTGTTTAGGAGTTAATTTCGGGATATATTCCGGGTGTATGAATACCATACTCTTAATATAATCAGTAATATAGTCACATATAAAGTGATATGCTATTAAGAAAATTGGCCTAGAAAACATCAAATTTTTGCATCTAAAAGATCAGTGGTCGTTGTGAAACATATGGGACATAGTACACCTACCCGACTATATGCAAATGGTAGTCCAGGGCGTTCTCTTTCGAATCGTGGTAGTGAGATAGATGTAATAACCTCCACACCCCCACCAGCCATTCCCATACATTTCAATTCTGTTACTCACAAGTAATAACGATCATAATAAGAATTAAATTGTATATCAATAGTCTGCAATAATTGTAAAATAGAAGACTTATCTACTTATTGCCACTGTTAACATTGTTAACATTGTTCTGTTAACATCAGAATGTGTTATGTTAATGCCGAAAGTGTGTCTACTGAAATTGTTGGTTTGTGTCTTGGGTTTTTAAAATTGAATTTATGGCTGCCTTCCAAAATGTATCAATACAAAGTTTGTATGCAGTTCCACTACTGTATATAAACTATGTATGTAGATATGCAAAGTAACCAAACAATGCATCGACTATAAATCCGATGCCTGATTGCTTTTTGACTGCGTTAAAAATACACATTGACGACGTTTTGAAATGGAATACATTGTAAATATTTTGTACAGCGGCATTATGAAACACGATACTTTGCTCAAACGCAAAGCAACTAACATTTTGGAAGGCAGTCTATCTTTACACACATTCAATATTGGTCGGAATGGAACTAAAAATTTTGAAATCAAATATTTATTTAAAAAGTGGACACCACTTTTGCTCCACCTTATTTTTGATGATCATTAAAACTTTTGTTATATTTTCGAACATTATTTTTTATGTTCTCAATTCCATACACAACAAATTGTTGATGTAAATTATGTTTGCTTAGGCGTTTTTTATTCAGGAAAACTACGTTTTAAATTCAAAATGCCTAAAGGAAGATATTCCTTAAACGAAATTAATGAAAGCGAAGCTTTATAAATTGTAACTGAATTTTTTTCTTTTTGATTTGTTTGAAAAATTTTTTTATATCCCCAGGGTCAGTTATGTTAATCTTTTAAGTGCATTTGTAAAGGGTGTTTTTTATAGAGGTATAGAACTTTAAGTTGGCATTACTTTTTCAAGATGGCGACAGATTTAACAGCTGTTAAGTGATTTATTCTCAGTTTGGTTTGGCAATTCATCATGAATAGACTCACGCCTGAACAACGCTTGCAAATAGTGCAATTTTATTTCGAAAATAATGGTTCTGTGCGGAAAACGTATCGCGCTTTTCATAAGCGAATTTTGTTTAGGCGATGAAGCGCACTTCTGGTTGAATGGCTACGTCAACAAACAAAACTGCCGCATTTGGAGTGAAGGTAATCTTCAAGTGTATGTGGAAACACCGTTACAACCAGAAAAACTGACTGTTTGGTGCGCTTTATGGGCTGGTGGAATCATTGGTCCGTACTTTTTCAAAAACTATTGGTGGCCAGAACGTTACAGTCAATGGTGATCGGTATAGAGCCATGATTACTAACTTTTTCATTCCTGAATTGAATAACCATGATGTCCAGGAGATGTGGTTTCAACAAGACGGCGCAACATGTCACACAGCTCGTGCTACAATAGATTTATTGAAAGACACGTTTGGTGACCGCCTAATTTCACGTTTTGGACTTGTGAATTGGCCTCCAAGATCTTGTGATTTAACACCGCTAGACTACTTTCTGTGGGGCTATGTAAAGTCATTGGTCTATGCGGTAAAGCCACAAACGCTTGACCATTTGGAAGACAACATTCGCCGTATTATTGCCGATATACGGCCACAAATGTTGGAAAAAGTCATCGAAAATTGGACGTCCAGATTGGACTACATCCGCGCCAGCCGTGGCGGTCATATGCCAGAAATCATATTTAAAATGTAATGCCACAAGATTATCTTTTGGATAAATAAAATTCATGTCAATCGAATAATCGATCGTTGTTTTATTATTAAAGTTCTATACCTCTATAAAAAACACCCTTTACAATTGTTAGACAATAATAATAATAAAAAAAAAAAAAAAAAAAAAAAAAAAAAAAAAAAAAAAAAAGGTGAATAGAAAATATCTTTAAAAAACAATTAATCATGGGACTGATAAAACATAAATTTTTTTTGGTTTATTTAAATGGTTTTTTAATGATTTCAGAAGACAAAAAAACCCTAATTAATGTAAATAAAACAAAAAAAACATAGAAAAAATTAAAAAAAAAAAACAATTCAAATAATTTATGAAAAAAAAATTTATGAACAAAAAAATCTTTAAAGGCCACACCCAAGATTTAAACAAATAGAAGAACAAGACAAAGAAAAAAAAAAACACTAACGTTCATGCATACATACATACATACCATTATAGTAATGAGCCTTATGCACACCACAACCTTGACCTTTACAACATGATAATGATGAGTACGTTGTTGATTATGGCCAACAATACTAGTGGTGATGGTGATGAGACAACAAAAATTAAAATTTTCTACAAGTTTTCTTGCATTCAGCTCCTTTGAAAGTCAGCCAGCCAGCCAGCCAGCTAGCCACCCAAAAACAAAAAATTAAAAATAAAACAACAGAACGAAAAGAAATAATAATTTATGCTTAATTTACGTCATTGATAGCAGCCATTGCCATAGCCATAGCCATAGCCATGTAAAATCAAGTTTTGGTCTCAGACTCACTCACTTTTTGTGTATAGAAATATTGAGGGGTGTCTTTGTTAGCAGCATCAGCTCTTTAGGGAGACAAGCACGTAGACTTAAGTGTTGGCACAAAGATGTTACCGAATTAAAGAAACGCAAAAACTTAAATGGAAGTGCAAGACTCTTAAGCTGTGCAACAAGACCCTCCTAATTGATCTTTAAGCAAGTGTTGCCATACATGCAGACATGTTGCCATACATGCAGACAGACAAACGTATGTAATTTTAAAATCACCACCATCACACCACATGATCGGCAACAGCAACAGCAACAGCATCATTATCATCATCAACAGCATACATCAGTAGACTTTGGCGTCATCATCACCAGCAGTGTACGTGGTTGGGTATGCCGTCCGTTCGAAACAATTTTTTTTTGTTTTTATTTTTCAACATGTTTTACCACTTACGGCAAAGGCAAAATCACCATAAACGCAGTAACATTTAAAATTATGAATTTTGAACCATGGCACGCTGGTTCAACCGGCAGCACACATGCTATGTACGTATACAAACAACCCTCTTCTCATCAACACCATCGCATTGACAAACTTCACATGCGCATGCGCGCTTACAAATGGAGGGGGGGAGCCTATGTAAAGAGTCATTCCACTATATATAGGCACATAATTTTTTTTCGTCTTCTTCTTTTTCTTTAGCTTTAAATGTCATTTTGTGAATGACAAACCAGAAAAAAAATTACAAAAATTATGAAAATGTTCAGTGTCAACCAACGAGTCATATGTGAGGCTAAACGGCAAAATTTTTAGGAGAAATATATCTTTGGTCTCATGTAGAAAGGCCCTAACTCACATTTTTTTCGCAATTGATTTTTCTTGTGATTTCAATGCATTTAACACAAATACACATTGGATTAAAAAAAATAAATCAGTTTCGAAACAAATGTGAGTTAGGGCCTTTCTACATGAGACCAACGATATGCTCATCGTGCTCATTAAAACCAAAAACCTGGTGGAGAAATAAAATTCACTAAAAAAAATTTCTTATGTATTCTGGTAAAATTTTAAAGCCTGTTGCTAAGCTATACTATTGGCACACCGATATTATTTTTAATTAAGGCCAGGGCGTATAATGGGTCCGCCAAATAATTTTTTTTTTGAAAATGCTTTAAAAAAACTCCTACTGAATATTTTCTTAAATTTCTTTTTTTATTTGAAAGTACAATCCTTCCGGTTAATAATGGAAAATAATTTCATTCAAATGGCTGCCTCGGCTGGCCATACAGTAGCCTACACGATCGGTCCAATTTTTAAGCACATTATCGATTGTGTATTTCACCAATGGCTTCACGAATATTGTCATTTCAAGCGTCAATTGTCTCTGGCTTGTCGACGTAACACTAATCTTTGACGGCACCCCACAAATAATAGTCCAACGGTGTCAAATCGCGGCTCCGAGGTGGCCAAACGACATCCGCTCTGCGGCTGTAAACGCTATCTTCAAAAACAGCGCGCAAAACATCGAGTGTAGCTTCGGCTGTGTGGCACGTAGCGCCGTCCTGTTGAAACCGAATGTTACCAATATCTTCCTCTTAAATTTTTGTGAATAAAAATTCGTTCAACATGGCCCGATAACGATCGCCATTGACTTTAACGGCCACTTCTTGCTCATTTTCGAAGAAAAATGGCCCAATTATGTCTCTGGACCAAAATCCGCACCAAACAGTAACTCGTTTTGGGTGCGTCGTCTTTTCAATGTATGCGTGCGGGTTTTCTGTGCCCCAAATGCGACAATTTTGCTTGTTTACATACCCGCCAAGATCAAAATGAGTTTCTTCTGAAAAGATGATTTTTTTTTGCCAAAATCGGCATCTTTTGGTGTAGGCTACTGCATGGCCAGCCGAGGCAGCCATTTGAATGAAATTATTTTCCATTATTAACCGGAAGGATTATACTTTCAAATAAAAAAAGAAATTTGAGAAAATATTCAGTAGTTTTTTTAAAGCATTTTCAAAAAAAAAGTTATTTGACGGACCCTATGTATCGAATTAAGGCTAATTGATCGAAAAACTTTTGGTGTCAGCTATCTTTTACAGTTTTGACTATTAACCTTTGCCTCCACCCAATTTTTAGGTATGTAGGCGTAGGTTAAATGGCCCAATTTGCTTGTCTTACAGAGTCAGTATTTAATTTGTTATTTGAAGAGGCATATTTTTTTTGATAAAACGGGAATAATGCATATAAAAATAAAAGAAGGCTATCTACCCTATCTTCAGATATACTAATCAAGTTTTTTTAGCTTGATCTTTTGTGGCAAAGATTGGTAGGTTTGACATTTAGCATTAACTAGAAACAACGACGTCTGAGAAAATTTTGTGTTCATTGAGTCGAACTCTTTTTTTCAAGAGGTGATGCTGCTAGGACTTTCGTATATAATGCCGTTGTTGATGTTAAACAGTGGAAAAATATATTCGATTAGTTGCCCTGATTAAAGGCAGTCTTGTGGTGTTTTTTTTATTTTGAATAAAATATTCGCGTAATTAATTTATTTTAAAATTACAAACATTATATACAATTATATTTTCCATGCACCAGTATGAGTATTTTTTTCAAATTCAAATTCATAAAATTTTCATTTGTTGGAGCCGCCAGTATATTGTAATCGATATCTTGTGGGTGGGGTGTGGAGTATATGTACGGTTTGGCTCGAACAATGTTTATTATTTAATCGTTTTTAATTGAATTCAATTTCATTTCATTTAATTTTTATTTTCTTTCGTTTTATTGTAATTGATTTATTAACAATGATTTATTATGAATTTTATTTTATTAATTATGAAAAGATTTTCAAAGTGTAGAGATTTTTTTCTAGGAATTTCTCTTAATTAAATGAAATAAACGATAATAGAGTTGCCATATGAATGGAAATATTTTTTTTTTTTTTTGTAAACAATTTTCTTTATGCAAAATACGTTATTGAAATATGTTAACGCAGTCATAGACCTTACACTAGCAAATATTTCTTTAATGGCCAAGTCTTGTGACAAAACTATAGAAACGTGATTGAATTTCAAAAACCATATACAGAGTAAGACGCAGCAGAAGAAGAAGAAGAAATTATCCATTAAAGAAATGTCTAATTAGCATTCATAGATAATGAGCCGAATGAAATTTTTAATACAAAAAGTTATTGGCAATTGCCAATTAGGATGGACGGAGCATTATCGTTTCTATTTCTAATTAAAAGCCATAAACACACTCTAAAGCAAAACTATTTTCCACAAAATAATGCATAAAAGACGCATTAAAATACGTAAAAATACAGCTAACACTGCGTTTAATGGACTTAATCTTAAAAATACCACACCCATGGAAATATTCTCTCTAAGCTTCTTAATCAAATTGAAGATGAAAACTTTCACACCGTTGGTGAAAATTTTTAATTAAGGCGAATGATTATTTTTCATATGGGTAAAGGATAAATTCGAATTTGAAAATCCAAGATGCAAACCAAAAATTTTAGCAGCGCCACATTTGGCGTTAACAGAGCAAGAGTTTCACTTAACATAACGTAATTTGCCCTTAACAGAGCACTGTTAGCTGTTTAACAGTATCCATCTGAACAAGCACACTTGTTATGGAGCCAAATGTAGGATATATAGTAGGTCTATGAGCACCCTACAGAACAGAACACATTTTTCCCTTAACAGAACACTGTTAGCTGCTTAATAGTAACCATCTGCACAAGCCCACTTGTTTAGGAGCTAATTTTTGGATTATTCTAGGCGTATGAGTACCATACCACATTCAAAGGCAGGTTCCAAGGCCTCCTAATGTAATATAAACAATATAGTCGCATATAAAGTGATATGATATTGAGAAAATTGGCTTTGAAAATATCAAATTTTTCCTCGAAAATTCTCTAGAAGATCAGTGGCCATTTTGGAACATATGGAAAAAAGTAAACTTACCCGACTATACGCGAATGGTAGTCCAGAGTGTCCTCTTTTGAAGGAAGGTTCAAAGGAAGGTTCCAAGGTCTCTTAATATAATATAAGCAATATAGTCACATATAAAGTGATTTGCTATTGAGAAAATTGGCTTTGAAAATATCAAATTTTTGCTTGAAAATTCTCTAGAAGATCTGTGGTCATTTTGGAACATATATGGGACATAGTACACCTACCCGACCATAAGGAAATAATAGTCCAGACGGTCCTCTTTCGAACCGTGATAGTGGGATAGATGGAATAGCCTCCGTCCCCTATCAACCATTCAATCCATTTCAATTCTGTAATTCACAAATAATAATGATCATAATGAGAATTAAATTGTATGCCAATCATCTGCAATAATTGTACAATACTAATCTACTTATTGCCACTGTTAAATAGTTAACAGTGCTCTGTTAATAGCATAATTCGATCCATCGTAGTGGGTTATCTAGGACAATCTACAAATTATAATGATAATAATGAGAATAAAATTTTATGCCAATAGTCTGCAATAATTGCAGTACAGAAGAGTAATCTACTTGTGATCAATGTTCAAGTGTTAACATTGTTCTGTTAACATTAAATTTTTTCATGTTAATGCCAACGGTGAACCTGCTGAAATTGTTGATTTGTGTCTTGGGTCTTTAAAATTTGAATTTACCTTCACACATATTTATTTATTTATTTATTAATTACAATACAATTATAATTTATATTCTAATTATATACGAGCTGATTAACTTTGACCATATCCTCGGTGTAGTGTCACAGACCAGAGTCTCTGGCGGGAATCGAACCCACAACCCTCACGCTAACTACTAGACTACCAGGGCACCCACATATATTTTGCTTGGTTTAACCTAAAAATATTCAGTAATAATGCATTCAGACATTGAATAACAGTGGAAGTAGGTGAAATCTAAAGCGTTGTCGTTCTTATTTCATTTCCTAGGGAAAGTAAGAGCATTTCATCACTCTTTAAGCAGTTATTTCAAACCGACAGAGTATGTACACCTCACTAATGATTGTTCAAGAATGTCAAATATTTCTGGAGGATATAGGGTGATACTCAGTTATTACATTCTTTTAACTTCCGGGATATTGCAGCGTAGAAGACAGTAACACTTGATACATTTGGGAAACGAATTAGGACGGCTTATTTCGCCAAATTCACACAATCTCAGCACTAAGTTGAATTCAATTGAATTTTTTTATTTCAGTTAAAGAAGAAAGAAGCTATGAAGTCGCCGTAGTCTAGTAGGTAGTGTGTTGGCTTATTAAACGTAAAGCCAAGGTTCGAGCCCCAGGCCGTACTTCAAATCGAATTCAAAAAGTATTTCTCGGCGACTTCCCCTTCGCAGATTTCTGGCAAAAACTCTGAGAGTAAATAAAATTGCCATGAAAAATTTCTCAAAAATCTGTCGTTCGGAGTCGACTTTAAACTGTAGGTCCCGCCACTCATGTATAAAATTAACACACACGACATAAGTGGTGTGAGAAACTAGGTCGCAATCACTGTTGCCAGATAAATTTGGCATAAAATCGTCAAAACTAGATGAAAAAATCGGCAAAATCGGCAAAATATTTTCGAAATCGTCAAAAAATCGGAAAAATAAAAATATCTTTCTTTTTGGTAAAATGTCTGTTTTTATTCGAAGAAATTTATTCTATGTTACATATACATAAGTAAATAATTCATATCATTTAATAATTTTTGTACAAAAGTTAAATATATATTTATACATTAATTATGTTTACACTTTGTTCTATTAAATATAATTAAACATTTATTTATATAAATTAAATAATTTTAAATTATTTTTCTTAAAAAAATCTTTTTTTGTTGTGTGTTTTTTAGAGCACACAACACGTCTTTATTTATTAAAAGTCAAAACAACAGTAAAATATTTCTTAACTTCTACCCTAGCATTCTACCTGTAGATTTGTATGATCACACCACTTCTGCTAGACATGTTGTCAGCATTTTCCCACTGTTGAAATAGCCAGACATGGTGTCAGCATTTTTGGTGGGAAAAGAATTTGTGAATTTGCGTTTGATGTTTAAACATATCTAGCGTTAACTTATATAGCGGAATTTAATTGCCACAATACATCAGGTTTTATTAATGTATTAAAACAATTTGTTTTATTTAATTTTAAGTAGTCTGGTATACAGAATTCGTTCAATTATGATATTGTCTAAACGACTTTTATGTTTAGTTTTATTGATATTTACCTGACTATATATCTTTTCCACATTGCCGGACGAATGTCAGGTCAGGTTGGAGTGGCTCTCTTGAGCACGCATAGCGGCCCATAGTGATGCCACGGGTGAACGCAGTCCTTGTACTGACCAAGTTCCACCAAAATCAGGGAAGAGGAAGAAGTTGGTCAGTGCAAGGGCTGCACTTCTGTGGGACGAATGTGGTAGAATAAAAATTGTTTGGATAAAAATCGACAATTTTGGAAATAAAAAGTTTGTATTAATAGTTTTCATTCCACAAATTCCTTTCCAAAAACTTAAGAAATCCTTTTCACTTTTATTGATTATACTATTGAAATCTAATCATTTAAGTTCTCGAAATTCTGTATCAATGTTTTGCATATCTTCTTCAAATACGAAGTATTCTGTTCTTAACAAAGTCATATTGACACAATTATATGAAAACAGTGGTGCAAACATATACTTTTAATTAAATCGGCATTTTAAGAGCAAAAATCGGCAAATCGCACTTTGTCATTTTTAAAGTCAAAAATCGGCAAAATGCCGATAAATCGGCAAATCTGGCAACAGTGGTCGCAATCCTTACTGAAGGGTTGTAATGATCAATTATGTATGTAAAGAAGCTATTGGAACATAGGGTTGCTTCTAGGGATTGGAGTGAGAAAAGGGAGGGAGAAAGAGGAAGAAGGAGTGATGGAAGGAGAGAGGGAGAAAGAGGAAGAATGAGCGATGGAAGGAGAGAGAGAGAAAGTGAGGGAAAGGGAGAGGCATAGAGAGGAGCGAGGAAAAGACGTAGAAAGGTAGAGAGAGTTATAAAAAGGTACAAAGTAACATATAAACACATAAAGAATGAAATAGAACAAGAAAGAAGAAAATGGAGGGAATAATAGAAAAAAAAAATTAAGTTAAAGTTAAAATTAAGCAATAAACTGCATAATTTTATATGTCATTCGATTACGTCAACTTTCACTATCTCAAATAAACAAAAATCAAATAAACTTACTTGAAGAAAATAAAAATAAAAATAAAAGAAAGAAAACAGCAAAACCAAAAGCATTGATTAGTGTTGTTGGTTTTCTAAATTATTTGTTAAATAAAGATTTATTATTTAAAAACAACAATTTACTTTTGCATTTGACAATAACAAATACGTCCGTACATGGGTATTTAAAAGAAGGGGAGATAAACAAGAAAAGAAAAAAAAAACAAACAAAGTGTTGAGTAAATGTGAACGCGCTAATAAATGACACCTGACGCTTAACCAAAACGTTTTTTAATGCATTCACTACCATAATGCACTCTACACCACAGCACACTACCCCCCACCCCCCGTTCACCATGTTATCACTATCAATACCAATGAAAACTATACGAATACAATGTGTGAGTATAATGGTGATATTGTGTTGGGTTTTTTTGTCTCTTTTTTATGTATTTTTGGTATTACATAGTAAAGGGTAATCCATTGTACGGTTCCAAAAGCAATGTTGAATAAAACAAACATGATTCTGATCAATTTGATTACAATGCTTGGGAATGACTTCCTCTAGTTATATTGCAGCAGTCTATCGTTTGGGGATAGTTTTTAATCAATTCTTGGGCGGTATTTCGATGGTAACTTGACAAATGTTGGTTTTGGAGTGTTTCAACCTTAAGGGATTATATGTTTAGAAACGGTCTTAGACGTAGCATCACAAAAAGTTGTCTAATGAAGCCAAATTGCATCATCTTAGCGGCCAATTGAGGTCGCCAAAATGTGATTTTTTTCTTTCTGGAAACTTCTCAAGGAATATACCCAAAATTTGTCTTATGATGTGGATTGTTGCAGTGTTTTGATGAAACCATAGACTGTCTAGTTCCTAAACTCCAATTGCAGGCAATAAAAGTCAGTTATTATGCATACCTTTCGATCCTTCTAGGACCATTTTTGAAAATATACTTCCCATTGGCACTTCCAGACCATTATGCAGACCAAGCTGTCACTTCTTCTGAATGAAAATGGCCTCATGCTACAATTTGGTTTGTTGGTGTAACCACCGAGCGGGAGACATGAAGCTCGTCTCGATGAGTAAAATTTTATTTAGAAAACCAGCATTGACAGTCAGCCTCTTCGTCTAGCACCCAACCAGTATGTCGACAGCCAGCTTCAATTGTTGAGGGAATTGGTCTCTATATGGCGCACCATGTGCAGCATACGCCGTATGAATGTCAGGAAAGCTGCAATTACAGAAAACGCTGTGGAATTTTTTCCAGCATCTAGCCTGACTGCATTTGTAGCACCCCCAATCTCTTTAAATTTCTTGCTTTTTAGTCCTAAAAATAACTTGCACAATGTGTCAGTTCTGGCTATCATAATCACAACGTAATACTTGAGATATGGTCACCTTGTAATCATAATTTTTGCTGTCGATTGCAAATATTTCACGCGTTTTTCGGTTGTGCGATCCGTATTCGTAAATGACCAAGTTTTCTTCAGATAAAAGATGTTTAATAGCGAAGAGCCTTTTCGGACCGATTGTTCATTTCTCTGAGTTCGACATGAGCATGAATTCATTTCATTTTGTGTCTACTAAGCTGGCTTAGCTAACCCAAACTATCAAACACTAAATTGCTCGGAAGGAAGTTTAGATATCAGGCGGTATTGCTGTGTCATGTCTTCTGCACATCTTACGCCCATTCAAATATACCACATTTGTTGAAAGTTCCTTGCCAGACCGACACTAAATGTATAACCCTATACCATTGGCAATATTTGAATTTCGTAATCAATGTGTGAGTATGTGCGTGTGATTCTTCTTATTCTTCTTTGTGTGTAACGTATTTAATTTTCATGTATTTTGTATCATCGTTTACATATGTATGTACTATACCTACAAGTACGATGGGTGTAGGGTATCATATGGACGCCTAGACCATTTGCAATTCTCTCGTTTGTTTACATTTTCAAAAATAATCTTAAAAACAAATAAATAAGTCTTTCAGGGCTTGGTTTTTGTTTTTCTTTTCAAAAAAAATTATTTGCAAATTCATTGTTTAACAATTAATTTCAAACAATTTCTTTAGCGCTTCAACATCCAAATTGTATGTCTGAGCGCGGGTGGTGTTGCGAATTTCTAGTGAAAACTTAAACTGAAACACACATTTCGACCTGCTTGGAATATTTAAATACGTACTGTTATAAAATATTACGTTTCTTTCTGTTTATTATTTAACTTTTTAATAATAAATTAACGTATTCGTTATAAAAACAAACGTAACAAAACTACGAGTATAAGTGAGAGTGTTTTTTGTTTTTTAAATTTATGTTTCTATTTAAGCATGGCTATGATGCATTTTAAGTGGTTTCATACCCATTTTTTATTGTATTTAAAGCCCTAAAACCACAATACAGTGGGACTAAGGCAAAAACTAAAAATAAATGAAATAAATATAATAAAATGATAATTAATATTAATAATAGATAAATTAATAATTAATAAATAATTAATAATTTAATATAATTAAATAATTAATAAACTAATATTAATAAATAATAAAATAATAAAAAATAATTAATAAAATAATAGAAATAAATAAAAATTAATTAATAAAATAATAGAAATAAATAACAAAAAATTAAAATTATTCAAATAATAAAAATAAATAATCAAATAATAAAAATACATAATAAAAAAATAAAATAAAAATTAAAAAGAAAAAACAGAAAATTAAAAATAAATATATAAATAAATAATAAACAATAAAAATAAATAGTAATAAATAAATAAATAATAAACATAAATAATAAAATAAAAATATATAATAAAATAATAATTAATATTAATAATTGATAACTTAATCATTTATATTAATAAATAATAAAAAAATTAATAAAATAATAGAAATAAATACTATTAGGCAGTGTGTTGGCTTGTTAGACGAAAAGCCAGGGTTCGAGCTCCAGGACAGACATCAAAATAAAATACGAAAAGTATTTCTTCGGCGACTTCCTCTCATCAGATTTCTGGCAAAAACTCTGAGAGTAAATAAAATTGCCATGAAAAGTTTCTCAAAAATCTGTCGTTCGAAGTCGACTTTAAACTGTAGATCCCCGCCATTCATGTATAACATTAACACACACAACATAAGTGATGTGAGAAACTAGGTCGTAATCCTGACTGAAGGGTTGTAATGACCAATTATGTATGTATCTAATAAAAAAAATTAAAATAAATAATCAAATAAAAAAATTTCATAATAAAAAAATAAAAAAACATAAAAAATTAAAAAAATAGAAATAAATAATAAACAGCTAAACAAATAAAAATAAATATTAAAAAAGAAATAATAAACGTAAATAATAAAATAAAAATATATAATAAAATAATAATTAATTGATAAATTAATAATTAATATTAATAATAAATTAATGTTATTTAATATTTTTAATTTATTATTACTATTTTAATAAAATAATCAAAAATAATAATAAAATAATAAAAAATAATTAATAAAATAATAGAAATAAATAATGAAAAAATAAAAAAGTAATAAAAATAAGAAAAAATAAAAAAAATTAAAACAATAAAAAAAAACAAAAAATAAAAAATACAAAAATAAAAATAAATAATAAACAAATAAACAAATTAAAATAAATAGTAAAAAAAAATAAAAATAAATAGTAAAAAATAAAAATAAATAATAAACATAAAATATAAAAAATACAGAAAATATAAAAAATTATAAAAAAATTATAAACTAATATAAAAAATATTAAAAAATATAAACTAATATAAAAAAGTTTCAAAACAAATAAACAAATATAACAAATATAAAAAATATAAAAAATATTAAAAAATATAAACTAATATAAAAAAGTTTAAAAAGAAATTTTTATAAATAAAAAAATATAAAATAAAGATGAAATAAAGAAATAAAAAATTTTAGAAGTAAAAAAATAATAAATAAGAATTGAAAAGAAATGATTAAAAAATAAAACAAATAAATTAAAGACAAACTAAAAAAATATTGATGAGTTTGCTTTCTATATAAAAGAAAAAATTATATTTGAAATTCCCAAACTATTTGAAGGAAAAAATGTTTCCCATTATACATATTTTAATTTTTTTTTTGTTTTCTAAATAAATTCCAAGTTTTTAAACTGTCATGTGGTAATTAAATAGTTTTTAAATAAAGCCATTATTAATGACACACAACTAAAACCACAAAATGTATAAATTATTGTCATAAATGATGAAAAAAAAATGAAAAATCCATATTTCATGCGTTAATGAATGATAAACAACAGTTGTCGCATAGAAACTCTACTCTCTTGTATATTTACTATTTAACTTATTTTAATATTCGGATGGTTATTGCCAATCTCTTCATTCCATTTCCATGCTGCTGAGATTTTTGATTAAAGTTTCATAGTGGTAAAAAAAATCCTATATTAAAAAGAACGGCTTAGCGCCTATGAAAACCATTCGATCTATAATACCTGAATTTCCTTTTAATGTCGCCTACAGTCTGAAGACTGAGGAACTTAACAGTACTGGTCGGTATTAGTTAGTATAATTCTATGCGCCGTTCAGGTGGCGCTTTCTCCAATGTATTGACTCCTTAAAGGTACCAGGTATGCGGTCTGATGATTAGGTTTCCTTTTCATAATAAACTGCATATTGAACTTGAATATTCTGTGCAAATGTATCTTAAGTTTAAGTCAGAAGGCCAGTTGCTTTTATTATGCTTGAAAGCTTAGAGTAAAGTTTATCAAAGAGTTCTTCCTATGCCAAAGATATATTCTTGATCGTTCATTTCTCTGAGTTCCACATGAACAATTCAAGCATTCATTAACATTTTGTGTCTGCTAAGCTGGCTCAACTAACTCAAACTATCACACGCTAATTTGCTCGGAAGGAAGTTTAGATATCCGGCAGTAGGTATTGTTGTGTCCTGTCTTCTGCACATCTTACATACATACATAACACAGCCCTGCATGGGTTTTGCAAATAAGATGGCTCCAGGTGTCTCCGAAGGCATTTTGCGCGCTGAACACGAAACTGGTTCAAAAACTTTCCATCGCGTCAGGTTTTCGAGAAAAAGGGGGTTGAAACCCCTAAAAATAGCGTTTTTGTCCATTTTTGAAACATTGTAGAGCTAAACACTGACGTGCTAGAACCATCGCTATTGTCAGAAATTGACAATTGATCTTTGCTCTTTAAAATGAGCCCAAAGTCAAATTGTTTGCATACACCCTTAAAGTAGGGGGTGGGTTTATGTCAAGGGGTGCAAGGCAAAAAGAAACACATTACGGAGGTCCTTAAAAATTAATCAGATTTACTTGAAAATTGTTACTCAGGGGTTTTTGGGGTCCCTGATTACGGATCTTCATTCATTTTAAAAATTCAAAATGGTGGATACAATATGACGGTCAAGCAAATCTGATTAATTTTTATAAACCTCGACCGCCATATTGGATCCGCCATTTTGAATTTTTTAAATCCGACTACGGCGACTACTAGAATACGGCGACTACTAGAATACGGCGACTACTCCACTTCTTGGCCCATTAAAATTGACCACATCTGTCGAGAGTGTAACCCTTCGATTGTAAAAAACCATCAAGTTTTCCCGAACGAAATACGAAAAAATATTTCTTCGTTGACTTCCTCTCAGTAGATTTTTGGCAAAAACTCTGAGAGTAAATAATAAATTGCCATGAAAAGTTTCTCAAAAATCTGTCGTCCGTAGTCGACTTTAAACTGTAGGTCTCGCCACTCATATATAAAATTAACATACACAAGATGAGTGGTGTGAGAAGCTAGGCCGTAATCCTGACTGAAGGGTTGTAATGGCCAATTACGAGTATATATGTATGTATGTGGTCCCACCTTAGTTATCGTCAAGGAACCACTGTGGTTTGCATCCAAGCATTGCTTTGTAAAGCAGCTCGAGTGGACTGCTATTTTGACAAGATTTGTCTTTTACGACAAATTCTAGGGCTTGCAGACCACCAAAATCAACCCAGTTATATCCAAAACCCTAAATTCGATCGTTTTAATAAATTTATGTACGTAACTACACTGTCTATGGTCTTGCGGCTTATAAAAATTGCCTTGTCACTATCTAAAACTACTAAAATTTCATTTTCATTTTTCTTTCATTTTTTGCTTTGCCACTGCGGCCGCCTAATCTTTTAAGATTTTGTGGAAATTGTGTCATTTTGTGTTTCTTTTTAATTTGGGGGTCTTTTTTAACAAATTGCTGTTCTGACTTTGAGCATAACAGACGTAACGCAACGCAACGAAACGAGACGAATTCGATTTGAAACACTTTCAATTACAAAAAAAAAATGTTGTTTATCGATTGCTACCGAAATAGATACAAAATGTCAGTGTGTGTTGTATGTTTTGCTTTGTAATCGTTTTTATTTTTATCGAATGATTTTGTTTTTGTTTTGTTTGTGTTTTTTCTATTCGTTTGATTTTATTAAATATTTTGTGGTATTTTCTTTAGAATATCTAAATATAGATCTACTCGGTTGTTTTATTTTAAAAACAAGTGGTTGTGGCTGCTTCGCTTTTTTTTGTTTCGTTTGAAAATATGCGCTTTTAAAAAGATTTAAAAAATTTTATTTTTTTTATTTGACGTCCAATCGTCTTCAGTATATTCTGTTTAAAATTTATGTGTAGACGAGGTATTTTAATAGGTTTTTTTACAGATTTATTTTATTGTAATAAATTTATCTTCTGTCCTACCTTTGTTTTGTGGAGTGTCATAAGTTACAGTGTGTTTCATAATATTATGTACATACAGTGGTCGTTGTCATAATTCGTTTTAAAAAATTCAAACCCATGGAATTTTACAAGTCGTGGAAGGATATTAACAAACAGCGTCTTTAGTTACTCATTTAAAGGACTTTTTTCTTGGTTGCAGTACTGCTAAGACGCCGGCATGTTTATGTCCGATAGTCTATGCTTTCCGTAGTCTAGAAGGTAGTGTGTTGGCTAATTAGACGTAAAGCCCGGGTTCGTATCCCAGGTCAGACATCCGAACGAAATATAAAAAAAAAAAATATTTCTTCGACGACTTCCTCTCAGCAGATTTCTAGCAAAAATTCTGATAGTAAATAAACCTGCCATGAAAAAGTTTCTCAAAAATCTGTCGTTCGGAGTCGACGTTAAATTGTGGATCCCGCCACGCACGTATAAAATTAACACAAACAACATAAGTGGTGGTGTGAGAAGCTAGGCCGTAATCCAGACTGAAGGGTTGTAATGGCCAAATACATAATATGTATGTATGTATGTCTTTGCTTCCCACTTCTGGTGCCATAACCATGATTGGAATCAAATGTTGGTAAAATGTCAATAGAGTGCGTTGTAGTTGTACAAACAAAAAGGGGAGTGTTTCATTTTGGAATCTCCATCTAAACTTTCTTTTTTCTAGTGGCCTTATATCAGGATTAGGTTAGGTTAGGTTAGGTTAGGTAAGGTGGCGGACTCTCCTTAAAGGAAGAGGTTCCACTTAGGTCAGCATTTAGGTCCATTGTGATACAATTACACCCAAAGGATAATTTTAAAGCTTAAGCGATTTAATATAGGCTTTGTGAGCCTACAACTTGTTTGTTTCGTATGTTAGGTTAGCGGCTAGGTTGTCGTTCACAGGCAAGTTCACTTGGTGGCCATATGGCCTATTGTGTTACCCAGTGTGAGGTAAGCCCCCTTGTCATGATCCGTTAATAGTGACTTCCAACGATTCCGTTTCCCGTATATCACGGCAGCTGCTGCAGTAAACCTAGTGGGGCAGACCGAGCATGTCAACGAAATTGTCAATAGCGCAGTGTACCGTTAAAATTTCTGTTACAGTGCGAATCGTACTCTTATCGAACTCAAGTAGTAGTCCCTTGGTTTTCCTGCTGTCCATTGCTGGTTTGTCACAGCAGTTTTGATATTCTGCAACCAGGTATGTTGAACCACTCTCGGTTTATTGAATTCCATGCTGCTCTTTGGAATGTATTCCTTTATATGTCCCTCCTCAGACATATCATCATCTCAGTGACAGTTCGTTCCCCTTATCGTTCTCCTCTATGCCACAGTGACCCGGAACCCAGTAGAGGCGGGTGTTGTGTGGACGTATTCGATGTAGAGAGTCTATGCAACTCCTGATGTACTTTGATTTGACGGGATGGGATCCCAGCACTTTGATTGCTGCTTGACTTTCCACACATATGATCAAGTTCGAAGGAGGCAGGCACCGGTTTCAATCATGTGTGCAGCTTGTTCAATATCAAAAATCTCCGCCTGAAATACTCTGGCCTGGTTGGGTAATCTATATAGTCCGCTCAGTGCAGTTCCAGCTACGTTTCGGAGGAAGATGTCCAATGGTTGTAGAGACAAGATGACCTCGAGGTCAGCCTACGGCTTGGTCTTCAGAGCACCCGTGATGTCCAAGCATGCCAGAATCTGTACCAAGTCCAGCGTTGCGAGATAGGTCCCGTTTCGTATAGTCGGCCTACATACCAATTCTCTTTAGGAGAGTATAGGCCGTGCAACCGCTGTATACATCCAGTGCGAGGCTGCAAACCTATCTACCCCCAAACGTCCTTTCACAGACATACAAGGCACGCATCGCTTTCTTCATTGTCTCCTCAGTGTTCCTCTTGTTGTCTGTCCGTAAATGACGCAGTAATAGTTTTAAAATATTTCCCTAGAATCACTAGAATCATCAGCCCTCAATTCATATATTTGTTGACAACTAAGTCCGCCAGAGTAGCTCCTGATATGGAAGCTTATGTATGTTTTCCCTTATTGAGACAGGAATAATGCTGTCTTTATCTCGTCTTTCGGTTCTTCGTAACTCTAAAAACAAATTCCTAATTTATCTTATCTTGAGTGTCGTCCACATAATTTTGTCATACACTGTTTGCTAAATAGTAGGAAATTAGTTTGAGGCAAACAAGTTGATTTTTGTTTGTTTTGTAATTCATTAATATTTTCAATTCGTTCGTGATTGTAATGGAATTTATGAAACAATTTTGTTTTACAATTTAATTCCATTTTTAAAAACCCAAACCACCAGCAAATAGTCAATATTTATGCAACAATTGAAACAAAAACAAAAAAGATTCCAATCCGCGTTATTAGGTAACAATATCAACAAAACAAAAACACAGATGTTGGTCGTTGGGCGTTGGCGGTTGCTGGCGATGAATGGAAATTTTTAAAAATTTTGGTCAGGTCTTGTGATATGATTATGGAATTAGTTGACACGTAATTTTAAGAAATTATGTTACACGGTCAATTTTAATGAGTTTGAAAGAAAAAAAAAAAAAAAAAAAAAAAAAAAAAAAAAAAAACATTTCAATATGCAAGTATGTAACAGGGGCACCTGCTGACAATGGGTTTTAGTTTGGTTTTTTAAACAAAAATTTCCTTTCCGAAATGTTGTGCCAACGTATTTTTGAAACTTTAAATCCCTACTAACCAGCATTTTTCGGTACTGTTTTTAGCTTATAAAGTGGTGCAGCATTTACCAATGCAAAGGCCCCTCTTCGTATGAGTATATTTAGTTGTGAAAAGTGAAAATCCTTTGAATACGGTGACAGACGGAAGTATTGCTACGGCGTTGTGTTTTTAGACAAATGGTCAAATGCATACGCTAATGGTTACAGATTATTTTTCATCGACACTAATACCGGCTCTAGCAGTCGCCGTAGTCTAGTAGGTAGTGTGTTGGCTTATTAGACGTAAAGCCCGGGTTCGTATCCCAGGTCAGACATCAAAACGAAATATGAAGAAAAAATATTTCTTCGGCGACTTCCTCTCAGCAGATTTCTGGCAAAAACTCTGAGAGTAAAAATCTGTCGTTCGGTGTCGACCTTAAACTGTAGGCCCGGCCAGTCACGTATAAAATTAACGCAAACATGTGTGGCGTGAGAAGCTAGGCCAAAATTCTAACTGAAGGGTTGTACTGTTCAATTATGTATGTGTACTAATACCGACTAATATCTTTCTGTCTTTCGACAAATATCAAAAAAAATGCATGTCTTCTTCCGAAAAAATACAAATCATCATTCAAAAATGCATGTCATTGGCCCAAAAATGCAAGTCATCGTCCAAAAAATACAAGTCATTGAGACAAAAACGCAATTCATCGATCTAAAAATGCAAGTCACCCTCCAAAATGCAAGTCATCGCCCAAAAAAATGCAAGTCATTCTCCAAAAAATGCAAGTTATCGATTACTGATTATTTTTCAACGGCACTAATACCGGCTAATATCTTTCTCATCGATAAATACCAAAAAATGCAAGTCATCGACCTAAAAATGCAAGTCATCGACCTAAAAATGCAAGCCATCGCCCAAAAAATACAAGTCATCGTTCAAAAATTCAAGTTATCGAACAAAAAATACAAGTCATCGACCAGAAAAAATGTCACTTGCCGCCTTTATGCCCAGATGAGCTAGTTAGACTTTGAATTTTATTTCTGATAGAGATCTACCACTGTTTATAATAAAAAATGATTATGAGCGATTTGCTAGGATTAAACAATAAACATTAAACGTTAGCGACACAAACATCCTTCCAATCTCTTTACTTTGTTTTAAGGTATGAGAAGAAATATTTAAGAATTCAACCAAACGAAAAGCTTGATGAAACAACACTTGTCTGAAATAAAACCAAAAAAAAATCTGATTTTCTTTATGAGAAAATAAAAGTAGAGCAGCAGCTTTTTTTGTTTTCCTTTTACAATGTTTTTATGGTTGTTGTTAGTGTTGCTGTTGCTATTAACAAATCGATGTTTTGTTATGTATTTAAACAACAACAAACATTTTCGTTTTCAACATTGTCAATAACAAATCCCCACCCCACTGTGCTGAAATATCAATGAATTGCTATCGTTTTCGATTGACAGTATATTTGGCACGTATGTACATATGTATGTATTAGTGATGCCAATCGGGAAATCCCGAATCAGAAAATCCCGGGATTTTCGGGATTCCCAAATCCCGAATCCCGGGATTTTTTAAAACTTGTCCCGGGATTTTTCGGGATTGTAAATTCATACATATACACCTTATAAGTAAGAAAAAAATTGAGTCTACGGCATTATTTTTTTTATTTAATATTATATTAAATAACACTCATGTAGTTTTTCAAGTGTACCATGCAACAATTATGTGAATATTCTATATCACTGGACACTGAATACCAACCCAACTTCCAACTTTTTAGCTTTTTTTATTAAGAGAAAATCCCGAAATCCCGGGATAATTCGGGAAATCCCGGGATATTTCGGGATTTTTCGATCCCGAATTGTCCCGAAAAATCCCGGGATTTCGGGATCAGGATTTCGAAATCCCGAATCCCGGGATTTTTAAAAATCAATCCCGTTTGGCATCCCTAGTATGTATATCGGTGTATTTTGTTGTTGCTGTTTTTGTAAAAGTGGCGCTTTGATACGATTTATTGTTTTTTCTCTCTCTCTCTCTCTCTCTCTCTCTCTCTCACTCTCTCTCACTCAATCACTCTGTTCCAACATCAAACGACAGGAAGAAAGAAATATTATGTCACCTGCTAAGTCTCAAAAAAAAAAAAAAAAAAAAAATCTTTTAATATTGATATGTGAGAGAGCAGAGGTTTAAATATATGAAATCATTCAATAATTTTTTTTTTTTACTTTACTTATGATTTTGTAAGAATGTTTTGTGGCAGGCCGAAATCCATTAATCGGGTTGTTAATGGGCAATTAAGTAAGTAAGTAAGGAAATTTTACAATTCTATCGAAATTGTCTCTTTAAAAATAAGTTGTGTTACGAAAAAAGAAAATAACTTCAAATTTCACACCAATCTAGTGACCTGTCCCCAGAAGATTAAGCTCAAGCAAGAAATAATACGTGAATATCGGAAGTTTGGTAATTGGCGCTGACCAAAGATTACGATCTTTTTAAGTAAAATTATTTTCCGATGGATTAAGCAACATATCTGATTTATTTAATGTGTGTGAGGATGAACTCGAATTCGGAAATACTCCATGCTATTTAAAAACTTTAGCAGCGCCACATTTGTCGTTAATAAAGTAAACTTTTCTCTTAACAGATCAAAATTTGACCACGTGTCTAGGAGCTAACTTTAGAATATATTGTAGGCGTATGAGTGGAAAGCTTCAAAACAATCATTTTTTTGCTTGAAAATTCTCTATAAGATCAATGGCCATTTTGGAACATTTTGGACTTAGTACACCTAGCCAACTATATGCAAATGGTGGTCCAGAGAGTACTCTTTCAAATCGTGGTAGTGGGATAGTTGGAATAATTGTGCAACTCGAGAAAATAAAAATAAATTTGTTGCCACTGTTAAAGTGTTAACATTGTTCTGTTAACATCAGAATTTGTTATCTTAACGTCAAAGGTGACTCTGCTGGTTTGTGTCTTGGGTTTTTAAATTCGAATTTACCTTTACACATAATTGCTTACACTATAGTGAGTTCGCGTGGTCTAGTAGGTAGTGTGTTGGCTTATTAGACGTAAGCCCACGGTCCAAACCCCAGGTCAGACATTAAAACGAAATATGAAAAAATATTTCTTCAGCGACATCCTCTCAGCAGATTTCTGGCAAAAACTCTGAGAGTAAATAAATAAAATTGCCATGAAAAGTTTCTCAAAAAAATCTGCCGTTCGGAGTCGACTTTAAACTGTAGGTCCCGCCACTTTCGTATAAAATTAACGCACACAACATAAGTAGTGTGAGAAGCGAGGCTTTAATCCTGACTGAAGGGTTGTAATGACGCATTAAGTATGTAAGTCTATGGGCATATTTTAGGGCGCATTTTTTTCTTGAACCTTTTTTTTTTAGTAATTAAGCTCTTAATTGAGTTCCATTATTGAGTGGTAAATAAATGCTTAGTGTAGTAAAGAAGTAAATTAATTTGAATATTGATTTACATACATACAAAATTGGTCATTACAACCCTTCAGTCAGGATTACGACCTAGTTTCTCACACCACTTAGGTTGTGTGGTTGAATTTTATAAATGAGTGCTGGCGACTTAAAGTTTAAAGTCGGCTTCGAACGACAGATTTTTGAGAAACTTATCATGGCAATTTTATTTACTCTCAGAGTTTTTGCCAGAAATCTGCTGAGAAGAAGTCGCCGAAGAAATACTTTGAATTTTGATTTGCGTTCATTAAACCCCATTCCATAAATGAAAATGAATTTAAAAATACTAATTAAAGAAAAACGAGCATAAAATATTTCCTTTTCACACGTTTTCTTATTTTTAATTAAAAATAGCATTCCATCGCCCCATGTACATACGCTTAACACCAGTGTGAAGCCATTTCAAAATAAAATTCTTGGCAATATTGGTGGCAACGGATTTAATTAATTTATTTTGTTTTATCGCTTTTATCGGTTGTGTTTGTGTGTTTTTATTTTATCAAACTTAATTAAAATTAAATTTTTTTTTAATTTTGAAATAAAATTTATTTTTAATTTTAATTTCAATTTTTTTCTTCTTGTATTTGTTTTTAATTACAGGATCAGTACGATAATTTAGCGATACACACAAATAAAGGCATCGAATTCTTGGATAAATACGCAAATTTTATACGCGATCGTTTAGCGATAGAAACAGAATATGCTGCCAAATTGAGGTGAGTTTGTTTTTTGGAAATATTTTTAATTACTTTCTATCCCTCTATCACATTTTTATAATTTATATATAAAAATAATTAAAAAATATTAAAGAAAAATTTTATTTGTGATATTAAAACAATTTGTGTAGAGGTTGGAACATGTAAGTCTATTATGCCTCTCCCAAATGATAATCTCCTGGTGCCAGGCAAATGTATAGATAACATCACAGTTTATCTGTGGCTTGGCATTGTCCTGATGCCAAATAATTATTATTGATTTGATCCATAATTATAAATTGTATTCTATTTATTACGATACGGTTTAGCGGAACTCGAAGCCAAAACCTCCACTCTGCATTAGCCCTTTGATTACCATGACAACTGTATTTTAATAAATCTTCAATAAATCCTCATATTATTGCATATCTTTAGGCATTGACTTTATTAAACAAAATTCCTTATCAGTTCCATATAATCTTTTCACATTTCTAATTAAAACTAAAAATTTATTTATTTAGAAATACCAGTATTGGCCTTGGTCCAATACAAATAGCTGGCCAAACGAGTGTAGGCAGCTGGATGACCCAATTCACATTAAAAAAATCCTCGTATTATTGCATATCTTTAGGCATTGATTTTATTAAACAAAATTCCTTATCAGTTCCATATAATCTTTTCATATTTCTAATTAAAACTAAAAACTTTAAACTGTATTTAATAAGAAATACCAGTATTGGCCTTGATGCATTCCAAATAGCTGGTTAAACGAGTGTAGGCAGCTAGATGATCCAATTCACATTCAAAAAAATCCTCATATTATTGCATATCTTTAGGCATTGACTTTATTAAACAAAATTCCTTATCAGTTCCATATATTCTTTTCATATTTCTAATTAAAACTAAAAACTTTAAACTGTATTTAATAAGAAATACCAGTATTGGCTTTGATCCAATCCAAATAGCTGGTCAAACGAGTGTAGGCAGCTGGATGACCCAATTCACAGCCGGCTTTAGCACCGAAGGAAGTCAAACCAACTTGTACTTTAGTGGATTCCGAAACCAAAGGACCGCCAGAATCACCACTGCAAGTTGATACGCCACCGGGTGTAGCGACACAAATGTTAGAGGCAAGGACAGTGGTTTTACCATAAGTGGCTGCACACTGACTATTGGGAATAACTTCTAAACGGGCCCATTGCAAGTTCTTGGTAACGCCAGAAATGTTATCCGAAATACGTCCCCAGCCAGAAGCAATAACATAATCACCAGTGTAGGCAGAATAAGAACTGGCAATAGCAGGCAGTCTTACGGGTTGGATCTTAGCAGTGTAGCTAACCGATGGAATTCTAATCAAAGAAATGTCGTTCTTCAAGGTGTTATCATTGTAGTTAGCATGAATGATTATGTCGTTGGCAGTAACAGTGTATGTAACTTCGGCAGAAGTGCGGTCTGTGGCACCCAAGTATACGGTTGCCTTTTTAACACCGATCGTACAATGGGCCGCGGTCAAAACCCAGTTTGTACCAATCAAAGAGCCACCACACCAGGATGAAGACAAGATATTCATTTGCAACGATAGACCCACTTGATAGGGAAATTGACCCGCTGAGGCGGTATTGCCATTGGTAATGCGTCCTTCAGTTTGCACTACGGGCATCACAACATTACGTGGATAAACTGCTGCTGAAGCAGAGGCCAACAAGGCGACAGCCAAAACGATTAAGAATTTCATGATTTAAGAACGTTTGCTCTTTGACAGCCGACTAAAATAAAACAACTGATGTCTTTGGGCAAATATTTGCCAATTTTATACCCAATCATGAATCGCAGTTCTCAGTCGTAGTTGTCCGAAAAAAAAGAAGATAAGATTTCATTGTACTTGGTTTGGAAAACCCTTTTTTTCGGGTGTAATTTCCATTGAGATTAGGCCATAAACTCTTTGCATTGGTTTTTTCTTCCGCTTTCACTGATACGACCACTTTGATATCTTGAAAAAACCCATGGGTTTGTGATTGTTTCGTTATCTTTAAATAACTTCTACTACGATTTCTTTAATACGTATTTTCCTTAATGTATACGTCATCATAGATTTTGATGGAGACGATAAGTTAAAATAAATCTTTTTACACTTAGAGCTCTTTTAACGGCCAACTATGTGGGGTTGTTGTACTTAGTATTGCATTTGTAGTTCGTCTTCTATGGAATTCTAAGAGAAGTGTCATAAGACCTGCAATGAGACATCATTGGCTTATTTTGGCGTCTTTTTATAATCCAAATCCTGAAGAGATTAGAAATCTGAACAACATTTTTTTTTCCTGAAGGGTAGACACTTCGGCCATAAATCAGTTTTAGAGATGGGCCGTGCCTAGTGCATAGTACTTATAGTAGAATGATGTAAGGCTTTATTGCTTCATTTTCGAACATAAATTGCCGAAAAATAATACAAATCGGCGATAAAACAATCGGAATAAGCACCTCTTATAGCGTGGAGTTATATTATGCGTACACTAACTACGCCAATTTGAAAGGCTTGAGGAAATATTGCTAACTTCGAAACCTTTGCTTCAGTCTTCATGTTTGAATCAAGGAATTTCAAATCACAGACATATTCCAGATATTTTGCACGTACGAAAGTATTTGCAGTACCCAACTTAAGGAAATTTAAGGACAAAAAAATATATGTTATATCTCATGGAGGAGCTAAACAATTCACTCTGTTCTGGATCCACACAGATGCGTGAGTACTTGCAAGTACATCTCCAACATTCTCAGTCCACAACCTATCTGCAGCAAGTCCCATTTTTCCCCACAATATCGCGCATTCTCTGTAGACATTGTTAAAAGGTGAATATTTTTGTTTAAGTTTCTCGATTTCCAGAACCATTTGAGGAGTACCAGTGGAACTCTTTTACTTAGGAACGTGGTGTGTGCTTTCAAGGGGTGGGATTCATATTTAATGCTCCGATTTTCCGCATTCGAATGATTATTTCCATGACAAATTTTTTGTAACTTTTGTTAACTATTTAACATTGTTCTGTTAACTTTAACATTGCTCTGTTAACTTTAACATTGCTGTGTTAACTTCAAAGTTGGTTTTTGTCTTTGCTAATTAAATTTATCACTTTGAATCTCTCAGTTGTGTTCGGAAATATTCTAAATGGATGGAAGAGGCCACCATTTTAATTCCTAATTGTCTTTTAAACCAATTGCCTAGGTTAGGTTAGGTTGGGTTAGGTTAGAGGACGTGTACTTGTCAATTAAGACAAGTACAGTACCCGGAGGTCGAATTGACCCATTGTACAACGTCCTAGTTTCTCACACCACTTATGTTGTGTGTGTTAATTTTATACATGAGTGGTGGGACCTACAGCTTAAAGTCGACTCCGAACGACGAACCCTGACTTTACGTCTAATAAGCCAGCACACTACCTACTAGGCTACGGCGACTTCTAACTAATTCCCTAAATTTTTCAATTAAATGTGCGGACTTCTTCACAGTTCTCATCAATTTAAATTGATTACAATTAAGTAACGTGAACTACCTGCCTGCCGGTAGAAGTCAAGACTTAGCAGAGGAAGTCGCCGTAGTTTTGTATGTAGGGCGTCGGCTTATTAGAAGTGAGGGCACGGTTCAAACCCCAGGTCAGACATCTCCAACAAAACGAAACATGCACAAATATTTCTTCGGCGACTTCCTCTCAACAGATTTCAGGCAAAAACTCTGAGAGTAAATAAAATTGCCATAAAAAAACTTTTCTCTTAAAAATCTGTCGTTCGGAATCGACTTTAAAAGTGTAGGTCCCGCCACTCATGTAAAGGGTGTTTTTTATAGAGGTATAGAACTTTAAGTTGGCATTACTTTTTCAAGATGGCGACCGATTTAACAGCTGTCAAGTGATTTATTCTCAGTTTGGTTTGGCAATTCATCATGAATAGACTCACGCCTGAACAACGCTCGCAAATAGTGCAATTTTATTTCGAAAATAATGGTTCTGTACGGAAAACGTATCGCGCACTACGTCCATTTTATCGGCGACAAAATCGTCCCTCAGAGCAGTTAATTCGATTAACCATGGAACGTTTTCGCACCACGTTTACTCTTATTGATAACTCGCATCCCCAGAGACGCTGTACGGTGCGTACAGAAGAAGCTATTGCTGCTGTAGAGCGTAGCATTGAGGAAGACCCGAATGAGGCCATCCGCCATCGAGCACAGGAATTGGATCTGTGTCCATCTACTTTATGGAAGATTTTGCGGAAGGATCTTGGTTTGCGTGCTTACAAAATCCAATTCGTGCAAGAATTGAAGCCAAACGATCATCAAGTAAAGCGTAGATTCGTCGAATGGGCCCAAAACGAGATTACCGTTGTTCCCGATTTTCATAAGCGAATTTTGTTTAGCGATGAAGCGCAGTTCTGGTTGAATGGCTACGTCAACAAACAAAACTGCCGCATTTGGAGTGAAGGTAATCCTCAAGAGTATGTGGAAACACCGTTACATCCAGACAAACTGACTGTTTGGTGCGCTTTATGGGCTGGTGGAATCATTGGTCCGTACTTTTTCAAAAACGATGGTGGCCAGAACGTTACAGTCAATGGTGATCGGTATAGGGCCATGATTACTAACTTTTTCATTCCTGAATTGAATAACCATGATGTCCAGGAGATGTGGTTTCAACAAGACGGCGCAACATGTCACACAGCTCGTGCCACAATAGATTTATTGACAGACACGTTTGGTGACCGCCTAATTTCACGTTTTGGCCCTGTGAATTGGCCTCCAAGATCTTGTGATTTAACACCGCTAGACTACTTTCTGTGGGGCTATGTAAAGTCATTGGTCTATGCGGTAAAGCCACAAAAGCTTGACCATTTGGAAGACAACATTCGCCGTATTATTGCCGATATACGGCCACAAATGTTGGAAAAAGTCATCGAAAATTGGACGTCCAGATTGGACTACATCCGCGCCAGCCGTGGTGGTCATATGCCGGAAATCATATTTAAAATGTGATGCCACAAGATTATCTTTCGGATAAATAAAATTCATGTCAATCGAATAATCCATCGTTGTTTTATTGCAACTTAAAGTTCTATACCTCTATAAAAAACACCCTTTATAAAATTAACACACACAACATAAGTGGTGTGAGAAACTAGGTCGTAATCCTAGCTGAAGGGTTGTAATGACCAGTTATGTATGTTTACCCATGAATTTGTATCCTTTTTTCTGATTTTTCTTTCCAAGTCTCAAATTAATTATTTAACAGAGTTCTGTTAGTAACATAACAGACCTCTGTTAGTTGACTATTAACAGTCCATCTGTACACTCTTTGAATATACATAGTCTCAGATGTGTCTTACACAAAACTTCAGATAATCACACAAGATCACAAACCTTCTTGAACCTATAAAATTATCTGACTGAGAAGCTCTTGATATACCACACTAATGCTAATTTCCACCCTCGAAAACTGTTAACGTAGTCTTTAGTGTAAATGTGAGCACTTAAACTTTAACTTCTAAATTAACTACTCAACATACAGATGTTGTTATATCACAGGGAATATTTATTTTAGTAAATCAAATCAAAACATTCAGAATTTCATTTCATATCAAGAGGAAGGAAAATTATTTAATAGGCAATGCCAGTATTGGCCTTGATCCATTCCAAATAGCTGGTCAAACGGGTAAAGGCAGCTGGGACACCCAATTCACAACCAGATTTAGCACCGAAAGAGGTTAAACCAATTTGTACTTTAGTGGACTCCAAAACCAAAGGGCCGCCAGAATCACCACTGCAAATTGATACAGCATCAGGAGTAGCGGTACAAATATTGGTGGCGGTAACAGTGTTTTTAACATAAGAGGCAGCACACTGTGTATTGGAGATGACTTGGAAGCGTGCCCATTGCAAGTTCTTGGTGGCGCCAGGAATATTATCAGAAATACGTCCCCAGCCGGAAGCAATAACATAATCACCAGTGTAGGTAGCATAAGAGCTGGCCATAGCGGGCAGTTTTACGGGTTGAATCTTAGCAGTGTAGCTAACCGATGGAATTCTAATCAAAGAAATGTCGTTCTTTAAGGTGTTGTCATTGTAGGCAGCGTGAATGATTATGTCGTTTTCAGAAACAGTGTATGTAACTTGGGCGGATGTACGTTCTGTGGCACCTAAGATCGTACAATGGGCCGCGGTCAAAACCCAATTTGAAGCAATCAAAGAGCCACCACACCAGGATGAAGACAAGGCATTCATTTGCAACGATAGACCCACTTGATAGGGGAATTGACCCACAGAGGCGGTATTGCCATTGGTAATGCGTCCTTCAGGTTTGCACTGCAGGTACTACAACATTACGTTGATAAACTGCTGCTGAAGCAGAGGCCAACAGAGTTACAACCAAAATGATTAAGAATTTCATGATTAAACAACACTTGCCGGAGTACAAACAACTGATGTCTTTTGGCAAATGTTTTGCCGATTTTATACCAAATTAAGCACTGAAGCTGTTGTCTAAATTGACCGAAAAACAAGATAAGATTTCTTGTTAGTTCTAGTAATGTGTGATATTTGGAAAACCCTTTTATTCAGACCGGGTGTAATTTCCAATGAAATTCCATCACATAGCTTCTGAATTTATTTGCTTTTTTTTGTTTTCTTTTTGCAATATGTTCGTTTCAATATTTTTGAAATATACATCCATAGGCTGTAGTAGTAGTTCACGTAGATAAGGGTGGTATTAACGATTTATTGTGTCATTATCTTGTAGTACTTGAAACTATTCTGCTAGGAACTTGCTAAGACGTATTTTCCTGAATGTTTTCATCCAGAATTCCGCATAATAACATGATGTTAACATTTGATATAGGCGTTAACAGTCAGAAATTTGGCACGTGCCTCTGTTAATGTTATCTTAACAGTCATGCTTTAATAAATTGTGAATTCGTAGTGAAGGTTTTGCTTTTTTCGATAAGATAATCAAACGTTATCTTCAAACATGGACTATCTAAGGCAGTGGTGGGTTGTCGAAAATTTATAAAATATAGGTTCTGTGTATGCGATTCGAATGGACAATTTCACAGTGGATTTTCCATAATTTACACGCAATCAATACGATTTCATCGGGTCTTCATGATCAAAGCTAGAAAATATTTAATATTGTGGTAGAACATTAGTTCCTCTACCAAAGAGGTTGTGGCAAGAAATACTTGTCTTTGACGATGAAATTCTTAATAATTTCAGATTTAATTTACTCGGTTATACCCCCGTAATGTAAAGTCGCCGTAGTCTAGCAGGTAGTGTGTTGGTTTATTAGACGAGAGCCCTTGGTACAGCCCAAGTCTCCGGATATATTTCTTTCGGCGACATATTCTCAGCAGTGTCCGTCCTCTGGCAAAAACTCTGAAAGTAAAATTAAAATTTCCATGAAAAGTTTATCAAATCTTTCGTTAGGAACCGCCATTTAACTGTCGGTCCTGTCACTCTTGGATAAAATTACCACACCCAACATGAGTGGTGTGAGAAGCTAGGTTGAAATTACCAATTAAGTAAGTAAGTAACGTGCTGTTAGGGAATGGTAAATGGAGCATTACCAATAGGAATACAATAATTACCCTATTCAGTGGATCTGTAGTTAATATTGAATACCATGTGCTTTTCTTGGCATGGTGGGAACACTGTCAGTGTGGCACAGTTTCCCTATTAAGTCGATTTATTAATTAAAATTGATTGAATGGATTGGTGTTTAGCCTTAGGTTGGCTAACCATTGGTTTTGGTGGCGGTAAACTGTTCCATCGCAGTCGCCGTAGTATAGTAGGTAGTGTGTTGGCTTATTAAGCATGAGGCCTCGGGTTCAAACCCCCGGGCCAGCAATCTGGAACATATGACAAAAAAGGGGCGACTGCCTCTCTTCCTATTTCTGGCAAAAAAAAAACTCTGAGAGTAAATAAAAAAATTGCCAGGAAAATATTCTCAAAAATTTGTCGTTTGTTGTCGACTTTCAAAATTAACACACACAACATTGGTGGTGTGAGAAACTAGGTCGTAATCCTGACTTAAGGGTTGCAATGACCAATTCTGTATGTAATGGGTGATTTTTTAAGAGCTATAGGAAAATTTTTCAAAAAAAAAAATCAGAAAAATGCATGAAATCTTTACTTTAATCGATAGTACGGTCCATGTAATTTTATGTTTGAAGATTATTTCATGCAAATGTTGACCGCGACTGCGACTCAAATGGTTCATCCGCTTAGTCAAATTTTGGCATACTCTTTTCAACATTTCGGCCGGTATCTCACGAATAAATGCTTCAATGTTGTCTTCCAATGCATCAATTGAAGGGGGCTTGTCTGTATAGACATGAGCTTTAACATAGCCCCACAAAAAATAGTTTAAAGGCGTTAAATCGTACGATCTAGGCGGCCAATTGACCGTTCCCGAACGTGAAATATAATGTTCACCGAACTCGCCTCTCAATAAGTCCATTGTTACGCGTGCTGTGTGGCATGTGGCACCGTCTTGTTGAAACCACATGTCATGCAAGTCAAGCTCTTGCATTTTGGGCAAAAAAAGTTGGATATCATCTCGCGGTAGTGCTCACCATTCACAGTTACGTTACGATTGGAAGCATCTTTGAAAAAGTACGGTCCAATGATGCCACCAGCCCATAAACCGCACCAAACTGTGACTTTTTCTCGATGCATTGGTAGCTTTTGCAATACTTCTGGCTGATCTTCACTCCAAAATCGATAATTATGCTTATTTACGTATCCATTCAGTGGGTCGATTAAACTGACCATAAAATGGAAGAAGCTCGCGATGAACTTTCTTAACAGAGCACGCATTTTGATAATAAAATTCAATGATTTGCAAGCGTTGTTCGTTTGTAAGGCGATTCATGGTTAAATTATAGACCAAACTGAAGATGTTTGACAGTGAAACAAAACACGAAACGTGCGTGAGCTGTTTAAACCAGTGTTGCCAAAAAGATAATAGCTAAAAAATCACCCGTTATATGTATGTATGTAAACTGTTCCATTAACGTTAAGTCAGACACCGATTATTCTGGTGCCACCGCTTTTACTCCTCCAAAGTTACTTAAACTGTTTCTAAGGCTATTATAGTCATATGTGTTGACTAAAATAATAAAAACTTGAAACACAACATTTCTATAATCGAAATCCTCTTCCTTAAGCTATGATCCAACCTATTGAGTTGCCTGTCTTTACTAGTTCATTTGTTAGCTTCCAAGCAAATTGAAACTGCGACTAATAATTCAGTCCAAAATTTACTGCGCTGCCACTAACCGTAAGTCCATAGCACTAATGTGGCTATGGCTAATGATGCATCAACTAAATTGTCTTGGTGGCTCTAGAGATCCTTTGAGTTTAGAAGCTTTTAACATACAGATTGCCGATTGTAGAAACATTTTCAGCCAGCTATTCACTTGCACACTGGTATTCCTTATCAAAGAAACTTTTCTGCGATAAACAATTGAATGTTTTATAAAATAAAACTCAATCTTATAAAATAAAATAATAAACATTAATGCCCTAAAATATGTTACACTTTTTACGGTAAAATTCAATCAATCAATAGATTAGGGAGGCCCAAAACTGAAATGTAAATAAATTCGAAGTAAAGTAGAAGTTTTTTAACGTCATCTACAATTTCTAAAAAATGTCGAAATGTTGCTTACATTTTTAATAACTTTTTGATGGATAGTAAGCGTGAAGTCGCCGTAGTTTAGTACATAGTGTGTGTTAGCTTATCAGACTAGAGTCTGTAGTTCAAACCTCAGCCCAGACATCTCGAACTAAACGAAATACGAAGAAATACATTTGTTCGATGACTTCTTCTGGCAAAAACTCGGACAGTTACTAAAAATTGCCAAATCTGTCGTCTTGAGCCGATGTTAAGCTGTAGGTCCCGCTACTCATGCTCTTTAGTAAGCATTACAACCTAGCTTCTCACAACTCTTTTGTTTTATGTTTTAATCCTATACATGAGTGGCGGGATAAATCCGGAGCAGGTATAATTCTTCCGGAACCTCGACAAGCATCCAACTGGGTGTACCACTTACCTCGGCTAAATTGGCTATTTGGCAAAAATTCGTCCAGGACTCCAACTAAATCTGGGTCAATGAGAAATCCTTTCCCACTGACAGACTCACATGGCTCAAGATGGAGAGGAGACATACCCATCAACTACTCAAACTTGATCGCAATGTCATTTCGACCACAGTGGCCATGATTACAGTTCACTGTGTCATAGGAAAACATGCGAAAAGACTGTAGCTCCTAGCAAACGACTTCGGTCGATGTTGCAGATCGGCTGAAGAGGAAAAGACTTTCTTTGTCAATGCCCATCTCTTGCTAGGTGTAGATTTAAGTTATTTGGCTTTCTATGCCTTGTCACCTTAATACGTTGTTCAGATATGCATCTTTATTGCGGAAATCGCAATAAACGCCATTATTGAGTTCAATATTTCATATAAAGTTTCAATTATTGCGCAATAAATACGCAAATTGTTATAATATTGATTAAAACTGAAAATGCAGCACTGTCGTAAGTGCGTTTAGTGAGCATATTACAACTATCCGAACAGTTTCTGTTGATAATTGACAACTCAACTGTCAGCAACGACAAAAAAGACAATGTTGTTGAAACAACCAGCAGTTTGTTTTGTTTACCAGCTGTCAAATGAATATTGAATAAGCAGCTGAACTGCGTATATTATTATGTCTGAACACTTAAAATATTGTACTCAATAAACCGAATATTGACTCAATAAAAGTGCATATTTGAACATAGTGTAACGGAGATCTCATCCATTGATATCAGGGATATTCCTTCGTTTATTAAACTCTCGTGCTAGTTTCCAGCATAGGGGAGTTGTGCTTTGGTGTGCAGCCCCTGCGCTGACCAGCTTTATGGATAAGCTTTGTGTAATTCGCTCGGTATAGGGACTGCTCTCACTTTGTGGCCTTACAATGCGCCACTATATGTGCTCAAGTGAGAGATGCTATCAAAGCTACCACTGTAACCTACCTACCAAGACTTGGCGGACATCCTGAAGATTACTATCTTGATCTTGATCTCACCGTAGTCTAGTAGGTAGTGTGTTGGCTTATTAGACGTAAAGCTAGGGTTCAAGCCCCGGGCCAGACATCAAGACAAAATACAAAAAGTATTTCTTCGACGACTTCCTCTCAGCAGATTTCTGGCAAAACTCTGAGAGTTAATAAAATTGCCATGAAAAAGTTTCTCAAAAATCTGTCGCTCGGAGTCGACTTTAAACTGTAGGTCCCATCACTCTTGTCTAAAATTAACACACACACAACATAAGTGGTGTGAGAAACTAGGACGTTGTACAATGGGTCATTTCGACCTCCGGGTATTGTACTTGCCCTAATTGACAAGTATACGTCCTCTAACCTAACCTAACCTAACCTTTTGAAGATCAATATACTTTTCAACAAGATGACGAAGCTGTACCTGGTACGTATAGACAGAAGGAATGATTTTTGTTGCCAAGAATGTTCATCTACTTCTGTGGCTGGGTGGATAGATTTCCACCGTAAATGATTCAAAAAGAGAAAATCATGGAATTCTGGTTCTGTTCATTGATATTCAAAACCTCGTAAACCGTGAATCCATTTGATTTCGGGTTTTGATTCGGTTCCTGTTAAAAAATATTGCCAGAAAGTGTGTCCACTGAAATCACTTCCCGATTGGAATTTTACGTACACTTGAGTGAGTTGTTGTTGGTTTTTCAAATGTTTTTAAATTTCTTTTTAAAGAGTTTAAATTTTATTTATTTGAACATAAAACATCATTAAAAGAAATCATAAATCATGTCTTAAGTATAATAAATACCCGTGTAGTACTTAATCCAATCCAGATAGCTTGTTATGCGGGTGAAGCCAGCCGGGTAACCCAATTGACAGGCTGTAGTGCCAAAAGAAGTCAAACCAATTAGTATCATAGAGGATTCTAATACCATTGGGCCGCCAGAATCGCCTTTGCAAGTTGAGATACCACCGTTAGTGTAGAGGCAAATACTTGTAGAGGTAACAAGGGTTGTACCATAAGTGGCCGCACAGACGTTGTTGGACATGACTTGTAAGCGAGCCCATTGGAGGCTGTTGGTGACATAGATAGTAGAGTCGGATATACGGCCCCAACCAGAAACAATAACAGTTTCACCAACAAAGGAAGAATAATAATTCGAAATGGCGGGCAATTTAACAGGCTGGATGTAAGAGCTACTTAGGCTGACCGCTGGAATTTGAATCAAGGAGATATCGTTTTTTAAAGAATATGGATTAAAACCATGATGAATGATAATATTATTCTTGGAAACAGTGTAGGTAAATCCATATGTACGTCTAGTATCACCTAAGTACACAGTTACACTTTGTACACCGCTGGTACAGTGAGCGGCAGTCAAAACCCATTGGCTACCAATAAGAGAACCACCACACCAGCTGTTGCCATACTGTAGGCCAACTTGATAGGGAAATTGTCCTTGATAGGCGTTATAGCCATTAGTAATGCGGCTTTCATTTTCCTTGCGGGTTTCATTAACACCAGCTGAAGCCGTAGCATCAGCATTATAGTAATTACTAATGTGATCTTCGTTTTCCTCGCGGGTTTCATTAACACCAGCTAAAGCTGCATCATCAGCGTTATTGCCATTAGTAATGCGGTCTTTGCTTTCCTCGCTAGTTTCATACGTACCATCTGAAGGTGAAGCATTAACGTTGTGGCCATCAGTAATGTGATCTTGACTTTCCTGGAAGATTTCATTAACACCAGCGAAAGCCAAAGCGCCTTTGTTCTCGCCATTATTAACACGATCTTCGATTTCCTCGATGGTTTTATAAACACCAGCTGAAACCGAAGCAGCCAAAGCCAACAGGAATGCCACGACTAAGAATTTCATCGTTATACTGTAATCGTTGATAGGCAACTGATAGTTTTACGGCATAGTTCTTGGGTATTTATAGGTTAAATTCTTATCTTTTGTTACATATTTTTTTTTATTGGTTTATCGATTAAAAATAAGGCAGAAATCTATGAAATTCGATAACCAATATATTTTTTCTTATTTACTGTTGAAATTAGTAGACATTTGCCATTGAAAAGTAAGTTTACATTGTAATTTATGACCATACCATATCGAATAATATGGTACATATACAGTGGACAGCAAAAGTCTTAGTACGGCAATATATTTTGGCAAAAAAAGTCTCCACAGGCTTAATACTCTTGCACAAAGTCCCGATATGACTTCAAGACAGTATTTAGGAGATCATTTGAAAGAACGGTTACGTAATCGTTAAACCTCAAACAAAAGTCAACCGGAAAACTTGCTCATGGTGCCACCAGAAAACACTAAAGAAAACTTGTATATTCAATTCCCAATGGGTTAAATGGAATGCTTGACAAGGGATAACATTTTCATATATTAGGTCTTTTGAATTTTAAATTTACTCAGTGTTCTCCTTGCTGGTACCTATGGAGTTATCTGAAACGTTTCCTTATTTTTCTCTTGCTTTATGAAAAACATTAAATTTTTTTTTGTTTTATAATAAAACAGAAATAAATTAATAAAATAAATACATATATAAACTATAAATTTTTATACAAACTTTTGGCTAAAATTCATGTAATTGCTAAAATATATTGCCGCCGTACTTCTTTTGCTGTCCACTGTACATTGAGCACAGTCACATTTCATTCTATCAACTGCAGGTGTCTTAAGCATATTCCATGATTTATTTAACTTTGCTGACTGTATTTCCAGATGCCGCTGGGGTGTTCTTTTTAATAACAGTTCTGGGGACATGCCCGACGAATCTCGATTTTAGTGAGGCTCTGCACGGTTTGTGTCCCGTGTTGAGTATTGCTGATAAAGCTCAGAAAATCCGTTGGATTCGGCTAATGATTGTACAGAATTCGTATCCATGCAAAGAAATTGACTTCACGTCGCAATCGGAACCATTGAGTGTGTCAAAAAAGTTCCACGTTGAGTGTAATTAGGCGTAATCTTGTCTGATACGGTGTTCAGATATGCACCTTTATTGCGTAAACCGCCATAAACGCCATTCTTGAGCTAAATATTTCATATAAAGTTTCAATTAATTATTGCGCAATAAATACGCAAATTATTAAAATATTGAGGAAAACTTTTAATGCAGCACTGTCATAAGTATGTTCAGTGCGCATATTACAATTAACCGAACACTTTCTGTTGATATTTGACAACTCAACTGTCAGCAACGACAAAAAAGACAATGTTGTTGGAAAAATCAGCTGTTTTGTTTACCAGCTGTCAAATGAAAATTGAATAAGCAGCTGAACTACGTATATTATTATGTCTGAACACTTAAAATATTGTACTCAATAAACCGAATATTGACTGAATAAAAGTGCATATCTAAACATAGTATGACCTTAATACTGCAATTTTCAATGTCCCCTTTACAGCCAAAATTCGTTGCAAGAATTCATGTGTTGTCTCATGGCATTGGTTTTAGGAGTATATATGTATCTTGAAAACATATCATGCCTCTTTAGCCTTCAATTAGCTCAGATTCGACTGCATATAACTGAAGTTCAGTGTATTCCATATGACAGAATGGTTTAGGGTGTCCAACACATTTTTAAAAACCCTCTAAAGACCATCGTTTGTTTGATTTCTTGGGATGAAAAACATAAACCAGGCTGTACCATATGAAAGTTACTGGTGAGAGTATCTGCCAGTCGTATATTGATTATATTCGTAATTACCATATTAGTATTTCAGTTCCTGCACTCAGTTAAGTTTTCTTTGTTTGATTTTTTTGCTCGGTATATAAGCGGTTAATGAGTTCCCTAATACCTTTAGGGGTCATTTTATGCTAATAAAATGATGATACTTGGATTTAAAACTCGTTCGCTCATTCTCAAGCGATGCCGCAAACCTTATAATCAGGATTATGATCTGGTGCCACACACCACCCAAGCTGTGTATGTTAATTCTATCCATGAGTGGCGTTACTTATTCTCTTACGTTGATCGTAAACTTCGGATTTAAAAAACTTTTTCATGGCAAGTATTTACTCTAAAAACTTATGCACGAATATTGCAGAGAGGATATTATCGAGAGAATGATTTTTTGCGATATCAGAGCTGAGATCTGAACTTACGAACTCTCGTCTAGTAAGCAAATATAGTACCTACTGGTACCACAACAACTTAGCAAAGTTATCATTTAACATCGAAGAAGCTTAAATGTGCTCGTAATGCTGGAAGTTTTTAGATGCTGAGCTATCTACGATTCAGAAACTTCGTATTCTGATAAGAATTTTGAAGTAATTTTAGGGTCCACAGTTTACACAGTTTTTTTGTGTACAAAACAAAATGTTTTTATTATAATTTTTTTTAAATACAAAGCACAGTTATAACAGAAAAATTTTATAAAATTATTTAAGTATAATAAATGCCAGTGTAGTACCTGATCCAATCCAGGTAGCTGGTTATGCGGGTGAAAGCAGTAGGGTATCCTGATTGGCAACTCCTTCTAAGAAAAGAAAACACACCAATCTGTTCTTCAGAGTTTTCCAAGAACATTGCTCCACCGGAATCACCGAAACAAGGAGAGACTCCACGGGACGTGGAAATACAAATGTTTGTGGATGTGAATTGACCACCAAAAGTGTAAGTACAGACGTTGTTGTTAACAACTTGAAAGCGAGACCATTGAAGATAATTGCTGCCAGCAGAATTCGAATCGGAAGTTTGTCCCCAACCGGAAGCAATAACAGTTTCACCAACATACGATGAATACTGATTAGAAATGGCGGGCAGTTTAATAGGCTGGATGTAAGGGCTATTTAGGCTGACAGCTGGAATTTGAATCAAGGAGATATCGTTTTTTAAAGAATATGGATTATAACCATGATGAATGATAATATTATTCTTGGGCACAGTGTAGGCAGTTCCATAATAACGTTGAATAGAACCTAAGTAAACAGTAACACTTTGTGCAGCGCTGGTACAGTGTGCAGCAGTTAAAACCCATCGGCTACCAATGAGGGAACCACCACACCATGTATACGATTGGTATTTTGGGAAATATAGAAAAACTTGATGGGGAAATTGGCCTTGGTAGGCGGTATAGCCATTAGTAATGCGGCCTTCGCTTTCTTTGTGGGTTTCATTAACTCCATTTGAAGCCGAAACATTAACGTTATAACGATTAGCAATGTGATCTTCGTTTTCCTTGTTGATAACATCATTGTTATAGCCATAAAAATGGTTATTTTCACTTTCGTCGCGGAATTCATAGACACCATCTGAAGGTAAATCATCAGCATTATAGCTATTTGCGATGCGATCATCGCTTTCCTCCAGGATTTCATTTACACCAAATGAAGTCGAGGCACCAGGGTTGTAGTCATTAGCAATGGGACCTTTACGTTCCTTGTTGGTTTCACTAACATCAGCTAAAGCGTCTTCATTGTCGCCATTATTACCACGATGTTTACTTTCCTCGATGATTTTATAAACACCAGCTGAAGCCGAAGCAGTCAAAGCCAAAAGTAATGCCACCAATAAGAATTTCATCGTTATACCGTAATTGTTTGAATGAAACTGATAGACTTTCGGCCCAGTTCTTGTGTATTTATAGGTCAAATTCTTATCTTTTGTTACATATTTTTTTCAATTGTTTTATAGACTGAAAATGGAATTGAAATCTATAAAATTCGATAGCCCATATCAGTTTTTTCTTATTAATTCCGTTGATAGTTTAAATTTTGTCATTGAAAAGTAAGTTTACATTGTAATTTATGACAATGCCATACCACATAATATGGTACATATGTATATAAGGAGCACAGCTACATTTCATTCTATCGACTGCAGGTGTATTAAGCACATTCCATGCTGTATTTAACTTTGCTGACTGTATTTGCGGATGCCGCTGGAGTGTTTTCTTTGATAACTATTCTTGGGGCTTGCCCGACGGATCTTGACTTTAATTAGGCTCTGTTCGGTCTGTGTCACGTGTTGAGTATTGCTAATAGAGCTTAGAAAATCCGTTAGATTCGGCTAATGATTGTACTGATTTCGTATCTATGCAAAGAAATTGACTTCACGTCGCAATCGAAACCATTAATTATAGGCGTGCCGAAGTATCAAAAAAGTTCCACGTTTAGTGTAATTAGGCGTAATCTTCTCTGATACGGTATTCAGATATGCACCTTTATGGCGTAAATCGCAATAAACGCGTTTATTGAGTTCAATATTTCATATAAAGTTATAAATAATTATTGCGCAATAAATACGGAAATTGTTATAATATTGAGTAAAACTTAAGATGCAGAACTGTCATAAGTATGTTCAGTGCGCATATTGCAATTATCAGCAAAGACAAAAAAAAAACAAAATAAAAACAATGTTGTTGAAACGCCCAGCTGTATTGTTTACCAGCTGTCAAATAAATATTGAATAAGCAGCTGAACTGCGTATATTATTATGTATGAACACTTAAAATATTGTACTAAATAAACCGAATATTGATTCAATAAAAGTGCATATCTGAACATAGTATGACCCTAATACTGCAATTCTCAATGTCCTCTCTACAGCCAACATACGTTGCAAAAATGCCGAGATAGGAAGATCATATTGTTTTCGGTATTCCACATGTATTGTCTCATGGCATTGGTTTTAGGAGTATTTATCTTGGAACCATGTCATGTCACTTTAGCCTTCAATTAGCTTAGATTCGACTGCATATGACTGAAGTTTTTGACAGCAGACCTCAATCATTCACAATGTCTAAATCTTTCAGACAATCATTGATGTGTCTTTCGCCATACTGCTGTCAATGACCATGTTGGAAAGTAAGTTAGACAACGGTAACCTTAACGGATATTGACATTCACACTTACAGAGCCGCTTGTCACATTCTTATAGGCAATGTGACAGATTGTGTTCCTATTTAAGGGATGCAATTAGTGTGTTGTACAAGAGTTATTCTGGTAGAGCCAAGCAGCTCAGTGTATTCCATATGACAGAATGGTTTAGGGTGTCCAAAACCCTTTTTAAAGACCTTCTAAAGACCACAGTTTATTCTGTTATTGCAAGTATACTGCTGATGTAATCAAAAATAAGATTTCTACATTACTAAAGTTGCGGGTGAGAGTATCTACCACTCGTTTATCGATGACATTCACAATTACCATTTTAGTCTCTCAGTTCCTGCACTCAGTTAAGTTTTCTTTCATCGGAACTTTTCTATGCTTGGAACATAAACGGTTAATGACTCCCCTAATACTTTTAGGAGTCATTTTATGATTAAAAAAATATGATACTTGGATTTAAAACTCGTTCGCTCACTCTCATGCGATCCCGCAAACCTTATAATCAGGATTATGATCTGGTGCCACACACCACCCAAGCTGTGTATGTTAATTCTATTCATGAGTGGCGTTACCTATGCTATTACTTTGACCCCGAACTTCGGGTTCAAGAAACTTTTTCATGGCAAGTATTTACTCTCAGAGCTTATGCCAGAAGAGAGGAGATCTCTGTAAAAAAAATTTTTTTATGTTTTTTTTTTTTGCGATATCAGAGCTGAGATCTGAACTTACGAACTCGCGTCTAGTAAGCAAATATAGTACCTACTGGTACCACAACAACTTAGCAAAGTTATCATTTAACATCGAAGAAGCTTAAATGTGCTCGTAATGCTGGAAATTTTTAGATGCTAAGCTATCTACGATTCAGAAACTTCGTATTCTGATAAGGATTTTGAAGTAATTTTAGGGTCCACAGTTTACACAGTTTTTTGTGTACAAAACAAAATGTTTTTATTATAATTTTTTTAAAATACAAAGCACAGTTATAACAGAAAAAATTAATAAATTTTTTTAAGTATAATAAATGCCAGTGTAGTACCTGATCCAATCCAGATAGCTGGTTATGCGGGTGAAGGCAGCTGGGTAACCTGATTGACAACTGCTTGTAATAAAAGAAAACACACCAATCTGTTCTTCAGAGTTTTCCAAGAACATTGCTCCACCGGAATCACCGAAACAGGGAGAGGCTCTACCGGGCGTAGGTATACAAATGTTTGTGGATGTGAAATAACTACCAAAAGTGTTAGCACAGACGTTGTTGTTCACAACTTGAAAGCGAGACCATTGGAGATAATTTGAGCGAGAAGTTTGTCCCCAACCGGAAACAAGAACAGTTTCACCAACATAGGAAGAATAATAACTCGAGATGGCGGGTAGTTTAATAGGCTGGATGTAAGGGCTATTCAGACTCACAGCTGGAATTTGAATCAAGGAGATGTCATTCTTAAACGTATAGGGATTATAATGTTGATGAATGATAATATTATTCTTGGAAACAGTGCGGGCAGTTCCATAATAAAGTTGAATAGAACCTAAGTAGACAGTAACACTTTGTGCATTGATGGTACAGTGAGCAGCCGTCAAAACCCATCGGCTACCAATAAGGGAACCACCGCATAAAGTGGACTTTTGGTATTTTGAGAGACGCAGAGAAACTTGATGGGGAAATTGTCCTTGATAGGCGTTATAGCCATTAGTAATGCGACTTTCACTTTCTTCATGGGTTTTATTAACTCCATTTGAAGCCGAGACATTAACGTTATAACGATTAGTATTCAGATCTTCATTTTCCTTGTTGATTACATCATTGTTATAACCATAATAATGGTTACCTTCACTTTCGTCGCGGAATTCGTAGACACCATCTGAAGGTAAAGCATCAGCTTTATAGCTATTAGAGATACGATCATAGCTTTCTTCCAGAATTTCATTTACACCAAATGAAGTCGAGGCACCAGGGTTGTAGTCATTAGCAATGTGACCTTTGCTTTCCTTGTTGGTTTCATTAAAATCAGCTAAAATGTCTTCATTGTCGCTGTTATTAACACGATCTTTACTTTTCTCGATGATTTTATAAACACCAGCTGAAGCCGAAGCAGTCGAAGCCAAAAGTAATGCCACCACAAAGAATTTCATCGTAATACCGTAATTGTTTGAATGAAACTGATACGCTTTCGCTTCAATTCTTACGTATTTATAGGCCAAATTCTTATCTTTTTTTAAAATATTTTTTTTTATGGGCTTTATAGACTGGAAATATGGGTCAACTCTATAAAATTTGTTAGCCAATATGTTTTTTGTTTGGTAATTTACTGCTGATAGTTGAAATTTGTCATTGAAAAGTTTACACTGTAATTTATTTATGATCATATCTTATGACACCATTTTCAAAGTAAATCTACGAAGACCAATTAAATTGAAGTTTAATTTGGTTTTACGGCCACCCTTTTAACAAGAAGAGTACATACATACATAATTGGCCATTACAACCCTTCAGTCAGGATTACGGCCTTGCTTCTCACACCACTCATGTTGTGTGTGTTAATTTTTTATACATGAGTGGCGGGATCTACAGTTTAAAGTCGACTCCGAACGACAGATTTTTGAGAAACTTTTCATGGCAATTTTTATTTACTCTCAGAGTTTTTGCCAGAAATCTGCCGAGAGGAAGTCGCCGAAGAAATCCTTTTTGTATTTTGTTTTGATGTCTGGCCTGGGTCTCGAACCCTGGCTTTACGCCTAATAAGCCAACACACTACCTACTAGACTACGGCGACTTCAACAATACGAAATATGAAAAAAACTACTTCTGTGGCTTCCTCTCAGCAGATTTCTGGCAAATACGCTGAGGGTAAATAAAATTGCCATGAAAAGTTTCTCAAAAATCTGTCGTTCGGAGTCGACTTTGAACTGTAGATGCTCCGCCACTCATCTATAAGGGGAAAAGGGGAAAAGTGTCGGCTATATGGCATTCATAATTCCATTCCATTCCATTCATAGTTTTCGAAAGCTAGTTTTTTACCGGCGCCGCGATGTGTGGACGGGCGTTGTCGTAATGGACTGTGGATTATTTCTGACTCGCGACTTATTGCAAGGCTCGCTGCAAACGAAGTAATTTTCGACTGTACAGGCCTTTCGTGGTAATCTGGCTTGGTTTTAGCAGCTTGTAAATGATCACATTTTTCTGATTCCACTGAATACAGAGCATAACATGGCAAAAAGGATATTGGCAGTAGATTTTGTTTGTTGTCTGCGCTTCACATATGATTTCTTTCGCTTGGAGTTTTTGTGTTGAAATCATTTTTCATCGCCAGTGATAATTCGTTGCAATATTGATTGCTTTTAAAGCTGTTAAGTAGCATATCAGCCATGGAAAATCATCTTCCAATATCTTTTGACTTCAGTTCGTGTTGCAGCCAACTTCATTGATTTTGAATCAATTGTGCTGCCTTAACACGCTTTCGATACACTGAGTTTTTGATAGAGCGTGCTCACCATATAATATCACAAGCAAAGGATGACTCGTGCGTGTATTTTTCTTCACATAAAAGTTACTTTCCGCAAATGCTGTTTTTTGATCGGGAATTTTAAGGATTTTCCAATGTGAAAAATATTGTTAACCGATTTTGACAGCACAAGAATGGGCTTCAATTAGTTGGAATCTATTTCAACAATTAAACCAACGAGTCTATGTCGTTTATACTACTCTCCCGATCCACAATATACTCTCAAATGTGCTTAAATATTTTCCCGAAGTAATACTTTTCAAAGTTCTTTGATTTACACTATGTCCCAACATTTATGCAGTGTGGACAATATCAACAAGAATGTGTTGATATTAAGTTGCCTACAAAGGGTATGGCAACTTCGACTAGTCAAACACACTACAGGTTCGTGGAAATTCTATATTTGGAGGAGTTTTTGTGATTTTTAAAACTATTTTAGTAACGCGTTTGTTTTTAAATTAAATTCAAGTGTAATTCGATTGGTTTTACTGCTTTCAAGTGAGTTTCTGTACTTTCGTTGCCGAAAAGCTAAGGCATTCGAAAGAGTATCGCCCAACACATGCGATAGTTATTCTGCAATTTGAAGAGAAGAGTCAAACACTAAGAGAGTCCAACACAACAAAGAATACATAAAGTATTGCCATACTTTTTAAATAAGTTCAAGCCCTGAAGTCGCCGTGGTCTAGTAGGTAGTGTGTTGGCTTATTAGACGAAAAGCCAGGGTTCGAGCCCCAGGCCAGACATCAAAACAAAATACAAAAAGTATTTCTTCGGCGAACTCTGAAAGTAAATAAATTGCCATGAAAAGTTTCTCAAAAATCTGTAGTTCGGAGTCGACTTTAAACTGTAGGTCCCGCCACTCATGTATAAAATTAACACACACAACATAAGTGGTGTGAGAAACTAGGTCGTAATCCTGACTGAAGGGTTGTAATGACCAATTATGTATGTATGTCAAGCCCTAATTGCTCGTGAAACATATTTACGAATGTAAATAATTTCAAATGTTATTCATCGGGTGATTTATTACAAAACCATGCCACTCGTGGTTAGTGAAAAAGGTTCTTTTTATTGTTTTTAATGTCTTTTTAATAATTTATTCAAACATAAAGTACAGTTACATACAATTATTTAAACATATTAAATGCCAGTGTAATATTTAATCCAATCCAAGTGGCTGGTTACGCGAGTGAAGGCAGTCGGGTAACCTGATTGACAACTACTTTTACCAAAAGCAGTCAAACCGATTAATACTCCAGAGTTTGCCAACACCATTGGCCCGCCGGAATCACCAAAACATGTAGAGACTCCACCGGGAGTGGCGACACAAATATGTGAGGAAGCGATGAAGCCAAAATTGGCATTACAAACGTTATTGGTAATGACTTGCAAACGAGCCCAATGAAGATACGTGCTGCCTGAATAATTCGTATCGGAAGTTTGTCCCCAACCGGAAACAATAACAGTTTGACCGGCATAGGAAGAATAATAATTCGAAATGGCGGGCAATCTAATAGGCTGGATGTAAGAGCTACTTAGGCTGACAGCGGGAATTTTAATCAATGAAATATCATTCGTTTTATAATAGGGATTATAATTGTGATGTACGATAATATTATTCCTGGAAACAGTCCTGCTAGTTCCATAATAACGTTGTATAGAACCTAAGTACACAGTAACGCTTTGTGCATTGCTGGTACAGTGAGCAGCCGTCAAAACCCATTGGCTACCAATAAGGCTACCACCACACATTGAAGACCCCTTATAATTCTGGATACTTAGAAAAGCTTGATAGGGCAATTGGCCAGCATAGGCGGTATAGCCATTAGTAATGCGACCTTCGCTTTCTTCGTGGGTTTCATTAACTCCATTTGAAACCGAAACATTAACATTATAACGATTAGTAATGCGACCTTCGCTTTCTTCGTGGGTTTCATTGACTCCAGCTGGTACTACAAAACCAGCATTATAGCCATTAGCAAAGCTACCTTCGCTTTCCTCCAGGATTTCATTTACAGCAACTGAAGCCAAGCCATCAGCAATATATTCGTTAGTAATTTGATTTTTGATTTCCTTGTTGGTTTCATTAACATCAGCTAACGATAAAGCATCATCGTTATAATCACTAATAACGTGATCTTTGCTTTCCTCGATAATTTTATAAACACCAGCTGAAGCCGAAGCAGTCAAAGCCAAAAGTAATGCCACCACAAAGAATTTCATCGTTATACCGTAATTGTTTGAATGAAACTGATACGCTTTCGCTTCAATTCTTACGTATTTATAGGCCAGATTCTTATCTTTCTTAAAATATTTTTTTCCATGGGTTTTATAGACTGAAAATAAGGGTCAAATCTATAAAATTCGTTAGCCAATATGTTTATTTTGGTTGGTAATTGACTGCTGATAGTTGAAATTTGTCATTGAAAAGTTTACACTGTAATTTATTTATGATCATATCTTGTGACCCATTTTCAAAGTAAATCTACGAAGACCAATTAAATTGAAGTTTAATTTGGTTTTACGGCACCCCCTTTTAACAAGAAGAGTATTTCTCGCGAGGCTTACACATACATACATATATACATACATACGTAATTGGGCATTACAACCCTTCAGTCAGGATTACGGCCTAGCTTCTCACTCCACTCATGTTGTATGTGCTAATTTTATACATGAGTGGCGGGACCTACAGTTTAAAGTCGACTCCGAACGACAGATTTTTTTTGAGAAACTTTTCATGGAAATTTTTATTTACTCTCAGAGCTTTTGCCAGAAATCTGCTGAGAGGAAGTCGCCGACAGAAATGTTTTTTCATTTTTCGTTTTTTTTTTGTCTGACCTGGGGTTTGAACCGAGGCCTTACGTCTAATAAGCCAACACACTACCTAAGAGACTACGGCGACTTCAGGAAAAATAGAAACAAATAATATTTATTGCTACAGTACTTCCTGGTCAAACGACAAAGGCATTTGTTGCCAAGGTTCAAGGCTGAAACTCAGTATATTTTCTTCAATTTTGTTTCTCAGTTATATATAGGGTGGACCATTTGAAAGTTTAAATTTAAAAATGCAATAAAAAAATTTTGCCAAATTTATTTATTTTGTTGTGAAATTTAATTGTTCTGATTAGAAATAGAATATTATTTCATTCATATGGCTGCCGCGGCTAGCCTAGTGCCTCATTCGATCGGACTCATTTTCGTGCACTTTTACAAATCGTATATCGGCAGTGGCATCACGAATGTTGACCTTCAAATACTCAAATTGTCTTTGGTTTATCGGCATTATACTTCTTTAACGGCACTCCACAAAAAATACTCCAAATGTGTCAAATGACATCACCATTTCGGCTAATTAAACTTCTTGAATAATCCACAGCAGAAAACAAACCAATCTGTACCTTAGAGTTTTCTCACACCATTGGCCCGCCGGAATCACCAGAATTCAGGGTACCAGGTATCATGGAATCACATTCCATCCATTCTATCATCCTTACAACCACCACCAGCACAATATAAGGTTAAAACATGAATGGAAACTCTTTTAAAGAATACATTACAAGAAATCCTTTTCGTTCGAAAACTCATTTACATGGAAATGTAATACAGCAACAAGAGTACCTATCGGCACTTCAGGGAAGTGGAAAAGTTTCACCGCCTTATTGAAAAACTGAAACAAGATTCTGTCGTGTTAACATAGCAAAGCTACGAACCCTGCAGGACAGAAATTTTCTCTCCATGCAGCAACACAGAACACAATCAATGTACTGGCGGAGAAGTTAGAGTGGAAATTCATTTTGCGAACAGTGGTGTCTCTGAATGTCACTCAACAAGAGAAATTAATTTACGAAATTGCGATTTTCATACACAAACTAACCGTGTACTTCGTTTATTTCTCATTTTGCACAGAGAAGCCACTTGAATGTATTTATAAAGCTAGAAAACCGCAATTGAATATCGAAGTAAACCAAATGGCGGAAACGTTTGTACTTGAACTGTTAACAATAATTTTATGGAAAAAATAAACGACAATAAACACTTCTTTTTGCTCTTTCGTAATCTTGCCATATCGTCAGTTCATTTAAAGACGAGATGATCTTAAAAATATGGAAGGATTGTGTGTTGATTAGAAATCACTTTGCGGTGTGAGCTTCACGTACAGGTTAAAAACAGTTTACAGTTTAGAAAGATTTTTAGATTTCAATGTTTATACAGTTTTTTCTTTAATTTTTATTTAAGTTTTTATTTAAACACAAAGCACTCTTATTAATAAGATCATAAAATTATTTAAGTATAGTAAATGCCAGTGTAATACCGAATCCAATCCAAGTAGCTGGTTATGCGGGTGAAGCCAGACGGGTAACCCAATTCACATTTTGACGATTTACTAATCGAACTCAAACCAATTAGTTCTTTAGAGTTTTCCAATACTATTCCGCCGCCAGAATCACCATAACAGGGAGAGACTCGATTAGGAGTGGCGACGCAAATTTTTGAATGGTTAATATAATAGGAACCAAAGGTGGCAGCACAGGCATTAGTGGTAATAACGTGAAAGCGAGCCCAGTGAAGATAGTTGGTGCCATATGCATTAGAGTCGGAAGTTTTTCCCCAACCGCAAGCAAGAACAGTTTCACCAGCATAGGAAGAATAATAACTCGAGATGGCAGGCAGTTTTACAGGCTGGATGTAAGGGCTATTAAGGCTTACAGCTGGAATTTGAATCAGAGCGATATCGTTCATTATAGATGGACGGTGATATCCGTGATGTACGATAATATTATTCCTGTATACAGTGAAGCTAGTTCCATAATAAGTTCGAGTAGAACCTAAGTAGACAGTAACACTTACTGCACCGCTGGTACAGTGACCAGCCGTCAAAACCCATCGGCTACCAATTAGAGAACCACCACACCAGGTAGCCGAACTGTAAAATTGAATATGTAGAAAAACTTGATATGGAAATTGGCCCTCATAGGCTGTATAGCCATTAGTAACGCGACCTTCAATTTCCTCACGAGTTTCATTAAAACCAGATGATAGTGGAGCACCAGCATTATAGACATTAGTAATGCCATCTTCACTTTCCTTGTTGGTTTCTTCATTGTTAAAGGTATTAGTAATGCTGTCTTCGATTTTGTCGCCATCTTCTCTTTCCTCGAGGATTTTGTAAACACCAGCTGAAGTCGAAGCAGCCAAAGCCAAAAGTAATGCCACGACTAAGAATTTCATCGTTACACCGTAATCGTTAATAGGCAACTGATAGTTTATCAGTTCGGTTCTTGGGTATTTATAGTTTAAATTCTTATCTTGTGTTACATTTTTTTTATTGGTTTATTGATGAAGAATACGATTGAAATCTGTAAAATTCGATAACCGATATCTCTTTCTTAAATGCCGCTAATAGTTGAAATATGTCAATGAAAAGTTTACACTGTAATTTATGACAAAATCTTTTCGGAAATATAAGGGACTTATCTAGTAAAGATATGGGTTTTTTAAAGTAACGAATAAACTATCAGCCAAAGCAATTATACTCTCGGCACGTCGGGTAAGTCCAGAAGTTTCATAGTTTTTCTGAAAAACTGAAACTAGATTCTATCGTGTTAAGGCAGCAAGCATACCAATCAAGGTTTCATGTCCCTAAGGGCGGAGCGAACAAAGTCGATGTGCTTGCAGGAGATTTGAAGTGAGGAATCAATAAGACAAACTAATCGCAATCATGCTGCTTACATTGGTCTCTCTGAATGGTTCCATTCGACAGAGGGGAAGTTAATTTAGGAAATTTCTATTTTTCATAACATACATACATAATTGGTGATTACAACCCGTCAGTCAGGATTACAACCTAGTTTCTAACACCACTTATGTTGTGTGTGTTAATTTTATACATGAGTAGTGGGACCTACAGTCGATTCCGAACGACAAACTTTTCATGACATGTTTTATTTACTCTCAGAAATCTGCTGAGAGGAAGAGGAAGTCGTCGAAAAAATACTTTTTGTGTTTTTGTTTTGATGTCTGGGGCTCGAACCCTGGCTTTACGTCTAATAAGCCGACACACTACCTACTATACTACGGCGACTTCTTATATTTCTAATAAACAAACTGGCCTTTTTATTTCATTTATTTCACACCTTTTTGCCTAGAGAAGCCACTTGAATGTATTGAGCGTCGTTGGTAAATCAAATTAGATAGCGAAGTCAAACAAAATTCTCTTGAATAGCAATAGGAGAAGACACAACGGGCCGCTATGCGTGCTCAAGTGAGCTTTTGGTATGAAGCTACCACACTAACCTAACCTAATAGTTAATTTTAAATTGTTTTTGATACCCAAGCAGACTATGTTTGAGTTTGAGGAGGTCTGATACGCAAAAGTTTTTAAGAATCTGAGTGTGTTTTGCGAATTTCGAAATTTTTATATTCCCGTCACAGAATTTAAATTTTGTAATTGCCTCAAAGACATTGCAAGGTTTTACTTTAAAAATTTAACTCTTCAGACCTCTAACGCTTGTCGGCGTTTCTTTCAAGAAATCTCGTATTAAAGATATTCACAAACCCAATAATCACTATCTATACTTACCATTATTTATTCAAAATCAATCGAAAAACTTATCTCGTGTAATTAAAAGGTTTAAGGGCATCTACGCGAACATTGACCCCATGATAGCTTATATAAAATCTGACGCAATATTATTAGAAGCTATGTCGTAATCCTAACTGAAAGATTGTAATGACCACGACAAACGTCGTCGTCGAGATGTATTCGTAAAGGCCTGTCCTTATCGCCCTATACCAACTGTTGTTTTCAATACTTCGGTTCAAGTTCAGTCCAAACCCAACGATCTCTCAATCGTTTTTAAATATTTTTTCAAAGAAATATTTTTAAAAATTCGTTGATTTAAGACTCAAAGAATAGTTGAAGAACTCGAGAGATTTTATTGACTTATTAAAACCCTCTAACCCTAACCCTAACGCTTTTGCTTTTAAATCAAATTTAAATTTTATTCGACTGGTTTTATAGTTATGCACGGTAAAGCAGGCGATAGTTTTATTGTGTGAAATTTGAAGTTTGATTTTGAAAGACTTTTTTAAATGCGAAGCGATTTTAAAAACATTTAAAGAATATGAGTTGATTAGAGAACACTTTGCTATGGAAAGTTTGCATACATGTTAGTTTAAAATGATTTTAAGGCGGCACAATTTTATTTTATTTAAATACATGGCACGGTTATACAAAAATCATAAAATTATCTAAGTGTAGTAAATGCCAGTGTAATATTTGATCCAATCCAAGTAGCTGGTTATGCGGGCGAAGCCAGTTGGGTAACCCAATTCACACTTCCATGAATTATGAGCAAAAGAAGTGACACCAATTAGTACGTTAGAGTGTGCCAATACCATTGGGCCACCGGAATCACCAAAGCAGGTAGAGACTCTACCGGGAGTTGCTATACAAATGTTTGAGGATTTGATGTGAGAACCATAGGTGGCAGCGCAGACATTATTGGTAATGACTGGCGAACGAGCCCATTGAAGATAGTCGGTGCCATAATAAGTGGTATCGGAAGTTTGTCCCCAACCGGAGACAATAACAGTTTCACCGGCATAGGAAGAATAGTAATTAGAAATGGCGGGCAATTTAACAGGCTGGATGTAAGGGCTATTTAGGCTGACAGCTGGAATTTTAATCAAAGAGATATCGTTCGTTACATATTGGCTATGATATCCATGATGGACGATAATATTTTGCTTGTAAACGGTGAAACTTTTTCCATAATAACGTCGAGTAGAACCTAAGTACACAGTAACGCTTACTGCACCGCTGGTACAGTGAGCAGCCGTCAAAACCCATTGGCTGCCAATTAGGGAACCACCACAGTAGATTGTTGTTTGGTAAAGTTGAATACTTAGAAAAACTTGATATGGAAATTGGCCCTCATAGGCGTTATAGCCATTAGTTATACGACCTTTATTTTCCTCAAGAGTTTCATTAAAACCAGATGATAGTGGAACATCAGCATTATAGACATTAGTAATGCCATCGTCCCTTTCCTTGTTGGTTTCCTCATTGTTAAAGGCATTAGTAATCCTACCTTCGATTTTATCACCATCTTCCCTTTCCTCGAGGATTTTGTAAACACCAGCTGAAGCTGAAGCAGCCAAAGCTAACAGGAATGCAACGACTAAGAATTTCATCGTTACTCCGTAATCGTTAATAGGCAACTGATAGTTTATCGGCTCGGTTCTTGGGTATTTATATGTTAAATTCTTATCTTTTGTTAAATTTTTGTTTATTGATTTATTGATTAAGAATAAAGCCGAAATCTATAAAATTCGATAGTCCATATCTCCTGCTTAATTACCGTTATAGTAGAAATATGTCATTGAAAACATGACCTTGTAATTTATGACGTGCTTATTACAAGAAAGACAGAAACTGAGCATATGGTATACCTACGTATATTGCCGAAATTCAATGAAAATAACTACTATGTGAAGAGGAAATCTTGGTGCCCTGGAAGTCTAATGGCTTGTGTGTTAAACCGAGATGTAATCTCCTTTAGATATTCATTAACTGACGTAGGGCAATCAAACGTGTTTCGGCCTATACCGACGTGTTCTTTTTCGACTTCCGAATTTCCTCCAGTTGATCTTCATTTTGTTCCCGGAACTTATAGTATAGGGCGATGGTCCGATGGTCCCAGAATGAGCATTCATCGAGCGCCCTCCATTTTTTGGATCACTTCAATGAGGTTCTCTGAGCAATTTGTCACTTTTTAGACTAACACTGCCCTCAGCGTGATTGGGTCTTTCACTTTAGGATATTATTTTAGGACAATCGCTCTATTGTTGCACGTAGTATTACCATCCCAGCAAGTGTGGTGTGCCTTAACATCGCTTTCTATTAATACCTCTTCACCTATTTTTGTTTTGGTTGCTCTGACCAGGTGTTGTACGTGTGATCACTCTGAAAAGCAAAGAAAACATAAGTTATTGTGACGTAAAACACAAGCTCTCGGGCAAGGCCCTCTATTTGTATATGTGAGTTTGTAATTCATTACCTTTGTTTATACCGTCTTCGATGAGAGTTGCACTCGATAACTTCAATCATTCGTCCTCATGCAGTCGATCCTTTTAGGTGTTGGCGACCACCTCCTCCTCCACCAGTGTGTACTGTTAACTTGCCGTTGCAATGTTTGTTTTACCAATTTTGGAGAAGAAAGTTTCAGACACAAAGATTGGCCCACGCTTTATCCCTGTAGAAATACACGATTGAGAATTCCATCTGGATCCCATTGCTCTATGCACAGTTCTCAGTTATAATTGTCAAGCACTCTGAGCATGCGATTCACTGCTTACTTGCGGTATCATTTGTGTCACGATTCGGATTTGGTTTTAAGCGAATACCCGAGTATGTGGTTTTGACTGTCCTGAAGTCTCTCATAGACTTCTAGAGCATGAATACATTGTCTTACCTTGATCAATCAAGTCAGTTTATAGTGGTCGCTATTCGAAGTCTTGGACTTTGAAACGCTACTACTCTGTCAGCCACCAATGGACGCTTTCATTACACTTCACTTTATGGCTAAAAGAATTGTGATAATTTGATTTGAACGTGCTCACTAACTCCTAAACAAGCTCTGAGGATCGATTATGGATGGCAAACGAACTCCAGTTGAGTTGTCAGGGGTCGTAGCTGCCAACTACAAATTGTCATCCATAATCGACTCGACTGTAGAGGAGTTATTAAATTTAATAGCTTTTCCTGACCTGTTGGCTTTTAAAAACCTAAAATTTGAATTTTATTCGATTGGTTTTAGAGTTCCCGACTGAAATGCCTTAATAAATCACACATTGATAGGAATATCCAACACAAGCGATAGTTACTCTGTAGTCTGAAGGGAAGAGTCACAGAAATTCCAACAATAAAGAATTCGCTCATTTTAGGAATCGTAAGGGTATTGTCCCTATTTTTAAATTAATTCAACCCTTAATTGGTCCTGATAAATATTTTCAAATTTCGCACTGGATTTATTGGCTGACTTTTTAAACAGTTTCCTTGGTTGCTGCCAAAGAATATTAATTTAACACCACTTTAGTTAAACTTTTTTTTATTTTTTTATTTTTTTTAATGCTTTTTAAAAATTAAAAAATTCAAATACAAAGTGCCGTTATACGTATGAATATTATAACATAATCTATGTGTAGTAAATGCCAGTGTAATATTTGATCCAATCCAGGTAGCTGGTTAAACGGGTGAAGCCAGCTGGGTAACCCGCTGTACATTGTCTTGAATAAAGAAAAGCGCCTAATCCAATCTGTACCTTACCGTTTTCTGTTACTATTGGGCCGCCAGAATCACCAAAACAGATAGAGGTGCCACCGGGAGTGGAGGTACAAACTTTTATGCTGGCAATTGTATATCCATAAGCTCTTGTACAGGCATTGTTGGTAATTGGGTAATTTTTTAAACGCATCAATTTTTTATGCCGTCCTAATCTATTTCGGAATACACTTGTAAGATTCCGCTATCATTTTAGCGCTCTCAAAAACGACTACGTTACGCCACCTTCGCGGGAATAATGTTCTGCCAGAACCCGTAGTTCTTTCTTGAAGACACGAAAATAATAATTGTAACCCTCATGGCCATTCACACTAAATTTCTTTTCATTAGAAAATGCCACTCTATTCTCTATTCGCCTGCTAGTTTAACGTTGTTTTCCGTGCATTATTTATTTAACTGGGGTGGTTTTAGTGGCACTTTTTTCTTTTGAAATACACCATGATTTTATAACTCGCCTAACAGTTGACAAGCTTGGTTGTGCACCAATTTAAGAACGCGTTTAGTTAAATGAGAAAACTGGATTGGGAGCTTTTCTTATAATTAACAGGGATTCCCTCAGTAGCTATCCATAGCCTGGAGAAAATCTTTTTACAACAGTTTTGCTTCTACAAATTCTTGCACCTACAAGGCGGCTGAAATAACCTTGTGTTCCTTATATGCTACAGTTTTGGCTCTTTCCGCTACAGACAACGATGAATTTCCATCCGTAATTACTTAAAAAGTGCCGGTACGTGGTCCAGTATTGTGTTATTAATCAGATCCCACATCCTTCCATACTGTCGAAATTTTCACAAAGAGACTGCCAGTATCAGTTACTGCATAACAGAGAACGAGCCGCTATTGCCTTGTAGCCGCTTTTAGCGGCAATGGCTGGTCTTTCCTATTGTTTAACGCAAGTTATCCCTTCCGCATCGGAATAGGTTTTTTAACTGAAGCAGTTTCCTTAACAAAAGACATGGCTGAGGTGCACGCCCCTTATCCATACTTAGAACAGCCGCTCCTCCGCGTCTAAGATTTTCAGTAGAGCTTTCTGTGTGAGCGTATGGATCTAGCTTGGACTGTTTACTGTTAGGCGAGGAGGTCTTTCTCTCCTGAATTCTTTTCTTAGTGCTCTTTTCCTCTGGGGACCATATACTCGGAAGATAGTATTGGAGTTTGTTCCTTTGGAATGTCGTAGACTTTACTTAATGTGAATTGTCGTTGTATCTGTGCGAGTTTGTATCGCTGTACTCTCATCTATCGGCCTTGACGATTCGAATTCGATTTTAAGCGAACACCTCCGTAGGCGTTTTGAAGTCTTTCATAGACTTCTAGAGAATGAACACATTGTCTTACCTTGATCGACCAAGTCAGTTAATAGTAGTCGATGTTTTAGACTCTTCACAGCAACTCTCATTACTCCTCAACCATCTTCATTCCATACCAGTCAACGGGCGACTCACCTACTCACGATTCATATATTTTTTAGGGATCACTTTATGGCTAAAAGAATTGTGATAATTCGATTTGAATGTGCTAACTCACTCTTACACAAGCTCTATGGATCGATTACGGGTGGAAAACGAACTCCAGTTGAGTTTTCATGGGCCTTAGCTGCCAACAACAAATTGCAATCCATAATCGACTCGTCGTAGTCTAGTAGGTAGTGTGTTGGCTTATTAATCGTGAGACCACGGTTGAAACCCCAGGTCAGACATCTCGAACGAAATGAAATACGAAAACAAATATTTCTTTGGCGAGTTCCGCTCAGCGGATTTCTATCAATCAAAAACACTGACTGTAAATAAAATTGCAATGAAAAGTTTCAAAAAAATCAGTCGCTCGCGTCCCGCCACTCATGTATAAGATTAACACACACAACATTAGTGTTGTGAGAAGCTAGGTTGTAATCTGGACTGAAGGGTTGTAATGACCAATTATGTATGTGTAATCGACTCGACTGCAGAGGAGTTATTAAATTTAATAGATTTTACTGACCTGTTGGCTTTTGAAAACCTAAAATTTTAATTTTATTCGATTGGTTTTAGAATTCCCGAGTGAGCTGCCTTAAGAGCTCGCACATTGAAATGAATATCCAACACAAGCGATAGTTACTCTGTAGTCTGAAGGGAAGAGTCACAGAAATTCCAAACGTAAAGAATTCGCTTATTTTAGGAATCGTAAGGGTACTGCCCCTATTTTTAAATAAATTGCCCTTGAAATATATTTCAAATGTAAATCATTACACACTCTTTTATTTATTGGCTGACTTTTTAAACAGTTTGCTTGGTTGCTGCCAAATAATATTAATGTAACACCACTTTGGTTAAACTTTTATGATTTTTGATATGTTTTAATACTTTTTAAATTTTTTATTCATATATAATGTACATCTGTACCTAACGACATCATATTATAATCTAAGTGTAGTAAATGCCAGTGTAATATTTGATCCAATCCAGGTAGCTGCTTACGCGAGTAAAGCCAGCTGGGTAACCCCATGTACATTTTCTTGACGAATGACTAAAAGCACTCACACCAATCTGTACCTTACCGTTTTCTGTTACTATTGGGCCGCCAGAATCACCAAAACAGGTAGAGGCACCACCGGGAGTGGATGTACAAACTTTTGAGGATGTGACTGTACTACCATAAGTTTTAGCACATTCGTAGTTGCTAATGACTGGCAAACGAGCCCATTGAAGATAGTCGGTGCCATAATAATTAGTGTCGCTAGTTTGTCCCCAACCGGAAGCAATAACATTTTCACCAGCGTAGGACTTAGGGTAATAAGATATGGCGGGCAATCTAACAGGTTGGATGTAAGAGCTACTTAGGCTGACAGCTGGAATTTTAATCAAGGCGATATCGTTGTGATTATAGCCATGTACATAGCCATGGTGGATGATAATATTTTGCCTGGGAACAGTTCTGCTAGTGCCATAATAACGTTGAGTAGAACCCAAGTACACAGTAACGCTTGCAGCATAGTAGATACAGTGTGCAGCCGTCAAAACCCATTCGCTACTAATAAGGGAAGCACCACACCAGGAAGATCCGCTATAAGTTCGAATACCTAGAAAAGCTTGATAGGGCAATTGACCAGTATAGGCGGTATGGCCATTAGTAATGCGACCTTCGATTTTTTCATATGTTTCATTAACACCAGCTGAAGCCAGAGCGTCAGCATTATGGAAATCAGTAACTCGATCTTCGTTTTCCTCGTGGGTTTCATAAACACCAGCTGAAGCTGCATCATCAGCGTTATTGCCATTAGTAATGTGATCTTTGATTTCCTCGATAGTTTCATAAAAACCATCTGAAGGTGAAGCATTAACGTTGTGGTCATCAGCAATGCGATCTTGACTATCCTGGAGAATTTCATTTAAAGCCAAAACGCCTTCGTTGTCGCCATTATTAATACGATCTTCGATTTCCTCAATGGTTTTATAAACACCAGCTGAAACCGAAGCAGCCAAAGCTAACAGGAATGCCACGACTAAGAATTTCATCATTACACCGTAATCGTTGATAGGCAACTGATAGTTTTTCGGTTCGTTTCTTGGGTATTTATAGGTTAAATTCTTATCTTTTTTTAAATTTTTGTTTATTGATTTATCGATTAAGAATAAAGCCGAAATCTATAAAATTCGATAGCCCATATCACCTTCTTGGTTGCTGGTAATAGTCGAAATATGGCATTGAAAAATTTACATTGTAAAATTTATACAAAATTTGATATTCTCAATACGAGTGCTCCTATAAAGTTGAATGTCATCAGAGTACATGTGTACGCTACGCTCCAAGACATTGGATACGTCGTTATACACAGAACAAAAGAGGACCTATACCCTGTGGTATATCTCTTTCAACGTTTAGCGAATTTGAGATGTTGGCGTTTAGGTAAACTCTACTACAAGCTGTATTAGTAAATTTAAAGAGTGTCTGTAGCATCCTCAATAATATTTTATGATCAACCGTATCAAACGTGTGTGGTATGATCCAAAAGAACTAAAAACTCCATGTAATTTTCATATAGTTTCAATCTAAAGTCATCAACTACGTTGACTACGAGCAGCTCCTAACTTTCATAAATCCCGACTGTTTATCAGATAAGAATGTTTCTGCAATTTTAATGCATTTGGTAACCTCACTACGAGCGAATTTATGAATGGCTTTCAGATCGTCCGTTCTGAATCTCTTTCTTAGACTTCTAGTGAATGAACACATTTTCTTACCTGGATCGACCAAGTCAGTTCATAGTGGTCGCCATTCGACGTTTTGGACAGCAGCTTTCATTCCTCCTCAATCATCTTCATCCCCTACCCGCCAACGGGCAACGCGCTCTCTAGAAGTTCGACATCTACCGCGAGCCTCATTGATACTCATAATTTTTTAAGTGATCACTTTATGGCTAAAAGAATTCTGATAATTCGATGTAAATGCGCTCACTCACTCTTAAACAAGCTCAGTGTATCTATTATGGATGGGAAACGAACTCCAGTTGATTTGCTAGTTGCCAAAAATAGATCAAATTGGTAATTTAAATGACAAGAATTTTTTTTAGACAAGCGTTTACGCTTCTTCAATCGAAACTTGAATGACAGATGATTGAATAGTTGCAAGCGGAAATTATTCGAAGACTTTTTCATTTTCAATTATTTTGAAACTCACCTCGGTCACGGTTATTGTCAATCGGTTTTTATTTCCAATTTCTTTCAATTCAATACCAAAATATACGGCCATAAATTACAATGTAAAAATTTCAAGAACAAATTTCAATTGATTGATTACCGAATTTTATAGATTTCGCCTTTATTCTTAATCGATAAATCAATAAAAAAAAATATGTAACACAAGATAAGAATTTAACCTATAAATACCCAAGAACCGAACCGGAAAACTATCAGTTGCCTTGTAACGATTACGGTGAAACGATGAAATTCTTTGTGGTGGCATTCCTGTTGGCTTTGGCTGCTTCGGTTTCAGCTGGTGTTTATAAAACCATCGAGGAAATCGAAGATCGTGTTAATAATGGCAACAACGAAGACGTTTTGGCTTTAGCTAGTGTTAATGAAATTCTCCAGGAAAGTCAAGATCGCATTACTGATGGCCACAACGTTAATGCTTCATCTTCAGATGGTATGTATGAAGCTAGCGACGAAAGCAAAGATCGCATTACTAATGGCAATAACGCTGATGATGCAGCCTTAGCTGGTGTTTATAAAACCCGCGAGGAAAACGAAGGTCCCATTACTAATTACTATAATGCTGATGCTACGGGTTCAGCTGGTGTTAATGAAACATATGACAAAATCGAAGGTCGCATTACTAATGGCCATAACGCCTATGCTGGTCAATTGCCCTATCAAGCTTTTCTGGGTATTCGAACTTATAGCGGATCTTCCTGGTGTGGTGCTTCCCTTATTAGTAGCGAATGGGTTTTGACGGCTGCACACTGTATCTACTATGCTGCAAGCGTTACTGTGTACTTAGGTTCTATTCAACGTTATTATGGAACTAGCCGGACTGTTCCTCGGCAAAATATTATCATCCACCACGGCTATACACACAAATATAGGCACAACGATATCGCGTTGATTAAAATTCCAGCGGTCAGCTTAAGTAGCTCTTACATCCAAACTGTTAAATTGCCCGCCATATCTAGTTACCCTAAGTTCTATGCTGGTGAAAATGTTATTGCTTCCGGTTGGGGGCAAACTACCGACACTAATTATTATGGCACTGAATATCTTCAATGGGCTCGTTTGCCAGTCATTACCAACGACGAATGTGCTAAAACTTATGGCAGTTTCGTCACATCCTCAAAAGTTTGTACCTCCACTCCCGGGCGCGCTTCTATCTGTTTTGGTGATTCTGGCGGCCCAATAGTTTTGGAAAACTCTAAGGAACAGATTGGTGTAAGTGCATTTTGTCATTGGTCAAGACAATGTACAGCGGGTTACCCAGCTGGCTTCACCCGCTTAACCAGCTACCTGGATTGGATCAAATATTACACTGGCATTTACTACACTTAGATTATAATATGATGTCGTTAGGTACAGATTTACATTATATATGAATAAAAAATTTAAAAAGTATTAAAACATATCAAAAATAATAAAAGTTTAACTAAAGTGTTGTTACATTAAAATTCTTTGGCAGCAACCAAGGAAACTGTTTAAAAAGTCAGTCAATAAATAAAAGAGTGTGAAATGATTTACATTCGCAAATATATTTCAAGGGCAATTAATTTAAAAATAGGGGCAGTTCCCTTACGATTCCTAAAATGAGCGAATTCTTTACTTTTGGAATTTCTGTGACTCTTCTCCTCAGACTAAGGAGTAACTATAGCTTGTGTTGGATATTCTTTTCAATGTGTGAGCTCTTAACACAGCTCATTGGGGAACTCTAAAACCAATCGAATAAAATTAAAATTTTAGGTTTTCAATAGCCAACAGGTCAGTAAAATGTATCAAATTTAATAACTCCTCTGCAGTCGAGTTGTTTATACATGCATAATTGGTCATTACAACCCTACAGTCAGGATTACGACCTAGCTTCTTCCATCACTAATGTTGTGTGTGTTAATTTTATTGTATATGTGTGGCGGAAACTTTTCATTGCAATTTTATTTATTCTCAAGGTTTTTGCCAGAAATCTGCTGAGTGGAAGTCGCCAAAGAAAAATTTCGTCATGTTTCGTTCTGTTCGAGATATCTGACCGGGGGTTTGAACCGCGTCCTCACTTCTAATAAGCCACTACCACTAGACTACGATGACTTCAATATTATGCAATTGAATTCAGAGTTCCATCGGATCTGATTTCAGCCATACAAGATAGCTTTCATTATGTCTTATTTAAGCAAGACGCTTTCATCTTAACATATTGGCGTTAATACGCCTGAATAATTCCACTCGAATTTCATTAACGAACGCCCTTATTGATAAAAATTTAATGGATTTAAACTTTGAATTGTTGACTCTTATAGTATGTTCAGACATGGACTTTTATTGAGTCAATATTCGGTTTATTGAAAACAATATTTTAAGTGTTTAGACATAACAATATATGCAGTTGAGCTGCTTGTTCAATCTTCATTTGACAGCTGGTAAACAAAACAGCTGGTTGTTTCAACAAAATTGTCATTATTTTTCTTAATATCAACAGAAAGTGTTCGGATAATTGTAATATGCTCACTGAACGTACTTATGACAGTGCTGTATTTCAAGTTTTAATCAATATTATTACAATTTATGAATTTATTGAGCAATAATTAATTGAAACTTTATATGAAATATTGAGATCAATAATGCCGTTTATTGCGATTTACTCAATATAAATGCATGTCTGAACATAGTATTAATTAAATTCAGCAATAAAAATAAAAAAAAATAATTTTGTAACGCTCCTAATTTAAGCGCCACCAAACCATATCAAATTCCTTTGAATACGAATACAAAAGCACTTGTTCTTGTACCGAAAGCAATAATTTCAATGAGAAAATCCAAACGACCTTAAACACTCCTTTCCCAATTTCAAAACTAAATTCTTAACACCAACCATCAGCCCCCTCCCCCAGCAAACTGTGTGAAAATGGACACTTTACATTGAGAAAAAAAAAATTCTTTTCACATTTATTTACACCCGCTAGGTCTTCTATGGCACATTCTGTATTCCTCTACTGGCTAAGCAAATTAATATTGAGTCCATGTTGTCATGGCTGCTTAAGGTGTGCTGTTTTTAATTGTAATCTAAAAAAAATATTTTCATTTCACTTTTTAAGACTGATAAATAAATAAGAAATAAAAATAAAAATATATTACAGGCCCCTTCCCCTTATTTGTGGAACGTTATTTGATGGTTTTTCATTTTTGGCGTTTACAACTTACCTTGTATGAGTGTGAATACAAATGAATGAGAATAATTAAGAAAATAAGGAGTGACGGCCAGTATGACTGACTGACTGACTGACTGGTTTAATATATGGATTGTAAAATAAATAGAATTTAAAAAAAATAACAATTTTAATTAAATTCTTAACAAATTTTTTATTCTGCTTAATAATAAATACTGTTGTTGACCACATACAGTGAGCGTCAGAAGAAACTGTACACTAAGGATAAAATTTAAACAAGCATCAAAACTCAACTTTTACCATTTAAGGAGAGTGCCCGAAATATTTTTAATTTTTTGTAATTCTTCAAAACCTATTATGAATCTATGGAGAACCCTAATTTCTGCTCTCGACAGAGAGTTCAAATCTTCGCAATAGCCACTGCCCAAGGTCCTCAACCTCAAGCTACTAAGTTCTGGACAGTTGCAGAGGAGATGTTCGACAGTTTCCAACTCCTCCTCATCGCAACATAGGCTGCCTTCCAAAATGTTATTTGCTTTGTATTTGAACAAAGTATCGTGTTTCAAAATGCCGATGTACAAAATATATACAATGTATTCCATTTCAAAACGTCGTTAATGTGTATTTTTAACGCAGTCAAAAAGCAATCAGGCATCGGATTTATAGTTGATGCATTGTTTAGTTACTTTGCACATCTACTTAGTTTATATACAGTAGTAGAACTGCATACAAACTTTGTATTGATACATTTTGGAAGGCAGACATACTCTGCAATTGTCCGGCTTGGATGTGTTCCAGATCCTTGTAAGCGATCTAATCTTGCAGTGTCATGTAATGAAACGAATAACTAACCTCAGACAGGCCTATATAAGCCCAGCAGCAAACCTGTTCTATAGCAGACCCTAGACTCCTAGACGCAAAACATTTCGAAACATAAAGAAATATGCCCAAAGAAATTTTTTTTAAATATCCAAGCTGAAGTTTGAACACTCCAGGCCACGTCTAATAAGGCAACACAGTACTCACTAGGCTACAGTGACCAGTGTAAATATGATGTTTGTGAAAATAAATTCGAATTTAACTAGCAAAGACAAAAACCAAAAATTTTTACCGGGCTAATGTTAAAGTTAACAGAACAATGTTAAGTTTCGATATAGGTTTAGGTCGGAGTGGTAGCTCTGATATCACAAAGCTCACTTGAGCACGCATTGCGGCCCGTTGTGATGCCACGGGTGAACGCAGTCCCAGTACTGACCAAGTTCCACCAAAATCAGGGAAGAGAAAGAAGTTGGTCAGCACATGGGCTGCACATCAAAAGCACGACTACCCTGGACTGGAAAACCAGCCAGAAAATTTGATGAACGAAGCTATATCCTTGATATCAATAGATGATAGCTCCGTCAAGCTGACAAGAAATGGGGAGCCAAATAACCTATATCTGCACTTAGCAAGAGACGGGCACTGACAAAGAAAGTGGATAACAGTCTCCTCTTCCTCAGCGGATCTGCATCCACGACAGAAGTCGTTAAATGGGAGCCTCATTCTTTCCGCATGTCTACCCATAACGTAATGACCTGTAAGCACGGCTACTGTGGTTGAGATGACGTCACGCCCAAGACCAAGTAATTGTTTGGTACGCCTTCTATCCATCAAGGGCCAGGTGAGTCTAGCAGTGGAGCAGGACTCCTCATTGACGCAGGATAGGTTGGCGTCCCAAAAGAATTTCCGCACAATATCCAACTTGACCGAGGCAAGTGGCATACCCAATTCAATTGAAAAGAATTCCGGAAGGAGCGCACCAGCTCTGGCAAGCTCGTCGGCCCTACAGTTTCCCGGAATGTTATTGTGTCCCAGAAAGAAGGTCGAGACAGCGGCGACATTCCCTAACGATCCTAGAGTTATTCACGAAACACGATAGAGATCTTATCGCGGCCTGACTATCAGGAAAAACCGAGAAGCGAGTGAAAGGAGCAGCGTTGACGATGTTAAGTGTTTAACAGAAAATAGTCCAGGAAGAAATCACCCAAATATACGATATCAGAGAGTGCAATACCTAAACCATTCCTTTAAAATTGTGCTCCACACATTCCTGAGTGGAACAGCTGCTCTGGTAATTCGGTAATTCTTTTGAAAATTGAAAAACTTCGACAAAAAATGTATTAGAACGTCTGATAGATATTGTGGGAAAATTGGACTTGCTGCAGATATCCCACTATATACAAATTATAACCTAAGGTGTCCCCATTTAAACCCAGCAAGTGGTATATCCCAAATAATTTCGAAATTTTCGATATCGGGCTTCAAAAATCCACTCTGTTAACAGTGTCTAGGTAGGATGACGGATGATGGATATTGTGGGAAAATGGGACTTGACACAGGTATCCCACTATATACAAATTATGGCCTAAGGTGTCCCTAATAAAACCCAATAAGTGGTATATCCCAAATAATTTTAGAACTTGTGATATCGGGCTTCAAAAATCCACTCTGTTAACAGTGTCTGGGTGGGATGATGGATATTGTGGAAAATGGGAACTTGCAGCAGATATACTGTGATGACTGAATCTGGTCACCCATCTTCTGACAGTAGAGCTGCTCGTATATTGTAGTAATCAGATGGTGTATACGAAAATAAAAAATCTTTGAAACGAAATGTTTCTTTTAAGAGTGAATATAAAATTTTCTTTTAATTTCTTGTGTATACCAGTGTAAACAGAGTTCATTTAAGTCGTTCTAAACGATTTCTGTATTTTTTTTATTTTTTTTTTTGTGCAAATAAAACCTTGATTCATGATGCCAATCGATACGATATTTGGTTTCTTTTAAAACAGTTTTCTGCAACTGCATTTCAATGCAATTGTAGTTTGAAACAATTGTGTTGCGAACTTGTTTTTGTCAGCTGGCCCTGTCTGTCTCTCTGTCTGTCTGTCTGTCGATCATTTGTATGAGAATGTCTTTTTCTTGTCTAAATTCGGTTTCCATATACTTTTGTTTCTTCGCTTTAATGTTTGCCTGCCTATTTAGTGCCAGTATAACGGCTTAACATTTGTCGAAATAACCTTGAAGTTGAAATACAGTTTATGCTGCTGTATATGAAGCACACAGTAGTGGCGGTAAAGATTGTATGCTTGGTGTTGGTGGTTAAAATCTTTGTAAAATTTTAACCTTTTTTGGCATCACCATCAAAATAGCAGCAAAAAATCGAAAACAAAATCAAAAAAACCATAGATTGACAGTTAAACTGTTAAGTATGGCTTGCTAAGAGGTTTACAAATTTCATACGTCTTCTTAGTCAAGTTATATTGATGCACAGCATATACAGCGGCGAGCAAAAGTCTTAGTACGGCAATATGGCTGCCTTCCAAAATGTTAGTTGCTTTGTGTTTGAACAAAGTATCGTGTTTCATAATGCCGCTGTACAAAATATAAACAATGTATTCCATTTCAAAACGTCGTCAATGTGTATTTTTAACGCAGTCAAAAAGCAATCAGGCATTGGATTTATAGTTGATGCATTGTTTGGTTACTTTTTTATCTACATACATAGTTTATATACAGTGGTAGAACTGCCTACAAACTTTGTATTGATACATTTTGGAAGGCAGCCTATATTTTGACAAAAAAAAAAGGTCCCTACAGGCTTAATATTCTTGCACAAAGTCCCGATATGGCTTCAAGAGAGTATTTAGGAGATCATTTGATAATCACTGAACCTCAAACAAAAGTCAACCGAAAAACTTACTTATGGTGCCACCAGAAAACACTAAAGAAAATTTGTACATTCAATTCCAAATGGGTTAAATGGATTGCTTGACCTTAATTGGTCATTATAACCCTTCATTCAGGATTACATTCTAGCTTCTCACTGCTTTGAATTTTAAATTTACTCAGGGTTCTCCTTGGGGGTACCTATGGAGTCATTTGAAACTTTTTCTTATTTTTCTCTTGTCTTATGAAAAACATTAAAAATTGTTTGTTTTATAATAAAACAGAAATAAATTAATAAAATAAATATATAAACGATAAATTTTTATACAAACTTTTGGCTAAAATTCATGAAATTGCTAAAAAAAATATATTGCCGTACTAAGACTTTTGCTGTACATATACTGAGCGCCAAAAGTGAGTAAATACTACTGAAATAATTCATTTTCTTAGGATAGCGAGAAAAGTAAATGAGAATAGTCGAATAAATTTCCAAAAATAAAAACGTTTATTTATTACTTATAAAATGTTAAAACAAAAACAACAATTCATGATAAAGGATCTTTTTATACTTAAGAACAAAACTGTTAACAATAGTGTCGACTCACTTATGGCGCTCAGTGTATATGTGGCAAAATATTTTCTAATATTTAAAAATGCAGAAATAATCATAAAAATCATTGTGTCAATTGCTTTTAATTTTATTTTTATTTATCTTCATATCATTTTCTTGTGAAAAAAACCCACGAATTTTTAATGGGAAAGTAAAGAATAATTTACTCAAAGTATTGGCCAATGACCACGGTTCTAACCCCCCGAGGACAGACATCTCGAACAAAACGAAATATGAAGAAATATTCCTTCGGTGATTTTCTCTCAGCAGATTTCTGGCAAAAACTCTGAGCGTAAATAAAATTGCCATGAAAAGTTTCTCAAAACATCTGTCGTTCAGAGTTGACTTTAAACTGTAGCTCCCCCTCCACTCATGCATAAAATTAACATACACAACATAAGGGGTGTGAGAAACTAGGACGTTGTACAATGGGTCAATTCGACCTCCGGGTACTGTACTTGTCTTAATTGAGAAGTACACGTCCTCTAACCTAACCTAACCTAACCTACCTTCATATCATTTTCTTGTGAAAATAACCCACGAATTTTTAATGGGTAAGTAAAGAATAATTCACTCAAAGTATTTGCCTCTGACCCCTCCTCCAAGGCCAGACATCTCGAACAAAACGAAACGAATGATTTCCGGCAAAAACTCTGAGGGCAAAAAAAAAATTGATTTGAAAAGTTTCTTCAGTATTCCAGACTGGATTGTAATGGCCAATTATGTATGTATGTATGTATGTATGTATGTATGTATGTATGTATGTATGTATGTGTGTGTGTATGTATGTATGTATGTATGTATGTATGTATGTATGTATGTTTTTTTTTGTCTTGAGCCGGAGGTGGGAATCTTTGAAAGACACTTTTGTTCCAACAAAAGAGTGCACGATTCACCATCACTGGTGCCTACGTACTAAACCCACCCCCTACACACTTCAACCACTCTCCCCCCGCGGGAATGCCGTAATGTATTATTTCGCGGAGGGCTGGTTAGCTTGAAAGCTTTATCACATTGAGTCAAATTTCGCATCCGTTCCTCCAGTCTTCGGAGTTCTGGCATAACCTCAGCCATTCTCTGACTATATTGACTCCATAGAATCCTACAATTCAACAGCTCTTCCATTAGCCGGTTTGGTCCTAAACTCGTTTCTTCGGGGCATCTAAATCTGGGGCAGCATGTTAGAATATGCTCCGCATCTTCCTCCTCATCTACACAGTTTGGGCATATAGGGGAAGTGTTATGCGCAAATCTGTGCAGGTACTTCCTGAAGCACCGCTCCCATGACCAGTCAGGAACTGGGTCACGTAGTAGTTCAGTTCGCAATGTTTGTTCTTCATCCAAAGGGTTACATCAGGGACAAGACGAAATGTCCATCTTCCCTTTAGACTGCTCTCCCATCGTGACTGCCATTTGTGCATGGAAGTCCTTCGTTCCTCCGCTTTTATAGCTGCTATTTGTCCCGGGTACTCGAGACGGCGAAGGTAGATCCTTCTCATCTCATCCGCCAGTATATCTATTGGTATTGTCTTTGCCAATACCAAAACTGCTTCATCAGACACTGTCCTGAAGCCACTTATCCGTCTAATCGCGCTTAGACGATACACCGAGGACAGTATCCTCCTCGTCGTCCCCACTGAGAGTGCCTCTGACCATATTGGGCAAGCATACAGCATTATCGACGTTACTACCGCCGAAATTATTCTCCTTTTAAATGGACCTGGTCCTCCAATATTTGGCATCATCCTCGCCAGTGCTCCCTGTGTTACAGATGCTTTTTCACCGATGTATTTCACGTGCTCCTTGAACCTGTCGTCGATAATCACTCCCCGGTATTTTATCGCCCTCTTCGATTCGATCCTTGTGCCTCCAACGGTCACTTCCATCTTCTCCACTATCTTCCGGCCGCTTATCAAGACGGCCTCCGTTTTATGTGCAGCAAGTGTCAAACCTGCCTCATCCAGCTATGCTCCAACATTTCGAATCGCTGTGTTTGTTTTCTCCTCTATTTCTCCTACCGTTTTAGCTACCGAGAGTATGGCAATGTCATCTGCAAAGCCCACAATTGTAGTCCCGCTTGGCAATCGCAGTCGAAGTACTCCATCGTACATAATGTTCCATAGTAGTGGCCCAAGTACAGAGTCCTGCGGGACTCCCGCCGTCACTACGTATTCCTGCTCTTCTTCATTCGTTAGGTATATTACCTTCCTGTCCTGAAAGTAATTGTTCAGAATCTCCATTAAGTATGGCGGCGTAGCCATATTAAAGAGGGCTCTCATAATCCGCCCCCAATTCGCCGAGTTGAACGCGTTTCTAACGTCAAGTATGACAACCGCGCCGTACTCCTTAGTGCCAAATCTCCATCTTTCGCCCTTTATTGCATCTCTTGCAATGTCGACCACCCTCCTTATCGCGTCAACAGTGGACCGTCCTTTCCTAAATCCGTATTGCAGGTCCGAAAGAGCTCCTCCTGCCTCGCCACACGTTAGTAGTCGATTGTATATTACCCTCTCCAGTATTTTCCCATCGTGTCATGTAGGCAGATGGGCCGATAAGACGATGATTCCCCTGGCGTTTTACCAGGTTTTGGAATGAGAATCAATTTCTGCTTCTTCCACCTACGTTGAAAAACACCCTCGACGAAGCACTTAGAACACCTTGGCGAACGTATCCGGTCTGAGCCGGATAGCCGCCTTAAGTGCCCTATTCGAGATATGTATGTATATATGTATGTATGTATGTATGTATGTATGTATGTATGTATGTATGTATGATTGTATGTATGTATGTACGGTATAACTAATAAGACTCCAATAGCTTCATGTGACACTGTGCGGAAACCTCCGCCAATCTTAAAGTCGCCCTAGCGTAATTTCTAATACATATCTAACGCTGATTCTCATACATTGTCCTGCATTGTAATTTTCCACTGAGTAACTTTGCATATGTATTAAAGATCTGTAATAATGGTTTCACTAGGTTTTAAGAGCTCTTAAGTACTCTAGAGCAAGTGCGCATAAGCCTACTGGAGGGCTTAGGCGTATGCCGATAAGCATGGAACCCTTTTTCGTTCCCTTTAATTCAGGCTACCTACCTATTACCATATGCAGTGGACTTCAATTGCTTTTCTAATTGAAACTTTATATCGGGTGGGCCATCTATCGGTTTAAATTTGAACCATCTGTTATTTCGGTTATCTGGCAATACTTATGTCACTCAATTCTGTCTTAAAATTCAGTATTTGATCTCCACTGAACGTAATGACTTGATTTACGCTTGTGCCACATTGGGATGCACGATGATATCGGCTCACCCTATATTTGAAATGCAAATTACATCAGTAGTCTTTTGTGGCGTTAAAATTCGGAAATTAAAAATCATTCTCTTTAGGAATAATTCGCTCAATGTTTTGCATTTCTTGGCCTATTTAGAATGTAAAAATGTCATCTCAAAATAATTACCAGCCTGCGGTAATTTTAGGCAATTAATGTCAAATAAATTTGGTCAACTTTGGACCAACCAAACCAAGTAAACTCATATAAATAAAGCAGAGTGGAATCCATACAGATTATTATAATAAATAATACATGCAGTATTTTACTTCTTCTTTCTGCCTCTTTCCCATTGCAAATTGGGTTAATCATGGGAAAATATTAAAAGAAGAAGACTTGGTTGCTACGTCTAATGGAGGGTAAAGAAAAAGGAAAATGTAGCATAAAATGCTTTACTCGTGTAATTTTGTTTTTTTTTTTCTTCTTGTTGCCATTTGACTAAACTTTATGAACGAGTAACTTTTGTTTTTTTTTTTAGATCGTCTGTGGCTAAAAGCAATAGAGACAAACGCAAAACTATCATTATAATGAACACGTCTCTTGTCATTGTAAATTTTTGTTGTTTGTTAACTATTCTTGGGAATTTTTTATTCTTTTTTTTGTTTTTGTTTTGTTTGGTAGTTTGTCACTGGCTTGAAATCAATTTTCAAAGCCAATGAAACTCATCTGCTTTTCTTTTTTTTTTTCAAAAATTTATTGTAATGCTTCATTATAAAATAATTTTAATAATCATGGGGATTATTATTAAAAATAAAATTCGAATAATTGAGCAACATCATGACTAGAAGGAACATGATTTTTATTTAATAATGTTTATAATTTTATTAAACGTGCTCATCTAGCTAGAAACCTCGATTGAAATTGGTATTCATGCTAAGAAAAACAGAGAAAAAAAAGGAAAAATTCAAGTTAATTGAACTTGACTTGTTCAATAGTTTCGTAATTGCTTGGCTCATTGCTCTATTACTAGAAGCCAGGATGCCAGAAATTGAAAAAAAACACAAAACAAGCATTTGACAATGTGAAAATTATTCATGTAGCAGATCCTAGGATTTTAGGTTTGCCATCTGCCTTTGTGACCATATATTGGGTGTAGCTGAAGGAGTTGTACTTCGTTTTTACAGCCTGACTAGCATATGATGTTCGTTGTTGATTTTATCCTCTCTAAGGGACAGAGCCGACGTTGCCGTAGTCTAGTAGGCTGTGCGTTGGCTTATTAGACGTAAGGCCCCTCGGTTCAAACCCCAGATCAGAGATCTCCAACAAAATTGTTTTGATGACAAATCATGCTCAGGCGTTCTCTTCCTCTTGTAACTCGCGGGTTCTATGACAAAGCGTTGTGTTGTATTCGAATAGTTTACTAACTCCAAGGCAATAAACATGTTTACATACAGAACATAACATACATAATTGGCCATTACAACCCTACAGTCAGGATTACAGCCTAGCTTCTCACACCACTTATGTTGTGTGTGTTAATTTTATACATGAGTCGTGGGACCTACAGTTTAAAGTCGACTCCGAACGACAGATTTTTGAGAAACTTTTCATGGCAATTTTATTTACTCTCAGAGTATTTGCCAGAAATCTGCTGCTTTTTGTATTTTATTTTGATGTCTGGCTTGGAGCTAGCACCTTGGCTTTACGTTTAATAAGCCAACACACTACCTACTAGACCACGGCGACTTCATACATTGTCTACCATTCAATAAATATGACAACATTTTGCATTTTGCTTTTGGATATATTTCCCATAACTTTTCAATGTCAGAAGTCACCGTAGTCTAGTACGCAGTGTGTTGGCTTATTGGACGTAAGGCCATGCGGTTAAAACCCCAGGTCAGACATCTCGAACACAACGAAATACGAAAAAATATTTCTTCGGCAACTTCCTCTCAGGATATTTCTGGCAAAAACTCTGAAAGTAAATAAAATTGCCATGAATTTTTTTTTCAAAAATCTGTCGTTCGGAGTCGACTTTAAACTGTAGGTTACCCGCCACTCATGTATAAAATTAACACACACAACATAAGTGGTGTGAGAAACTAGGACGTTGTATAGTGGGTCAGTTCGACCACCGGGTACTGTACTTGTCTTAATTGACAAGTACACGTCCTCTAACCTAACCTAACCTTTAAATGTCAGAAGTCACCGTAGTCTAGTAGGCAGTGTGTTGGCTTCTTGGACGTAAGGCAACACCATTCAAACCCCAGGTCAGACATCTACAGCAACATGTAATAGGAAAAATATTTCTACGGCGACTTCCTCTAAGCAGTCAGTTCTGGCAAAAACTCTGTAAATAAAATTGTCATGAAGAATCTGTTGTTTGGAGTTGTCTTTAAACTGTAAGTCGTGTCACTCATGTATAAAAATAACACACATAATATAAGTGGTGTGAGAAGCTAAGGCGTAATCCCCTGACTGAAGGATTGTAATGAATAAATTATGAACGTACGTATTCGGAGGCCTTCTGGATCGATTATTCGGTTTTTGTTCGACTTTTTAAGTTTTAATATTCGAAAACAGTTTGCTGACGTTTGAAAGCAAGCACACTTTAAATACTACACTGTGCTTAAAACCATCGACATGCAATTACTTCTGTTTCAATTGATTGGCAGTTAAACATTTTACGCAAAAATTTTCATTAGAACCACTAGAATAATAAAAAAAAATTATTGAAAGCGTCGTCGAGCTAATTTGTCTTCTGTGAATCAGTGTAGATTCTCAAAAGTATTTCTCCTTAGTGAAGCGTTTAGTGTGTCACGAGAACGAATCATAGTAAGTTTGTTCAAATCCGTACTGTGTGTTCAGTAAACTTTGTAGACTAAATGTCTTTTATAAGCCGAACTCTTAAATCGAAGCTGTACTGTCAGATTATTACAAAGAAATTTCCTCTTCTCAATGCTACTCTCAAAATTATGCAGCCTTTGGGTTAACCAACTTCCTTGATAAGTTCGATGGAATTCGGTTAACACAGGGACTACGCTTACCTGTTGCGTCACAACGAACCGCTATGCAAGCTCAAATGTGCTTTGGTAATCAAAGCTACTACTTCGAACTGACCTAACCTAACTTTCTAAATTTCTACAAAATGGGTTTTAGTTCTCACTTTCATTCCATTTATTTTCCCAATGATAGTCCCCTTTTCATCTTTATTTGACTGTGTTCTCGATTCTTTTCCCAACTCCTTAAAAAATCTTCAACAAAAAATTTATGCACCCTCCAATCGAATTTTATAATTGTGAATCAAATCTGAAAATCATAACTTTACTTAGTTAATTTTTATGGCACTTCCAAAAATGCCTACAACTGATAGTGTTGGCAATTCGAAGCGCTCTTATCGATGTGTTAATTACAGAAATCGATATGAAAATATCGATTATTATCGTTTTATTATTAAATTACGTTTTTTTTAAGTGAATTTCAATTAAATTTTTAATTACATTGTAAATTAGTTCTCATGGCAAATTGTTCTTTTGATTATCCACTCCATTTGGAGAGGCAATCAATTAAAAACGATTATTTCACCGAACCTCTCACCCTTGATATACTTATCAAACTCTTATCTGAGCCAGTGTATGTATTGCGATATGTGCTTACCAAACCAATTATTTTGATTACAAAAAAAGGTTCATAGGGGGTGTTAAAGAAGTTAGTAATTTAATTTAAAATAGTTTATATTGGGTATACGCATAAGTTTCCATTGTTTACATTACAAAAATGTACGAGTTTCTTTCAACTATTTTCCATTTCCTAGCAATTTATGGCATTTTTCATATCTTTTCTAATGCCAAAGACTATAGGTCCCGCCACTCATGCATAAAATTAATACACACAACATAAGTGGTGTGAGAAGCTAGGGTCTGAAGGGTCGTTATGACCAGCTTCTAATAAGATTTTGTATGATCAAATCACCAACTTTTTCTGAAACTGGTTTTAATGAGGCTGAACAATTTATGGATTTATATCGTGATTGTTTTCTGTTGAATACTCTCTCAAACGAATTAATTAGTATTCGATTATCTTTTCAAACGGTTGATCACTTTTTTATTTTATTAACATTTTTCATGATTGGTCCTTCGAGGCCGGTGTACAGTTTAAACAAATCATATAAAATAGGGACAAAACTAATCATCAACTATTTCTCAAACTGTTTTTTAATGAAGCTGAACAATTTATGATTTTGTATCGTGGCTTCTTTCTCTGGAATACCGCCCCAAACTGATTAATTAATACTGGATTATTTTTTCAAACGGTTTATGACTTTTTTTAATTTTATTGACATTTCTCATAATTGGTCCTTCGAGGCTGGGTGCACAGTTCAAATCATTTTTTTTTTTTCGAACAGAATTGACAACATAAAAATTGCGGGGTGCCATGGTAGTCTAGTGGGTAGTGTGCTAGACTATTAGCGTGAGGGTCGTGGGTCCGATTCCCACCAGAGACTCTGGTCTGTGACACTACACCGAGCATATGGTCAAGTTATTCCGCTCGTATATAATTAGAATATAATTTTTAATTGTATTGTAATTAAAAACTAAATAAATAAAAATTGCGATAGATCCTAGGGCTCGTACATTTTAATTTCCTTGGCAGTAAATAAATTGTAAATCAAAAATTGTTGTGTTTAATGCTATAATTGACTAGAGCCATGTATTTTAAAAATAATGTCATCCTACAGACAGTATCTTGATCTACATTCCATTATCGGTGAGAATTTTAATGATAAAACGTACACTCAGCCACAAAAGTATAGATACGGTTAATAAATTTCAGAAATTTTTTAACTAATCCGTTTTCGTTGAAAATCTTTATAATTGTCTGACAACTTTCCTCGATTTTAAGACGGTATTGGTTCAAAAATTTCTTAAATTTGTTAATTTTTGTGGGCCTGTGCAGACCTGTGCATTTCAGAAATTTTTAACTGTATGAATAACGCTTAACGCTTGAGCACCGTTTCAAACATACCCAATTTCATACAATAACAAATTTGTTAGCTTTTAAAAAATTTCTCTGCAATCTTAAACATTATTGTTGCTTGATATAATCCTAATGCTAGGGAAAGAACATCTTAATCGAGCAAACTCTTACATTCCTTATAACCAAACTTGTTTGGCTCATCGAAGCGGTCCTTATGCCACCTATTGAAATCGAATTCTGCATTTCTAATTTGTCTTAAACCTTTGACTATGAGAGGTGGAACTCTCCAGATGTGATAGATTACAATAATTTCAATCATTTTGTTCCAATGGAGTGAAAAATTCTCATTTAAAATAAATTTAAATGGCTATGGGATGATACTATAGAAATTAATGCCTATACTTAATATCTTATCAGCAATATTATTATTATGATTATTTTTTAAGTAATTCTAATCAATATTTAAGTAATTACAGTCGTGCGTCTCAAATCATAAATTAATGACTCTTTATCGGTTCCAAAAACAATTTTTTTGATAATTTATTGAGAGAACAGAGCCTCTCTAATATCATACATACATAATTGGTTATTGCAATCCTTCAGTCAGGATTACGACCTAGTTTCTCACACCACTTATGTTGTGTGTGTTAATTTTATACATGAATGGTGGGACCTATAGTTTAAAGTCGACTCCGAACGACAGATGTTTTGAGAAACTTTTTCATGGCAATTTTATTTACTCTCAGAGTTTTTGCCAGAAATCTGCTGAGAGGAAGTCGCCGAAGAAATACTTTTTGTATTTTGTTTTGATGTTTGGCCTGGGGTTTGAACCCTGGCTTTACGTCTAATAAGCCAACACACTTTATACTAGACTACGGCGACTTCCTCTCTAATATCACTGCCCAATAATAAAAAATCTTTTCGGTTTCTAAACTAGAGTATTTTTATATATTTTCCGTCTTACTTACTTATTCAGGTAAGTCTTAATGAATATGCACCACAGTATTGACGACCAAAGCATCTTTTGTTGCTAGGATTGCTAGAAATTTCAGATCGATGTTTTTTTACCCTTGGCTCAAACTCTGTCGATACTCTAATATTTAAAACAATACGTTAATACATTTTGCTTAAGATTTTCTTTTTATAAACTCCAAAACCTGTTTCGTCTGACTACACAATAGCACAGTGCTGAATATATTAGGTCGGGTAAACTTATTGTCTTGTATAGCAGGAGTTTTGTTGTTTAGCGAGGGCCTTGTCCCCAAAAATGCTTGCTTAATCCTTAATATTCTATCAACAAGCATAATTCCTTACTTAATTTCAAAGTTGATAGTGTAGTTTTATGCCGCCGCCTTGGCCTAGTAGGTAGTGAAGTGAGAACACAATTCAAACCCCAGGTCAGACATTTTTATCAAAACGAAATATGAAAAAATATTTCTACGGCGACTTCCTCTCAGCAGTCAGTTCTGGCAAAAACTCTGAGAGTAAATAAAATTGCCATGAAAAATTTCTCAACAAATCTGTCGTTAGGAGTCGACTTCAAACCCGCCACGCGTGTATAAAATAAACACACAAATGAGAAGCTAGGTCGTAATCCCCTGACTGAAGACTTGTAATGATTAAATAATGAATGTACATAAGGGACAGAGCCTCGGAGACTTATTGCGGATTATTATTCAGATTCCCTTCGACTTTTTAAGTTTTAATATTCGAAAACAGTTTGCTGACGTTTGGAAGCTAGCACACTTTAAATACTACACTGTGCCAAAAACCGACATCCTCTCAGCTTTCAGTTCTGGCAAAAACTTTGAGAGTAAATAAAATTGCCATGAATAAGTTTCTAAAAAATCTTTTGCTTGTATGTAATTGACTTTGAACTATAGGTCCCGCCACATATGTATAAAATTGACACACACAACATAACTGGTGTGAGAAACTACGTCGTAGTCCCCTGACTGAAGGGTTGTAATGACCAATTATGTTATGTATCTTAAGATACTAGAAACTAAACACATATAAAGGGTGTTTTTTATAGAGGTATAGAACTTTAAGTTGGCATTACTTTTCAAGATGGCGACCGCTGTCAAGTGATTTATTCTCAGTTTGGTTTGGCAATTCATCATGAATAGACTCACGCCTGAACAACGCTTGCAAATAGTGCAATTTTATTTCGAAAATAAAGGTTCTGTGCGGAAAACGTATCGCGCACTACGTCCATTTTATCGTCGACAAAATTGTGCATCAGAGCAGTTAATTCGATTAACCATGGGACGTTTTCGCACCACGTTTACTCTTATTGATAACTCGCATCCCCAGAGACGCTGTACGGTGCGTACAGAAGAAGCTATTGCTGCTGTAGAGCGTAGCATTGAGGAAGACCCGAATGAGTCCATCCGCCATCGAGCACAGGAATTGGATCTGTGTCCATCCACTTTATGGAAGATTTTGCGGAAGGATCTTGGTTTGCGTGCTTACAAAATCCAACTCGTGCAAGAATTGAAGCCAAACGATCATCAAGTAAGGCGTAGATTCGTCGAATGGGCCCAAAACGAGATTACCGTTGTTCCCGATTTTCATTTTGTTTAGCGATGAAGCGCACTTCTGGTTGAATGGCTACGTCAACAAACAAAACTGCCGCATTTGGAGTGAAGGTAATCCTCAAGTGTATGTGGAAACACCGTTACATCCAGAAAAACTGACTGTTTGGTGCGCTTTATGGGCTGGTGGAATCATTGGTCCGTACTTTTTCAAAAACGATGGTGGCCAGAACGTTACAGTCAATGGTGATCGGTATAGAGCCATGATTACTAACTTTTTCATTCCTGAATTGAATAACCATGATGTCCAGGAGATGTGGTTTCAACAAGACGGCGCAACATGTCACACAGCTCGTGCCACAATAGATTTATTGAAAGACACGTTTGGTGACCGCCTAATTTCACGTTTTGGACCTGTGAATTGGCCTCCACGATCTTGTGATTAAACACCGCTAGACTACTTTCTGTGGGGCTATGTAAAGTCATTGGTCTATGCGGTAAAGCCACAAACGCTTGACCATTTGGAAGACAACATTCACCGTATTATTGCCGATATACGGCCACAAATGTTGGAAAAAGTCATCGAAAATTGGACGTCCAGATTGGACTACATCCGCGCCAGCCGCGGCGGTCATATGCCAGAAATCATATTTAAAATGTAATGCCACAAGAGTATCTTTCGGATAAATAAAATTCATGTCAATCGAATAATCCATCGTTGTTTTATTGCAACTTCAGGTTCTATGCCTCTATAAAAAACACCCTTTACATGGTTTTCTAATTTTTTAAAAACAATTTAATTTTCACTTTGAAATCATATTAGAAAACAAAAAAAAAAAATAAAGAGAAAAAAAATATTAAATAAACGTTGCATGTTCAAAACTTGCAACTTCGTTTAACCGAAAAAAAAAAATGTTTTTAAATTAAAACCCACTTGCTTGTGCAGCACATGTAGTATATAAACTGGTTGGCTTATACAGTAGTTGCCTGTTTTGCTGCATGCCACACTTCAATCTTGATGTGGCTTACAATTTTGTTTTATGTTTTTTTTTTTTATTATTTTTATTATTTTTATTATTAATAATTTACATAATTTTCTATCTCTTTCGCTCCAGCCATGATGTGTAAATTGTTTAAGACCGTAAAACCATTCATTACTAACCCAATTAATCAGTGATTAATTAAAATGCATTTCATTAATAATTTCTCTTTTTTCTTTCCAATATTTTTTTATTTTTGTATCTTCTTTCATTTAATTTAATTTATTTTATTTTGTTTTTTCTTTACAGGCGATTAGTGAAAAATTATCAGCCCAAAAAGAAAGAAGAAGAAGATAATGAGTAAGTATTTACCACATCGTTAACGAACACTGTTTTTCTTTTTCTATACTAGTTTTGCTTCATTATTCATAAAAATTATTCATATTAAATAAAAGAAAAAAAATTTAAATTGAAATTAAAAAATAAAAGTATTGTTATTAATAATAAATAGTACGTATGTATGTATGGCACTGCCCACTTCCCAAATTTATTTATTTCTTATTTTTCGTTTTTTTTGTTTGTTTAATTTATTTATTTTCTTCAATTAAATTTAACATTTTGATAGAAACCATGTGAAAGAAAAAAGACGCATACAAAACAAAACAAAAACAACAAAAAACACTTGAAACTTTGCCAAAATTCTATAAAAAAATAAATTGAAAAGGAAAAAAGAAATACAAACGAAAGAAAAAACAGAACAAAATAATTTAAATTTGTATGTATGTATGTGTGCATATGATACCACCCTACATCGCAATATTATTTTTATAAAAATTATGCCTACTCATAAAAATGCATGGATTGTATGGGTTCTAGGAAAATAATGCGACTCCCTGTCCAAGACACATATGTATAGAAATATGAGATATCCGGTAATGAGTTGCCTAATTTAGTCAGAAGTCATCTTAGCTTTGTAAAGGGTGTTTTTTATAGAGATACAGAACTTTAAGTTGCAATAAAACAACGATGGATTATTCGATTGACATGAATTTTATTTATCCGAAAGATAATCTTGTGGCATTACATTTTAAATATGATTTCTGGCATATGACCGCCACGGCTGGCGCGGATGTAGTCCAATCTGGACGTCCAATTTTCGATGACTTTTTCCAACATTTGTGGCCGTATATCGGCAATAATACGGCGAATGTTGTCTTCCAAATGGTCAAGCGTTTGTGGCTTTACCGCATAGACCAATGACTTTACATAGCCCCACAGAAAGTAGTCTAGCGGTGTTAAATCACAAGATCTTGGAGGCCAATTCACAGGTCCAAAACGTGAAATTAGGCGGTCACCAAACGTGTCTTTCAATAAATTTATTGTGGCACGAGCTGTGTGACATGTTGCGCCGTCTTGTTGAAAACACATCTCCTGGACATCATGGTTATTCAATTCAGGAATGAAAAAGTTAGTAATCATGGCTCTATACCGATCACCATTGACTGTAACGTTCTGGCCACCATCGTTTTTGAAAAAGTACGGACCAATGATTCCACCAGCCCATAAAGTGCACCAAACAGTCAGTTTTTCTGAATGTTTTCAAATGCGGCAGTTTTATTTGTTGACGTAGCCATTCAACCAGAAGTGCGCTCCATCGCTAAACAAAATTCGCTTATGAAAATCGGGAACAACGGTAATCTCTTTTGGGCCCATTCGACGAATCTACGCCTTACTTGATGATCGTTTGGCTTCAAATCTTGCACTTGTTGGATTTTGTAAGCACGCAAACCAAGATCCTCCCACAAAATCTTCCATAAAGTGGATGGACACAGACCCAATTCCTGTGCTCGATGGCGGATGGACTCATTCGGGTCTTCCTCAATGCTACGCTCTACAGTAGCAATAGCTTCTTCTGTACGCACCGTACAGCGTCTCTGGGGATGCGAGTTATCAATAAGAGTAAACGTGATGCGAAAACGTTCCATGGTTAATCGAATTAACTGCTCTGATGGACGATAAAATGGACGTTTTCCGCACAGAACCATTATTTTCGAAATAAAATTGCACTATTTGCAAGCGTTGTTCAGGCGTGAGTCTATTCATGATGAATTGCCAAACCAAACTGAGAATAAATCACTTGACAGCTGTTAAATCGGTCGCCATCTTGAAAAGTAATGCCAACTTAAAGTTCTATACCTCTATAAAAAAACACCCTTTATTATAGTCAGAAAAGAAACGAAAAAAGTAATCCTTGATCCTATGTATTACATACATAATTGGTCATTACAACCCTTCAGTAAATGTTGTGTGCGTTAATTTTATACATGAGTGAAACTTTTCATGGCAATTTTATTGCAATTTTTATTTGGCAGAAATCTGCTGAGAAGAAGTCGCCGAAGAAATGTTTTTTCATATTTCGTTTTGATGTCTGACATAGGGTTTGAACCGTGGCCACACTAACTACTAGACTACGGTGACTTCACTTCAAAGTTGCCATCCACAAACTTCAGGTTTGGTACAAATTTTCCAGTATTTCGCCCAGTATGTCATCAAATGCAGCTGGGATGTTGTATTTGGGTGCTGGCTCCATTGACAGTAATGTTGCTGTTTTCATCGTTCTTAAAGAAGTACCGAATCAAATCGAACCAAATGGCGCAGTTTTTAAAGTGCGTTTTGATTGCTTTTGAACTGCTTCTGAATATTTCTCACAACAAATTCGGCAATTACATTGCTAAATTATCCATTAATCTTAAAATAAGAATTGTCTCTGAAGATAATTTTTATATAAATTTCAAATGTAGTCCGTTTGATAGTCTATAGATGATGAAATGTTGCATTATTTAATAATATATAATTTTCTACTAAAAAAATAGAAAAACGTCACCCGTTAGGTAATTCACTGTCAATGCCTATGATATACACAAACATAAGTTGTATGAGAAACTAGGTCGTAATCCTGATTGAAGGATTATAATGACCAATTATGTATGTATGTATGTATATAATTAAAGTTCAGAGTTTGACGACACTTAAGCAAAATTTCAATAAATTATCTGATTTATGTATTAAATATGCCTGTCATGTCTACCTAACAAGAGGGTACTGCAAACACTCTCTTCGCGGAATAGTATACCACCTTAAAAGACCACCCTTTACATTCTTCTTCTTATGACCTTTGATACTAAAAGCACTACATAGCCGTCCTTTATCTACATATGTATATACATCTGTATTTTGTAAACACACACACATACTCAGACAACCATTGCGTCAGTCAACTGTCAATCTATTCAGTCATTCAACTTGTTGAATTCAATTTTTTTCAAACTTTTTTTAATTTTATTTTAGACGTGGGCTTTACAAGTGTCATTACGTGCTGACACGTGAAACTTAATGACTTGTTGGGGTCTCTCTAAATAATTTGTAATAGACTTTATCGCGATTGGAAATCGCTGTCGTAAAAAGAAGCTTGTAGGTGTCAAAATTATGTGATTAAAATTTTTTTTAATGGTTTTGAAATAAATTCGAAATTTAAGATTTCAAATCTTTTAATTGTTAATATGATTAAAAATTTTAATGTCTTTTAATGCAGTTTTATTGAATTTTGTTTTTATATTTAAATAATCGAGGATGAAATAATTTCATTAAAATACCAAAAAAAGTACTTTTAAGGTCCCTTTTTTCTTCGTAGATTTATCATTCTGCATTGAATATCACGCATAACAATTGTTTCTAGTTCATCTAAGTACTTTTGTTGTAAGTACATTTTATAAAAAAAAAAAGAAATTCCTTAAAAATGAGTACTATATGGTACAGTGGAACCTAGTTACAGTAAACTTTATGGTACTTCTTTTTCCATAAATTATACTTTTTAGTACTTTTATAAGCATATCGTACATGTGTAAAAAATTACAAAGTTTAGACAATTTTACATACATACATATTTACATTTACATACCTACTTTGTACTTTTTGAAAAGTACTTTCTTTGTAATATGAAAAAATGAAAGCTTTTTAAATTATTTTCTATGGTATTACATTCACCCTCCGTATTTTTTATTTTACACAAACATTTTATATTACATACGTACATTCTTAGAAATAGTGGAAAATAATGAAATATATCGTTAGGCTAATTCGCAAATGTGTTAAGTCCCTTTTTTCAAATTTTACAGGAGACAAAAAAAACATAATAGCTTTCTCAGTTTTTAAAATTTTTAAATTTTTTAAACGCAATTATTTTTACAAAGTAGCTTTCTTGAAGGGACCTAGATCAAAAATTAATAATAATTAATAAATAATATTCGTGGAGTTAGCACGTGCTATTAATTTTTTTCGTAGTTTTGTGGACTTAGCGTTTTTGCAAACCACAAAATTACAACAACTTTAAACTACATAATGACATTTTTTGTTGTTGTAAAATATGTATTTTGTATAGTGTTACCGTTTTGCATTAAAATCTCAATTTTGGAAAAAAGTGGACCTATCGTCTTTGCGAATTATACTAACAATATGGTACTTTGTAAATAGTACCCTTTGGAAAAGAACTTTATTTTGCTTTACAAATTATTTTTTATTATTTATCTGTAATAATATAAATTAAACACGTTTTTTTATATTTACAAGGTACAGTCACACAGATAATTATACGTATCCCTCCTAAAAATAATTTTTTTTTAAATGATAATATATGGACAAGTCAACTGATTTTGCGCAAAATTTTTTGTTTTCCGTCACAGCTGAACAAATTATATTTGTTCTCATCAGTAAATATTACATTCGCCCAAAAATCAGTTGAGTTGTCCATATATTATTGGGCAAATTCCAATCGTGGCTGTTTTCTCGGCACTCGGCTGCGGAAACCGCTCTTTCTCAAAACACTTCGAACTCTTTCGGAATGCACAACAACATTGTGATCACTTTCCGAGGTATTTCGTATTTCTACGGCTGTAGTCCTAGGATTTTTATCCACATTATATACGAAATATACGTCGTACGTATAATTTTCTGTGGTGCCATATTGGTTTTAATCAAACTGCAGTCACAAATTCATAGATTTTGGGAATCTTTTTTCTTTATTTAAGTAAATGTGTCGTTACAGACGCTAATGTAAAGAAATTTTAGATTAGAAGTTCATTACTTTTTAAAAAAAATTATTTTTCTATCTGTGTGACTGTATATTAAAGAAAAGAAATTTTGAAATAGTACCAAAAATAGTACCTTTTGAGTAATATTTTATAATCTGTTAATACAGTATTATCTTATTTTCATGCATTTTAATTATGTACTAAAAGAAATAAAGAAAATAATAAAATATGGTACTTTAAAAAGTACTTTGGTAAATGTACTAAAAGTTTAATGTCAGTTAATATTAAAAGACGTCTCCGTTGACTAGAAGCGTGTCTACCATACCATGAAAAGTTTCTTTAAAATCTGTCATTGGGAGTTGACTGTTAACTGAGAAGCTAAGTTGCAATCCTTGACTAAAGGGTTGCAGTCAAAAAATAAAATTTTTAATATGTATGTAAATATGAAAATTATAATTATAAAGTAGTTTTAAAAAAGTACCAGAAAAATAGTACTTTATTTAAATTACACTGCTATATACACTGTTTTTAATTTAAATTAAGAAAAATAATCAAATATCGTTTTTTTAAATAGTACTTTTGGTACTTTCCTTTCGCTATATATCTGAATATCGATATATCTGAATAATAGCAGAAATAAATTGAAAAAGTACCAAAAAAAATTTAGAATTTATATCAGGTTTATGAAATGTTTTAGAATAATCGACTAATTAAAGTACTTTATAAAAAGTACCTTTTTGCATACTTAAAAAAGATACCAATTGCTCTCACAACTCTTTTTTTAAAATTATTTTCAAAAAGTTCTTTGGTCTTAGTAATAAAGCTGAAAAGTTAAGAAAAGTTTTAAAAATTTTGGCAATTTAAATTAAAAGTTTTTCTTTGATTAGTTCATACGTTTTTCAAAAGCATTATGGTGGTTAAAAGGTTTTATTTTCATTATTACTACTTTGAAAAGTACTTTTATTAATAGTACCAAAAATAGTATTAAAAGTTACAAAAAAAATAAAAGAATATTTTATTGAATTTTTAATATGTATATTTGGTCACCCTAATCAACAAAGTTCATTTACTGTATGTTATGTTATATTATCGATATCTAAGAATTCGTTGAGCAAATATACTCACACTCTTCAAGTGTAATGAAAACAATTTCAATTCCTACTGTAGCGCGTACGTACTTTACTGCTGGTGAAATATTGTTTTTGTTTGTTTCATATTTTTTTATTCTCCTCCCTCCAACCATAATTTCTTTATTTGATCAAGTAGAACACACTCATTTATGCTAATGGCCGATTATGGTCGTTTATTGTTGCGAATATGCGTATGAAAATAAAATTTACAAAATTGAGACATGATGTCACCTACGACGCCAATATAAGCAACATTTATGAATTCTTAAGTACTCTTTTTTTCTTCTTCTACTTCTTGCAAGTACTAATATATTATGTGTCGATGGACGGACATTAGGCGGCGCTAAGGTTTGTCTGTTTGTCTAGCTTTGACGTCTGAGTAGGCAATTTTTCATATTTTGTTGTTGTTTACTGTTTATTCATTTCAGGGATTGTCTAGTTACTGCGTTTATTACTTACTGTACACTTGATATCCTTTTATAGAGAAAGTAACATTTGGAAATAATTGAATACAGTTTGTTTGTTATACCATATTAAAATACTTAAAGAATTCCATTAATAATAGTATCAAACCTGTGATATAATTTTGAGAAATTGATTTAACTTGTACATACAAAAAAATATTAAATTTTAATACGCATTTTACCATGAAAATAAGCACGTTTTAAAAAAATTTTACATGCCTTAAGTGAGTAGTGTTTTAAAATGTGATGTGTTGTGATTTGTGGTATTATCGGTCTGTGCTAGTGATCTAAGCAAAATTATTTCCTATGAAGTCCAAGAAATAAGGAAAATTGTCACCCAAGTGAAAATACTCCCCCGGCAAGCAAAAATTAAATTGATGCTTCTTAAAGCGACACAAAATGCTATGAAAGGTGAGAAGAAAAAAATTGTAGCTTTCAATAGATATATAATATATGTTTGAATATGTATGTATGTACATGTATATATAGGTTAGATTAGGTTAGAGGACGTCTACTTGTCAATTAAGACAAGTACAGTACCCGGAGGTCGAATTGACCCATTGTACAACGTCCTAGTTTGTCACACCAGTTATGTTGTGTGTGTTAATTTTATCATGAGTGGTGGGACCTACAGTTTAAAGTCGACTCCGAACGACAGATTTTTGAGAAACTTTTTCATGGCAATTTTATTACTCTCAGAGTTTTTGCCAGAAATTTGCTGAGAGGAAGTCGACGAAGATATATTTTTTTCATATTTTCGTTTTGCTGTCTGACCTGGGGTTTGAACCGTGGCCCTACATCTAATACGCCGACACACTAGCTACTAGACTACAGCGAATTCACATGTATATATTGTATATAATAAAAGGTGGGAAGTACAATTGTTCCGGTTAGAAATGAAGTATTATTTCATTTATGGGGATGCCGCGACGGGCCTCACAGTACCTCATTCTTCAAATCACAGCTTCTTGGCGGTAAATTGACATCGCCATTTCGGCTAATTAAACTGCCATCAAACATTTCACGCACCAAATGGCATGAGATATGTGTTAAGTTGAACCATCCTGTTGAATGAAACCAGAGATCGTTCACATCAATGCCATGAAGAGCGACTACAAAAAAAAACGGTTATCATGGTGCGATGGGTATCTCCATTGACCATAAGGGTTACGCCGTCCTCATTTTGAAAGAAATATGGGCCAATGGTGCCTTCGTTCCGCAACTCGTACCAAACAGTCACTAGTAATGGGTGTATTGGCTTCTCTAACACCACGTGTGGGTTTTCTGAGCCCCAAATACGACAATTTTGTTTATTAACTTACCCACCAAGATGAAAATGAGCCTTATTCGAAGAAATGATTTTTTTTGGCAAAAGCGACATCATCGTACAGTTTCTCCTTTGTGGTTGGCCTTCAAATGCTCAATTGTCCCTGGTTTGTCGGCATAACACTGTTCTTCAACGAGGCCTCGCAGCAAATAGTCCAACGGTGACAAATCGCAGCGTCTTGGCGGTCTATTGACATCACCACTTTGGTTAATTAAACGACCATCAAACGTTTGACGCAATAAATCGATTGTGGCAGGAGATATATCGCAAGTTTTACCGTCCTGTTGTAATCAAACATTATACGCAATAATGCCATGAAGAGCGGATACAAAAAAAATCGATTAGCATGGTACGATAGGTGTTTCCATTGACCGTAATGGTTGCGCCTCTACGCAAACTGCAAACAAACAGTCACTCGTAATGGGTGCATTGGCTTCTGCAAGACCACGTGTAGGTGTTTTGAGCCCCAAATACAGCAATTTTGCTTATTAACTTACCGACCAAGATGAAAATGTGGTTTTCGTGCTATTTCCGACCAATTGGCTTTGTTTTGGAAATAAATTTCCGATAAATCCAAACGTTGCTCAAGAGTAAATCGATTCTTTACGTTCAGTGGAGATAATATACTGAATTTCGTGACAGAATAGAATAACCGTTGGTTCAAATTTAAACCGATAGATGGCCCACCCGATATAAATAACATTCGTATCACTCTTTAAACACTTTCGTAATACTGTTCATTATCAATCACTCTCTTCGAATTTACTATTTCAATACTTTAAATATCGTCAATAAAATTTATTTTAGTCACTTCACTTCAACTTCTTAGATGGAACAGTTTTGATTCGCCAACTTTTCTTTATAATTTTAAGTTTTTGATTTTTCTTTAATTATAAATTTATTTTAGGTTATGTTATTTATTTATTTAAGCATTGTCATGTAGTTTATAATGGTTGCGCCGCTCAAAGAAATATTGGCCAATGATGTCTCCGCTGCATGATTGTAGACTCCGTCAATAATAGGTGGCCGGCTTCGGACACGGGCAGAAAACCTCAGAAAATCTAGCCAAAGCTGGTTGAAGGGCGCACAGTAACTCTTCTTAGAATTCCAAGAAGCAAGCTTAATATGGTTGTCGGGGCATTGCATTATGGGCACGCATGCGAGAGGCATTGGTCTTGGATACCTCCCAAATAATTTCTGTAGAAGCTACAGAGAATGAGGGTGTTCGTCACCTATTGTTTACAAGCTCGGCACTATGTCGGATAAGAAAAAGGCCTAATATGTGGAAGATCTGAATGAATTGTCATGCATTGACATTGGCAGTCTGAGTCGCTTCATCGGAAGCTTCGAGTGGTTCCGAAACTAGACCATAAGCAGAAAACTGTGGTAACACAATAAGCCCTATGTGGCCTAAGTGTGTCCATTTAAATTCCTCTACTTACTTACTTATGTTCAATACTAGCTAGGTTTCCCAGTCGCATAATAGAGTAGAGTTTACATTGCACATACACGCTGAATATGTGTGGATACTTGTTACGTTTTAATTCTTTTTAACACTTAAATAATACTTTATATATTTTGTTTTTAAAATTGTCTTTTTAAAAACTATTTTCACATCTATTTATTATTAGTAATAAAGGAAACAATTTTTTTATTTCATTTCATTCATTACGTTACGGCTTAATTTAAATTAATGGATTTTTAAATGGCTGTTGGGCCATAATATTAAATTCTTTTTTAATTAATTTGTCTTGTTCTTCACAATTTAGATTTACATCATGGCAAGCTTTCCGTAAAGTACTCAATGAAATCAGTGATTTGGCTGGACAACGGGAAGTGGTGGCGGAGTCCCTGCAATTACAAATTATACAAGGCATTACATTGCTTTCGAAAACCCTAAGAGAAGAAAGAAAAGTGAGTATCTTTTTTTACGATAAAACTTTCAAAATCAATAATCTTTTCTTTTTTGTGTAGAAATGCCTGTCGAATGGCACATATTTACAACAAAACCTCACCACACAATTGGCTTCATTGGAGCGGGCCAAACGTAACTATGAGAAGGCCTATCGAGATTCGGAAAAAGCTGTGGATAATTATAAAAAAGCCGATATGGATTTAAATTTAAGTCGAGCCGAAGTTGAACGTTATAAAAACATAATGACAGCAAAAATACAACAATCCGATGATGCGAAAAATGAATACGCCAATCAATTACAGAAAACAAATAATTTACAGCAACGGCATTACAATGAACTATTGCCAGAGGTAATGTCAATCAATATTACAACTTTATTATCGTTACTAATTTAAAATTTTTTGTTAAATATGTACTTAAGGTTTTTAATCGTTTACAAGAATTGGATGAAAAACGTACTCGAGGCATACGCGAGTTTATAATAGGAGCTGCAGATGTGGAATCTTCTGTAGCTCCGATAATTGCCAGATGTTTAGAGGGTATTGTTAAAGCCGGTGAAGCGATAAATGAAAAAGAAGATTCTTATAAAGTTATAGAAAGGTTTTTATAAAAAGGTTTCCAAAAAAAGAAAAACAAAAATTTAAAATATTCTTTTCATTATTTTTTAGATATCAATCTGGTTTTACACCACCACAGGATATACCATTTGAAGATTTATCAAAACAAGATACCCTCGATTCTTCACAAGATTCCCACTATAATCATCCACTACAGTCAAGTCATTTAACAGTTAAGGGTACAATAAGCGCGAATAAATTGAAAAAACGTGTCGGCATATTTAATATATTTGGCAGTAATAAGGTATGTAATGATTTTGCTTTTCTTTTTTTCAAACATTTTTTATTTATAATTATTAAATATGTAGCTACTAGTATATGTCTACTATTTATTTATTTTCAAAATGTTTTATGAGAAATACTTTCATACATATTTCTATAAAAAGATATTTATTTAAAATACTCAACAAGCGTATGTTTTCTTCTTATTTATCTTTTTCTTTTTTCTCTTTCTCTTATGTATTTATTATGATTACTTTTTATTTTGAATTTGAATCTTCGTTTATTTTTTTTTTGTAAACAAACAAAAAAAAACATGATGATATTCGAATATTTAAAAAATTTCGGACCATCACTCTCTCCATGTGTCATTATGTGTTATTCTCTGCGTTTGTTTTTGAAAACAATACCTTGTAAACAAACGAAATATGCATTTTCTGTGGCTGTTTATGCAAAACAACAATATGAAATGAAATCTAAAAAACAAAAAAAAAAAAACTTTAAAAATCTTGTTAAAATATTTCATATTTTTTTATCCAACTGCTCTTCTCTTCTATTTCTACTACTGCTTTATCATTAATGTAAGTACAATATGTCCTTAAATATACATATAAATAGTCTTCTGTGGTATGTTGTTGTCTCACATTTTTTTTGTTACCCCTTTACCCCTCTTAACCTAGAATTTCCTATTCGAACAACTACTACTATTAGTTACTTTGTCTCTCTCCCCTTGTCCCTAAATTCGAATTTCGTATTGGCTTACCATTTCATTTAAATGTTATTTGTTGTTACATTTGTTTCTAATGTTTGTTCATTTCTTTTTGTTATACATTCATTCATTCGTTTGTGACTGTTTTTTCTCTCTTTTTTTTCGATTGTCTTACGAATAATGTTAATTGACTTTTTTTTATTACGTTTTACATGACACATATTTTTTCATTCATTCATTCATTCCTTCATTCATTTTGGTCTTTCTTTGTTTTTACATTGAATTTGTTCTTAAACAGTTACTTTATTCTCTCTACCCCCACATAATAAAACCATAAAACATTTCTATCTCTCTCTCTCATAAACGGTAAAATTTATTTTGCATCCATTATTTGTTGTTTTCATTTGTCCAAAGGCCATATAATTTTGTCATGTGCTCTGCTGTTATTAATATTTCAGTATAAAATTGCCTTTAAGTTCCTAATTTAAATGTTATATGTATTAAAATAAGTCTGTATTTTATTTGTATCATTTTAAAATATTTATTTATGCTGTATTATTGCTATTTAATTACTTCTTAAGTTTGCTAAAGAAATTGATCTTGTTTTCTTATTTTAATAAGTCTACGAATGCCAGAGTTTGAATCCGTTTTTATACTCCTTAATAAGTAAATAAACGAATTTTATTTTATTACTTGCCTTATACTTAAGAAACTAGCGTGTGTTAGTAGTTAGTATTTCTAAGATAACTGACCAGGTCATCTGAATTCACTTACAAAAGGCATGGTTAACCTTCTCTGTTTCAATTCATTTTGGTCTTATTTACCAGTTTCATTTTGTGTTTCCGTATTTTCCCGAACCAAAGAATTTTATGACATTCCCCTGTTCTAATAAAAAAAAACTTTATCTTTAGGTAGGTAGGTAGGTAGAAGTGGCTGTCCCCTCAGACACACCTAGGCCGCACACAGGCCCATTGTGATACCACAGTTCTTCATTTCCCCAATTCCAGGAACCATTCGGAGCTTTCGATGAAGCGACTCAGGCTGCCAATATCCATACATGACAGTTCATCCATATCCTCCATGTAGTAGGCACCCAGGTACCTCTTTCTCCTCCGACTAAGTGTCAGACATGTGCACAATAGGTGAAGAATAGTCTCATCTTCCTCTTCATCTCCACAGCTTCGGCAGAAATCATTTGCAAGGTGTCCAAGACCAATACGCTTCGCGTGCGATCCTATAATGCAATGCCCCGTAATAATCCCAATAACAGTTGGGAGCCTACTTCTTTGGAGTTTAAGCAGAGTCGCCGTGCGCCTCCTATCCAGCCTCGGCCAGATCTTTTGCGCCGCTCTGCCCTTATCCGAAGTTGCCCACATTCTGTTGACGAGATCTACGGTTGCATTGTCAATTATAAGTTTGCAGGTCCCCAAAGGGATCCCCAACGTAGAGAATTCATCAGAGAGTTCTGGCCAGTTCATCCGCTCTGCAGTTGCCAGGAATATCATTATGTCCCGGTACCCATGTGATACAAACATCATATCGGTTCGCCACCTCATTGAGATATCTGCGATAGTTGTACACCGTCTTGGAGTTTATTACACTGGAATCCAATGCCTTGATAGCCGCTTGGCTATCGGAAAGTATGATGATTTTCCGTCTGTGAACATTTTTGTCCACAATAATTTTCACCGCAGCCTGAATTGCTGACCCTCCGCCTGAAAGACGCTGCAATGATCTGGTAGCCTTACAGACTTGGATATTCCGATTGATTCCGCATAGATACCAAGTCCAACGGCTCCTTCCAGTTTGGAACCATCGGTGTAAATTTGTGCGGAGTCCTTTGGGAGGTTCACTGAACCACTCCTCTAGTCCTCCCTTTTCGGAATGGATGTCCCAAAGTTCATTGAGAAGTCATATCGCGGTGTAATGTAATCATTGCTCCCGACAATATCAATTTCTCCCAATATCTGTGAATGGCCGATGCCCGATGCATGCCATTGTCCAGTAGCCCGGAGACGCCTGCTAACCTTTGCCGCCACGCTCCTGCAGTAGAGGTCAGGCGGCAGAAGGTATAAGATTATCTCCAGAGCGATCGTAAATTTATCTTTATTCAAACGTAATTGCTGTTTGGACGCTGGCCTTGTAGTCGCTGTAGTGTGACAGGTAGTGTGTTTTCCTCATATCCTTCTTTTCCTACCTCTTCTTCTTTTCTAATTTCTCCTTCATTATTCGCTCTCTTTCTCTCTCTCTCTCTCTGGGTATTGCACTTGTCTCAATGAGAAGAACACGTCCTTAAACCTAATCTAACCTAAAATTATCTTCACTTTTCCTAGTGCAAAATGATGTTTAAGTTAAAAAAGGAATAATACAGTAAGACCCCGCTTAATGCTGTCTCAGAATTACGCGATAGTATTGTGATTAACCTAAATCGCACACTGTGTTGATACTTGTTGTATATATGTGCAAATGAAATGGCCATTTACCAACCAAAAGCGGTGCATTATATAGCGACGGTGTATACTTTGTATCTTTTTCAACGCTCTTCTGTTAGTTTGTCCAGAATAAAGATTCCAACTGTGCAATCACAGTACGAACGCATCTTTCCTGCGTCACAGTTGATTTATTAGTTGCCTCGTTTAACGCGGTTTCCTTTAGCGCTGGAATTTATTGGAACGTATTTCCCGCGTTAAGAGGGGTCTTACTGTACTTTCATTTTTCATTCATAAAAATTTTAACGTACATCTGACTATTATCGGGCTTTGTCATCAGATTTATCTTTTAGGCGAAAATATCGTATACGATATAAATAGAACTTATATGCGATCTAGAACTGATATACAATCTGGTGTTGGACACAACGATTAAGGCTTTGGATTCTTTTACCACAAGCCCAACACACATAACATAACATGCATAATTGGTCTTTACAATCCTTCAGTCAGGTTTACGACCTAGCCTCTCCCATAGCATATGTTGTGTGTGTTAATTTTATACATAAGTGGCGGGACCGAACGACAGGTTTTTGAGAGACTTTTCATGGCAATTTTATTTATTCTCAGAGTTTTTGCCAGATATCTGCTGAGGAGCAAATCGCCAAAGAAATATTTTTTATATTTCGTTTTGCTCGAGATGCCTGACCTATCTATCTTAAACCAAACTAAAAAACCAGTGTTGCCACTCATTATTTATTAGTATTTATAGGCTAAACATTTTAGTGGAAATTAAATTTTAATCCTCTGTACTCGGCACCGTTCCGGACGTTACCTACCAGCAACACGACTTGATTATATAATAATCGATTTTGATTATATAATAAAAGAAAGGGTAAAAAAATACTTTGAAAATAACTAACGGTAAATTACGAAAACACAACACAGCCTTATTACTGCTGAGAACTTTTCTATTCGCCGCTTCAGCACGAATTGCGATCTTGTACATTTCTTCTCTCGGTTATCGGATTTCTTTATTATCGTATCAAATTTCCCACTTTATTGAGCCATACACCCTTGTAGCCTTGTACGCCTAGTCCACAATATCTACAATTTGTTCAACGTATAAGAGAAGTGTACAGTCCGTCGTGAACACACTTCGCACGTTCTTTTTCGACGTGTAAAACGATTGATTTATTTATCATGCATCTTGTTAATTTTATCATATTTCGATTAGTTTTTTGTGATATTTGTTTACGATTCAATTCAATTTGAATAATTCTTAGTGGCGCCATCTATCGGAAATTAATCGCACCAACTTAAAAACATCAGTCGACTTATTTGCAACAACTTTGCTAAAGATCATATCATGATCAAATGGTCAGTTTACGATTTAAGCCATTTTTAGTAATTTTCGGTGGCGCCACCTGTCGGAAATTGGTCATACCAACTTAGAAACCTTCCCCGGCTCATGCGCAACAACTTTGCTAAAGATCATAACATGATCAAATGCACAGTTTACGATTTAATTGATTTTTAGTAATTTTCAGTGGCGCCATCTGTCGGAAATTGTTCATACCAACTTAGAAACCTTCTCCGGCTCATGCGCAACAACTTTGCATGATCAAATGCATAGTTTACGATTCTATTAATTACATAGAAACATTAATTTTTATATACATATATATATATATATATACTGAACATATATATACTAAACACCACTGAAATAATTAATTTTCTTAGGATAGCGAAAAAAGTAAATGAGAATAGTCGAATAAATTTCCAAAAATAAAAACGTTTATTTATTAGTTATAAAATGTTAAAACAAAAACAACAATTCATGATAAAGGAACTTTTTTTATACTTAATAACAAAACTGTTTTATACTTAAGAACAAAAGTGTTGACTCACTTATGGCGCTCACTGTATATATAATATATATGTATATTGTTTTTATTTTTTGTTTTTTTTTACATGTTTATTGAAATATTTCCAATGACTTAATTTGTTAAAATTATTTTCTAATTTTTAATTTGTTTTTTATTCTATTTTAAAATACCTTTTTTTGGTTATTATTTATCATATTTCAAAGCTTTATAATTGTTTTTCTTTCTATCATCTTAATCTGAAATCATAATCAAAATTAAACTAATTCTCTGTAATCATTCATTTACTTTTTACTTTTAAACACAATCATCAATCAATAATCATTCCACAACACATTAAACAACACCATTTCCAATTTAATTGATTTAATTATTTTGTTTGATACCAACAAAAAACACACAAATTTTGTTTCAAAATATAAAAAAAATTGTTAAAAAAATAAAATTGAGAAAAAAAATGTGATACAATTTCAAAAATTCTCTCTGTCACAGCAACAGAAGATTATTGAAGCCTGTATCACTATGAAGGTATGAGTAAACAAAATTAAAAAAGAAAATAAATGTTTTTAAAATAATAAATTAAGAGAAAATAAATAAAAATTTACAATAAAATAATAGTAATAATTAATATTGTAATAGTAATAATAGTACATATTTAAAAAAATTAGTGAATACACAATGTAGGACTAACATAAAAGTATTATCATTATTTAAAAAAAAAATGATTTAAAAAAGAAAATAATATTTAACATGCAGTCCAGAAAAAAGGTCTTCATACAGCGGTGTATGTATCAAATTGAAAAAGGTGTTATAGCGTTGCTATAGACAGTTACAATGAAGAATGTTTAAAGCAAAAAAATAAAAAAAAAAATAAAAAAATATAACCCAGAAATTATTAGAAAAAAAAATTCCATTGTATGTAGACTTTTTTCTGTGACTGTATGTATTTTATTTTATTTACATATAAAAAAAATTAAATAAATCATTTTTGCAAAAGCAATGATAATAGAAGAGTATAAGTAACTTTGTGCATTCATTATTTTATTTGTTCAATTAATAGTCTTTATTTAAGTTTAATATCTCTTAAGGCTAATATAAATGTATTAGAAAATATTGCAGTATATGTAGAGGGTGGGCCATTTGAAAGTTTAAATTTAAAAATGCAATAAAACAGAAACGGTTTGAAATTTTGCCAAACGTTATTTTTTTTTTTTGCTGTGAATATTGTTTCATTCAAACGGCTGCCGCGGCTGGCCTCCAGTACCTCATTCTATTGGACCAATTTACGTACACTTTTTAGAAATCGCCGTGGCCTATGTTCAAATCCCAGGTCAGGTATCTCCAACTGAACGAAATATGAAAAAATATTTTTTCAGCGACTTCCTCTCAGCAGATCTCTGGCAAAAACTCTGAGAGTAAATAAAATTGACATTAAAAGTTGCTCAAAAATGCGTCGTTCGGAGTCGACTTTAAATTGTAGGTATCGCTACTCATATATAATAAAATTAACGTACACAACATAAGTGGTGTGAGAAACTAGGTCGTAACCCTGACTAAAGTATTGTACTGATCAATCATGTATGTATGATTTATGTTTTCGAGTATATGGGATCGTATCTCGGCAATAGCATCAAGAATGTTGGCCTTCAAATGCTCCATTGTCACTGGTTTTTCGGCATAATACTTTTCTTTAACGACGCCCCACAGAAAATACTCCAACGGTGTCAAATCGCAGCTTCGTGGCGGCCAATTGGCATCACCATTTCGACCATCAAAAGTTTGACGTAATAAATCGATTGTGGCATAAGATGTTTGACAAGTTGCCAAAATAAAAACGATCAAGTCCAAGTCCAAAAAGTCCAGAGTTTAATAGAAATTTTTAAACGCTTATAACTCTGGACCCATCCGACCTATTGAAATAAAAGCGGTGCCATTGAAAAGATCGGAAGTTGTACTTTATGGTCCATGCCCAAGTCCAAGTGCAAGTCTATCTAGAACCCGAAAATTTCAAATATCTTGTCGAACTTTTTTTTTGTCAAATACCAGGCCAACAGAATCATACAGCAAGCAAATGTCTGTAAACAAAAATGTTTAAACGCTTGTAACTCCGGATCCATCCGACCTATTGAAATAAAAGAGGTGCCATTGAAAAGGTCTGAGGTCATACTTTCAGATCGATCAAGTCCAAGGCCAAGTCCAAAAGTCCAGAGTTTAATAGAAATTTGTAAACGCTTATAACTCTGGACCCATCCGACCTATTGAAATGAAAGGGGTGCCATTGAAAAGATCGGAAGGTGTACTTTAAGGTCAACATCCAAGTCCAAATGCAAGTCTATCTAGGACCCGAAAATTTCAAATATCCTGTTGAAAACAAACATCGTTCACATCAATATCATGAAGAGCGGGTACAAAAAAATTAGTTATCATGGGGCGATAGGTGTCTCCATTGACTGTAATGGTTGCGCCATTCTCATTTTCAAAGAAATATGGGCCAATGAAGTCTCCGCTACGCAAACTGCAAACAAACAGTCACTCGTAATGGGTGCATTGGCTCCTGTAAGAGCACGTGTGTGCTTTTTTGAGCCCCAAATTCAGCAATTTTGCTTATTAACTTACCCACCAATATGATAATGTGGTTTTCGTGCAATTTCCGACCAAATGTCTTTGTTTTGGAAATAAATTTCGAATAAATCTCAACTTTGCTCAAGCGTAAATCGATTCTTTACGTTCAGTGGAGATAATATACTGAATTTTCCGACAGAATACAATAACCGTTGGTGCAAATTTAAACCAATAGATGGCCCACCCGATATAAGTCACATTAGTATCACTCTTTCAACACTTTCGTAACACTGTATCTCTATCAATCACTCTCTTCGAATTTACTATTTCACTGTTTTAAATATCGTAAAAAAAATTTATTTTAGTCACTTCACTTCAACTTCTTAGATGGAACACTTTTAATTCGCCAAGTATTCTTTATCATTTTAAGTTTTTGATTTTTCTTTAATTATAAATTTATTTTAGGTTATGTTATGTTATTTATTTAAGCATTGCCATGTAGTTTATAATTTAAAAGATTTTTTTTCTTTATACGCCTACATATCTAAGTTTAAGTTCGTTCTTCTTCATTGGCCTGGCAAATGTTGTTTTGCATGCTCCCTGGTTTTTGATAATATCATAACTGTGTGTGTGTGTGTGTTTGAAATAATATGTTAAAAATATACTGAAATTCTTATTAAATAATATTAAAACAATTAATTTTATAATTTGTTATCAAAAACTTTTGTCTAAAATATCTTCTTTTTGAATTTCCACCAACTTCTTTAGAATTCTTTAACTGCGGACGGACAAAAGGAAGATTTCAGTGATTTACCGCCTAATCAGCGACGTAAAAAGCTTCAAGCTAAAATAGCCGAATTACAACAGAAAATTCAACAAGAAACCGCTGCCCGCGATGGCCTAATGAAAATGAAAGTGGTTTATGAGGCCAATTCATCGCTGGGCAATCCCATGACCGTGGAGGGTCAACTGAATGAGTCGGAGCATAAATTGGAGAAACTAAAAATTGATTTGAAAAAATATCAAGGTTATCTAGAGAAGGCCAATCAAATACCCATGGCAAATAATAGTCCGCAAGCAAATCGTAATACCATGAACAATGGTCATCGATCATCAAGGTGAGTTTTAATCGAACTTAATAACAACGGATTTTAAATTTTTATTTTTGAAAAATTTATTTGTATAGGCATTCCAATGGTAGTACTGAGGATAATAATTACGATGGTGAATTCCAACAAGATGATGGTGGCAGTTTAAGCAGGTCAGATTCTGAGGATAATGTGGCGCAAATACAAAATGGCCATAATAATAACAATAACGGGTACACTCATAAGTCTATGTTTGAAACTATTTTTTCCCCCTTTCAAAGAAACAAAATTATTTCGTTTTCATTTTGTGTCATTTTCATTTAAATTTCACTCATTTCACTTAGGCGAAAAAATCTAAAACTCAATCACATTCATACATACCTACTACATACACATACATACGGAGTAATTAAAAATAATTTCAAAAACAAATTACATTTTCATATTTAATGACCATTTTTCTGAGAAATTATTTCTAACATGTATTATACATACATATGACATGTATAAAACATATCAGAAATAATTTTTTAGAAAAATGGTCATTCAATATTAAATTGTAATTTGTCTTTTGAATTCTGACATGTATAATACATGGCTGACCTGTATAAAACACATCTGACATGTATAATTCATGTCTGACCTGTATAAAACACATCTGACATGTATAATTCATAATTCTATTTTCAATTCAATTGAAATAAACATGTTCTCTAAAAAGAAAGAAAAATTCGAACTTTTAAAATCGAAAAAAAACATGTTTTTACATGCAAAATTTTAACATTATAAAATCAAATTTCTTTTGTTTTTGAAAGAGAAAAGGGAAACATATCTACATATTAAGCCATTTGTATATTATTTAACCCGTTATAAACTTTGATACGTACACAATACAAATTAATTTTTAATTTCTATGGAATTGTTTTAATTTAAAAAGAAAAACTCAAATTAAATTGAAAAGAATAATCTGTTAACCAATAACCAATTTTCTGTCTCCGTTTGCTTATGTCTATATTCAGCAGTTCGGCAAGTCCCGAAAGTGGCTTAGGGACATCGCACACCTCACTGCCTGGTTCGGGGCAAGGCAGTAATCATGAAAATGCCATGGGTGAAGAGACATACTTTGAAAGTGAACTGGAACCACTGCAACCTCTGGGTACATGTCGAGCTTTATATCCATTTGAAGGTAAGTTATTGAAAAAAATTAAAATTAAATATATGAACTAATATTGGTTTTTTTTGTTTGCATTTTAAAACAGCCACCAGCGAAGGCAGCATACCTATGAATGAGGGTGAAGAATTGCAAGTTATTGAAATAGATCAGGGTGATGGTTGGACGCGAGTGCGTCGTTTAAATCATACAACTAATGGCTGGGATGAAGGTTTTGTGCCCACAAGTTATATTGAATGTACACTATATGCTTAAGTCAGTAAATATTACAATAAATAACACACACACCTATACACCTACACGCATACACACGATAAAGCTATAAGTAAGTAAATTATGTTGGTGAAACAAAACAAAGTAAATATAAATTTAAATTTAAATTAAAAACGGAAAGAGCAAAAAAAATATGAAAAAAACGTAATGTATTGAAGAAACTATATAAACACCATAAACATTTAACGTATCTAAGAAAGTATAATAATTTAATTTTAAATATCCACAACAATTACATTTTCTTTTTTTGTTGTTGTAGTTTTTATTTTTTTATTGTAATAACTTCTTCCTTTTTTTCTTTTTATTATTAAAATAATTGTACCATTTCTTGATGAGTGTCTTTTGTATTTTCTTTTTTAATTTTAATTACATAAAAACAAAACATTTTTTTACGTGCTTAAGTTGTATTATATTTAATATATGTATTCTTTTATAAATTGCTAACGTGAACACATAATAACACAATTATAAATAATTTCCTTTTCCCTTGATTTTTTCATTTTAATTTTTTCTTTTTTCTTTAATCAATCATTTGCAATGTAAGTTTTAGTTTCTTTTTTGTTTTTTTTTTTTCAAGAAATACAAAGCGCCACAACTACCTTAAATAATTTTTTTTTAAATTTAATTTTCATTAGCAATTATTTTTTTATTTTTTTTAAATAACAGTAAAAAGTAATAATTTTTGTTAAAAAAAAATAATAGCTTAACACCTAACAAGTGTTGATGCAGATGAATTGTTAAGTATTTTCATTTTGAGCTTTTTTTTAAAGTATTTTTAAACAACTTTTTCAAGATAATTTATTTTTTGTAAAAAATTTAACAAAATTTATTTTTTTTTTTTAATGCAATGGATTTATTTCTTTGTTTAAAAATATTTCTAAAGTATAATTTATAATATCATGTTTTATTTTGCAAAACAAAAATGTTTTTAAATATTAAATATTAAAAATAAGTTTTCACAACTCACATTTTAAATATTTGAATTCGAATATTGAATCTACCAGGCATGTTCTGACAATCGCACGATTTGAAATCGCATGTGATTTTAAAAACGCAAAATTTATTTCACTCAAAAATAGAAAAATATTCTAATGGAGACCGTGGTTACTGGTTGCTGGCCGAATCAGCATATGCCATACAGCCGTATGTTTTAGTCCGTACGTTCGTTTAAATCGCCAATTTAAGTAAACAAATGACGCTAAAAATTGGTTAAAAATAAAGCAAGTTTTTAGCTTGGTATTTTTATTTAAAAAAGTGTAAAATTGTTATCATTTTTGTTAAGAAGTTTTGCTTGAACATATTTCATCAGTCCACTACAATATCCTCTTGTGATTTGAAATCGCATTTTTTGTTAAGAAGTTCTGCTGGAACATATTTTTTTATATTAAGCGTTTTCCAGAACACCTATTTGGCGATTTCGAATCGTATAATTTTTTTTAGCGTCTTGCGTTCGCCAGAACACCCTCTTGGCGTTTATAAAACGAAAACGCAAAATTTATGCGATTTGCGTTTTTCAGAACATGCCCGTACATGTATTTCAAGATTTTCGAAAGCTTTTCAAAATTTTCAAAATTTAAAAGAGCGAGATATTTAAACATTACAGACCGAAATTTAATTTTTCTTTACTTTCCATTTGAAAATAATTGAAAGTTTTACTTTTAACACAATACTGGTGGACTACATTTGAAAATATTTAAATTCGAATATTGATTCTACATGTTTTAGAGATCTTCTAAAATATTCGAAACTTTAAAAACTTAAAACTTTTAAAAATTTAAAAGAACATTTGTTTTATTTCTAAAGTACTAAAATCAATTTTTGCTTTAAAACCCAAAACAAAATACAAATTTTACTTGAAAAGATAGAAGCAATGCGTATTTAATTCTATATTTCAATCATGATTAAAAAAAAATATCATGACTGTGATAAAGTTATTGAAATTTTTTTATGTTTGTTTTCCATTTTGCTAAACGGAAGACAATTTAAAATATTCCATGATAATAACTTCGATTATACAACAACCGATTTTGGGTTTTGATAGTTACAAATACATTCAATCGGTGGTCTGTTTTAAATCAAGTTATTTTCCAATTATTTTCTCTTTTAAAAGCGTTTTTAAAACAAATTTTTTTGTTCAATTCAAATACAGCAAGAAATGTGAATTTTTTTGTTGTGTCCTGAGTAATATTTAGGCCATAGTGAGTTTAGAATACTTTGGTTTGGGTTTCGTTTTTATAACAATTTCTTTGCGTTTTAAATACAAAATTTGGAACATAATTTTAAATTGTTTTAAATCAAGAATATTTCGTATTTACAATGCCATAATAAACTGTGCTGAAATTTATTTAACGGTGGAAATTAAACTTAATCGATTGCTTGACCACATAACAATCAATATCATCCTATAACTGATTGATATTTTTTTTGCTGAATTTTTACTCCTCGATTGTGAATATTTTGATGAGTTTCTATTTTACTTGGAGTTAAGAACGAAACATTGTTTTATTACAGTTTGTATTTGCTGAGTTATTAAAATATAGGCGTTAATTTTTTTATTCAATATTTTTTAAATTGTTTTCCTTTTAGGGAACTTTGTTTTGTATTTCAAGTTTTTAAGTTTATCTCCGAAAAAAAAAAGAAAAAATACTTTTGAAATGAAAATTTTCATTCGGTATATAGAAAAGAGAATTGATTTCATGTAACTTTAGTTTCTATGGTGTATTATGAAAGTATTAAAACACAAATAAGAATTAATTTTTGTTAAATAAAACAAAATAAAAAAACAAATATTTTCCCACAAAAAATAACATTTAAAAAAATTTTTTTTAATTAAATTTTTATTTAATTAAAATTTTTTTTAAATATTTAAATTTTTTTTTAAAATATTAAATTTTTTTTTAAATATTTAATTTTTTTTTATATATTTAAATAAATAATAAATATAATAATAAATAATAAATATTTAAAAAAAAAAATTAAATATTTAATTTTTTTTTCAGTATAAAAAATATTTGAAAACACATTTTTTTAACAAAAATATAAAACTGCCATACATTTTTACAACAACAATTTTTTTATATTGTATAAAACATGATGCCAAGATAAAAGTGAACTGAAAAAATTATGTATTCCCTTGTAATTGAAAAAAAACTTTGGATTTAAAACAAGAAAAAAAATATTTTCTTAAATAACAATTAAAAAAAATACGTATTAATTAAAATCATTATATTAAAGAAAAAAAAAAGAAAACAGCTTTAAAAACTTAAAGTAAAAAAGCAAAACAACCCACTCTCCAAAACAAAAAAAAAATTAAAGAAAATCATCTCAAAAACCTTAAAAATATCTTCACTGACCTGAAACATTTTTAATATAAAAAAAAACCTTTGCACCTTAACATAAAAATTAAAAAAAAGATATAAAATATAAAATATTTAAAAACAAAATTATTACAGAACTAAATCTATATTATTACTACAAGAAAAATTTAAATTAAAAATTAAAAAAAGATAACAAGACTCAAAAAAATAAATCTTAAAGAAATTATGACAAGAAAAATCGAAAAAAAAATCTTAAACTTGACAATTTTCTGCTCTCACTTATGATTTTAATATTATTTTTTTTTTAATACTAAAAATTTTCTAGAAGCGCTTTTAATTTCTTAATTTTGTGTATAAACTTTTTTAAATAATTTGTGTTCTTTTTTTTCCCTTTAACTTTAAGTTAAATTTAAACAATAAAAAATGAATACAAAATAGGAATTATATGTTAAGGTTTAAGTCAATTTTTTTTTATTATTATTATTATTATTATTATTCATTTATAAAATATTTGATATACAATTAATTAACGTAATAAAAATAAATATAATGTAATAATAAAACAACAACATTTATTCATTACTTTAAATAAATAATTGAATTGGCAGTACATCTTCCTTTTCATATAAAAAATTAAAAACAAAACAAAAAAAAAATATTTTTTATACGATAAAGAAATAAAAAAAGGAAACATTTCCCAGTGGCAAGTGAGAGAAAATTTTTTCTACAAGAGATCTCTACTAACACAGCTTAAGGTCAAGTATTTAAATGTTTTAATTTGTTTTATTTATTTTAATTTAATTTTTATTTAATTTTTTCAGATCATTTTAAACAAGACTCTTAAGTCATAAGACTCTTTTTTTAATTTCATATGACATGAGATGCTTTATGTCATATTACATTATTACTGGCTACCATCAAGAACAGCTGCTCTTATTACATGGCCTAAATGGTTTTGGTGGTGTTTTTATTTCAAAGTCTTCTCGTGTTTTCTGCTAAGTAACTTACAACCTGTAATTGCTACCATAGAACTGGAAGTAGTCGCCGTAGTTTAGTAGGTAAAGTACATACATAACATACATAATTGGTCATTACAACCCTTCAGTCAGGATTACGACCTAGTTTCTTACACCACTTATGTTGTGTGTGTAATTTTATACGTGAGTGGTGGGACCTACAGTTTAAAGTTGACTCCGAACGAAAGATTTTTGGAGAATCTTTTCATGGCAATTTTACTTTACTCTCAGAGATTTTGTCAGAAATCTGCTGAGAGAAAGCCGCCGAAAAAATACTTTTTGTATTTTGTTTTGATGTCTGGCCTGGGGCTCGAACCCTGGCTTTACGTCTAATAAGTCAATACACTACCTACTAGACTACGACTTAGTAGGTAAAGTGTGCTGGCTTATTAGACGCAAGGCTACGCGGTCCACAAACCACATCAGACATTTCCAACAAATTGAAATACGAAAAAATACTTCTTCGGCTACTTCCTCTCAGCAGATAAATAAAAAAATAAAAAGATTCTCAAACATAAATCTGTCGTTCGGAATCGACTTTAAACTGTATGTCCTCTACCACTCATGTATAAAAATTAACACACACAACATAAGTGGTGTGAAACGCTAGGCCGTGTATTTCTGACTGAAGGGTTGTAAGGGTATTATCAGTGGAATCCCTTAATAAATAGTGACGCTTGGAAACACTGCTTTAGTTTACTGATCATTTATAAATATTTTTTGCCGTGAGCACCTAATCCATGCATTAAGCTTTGTTATACATATCGTTGGTCTCATGTAGAAACGCCCTAACTCGCACTTTTTTCGAAAATGTTTTTTTTTTGTAATTCCAATGCATTTAACACAAATACACATTGGAATCACAAAGAAAAAAATCAATTTCGAAAAAAGTGTGAGTTAGGGCCTTTCTACATAATACCAACGATATGTACATACGTCTGTTGATTGGTACGTACAGCTAAGAGTTTTGGGAGAAACTTATGCTTCAAAGAAATTAAATTTAAATCTCGTTTGGTTTGAATGGAATTAGTTTTGATCGTAATGATTTTAATATTGTTGTGTTGGTTCAATTTCCTTTAGAGATGGATTAGTAGTCTCTTTTTTAATTGAAAATTTTATAATTTTTTTTATTTAAAAAATTGTTTTAGTTTTGTACGAATTTTAAATTGTTTGAAATTTATCTTTTCTCTCGCTGGGTTATAAATATTTCATAAAAAAAATGATGTAATTAAAAATTAAAAATATTTGCATTGTAATTATATTTCAAAAATCCTCTCTTTTATGCATAATTTCAATTTATTTTTAAAGTTTATTTATTTCATTAATATTAGCATTAAAAATAATTAAATGTGTTGCCTTTAAAATTGTCCTGTAAAAGGGTAGTTTAATTATTTTATTTTTATTAATTTATTTTATATTTTTAATGATAATATTTTTTGCTTAAGATAAACATTAATTAAAAAAGAATTTAATTAGCAAAAAATTAGCTTAACTATTTATGAAGAAAAAAAAGAAAACAAGAAAATTAAACACTAAAAATATTTTCAATATTGAGCAACAATTTACCAATTTTTTGTAATGGCCTCTTACAGAAATAGTCCGAAATAGTCAGAAAAAAATATTGTGTATTGAGTTTGGATAAATAAATAAAACTAATAGAAACAATAATAAAAAAAATAATAACTCGAAAATTCTTAAAATTATACAATAGAAATTAAAAAATTAAACAGAAAACATAAATTCTTCTTATATTATTCTCATTATTAATTTAAATACTTAAAAATATATTAATTAATATTAATTACTATAAAATTGTATTAATAAAACTGATGAAAAAAGAAAATGAAATAAATTTAAAGTTTACACAACAATAAGAATATGGTGAAAAAATATATGAAAGAAAAATAAAAAAATATATATAACTTATTTTATTTGATCTCAGAATCTCTAATAGAAATCTACCGATAATCTACCTAAAAGTACGTCCTCGGACCTTTCCAATGTCAGCCCTTTCATTCTAATAGGTCCAGTGGGTCCAGAGTTATAAGCGTTTGAAGATTCCTATTAACCTCTGGCCTTTCTAGACTTGGACTTGGACCTGCTCGATTTTATTTTGGCACTATCAGAAAGTACGACCTCAGACCTTTCCAATGGCCCACATTTTATTCTAATATGTCCAATGGGTCCAGAGTTATAAGCGTTTAAAAATTCCTATTAATCGGCAGTTGCTTGCTGTATGTTTCTGTTGGCCTGGTATTTGACAAAAAAATGTTCACAAGAAATTTGAACTGAAAAACCGTTACTGTGTGTGTGTGTGTGACGAAGGCCTCATTTACACTTTCAAAAATTAAACTTTCTCGCCTCGGACTTGGACCTGGTCGATTTTATTTGGGCACTATCAGAAAGTACGACCTCAGACCTTTCCAATGGCCCCCATTTTATTCTAATAGGTCCAATGGATCCAGAGCTATAAGCGTTTAAAAATTCCTGTTAGAAAGAAATTTGAACTGAAAAACCGTTACTGTGTGTGTGTGTGTGTGTGTGAGTGACGAAGGCCTCATTTACACTCAAAAATTAAACTTTCTCGCCTCGGACTTGGACCTGGTCGATTTTATTTGGGCACTATCTGAAAGTACGTCCTCAGACCTTTCCAATGGCAGCCCTTTCATTCTAATAGGTCCAGTGGGTCCAGAGTTATAAGCGTTTGAAGATTCCTATTAACCTCTGGCCTTTCTAGACTTGGACTTGGACCTGCTCGATTTTATTTTGGCACTATCTGAAAGTACGACCTCAGACCTTTCCAATGGCCCACATTTTATTCTAATAGGTCCAATGGGTCCAGAGTTATAAGCGTTTAAAAATTCCTATTAATCGGCAGTTGCTTGCTGTATGTTTCTGTTGGCCTGGTATTTGACAAAAAAATGTTCACAAGAAATTTGAACTGAAAAACCGTTACTGTGTGTGTGTGAGTGATGAAGGCCTCGTTTACACTTTCAAAAATTAAACTTTCTCGCCTCGGACTTGGACCTGGTCGATTTTATTTGGGCACTATCTGAAAGTACGTCCTCAGACCTTTCCAATGGCAGCCCTTTCATTCTAATAGGTCCAGTGGGTCCAGAGTTATAAGCGTTTGAAGATTCCCATTAACCTCTGGCCTTTCTAGACTTGGACTTGGACCTGCTCGATTTTATTTTCGCACTATCTGAAAGTACGACCTCAGACCTTTCCAATGGCCCCCATTTTATTCTAATAGGTCCAATGGATCCAGAGCTATAAGCGTTTAAAAATTCCTGTTAGAAAGAAATTTGAACTGAAAAACCGTTACTGTGTGTGTGTGTGTGAGTGATGAAGGCCTCGTTTACACTTTCAAAAATTAAACTTTCTCGCCTCGGACTTGGACCTGGTCGATTTTATTTGGGCACTATCTGAAAGTACGTCCTCAGACCTTTCCAATGGCAGCCCTTTCATTCTAATAGGTCCAGTGGGTCCAGAGTTGTAAGCGTTTGAAGATTCCCATTAACCTCTGGCCTTTCTAGACTTGGACTTGGACCTGCTCGATTTTATTTTCGCACTATCTGAAAGTACGACCTCAGACCTTTCCAATGGCCCCCATTTTATTCTAATAGGTCCAATGGATCCAGAGCTATAAGCGTTTAAAAATTCCGATTAATCGGCAGTTGCTTGCTGTATGTTTCTGTTGGCCTGGTATTTGACAAAAAAATGTTCACAAGAAATTTGAACTGAAAAACCGTTACTGTGTGTGTGTGAGTGACGAAGGCCTCATTTACACTTTCAAAAATTAAACTTTCTCGCCTCGGACTTGGAGCTGGTCGATTTTATTTGGGCACTATCTGAAAGTACGTCCTCAGACCTTTCCAATGGCAGCCCTTTCATTCTAATAGGTCCAGTGGGTCCAGAGTTGTAAGCGTTTGAAGATTCCCATTAACCTCTGGCCTTTCTAGACTTGGACTTGGACCTGGTCGATTTTATTTTCGCACTATCTGAAAGTACGACCTCAGACCTTTCCAATGGCCCCCATTTTATTCTAATAGGTCCAATGGGTCCAGAGTTATAAGCGTTTAAAAATTCCTGTTAGAAAGAAATTTGAACTGAAAAACCGTTACTGTGTGTGTGTGTGTGTGTGTGTGAGTGATGAAGGCCTCATTTACACTTTCAAAAATTAAACTTTCTCGCCTCGGACTTGGACCTGGTCGATTTTATTTGGGCACTACCTGAAAGTACGTCCTCAGACCTTTCCAATGGCAGCCCTTTCATTCTAATAGGTCCAGTGGGTCCAGAGTTATAAGCGTTTGAAGATTCCTATTAACCTCTGGCCTTTCTAGACTTGGACTTGGACCTGCTCGATTTTATTTTGGCACTATCTGAAAGTACGACCTCAGACCTTTCCAATGGCCCACATTTTATTCTAATAGGTCCAATGGGTCCAGAGTTATAAGCGTTTAAAAATTCCTATTAATCGGCAGTTGCTTGCTGTATGTTTCTGTTGGCCTGGTATTTGACAAAAAAATGTTCACAAGAAATTTGAACTGAAAAACCGTTACTGTGTGTGTGTGAGTGACGAAGGCCTCATTTACACTTTCAAAAATTAAACTTTCTCGCCTCGGACTTGGACCTGGTCGATTTTATTTGGGCACTATCTGAAAGTACGTCCTCAGACCTTTCCAATGGCAGCCCTTTCATTCTAATAGGTCCAGTGGGTCCAGAGTTATAAGCGTTTGAAGATTCCCATTAACCTCTGGCCTTTCTAGACTTGGACTTGGACCTGCTCGATTTTATTTTCGCACTATCTGAAAGTACGACCTCAGACCTTTCCAATGGCCCCCATTTTATTCTAATAGGTCCAATGGATCCAGAGCTATAAGCGTTTAAAAATTCCTGTTAGAAAGAAATTTGAACTGAAAAACCGTTACTGTGTGTGTGTGTGTGTGTGTGTGAGTGATGAAGGCCTCATTTACACTTTCAAAAATTAAACTTTCTCGCCTCGGACTTGGACCTGGTCGATTTTATTTGGGCACTACCTGAAAGTACGTCCTCAGACCTTTCCAATGGCAGCCCTTTCATTCTAATAGGTCCAGTGGGTCCAGAGTTATAAGCGTTTGAAGATTCCTATTAACCTCTGGCCTTTCTAGACTTGGACTTGGACCTGCTCGATTTTATTTTCGCACTATCTGAAAGTACGACCTCAGACCTTTCCAATGGCCCCCATTTTATTCTAATAGGTCCAATGGATCCAGAGCTATAAGCGTTTAAAAATTCCTGTTAGAAAGAAATTTGAACTGAAAAACCGTTACTGTTTGTGTGTGTGTGTGTGTGAGTGATGAAGGCCTCGTTTACACTTTAAAAAATTAAACTTTCTCGCCTCGGACTTGGACCTGGTCGATTTTATTTGGGCACTATCTGAAAGTACGTCCTCAGACCTTTCCAATGGCAGCCCTTTCATTCTAATAGGTCCAGTGGGTCCAGAGTTATAAGCGTTTGAAGATTCCTATTAACCTCTGGCCTTTCTAGACTTGGACTTGGACCTGCTCGATTTTATTTTGGCACTATCAGAAAGTACGACCTCAGACCTTTCCAATGGCCCACATTTTATTCTAATAGGTCCAATGGGTCCAGAGTTATAAGCTTTTAAAAATTCCGATTGATCGGCAGTTGCTTGCTGTATGTTTCTGTTGGCCTGGTATTTGACAAAAAAATGTTCACAAGAAATTTGAACTGAAAAACCGTTACTGTGTGTGTGTGAGTGACGAAGGCCTCATTTACACTTTCAAAAATTAAACTTTCTCGCCTCGGACTTGGACCTGGTCGATTTTATTTGGGCACTATCTGAAAGTACGTCCTCAGACCTTTCCAATGGCAGCCCTTTCATTCTAATAGGTCCAGTGGGTCCAGAGTTATAAGCGTTTGAAGATTCCTATTAACCTCTGGCCTTTCTAGACTTGGACTTGGACCTGCTCGATTTTATTTTGGCACTATCTGAAAGTACGACCTCAGACCTTTCCAATGGCCCCCATTTTATTCTAATAGGTCCAATGGATCCAGAGCTATAAGCGTTTAAAAATTCCTGTTAGAAAGAAATTTGAACTGAAAAACCGTTACTGTTTGTGTGTGTGTGTGTGTGAGTGATGAAGGCCTCGTTTACACTTTAAAAAATTAAACTTTCTCGCCTCGGACTTGGACCTGGTCGATTTTATTTGGGCACTATCTGAAAGTACGTCCTCAGACCTTTCCAATGGCAGCCCTTTCATTCTAATAGGTCCAGTGGGTCCAGAGTTATAAGCGTTTGAAGATTCCTATTAACCTCTGGCCTTTCTAGACTTGGACTTGGACCTGCTCGATTTTATTTTCGCACTATCTGAAAGTACGACCTCAGACCTTTCCAATGGCCCACATTTTATTCTAATAGGTCCAATGGGTCCAGAGTTATAAGCGTTTAAAAATTCCTATTAATCGGCAGTTGCTTGCTGTATGTTTCTGTTGGCCTGGTATTTGACAAAAAAATGTTCACAAGAAATTTGAACTGAGAAACCGTTACTGTGTGTGTGTGAGTGACGAAGGCCTCATTTACACTTTCAAAAATTAAACTTTCTCGCCTCGGACTTGGATCAGGTCGATTTTATTTGGGGACTATCTGAAAGTACGTCCTCAGACCTTTCCAATGGCAGCCCTTTCATTCTAATAGGTCCAGTGGGTCCAGAGTTATAAGCGTTTGAAGATTCCTATTAACCTCTGGCCTTTCTAGACTTGGACTTGGACCTGGTCGATTTTATTTTCGCACTATCTGAAAGTACGACCTCAGACCTTTCCAATGGCCCCCATTTTATTCTAATAGGTCCAATGGGTCCAGAGTTATAAGCGTTTAAAAATTCCTGTTAGAAAGAAATTTGAACTGAAAAACCGTTACTGTGTGTGTGTGTGTGTGTGTGTGAGTGATGAAGGCCTCATTTACACTTTCAAAAATTAAACTTTCTCGCCTCGGACTTGGACCTGGTCGATTTTATTTGGGCACTACCTGAAAGTACGTCCTCAGACCTTTCCAATGGCAGCCCTTTCATTCTAATAGGTCCAGTGGGTCCAGAGTTATAAGCGTTTGAAGATTCCCATTAACCTCTGGCCTTTCTAGACTTGGACTTGGACCTGCTCGATTTTATTTTGGCACTATCAGAAAGTACGACCTCAGACCTTTCCAATGGCCCCCATTTTATTCTAATACGTCCAATGGGTCCAGAGTTATAAGCGTTTAAAAATTCCTGTTAGAAAGAAATTTGAACTGAAAAACCGTTACTGTTTGTGTGTGTGTGTGTGTGTGTGAGTGATGAAGGCCTCGTTTACACTTTAAAAAATTAAACTTTCTCGCCTCGGACTTGGACCTGGTCGATTTTATTTGGGCACTATCTGAAAGTACGTCCTCAGACCTTTCCAATGGCAGCCCTTTCATTCTAATAGGTCCAGTGGGTCCAGAGTTATAAGCGTTTGAAGATTCCTATTAACCTCTGGCCTTTCTAGACTTGGACTTGGACCTGCTCGATTTTATTTTCGCACTATCTGAAAGTACGACCTCAGACCTTTCCAATGGCCCACATTTTATTCTATTAGGTCCAATGGGTCCAGAGTTATAAGCGTTTAAAAATTCCTATTAATCGGCAGTTGCTTGCTGTATGTTTCTGTTGGCCTGGTATTTGACAAAAAAATGTTCACAAGAAATTTGAACTGAAAAACCGTTACTGTGTGTGTGTGAGTGACGAAGGCCTCATTTACACTTTCAAAAATTAAACTTTCTCGCCTCGGACTTGGACCTGGTCGATTTTATTTGGGCACTATCTGAAAGTACGTCCTCAGACCTTTCCAATGGCAGCCCTTTCATTCTAATAGGTCCAGTGGGTCCAGAGTTATAAGCGTTTGAAGATTCCTATTAACCTCTGGCCTTTCTAGACTTGGACTTGGACCTGCTCGATTTTATTTTGGCACTATCTGAAAGTACGACCTCAGACCTTTCCAATGGCCCCCATTTTATTCTAATAGGTCCAATGGATCCAGAGCTATAAGCGTTTAAAAATTCCTGTTAGAAAGAAATTTGAACTGAAAAACCGTTACTGTGTGTGTGTGTGTGAGTGATGAAGGCCTCGTTTACACTTTAAAAAATTAAACTTTCTCGCCTCGGACTTGGACCTGGTCGATTTTATTTGGGCACTATCTGAAAGTACGTCCTCAGACCTTTCCAATGGCAGCCCTTTCATTCTAATAGGTCCAGTGGGTCCAGAGTTATAAGCGTTTGAAGATTCCTATTAACCTCTGGCCTTTCTAGACTTGGACTTGGACCTGCTCGATTTTATTTTCGCACTATCTGAAAGTACGACCTCAGACCTTTCCAATGGCCCACATTTTATTCTAATAGGTCCAATGGGTCCAGAGTTATAAGCGTTTAAAAATTCCTATTAATCGGCAGTTGCTTGCTGTATGTTTCTGTTGGCCTGGTATTTGACAAAAAAATGTTCACAAGAAATTTGAACTGAGAAACCGTTACTGTGTGTGTGTGAGTGACGAAGGCCTCATTTACACTTTCAAAAATTAAACTTTCTCGCCTCGGACTTGGATCAGGTCGATTTTATTTGGGGACTATCTGAAAGTACGTCCTCAGACCTTTCCAATGGCAGCCCTTTCATTCTAATAGGTCCAGTGGGTCCAGAGTTATAAGCGTTTGAAGATTCCTATTAACCTCTGGCCTTTCTAGACTTGGACTTGGACCTGGTCGATTTTATTTTCGCACTATCTGAAAGTACGACCTCAGACCTTTCCAATGGCCCCCATTTTATTCTAATAGGTCCAATGGGTCCAGAGTTATAAGCGTTTAAAAATTCCTGTTAGAAAGAAATTTGAACTGAAAAACCGTTACTGTGTGTGTGTGTGTGTGTGTGTGAGTGATGAAGGCCTCATTTACACTTTCAAAAATTAAACTTTCTCGCCTCGGACTTGGACCTGGTCGATTTTATTTGGGCACTACCTGAAAGTACGTCCTCAGACCTTTCCAATGGCAGCCCTTTCATTCTAATAGGTCCAGTGGGTCCAGAGTTATAAGCGTTTGAAGATTCCCATTAACCTCTGGCCTTTCTAGACTTGGACTTGGACCTGCTCGATTTTATTTTGGCACTATCAGAAAGTACGACCTCAGACCTTTCCAATGGCCCACATTTTATTCTAATAGGTCCAATGGGTCCAGAGTTATAAGCTTTTAAAAATTCCGATTGATCGGCAGTTGCTTGCTGTATGTTTCTGTTGGCCTGGTATTTGACAAAAAAATGTTCACAAGAAATTTGAACTGAAAAACCGTTACTGTGTGTGTGTGAGTGACGAAGGCCTCATTTACACTTTCAAAAATTAAACTTTCTCGCCTCGGACTTGGACCTGGTCGATTTTATTTGGGCACTATCTGAAAGTACGTCCTCAGACCTTTCCAATGGCAGCCCTTTCATTCTAATAGGTCCAGTGGGTCCAGAGTTATAAGCGTTTGAAGATTCCTATTAACCTCTGGCCTTTCTAGACTTGGACTTGGACCTGCTCGATTTTATTTTGGCACTATCTGAAAGTACGACCTCAGACCTTTCCAATGGCCCCCATTTTATTCTAATAGGTCCAATGGATCCAGAGCTATAAGCGTTTAAAAATTCCTGTTAGAAAGAAATTTGAACTGAAAAACCGTTACTGTGTGTGTGTGTGTGAGTGATGAAGGCCTCGTTTACACTTTAAAAAATTAAACTTTCTCGCCTCGGACTTGGACCTGGTCGATTTTATTTGGGCACTATCTGAAAGTACGTCCTCAGACCTTTCCAATGGCAGCCCTTTCATTCTAATAGGTCCAGTGGGTCCAGAGTTATAAGCGTTTGAAGATTCCTATTAACCTCTGGCCTTTCTAGACTTGGACTTGGACCTGCTCGATTTTATTTTCGCACTATCTGAAAGTACGACCTCAGACCTTTCCAATGGCCCCCATTTTATTCTAATAGGTCCAATGGATCCAGAGTTTTAAGCGTTTAAAAATTCCTGTTAGAAAGAAATTTGAACTGAAAAACCGTTACTGTTTGTGTGTGTGTGTGTGTGTGTGAGTGATGAAGGCCTCGTTTACACTTTAAAAAATTAAACTTTCTCGCCTCGGACTTGGACCTGGTCGATTTTATTTGGGCACTATCTGAAAGTACGTCCTCAGACCTTTCCAATGGCAGCCCTTTCATTCTAATAGGTCCAGTGGGTCCAGAGTTATAAGCGTTTGAAGATTCCTATTAACCTCTGGCCTTTCTAGACTTGGACTTGGACCTGCTCGATTTTATTTTCGCACTATCTGAAAGTACGACCTCAGACCTTTCCAATGGCCCACATTTTATTCTATTAGGTCCAATGGGTCCAGAGTTATAAGCGTTTAAAAATTCCTATTAATCGGCAGTTGCTTGCTGTATGTTTCTGTTGGCCTGGTATTTGACAAAAAAATGTTCACAAGAAATTTGAACTGAGAAACCGTTACTGTGTGTGTGTGAGTGACGAAGGCCTCATTTACACTTTAAAAAATTAAACTTTCTCGCCTCGGACTTGGACCTGGTCGATTTTATTTGGGGACTATCTGAAAGTACGTCCTCAGACCTTTCCAATGGCAGCCCTTTCATTCTAATAGGTCCAGTGGGTCCAGAGTTATAAGCGTTTGAAGATTCCTATTAACCTCTGGCCTTTCTAGACTTGGACTTGGACCTGCTCGATTTTATTTTGGCACTATCTGAAAGTACGACCTCAGACCTTTCCAATGGCCCCCATTTTATTCTAATACGTCCAATGGGTCCAGAGTTATAAGCGTTTAAAAATTCCTGTTAGAAAGAAATTTGAACTGAAAAACCGTTACTGTGTGTGTGTGTGTGTGTGTGTGAGTGATGAAGGCCTCATTTACACTTTCAAAAATTAAACTTTCTCGCCTCGGACTTGGACCTGGTCGATTTTATTTGGGCACTACCTGAAAGTACGTCCTCAGACCTTTCCAATGGCAGCCCTTTCATTCTAATAGGTCCAGTGGGTCCAGAGTTATAAGCGTTTGAAGATTCCCATTAACCTCTGGCCTTTCTAGACTTGGACTTGGACCTGCTCGATTTTATTTTGGCACTATCAGAAAGTACGACCTCAGACCTTTCCAATGGCCCCCATTTTATTCTAATACGTCCAATGGGTCCAGAGTTATAAGCGTTTAAAAATTCCTGTTAGAAAGAAATTTGAACTGAAAAACCGTTACTGTTTGTGTGTGTGTGTGTGTGTGTGAGTGATGAAGGCCTCGTTTACACTTTAAAAAATTAAACTTTCTCGCCTCGGACTTGGACCTGGTCGATTTTATTTGGGCACTATCTGAAAGTACGTCCTCAGACCTTTCCAATGGCAGCCCTTTCATTCTAATAGGTCCAGTGGGTCCAGAGTTATAAGCGTTTGAAGATTCCTATTAACCTCTGGCCTTTCTAGACTTGGACTTGGACCTGCTCGATTTTATTTTCGCACTATCTGAAAGTACGACCTCAGACCTTTCCAATGGCCCACATTTTATTCTAATAGGTCCAATGGGTCCAGAGTTATAAGCGTTTAAAAATTCCTATTAATCGGCAGTTGCTTGCTGTATGTTTCTGTTGGCCTGGTATTTGACAAAAAAATGTTCACAAGAAATTTGAACTGAAAAACCGTTACTGTGTGTGTGTGAGTGACGAAGGCCTCGTTTACACTTTCAAAAATTAAACTTTCTCGCCTCGGACTTGGACCTGGTCGATTTTATTTGGGGACTATCTGAAAGTACGTCCTCAGACCTTTCCAATGGCAGCCCTTTCATTCTAATAGGTCCAGTGGGTCCAGAGTTATAAGCATTTGAAGATTCCCATTAACCTCTGGCCTTTCTAGACTTGGACTTGGACCTGCTCGATTTTATTTTGGCACTATCAGAAAGTACGACCTCAGACCTTTCCAATGGCCCCATTTTATTCTAATAGGTCCAATGGATCCAGAGCTATAAGCGTTTAAAAATTCCTGTTAGAAAGAAATTTGAACTGAAAAACCGTTACTGTGTGTGCGTGTGTGTGTGTGTGAGTGACGAAGGCCTCGTTTACACTTTAAAAAATTAAACTTTCTCGCCTCGGACTTGGACCTGGTCGATTTTATTTGGGCACTATCTGAAAGTACGTCCTTAGACCTTTAAAATGGCAGCCCTTTCATTCTAATAGGTCCAGTGGGTCCAGAGTTATAAGCGTTTGAAGATTCCTATTAACCTCTGGCCTTTCTAGACTTGGACTTGGACCTGCTCGATTTTATTTTGGCACTATCAGAAAGTACGACCTCAGACCTTTCCAATGGCCCCCATTTTATTCTAATAGGTCCAATGGGTCCAGAGTTATAAGCGTTTAAAAATTCCTATTAATCGGCAGTTGCTTGCTGTATGTTTCTGTTGGCCTGGTATTTGACAAAAAAATGTTCACAAGAAATTTGAACTGAAAAACCGTTACTGTGTGTGTGTGAGTGACGAAGGCCTCATTTACACTTTCAAAAATTAAACTTTCTCGCCTCGGTCTTGGATCAGGTCGATTTTATTTGGGGACTATCTGAAAGTACGTCCTCAGACCTTTCCAATGGCAGCCCTTTCATTCTAATAGGTCCAGTGGGTCCAGAGTTATAAGCGTTTGAAGATTCCTATTAACCTCTGGCCTTTCTAGACTTGGACTTGGACCTGCTCGATTTTATTTTGGCACCATCTGAAAGTACGACCTCAGACCTTTCCAATGGCCCCCATTTTATTCTAATAGGTCCAATGGATCCAGAGCTATAAGCGTTTAAAAATTCCTGTTAGAAAGAAATTTGAACTGAAAAACCGTTACTGTGTGTGTGTGTGTGTGTGTGTGAGTGATGAAGGCCTCATTTACACTTTCAAAAATTAAACTTTCTCGCCTCGGACTTGGACCTGGTCGATTTTATTTGGGCACTACCTGAAAGTACGTCCTCAGACCTTTCCAATGGCAGCCCTTTCATTCTAATAGGTCCAGTGGGTCCAGAGTTATAAGCGTTTGAAGATTCCCATTAACCTCTGGCCTTTCTAGACTTGGACTTGGACCTGCTCGATTTTATTTTGGCACTATCAGAAAGTACGACCTCAGACCTTTCCAATGGCCCACATTTTATTCTAATAGGTCCAATGGGTCCAGAGTTATAAGCGTTTAAAAATTCCGATTAATCGGCAGTTGCTTGCTGTATGTTTCTGTTGGCCTGGTATTTGACAAAAAAATGTTCACAAGAAATTTGAACTGAAAAACCGTTACTGTGTGTGTGTGAGTGACGAAGGCCTCATTTACACTTTCAAAAATTAAACTTTCTCGCCTCGGACTTGGACCTGGTCGATTTTATTTGGGCACTATCTGAAAGTACGTCCTCAGACCTTTCCAATGGCAGCCCTTTCATTCTAATAGGTCCAGTGGGTCCAGAGTTGTAAGCGTTTGAAGATTCCCATTAACCTCTGGCCTTTCTAGACTTGGACTTGGACCTGCTCGATTTTATTTTCGGACTATCAGAAAGTACGACCTCAGACCTTTCCAATGGCCCCCATTTTATTCTAATAGGTCCAATGGATCCAGAGCTATAAGCGTTTAAAAATTCCTGTTAGAAAGAAATTTGAACTGAAAAACCGTTACTGTGTGTGTGTGTGTGTGTGTGTGAGTGATGAAGGCCTCGTTTACACTTTCAAAAATTAAACTTTCTCGCCTCGGACTTGGACCTGGTCGATTTTATTTGGGCACTATCTGAAAGTACGTCCTCAGACCTTTCCAATGGCAGCCCTTTCATTCTAATAGGTCCAGTGGGTCCAGAGTTATAAGCGTTTGAAGATTCCCATTAACCTCTGGCCTTTCTAGACTTGGACTTGGACCTGGTCGATTTTATTTTGGCACTATCAGAAAGTACGACCTCAGACCTTTCCAATGGCCCCCATTTTATTCTAATAGGTCCAATGGATCCAGAGTTTTAAGCGTTTAAAAATTCCTATTAATCGGCAGTTGCTTGCTGTATGTTTCTGTTGGCCTGGTATTTGACAAAAAAATTTTCACAAGAAATTTGAACTGAAAAACCGTTACTGTGTGTGTGTGAGTGACGAAGGCCTCGTTTACACTTTCAAAAATTAAACTTTCTCGCCTCGGACTTGGACCTGGTCGATTTTATTTGGGCACTATCTGAAAGTACGTCCTCAGACCTTTCCAATGGCAGCCCTTTCATTCTAATAGGTCCAGTGGGTCCAGAGTTATAAGCGTTTGAAGATTCCTATTAACCTCTGGCCTTTCTAGACTTGGACTTGGACCTGGTCGATTTTATTTTGGCACTATCAGAAAGTACGACCTCAGACCTTTCCAATGGCCCCCATTTTATTCTAATAGGTCCAATGGATCCAGAGCTATAAGCGTTTAAAAATTCCTGTTAGAAAGAAATTTGAACTGAAAAACCGTTAGTGTGTGTGTGTGTGTGTGTGTGTGAGTGACGAAGGCCTCGTTTACACTTTCAAAAATTAAACTTTCTCGCCTCGGACTTGGACCTGGTCGATTTTATTTTGGCACTATCAGAAAGTACGTCCTCAGACCTTTCCAATGGCAGCCCTTTCATTCTAATAGGTCCAGTGGGTCCAGAGTTATAAGCGTTTGAAGATTCTCATTAACCTCTGGCCTTTCTAGACTTGGACTTGGACCTGCTCGATTTTATTTTGGCACTATCTGAAAGTACGACCTCAGACCTTTCCAATGGCCCACATTTTATTCTAATAGGTCCAATGGATCCAGAGTTATAAGCGTTTAAAAATTCCTGTTAGAAAGAAATTTGAACTGAAAAACCGTTAGTGTGTGTGTGTGTGTGTGTGTGTGAGTGACGAAGGCCTCGTTTACACTCTCAAAAATTAAACTTTCTCGCCTCGGACTTGGACCTGGTCGATTTTATTTGGGCACTATCTGAAAGTACGTCCTCAGACCTTTCCAATGGCAGCCCTTTCATTCTAATAGGTCCAGTGTGTCCAGAGTTATAAGCGTTTGAAGATTCCCATTAACCTCTGGCCTTTCTAGACTTGGACTTGGACCTGCTCGATTTTATTTTGGCACTATCAGAAAGTACGACCTCAGACCTTTCCAATGGCCCCCATTTTATTCTAATAGGTCCAATGGGTCCAGAGTTATAAGCGTTTAAAAATTTCTATTAATCGGCAGTTGCTTGCTGTATGTTTCTGTTGGCCTGGTATTTGACAAAAAAATGTTCACAAGAAATTTGAACTGAAAAACCGTTACTGTGTGTGTGTGAGTGACGAAGGCCTCATTTACACTTTCAAAAATTAAACTTTCTCGCCTCGGACTTGGACCTGGTGGATTTTATTTGGGCACTATCTGAAAGTACGTCCTCAGACCTTTCCAATGGCAGCCCTTTCATTCTAATAGGTCCAGTGGGTCCAGAGTTATAAGCGTTTGAAGATTCCCATTAACCTCTGGCCTTTCTAGACTTGGACTTGGACCTGCTCGATTTTATTTTGGCACTATCAGAAAGTACGACCTCAGACCTTTCCAATGGCCCCCATTTTATTCTAATAGGTCCAATGGATCCAGAGCTATAAGCGTTTAAAAATTCCTGTTAGAAAGAAATTTGAACTGAAAAACCGTTACTATGTGTATGTGTGTGTGTGTGTGAGTGATGAAGGCCTCGTTTACACTTTAAAAAATTAAACTTTCTCGCCTCGGACGTGGACCTGGTCGATTTTATTTGGGCACTATCTGAAAGTACGTCCTCAGACCTTTCCAATGGCAGCCCTTTCATTCTAATAGGTCCAGTGGGTCCAGAGTTATAAGCGTTTGAAGATTCCTATTAACCTCTGGCCTTTCTAGACTTGGACTTGGACCTGCTCGATTTTATTTTGGCACTATCTGAAAGTACGACCTCAGACCTTTCCAATGGCCCCCATTTTATTCTAATAGGTCCAATGGATCCAGAGTTATAAGCGTTTAAAAATTCCTATTAATCGGCAGTTGCTTGCTGTATGTTTCTGTTGGCCTGGTATTTGACAAAAAAATGTTCACAAGAAATTTGAACTGAAAAACCGTTACTGTGTGTGTGTGAGTGACGAAGGCCTCGTTTACACTTTCAAAAATTAAACTTTCTCGCCTCGGACTTGGACCTGCTCGATTTTATTTGGGCACTATCTGAAAGTACGTCCTCAGACCTTTCCAATGGCAGCCCTTTCATTCTAATAGGTCCAGTGGGTCCAGAGTTATAAGCGTTTGAAGATTCCCATTAACCTCTGGCCTTTCTAGACTTGGACTTGGACCTGCTCGATTTTATTTTGGCACTATCAGAAAGTACGACCTCAGACCTTTCCAATGGCCCCCATTTTATTCTAATAGGTCCAATGGGTCCAGAGTTATAAGCGTTTAAAAATTCCTATTAGAAAGAAATTTGAACTGAAAAACCGTTACTATGTGTATGTGTGTGTGTGTGTGAGTGATGAAGGCCTCGTTTACACTTTAAAAAATTAAACTTTCTCGCCTCGGACGTGGACCTGGTCGATTTTATTTGGGCACTATCTGAAAGTACGTCCTCAGACCTTTCCAATGGCAGCCCTTTCATTCTAATAGGTCCAGTGGGTCCAGAGTTATAAGCGTTTGAAGATTCCTATTAACCTCTGGCCTTTCTAGACTTGGACTTGGACCTGCTCGATTTTATTTTGGCACTATCTGAAAGTACGACCTCAGACCTTTCCAATGGCCCCCATTTTATTCTAATAGGTCCAATGGATCCAGAGTTATAAGCGTTTAAAAATTCCTATTAATCGGCAGTTGCTTGCTGTATGTTTCTGTTGGCCTGGTATTTGACAAAAAAATGTTCACAAGAAATTTGAACTGAAAAACCGTTACTGTGTGTGTGTGAGTGACGAAGGCCTCGTTTACACTTTCAAAAATTAAACTTTCTCGCCTCGGACTTGGACCTGCTCGATTTTATTTGGGCACTATCTGAAAGTACGTCCTCAGACCTTTCCAATGGCAGCCCTTTCATTCTAATAGGTCCAGTGGGTCCAGAGTTATAAGCGTTTGAAGATTCCTATTAACCTCTAGCCTTTCTAGACTTGGACTTGGACCTGCTCGATTTTATTTTGGCACTATCAAAAAGTACGACCTCAGACCTTTCCAATGGCCCCCATTTTATTCTAATAGGTCCAATGGATCCAGAGTTATAAGCGTTTAAAAATTCCTATTAATCGGCAGTTGCTTGCTGTATGTTTCTGTTGGCCTGGTATTTGACAAAAAAAAAAGGTTCACAAGAAATTTGAACTGAAAAACCGTTACTGTGTGTGTGTGTGTGAGTGATGAAGGCCTCGTTGACACATTCAAAGTTAAACTTTCTTGACTAGGATTTGGACTATAAACCAACCTAAAAGGAGCCGTGAGAGATCCTTTATAGAAATTTTAAACTCATTTAAATACTTTGTTTTATATTTTATTGTTTTATTTATTTATTTATTTTTTATTTTCATTTCTTTTCAATGTAATATACATACAATATATATATATTTTTATTTCATTTAATTTGTTTTTTTTTGTCTTCTGATTAATATATTTATTTTTTTTTATTTTTATTTATTTTTTTCTATATAATATGACCATAAAGTACATTAATAATATGTTTGGTTTTATAAGGTATTTTAAGTAATTATTTATATCTTCTTCTATATTGTTTGTTGTTGCTCTATATATGTATAGGTATGTATATGGTGATATATAATTTAATATGAATATGTACTCATCATATGTCCTTGTTTCAATTCACTTTCACTCTTCTTACTTTAATAGTATTTGTCTTGTTCTGGTACAAAAAAGTGGTACTTTTTCTCAGTTTATTTAAGATTCCTTTTACAATTTTTCTTTTTTTTTAGTTTTTAATTTTTAATTAATTATTAAATTAAACGACGCTTTGCTGATATGGTGTTTTTCCTACAGTTTTCATTAATTTTTATTTTTTTTTTCAAATAAAAACAAATTTTAACTAAAATCTGTAATTAATTCTGAGTGTAATTTAAAAATGAAAAAAAATTGAATTTCAGTTTAAAGGAACTTATGATTTTATGAATAAAACCTAAAACTATTTACGAACTACCAATTAATTAATTAATTAATTAATTTAATCATTATTTTTATTGTTTGGTTTCTTAATATACAGTAAATATGTATATTTGTGTGTATAATATTTTCAAACATTATATATGAATTTTGCATTTCTTATGTATTTTTTTATGATGGTTTTTACTTTCATTTAATAAAATTTATTTAATATTGACAAATTATTTTGAATATTTTTATAGAGAATAACCAGGCCATTGACACAGCGTTCAAGTCGAGATGTTTTGAAATTTTAGTTAGATTATATTTTAGTAGGTTTTCAAAACCAGAGTTGTAGAATATTTCGGCCAATTAGGATAGAAATTCTTAGTATACATACATATTTATTTAACCCTTTAAATGTTTACAACGAATATTAAAGAGGTCCTTATATTGTATATTATACATAGTAATGTAATGCAAACCACATCAATAAGACCAATTATTTCAAATGATCTCCGAAATACTTGTTGCTCGATGTCGGAATTGGATTCATTGACGTTCACTGTTTTTTTTTATTTATTTTTTCCTCAAAAAATCCTAAAAAGCATTATTGTACTATCATCACGACCATGCTTAATACGGTGTTCAGATAAGCATCTTTATTGCGTAAATCGCAATAAATGCCATTATTGAGCTTAATATTTCATTTAAAGTTTCAATTAATTATTGCGCAATAAATACGCAAATTGTTATAAAATTGAGTAAAACTTAAAATGCAGCACTGTCATGTAAGTATGTTCAGTCCGCATATTACAATTAACCGAACACTTTCTGTTGATATTTGACAACTCAAATGTCAACAACGACCAAAAAAACAATGCTGTTGAAACAATCAGCTGTTTTGTTTACCAGCTGTCAAATGCATATTGAATAAGCAGTTGAACTGCACTTAAAATATTATACTCAATAAACCGAATATTGACTCAATAAAAGTGCACATAGTATAACTATTTAACGCAAATTCTTTAGATTAAGCTCTTTAAAGCACGTCATATAAGTATTGGAATAATGGGGTTTTCTTTCAGACGAGTCATAATATAATATTTTTATTCAGACGAATGTACTTTAATAATGTACGGCACCAGGTGTAAGCAGTTTAGAATTTATTGAGCCACGTACGTGCATATACATAAGTATGCATATAGGAGTTTCATTGTCAAGAATTTTGAGTATTTGTAAAATTAGGAAGTGTTTTGAAAAAAAAAGTAGAAGTATTTTTAAAGGCCATGGACTCCAATTAAATACGTACATATGTATGTATATAGCAATGCAATTTGTCAATATTAAACAAAACGTATTTAATTATTTTTTGATAATTATTTCAAGCTAAGGAATAAATAACTTTTCAAATAGACAGTGTATTGCATAAAAATTATAATTTTTTGTATAATATTACCAGAAATAAATATATTTTTTTATCATAGTAGAATTCAAAAGATTTTCAGCTACATTTAATGAATTTTAAACAAATATACAAATGTAAATAGAGTTGGGTAGTGTCCCAGACAATTACCGTGAGGATAGAGTTCGCTGCCTACCAAAGACTGGTCAGGTCTGTTACGTGTTACAGCACGTTACGTTACGTGTTACAGCATGTATATTAGTTAAATATATAAAATAAATAAAAATATAAAATGAAAAATAAATAATAAAATAAATACAGTAAATACAATAAATAAAATAAAAAAATTATATAAAATAAATAATAAATTAAATAAAAAATAAATAATAAAATAAATATTATAAATAAAATAAAAATAATAAATAAAATAAATTAATAAAGTAAAATAATAAATAAATAAAAAAATTAAAAAAGAAAATAAATAGATAAAATAAAAATAATAAATAAATAAAGTGAATAAAATAAATGAATAAAAAAAAATTAAAAATGAATAGCATAAATAAATAAAATAAATAAAGTCGATAAATATATAATAAAAAATAAATAATAAAATATACAAATAAAATAAAAATAAAATAATTAACAAAAATTAAATTATTAAATAAAATAAAGTAAAAAAATAAATAATAAATTAAATAAAAGAAAAACATAAATAACAAAATAAATATTATAAATAAAAAAAATAAATAAAATAAAAAAATAAATAACAAAATAAATATTATAAACAAAATAAATAAAATAAAAAATAAATAAAATAAAATAAATGAAATAATAAGTAAATAATAGAATAAATATTTTAAATAAAATAAAGTAAAAATAATAAATAAAAAACATAAATAATAAAAGAAATATTATAAATAAAATAAATATTATAAACAAAATAAATAAAATAAATAAATAAAGTAAATAAAATAAATAATAAAAAACATAAAAAATAAAAAATATAATAAAAAATAAATAATAAAATAAATATACAAATAATATTAATAAAATAAACTTAAATAATAAATTGAATATAATATATAAAAATAAATAAAATAAATATAGAAGAGTAGCTTGAAATAATGATGAAAAAAATATTAAAAAAAATTATTTTTAATGTTTTTTTTAATTTTAAATAAAAAAATTATTTTAAGTTTCTTTTTTTAAGATTAAGAAGAACATTATTTTATTTTATTAATATATCCTAAATTTAAATTACTTTTTTTTTTAGAGATTTTAGAGTATAAAGAGAGCATTTTTATGTTTTGTTTTTAGCAAAGAAATTTGTATTAAGATTCTTCAGATGTTTTGTATAAATATTTAAGATAGTTTTATATTTTGTTAAAGTAGTAGTAAAAGTAGAGACTTTCTTTCCTAGTAATAGTAGTAGTATGTATTAGTAGTAAAGGAAAAACGAAAAATTGTTTTTACCTTTCTGCCATAGTTCTTTTAAATATTTTTAAATACTAAAAACTTTTTAAATAATTTCGAATTCTTTTTTAATATTTTTTAAGTATTTTTTTAATAATTCTTTTTTTGCACAACCATATTTGTGTTTGAAACATTTTTTCACTATTTTTATAATTTTTTTTTGTAGATTTCTTTTTATTAATTTTCAGTTTTTATAAGACTCTCAACATTTAATATAGAAAATATAAATTATATACTGTATATAAATTGTCTGTATGTAAATTTAACATTAAATATATAGGTTCAAAGAGTTCATTCATTCCATTTATTATTATAAAGAAGAAGCATATTTAGTTTTTAATTTTAAAAAAAAGTTATAACTTTTTCAATTATTTTTAAACATTATTATGATGTAATTAGGTATTTAAGCATAAATGATTTCTTATTTAATTTTTTTTTAATTTATTTTGAAAAACAAACTAAGTTTTCCCTGCCTTTTCCTGTTAGTTTAATATTTTTTAACGTTACCACTAAAATACTTTTGAAATTCTATTTTGATAATCCTGCTTCATGCTACATTTTCTTGTAAAAATAATAATTTACACTGTGCTACACACAATATATGCAAGAGTTCTGTCAGTGGACCTCAACAGGCTCTACAACAATTGTTTGTTTACTTTTGTAGTTAAAAAACTTTGTGATTGAAGAAATCGATAGGAACATTAGGAACTCCTGTTGTTTAAGCATGGTCCAGGGGAACCTTTGCATATTATTTTTGAAAAAATTTGTATATCACAGTGTAAGTTTAGTTTAATATTTTTTTTTTACAAAACTATGCTACATATACCCGTACCATTACAACGGGCCGCTATGCATGCTCAAATGACCTTTAGTATTAAAGCTACCACTCCAGCCTAACCTAACCTATGCTGCATATAGTGAAATGTGCTGTATGACAGAACTTAACGAATTTAATATATTTATATACGAACGCACGTTTCTTTACTTTCCTAAAACGTTAGACTAATTTTATCATAACTGTTCATGAACTTTCTCGAGTGAAAATTCTTTGAAGTTTGAGAACTGTTTCAGTATAATTTTCAAAATTTTTGTAATAAAATTTCACAATTTTAAAGCATTGCTTTTTGTAAAAGGTTTCACTCTTAATAAACGACAAAATTTCGGAGTTAACACATGCTTATGAAAAATTTGCTTCATTACTGAGATAATTGGCCAATTCACAGGACTTTGTATCGTGTATGTTGTATTGAATACACTTGGTTGTGAACGCTCAATGCTATGCTCTATTGTGTATGTCCTATTCTTCTTCATAATTTTTGGCATTCAAACAATTTGATAGCACGAAACCAACACAACTTATTAAAAACATATGAAAAAAATGTGTACCAGTGTATCGGATTTTTACATAAAATTATCAACAAGTATACACTTGGGCAATTCACACGACTTTGTATCGTATATGTTGTATTGAATACATTTGTTTGTTTGTGAACGTGGCATTCAAACAATTTGATAGCCCGAAACCAACACAACTTTTAAAAAACATATACACATTTTGATAGCACGAAACCAATACAACTTCCAAAAACATATGAAAAAAATGTGGGTGCCCTGGTAGTCTAGTGGGTAGTGTGCTAGACTATTAGCGTGAGGGTCGTGGGTTCGATTCCCACCAGAGACTCTGGTCTGTGACACTACACCGAGCATATGGTCAAAGTTACTCAGCTCGTATATAATTAGAATATAATTTGTAATTGTATTGTAATTTATAAATAAATAAATAAATATGAAAAAAATGTGTATAAGTGTATCGGATTTTTATATGAAAAATATCAACAACAATCATACACTGTTGTATGTTCTTCCAACAATACAATGAATACAACGATACAACGAATTGACCAACTGTTGTATAGTCGTCCAACAATACAATGAATACAACGATACAACGGCTTGTGTCAATTGACCAAAACTACATTTATACAGTCGACAGCATAAGTATAGGTAGCCCAAAATATGTATTCAGAAATCTTATTTTATTGCTCATTTGTCGTGTTGAATACATTAATACTTTTAATGTTTTATTTAAAGAATAAAAATAAATTAATAAAATATATTTACAGTCACAGAAAAAAAGTCTACATACATCGATGTATAAAATTTTATTTCTTAAAATTCATAAAATTGTCTGAATTTATTGAGGTACCCAGACATTACAGTGGACAGCAAAAGTATTAGTACCGCAAAATATTTTGACAAATAAAAGTCCCCACAGGCTTAATACTCTTGCACAAAGTCCCGATATGACTTCAAGAGAGTATTTAGGAGATTATTTGAAAGAACGGTTACGTAATCGCTAAACCAAACAAACAAAAGTCAACCGAAAAACTTGTTCATGGTGCCACCAGAAAACACTATAGAAAGCTTGTACATTCAATTCCAAATGGGTTAAATGGAGTGCTTGACCTTAAGGAATATTCTACTAAATACAAGGGATAAAATTTTCATATATTAGGGCTTTACTCAGAGTTCTCCTTGGGTGTACCTATGGAGTCATCTGAAACTTTTCCTTATTTTTCTCTTGTTTTATTTAAAACATAAAAAATTATTTGTTTTATAATACAACAGAAATAAATTAAGAAAATAAATATACACTGAGCACCAAACGTGAGTAAACACCACTGAAATAATTCATTTTCTTAGGATAGCGAGAAAAGTAAATGAGAATAGTCGAATAAATTTCCAAAAATAAAAAAGTTTATTTATTACACATAAAATGTTGAAACAAAAACAATAATTCATGACAAAGGAACTTTTTTTTATACTTAAGAACAAAACTGTTTTATACTTAAGAACAAAAGTGTTGACTCACTTATGGCGCTCACTGTATAAACTATACAATTTTATACAAACTTTTGGATAAAATTCATGAAATTGCTAAAGATATATTGACGTACTAAGACTTTTGCTGTACATCTGTACCGTTTCATGGGGGTTACAAAATTTTTTAATGAATTTCATCTCGAGTATCTGGATTTCTGCTGACATAGTAATGGATATTGATTGTAAGCATAGTTTTGTAAAAAGTTGATTTCGTTATTCATTTAAATATTTAACCAATTCGTTTACTGTATTAAAAATAAATAATTGAGGAAAAAAATTTCTATCATCGGCTGTCTTTGTTTTCTTAGATTTTTTTCTTTTTTTTTTGTGGAATAAAATTTCAAACCTTTCACTATTAAGTCTATGATGGTATGTATATAAGTTTTTTTGTCGCTTGTTTTGAAACACTGTTTTTTTAAATTTTAATTTTGTATAATTAAAATAGAAGTTCACATTGGTAAATTTAGAAAATTTTCTAGATTAAGATTCGTTTTTTTATTTTCTTTGTATTTCATTGCAGCGATTTGAAGTAAAAAGTGCTTTATTTTTAAATATTTTATGTTCGATTTTTATTTAACGTTGCAGTGTGCGTTGGTAGATTAGATTAGCGAAGGAGAAAAGCAATTTTGCATGCTTCAATCCCATGTCTTACGGATTAATTACAATTTTTTAATTATAATACTAGAAACATAATAAACGCAGCGCAGGAAACACAGCAATTTTGCAAAAATAATTGCCGCATTGCCTTTTGAAATAATCATTACCAGATGCAGACGCTGCATTCTATATCAAGAGATTGCTGTGTTTGCTGCGTTTCGTTTATTGTGTTTATAGCATAAATAGATACGTTCTTTTGAAATTTCATTACAAAATTACTTTCATCCTTTCAGCTTAGTTTAATTTTTAATTTTTTTTATTTAAGAGTTTAAGAGTTAAAAAGTTAAAAAAGAGACTATCTATCCTACCAAAGTTAGTTTTGTTTTTTGTTTGTTTTTTTTAATTTTATGTTATAAGTTAATTAAATATTTAATAGTAGTATTTAGAAGAAACACTAACAGCCATTTACGTTTGTTTTTTTTTAATTTTTAGTTTAATTTACATGATTTAATTTGTACCCTACAATAATGCTAAGGAAACATTATTATATACAGGGTCATTAAATCGTTAAATATAAATATTTTTGTAATAAAAATAAAAAACTTAAAAAAAAATTTTTTGATGCTTAATTTTAAGAATTTCATTTCAAAATGAAAATTTTTATGATATGATGAAATAAATTTTGATTGATATTAAGTTTGATATGTATAAGTTTAAATGATAAATGTAAAGCTTCTCAATGATTAAAATAATAAAAATTATTCCCATCTGGATTTTCTTTAATTAAATGAACTTTTAAAAAATCTGAACAAATTTTATTTATTTTAGTAGAGAAAAAAACTTTTGAGATATGTAGGTAGGCGGGTAGACAGACTTAGGCCACATAAGGCCCAGAACCATTCGAAGTTTCTGATAAAGCGATTGAAACTGCTAATTTTCCATCCATGTTGTAATAAATAAATAATGTTACGTAGGATATCCGGTTGGTAGAAAAAGAACATTCTAAAGCAGTTGTTATAAGGATTCGCAGATCTGCAGTGAGTTTGTAACTTCAGAAAATCTACTCTCGACTATGGAGTCTCCATAGGGAACATTTATTGTGAACGATCCTCAATTTTAATTTGCATTGGCAATGACATCTGTCAAACATATTCTGTGTATGTATATGAAATTAATGAAAAAACAATATCATATCCTGTTTCATCCTGTTAAAAATGGAGAATTTTGTACCAGAAAACGATGATTTGCGGAAAGCATTACTTATTTGCCTTCATTTGCAGAAAAGTTCTGGAGAGTTTCATCGAAAGCTTGGCGAGATATAAGTATGTATGTTGATCATACTCTATCAGAAGCTACATGTGAAAGATGATTTGACGGTTCAGAGATAACAATTTCGATGTGAGAAATAAAAAACGTGGAAGACCAACAAAAAAGTGTTAAGACGGCGAATTGCAAACAACATTGAATGAAGATGACAATTTGTGTTAGAAGCAAACGACAGAAATGTTAAATGTTGCCCAACAAAGAATTTCAGATCGCTTAAAAGCTATGAGAAGGATTCCAAAGTCTGGAAACCATATGAATTGAATGACAGGCAGATGGAAAATCGTGAAACACTTGAGAAAGTTTGTTTCAAAGACACGGTAGAAACTTAATGTTACAACGTTGTTAGTTGTGATGAAAAATGGATTTATTTTCAGAAATCTAATAGGAAAAAGCTTGGGTTAATCCGGTGCAACCGTCAACTTCGGCTGTAAAACCAGATCGCGTCGGCAGGAGTACAATGCTGAATGTCTGATGCTTCTACGAGCTTCTAAAATCTTGTAAAACTATTAATACAGATCGCTAACAACAAGATATTATCATTTTGAATCATGTATTGATCGAAAAACAGCTAGAATGGGCAACAAGACACGGCAACGTAATATTGCAACATGATAATGCACCTGCGCACCAAGTAAAATCGATTTATGATACAATCAAATCATTAAACTGAGAACTGTTTACTCATCAGCTGTATTACCAGACTTTTCTCCTTTCGACTGTTGTTTGTTTTCATCGATGGGAGACCCATTGGCTAAGCAGCACTTCGATTCCAATGAGAAAGTCGAAAATTGGGTGAATAATTGTTTTGTTTTAAGAGATGAACAGTTTTATTGCCTGAAAGATGGAAAAAATGACGAGTCAGGAAAGGCCAATCTTGTGAATCAAATGATTTTTACTTTCTTATTAAAAATTCGTGTTTTAATAGTTGTAAACACTTTTGTTTCACACTGTATATAGAATTTTGGGTAAATAAATTTCTTTATAAAAATAATTCATATTGAAATGAAATTCTTATTGCAAATGCTTTGAATTTTGTTTAATTTTTCTATGTTGGGAGTATGAATAAAGTCTTTTCCGTAACTTTTCTTATTCATTTATTATAAGATACTATTAATTTAGAGAGGAAACTTAATTATAAAAACCATAATATAGTAGGAAATTTTAATTCCGTATTAATTTTTTTTAAATTTTATATGCGTTCTTAGAAATACAATACAAGAGTAATAATAAAATTTAAATAGATTTAGGATATGAATTGATTATTTTCGGTTGTTTTTAAAAATTTAATTTTTCGTTTTTTTGTTTTCTTTTTATTCTTTTAAGTTTCATTAATTGTTTTTAACGTTTGAAGATTGTCAATAAGTAATTGTAATAGATTTCATTTGATAAATTTTGAAATTTTTTTTTAAAGATTGTTTTATAATTTTTTCTTGAGTTTTAATTAATTTTTGTTTTTTTTTTGTAAAGGTAGCGCAAAGTTTAATTTCTTTTTTTGTTAATAAATTATTTATTATTTATTGTATTATATGTACCATATTTAAACCTTTAAAATTTCATAACAATATAATAATTTAAAAATATTGTTGTATTTATATTGTATTGTATTGTTGTTATATGTGTATATTATTTTTTTTTTTAAATATGTTTTTCATATTTTTTTTATGGTAGTTTTCCACCAACATAAATAAAATCGAAATATTAATCATATTATATTTATTGTATCATTTTCTTTTAATTCTTTGCTACAATACATAAAGAAATAAATCGTATTTGCTATTTAACATTTATTTGTTGTTTTGTTTGTTATTTTATTGTAAAATTTTAATTGTTTTGTTTTTAAGTTTATTTATAAACTGGTCAATACATTCAACGTCCCTTTTGTATTCTATTTTGTTTCAACAAGCTGTTCAAGCATAACATTTTCGTTTTTTTTTTTTATTTCAATTACTTAACAAACATAAAACTTTTTAAAATTCTTAACAATTATATGTCTTAATTTACAGTCACATTAAGCAAATATTTCCTCGAGGAAAAACCTCTAAACCCCCTATGGTTCTAGTCTTAACTTTTATTTGATGCTATTTTGCTCTTAATAAACTATTGTTTTGCTATCAAGATTTGCCTCAGATTTATGAATCAAGTTTTCTCCAGCTGATCAGGTAACTAGTTTACTACAGTGTTTCCTGGATATAAGCACCCCGTATATAATAATTCCTAGCTTACTAGCACAGAAACTTAAGCAATCTTGTGTTGTGCTCCTAAATACTAATTTTATTTACTCTCAGAGTTTTTGCCAGAAATTTGTTGAGTGGAAGTCGCCGAAGAAATACTTTTTTCATTACTGAAATTATTTCGATGTATGCTTCTTGTTTTTAAACATTCCCTGCTTATAAAAGCTAAAAATATTTTAAATTTACTCTAGAAAAATTCCTTTTTATGCAAACGTTTTGTGACCACTTTCTATCCGAAATTGGTCCTACCTCGTTCGTATGATTAAACGTTCCTGGATCTCTTTTTGTGGGAGTAAGTTAAGTTATGGGGTTATGCTGATAAAATATCAATTCATGAACCACTGGATGCCAATATTCACCATGCGGCAGATTTATTGGAAAAAGTAGTAAAAAATTGAACAGTAATTACAGCCATAACTACAGCGGCAACTGCAGCAGAAATTACGGCGGCAAGAGTGGTAATTGTACGGAAGTTACAGAGGCAGTTACAGCCACAACTAGAGTGACAAAAACAGCTTCAACAGTGGCAATTACAGCCATAATTATAGCAGTAGTTACAGAGTGTTATGGTTTCATTCTCCGCGAAGCAGAGGCTGCACTCCGTCCCAGCCAGGAGACGTAATCAACTGATTCAACACAATCTCAGATAACTGATTTCTGATAGAAAACCTAGAATTCACCAGTGTTCGCCTTTTGTAATTTATAAAGCTATTCTTCAACTAATCCGGTCTGCAAGCAGGTCTCGCAAAAGTCAACGACCTGATTCTCTGCTAGTTAATGCCTATAAAGCCTGCTGTGGGTCCTTCAGCAATTTCTTCACAGTGATCCGAAGTCACACAGGGACTTAGCAAAATACAATTTTGTTCCACACAGCGAGTTGTAGAAGATAATCAAAGCCTTCCCCGATCAGCCGAATACGAAACCGATGCTGTCAATGAGACAAATAGAATTCTATGCCTATGAGCTTTGTCCCACAAGCATTTAACCATTTCCACTCCAAGCCTGTTTTTCTTTTTATTCCACCAGCTCTACGCTAAATTGTAGTGTGTGTCTAGTAAGTGTGAGAAAAGAAGTATTACACTATGTCGAGTGACACTCGATATTGGAGTGAAAGGGTTAAAGTGCTTATATCCGGGAAGAACTGTATTTTAAAAACCCTTCGAAATTGTTGTAATTGTTCAAACCAATTTATTAATTTTAAGATTGTGTCGGCGTTTTTTTTTTCTTCAGTAAATATTTGCTTAATTTGACCGTGCTTTAACAGTTATAAATCACATTTCATACGTCTGTTTTTGTTGTTATTTAAATTATTACAATAAAAAAATTAATAAATAAAGAAGACGGTTGTTTTCTATTTCGAAAATATTCAAATTTTGATCAAATTTGCTAAGGATTAGACAATGCGAGGCTTATTTGAACATTCTTAACATTTGATCACCCATAAGTTTTGCTTCGACAAGCAATATTTTACATCTTTAGAGGGTGTTTTTTAAAGAATTCAGTTGACAATGGATTAGTTTTGAACGCTAGAAGTAAGCGTGAAAATGCTGCACCCCACCAGCTCTATGCACATACATACATACATAAATGGTCATTACAACCCATCAGTTAGGATTACAACCTAGTTTCACACGCCACTTATGTCGTTTGTGTTAATTTTATACATGAGAGGCGGGACCTACAGTTTAAAGTCGACTCCGAAAGGCAGATTTTTTTAGAATCTTTTCATGGCAAATTTTATTTACTCTCAGAGTTTTTGCCAGAAATCTGATGAGAAGTCGCCAAAGAAATATTTTTAATATTTCGTTTTCTTGGAGGTGGCTGACCTGGGGTTTGAGCCGTGGTCTCACGTCTAATAAGCCAGCACACTACCCACTAGACTACGACAACTCTTTTACTAAAGTGGCTTCACATCGAATTCAAGCGCTCTACATCGAATTACTGCTCCCGGAGGTACTTTCGTTGCCTAAAAGCTAACACATTCAAAAGAATGTAATCGGAAGAGAAGAGAGTCAACACTAAGAGTCCAACACTGAAAAAAATCTCATGATTTAAAATACGTCCTAAAGAATACCTAAAGTATTGATATATTTTTTAAATTAGTTCGCACTACCTACTAGACTACGACGAATTCAGCTTTTTGTAGTAATTATTTTTTAGCGTATTCCGTCTGGAATATAAGCTATTTATATAGAACTCAATTTTTTCCTTATCAGTTGATCAAATACCTATCGTGCTTCAGTTAGAATGACATTTCTTATGCAGATTTATGGTATTCATCTGCTGTTTGACCCTTGAAAGGCTTACGCAGATAGGAACCGGCTTATTTATGTTGTTGAAATACAATAACACGTTTTTGTCGATCACAGCGCCACCTTATTATATTAAGAAAGTATTTTTCTACCGAACGGAGTACCTAAAAATATGGTAATAATGCGAAAAAGTTCGTTGACTAAGCAAAAGCTTCAAGTGGAGCCCCATGGGGATAAAATAGAAAAACATTCAATTGGTTCCACTAGTTTATTAAAGTGTCATTAAAACTTGATTCATAGGTGGCGTTCCAGAGAAGCAGGGTGCTTTACTTAAAAGCCTACAGCTTTTCATAGCAATTTTATATGCTTCCGGATTTTTCTCTAACAAAAAGAAATATATTTCTTTCACATTTCGTTTTGTTTGAGATATCAGAGCTGAGGTTTGAACTGTCACGAGCTCTCGTGTAGTAATCCAACAAACTTCGTAATACACTACGAGGACTACACTAATCCTTATCAAAGGATAAATGATGTGGTGGGATCATAGGAATGAAATAAAGGTTGTAAAGGAAAGTACTACAGTACAAAAACATATTATTTGTCCAATATTTCAAATGTCGAGGGATCAGTTGAAAATTATTTGCAAAATTTAGGCTGTAAAGGTTAGCTCCGCATTGAAATAAATTCGAATATAATTTTTGTTTTAAAGAGAAAAATTTAAGTTTTTAAGCATCACAAATGATGTGTAAAATTATCTTTTTTTTTTCTTTTAACCCTTTAACTATTTATGTCTCATTAGAGCGGAAAGGAAAAGGAAAAGAGAAAGGAAAGGAAATTTTTTTAAAATGACGACTATATTCGCTTTGAAGAAAAACCATCAATGAATCTACTGGAATTTTTTTCGATGAAAAAGGTCAAATAGTTTATGTGTCATCAGAATGGAAAGAAGTTTTTTAAATGACGAATATACTCGTCTTGAAGAAAAAAATCCATGAATCTACCGGCATATTTTCGTTGAAAAAGGTCAGAGCGGAAATAAGTTTTTAATGACGAATATATTCGTCTTCATGAGAAAAAATCAATGAATCTACTGGAATGTTTTTTGTTCGAAGAGGTCAAATAGTTTATGTGTCATTAGAGCAGAAATAAGTTTTTAATGACGAATATACTCGTCTTGAAGAAAAAATCAGTGAATCTACTGGAATCTGTTTCGCTGGCAAAATGCAAAAAAAGTCTTTTAAAAAATGTACATTTTAGAGCAGCCGTTAGTTTGGCAACGATAGCTTGTATTAAGCTGAAATACAAAATCCTGGGGAAGTACCGTTATAAAAAATATATTTTTATCAAATTATATTTAAAAATGTAGGAAAATATTGTATATTTTTTTAAAAAGCCAACACGTGTCGTTTGACTACTTTTACAGGCAAAAAAATTTTATTTTGTTTATAACGAGTATAATTGTCATTGCTGGAAAATGATTAAGCAGACAGAAACAGTGCTTTTGAAACAATATTAAACAGTTAAAGGGTTAAGTACTTTACTATAAGGCAGGGGTAATAAGATTTTTGAAAGAATTTGGAATATTTTCGTATAGAATGTGTATACACAGTGAGAAAATCATAAAATCATATTCAATGGATTTTATTTGATGTTATTTAAACATGGTGGAGTGTTTCTTAGTAGTGACAATTTAAATAAACGCAATAATATAAAATCATATTTCTTTCTAATTAAGCGCTTACTTTTCCAATTTACAAAAACTCAAAACTTTTACAAACTTTTACGATTTTAGTTTCCTTAAAAATAATTGTGTTTTTTCTTATATTAAATTTTTAAATATTTTTTATATTGTTTTTGTAATTATTTTGGTTTTAAACACTTTCTTCATATGCACCAAACGATGATGAGAAATGTTCATTGAAAGTGGTGAAAGGTTTGCATTTGAAAATGGTCTTAAAAAAGCTTAGTAAGTCCTTAAAAGCTTGGGTACAATAAATTGTGTTTTTCTCTTTATAATTTTCTTTAATAACTATTGGTGTTTTCTTATTTGTTGTTCTTAATGTATCTTTTATATTTGTTGTTGTTGTTGTTGTTGTAGTAGTATTGATTTTATTATCGATGCCATGTTTTTGCTTGAGCGTAATCGGTCAAGGAGAATTATCGGAATCGGAGCCACCAAATGAATGCATAGGAAACAAAGGATACCAACCGCCAATATGTTGGCCCATATTGATTTTATCCAAATTCACTTCGGTACCACCCAAGCCTTGATTGTGTTCAAAGCCTACACAGCGTTGCCATACCATTATGACAATATTGCGTCCAAATACATCGGCGCTCTAAGCAATAGAGGAATGACAGACTTTAACAGAAAAGTATGCAGAATTTTGACCGTATAAGAAATTTTATTGTTCTGTATATCTGTGATATATTGGATCTTTGGAAAAAGCTTTAACTGGACTTGGGTGGACTTAAAAATAAAACCGTAGGCTTGCTTAGAAATTGACTGACTTACCTGATATTTAATTATTTGTTTGTAAAATGGTTCGGCCGAATGCCTTACAATACGTGTCTTCTTTTTATGCCTCAAACGATCACCATCCCTGATATAGCATTTCACATAAGTATCCGGTGGTGTTTCCAAGTCCACAGGTACAATTTTGCGAGCGCAGATAATCTATACAAACAGAAAGAAATTGTTTTAATTTTTTGTAATTTTTTTGAGGCTAAAAATTTAAAATTTTTTTTATTTTAACCTCCACTTCCACGGTGCCCTTGACCTTGTTGAAGCCCATTTTCAGTTCACCATGACGTTCAGTTATCAAACGATAGCCTTTAGGATGTATTTGCCCCGGTCCCAGTTGAAGCCCGTAACTGGTCGATATACCACTGAGTGGTGATGAAACCGTTGTTGAAATATTGCTTGTAGAGTCCGACAACGAAGATAGATTTTTTGCACTGCTATTGAGGGCCGTACTGGTGGGATACATGCTCTGTTTGCGCAACATGGACGGGCTGTCTGTGGATGTATTCAAACTGGTCGACATAACACTATTCTTGCGCAGTGAATCATTGCTGTCATAGGACTCTCTAGTATTGCTGCCAACATATATGCTACCTTTGCGTTGTCGTGCTGCCAAATTTGTTTCCGCAGTATTCATGGCATAGACACTGGCTTTGCGTTGGGGACTATCGCTGGGCTTTAGGTTAAACATGCTGCCCTTACGTACATTTTTGGGACTATCCTGTGCGCCCAAATAGTATTGTCGTTCGTTGACGCCTCCTTGAGAAACATTTGTAGCCGAAGAAGCCTGTTTAAGCATTGAAAGTGCCTGCTTGGGTGTAGGCGGCGGCAAATTACCGCCACTCCCCTTCCACTTGGGCGAGAAACGTTTGTCTTCTTCATCCGACGGCGGACTGGTGGCATTATTGCCCAAGCCCACTGGCAGCTGGTGCAAGGGAGGCTGTTGTTGTTGTGTCAAATCATACACAGAACTCTTGCGGCTGCTGGGATTGCTAGGCAGACCCACACGACTGGCACCTAAATATCAATTTCATTTTCAGTTAGCTGTTAGCATTACAATTGCAATTCAAAAACAAAAGAAATAACTGAACTTTCTTCTTTTTTTAAGTCTTTAAGTATGACTTTATAAAACAGTTTTTTTATTAAAAAATTTCATTAAGAAGAAATTAATTAAAAGCCTAGAATCTATTACAATTACAATCCAAAATTAGCATTTACTCTACAACAATAACAAGCAAGCAAGCGTTCACATATCATGCAAAGAAAAGTTTTTAATTACAAATTCATTTCACTTTTTTAAAATAAAAAAACATGCTTTAAAAACTGAAGGCGTAAAATGCTTTAGTAAATGAAATGAAAGTTTTTAATTTAGTGTACTTACGTATTTACAGGTAATTAGTGGTAATTAATAGTGTCTGAAGTGTTATGCTCTTAAATAAAATGCTTTTAAATACTCCTTCAGGAGATAAAATTTTTTTTTTACAAAAATTCTTTCATTTTAAAAAATATTTTTAAGTTCTTGAACACCTTAAGCGTTTATTAAAAGTTTTATTCAAAAAGGGGAAGAGGATTTTAAGTATATTAGCAAGGAAGAGACAAAAGTATACGTTTTGCATTATAAATCATTAAGGCTGGGCCATTTAAAAGTTTAAATTTAAAAATGCAATAAAAGAAAAGTCGTCGTAGTCTAGACGTGAGGCCACTGTCCCCAGACATCTCCAACAAAACGAAACAAAGAAAAAAAAAATATTTCTTCGGCGACTTCCTCTCAGCAGATTTCTGGCAAAAACTCTGAGAGTAAATAAAAATTGCCATGAAAGAGTTTCTCAAAAATCTGTCGTTTAGAGTCGACTTAAAACTGTAGATCCCGCCACTCATGTACAAAAATTAACGCACACAACATAAGTGCTAAGAGAAGCTAGATCGTTATTCTAACTGAAGTGTTGCAATGACCAATTATGGATCTATGTATGTATAGTTATCACTTAATTCGTCATTACATTACATCAGTCGGGATTGCAATCTATCCTCTCAGCGGGAGACCTACAATTTAAAGTCGCCTCAGAACGACAGATTTTTGAAAAACGTTTCATGATAATTTTATTTTACTTGCCAGTGGAAAGTAAAATTTTTTTATATTTCGTTTTGCTCGAGTTCTAGATTGGGGCTTGAACTACGGTCTCTTAGGTCTTGTAAGTAATTTAATGGGAAATGGTGATATTTTAAAACCTGTTTGAGAAGAATGCAGATGTTAACCCTTTGCACTCGTATGTCACACTGGAGGTGGCAATATTAATTTACTCTAAAAGTCGCATATTAGTCTGTGGACGATAAAACTAAATAACTGTAAAACACATTGCGGCATTCGAGATCTTCCACTGTAATAATTTGTCAAATTTTGTCAGACTAGTGTTAATCGAGCACGTTCTCTTTGTCTAATTCAGTACACATGTACATATCCTAATTTCCTGCTCAAAATGGATTTTGAATAGTCAGGATAATGACAGTGAATTTGAATTTACGAGTTCAAACGGTACAATATTCATCTGATAGTGAAAGTGGTACTGTACCAGAGCCTGATAGGGATAATGACACTATATCAGAATCAAGTTGGATTGATATGAGTGAAGAAGAGCATGAGCTGCCAGCAGAAATTGCATTACGTGTTGGAGACAAGAATGTTGGGCTTCAATTTCAAGACAAAGAGTTTGAGCCAAAAGTTTTTTCAAAGATTTTTCACTGATGAACTTATTGCAGATATTGTAAAGCAAACCCACATTCATTCAGCTAAAATTAAATACAAGTTGATAGATAACGATCTTGAAAATTAATCGAGGGTTAAAGACGAACATCGGTCGAGCCGCCCTTTGTAGTTTGAAATTCGCAAGTCGTCAAAGGTGTCACATCAAAATTTCAGTAAAATGCGTTTCATAAACAAGAAAATATGGCCTGTGAGATAAATAAAGTCTAGGAGTTCAGTTATTTACAAAGACTCGCAACGTGGTGTTCTCAAATGCCTTTGAAAAAAAAAAAAACCCCCGGATGGTTCTGAGATAATGGACGCGGTAGTTCACCAAAAAAGTTTGAAGACGGCGAATGAAGATGACGACGATGATACTTTGAGTAAGAAAAAAGTGATAGAAATGTTAAATGTTGCCTAACAAACAATTTATGAGCTTTTAAAAGCTATGGGAACGATACAAAAGTCTGGAAAATGGGTGACACAGATAGATGGAAAACCGAAAAACTGGTTGAGAAAGTTTGCTTCAAAGACGCGGTAGAAAATCAGTATTGCAACGAATTGTTTATGGTTTTATTTTCAGAATTATAAAGGGATGCCCACAACTAAACGAAAAACGACCACAATTAGCCATATAAGACACTTCAAGGTAATTTTGCAATATGAGAATGCATCTGCTTTAGGGTGGGTGCTACTACCCCATTCTTCCTATTCACCAGTTTTAGCTGCTTCCGACTTCTATTTTCTTTAGTCGATGGAGTACGTATTAGCTGAGTAGGACTTCAATTTGGTGATTTGGTGGTTTCATTGGCGTGAAATCCGTCAATTGCTTTAACATACATACATAATTGGCCATTACAACCCTTGAGTCAGGATTACGGCCTAGCTTCTCACACCACTGTTGTGCGTGTTAATTTAATACATGAGTGGTGCAGTTTAGAGTCGACTCCGAACGACAATTTTTTTTTGGGAAACTTTTTATGGCAATTTTATTTTACTCTGAGTTTTTAGCAGAAATCTGCTGAGAGGAAGTCACCGAAGAAATATTTATTCATATTTCGTTTTAATGTCTGACCTGGGTTTTGAAACGTTGCCTTACGCCAAATAAGCCAACACACTACCTACTAGAATACGGCGACTTCAACTTCCAATTGCTTTAACCCTGGATGGTTACTCTTCTTTTTTGTACATTAAGGTTACTCTTCGTTGAAACGACGTACACTTTAACCCTAATTCGTCGAATCGACGAAGCTCATTTACTCTTTATCACATAATTCTTTTATGTTTGACCAAATTTCGATATTATTATCAACAAAACGTACTCTGGCCATCCATTTTTTGAATCCTGGATGGTTATTTTTGTACAATAAGGTTACACTTCGTTGAATCGACGAACAAAAAAAAAATTTTTTTCGTTTACTGACTGCAAGCTTACATTATCAACTAACGTTGTTGAAAAAAAGATGAATAAAATGTGTAGCCGGTAATGATGAATACTTTGAATAACCAAATGGTTTTTTGCTTACCCAAAAGCAAATATTGTTTTATTTTTACAAAACACGCTCATTTCATACCGGTACAACTGGTTTACACAAACTACAGAGTCTATGCCTTGGTGCTTTTGATATTTTTTGACCTCAAGCCATAGGCATCAGTTATTAGATTAAATAATAGAGACTTGAATGTATTTTATGAATGAATTTGATTTTCTTTCCATACATTTCAGTTGTCATTATTGAAAAAATTTTCTTTTCAGAATTGATTTAATATTTCCCAACAATTTGTTACTAACCAACCAAGTATTGCAAAACTAATTATTTTCATAGTATTGTTTAGAAAAGCAATTAATTTCAATTTAATTTCATCATCAACATCAACATCATCATTGAGTTTCTATGCAGAATGAATTTATTGGCAATGCGATCAAATATTAAAAATTAATAGAGAATCGACATTTAAATTTCTGAATAATTATTGTGCCACAACAGAGTCTATTAAAATGCTACTTGCAACAAGCCAATGTGTGGTATTACATACACACACACAGAGATAGAGAGAGATAGAGAGTAATTAAATGCATCTGTAATTATTATGGAGAGATAGTTTTGATTGTATTTTCTTCAAAAATAATTAAAATTTATCGAAACATTTGTGTTTATATAAGCGATGATGACATAAAATATCTTCGTATTGTTATGCACTTTGGTTAAGGAATGTTCAATTCAAGTGGTTTTTCCATATAATTTTTACATGGAAATTTAATTATTTATTCATTATATAATCAAAATGCATTAAAAGAAACATATTAAATTAAATTAAGAAATAATTATTTTCTATTGTAGCCCAGTGTAACAAGTCAAGGTATGGTAGGTATTGTAATAGCCAGCAGTACCATTAAATTGTTGTGCTACAGTTTTTAAAACAATAAAACAGACAAACAAAGCAGGCCTTCATTATCGTGTATTTAATTTTAAAATATTTTTTTTTGATAAAAAAACCTTTATACTGTAGTACTTGGTATAATATATATATAAGCCGTTAAGGTACTTTTTATGGTCAGATACTTATGTCTTAAAGAAAAATGATATTCTGAGATAGCACTTGTTTGGTATGCTCATTTAGTTTGCAACAAAAATGAAAACTTATACAAACAATTGATTTCATTTCACGAAAAGTTTCAATTATGGATTAAAGTAGACAAACAAACATACAAAACTTTTATTATCGTATCGTCATCATCATTTTTGTTACGTATGGAAATCAATATTGTTTGGACTGAATCAACTGAATGCAAAATATGCTGAGTTATGGTTTCTATCTCTCATGATTCACTTCACTGATACTTGATGGTTTATTACGATAAAAAAAAACACTGGCAGAAAAAAAAATCAAATAAAAAGCTAAGATTTCAATATATGTATGTACGTATGTACAGAGGCGACTTCTTCTCAGCAGATTTCTGGAAAAACTCTGAGAGTAAATAAAATTGTCATGAAAATTGCTAAAAATCTGTCGTTCCGAGTCGACTTTAAACTGTAGGTCCCGCCACTCATGTATAAAAATTAATGCACACAACATAAGTGGTGTGAGAAGCTGGGTCGTCATCGTGACTAAAGGGTTGTAATGACCAATAATGTAGGAGACAATACCAATCCGTAAGATATTCAAATGCGTGCAATGCATTCCGAAAAAGTACTGTTTGGTGAAGATTTTTGGGCTGTCAGTGTAATCTGTCCATATTGCTCTGAGAACAACGTTGGCCAGGCCATCACAATGAAAGGCGAATTGGATAACCAGGACACCAACGATGAGTGGGTTCAACAGGATGGCGCTATGTGCTACATAGCTCATGCCATATTGGATATTCGACAGAAGCGATTTAAGGGCATGTGATGTGAACTGGGTAACAAGATTCTACCACTTAATCCTGTTAGACATTTTATGAATACATACGTAATTGGTCATTACAACCTTTCAGTCAGGATTATGGACCTCACACCACTTATGTTGGATGTGTTAATTTTATACATGAGTGGCAGGGCCTACAGTTTAAAGTTGACTCCGAACAACAGAGTTTTTTTTGGGAAACTTTTCATGTCAATTTTATTTACTTTCAGAGTTTTTGCCAGAAATCTGCTGAGAGGAAGTCACCGAAAAATAGTTTTTCATTTCTATGTTTAGATGTCTGACCTGGGGTTTAAACCGGGGCCTTACGTCTAATAAGCCAACACATTATCTACTAGACTACGGCGACTTCAGACATTTTATGAAAAGATTTTCAAAATCAAAAATCTCAAAAGATGAGAAGAGTGGACGTGTAAGACTTGTTTCCAAGTGATTCCTCATACTTTTGCAGTAAAACAGTTTATATTTAAATTCTATTCCAAAGCTACAACATATCTTAATACAAGACATATTTGTTGAGGGTTATATTCATTAAAATAATTATTATTTCAACAAAACATTTAACGTTGACTTACATACATAATACATAATTGGTCATTACAGCCCATCAATTGAAATTTAATTGCTTGGCAAATAGTTTTCAAATAATTTTCAACGCAGTATTAAATTCTAACTATTCTACATCGAAATTCAATTAAATGTTTTATTTGTCAATTATTGACATGCAATACAATACCAACCACATGCTTTCTTCTTCATTATTTTTTTAAGTGTATTTTTATGTTCAATACAAACACAAGTTATCAAACAAATACAAAAACTTATGAACAACTTTTCTCGCAGACATCAAGCAGAAAGGGGAAGAAGAGGGAAAAACGATGAAACGTTATAAATTTCATTTCATTTGAATTTGCCATCTTCTCGGTCTCACTTAAATTTTTAATGTTTTCAAAAGTAATAATTGCTGTAAGACCCCTGCTTAAGCAAACGTAGCACAGCGTAAGGGCTCACCAAAACCATAAACAGACGAACGAAGAAACTTATAAATGCAGAATAAAAAGGATAATCGGCTTAATGCCAACCGAAAATCTTATTAAATTTATAGCTGAGAATAAAAATTCAATAAAAGTAAGAAGAAAATCAACCAAAACGAAAAAAGAGAATCAAATTTTAAGAAGGAAAAAAAAACAGACGGTAGCAGTTTCTTAATGCCGTCCATAATGGCGAAAAAAATATGCTAAAAAGGACGTGGGGAAAGATTTTTAAAAAATTTACCATATTTTTACTCATAAATCTTGGTCATAAAAAAAGCATTGAAAATAATTGTAAACGAATCGAGAGAAAAAATCGATTCGTCTATGCATATAAGGGAGTATATTTTTTGAGCATAAATGACTCTGAGAGTAAATAAAATTGCCATGAAAAATTTTCTCAAAAATCTGTCATTCGGAGTCGACTTTAAACTGTAGGTCCCGCCATTCATGTATAAAATTAACACACACAACATAAGTGGTGTGCGAAGCTAGGTTGTAATACCGACTGAAAGGTTATAATGACCAATTATGTATGTATCTATCGGGCGGGCCATCTATCGGTTTAAATGTCAACCATCGGTTATTTTGTATCTGGCAGTACTTATGTCATTCTATTCTGTCACAAACTTCAGCACATTATCTCCACTGATCGTAATAAATCGATATACGTTTGAGCAACTTTGGGATTTATTGTGCCAACGAGAAACTGCACGATAATCTCGATTTTCCCAAAATAAATTATCTCTCCGGATGAAGATCATTTCCATCTTAACGGTCTTACAGAAGCCAATGCACTCATTACGAGCGACTGTTTGGTACAGCTTGTGGAGGTTTGAACGCACATCTACTAGACCAACTTAAACAGCTGTTTGGTTTACTATACAGAATGATAAAACCCCATGAGATATGGCCAAGAAATAAAGCTCTGAACGAAAATGTTTTGGTTTATTGCACTGGACATAGTGGTGAGGATCCTTGCTTATTGAGTTATACTTCCTTCAGAGTTGACTATGCCTGACGTTCCTATAATGTTTGTTGTTGATGTTTTGCTGTCAGCTGGATCAGATCATTAGTAGTCGCCGTAGTCTAGATGGTAGCGTGTTACGTTATTCCTATAGGGTACGCCATTTATCGGTTTAAATTTGAACCGTCGGTTATTTTGGTTATCTGACAATACTTATGAACATACAATACATAATGAATCGATTTACGCTTGAGCAACATTGGGATTTATTGGAAATTTATTTCCTCCATCTTTTCGGATGAAGCTCATTTTCATATTGGTGGCTACGTTAATAAGCAAAATTGCCGTATTTGAGGTTCAGAAAAGCCACACGTGGTCTTACAGAAGCCAATAAACCCATTACGAGTGACTGTTTGGTGCAGCTTGTGGGGCAGGCGCCCATATTTCTTTGAAAATGAGGACGGCGCGCAACCATTACGGTCAATGGAGACACTTATTGCACCATGATTACCAATTCTTTTGTACCTGCTCTTCATGGTATTGATGTGAACGATGTTTGGTTGCAAAATCATGGTGCAACGTGTCACACATTTCATGCCACAATCGATTTATTGCGTTGAATAATTGATGCCCGTTTAATTAGCCGAAATGGTGATGTCAATTGGTCGCCAAGAAGCAGCGAGTTGACACCGTTGGATTATTTTCTGTGGGGCACGGTTAAAGGAAAGTATTATGTCAACAAACCAGAGACAATTGAGCATTTGAAGACCAACATTCGTAATGCCATTGCGCGAGATACGACCCCATACACTCGAAAAAGTGCATGAAAATTGGTCAGATTGAATGAAATACTGTGAGGCTAGCCGGAACGGAACAGTTTTACTTCACAACAAAGAAATAAATTTGACAAAACTTCAAACCATTTTGGTTTAATGCATTTTTAAATTTAAACTTTTAAATGGCCCACCCTATATGTATGTGTTCGAAGTCGCCGTAGTCTAGTAGGTAGTGTGTTGGCTTATTAGACGTAAAGCCCGGTTTCGCACACCAGGTCAGGCATCAAAACGGAAATATTAAAAAAAAAAAAAATGTTTCTTCTGCGATTTCCTCTCAGCAGATTTCTGGCAAAAGCTCTGACAGTAAATAAAAATTGCCATGAAAAAGTTTCTCAAAAATCTGTCGTTCGGAGTCGACTTTAAAAACTGTAGGTCCCGCCACTCACGTTAAAACTCACACAACATGAGTGGTTTGAGAAGCTAGGCCGTATTACTGACTGAAGGGCCAATTATGTGTGATGTATGTATGTGTATTGAATTAAAATAAAAAAGTAGCATGTTACAAATTTTTGCAAATAAATTTTCTTAAAATATTTTCCATACTTTAACATTTTAAATATGTAAAGTTAGAATACTACGCTCTTAAACCCTACGTAATAAACCTTTCAACATTTCTTTTGCAAGATTTGCAATACAACAAAAACTAAAAACGAAAGCGAAATCAACAAATTATTAGAATCAGCACTTTATGATAAACAAACCATCATGAGAATAAGGATCTACCAGCCAGCAACATTACATCGCATCACTCATCCAATAAGCCATCTGACATAGTCACCAAAAAAAAAAAAAGAAAAAAAACCCATAAGATGTATGAGTGGGTGCGAGTACAAGGGGAACGAATGTGTATCAAGTTTTCTGTCAATAATTTATGCTTTAAAAATTTTTAAATCTTTTTTCTTCTTCATTTTCCGCTTTAACAACTTGGAAAACAATGAATAGGGAAAACTTTTTTCTTGTAAAATTCCAATGTAAGATGTACAACAACAACAACAACAACAACAACTACAAAATATAAATTTGAATATTGAAAATTCGAAATTTTATTTACAATGCCTTGAAACTTTTGAAATCATGGTTGCGATAAGCGGTAACCGTAACCGTAACAGCGCCAAAGAGTGTAAAAGTGTTGGCATAGGAGTGAACAGGCGGGTATAAATTGTTAACACAGCGTTAAATATGTATTATTGATCCTGGAGTTCTTAGTATTGTTTTCGAACCCCCGAAAACAATTCGAAAAAGTACAAACCAAAATGGAAAAGTTTCGAAAACTTTTTATCAACTTATTTTCTTTTTGTTTTGTTTTTTGTATGCCTTTCTCGTTAGCAAAGTTTTGCTCTATTCTATCCTATTCTTTATTATTTTTATTTTTTTATTATTATATTTTACGCCTAAATTATTTATTATCTGCAAAAGGGGTTAATATTCACAAAAGTTATGATTTTTTTTGTTTGTACACAAAATAAATTTTGGTTCTAATCCGTATCGGGTCTTTTTCATGCTGCATAGGTATAATATTGTGAAAAGATTTAATGTAGGTCCAGTAAATTTTTGATAAAAGTTTTAGGGCCATTATTACAACTTGTCGTTAAACTTGGGGTTAGTTAAAGGTACCTTTAGCTAAAGGGGACTGCAAAGTTACCTTTAACTTATTTTCGTTATTACAACTTACAGATAAAATTTTTCAAAAATATGGCAGTGCCGGAGCAATGTCGATAAAACTGCTCAATTAAACAAGTTTTTTTTAACGCAGTGGCAACCGCGGGCCTAGTTTTTGTTGTTGTATATGCTCATTTTGTTTAAATTTGAAGTTGCCATAATGAAAATAGTATATAATATGGCAAGTTCAAACATAAAGTGATCTTTAAATGTTAAAGGTAGGATGAGCCTCCCTTTAGCTTAACGATCACTTCTATCTTATTGGGTACTCATAATAACGAAAAACAATTTATCTGCCCGTTAAAATCCTCCCTTTAGGTAACGGCAAGTTGTAATAATGGCCCTTAATGATGCTTACAAGTACACTAAAAAATAATTTTATAAACAATTTGTCGAGGTCCATATCTTAAATTTTTGGCTACTAGAAGTCCATTATCATCATCTCAATAGCGAACACCGTTCACGCATACATACGTAATTGCTCATTACAACCCTTCAGTCAGGGCTACGACCTAGGTTTTCATACCACATATGTTGTGTGTGTTAATTTTTTATACATGACTGGCGGGACCTACAGGTTTTTTGAGAAACTTTTCATGACAATTTTTATTTACTCTCAGATTTTTTGCCAGAAATCTGCTGAGCGGAAATCGCCAAAAGAAATATGTTTCTATATATCGCTTTGTTGCAGTAGTCTGACCTGGGATTTGAACCGAAGCCTCATGCCTAATAAGCCAATATAGTACCCACTAGTCTATGGCGACTACAACTTATCTTATGATGTCCTTGATAAGCTTAGGTGAAGGGTCAGAGAGCGTCATTGAGATTAGTTGTACATCAAGTTGAATCAACGGTTGGTCGTCTTCTTCACATGTTTCGTTTTTTCGAACAACTGTACTTCTGAAGTCGCCGTGGTGTAGTAGGTAGTGTGTTGGCTTACTATTCGTAAAGCCCGGGTTCGTATCCCAGGTCAGACATCAAAAATGAAATATGAAAAAAAAAAATATTTCTTCGGCGACTTCCTCTCAGCAGATTTGTGGCAAAAACTCTGAGAGTAAAATAAACTGCCATGAAAAAGTTTCTCAAAATTCTGTCGTTCGGAGTCGACGTTAAACTGTAGGTCCCGCCACTCACGTATAAAATTAACGCACACAACATGAGTGGTGTGAGAAGCTAGGCCGTAATCCTGACTGAAGGGTTGTAATGGCCAATTATGTATGTATGTATGTACTTCTATTAGCATCGGTACGAACTTATTGTAGTATCGGTTGTTGGTCGTGGTTTGAAGGAAAATCAAAATTTTTTGATCTTCAACCAAACGACAACCAACCGATTGCTTTATAACGGAGCTACAACAATATGGCTGCCTTCCAAAATGTATCAATACAAAGTTTGTATGCAGTTCTACTATTGTATATAAACTATGTAGATATGCAAAGTAACCAAACAATACATCAACTATAAATCCGATGCCTGATTGCTTTTTGACTGCGTTAAAAATACACATTGACGACGTTTTGAAATAGTATAAATTGTATATATTTTGTACAGCGGCATTATGAAACACGATACTTTGTTCAAACGCAAAGCAACTAACATTTTGGGTATTACAGTGAGTAACAGGTCTTTCTCATGGGGGCTATGGAATGATAGATCTCCCTTCCTCCTTACTCGTGGAAACAAAAATGAACACAGATCAACTGAATATAGAGAACGCAACGCAATAGGAATACTGATGACAAAATGGCGTATAATCTCGGACATGATGTTGCCTGCCTTTGCATTGTACTGATTTGAACGAATATTGTTGTCGCCGTAGTCTAGTAGGTAGTGTGTTGGCTTATTAGACGTAAAGCCAGGGTTCGAGCCGCAGGTCAGACATAAAAACGAAATATGAAAAAAAAATATATTTCCGCGGCGACTTTCTCTCAGCAGATTTCTGGCAAAAACTCTGAGAGTAAATAAAAATTGCCATGAAAAGTTTCTCAAAAATCTGTCGTTCGGAATCGACTTTAAACTGTATGTCCCGCCACTCATGTATAAAATTATCGCACACAACATAAGTGGTGTGAGCAGTTGGGTTGTAATGCTGACTGAAGGATTGTAATGGCCAATTGTGTGTGTGTGTGTGTGTGTGTATTGTTGAAAATAATAACGAAATTGTTATGAAATTCGCCTCAACTGGTATGAAGGTTACCACTGTGAAGAAAATTTTTAGTGAGGCGACTGCTTAGGCGGTCCTCAGTTCGACAGACAATATACGTATGTACATATGTGCCTTTCAACATAACAATTGTTTGTTATACAACCAGTTGCAACGTATAGCATCTGCATTACGATACTGTTGTTCTGATACCTTGTATGATAGTGTGTATGATAGTGTGTATGATAGTGATACCAGGTCGTATACGTGTTATTAAATGAGGGAAATTAAAAATTAATCATGCGTTGCGAGAGAGAATAAAAGTGTTTTCATGTTTATTTATTTTATGTTAGTTGTTGTTGTTGGTTCTTTAGTTGCTATTTTAGTTTAAATATTTAATGACTGTTATTTGTTAACGGGTAACGAATAAACGAAAATAAACACAAGCATGCATGGAAAAATATGAGCACGTTTTAGATAATAAATGAGGAATTTTTTCTTGGAAAAAAAAAATAGAAGAAATGAAACGAACACAACGCAACAGAAGGTGAACGAACACAAACGCAAAAATGAAATGAAATAAATCTTACCATTAATATTTGTTTTGTATTTGTATTGTGAATAATTTTTAAAATAATTTTCTTTTTAAGCTTTTAAGTTCCAATAGTTATTAAAGTTTTCTTTGTAATTAATTGTTATCACACTCACAAGTCATTTTTTGAATTTCATGAGGTATTCGAAATTTATTAAAAAACAAAAAAAAATTGTGGTTTTTGCAACAAAAATTTTTAAAAATTGTGTACAAAAAGTGCTTGGTTTTGTTTTATTTTTAGCGTTTAAGTTTTTATTTTTTTAATTGTTAATTTAATTTTATTTAATTTTTAATTGTTTATTATTTAATATCTTTTGATTTATTTTTGTTTTTCGTTTTTTATTTATTAACGTGCATATTTTAATTTATTCATATTTATTTAAGGATATTTTTGTTATTGTTGTGGTAAATAATAATAACGATTGCTAGCAGTCCAAGTGTAGGGTGTATCAAGGCTTTGGTAATGTGACACCGATATTGTTGCTAGTTTTTTTTTATTAATTTTTTTATTTTATTTTTAAATAAAATTATTCAAAAAAAATTTATAAGAGACCATAAAGAAAAAAGGAAAAAAAAATATTCAAAAGTTGCACAATAAAATGTATCCAATATCAGTAGTAAGTATAGTTATCGGAAAGGGGAGAGCAATAGTATAGAAATGAAAAGAGCCAGTTAGAGAGAGAGATAATAATAGAGTACAAGGCCATTAATTAATAAAAAATTATCACGTAATTGAACTAAAAAAATTGCAAAAAAAATGCTTTACAAATAAAAATTTAAAAAAACCTAAAAGTTATCGATAACATATTGCTTTTTTTTTTGTGATTGAATTATTTGTTAAGAAATAAAGAAAATTTAAAAAAGTAAACAAATACTTACGTCTCGAGCCCATACGCTTCATTGGCTGTTCCGTACCCAAGCTCATGGCACGCCCTAGTTCACCTCTAACGGCCTTTAACGATTTCAATATTTCATCAGGATCTCTGCGTGCCACCGAAGATCGCCGCCGACCCACCAAATACGTTGTCGGAGGTGGAGCCATATCATCATCTCGATTCTTGTCAGCATCCTGAAATGATGAACGCCGAGAGCCGGGTAAAGAACGTGAAAAATCTTTACCCAACTGATAGACTTCCACTTCCAGCGTTTCCGATTGGGATGAACCACGACGTGAGCCCGCGATCCATGCATGATCCGGATGTAATAGCGATGTACACTCACCTATCGAATCGACATCATCCGATGTCGAACGTTGCATATTATAGTCGCGTCTAAGCAAACGTGAAACATCGCCTCCGGGACCGCCCGCTGCTATTGAGCCACGCGGCGATACACTGGGGGATTTTGACATGCTAATACCCCGTAAACCCTTGGGATCTTCGAGACGACACCAGATGGCGCGATCATCGAGAAAGGCCTGTTGCAATTCAAGGCTACATTCACCCAAAAATATTGATTCCGTATGGGGTACCAAATCCCACAGTTGTATTTCAATATAACGATCCATGAGGCTATCGGCTTTCACGTGTGCAAATGTAAGGGTGGCATTCCAAATCGGGTTTTGGGTTGGTGGACAAACTTCGGTTTGTTGTACAGAGCCATCGCCGCTAGAAAAATAAGCACATACAGACATACATACACAAGCATATACACAAATTTGAATTTCAATAGGAGACGAAATATTTTAATTATGTTAGCCTGAGAGTGTTATGGTTTATTAATGTACTTACCACTTGGGCAATATACGGACTTTAGCATAAGCTTCGGGTAAATTACCATGACCATAGGCTTCATCACGTAAAGCTAAATCGTCTGCTGCCATTAGAGACACAACCAATTCATTACGTTCGGCATGATACCACACTTGGATTTGTACACGACCACTGACCTGCTTTTCACGGGCAATTTGTTCCTTTTAAGTAAGAGGGGGTGTGGGGGCGGTTTTATTTTAAAAGAGTTCAAGAAAAACACGTTAGTATGGCTTAATATATAAAGACGGTTCAATGTAAAAAATTAAAATTTCCAAAAGAAATTTTCTATTGAAAACTAATCTAAAAATCTAATTGTTTTTAATATTTGTATGGGGATTAATTAATGTTTAAGAATTTTTGTTCATTTCAATTAAATTTTTTCATTGGTTTTACTATGTAAGGATTCAAATGGTATGTTGTTTGTATCCATGGGTGTTTGTTTAAGTGTAAGTGTAAACTAAAACAAAAAATAAAATAAAATAAAAATAATTAAATAAAATGATGATTAAAAAACAAAAACAAAATATTGCAAATAAAATTTAAAATTCAATTAATACGACGATGCATGCTATTTTCTACAGAATCAAAACAAATCATTACACTGGTACTAGTATTGAAAGTAAAAATTTTTTGTAAAATTTCTAAAACAACACAAAGAGTTGGTTGTGAAAACAGAGGAAAAGTGTAAAATATAATGAAAAACAGAGGACTCGAAAGAAGAAAAAGAATTTCAAATTAAAATACAAACTTTTAAAATACAAATTTGCTAAGGAGTATAGTACATACAGTCAAAGACAAAAGTACCGCTGTATGTAGACTTTTTTTAAACAAATTGAAAAAGGTGTTATAGAGTTATTACAATTAAGAATGATTGAAAACAAAAACAAAAAATATAACCTAGAAATTATTAGAAAAATAAAAAAAAAATTGCGACAATCAAGTCTACATTCAACGGTATATGCAGACTTTTTTCTGTAACTGTATATCGGGTTTAAATTTGAACCATCGGTTATTTCCAGTCTGGCAATACTTATGTCATTCTATTCTGTTACAAAATTCAGTATACTATCTCCACTGAACGTAATGAATCGATTTACGCTTGAGCAACGTTGGGATTTATTTCCCAAACACAGGCAATTGCTTGCAAATTGCTTGAAAATGTTGTACAAAATTTGGTCGCAGAGAAGCATCGCCAGCGCCCCCGGTATACGCAAGTTTATTGCTAAAGTTCATGAAACTGGTTTCATTGTTGATGCGCCAAGACGTGAGTGTGCTCGTACAATGTCTACACTCGAAAATATCGAAGTTGTGCATGGGAATCTATCAACATTAACTCGTCATCGTTCTCAAGAACTAAACATTTCACGCACCAGTTTACGTCGAATTTTGCGAAAAGATCTCGGTATGATGTCAAACAAAGTTCAATTGGTTCAAGAGTTGAGCCGATGGGCCTGCCAACGAGAAATTTTGCACGATGATGTCGATTTTGCAATAAAAAAAAACGTTTTCGTATGAAGCTTATTCTCATCTTCGTGGGTACATTAGGTTAGGTTAGGTTAGAGGACGTGTACTTGTCAATTAAGACAAGTACAGTACCCGGAGGTCGAATTGACCTATTGTACAACGTCCTAGTTTCTCACACCACTTATGTTGTGTGTGTTAATTTTATACATGGCTGGTGGGACCTACAGTTTAAAGTCGACTCCGAACGACAGATTTTTGAGAAACTTTTCATGGTAATTTTATTTACTCTCAAAGTTTTTGTCAGAAATCTGCTGAGAGGAAGTCGCCGTAGAAATACTTTTTGTATTTTGTCTTGATGTCTGGCCTGGGGCTCGAACCCTGGCTTTACGTCTAATAAGTCAACACACTACCTACTAGACTACGGCGATTTCATCGTGGGTATATTAATAAACAAAACTTTCATATTTCGGGCTTTCATGTGTTCTTATAGAAGCCATTGCACCTATTGCGAGTGACTGGTTGGAGCGGCTTGTGGAGCGGAGGCATTGGTCCATATTTCTTTGAAAATGAGGACGGCGCAACCATTACGGTCAATGGAGACACCTATCGCATCATAATAAATGACATTTTTGTACCCGCTCTTCATGGTATTGATGTGAACGATGTTTGGCTTCAACAGGATGGTGCAATTTGCCACACATCTCTTGCACCAATCCATTTATTGGCTCAAATGGTTGATGCCCGTTTAATTATCCGGAATGGTAAAGTCCATTGGCCGCCAGGAGGCTGCGATTTGGCACTATTTTCTGTGGGACACCGTTAAAGAAAAGTGTTATAGCGACAAATCAGAGACAATTGAGCAATTAAAGGCCCACATTCGTGATGCTATTGCCGCGATACGAGCCTATACACTTGATAAAGTTCACAGTGCTCGAAAATTGGTTCGATCAAATGAGGTACAGTGAGGCCAGCCGCGGCTGTTATATGAATAAAATAATATTCCATTTCTAACCGGAATAGCTGTACTTCACAACAAAAGAATAAATTTGGCATAATTTCGAAACTGAATTTGTTTTATAGCTTTTTTAAATTTAAACTTTTAAATGACCCGCTTTTTTATAAACCACATGTCATTCTCTTTATAATTTCTTAAACTCCACGGTGTAAATATGTTAGAATCGGTAGCAAACTTTCCTTATATAATCGTAACATTAGCGTTTACGTTTCTATTAAAGAATTCGTAAACGAATTGGAAAGATTACGAGGGTTATTTAACTATCATCCTTTTACGTGAAAAGTTTGCTTTTTTGTTTCGTGACATTAAATCTCATAAAAATCTTACATTTTCCAAAAACACTTCCTACTTGAATATAAATCTACTTGCCACGTTACTTGAAGACATTTTTATTGAATCTATTTTTCCCAATATTTTTTACACATACGTACATCGTTACACAGATGTACCTATAATATGTTGCTTTATATATGCATTGTATCGATTATAGATAAATAATATCGATAAATTTCTAAAAAACATATTCTGTATTCCGTTTTGTTGAATGTGCGCATATGTTCACATACAAACATAAAATCGCCCATTTAAGTTATGAAAAATAGCTTTAAACAGATTGTTACTGTTACATGCCTTTTGCGATAACCAAGTGAACATTAAAATCAAATTTTAATATTTTTGACCTGCTACAATGATACCTGAGAGCCACAGTGTGTAACAGATTTTTTTTTTACCAAGTCCTTCTCAAGGGGGATATAGAATGAACGATCGCTCTTCCTCCTCAATCGTTTGAACAAAAATGAACACAGGGACCAACAGATCATAGACAATGCAACGAATAGGAATACTGATGAGAAACTGGCGAATGGTCTCGAATATGATGACGTTTGCCTTCTCATTGCTTTGATTTAAATATTGTTGAAAATAACAATAAAATTGGCATGAAAATAGCATCAACTGGTATGAGGTGAAGAAGTCCTTTTATGAGGCGACTGCTTCAGTTCTCCTCACTTCGACGGGAAATACGTATGTGGAGTGAGACTCTTTTACGCCGATTTCAGATGAAAACAGTAATATTACTATCACTGAAAGGCTCCCCTGCAGTCCCATCCGGCTTACCACTGAGAGAAGTGAGAAGGCGACTTCCTCTTTAAGGTTTCCTCTAGTCAGACAAGACCTATTAAACCTAACAATGCAATGATTTACTGATTCAGACTAGACGGGTGAAGACACACAAACGATAGCTCAATAGGAGTACAATTTTTTATTCGAAATTTATTGACTCATAACAATGCATAAAACGAGAGGTTTGACCCGCTCTTTAGCTTAATAGATAGGTAAGTACTTTAAATTAACGCCACCAGATGTATGCCAAAGGTATGTTACATAGATCAGCAATGAATCGTATTTTCGCTACTCATAAGGACTCATGAAATTTTAAATATAAGTGAGTCAATAGTATTGGAATCCAACTACTCTGATTCATTCATACTCACTACGACATTGATTTATAAGTACAGGTTGCAATGAGTATGAGTACAACGTTGACATCAAACTCATAACATTCGAAATCTGTTTGATTCATACGCCTCCTCACTCAGATTCATAACTTTGGAAGAATACTTATAATACTCATAAATAATTCGAGTGATTGGAATCATTCATCAAAATTTACAGTCTTAGTTGTTGTTGCATTTGCAAAAAAAAGAAGAAAGAAAAAGACAAAGTCAGCAAGCAAAGCAAACACACAACCTTCTAGTGAGTATTGTAGTGTTCGTACGCGAATCATACTTATTTTGTGATACTTGTAAATGTTGAGTAAAGTAGAGTCGAAATCAATAACATCATACGTATTGTTAAGTATGAGTACGATGAGTACTTATTTTGTGATTCTTGTAAATGATGAGTAAAGGAGACTCGAAATCAACAACATTATGCGTATTGTTATGTATGAGTACGGTGAGTATTTCAAACTTTGAATATGAGTAGTATGAATATGATATTACAATAAGTATGAATGCGTAGAAGTATCAGAAATTATGAGTATGATTCGAATCTACAATTCTTTTTGAATACTCATTGCTGATCTCTGGTATGTCATTGCCAGAATGAATTTGTTGTTTACAATACCATTTCATATTTATGTTTTTTGAAATTGATAATGAAATGCTTGCTTGGTTACACTTGCAAAGTATACAATAACATTTATGTTAGAAGTTTTTGTAAAAGAATTCTCTTTCCTTTTTGCCAATTGTTACAAGTATGCTAAAGGAAAAGTTTGAAGAAGAAAAGTTCTCGTTCTATTTCTTAACACTCTTTGCAGTTATCGATGTACATAAGTACATATATGAGCATTTTTCCATTTTAAAAGCAAATACACAGGTTGAATAAACAAACCATTTTCAAAATGGAATACGCACAGTGGTGGCTGTATAATTAGAAACGATGATTCTGGAACAGAGTTCTCTGGAGTGACGAATCTAAGTTTAATTTGTACCAATCTGATGGAAAAACGTATGTAAGACGTCCTCCAAACAAAGCCTTTGATCTCAGGTACACAGTGGAAACTGTAAAACAAATTAACAAACATACATATATTGCTAAGTCGTTTCTAATTATAAGGCCACCACTGTACATATGTATTTATATATACACAATACTTTAGGTGTGTAAGTATTTTACAAATGTAGTATAATTTAAAAGAAATATGAAGTATATGAGTAAGTGCATTGGAGAGATCCTTGGACTTATCGATTGTTTCGAATTTATTTAAATAAATTCTCATGAATGTACAGGTTTTTTTATAAAGAAATAAATAATGTAGAGAATCTATAATGAAATGCTTGGACAACAATATTTTCCATTTTCTTAGATTTTATTTTTCCAATAAAATAAAGGGTGTTTTTTATAGAGGTATAGAACTTTAAGTTGCAATAAAACAACGATGGATTATTTGATTGACCTGAATTTTATTTATCCGAAAGATAATCTTGTGGCATTACATTTTAAATATGATTTCTGGCATATGACCGCCACGGCTGGCGCGGATGTAGTCCAATCTGGACGTCCAATTTTCGATGACTTTTTCCAACATTTGTGGCCGTATATCGGCAATAATACGGCAAATGTTGTCTTCCAAATGGTCAAGCGTTTGTGGCTTTACCGCATAGACCAATGACTTTACATAACCCCACAGAAAGTAGTCTAGCGGTGTTAAATCACAAGATCTTGGAGGCCAATTCGCAGGTCCAAAACGTGAAATTAGGCGGTCACCAAACCTGTCTTTCAATAAATCTATTGTGGCACGAGCTGTGTGACATGTTGCGCCGTCTTGTTGAAAACACATCTCCTGGACATCATGGTTATTCAATTCAGGAATGAAAAAGTTAGTAATCATGGCTCTATACCGATCACCATTGACTGTAACGTTCTGGCCACCGTCGTTTTTGAAAAAGTACGGACCAATGATTCCACCAGCCCATAAAGCGCACCAAACAGTCAGTTTTTCTGGATGTAACGGTGTTTCCACATACACTTGAGGATTACCTTCACTCCAAATGCGGCAGTTTTGTTTGTTGACGTAGCCATTCAACCAGAAGTGCGCTTCATCGCTAAACAAAATTCGCTTATGAAAATCGGGAACAACGGTAATCTCGTTTTGGGCCCATTCGACGAATCTACGCCTTACTTGATGATCGTTTGGCTTCAAATCTTGCACGAGTTGGATTTTGTAAGCACGCAAACCAAGGTCCTTCCGCAAAATCTTCCATAAAGTGGATGGACACAGATCCAATCCTGTGCTCGATGGCGGATGGACTCATTCGGGTCTTCCTCAATGCTACGCTCTACAGCAGCAATAGCTTCTTCTGTACGCACCGTACAGCGTCTCTGGGGATGCGAGTTATCAATAAGAGTAAACGTGGTGCGAAAACGTTCCATGGTTAATCGAATTAACTGCTCTGATGGACGATTTTGCCGACGATAAAATGGACGTAGTGCGCGATACGTTTTCCGCACAGAACCATTATTTTCGAAATAAAATTGCACTATTTGCAAGCGTTGTTCAGGCGTGAGTCTATTCATGATGAATTTCCAAACCAAACTGAGAATAAATCACTTGACATCTGTTAAATCGGTCGCCATCTTGAAAAGTAATGCCAACTTAAAGTTCTATACCTCTATAAAAAACACCCTTTATTTAAATTCTTAAAAGACAATTGAATTTTCGAAAATATCACACTGAAGTTTTAAAAATAATCGATTAACCTCATTATAACATCGATTATCGTCTTCTTGTGTATTTGTACAGCCTTAAGCAATTATTTTAGTTCATATTGTTTATAATCATTTGCCATGTGTCTCAGTCACATCATTATTAAATCAATTAAGTTTTTTTTTCTTTAGTTTCTGCTTTAAAATGTCTTCACAACAATGTGCTGTCATTGTGCCAAAAGATTTTTGTCACATAAAATTCTATGGTTTAGTTGTCATTTGTTTATGACAGGAAATCAATAATAAATATCGTACTTTGAAATGAAATGTAATGAAGAAAAATACTGCAAAAGATTTACTTTTGAAGGCTAGAGAGAAAAAAGACGAATTGATTTAAAACGATTTAGTTGAGATACCGGTAATGGAAACATTTTATTTTATTTAAATTTTAGGTTTAATTTATATTCATTTACTTCATTGTTTTATTTTATTTCCAAGGATCTTTTCTCTTTGCTTAGTTATTTTGTTACGTAAACGAGTAACTCGTCATAAACAAATTAAAATGTTTTTGCTCCGTAAAAGTAGGCAAAAATCAAACATTGTATGTGTTTTATTAAAAAAACAAAATTTATTTCATTATTAAATTTATTGATAATTAATTTTGTAACGCTGCTTCACCAAAATTTTTTATTTTAGATTAATACAAGTTATTGTAGTAATAAATAAATACGGTTGCCAAACTAGCGAATGTTCTAATATGTAAATTTTTTTAGCAGACCTTTATTTGACCTTTCCCAAGGAAAAAATTCCAGTCGCTTCATTTCATAATAAAATTAATGTGGCTTGTTTCTTCAAGACGAGTATACTCGAAATTGCAAAAATCGTTAACGCGTTGACTGCCGACTACGAGATAACTCGTACATTAAGTTCTTTTCTAGGGAACCAACTACGAGTTATCTCGTACTCACTAAACCTGCCATTTTTGTATAGCTACGAATAAAATCGTATTATATCAGTGCCAGTATCGATATATGGCTTTTGGGAAAAGAACAAAAAGTGGCTTGCGTGGCCAGTTTTCTGAAAATTGCCACGACAATCAACGTGTTAAGAAAGCATGAACAACATTAGAAAAAATCACCCAAAAATTAGTTCACAACCAGATCAAAATCATTTCAAATTTAAGTGTACCGAAATTGTGAGATATGACTTCAAAATATTTTAACACAAGCTACTACGTCGAAACATAACGCCGAATTCTCCGAAAGAATGATTTTAGTGGCAGCAAGCATTGCATGTAAGAATCCATTTGTAAACAAATGAAATAAAAAGATTTGACTGCAATTTGCTCATTGCCGAGCTTTGAAGCATTTTTGTTTTTGGAAAGTTGTCTTACTCACATACAGTTCTGATTGAGAATGCTTGAAGAAAACCCAAATCAGTAGATGAATCCGAGGATCTTGCATCCTACTGTCAGACATGGTGAAGGGTACGTAATCGAATCGAGTGTATACAACTGCTGGTGTCTGTAAATTGCACTTGGTTAAATGAAATATGTGTTAAAATGCTTGGGATAAAACAGGATAACGATCTTGAGCATACAGCTGGAGTTCTTAAGAAATTGCTGTTGAGCAATTGTCCTCGATTTGCTTACCATCGAAAATTTGTGAAAAAAAATTAAAATTGAAATATGAAACCAAACTATTTCGAATCAATGGGTGCCTTGTAGTCTAGTATGAAGTATGCTAGACTATTAGCATGAGGAACGTGGTGAGTAGGTAGTGTATAACCTTTTTTTAAAGACTGAACTGTATAGACTTTCTTCCCTTTTTCGTGAATTACTTTTTAGCAATAATTCTCACTTTATTTTTCCTTTTGTGAGTAATCATATGTAATGTTAGACAAACAATCGGACAATCATAAACACCCAGAGTGAGTCTCTGGCGGGAATCGAGAACTCACGGCTATCAACTAGGCCATCAGTGTACCCCACTACCACACATGTAATATAACTGCTTGAAAAATATCGAGTATAGAATATTTTTTTAGAAAATTTAAAATTATTTTTTAAATCAATTCAAAACGATTCGTTGAATTTATAGTCATAGAAAAAAGTGTACATACACTATACACTATACCTTTTTGGCACTAATTTTTTTTTTTTTCTAATAATTTCTGGGTTATTTTTTATATTCGTTTTTATATTTTTCAATTTGATAAAAATCAACGGGAAAAAATCTACATGCAGAGGTGTAGGTAGAATTTTTTCTTTGACTGTAGTTTTTATGGGTATATAAAATGAAATTGTATGGAAAAAAGAAACTAAAAAATACCAAGAAAATGACTTATAAAATATAATCATTAAAGTGCATTAAAATAATAAATAAATAATATGTTTACAAAAAGGATAAAACACATACATACATATGTACATATACAAATAAATTATTTACAACAACATTTAAATAAGTATTCATCATATAAACATATTATTTAGAGGAAAAAAAACTATTTTTCTTTACGTGGAAATAGAAAATAGAGACGTATAATAATAATAATAAAAAACACATTAAAAAACAACACTTAAATGCATCATCATTTTATAATATTATATAGTATTGTATAGTATATACACATACGAATACATTAATACTAAACGACACAAAATATGTACATATAGTACATATATATTATGTACACTTAAAAGTATGCATTTAGAATATTTTGCTTTGCAAATTCGCATAATAAATTTATTTTCCTGTAGAAGGATGCAGTTCCCGTTTCAAGGAAAGTAAGGAGAATGTTTTTCTATTTTTTTTAATACCTTTCATATACATACATACGTGTGCATATGTATATTTGTATGATATGTTTATTTAGCAGTCGTTTTTTAAAGCTTTTAAAATATTTTTGTGAATAAGATTTCATTTCTGTTTTTTTGTTTTTGAATTTTATTACAATATTGCTTAGAGTTCCTAAGTGGCAATGCTATTAAATGCTAAAAAATATTTTTAAAAAATGAATAAAAAGAACATTTATCATTAAAAAATAAACAAAAGTAGATTTTTATTTAATTTTTTTTTATATGGAAAATAAATACAGTGGCCGTCAAAAGAAACTGTACACTATGAATAAAAATAAATATAAAAAAAAAATTCTAACAATCACCAAAAACTCAACTTTTACCACTTAAGGAGAGTGCACGGAAAAATTTGGCAATATTCCGAAAAAAATTTTTTTAATTTTTTTTTGTTTCTATTTTAAAAACTGGCAATGAAACAATTTTAACCGTTTGAGTGCTATGGGTTTGGGGTAAATTAATGGAAAATTGCTATGAGAAATTGAGAAAAAATATTTTTTTATTCATAACAGTCGCAGCAGTCCTCAATAACTGAACGCCAAACTCTGACCGACGCAATCGTCGCTATATCGACGAACCGCGACTTTGGCGCATTACCTATTCGTCGCTATAACGACGATTCGCACTCAAACGGTTAAAATAAAAATAACGGTAATTTATTAATGTATATATATTTTTTTAATGTACAGTCACTTTTGGCTTTTACTGTAGATGCATATTCACTTGAGCTACTATTTTAAAATAATTATGTGGCATCCAAAACTATTTTTGCAGTCAATTCAATTCAAATTCATATCATATTACCATAAACAATAAGTAGAGGAAGAAAAAAGGAATTAATTTTAGAACAAGACACACTCTGCTATACTATATATGTACACTTAAAGAATTATTTAAAAATTATTTAAAAAATTTTTCTGTCATGTTTCTTATAAAATATAATTCTAGGTTATGTTTTAATATTAAATTGAAAAATAATTTACAAGATTTTATTTTAATGTTTTTTTGTAAAAATACTTTACTATTATTAGCAGTTATAGTTGTAGTAGATGTTGTGATCGATAGTAATAAAATAGTATTTTTTTTTTTTTTGTTAAATAGATTTGTACTAAAAATTAATTTTCAAACTTTTATTTTATGCTCTATAAATATGTATATATTTTTTTGTAATAAATTTAAATAATTTTAATTTCTAAATATTTATTTAATATACAAAATTTCATAGCAAATATATAACTCGTGCCAGCTGGGGTACATTTTTACAAAAAAAAAAAAAATTAAAATAAAAATAATTTTTTTTAACTCAAATTTAAGGAAAAATTTTTTTTATAAAATAAAAAAAAATTAAAAAAAAAATAAAAAAAATAAATAAAATAAAATAAAAAACCAAAAAAATAAATTAAAAATTTGTTTGCGTTTCTTTTATGTTCCAGTGTAGTAGGACAGTGTAATTAATTACAAAAATTTACAATTGCAAAACCAAAGTATTGTGTATATGGTTGTAGGTGAGTAGTTTTTTTTGGGGGTATTGCAAAGTGCTATTGTCTTAAAAGGATTCAAAGAGAAGAGCAAAGTATAGTATAAACTAAAACTATAACAAGAAAACTAATTAATAACAAATTTGTATTTAATTATTATGCATCTAATATGCATTAAGAAACATTGTCTCTTATTTTAATACCTACTTGCGGTTTTTATTTGTTAATATTTTTCCATTTCGTTGTTGATAAAAATAAAAAAAAAATATTTAAATATTTGTATGTTTTTTCTTTCTTGGACATAATTATACTCATAAGTTTATTGTACACAATTATTACACAAATTACCCTAAATCTGCCATCTATCTACCATCCACTTACATCTCTAATCTTTATAGCTACTCTAGTAGAATGCTATATTTGCAGTTCATATACGACCGAAAGCAAAACTATCCTAAAAATCAAGCCTTAACATTATGTTCGACGAAGAACATTTTCCATGAATGCTATGCTATAATTGGCCAATTCACACGACTTTGTATCGTGTATGTTGTATTGAATACACTTGGGTGTTTGTGAACGCTCAATACTATGCTGTATTGCGTATGTCGTATTCTTCTTCATAATTTTTGGCATTCAAACAATTTGATAGCACGAAACCAATACATATGAAAAAAATTGTGTATAAGTGTATCGGATTTTTACATGAAATTTATCAACAACAAGCATACACTGTTGTATAGTCGTCCAACAATGCAATGAATGCAACGATACAACGGCTTGTGTGAATTGACCAAATGTTTCTTGAACACATTAACACGTTTACGCCGGCTCTGTAACTCATGCTTGTCGCCCACTGGCGGCTGCAGTTATTGCTTTTCGCTCTATCGGACGGCAGCTATTATGCAGCATAGGCAATCCAACAATGCAATCGTATCGTGTGAAGTTTTGTGTAATTAATTGTAATTCTTCATAAATTCGTCTGATACTCACTAAATATTCTGAATTTTTACCGTGAAAATAGAATAGTGCTCAATTGACTAGGGAAGAAATAAACTCATTTATTGGAATTTTGCTTATAATGGGTGTAACTCAAGTCCCAGAAAATAAAAATCTATTAAATGTTACCGAAAAGTAGCAGTAGTACAATTAATATGCGGAACTTCCCTAGGTAATAAAAACAAAAATAAATGCTTTTAATAGAACTTGACTCTCAAATATTCTTCTTCGGCAGTGGAAGTATCGAAATATTCGATGTTTCGTACCGTCTAATAGCATAATCATATGCGTATCATCGGTGGTACACGTCACCCGATGTGACGGTCTAGTGCGGGACACCGGTGGTACACGTCACCCGATGTTACGGTCTAGTGCGGGCCACCGGACCTACAGTTTAAAGTCGATACCGAACTACACGGCGAAGAAATATTTTCTTCATATTTCGATGTTTGTAACGAGTAGCCTCACTTCTAATAGGCCAACACACTATCTACTAGACCATGGTGACTAGACTACTTGAAATAAAAATACTGGCGATTTTTCTGCAGATCGAAAGTACATACATAACTGGCCATGACAACCCTTCAGTCAGGATTACGGCCTAGCTTCTCACACCACTTATGTTGTGTGTGTTAAAATTGTATACATGTGTGGCGGGACCTACAGTTTAAAGTCGACTCCGAACGACAGATTTTTGAGAAACTTTTCATTGCAATTTTTGCTTTACTCTCAGAGTTTTTGCCAGAAATCTGTTGAGAGTAAGACGCCGAAGAAATATTTTTTTCATATTTCGATTTGATGTCTGACCTGGGGTTTGAACCGCGGCCTTACGTCTAATAAGTCAACACACTACCTACTAGACTACGGTCATTGAAAAAAAGAATGTTTCAAAATAAAATTTATCGCACACTACTCCTCTTTCCTGAAGTCACCGTAGTCGCAAAAGCCTGGGTTCGAGCCCCAGGCCAGGCATCAAAGACAATATACAAAAAGTATTTCTTCGGCGACTTCCTCTCAGTAGATTTCTGGCAAAAACTCTGAGAGTAAATAAAAATCGCCATGAAAAGTTTCTCAATAAATAAAAAATCTGTCGTTCGGAGTCGACTTTAAACTGTAGGTCCCACTACTCATGTATAAAATTAACACACACAACATAAGTGGTGTGAGAAACTAGGACGTTGTACAATGGGTCAATTCGACCTCCGGGTACTGTACTTGTCTTAATTGACAAGTACACGTCCTCTAACCTAACCTAACCTAACCCAACTCCTCTTTCCTTTTTCCTATAACTATGGCTGACTTTCAAAATGTATCAATACAAAGTTCTACTACGGTATATAAATTTTGTAGATATACAAAGTTACCATACAATGCATCAACTATAAATCCGTTGCCTGATTGCTTTTTGACTGCGTTAAAAGTACACATTGACGACGTTTTGAAATAGTATACATTGTAAACATTTTGTACAGCGACTTTATGAAACACTTTACTTTGTTCAAACACAAAGCAAACTAACATTTTGGAAGTCAGCCTATATTTCTGTTATTCCAACACAATATATTACAATCTTTTAGACAGGACTACAACCTAGCTTCTCACACCACTTATGTTAAGTGGGTCCTACAGTTTAAAGTCGATTCCGAACTACACGGTAAGTAGAGGTTTATGTATCCTTAATGAATTCTAATAGTTTTTAATTAAAAATAACACATTTATGCTTCAAATTGAGCATAAAGTGAGCTTAAATGGAAAGTATTTTACAAGGATTTAGAAAAAAAGGGGGTTCAATCAAATAAATTTTCAATTTCTTGCACAATATTTTCAAAGTGATCTTTAGGAAATTATTTTCAATTATTTACCATAAAAAAAGATTATTATTTTGGTGGGTTAGTTAGTATTTACAAAAGGTTTGAATAAAAAAGAAACTAAATTAAAAACAAAGTATGCAACACTTAAATAATAAAGAGAGAAAGCAGAAAGTATAGAAAACTAATAACATATTAAATTAATTAATTAAACAATTAATTGAATTCAATTAAAATATTACATAAGTACAGTATTTTGATTACAATTTTTACAGGGGAAAGTTTTGTATTGAATTTTTTTTTGATTTGGAAAATATTTAAAGGAAAAATAAAAAAAAATAGAATAGAATAGAAAGAAAATATAAATATAAAGAAAAAGAAGTTTAGTTTTACCATTTTCATAAGTGTTAGCCAATAGCTGTTAAGCAGTTGTTATTTTTCTTTCAAATCCAGTCTAAGGCTGCCTTTCTATAGCTGGCTGTTGCACATTTTTTTTCATTTAAAAGAAAACTTTTTAACGCAAATTTAAACAATTTTATAGGGATGGTATTTTTAATTTTCTTGAAGTTTTTTTTTTCGTTCACGTTTCCTTCTGGTAACTTCTTTAATGGATTGGTTATGCAACATTTCATTTCCGTTTTCGTTTTCGTTTTTTTTTAATTTTTAATTAATTAATTAATTTTAATTGTTTGTTGTTGTACGCCAATATCGATATTTTTTTTTTTAATTTTTTAATTCATTTTTATTTTATCCCCAAACCAAAAATATAATTTTTCTACGTGTATAAAGAAATTTTTTTTTCACTTTGTTTCTCTTTTTTCCCTGTGTTTATTTCTATTTTTTTTATTAATTAATTATACAATTTACCATATTTAGTTTATTATTAAGTAATATATTTTATTTTATTTCAAGTTCTTTTTTTTTTTTGTTCCATTTGTTGGAATACAATATTAAATTTGGTTTGTCATCAAAGATTATCATCAGAGTAATAATAAACAGTCATATTGTAACTAATATTAGCTTAACTTATATAGTAAGTGTAAGTATAGGGGCAGGGGAAATAGAGGAAGGAATTTAGATTTTAACAGCTTAGGTTTAAAACTTATTTATACATATACAATGATGATAGGAAACATACATATGTACATCAGCAAATATCTCAAAAGGAATTTGACTTTGAAAATATATCGCGCATTTCGTACAAGCAAATTACCAGTGTTGGACCATCCTATTGCTGTGTCAGCAGCAACACACACAAGATCCTTTCAATGGTTCAGGAATAACGATTTTGTTGTATGAAATGCAGAACGTGCAAGAACACGAAAAAAGTTTGAAGACATCGAATTGCAATGCCTTAAGCAGTAAATGTCCAGTATTGAACCCTGCCATCGAACGCTTATCGACGTCACCATGGTCTGTCAAAAGCAATATATAGAATATCGTTTCAATGGTTCAGAAATAACGATTTTTATGGGCGAAATGAATAGCGTGGCTGATCACCAAGAAAGTTTGAAAACGCCGAATTGCAAACAATACTGAATGAAGATGAGACACTGACAATTTATATTTCTGATCGTTTAAAAGCTATGACCATATGAATTGAATGACAGACAGGCAAATACATAACTGGTCATTACACCCTTCAATGACGATTACGACCTAGCTTGTCACACCTCTTAAGTTGTGTGTGTTAATTTTATTCATAAGTGGCGGAACCTACAGTTTAAAGTCGACTCCGAACGACAGTTTTTTTTCATGGCAATTCCTATTTATTCACAGAGTTTTTGCCAGAAATCAGTTGAGAGGATGTCTATAGATCGAGATGTCTAACCTGGAAACCGAGGTCTCAAGTCTAATAAGCCAACCCTCTATTTACTAAACTACAACCACTTCAAGACAAATGGTAAAACGAAAAACCACTTGTGAAATTTTGCTTTAAAGACTCGATTAGAAATCAGTACTGTGTGGAATTATTAATGGCGTCGATTAGATTTATTTTCAGAATCCTAAACAGAAAAAAATCATGGGTTAAATCGGCTGCAAAATCAGATCGATTCGGTAGGAAGATAATGTTGTATGTATGGTGGGATCAGTAGAAGGGTATGCTTTACTACAACCTCCTAAAACCTAGTTAAGACATTAATACATATCACTACCGACAACAAATGCATGAAACACAAAGGCAAAACCGGTTCAGGATGCAATCAAAGCATTAGGCGGAAAGTTGCAAGTCCAATCATCGCATTCATTTCATCGTTGGGATACTCATTGGCTGAGCGGCACTTAGATTTCCATAAGGAAGTCGAAAATTGGGTTTTCTTCAGAAGACCTACACTGTTATTGGTGTGGAATCCACATATTGCCTGAAAGATAGAAAAATGTGTTGCCAGCCAAGTGACATACAAAGCTGTCTGTCGGGTTTGACCCGGAAAGTGTGGTGTACCAAATGCTATCATCAATAAATGATCAAACATGTATTTATCAATGCACCTGCATGCAAAGCAAAACTGATTCAGGATACAATCAAAGCATTAGGCTGGGAGCTCATACCCCACCCTTATTGGATCAACAGCATTCAATTTCTACCAGGAAATTCGAAAAATGGGTGACTAATTGGTTTGCTTCAAAACACGAGCAGTTTCATTGATATGGAATCCACAATTTGGCTGAAATATGGACAAAATGTGTAGTCAACAATGATTAAAAAAACGCTAATTTCATACCGGTACACCCGTGATAAGTAGAAAAAAACAAGTATGTGTCACAAAATTTTTATTTTTTTTACTATCCATCTAATTTCAGTTTGAATAAGAAACCATGGTATGGCATTTTTAAAGAGAAGTATTCGAATGTCTTCATTAACGTTAAGAATATTAGGCCATAAAGCGCATATTTTTCTGTGGAATTGAAAAATATGTATTTAACCCGCACCCAACTTTTTTTTCCAAAAAAAAAAAAAAAAAAAAAAAAAAAAAAAAAAAAAAAAATTATCTTTTAACCACACAGCTGACTAATATTTTACCGTTTTAAAAATGGGGCGATGAGCACAAATGGGTTAAACAGCTTCGAAATAATTTTTTTTATGCAAAATACAAATCTCTTGAGATAGTTATTATAAATATGTTTCCATCTGATTATATACAGTTTTATATCTTTAATTACAGTCACAGAAAATAGTCTACATACAGCGGTGTATGTGGACTTTTTTCTTTGACTGTATGTGATAGTAAATACAGATTTTGGCAAATAGTTTAATAAGTTATAATGTTTTATTAAATTTTTTTTTGCACATTTTTCGTTAACAATTTATTGAAAAAAATTTCTGAAGTTCAAAATCAAAATAATTTAATAAAAAATATTTTTATTTTTAATAGCACTTGAGAAGTAGAAAATTATCTTAAAGAAGTGTTTATTTGTTGTAGTTTTTATTGTAGAAAAAAAAAAGAATACAAAAAAGTATCACCCATCTGACAAGAGTTAATTTAAAGCCTTTAGACCGATAGGGGGTTTGTTGTGACAATTTATTCTTTTTCTTTTTGAATTAAATTTTACAAAAAAAAATAGGTTTTCTGTGTCTCATTTAAATACTAAAGATTTCTTTTTGTTTAAGTTTTCCTTGAAGATTATATTTCATTATTATTTTAGTTTCATTATTTATCATTTTTTTTTTTATAAGAAATTTCATTTCATGCACAATTTCTGTAAAACTTTTGTATACAAATGCAAAGAAAACTTTTATGAAAAAAGTCTTCAAAGAAACATACGTATACAAACCGATTTACACAAATCTAGATCAGTTTCCTAAAAAATATTTTTGTTCAGTATAAAAAAGGGATTTAATTTATGTTTTTTAGCACTTTGTTTTGGAACATAAACATTTGAGTTTAAGAGTTTAAATATAAATTTTTTTAAAGGTGGGTCTTAAGTATTTGTTTTTGTTTAACATTAAAACAACATTTAATACAGGTTTCGTATATATTTTATAGTTTTAAATAATATTATTAAATATATATTTGTATAATATATAATAGAATATAATAATAATAATATATGTATGTATATAAATATAGAAAAACAGTTATCGATTTTTAGTTATCGTGTAAAAATATATATATCAAGAATAGTTATAAAGAGTTTGTCATCCGATATCAAAATAATAAACAAATTGACACACAATACAGCATAGAATATAAATAATAATAGTTTTTGCCAGAAATCTGCTGAGAGAATTAGAAATACGGGAAATAATATTAAAAATGTAATACAAGTATCGTTAAAACTTCAAGGATCAGTTCCTTCTAATACCGAGAAAGAAAAAAAATATTTACCGAGAAATTTAATTTGATTTCCTCTTTTAGTAATGAAGATCTTACAACGGTGACAACGGAAATCGACGGTAGGCAGTACTGGTTATCCTCGAGTTACATACAATGGCACACGATCTAGCCGGTCACGCACCACCGGATTCGGTGAGAAGATTGGTGATGGAGGCGAAGAGTACAAATGTTGGTCTACTAGTAGGTAGTGATGCCAACTCTCATCATGATATATGTATAGGGAAACACTGACGTCAATGAACGGGGTGAGTCACTCTTTGAATTTATTATTTCTAACAATCTTGTGATATGCAATTTTGTAGTAGTGATAGCTAAAGATAAAAATGTCTCCATAGAGAACATTTACGTCAAACGAGCTTTACTTATTTATTCATGGTGTTACATACGCAATTGGTTATTACAACCCTTTTGCCAGTATTACGACCTAGCTACTCATACCTCTTATGTTGTGTGCATTAATTTTATACATGAGTGGCGGGACCAACAGCTTAAAGTTGGCTCCGAATGATAGATTTTTGAGAAACTTTATCATGGCAATTTTTATTTACTCTCAGAGATTTTGCCAGAAATCTGCTGAGAGGTGATCGCCGAAAAAAAATTTTCTTTTCATGTTTCGTTTTGTTGGAGCTATCTGCCCTGGGGTACGAATCATGGCTTTAATTCTAATAAACCAACACACCACAATTTTGTACAATGGGTCAATTCGACCTCCGGGTACTGTACTTGTCTTAATTGACAAGTACACGTCCTCTAACCTAACACACTACCCACTAGACTGCGGCGACTAGAGTTAAAAATGACGATTTTTATACCAGAAAAGAATAATTTGCATGTAAGACCACCAAAAAAGTTTGAGAACGTCGAATTGCAAACAATATTGAATGAAGATGACACTTTGAGTCAAAAACAAATGGCAGAAATGTAAAATGTTGCCAAACAAGCAATTTTTGATTGTTTAAAAGCTATGGGTATTATACCCAAAATCCTGGAAAATGATTGCCACTTGAATTAAATGACAGACAGATGGACAATGTATGGCATATTACAGTGTGATTACAGTGCCTTAGATAACTATGCCGCCTTTAAGGTCTATTACGGATCCTTAATCTTCAGCAATTTATTCACAGTAATCCCGAAGTGACACGGGACCTAACAAATTACAACTTGGTTCACCACACCGAGTTGTTGGAGGTCATTAAAACCCTCTTCGGCCAGCCAGCATGCCATCGAATATGAAGTCAGTGCTGTCAATGAGACAAATAGAATTGTATCAGCTTGGCTAATCGCTCTCAGGCGCGGGATTTCGATACAAGAATTCCCCGCTTATATGCACTGTCCTGCAAGCATTCTTGAAAGTACTTATATCCGGGGAATACTGTATTTGCAAGCCACATGCTGGCATTACTTCGGATATACGGAGGGGCAAGACAGACACACCGCTCTGTCACAGAACACGCAAGTTACCAATGGAAGAGAACGCTTGAGCATGATTCATCATCAAACAAGTGAAAACTAGACCACTAAAGTAATTATTGAATGAGGATATATCGGGTGGGTCATCTATCGTTTTATATTTTAACTATCGGTTGTTTCGAATCTAACAATACTTTGTCATTCATTCTATTCTGTCACAAAATTCAGTATATTATCACCACTGAACGTAATGAATCGATTTATTGAGTCAAACGTTTGATGGCAGCAGGTTTCTAGCAAAAACTCTGAGAGTAAATAAAATTGTCATGAAAAGTTTCTCAAAATTTGTCGTTGGGAGTCGACTTTAAACTGTAGGTCCTGCCACTCATGTATGTATAAAAATTAACACACACAACATAAATGGTGTGAGAAACTAGGTCGTAATCCTGACTAAAGGATTGTAATGGCCAATTATGTATGTATGTTTGATGGCCGTTTTATTAGCCGAGTGGTGATGTCAATTAGTCGCCAAGAAGCTAGGATTTGACTATTTTCAATAGGGTGCCGTTAAAGAAAAGTGACAATTGAGCATTTGAAGGCCAACATTCGTGATGCCATTGTCAAGATACGAACATATACACTCGAAAAAGTGCACAAAAATTGGTACGATCGAATGAAGTACTGTGAGGCTAGCCGCGGCAGCCATATGAATGAAATAATATTCCATTTCTAACCGAAACAATTGTACTTCACAACATAGAAATAAATTTGAAGGCCAACATTCGTGATGTCATTGTCGAAATACGATCCCATACACTCGAAAAAGTGCACGAAAATTGGTCAGATCGAATGAGATACTATGTGGCCAGCCGCGGCTGTTACATTTTTAAATTTAAACTTTTAAATGGCCCACCCTTTATTATACGGAATAGAAATCTGTGGAATGTATATGTAAATGCATATGTAAATATGCTTAGTTCAAGGGTTGAGTATGGAAGAAAAAAATGCCGTAATTGATTAACACTTGTTTTGGGGGCGATTAATTTATGTGTCAATTTGTTTTTGTTTTTTCAATTTCAAATTGTCTCATTATATATGTATGTATGTAGGTATGGTAGAGTGTACCAATAATGTTAACAATAATTTTCTGGTTTTTTTGTTGTATTTTGTTTTTTTTTTTGCTTTAACATATATAAACAATAAATATTACCATTTTACAAACACATACACACTACTTTATTATATTTTGTTGAATTATTTAATTATTATTATTATATTGAGTATATTTAATGTCGTTATTACTTATTACATTGATTGTTTTATTTATTAATTAATTAACTACTACAACAATTTACGTTCGATTATATATGTATGTATATGTATACTATATATGTATGTATGTATTGTACTGTTAAAGTAACATTTAAAACAATTTCAACAAACAAAAGAATTCAAATTTTTTGTTTCTTCGTTTTTTTTCCGGATTTTTTTTTGTCACAAATAATAATACATATTTACTAAATATAATATAGTATATATGTATGTTTGTATGTACTGTAGGTGTGTATGTATAAGAACAAATAATTTTCTTTTTTTTTTGTTCTTAACTTTTGTTTAGTTTTTGTTCTACGATTCGATTTTTATTCGAATAACATTAATTACAGCGCGGTATTATATTTTATTTGTTTTTGTGTTAAGTTTATTAAGAGTAATTAAATTTTAATTAATATTATTAATAATATTTGAAGTTATTGTTCTAGTTTTATAATTAATTAACTTTGAAGACAGTTGTTAATTTTAATATTTTTTGAAAGAAAGTCGTTATAGATTGTGAGAAATATTATCGAATGGTTGTACAAAAATGTTTAAAAAATATGTATGAAATTGAAATTTAATTATTTTAAGGCCTATCAGTTCACTTTTAAACTAAGAAAATGATTTTTAAAATAAAATTTAATTTTTTTTTGAAATCTTGTTGTATAGGGTAAGCCATCTATCGGTTTAAATTTGAATACTTATGTCATTCTACTCTGCCTCAAAATTCAGTACATTTATCTACATTGAACGTAATGAATTGATTTCTGCTTGAGCCAACGAGAAATTGCACGATGATGTCGATTTTGCCGAAAAAAAATCATCTTTTCCGATGAAGCTCTTTTGCAATTCGGTGGGTACATTAGTAAGTAAACCTGCCGCATTTGGAGCTCAAAAGCCAATGCACCCATTTCGAGTGACTGTGCTGCACCAGTTAATGTCGAATTTTGTGAAAAGATCTCGGTATGACGCCTTACAAAGTTCAATTGGTTCAAGAGTTGAAGCCGATGGGCCAAAGAGAAATTTTACATAATGATGTCGAAAAATCACGTTTTCGGCTGAAGCTCCTTTTCATCTTGGTGGGTACATTAATAAACAAAATTTTTATATGTATTTGAGGCTTACACGTGTTCTTACAGAAGCCCATGCAACCGTTACGTGTGACTGTTTGGTGTGGCTTCGGGAGCAGAGGCATCATTGGCCCATATTTCTTTGAAAATGAGGACGGCACAAACATTACGGTCAATGGAGACACCTATTGCACCATATCCGACAACCGATTCTTTTGTACTCGCTCTTCACGGTATTGTTGGGAACGATGTTTGTTTTCAACAGGATAATGCAAATTGCCATACATCTCATGCCATAATCGATTTATTGCATCAAACGTTTGATGGCCGTTTAATTAGCCGAAATGGTAATGTTAATTGGCCGCCAAGATGCATCGATTTACAGCCATTGCACTATTTTCTGTGAAGCGCTGTTAAAGAAAAGTGTTATGCCGACAAACCAGAGACAACTGAGCATTTGAAGGCCAAAATTCGCGATGCCATTGCCGAGATACGACCATATACACACGAAAAAATGCACGAAAATTGGTTCGATCGTATGAGATACTACGACCAGTCATTTCTAACCGGAACAATTGTACTTCGCAATAAAGTAATAAATTTGTTTTATTGCAATTTTAAATTTAAACTTTTAAATGGCCCTCCCTATAGAAGATAGTAAATAATAACAAAAATTATACGCTATATACGGGTATAATTCTTATATTTCAAAGGATTTTCAAATATTGGAAAATATGATTAAAACGAAGATAATTAAAAGATGAATTCAATTTTAATTCTATCGTCCGTCTACAGTGGATCACAGTGAAATTGGTACGCTTGCATGTAAGACCTCAAATGTACAAAAATAAACTCTGAAATCGACATAAAATTCTTACTAAATATTAGGCTTGAACCTATTGAACTGTTTTGTTTAAATCTTAAATAAACACGAATATGTAACATCAGTTTAATTGTTAAGGATTTTTTTGGGTAGGAGGAATGAAGAAGATCCGTCAATCAACATATTACGATCAATCCGAAATCAAGTATTTTCAAATAAGGGTGTGATATAGCTTCAAAACAATTTAAACATAAGCTTTAATGTCAAAACCATACACCGAATTCTCCGAAGTAATAATTTTAGTGGCATCAAACATTGCATGAAGTGGCATCAAGCATTGTTTGTAAAATTTCATTTGTAAACAAATGAAATAAAAATAATCGACTGCAGTTTAATCGTTGCTGAGCTTGGAAGGTTATCTTGCTCAGAGAGGAAACAGTTTTAATAGTTCTGATTGAGAATGTTTGAAGAAAACCCAATCAGGAGATGAATCTAAAGCTCTTGTGGCCTACTGTTAAACATGTTAAAGGGCTCATAATGGTATGGAGTTGTTATTTAGCTTCGGACCAAATGCAGTATTCCAACATTTTTTAAGGAAATCCTGAAATAAAGTGTCAAAATACTTGGGATAAAGTACACATTTTATTTGCGTCAGGAGAATGATCCTGAGCGGCGAAAAACAAGGAATCAACTGTTACGAAACTTAAGCACCATTATAGCATATACTCAGAGGGCGTTGCTTTTAGGCAACAACAGATGGCAGACATCACCTGCTTGGCTAGAACAACAATAGCTTAACGAAATGGAAACATGCCAGAATAACAACCTACCGGAAGTTATGGCAACAACAGCACACAAGTTCACAAGTGGTTCATTTTGAATGTGAACTGAGATTATTACTTATCGTTTAAATAATTCCTTTTTCATTATTATAAGTGGCCAATATGGTAGAAGTGAGCGTTAAGCTATGTGGATGATCATCCTACCGGTAACTTTTAAAGTTAAGTTTATGTTTGAACTTGCCATAGGTTACGTTAGGTCGGAGTGGTACTTCTGATATCAAAAAGCTCACTTGAGCACGCATAGCGGCCCGTTGTGATGCCATATTATATATTATTTTCAATATGGCAACTTCAAATATAAATAAAATGAGCATAACAACAAAAAAAACGAAAAAAGTACTTGTTCAATTGAGCAGTGTTATCAACATTGCTCCGGCACTGCCATATTTTTGAAAAGTAAAAGTTTTATCATTAGGTTGTAATGACGAAAAGAAGTTAAAGTTGACTTTAAAGTTCACTTTGGCTAAAGTTAACTTTAACTAAACCCAACTTTAACGGGAAGTTGTAATAATGGCCCTTAAATTCTTAATGGACCCAATTCACTGTGATCCACTGTATGTTTGAATGGTATATGTAAAGAAGAAATTTATTATCGTACAATACTCCATGATAATGCAGTGATAGATATTCAGAGCATTACTTCATTACTCCTTAAACATTTTTGTGTCCCATTAAGTTTTCTTTGAGATTATTTCTTTTAAATTTAAATTTTTTTATTTTTTTAAATTTTTTTTATTTAAAATTTGGTGCTTTGCTCTTACTGTGAGAGTAATTAAATTTACTCATATGTATACATATATATATATAAGGATATATATATTTATTAGAGAGGGAGAGAGCGACAGAGAGAGAGAGAGTGAGAGAAATGAAGGAAACTAAAATATCTAACAAGTAAATAATAAAAGTGGAGAATTGAAAATTGTTATTAGTTTACAGTAATAAAAAAGAGAAAAAAGGAAGAGTAATTATTGACATGTTTGTTTAGAATGCTTGAATGCGAACTGGAAGCAAGCGATGTCTTTAAGTCATATTGAGCCTTTCATATACACGTCGTATTGCACTTACAAGGTGTCTGTCAGGTAATTGCAAATGTTGTTTTCGTTCAAATTTTAATTTTGCTTTAAAACTTTTTAAAAATATGTAATTAGATTTCCACTCTTCTTTCAACTCTTTCTTGCCACAACTCGCTTACAAAAATAGTAACTCAGCTGAAGAGGACTTACATGATATTGTAAAGACTATCGTGAAGGGTCACTAAATCTAACGGAATATGCCAGATTTTCTTGGTGTAGTGGTAGTCCATGGAACACCAGATAAAATGATAACGAATTAAACCATAGGCATGCCAAATAACAGCACAGGACATTCGTTCCTCAAGCTGCTGTCACATCACAACTACAAGAGATTCTTGTCAGAAATTAAATCCTACAGAGGCTGCTTTTCTGCAGACGAAGGCTTTCTTGAGTGGATTTTCAAAATTATATGGATCTGCATTATGATAGTTCTTTATTACATACATAATTGGTCATTATAACCCTTTAGTCAGGTTTACGACCTAGTTTCTCACACTACTTACGTTGTGTGCGTTAATTTTTATACATGAGTGGTGGGATCTCCAGTTTAAAGTCGCCTCCGAACGACAGACTTTTAAGAAACTTTTCATGGAAGCTTCATTTACCCTGAGAGGAAGTCGCCGCAAAAATATTTTTTTTTTCATATTTCGTTTGGTTGGAGATGACTGACCTGGGGTTTGAACCGAGGCCTCACGTCTATTAAGCCAACATACTACCTACTAGACCACATTTAGTTCTTTATTCCTAAATACAATAGAGTTTTCAATAGTTAGACAAGGAAGGCATTAATTTTTAAAGCAGCCACATTTCTTGTGTCATTCTGTACCCAAAGCTCATTTGCGTGACAACATTTCAAAACAGAAAATGCAAAAGCATTTTGGACGACAACATACTGGTTAAGTGGAGTGATTTTTAGATCAGTTCAGAACACCCGAATAAAGCCCATAATAGTTGAATAACGTTTCAGGCATTGCCACAGAGATTTGGTAACTACAGTGACTATCCGGAAATATAGTCTCGAGATACACTGTTTATGAATTTTAAAGAAAAATTCTCAACAGAAAGTTTTGTATGTTAATGAATAAAATATTGAATTAGTTGAACGAGCCTATCATTCCCATAAGGAACATATGGCCTCAACAAATTCAGTGAACACATTTCCGTCTTCAGATAACGTTCGAAGATATCTCAAGATTTTTCGCATTAGAGGAACTTCCAATCCTAATAGGATTCTTTCATGTATAAACTGGACATGCATCCTCTGCTGCTGGATATACTGTAGATTTCTTTAATATAATACTTTGACTAGCCTGTTTCCGTAATATAGTTTGCAATTATATTTGACGTAAAATTGCGTACAATTCTGCGGAGGCTTGTATTATCATAATTTTTTTCTAGCAAAGACGAGTATACTCGACATAAACAAAGTAAAATGTTTCTGAACTAAAAACAAATGTAAAGTGTTGGCTTGTAAGAATATATACGTATATTTTAATTCGTTGTTAAAAAATAAAATTTAAATACTGATTTATTAACGGTACCTTCACCAGACTTCTTTATTAAAATATACATACGGTGTACATTTTTAAAAATACTTTTATTTGATTTTTCTCAGTGAAAAAAATTCCGGCACATACTTTGCATAATCATACGATTGCGATTTGTTCTACTTCAAGACGTGTATACTCGACATTATGCGAAAAACTTTCGTTTCGATCTGACGAGTATACTCAACATTAGGGGAAAAACTTTCGTTTCGCTCTGACGAGTATACTTGACATTATGCGAAAAATTTTTGTTTCGCTCTGACGAGTATACTCGATATTATGCGAAAAACTTTCGTTTTGCACCGACGAGTATACTCAACATTATGAGAAAAACTTTCGTTTCGCTCTGACGAGTATAATCGACATTATGCGAATATTTTTTGTTTCGCTCTGACGAGTATACCCGATATTATGAGAATGAATATACTCGATATTATGCGAAAAACTTTCGTTTCGCTCTGACGAATTTCAATTTTGATTTTTCTCAATGAAAAAAATTCCGGCACATACTTTGCATAATAATACGAATGCGGTGTGTTCTACTTCAAGACGAGTATACTCGACGTTATGCGAAAAACTTTCATTTCGCTCTGACGAGTATACTCGACATTCTGAGTAAAACTTTCGTTTCGCTTTGACGAGTATGCTCGACATTCTGAGAAAAACTTTCGTTTCACTCGGACGAGTATACTCGACGTTATGCGAAAAACTTTCATATGCTCTTCATAAAGACTTTAAAGTTTAAGGGCAGACTTACAAAGGCTTACGAAATATTTATTTATTTATTTAACAGAAATACATGTGAATGCAATACAATTTTCAATATGGCCTAGAGGCTACAACTACTTCTAGTTCGTATTTAACATCAAGCTGTGGTGCAAATGTTTTAAAATGTCTTTTAATAATATTGGAGATGTAAAAAAATACGAGTGTTTTTAAAGGAGTTACCAAATAAAATAAAAAAATTTACACAGTTTTTACAAATGCCTTTCAATTAATTAATTGATTCTGAAGGTCTAGAGCCCTGACTGGTCAAAGGATAATGGAAAAGCCTAATACAGCAACAATAATATGTTTTAAAACACTTACACCATAGAAGTGAAATGAAGACGAATACATATAAAACTGAACTATTGCAGCAATAAAGTGTGTCACCAACCGAATTGTAATCGTAATTGTATACGTGGTATTATAATCAAATATATTTGCTAATCTACTTTGTTTATAGTATACATTGTATGTATGTATGTATGTATTGTAATAAATTTTCCTATAAATTTGTTGTTGTTTTTTTGTTATTGATATCACCACTATAAGAAGAGATCAGATCGTCTTTAGTAGCCCACATTTTCTTCTACTTTTTTTTAATAAAAATGATTTTCAATTGGGCTTTGGGTTTAAAGTTATTTTAACTTTTTTTTGTTTGTTTGTATTTGTATTTCCGAATATATTTTAAACATTAATTTTTTTTTTGCTTTTTTTTAATAAATATTTCTAATACTACAACATCGATTAAGTATAATATTGTACTGCAATTATAATTGTGATTAAAAAAAAGAAACGAAAATTATACTCAAAATATTAAATTAAAATAAAATTTAATTTATTATATTAAAAAAAAGGAAAGAAATAAAACATTTCTTTAAATCGAATTAATTCATTCATTTATGCCACTCACTGACTATCTATACTTGAAGTCTTTGTTTTACAACAGCATACGCATCAAATATCGAAAACAATACTTGATCAATTCACACAAACCGTAGTATCGTTGTATTCATTGTATTGTTGGACGACTATACAACAGTGTATGCTTGTTGTTGATAATTTTCATGTAAAAATCCGATGCACATACACATTTTTTTCATATATTTTTAATAAGTTGTGTTGGCTTCGGGCTATCAAATTGTTTGAATGCCAAAAATTATGAAGAAGAATACGACATACACAATACAGCATAGCATTGAGCGTTCACAAACAACCAAGTGTATTGAATACAACATACACAATACAAAGTCGTGTGAATTGGCCTACTGTTTTCGTGTTGCTATCAAAGGCTGATCCAACAATAAAGCCTGACGTTAATTTAGATTCAAAACTTAATGTCAAGTCTATATTGAAGCACAGCTTAATTTGACATTTCTTTGTTTCAGTGTTTGACAAGCCATGTTTGACAGGCACGCTAATGAGCAGCATGTTAAGATTGTTGAAGCCTTTTACGAAAATTGACGTTCAAATCAGAATGCATTTCCTACACTTATTTTGGTTTGGCTTAAGTGTTGGCAAATTTCAGTGAATCAGTTCTGTAGGAAATGTAAAAATAAGTGTGGATGCTCGGCCAGAAGAGCCGCCAACCTCGACTAGTCGTCGAAGATTCGATTGAAGCCTCTTACGAAAATTGCAGTTCAAATCAGAATGCATTTCGTACACTTATTTTGGTTTGGCTTAAGTGTTGGCAAATTTCAGTGAATCAGTTCTGAAGGAAATGTAAAAATACCTGTGGATGCTCGGCCAGTTCGTTCTGTCGAAAACATTGCTGTTGTTCGCCGCTAACCTCGACTAATCGTCAAAGATTCGATTGAAGCCTTTTGCGAGAATTGTTGTTCAATTTAAACTGCATTTCGTGTGCTTTGTGAAATTTTTAGTCAGCGTAACCGAACAAATGTGCCCACAATCGGGAGAATTATGCACAAATTTGAGTAAATCAGTTCTGTAGGAAATGTAAAAACACCTGCGTTGTTCGCGATAGCGTGGCAGAAGAGCCGCCAACCTCGACTAGTCGTCGAAGATTCGATTGAAGATTTTTACGAAAATTGGCGTTCAAATTAAAATATATTTCGTGTGCTTTTTAAATTTTTTAGTCAGCGTAACTGACCAAATGTGCCCACAATAGGGAGAATTATGGGCAAAATTTGAGTAAATTAGTTCTGTTGGAAATGTAAAAACACCAGCACCCAGTTCGATCTGTCGAAAACATTGCTGTTATTCGCTATAGTGTGGCAGAAGAGCTGTCAACCTCTACTACTCATCGAGGATTCGAGTGGAATCGTTTACAAGCAGAATTGCCGCATTCGTGCTAATGAAAATCCACGAGTGACTGTTAAAGAGACGAAACATTCACAAAGAGAAAGTTTTTGGTGAGAATTTTGGGCTGTAGGAGTCGTCAGGGGCGTTTGAAGAAGTATGAAAGTGAGGTCAGCCAAAGCATGAGCGTTATGATGACAGACTTTTTGTGGCCAGAAAGTGAGAATATGAACCTGGACGATATATGGTTCCAACAGAATGGTGTCACTGGCCACACAGTCAACGTAGCAATGTCTCTTTTGCACGAGCTATTCAATAGCCAATTAGGTTAGCCGGGCTTGTCTTTCAAATAGTAATGTATGTTATAAAAAGTACAGAAAAACTGATATACCATATGCCTTTGACAGCAGGGGAGATTTATAATTTCTTTGTGGATAGTAAAGCAGCAATTAGAACTTTGAAGTCTACAGTTTAAGGCAAAAGTCCGTATACAAATGTATTTGATCACTTCAGCGACTAGTTGTTAATAAAATAAGTCATAAATATACCAGAAGTTGTTGGCTACTGAAAATTACTGAATATAAACTGTATTTCAAGAGAAATTACGAATTGAATCACATCATGTATGATGTCGAAGTCTTTAGAGTGCAGATAGGTTTATGCTCTATTGAATCAATAGATTTGGCAACTCTACATACATACATATGTACATAAATAATGGGTCATTACAACCCTTTAGTCAGGACTACGACTCAGCTTCTCCCACCATTTATATTGATTGTGTTAATTTTACATATGAATGGCGGGACCTACAGTTTAATAGCCAACACACTATGTACTAAACTACGGCGAGCTCAAATACACGAATATGATCTCGAAGTCTTTATGGCACGGATAGGTTTATAAGAAGGTGCTTTGTTGAATCAATAGAGGTAAGAACTCTAACAGTTATTAACACGTTGACTGCCGCGGCAATTTTCAGAAAAATGGCCACGCAAGCCAACATTGACTTTTTGTTCTTTTCCCAGAAGCCGTTTATCGATACTAGCACTGATATAATACGATTTTATTCGTATCTACACAAAAATGGCAGGTTTAGTGAGTACGAGATAACAAGTATTTGGCTCCCTAGAAGGGAACATAATCTACGAGTTAACGAGTGTTAAAAAGCAACTTCTTGTACGAGGTCGGGGAGCCTCAGAATAGACTCCGTGATACCCATCCATAGATGAGAGTTGTATTCCATTTTGGAACAGAAATATGTGGTGTAAATAGTAAGCGAAACAAATCTGTTTTGTTTCCTTAAATAGCTTGCTATGTGCTAGTTTTACTGCCCATTTGCGTTCCTTTCTGGAACATGGTTGTTCTTCTTTTTCTTGCAGTGGCATATTGGTTTATAAATTGGTTTTGTAAAAAACTTTACAGTAAGTAAGATCTTCAGAAATATTTTACTTTTAAAATTAAAAAAAAAATTAATTAAAAATAAAAAAATAAAAAAAAATAATAAAAAATAAATAAAAAAAAATATAAAAAAAATTATAAAAAATAAAAAATAAATTAAGGAATACAATTTTCAGATACTAAATATTGAGATAAATAATATATAATAATATGTATTGATTTATTTAATATTTTAAAATAGATTTGATTCAAATGTCTACATAGAATTATTAATAATGAATTTTAGAAAATATTAAAAAAAATTAGTTTTTCTGAAAAACTCTAAATTCAACAAAAAAAAAATAAATATTAAAAGCGTTTTAAGTAAAGAAAAAATAATTGAAGGAAGTAAAACGGATGTTAGTGTTGCTTGACTTTAAAAAAATAAAAAAAAAAATATTTTTTAATGATAACATTAAAAAACCACAGTTTAAGTTTGTAAAGCCTATGTTAGGAAAATTTAAAGCTTAGTTTAAGGCCTTAACTGTGATTTTCTTTGTGTTATATAAAAAATGAAATAAGAAAAAATTATGTTTAATTTTTTTTTTTGGTTTTTTTAAATATTATTTTCATGAAATTTATATATTTGTAGAAAAGTGTTTTTATTTTTATAATTAGAATTAGTTTATTTTTCATTTTTATCGTTTTAAGAGAGATGCCTAAATATTTTAAAGAATTTGTTTTTCTTTAATACTTTAAAGATTTTTCACAATTTTTTCCTTTTTTTCTTTTGCCAAAATGTTCAATATTTCTGTTGTTTTTTATTTTTTAATTTTTATTTTGAATTAAAATTCAAAAGTTATTTAATTATGATTTTTTGTTGTGTTTTTAATTAAATTAAAATAAATAAATTTAAATAATAATACGTATTATTTATTATTTATACCGGAGTTTTAGGTAATTTCCGTCTTGTCGGCGAGGCCGGTGATTTGTCTGTGGTTGTTTCAGGGTCTATATAAAGTTTTTTATTTTTTAAGGATAAAAATATATAGACATTGTTGTTGTTTTAGTAATTGTTGTTTTTGTTGTATTTTTCAAAAAAAAAAAATTAAAAAAAAATTCATGATTTTTGTTATGGAGTAGAGAACAAAAATTTAAAAAAAAATATTTAAGAAAAAAAATTCGTTTTCGAAAAAAAGAAAAGAAAAAAAAAAACAAGAACATTACATATATAATTGATTAAATAACACTGAATAATTTATTATGGTTTTAATAAGAAATAAATAATATATCCATAAATTATATAAAATAAATAAAAAAAAATATTTACATTTAAATGTCTTTTCATATTGTATACCGTTATTGTATTAATTTTCTTAAAGACATTTGTGTGCAAATATTACAACATTTATTAACAAATTAAATAATTGAAACTTACCCGCTATTAAACCCAAACCAATTGGACCATCGCCGGAACGTCGTGGCCCTCTTTCGTTGCCGCTATTACCAGGCGGTATATTCTCATCGAATAGATCACACATACGAAAATCGGTTGCATGCTCTATCAGTAATTCGACCACATCACCGGTACGATCCATTATACTGCAGACTTCCTCAAAACTACGATCGATCAGAGACATACCATTCCATTCTAAAATCTGTAAATACGGAGAGTTTTAGAAATTTTAATGCAAATGCATACATACAGTGATGGTCGAAAGAAACTGTACATAAAAATATACATTAATAAATTACCGTTATTTTTCATTTTACAATTATTTCATTGCCAGTTTTTAAAATTGAAACAAAAAAAAATTAAAAAAAATAAATCGAAATATTGTCAAATTTTTTAGGGCACTCTCCTTAAGTGGTAAAAGTTCAGTTTGGTGATTGTTAAAATTTTATCCTCAGTGTACAGTTTCTTTTGACTTTCACTGTAATATGTAATAAATTTTTCTAATGACTTAATAATAGATAACGTAGTATAATATTCAGTTGTACATATGAATGCACCACCACCTTCACCAGTTCTGTTCCCAAAATTCCAATATGAGTGATGCATTATACTCCATGCACCCCGGACACATACATAATTAGTCATTATAATCCTTCATTTAGGATGACGAACCTAGCTTCTTACACCACTTACGTTGTGTGTGTTAATTTTATACATGAGTGCCGGTGTATCTCAGTGGGAGTGTATCTGACTTCAATAAAACTAGATTCAGAGAGCGACACAACACGACCTACTTATATATGAAGAGTTTATAGAAAGATTTGTCTTGGTGAAGCAATTGCTCACTAGGATATGAGATATGACGCTGCTGTAATTTTTTTGTGCAGCCAGCACGTCAAATATCGTGTCTATGTAAGTAATCCCCTAACGTAAGACCATTTCAAAGACAACATTCTTCAAGTTATCAGCGAGATATTGCCTGAAATAAGCGAAAAATAGCGTGAAAACTACCTCTAAAAGTAACAATACATAAAGCGCACTGTGTAACACGGACAGTCGAGAACAACATCGAAATATGGTCGTGAGGGGAGAATAACAGCATTGGCTTTGACAATACAAGACAAGCCAAGCGTGCTAAGCATGCTCCGAATTTATGGAGGCAGCTGTTTTGTTTCCATCTTACTTTGTTTTGGTTTTTTATCAATTGTCGTAAGAGTTTAAATAAGTCGGTAATATTTTCTCCCTGGCTTTACCTATGTAAAGCCTTATCGTCTAAAGTGACTTTAGGCCAAATGCTTGCTGCCTTGAATTATGAATTTTTAGATTAAGCCGGGACAAAAACCAACTTCAACTGCAAATCAGATCAGAAGAAGGGTCCTCCTACAATCTGGTGAATCACTACAGACAATAAATGATCAAAAAAAAACATAATGGGCCCTAAGACATGATAACATAAAAATGCAGCTGCACACAAAGCCAGAGACAGAGAGTTTCTAACCAAACCACCATATTCAGCAGACTTGGATTCTGCCGGCTACTATTTGTTTTATTTGTTGCGGCACTTTGATCCATACGGGGATTACTAACTGGTTTGCTTCAAAAGACGAAGACCTTTATTGGCGTAGAATCCACAAATTGCCTGATAGATGGCAAATACGTGTTGCCAGCAAGGACCAATACTTTGAATCGAATATTTCTTACTTTCTTATTCAAATTCGTGTTTATTTTCACAAAAAACGCTCATTTTATATCGGTATATCTGGTAATTAATTACATGAAAAGATGTCCTGTTGGTTATGAGAAGGTACCAGATATACTAGACACGGTATATTTTATCTTTTATTTGCAACCTTCCAATGAATATCTTTTTTTCTGTCACATAATATTTCTCTTTTCTTGTCTACTTTTTTTTATCGCTTTCAAAGTCCAAAACACTTACCGAAAACGTCATAAAAGAAATGAACGATAAAGTACTTGACTTGTTGTAAACAAATTTAAATGCAAATCCCTTTATAGCATATTTATTTACATTTTATTTAATGTCAATCATTTTTAAGTAGACAGACAGACAGACAGACACTCTTTCGCTATGTGAGCTTGTACATGCCCTTAGAATAGATATGCAATATAGAATGGAGATAAATATGTATGTAATATAAAAAAAATTGGAAAACCTTGTAAAGAATGAATTCGTGGCTGACAGTTTGCGGTTGAAAAATTTTTGATTTAAACAATTTTTATTTCAAATTTAAATTGTTTAAAATTATATCACAATTATGCAGTCTGGGTTATTGTTTTTAAAGCCTCTAGTTATTTCTGATCCGATTTACTATAAGAATAGGGTTTATAATCTAATAATCTAATATGCGAACATTAGCTTCATCGAGACCACGCTGTCTTGTGAACGACCCCATGTTGTCATTTATAAAAGCCTAGAAGCAAAGAGAGATATTGTTGATGTGCCACTCTATTCGAAACAAGGTTCAGGTTCAGATCATAAATTCATAATTGGTCATTACAACCCTTCAGTCAGGATTACGACCCAGCTTCTCATACCACTTATGTTGCCAGCGTTAATTTATAGGGCGGGGCCTACATTTTAAAGTAGATTCCGAACAACAGATTTTTGAGAAACTTTTCATGGCAATTATATTTACTCTCAGAGCTTTTGTCAGAAATCTGCTGAGAGGAAGTCGCCGAAGAAATATTTTTTTCATATTTTCGTTTTGATGTCTGACCTGGGGTTTGAACCGTGGCCTGACGTCTAATAAGCCGACACACTAACTACTAGACTACGACGGCTTAACAAGGTTCAGTTCATGTTCATCAATGTTTTAATAAACATATGGCAGATCGTAAAGGCGTCCTAGTCTAGTAGGTATTGTGTTCACTTATTAGACGTAAGGCCACGGTTCAAACTCCAGGTCTGACCACTCCCACAACACGAAAATATGAAAAAATATTTCCACGGCAACTTAATGTCAGCAGCCTACTGGCAAAAACTCTGGGAGTAAAATAAAAGTTGCCATGAAAATGATCTTAAAAATCTGTAGTCCTGAGACGATTTTAAACTGTAGGTCCCATCACCGAAGTATAAAATTAACACACACAACCTAAGTGCTAACAGAAGCTAGGTCGTAATCCTGACTAAAGGGTTGTAATGACCAATTATGTATGTATGTATGATGAATCCAATCTACAAAAACCATTATAGTACAATCGTTGAGATAGCTCTTCCACTTCCAAGCAGAGGTCATGAAAATATTAAAAGCAACGCAATACTTGTGGAGGGGACAGGAATCTGAAATTATCTTGATTCACTCGTACAGCCAGGGTGAGATTAAGTCCCTTACGAACATAATTCCAATGTTCGCCTTTGTCTATAAATGCCGGCACATAGGCATGTCGTTGGAAATTGTATTTCTGATGAGCTGGTCAGAGCCGGTACGGAGCTTGCTATATCCAACATATTACAGGGCATATGTAATCTGATTGCCTCAGTAAACATGGATATTATACACAGTGATTGAAGGGAAGGAAGCTCAATCTCATTAGAAGCAGGAGGTTCGTATTGTTCAACTCTGCTGGAAACGTATAAATAAGAAGAAGACTGACTTACTTCTGCTCTTTAATTTACATGGCCATCCATCACACAATAGCGATTCTTACGGGCAACTGCTCATTTTTGGTAGGCATGCCGAAGGACTTGGCATTCTGGCAAATGACTTCTGCAGGAGCTGTGACTCTAACACCTTATGTGTTAGTGCCCTGCTCTAGTCATAAAGAGACTTAGGTTTTTGCTCTCTCTCTCTCTCTCTGATTCCTTTTTGGCCGAGCTTTCTAATATAAAGACTGCAGCATCAGCAAGACTTATATTGGAATCAGATTTGTTTTCTATCGCGAATGTTTGATAGCCCGGTTAGAATGGATTGTGGTATTACGATGGTGGTTTGTTTAAAAGAGACTTAAGTACAAAATAGCCAGACTACACTGTTCAACGCTGTATCAAAAGAATTTTAATAAAAATAAATCTTTTTGTAGAAATATTTAGAGAGTCACTGTAAATATGTTTGAGTTTAAATTGTTGAATGAATTTTGCATGTCTTGCTAATGCAAATAAAATATTTATTTATTGTAGTCTTATTGTAAAAAATAAAATAAATTTAATAAATACAATACAATATACATACACTCAGCCACAAAAGTATACATACGGATAACAAATTTCAGAAATTTTTTAACCAATCCGTTTTCGTTGAAAATCTTTATAGTTTCCTTGATGTTAAGACGGTCTTTTGCATTGGTTAAAAAATTTCTGAAATTGAACTGAATTGTGGCCCTGCACAGGCCCACAAAAGTATACATCCGATTTACAAATTTCACAAATTTTTGAACCAATGCAAAAGACCGTCTTAAAATCGAGGAAAATTGTCAGACAATTATAAAGATTTTCAACGAAAACGGATTGGTTAAAAAATGGCTGAGATTTGTTAACCGTATATATACTTTTGTGGCTGAGTGTACATACAATAACAGCAAAACCAGGCTTAAATGTAACATTTGAAGAACTTTCCTTTTCTTTTTCGAATTACCTCTTTCGAGTTCATTTTCAAACGAGTCTCTACTGTGCTTGTTTCCATATTTTTTTTTTGGATATTTTTTAATATACAGTCAAGGAAAAAAGTCTACATACAGTGGCGTATTTTTCAAATTAAGGCAGTCACAATTCAGAATGTTTGAAGACAAAATCGAATATAAAAAATAACCTAGAAATTATTAGAAAAAAAACAAACAAAAAACAGCGAGAAAAAAGGTGTATGTAGACTTCTTCCTGTGACTGTATGTATGTTTAGAAACAATATAAAAATCAACATTATTTTAAATGAAAAACTCAATTACCTTGTCGCCCTGTTGTAAGCCATTCTTTTCAGCTGGTCCTCCAGGCACCGTCCAAACAATATACGCAAATAGTCTGCCATCAGCACCAGTCTTACCGCCCACAACACGCATACCGAAACCACGCGCTTTAATATTTTTTAATGTTTTTTTTTTGTTATTGCCGATGTTCGTTGTAGTTGGGTTGGGTTGGGTTGTCATTGTTGTTCCAGATTAGATGTGAATGACAGACAGAGAATAACGTAAAGAGTAGAGGAGCAGCTCAGCAGTAGGGGGGATACAATTTAGAATTTGATTTTTATTTGTTTATTTGAAAAACAATGAAGAGATGATGACAGCATCCATATAACCATCCATCCATCCATTCATCCATATTGTGTACATTCCATTGAATTGTAATGAGAGTTGTACGTACAAAAAGGTAAAGAAAAGTTAAGAAAGAAAAAAAATGATAGAAAATACATTAGTAAGGTATACATACGTATGTACATACATAAATGACAAGAAGAAAAGGTATCCAAAAATAAAAATCAATTTTTAGCAAAAAAAAAAAAAAAAATTCCGGCAGAGGGGTAGTGGAAAAATTTTATGAACTTGTGGGCAGACTTGTTGGTTTTTTTCTTTTTTTTTTTCTTTTCGGAATCTAAAGGTTTAAGTGTTTGTGTATGTCTTTCAAGAGTTAAAATAATTTCCATTTTATTATTTGGTTTACTTTTCAGTACTTTTCAGTACTTTGCTTTGCTATTGTCAGAGATTTACAAATATTTACACACAATAAAATTCAATGCTTCCTTCACTTTCGATAATTTTTTTTTTTGTTATCGATTTTAAATTCCCATTTCCAATGGTTAAACACAAGGGATTGATGATGAGATAATCTGTATGTACCATGTACATCAAACGCTTTAAGATAATTTTTTGTCTTTCTTTTTCTTTAAAGAGGCACAAGAGTGCTTAGTAACAATTTGAAACAAAAAAAAAAAAAAATGAAAAACTAAAATAATAATGCAATTAATCGATACAAATAAAATAATTATTTATTTATAAAATGACAAATTATCGTGGTCTACCCATATAAGTGTCATTGTTGGCAGAATTTATGGCATGCTTCGAAATTTGTGGGCTGTCATAGATTCAACTCCTTTTGTCATTCGCATGCAACTTGCTAAAACGTACTTGATTCCGGTACTTTTATATGGATGTGAGATATACGCAAATTGCAGTTATGATGACAACCGGAAACTTAACCTGGCGTACAATAACATAGCCAGGTATGTTTTCCTTAAGGGGCGTCGGGATCACATTTCTCATTTAGCTTACTTGATTCTTGGTATCAAATTTGATAATCTCCTGAAAACTAGATGCCTCCTTCTACTTCATAAAATAATTTACACGAAACAGCCGAAGTATTTATATTGTAAAATTAAGTTTGCCAGATCCCACCGGGGTGTGGGGATTATACAGCAACGATTCAGGACTCTTCTGTCTCAGCGACAGTTCTTTATACACACCATTAGTCTTTGGAATTCCTTACCAAATAACATCCAAAATCTGGGCAATGCAAACGCGTTCAAAAAGGAGTTATTTAAATTATTTTCATAATTAAAATTTTTATCTCATATTTGTAAATTTTGTGATTTTATTTTTTAGGTCATCATTATTATTGTTATTATTATTATTATTATTATTATTTTTATACTTTACCTTAACAATTTAATTTAATATTTATATACATAATTTAACTTTCTCTAATTTTTTATATTTAATTAATGTTAATTTTTATACCTTATTGATTGTAAACATAGCACTGTCACTTATAAGATTTAGTATCTTGTTGTGCTATGTAGATCATTATAAATCAAATAAATAAATAAATAAAAATAAATAAAAGGAATAACAATCGTTTTAAAATGAAAATAAAATTGCTGTACCACAAACAAAGGAACGAGTGATGTCTGCATATCAATGGCATTTGGCCAGTAGGCTGTTTGCTTAGATTGCTTGGATATTAATTTTTAAAATTCGATAACTTACATACATAATTGGTCATTATAACCCTTCAGTCAAGATTACGACCTAGATTGTGTTGGTTATTTTGAAGTCGCCGTAGTCTAGTAGGTACACTACCTTATTATTGGCTTATTAGACGCAAAGCCAGGGTTCGAGCCCCAGGCCAGACATCAAAGACAAAATACAAAAAGTATTTCTTCGGCGACTTAGGTAGGTAGGTAGGTATGGTAGGTGGCTGCCCATCCAAGAAAATTTTTGGATGGACTCACTTAGGCCGCATTGGGCCCATTGTGCTATCACAGTTATCCGTTATCCCCTAGTCTCGAAACCACTCGGAGCTCCTGATGAAGCGATTCAGTCTGCCAATGTCAATCCTTGACAGTTCGTCCATGTAGTAAGTACCCAAGTACTTCCTTCTCCTTTGGCAAAGAGCCGGGCATGTACCCAGCAGATGAGGGACAGTCTCCTCTTCTTCCTCATCTCTGCAGCTTCTGCGGAATTCGCTAGCAAGGTGTCCAAGAGCAATGCGCCTCGCATGCGTACCCATAATGCAATGCCCCGTAATGACACCGACAACTACACTGAGCGCACCTCTTTGGAGTTTAAGCAGACTCATTGTATGCCCCTCATCTAGCCTTGGCCAGATTTTACGAGCCGTTCTACCCGTGTCCGAGGCCGCCCACCTGTCGTTGACGGAATCGACAATCGCATTATCAATTATGAGCTTGCAGGTCCTCATAGGTATGCCCAGACTCGAGAACTCATCGGAGAGTTCGATGGTCGTGCCCAGCCTGGCAAGTTCATCAGCTCTGCAGTTACCCGGAATACCACTGTGCCCCGGTACCCATACGATATGGATATCATAACGTTCCGCTATCTCGTCGTGATATCTGCGACAGCCGTACACCGTTTTGGAGTTCATCACATTAGAACTCAGAGCCTTGATAGTCGCCTGGCTATCAGATAGTATGGTGACGTTCCGTTTGGAGACCCTTCCGTCCCCAATAATACTCGCCGCAGCCCGTATGGCCACCACCTCTGCCTGAAAGACACTGCAGTGGTCTGGCAGTCTTATAGACTGCGCTATACCAGCCGATTCCGAAAAAATTCCACTGCCAACAGCTCCGTTCAGCTTAGAACCGTCGGTGTAGATTTGTATGGAGTCTCTTAATAAGTGGGGCACACCACCCCTCCAGGCCCCGTTGTCCGGAACCGATGTCCTGAATCTCCTCGTGAAGTCGTACCGCGGTGTGATTGACGGGCCTTACAGTTTAAAGCCGATTCCGAACGACAAATTTTTGAGAAACTTTTCATGCCAATTTTATTTACTCTCTTAGTTTTTGCCAGAAATTTGCTGAGAGGAAGTCGCCGAAGAAATATTTTTTTTCATATTTTCGTTTTGATGTCTGACCTGGGGTTTGAACCGTGGCCTTACATCGATTAAGCCAACACACTACCTACTACACTACTACTTGAAGATGACTACAAAGGATTACAAATTTTAGCTTGCACTGCCTACCTACTGCCCAGAAAGTGTTAATTTTCTTGAGAATCTAGAAAAATTCGAATACATTTTTAGGATTTGTTAGAAAATTTAATTTCCTGTCTTGACAAGTGCTCGTTAGAAGAAAATATTTTCTTTAAATTAAAAAAATGATTCCATAAAATGAGAAACAGTCACTGAGGAGAGTTGAGTACGTATGTAATTCGTTTATGCATTCATTTATGGACACAAATCTGTTTGCACTTCATAAACAAAATCAAATATTTTTTATATGAAATGTAACCACATTTATTACGTATAAAAAATGAACATAATCAACCAACAAAAAAAGAAGAAAAAACTAACCCCAGAAAATTTATGTCTCTGGAGGGTTACTAAAATGCATATGAAACCATGCTATTGGACAGAAATCTGATTATTACGAAAGAGAACAATTTTTTTTTGGAATGGACGACTGCCATGCTCTGTTGTCCAGACAACAACCATTAGTTAGGATGGTAACTGCCAACAGAAATAAAGTAAATTGTCATGAATATGATGCGAAGATTTGAAAGGACATTTTGCAATAGCCATACATGGACACACTCTTAAGGAATGAGATGCGCTTGTATGCTTAAGGGCTTCTTTCTCTCGTGGTATATTGTGGATGTAAAATTTAGAAACATTTTCCTCATTATGCGATATTTTTAGGAAAATGGAAATACAATACCACTCTTCTCTCTCTCTGATAGAGAATATGAATTATAAGTACAGTATTCTTCTCTGCTCCCGCCCTTTACCATATGCAAGAGGAATACATATTTAAAGGAAGTTATGTGGTAATAACACATATGTTAACATATGCTGGCATTTATTATGAAATCAAAGGCCGCTGTTTTCTTTCTGCATAATTGGTGTCCTTTTTATTTGAGCTCAAGGACAATATATTTTCACTAGAGGCTCCTTTTATTTTAAATTACTCGGAACTGTTATGGCTTAAAAACGCAATGAGTAAACTGATTAAAAATTGAAGATTAAAAATTAAGGATACTTGGTGTTTAGTCATTGAACGTTAACCACATAGTTATTGTCACATAAGGCCATGGAATATATGGAAGCATAGCTAAATGCTATCCTTAGTTTGGTAGCAGAGTGTGTTTAAAGTCGACTCAGAACGACAGATTTTTGAGAAACTTTTCCATGGCAATTTTATTTACCTTCAGAGTTTTTGCCAGAAATCTGCTGAGAGGAAGTCGCCGAAGAAATACTTTTTGTATTTTGTCTTGATGTCTGGCCTGGGGCTCGAACCCTGGCTTTACGTCTAATAAGCCAACACACTACCTACTAGACTACGGCGACTTCTATGTTACGTTTGTAACCAAGAAAAAATTAAAATGGCGGTCATAATGAGTTTTAAATTGCAAATCATACCTGTTGATTCAAGATGCTTCGAAAACATTTAACAAACAACCCTCGCATGCAATGAAATCTGGAGTTGCTCACAAAAGGAACTTGTTAAAGGAAACTTATTAAAAAAAATTTCCAACTATTTAATGAATGATAGAAATAACAATTAGAAACAAAAGTTTGTAGAAAATCTACAAAATTCTCTTATTGTTCTGTTAGCTAACGAAACCTTAGAGACAAAAAAGAGAGAGAAAGAAAGAAAGTCATTGAGAAAGTTTTGATTGTCAAAATATTTCATTTTTGTTCAAGTGAAAGTCCTATATAAACGCATAAAAAAATAACAAGAGGTGTTGCGAGGGCAATCAATCGGAATAATGGTTTTCTTTACTACGGTTTTAGACTTTGAATTTCGAAGCTTTAAAATTAACATTTTTGAAGAGAAAATATGTGAAACAAATGCTACAGAGAAGAATTATTTAAAGGGAAACCCATTCAAAAATTTGTACGTCGAGAGAATACAAGATAAATAAAATATAGGGCGGGCCATCTATTGATTTAAATTTAAAGCATCGGTTATTTCGAATCTGGCAATACTTTTGTCATTCTATTCTGTCACAAAATTCAGTATATTATCTCCACTGAACGCAATGAATCTACGCTTAAGCAACGTTGGGAATTATTGTGCCAACGAGAAACTGCACGTTATACTATGTTCAGATATGCACTTTTATTGAGTCAATATTCGGTTTATTGAGTACAATATTTTATGTTCAGACATAATAATATACGCAGTTCAGCTGATTATTCAATATTCATTTGATATGATCAAATCATATCATTTCATTTCATTTGATCATTTGATATTGATGGTAAACAAAACTGCTGGTTGTTTCAATGGTTCTTTTTTTTTGTCGTTGTTGACATTTGAGTTGTCAAATGTCAACAGAAAGTGTTCGGATAATTGTAATATGCGCACTGAACATACTTATGACAGTGCAGTACTTTAAGTTTTACTCAATATTAGAACAATTTACGTATTTATTGCGCAATAATTAATTGAAACTTTATATGAAATATTGAGCTCAATAATGGCGTTTATTGTGATTTACGCAATTAAGGTGCATATCTGAACACCGTATTAATGTCGATTTTGCCAAACAAAAAAATCATCTTTTCGGACGAAGCACATTTTCATCTTGGTGGGTACGTTAAGAAGCAAAATTGCCGTATTTGGGGCTTAGAAAACCCATACATGGTCTGACAGAAGCCAATACACCCATTACGAGTGACTGTTTGGTGCGGTTTGTAGAGCGGAGGCATCATTGACCAATTTTTCTTTGAAAATGAGGACGGCGCAACCATTACGATCAATGGAGACACCTATCGCACCATGATAACCGATTTTGTGGTACCCACTATTCATGGTATTGATGTGAACGATGTTTGGTTACAACAGGATGGTGCAACTTGCCACACATCTCATGCCACAATCGATTTATTGAGTCAACCGTTTGATGGTAGTTTAATTAGCCGAAATGATGATGTCAATTGGCCGCCAAGACGCAGCGATTTGTCACCGATGGACTATTTGCTGTGGGGCGTCGTTGAAGAACAGTGTTATGCCGACAACATACATACATACATAATTGGTCATTACAACCCTTCAGTCAGGATTACGACCTAGTTTCTTACACCACTTATGTTGTGTGTGTTAATTTTTTATACATGAGTGGCGGGACCTACAGTTTAAAGTCAACTCCGAATGACAGATTTTTGAGAAACTTTTCATGGCAATTTTTATTTACTCTCAGGATTTTTGCCAGAAATTTGCTCACAGGAAGTCGCCGAAGAAATACTTTTTGTATTTTGTTTTGATGTCTGGCCTTGGGCTCGAACCCTGGCTTTACGTCTAATAAGCCAACACACTACCTACTGGACTACGCCGACAAACCAGAGGCAATTGAGCATTTGAAGGCCAACATTTGTGATGCCATTGCAGAGATACAAGAGCACAAACACTCGTGTACGAAAATTGGTCCGATCGAATGAGGTACTGTGTGGCCAAATGCGGCAGCCATATGAATGAAATAATATTCCACTTCTAATGGGAACAATTGTACTCAACCGTTTTCATTTTATTGCATGTTTTAAATTTTAAATTTTAAATCACCCACCCTATATTAAACCCTGGCGGCCCTCAGCCAACAACGCTTGTTAAATACCTTTTTCGAAAGCAGAGATGAAATGTAAAATCAGAGATGGCAGATAGAAAAGTTTTATTTCTTTAATAATCAATTATAATTAAAAGTTTATTAAACAAATTCTTTTTTTTTTGTCATTATTTCTGTCATATTTTCACTTTAGTTGAGTGTGTGTGCCTATACTTCCTTCTCTTCATCTGTCTGTTTCTGTTTCCTTCCAATATGGCCCATAGTCGTCTAAGTAGTCCACAATAGTTTGACAAAAACTTTTTTTTTAATGTTTTTTATACGTCCTCCTCATTTATTCATCCCTTAAAGGGGGAAAAAAAGTCGTTTTAATCAAAAGTTGTCAAAAATTATTTCAACAAAGTTATCATCAAAGGGGTTAAGAATTTTTGTTAGGCAACGAAAGCAGAATTTTCATCGGAGAAATTATATTTTAATTCTGCTGATAATACTTTTGCTATGATTTTTGTTGTTGTTTCAATTTCAATGATAATACCCGCATAGAAAGCGGGTAATATCCGCAGTTGAGTATCTTGTCCTCCCCTACTATTGTTGTTATTATTTTTGATGAGCTTTTCTCATTAAAATTAAGTTCGATGTAGAAAGCATGAACAAAAATTTTGTATGAATTTTTATTATTTTTTATTGCTTCTCTGCTTATTTGTTCTTCTTTTTAAGAGATTTAATGCTTGAAACGGATATACCAAAAATAAATTGCTTGTCTTGCCAGTTGTTACAAATGAAACTTTTATTGGAAAGGAGAAAAACTTGAAATTATTTTTTATAAATTTTAATACCAAAAATACCGTGACTAGAACAATAATAAATGGTCCTGCTGATTATAAATAAATTTTGGATTTAAATGAAATGACATACAGTAATCCCTGTATTTTCAAAATTCATACGTACATAATTGGCCATTACAACCCTTTAGCCAGGATTACAACCTAGCTTCTCACACCCCTTATATTGTGCGAGTTAATTTTATACATTTGTGGCGGGATCTACAGTTTAAAGTCGACTCCGAACAATAGATTTTTTGAGAAACTTTTACATGGCAATTTTATTTCATCCTCAGAGTTTTTGCCAGAAATCGGCTGAGAGGAAGTCGTTGAAAAAATATTCAAATTTCATTTTGTTTTAGATGTCCGATCTGCAGTTTGAACCGTGGCCTCACGTCTAATAAGTCAACACACTATCTACCCTATCCCCGATGACTTCACATTGTAATTAGTTCCATAAAATGATAACGTAAATTCAATCAAACGTTTCATACAGCTTTGCCACTGCAATCTCTGAATTGTCTCTATCAGTCTCGAATTGTCAGAAAAGTCGCCGTTGTCTAGTAGGTAGTGTGTTGGCTTATGAGATGTAAGGCCACGGTTCAAACCCCAGGTCAGACATCAAAACGAAATTTGAAAAAATATTTCTTCGGCGACTTCCTCTCAGCAGATTTCTGACAAAAACTCTGAGCAAATGAAATTGCTATGAATAGTTTCTCAAAAATCTGTTGTTCGGAGTCAAATTTAAAATGTACGTACCGCCACTAATGTATAAAATTAACACACACAACATAAGTGGTGTGAGAAGCTAGGTCGTAATGCTGACTGAAGGGTTGCAAACATAGCTGCCAAATAAATGAGGCACCAAATCGTCAAATATTTGAGAAAAAAAAGAAAAGTAAATAAATAAATAAAAAAATTTTAAAAACCAAATTTCACAATATTTCTATTGTAGTAAAACATATGAAGTCAATGTATCTACATATCCTAGTTCAAAAATAAAACATTTAACAAAGAATTTATTGGAAATTAAAAGCTAGCGTCCCTCATCTTCATTTAATACTTTTTTTTAAGGTTTAAACAATCTACCTCAGCGTTGTTTAATGACAAATAAGCGCAGCTATAATATTACATCATCTATATCTATGGGCGATGTAGGTATTAGGGAGTCAGAAGCTTTTGATGTTCTGAGCATGAAAAATCAGTGGAATGCTGACACATTTTTCAGTTCTTTTTAAGTTCTTATTATCTGATCTTACTATTTACACCGTTTATAACGGACAGAGAAAGGAATACAACTCTCATGTATGGGTTAGTGCCTCAAGGTCTATTTTGCGGTTTCAGGACAGTGTACAGGAGAGGCCATAGTATCTCGTTAATGACGGTAGTGTATCCAACTCCATTGAATCATTGGAGCATCGTTGCATAAGGGGACTTTTTCCCGAAAATCATATATTCCATTGGTCGATTGGCCAGTGGATCGCACACTGCATTACAGTAAAAATACGGTTTTTAGTCGGACCATTCGTATGTGGAAATCAATTCCTGCAGAGGTCTATTACTTATGGTCCTGTTACTTATGGTATAAAAATATACAAGCCTAGTGTCCACAATTTATTATTATTTTTTAGGTTATTTAGAAGTTGTAATTTTTCAGCTTTTAAGGGGTTATAAAGGAATAAAATATAGAAAAATCATCACAGGTATTCGAAAGTAACTTAAAAGTACAATACTTTACTCCTTGGTTTTACTAACTAACATAAATTTCCAATAGTAACAATTGCAAATTCAATTAGTCGCCGTAGTCTAGTAGGTAGTGTGTTGGCTTATTAGACATAAAGGCAGGGTTCGAGCTCCAGGCCAGACATCAAAAATAAAAATACAAAAATGTATTTCTTCGGCGACTTTCTCTCAGCAGATTTCTGGCAAAAACTCTGAGAGTAAAAATTTTCATGAAAAGTTTCTCAAAAATCTGTCGTTCGGAGTCGACTTTAAACTGTAGGTCATGTATAAAATTAACACACACAACATAAGTGATGTGAGAAACTAGTTCGTAATCCTGACTGAAGGGTTGTAATGACCAATTATGTCTGTATGTATGTAACAATTGCAAAGTAAATGCAAAGCTTAAAGTGGCTTTTAATGTACTAAAGTAGAGAATATGATGTAAATTTTTAATTTTTAAAAATCGTCAAAATAAGGCCATAAATCTGGAAGCTAATGTCATATAAATGTAATAAAAATTCTGGTAGTTCTCAGCAAAACAATAAATTTATCAAAAGTTCAAAGTAGTTTTGTTTTATTACATTTTTAAATTAGTTCAATTAGATCGCCAACCTATTATATTTACTCACATTATGCTCATATTAAATACATATGTATGTACAGCTGTGTTCAAAATAATAGGAGTGCTACCATGTAATATTTTCAAAGTTAAAATTTTTTATTCTACCAATTTGCAAAACATGATATATTTTAATGGTGGTAGTTACAACGATATGTAAGAAATAAAATAAAAAAAAATTTCGTAATAACTTTAATATTTACGATGAAATTGATTCATTTCTGTGTTTGCACTTGAATTCAGTTGATCAAAAAAATAGGAGTGTGAGTGTTCTTTTAAAAATAAAAATATAACAGCACATAATTTAAAGAAAAAAGTGAAAAATAAGTACGGAAAAATGTAGTTAAAACATTTTCTACAGTGATTCACATAAATGTTTGTAATAGTGGGACGAGAAAAGCACTGTACTGAAGAAAAGAGAAAACTAATTAAAAATCTTCGAAAAAAAAGGCAAAACTTCTAAAGAAATTAAGGAAATCTTAAGTTACTCCGATCAAATAATCACAAATGCATTAAAATATAAAAAAAAGCCCGAAACGCGTGGGCGCAAGGCCAAAACATCTACTGTCGATGACCGCCGAATTGTGCGATACAGCAAAATAAATCTTTCAGCGTCTTCAAATAAAATTCAAAAGGATCTGAATCTTGCCGTAAGTGTCCCTACTATTCGTAGGCGTCTGATGGACAACAATTTATTCGCAAGACGTTCACAAAAGGTGCTATTGTTGACATACAAAACAGGCAGCAGCACGCTTAAAGTTTGCCCAAGAACATATCAAATATCCGAAAGAAAAATGGAGAACTTATTGTGGACCGACGAAGGCAAAATTGTTTAATTTGGTGGCATTGGGTCTAGACAGTATGTTATGTGTCCGCCCAACACCAAATATAAAGCTCAGTATACACCAAAGACAGTTAAACATGGTGGTGCAAAACTAATGATATGGGGAAGGTTTTCAAATAATGGTGTAGGCCCAATACATCCAATTAGAGACATAATGGATAGGAACGTCTATGTCGGCATTTTGAGAGAAGTGATGTTACAATATTACACGCCTCTAAAATGGATATTCCAACAAGACAATGACCCGAAACACACCAGTAAATTAGCAAATGAGTGGTTTCGGGTTAATGGGGTAAAGGTTATGGCGTGGCCAGCTCAGTTTCCTGACCTTAATCCCATAGAACATCTATGGGGAGATGTTAAAAAGTATGTTGCAGAGAAAAACTCTTCAAATGCAGAACTATGGATCACAGAGCGCGATGCGTGTCATCAAATTCCTTTAAAGAGATGCCAAGATCTTATTGACTCAATGCATCGTAGATGTGCTGAATTCATTAAAAACAAAGGTTATTCTACCAAATACTAAAATAACTTTATTATTTTAAGATAAAATCAAATTTTTGTGCCTTTTGCTTAAAAATTATTAGGTTTTTTTGCTAACACTCCTATTATTTTGAACAATTAATTTTGAGAGTAAGCTTTATTTACATAAAATATTTTTTGCTTTCGTAGTTTTAATTAAATAATTAAGTGTTAAAAAATTAGAAAATTAATTAGAAATAAATTTTAAGTCAAAAAAATTTGATATTTTCGTTTTTATTTTTCTTAATTTTAAACTTTGCTTTTAAATGAAGGGCGCTCCTATTATTTTGAACACAACTGTATGTATGTAAAATTCATAATGCAAAGAACATATGTGACGTATGAGTTATATTTAATTCCATTAGTTTCATACAAGACAAAATCGAAATTTTTTTATTGCATACTTTTCAGGGTAACTATTCCAGTACATGTAATATGACGCGTATGAGTAATATATTTGAAATACAATTAAAAAGAAAGTATACTCTATAAATTTGGAATTAAGTTACATGATTTTTCGATTCTATGCAATTCTAGGCTATATTCTAGATTCCAAGAATACTACAGGGTGAATAAAGAAGTATTCAAAGAATATGGTATAAAATTTTAATTTTTTAAAATCATCAAAATAAGGGCATAAATCGTCAAATCGTCAGTATAATATTTTTGGTGTTCAACATCGTCAAAATGACGATAAATCGTCAAATCTGGCAGCTATGGTTGCAATGACTAATTATGTGTGTATGTATGTATTTAAGGATTCCTTCCAGAATAACTTTTGTCAGGATTTATCTCTCATGCTATACTGTTGTACTAAATTTAACACCTTTTTCGATTTTATTTTTTATCCTGCTTGAATATTTTTTACCTTTTCGTTCAGCTAATCATTAATTATTTGTCTGTTTTAGAAGAATCAAATCGTCTTCAATTTAAATTTAAAATGCCAATCTCCAATCTCTCTCTCTCATGCATTTTATCTCTCTTAGTATTTTTCTTATTGTACGTTGGAAGGACGATTTTATAGTTAAGCACACTTCTTCGATATCAAATTTGTTTCATCCTGTTGCTTAATTTTGATTTTCTTTTTTTTTGTATTTTGTTTTATATTTTTTTTTATTTGGGTTTTTGTATTTTATTATCGTATACGAGTATAATATAATTTGTTGAACATCAGCAATAATAAAGATAATAAAAAAAACAAAAAATGAACACCAAAAAAGGAAAAAGAAGAGAAACTTTTCATGTCGTTTTTTACGAATCGTCATTACGATTTTTATTAATACACTCCCAAATATTTACGAACACATAAAATTGTTAATAAGAAGCAAAAGAAAGGAGAGAAAAATAATAAAAGAAAAGAGGTTATCCTTTGGAATATAAAAACAGGGGGGGGGGTGTGTAAGGAAAAATATAATGACAATGTGGATATCAGATAATAAGGCATTGGGTCATCAATGGAAGATGGAAATTAAATGGTAGGACAGGTTTTTTTTTTGTTGGTCTATCGAATATTATGTTCAACAAAATTGGTTTGAAATCACAGGACGGAAAAACATGGCTGAGAATTCTCTTTATAACCCCTTAGTAGGGATTGTACCAAACTTCTCATAGCGCTCATGATATGTGTGTTAACTTTATCCATGAATGGTAGGAGCTTTAGTAAAGATCCTTTGTAAGGCTCCTTTAGTAAGCGTTACAACCTAGATTCTCACACCGCTCATGGGTGGTAGGACCTTTAGTAAAGATCTTTAGTAAGAATCCTGCATACATAATTGGCCATTACAACTTTTCAGTCTGGACTACGGCCTAGCTTCTCACATCACTCATGTTGCGTGTGTTAATTTTATACATGAGTGGCGGAACCTACAGTTTAAAGTCGAGTCCGAACGACAGATTTTTGAGAAACTTTTTCATGGTAATTTTTGTTTTACTCTCAGAATTATTGCCAGAAATCTGCTGAGAGGAAGTGGCCGACGAAATATTTTTTCATATTTTCGTTTTAATGTCTGCCCTGGGGTTTGAACCCGGGCCTTACGTCTAATAAGTCAACACACTACCCACTAGACTACGGCGACTTCTAACACAGCTCATGATATGTGTGTTAACTTTATCCAGGAGTTGTAGGACCCACTATTTTCTGTCGACTGCGAATGACAGATTTAAAGAACTTTCCATTGCAAATTTATTTTCCTCTTAGGGTTTTTCTTGTCAGACCCCTTCAGTCAGGATCACGACCAAGCTTCTCACATCACTTATATTATGTGTGTCAATTTTGTATATGAGGGGCGGGACCGGGACCTACAGCTTAAAGTCGACTCCGAACGACAAATTTTTCTTTTCACGATAATTTTCTTATATGCTCCCAGAGTTTTTATCAGAAATCTGCTGAGAGGAAGTCGCCGCAGAAATATATCGTTTTGTTGGAGATGTCTAAACTGGGTTTTAAACCGTGGCCTCACGTCTAATAAGGCAACACACTACCTACTAGACTAGTACTCATATTGAAGAAGTAATTTGGCCTGTACGAGCGGTGTTTTACTTGGATTTTGTGGTTTTTCCGTGCTGCTTCGTCCAGTCCTACAAAATATTTCCTGGAATTTTTAGATTTCTCTTATGCCCACACCCTCATGGGCTCAGTTTTGCGAACAATTATACGGTGAACTGTGATAAACCTGACTGTAGTTGCCGCAGAAATATTTGTTTTCGTATTTCGTTTTGTTGGAGTTGTCTGAACGGAGGGCGGTTTGAACCGTGGCCTCATGTCTAATAAGCAACCTAGTCTAGTTGGTAGTGTACTAGACTACGGCGACTTCCAAAACAGCATAATTTTTACTACCGGCGTATAACATTGCCAGCATCGTTCTCAATTTTATTAATTTTTCTTATCTTTAGCTAGCCCGTGCGCCTTAGAAAGGCCCATTAAAAAAACTTATTAAAAATAGCCGAGTAAAACAATTTTTTAATACTTTCATGCACCTGACAAGTAAAGTGAATTTAATGGAATCCATTTACTTGTAAATAATTTTATTCTTCAAACAGATATCACTCTGCTTTCTTTATAGCTTTTATAGCTTTTTGGCCATTTTTGGTTATAAAAAGTGAAAAGGCAAAGGAAAAAAGGTAATAAAGAATTACTCAGCCGACACACACACACAGAATAATGTTTGTCCACCTTTTTTGTTGGCAAACAAAATTTTTTTGTTACTATTTCAACAAAAGGTGGCCCTAAAATTTGATTAATTTTTTCACTTTTTTAAGGTAAAATTTATTATAAAAATAAAAATTCTTTTCTATTCGTCAACGAAAAGTTGGTTCTTAAAGTCTTAAGATGACTTTAAAGAAAATACTTCTCAACATGAAATATTAAAGCAATTACAGAGAAAAATAGATGCTTCATATACTACAGATGTATGATGGAAGTTATTATTATAAATTATATTTCAAAAGTTAGGTTTCAAGGCAGTTAGTGGAGTGGGTACAATAAAATTTTTAAACTTAAGAAGAGAAAAAGAAATTAAATAATTTCTTACATAAAAAAAAATTAAAAAAAAAACATAAACTTCAGAAAAATTCATGAAATCTTTATTTGAATCGATAGTACGGTCCATATAGTTTAATGTTTGAAGATTATTTCATGCAAATGTTGACCGCGACTTCGCCTAAAATGGTCCATCCGCTTAGTCCAATTTTGGCATACTCTTTCCAACATTTCGGCCGGTATCTCACGAATAAATGCTTCAATGTTGTCTTCCAATGCGTCAATTGAAGCGGGCTTATCTGTATAGACATAAGCTTTAACATAGCTCCACAAGAACTAGTCTAAAGGCATAATCGCACGATCAATTGACCGGTCCCGAACGAGAAATAAAATGTTCACCGAACTCGCCTCTCAATAAGTCCATTGTTACGCATGCTGTGTGGCATGTGGCACCGTCTTGTTGAAACCACATGTCTTGCAAGTCATGCTCTTGCATTTTGGGCAAAAAAAGTTGGATATCATCTCACGCGCTCAGCGTTCAGTTACGTTACGATTCGCAGCATCTTTGAAGAAGTACGGTCCAATGTTGCCACCAGCCCATAAACCGCACCAAACTGTGACTTTTTCTGGATGCATTGGTAGCTTTTGCAATGCTTCTGGCTGATCTTCACTCCAAAATCGACAATTCTGCTTATTTACGTATCTATTGAGCCAAAAATGAGCTTCGTCGCTGAACACAATTTTTCGATAAAGAAGTGGATCTTCGGCCAACTTTCCAAGAGCCCATTCACCAAAAATTCTGCGTTGCGGTAGGTCGTTCGGCTTCAATTCTTGCACAAGCTGTACATATTTTCAAAGGCTTCACACCTAAATCCTTCCGCAAAATTTTCCACGTTGTTGAGTAACAAAGGCCCAATTGCTGCGAACAGCGACGAATCGATAATTGATGGTCATCATTAACACACACTGGCCGATACAGCTGCGATATTTTCTTCAATTCGCACTCTACGTAAGCGTGTTGGTGGTTTAATGTTCAACAATGTGAACTTGGTGCGAAATTTAGTCACAATAGCCCGAATAGCCGCTTCAGTGGGTCGATTAAACTGACCATAAAATGAAAGAAGCGCGCGATGAACTTTCTTAACATAGCACGCATTTTGATAATAAAATTCCAGGATTTGCAAGCGTTGTTCGTTTGTAAGACGATTCATGGTTAAATTACAGACCAAACTGAAGATGTTTGACAGTGAAACAAAACACGAAACGTGCGTGAGCTATTTAAACCAGTGTTGCCAAGAAGATAATAGCTAAAAAATCACCCGTTATCTTCGAACGCCATATAAATTTTAAATATCCATTGCCACTCAAACTGCATTATTTATTTATTTCCTGTTTCATCTCAATCTCTGGGATTTTAAGTAAAAAAAAAATTGATTTGTTTGCCTTTCTCTAACGCAATTAAACTTTTCAGCAACAGTTTCACTTTCTTTTCAACACTCGTTGTCGATATTTTTTTACTTGCAACGATGTTGCAATGTGTTGGTTTATACAAGTGGAAATAAAACATTTCCTACTTTTCAACAAGCACTTCACCTTAACGATGGTAATTATACACTCAGAAAAATGTCGTTGGTTAACTTAGAAGTGTAATGGCCTTTAAGGAAATTTTAAAACAAAAAAAGGGGAAGAATGCCGCAAAATTAAATATTTTCTTCCCCCTTTTGGGACATTTTATTTTTACAATTTCCAAGTATTCGTCAGACATAAAATATTACTACACAAAACCAACAAATTATACTCATAATTATTATGATTTCAGCAATAAAGACTTGTAGTATAACATACCACTTTAAAGAGTAGAAGTCTAGAACACCGCTCTACAATGTTTGAATGTAAATTGAATAAAACATTTATATTCGTTCTTCACCACTTTCTTTCTCTTGAGGTTTAAAACAAATTAATCGATTAAAATTACTCACATTGAAGCATAGAAAGTGTTAAGAGAACCTGAAAAAATATAGGGGGGGGGGGGCAGGAGCATTTAATACGTTTTCTCTTTAGAAGGCAACAACATCTTCAATGTTTTGCATACATTTAGTTGAATATATCGATTATATACATATGTATGTATGTATTTGCAAACATTAGGGTGGCACTTATTCGAACAAAATTAGAATTGTATAAGTCACAATTAAAATTGTACACGTCAAGCGATCTGGATTTGAATCTTGCATTCGAATAATGAAAGCGTAATGAAAGCAATTTATGAATGTATCATACTGTTACGCAAATCGAAACGACCTAATATCGTTTAACAACAAAAACGATGAACAAAAGCCACACGATACAAATACACACTAATACTAAGAATACAATGAACGTGTGGATTCTCTAAAGCTGCACACACACATATGTACGACGAACCTGGTTGCGCCTGGTAACAAAAACAACATGTATGGGATAAAAAGGGATAGACAACATAAGCAAAGTACACAAACAACAATGTATTAGCAACAGAGCTCTCGAGAAGGCGAGATCACGAACCTTCCACTTCAAGAATGTTCGTTTGACTGGTTGTGACGGACTATAAAAGGCCTGGACAAAGCAGACAGCAGTCAGTAAGAATTCAGTCAGCCTTGTGTGATGTTGCGTGTGAACAAAACAAGTCGTGGTTGTAAAGCGAATAGTTGTGTGATAATAACTAGTAAAGTGAATAAACAGATTATTATTGTTGTATCGTTAAGTTGTTTACGGTGGCACACAAAAGTAGTGTAAAGAATAAAGAGAGTTTAACTGAAATTAAACACATTTGTTTTTACTTTGTTTGCAATTAACGAACTCATATTTAAACGTTTTTAAAAAGGTAAAAACGTATCAATACATACATTCAGAATTGATAATTACAACTCTTCAGTCAGGATTACAACCCAGCTTCTCTTAGTACATGTTGTGCATGTTAATTTTATACATGAGTGGCGGGACCTACAGTTTAAAATCGACTCCGAACGAAAGATTTTTTTGAGAAATTTCTCATGGCAAATTTTGTTTTGCTCTCAAAGTTTTTGCCAGAAATTTGCTGAGCGGAAGTCGCCAAAGAAATGTCTACCCTGAGGTTAGAATCGTACTGGCCTATGTCGACTGAATGCATTGTTTACATCAATACAATGTCACATCAATCCAAAAATTATTACCAACCTTATTCATTTTGTACATTCATCTCCAATGCACAAGTAATCGAAATATAAAATGAAAGGAAAGGAAATCGTAGTTAATTAAAGATGAAACTCTTGTTGATTTTGCCTTCAACTCCGCAATAAAGCTCTTTGCGTAATTATTTCTAACGCTAAAGGACGAATCAATAGGAAAATTCAAATGGGAAATGGAAATTTAATGCAAATGTGTCTTTAAGCATTTACTTTCAGTCAATTGTATGAAGAAATAAATTGTGTGGTTGGAGGCAAAATTACAAGTATTACATTGCCAGTAAAGAGGAAGTACCATTGAAACTACATCGATACTTGCTGTACCTCGGCAATGGCATTACAAATGTTGGCCTCCAAATGATCAACTGTCTCCAGTTTGCCGGCATAACACTTTTCTTTAACGACGCCCCATAGAAAATAGTTCAACGGTGTCAAATCACAGCTTGTTGGCAGCCAATTAACATCACCATTTCGGTGAATTAAATGGGCAGCAAACGTTGGACGCAATAAATCGATTGTGGCATGAGATCTGTGGCAAGTTGCACCATCCTGTTGTAACCAAACATCGCTCACATCAACACCATGAGGAGTGGGTACAAAACAGCGGTTATCGTGTTGCGATAGGTGTTTCCATTGACCGTAATGGTTGCACGCCGTCTTCATTTTCAAAGGAATATGGGCCAATAATGCCTACGTTCCGCAAACCGCACCAAACGGTCACTCATAATGGGTGTATTGGGTTCTGCAAGACCACGTATAGATTTTCTAAGCCCCAAATACTGCAATTTTGCTTATTAACTTACCCAACAAGATGAAAATGTGCTTCATCCGAAAAGATGATTTTTTTGTTTGGCAAAATCGGACATTAATACGGTGTTCAGATATGTACCTTAATTGCGTAAATCGCAATAAACGCCATTATTGAGCTCAATATTTCATATAAAGTTTCAATTAATTATTGCGCAATAAATACGCAAATTGTTATAATATTGAGTAAAACTTAAAATGCAACACTGTCATAAGTATGTCCAGAGTACATATTACAATTATCCGAACACTTTCTGTTGATATTTGACAATTCAAATGTCAACAACGACAAACAAAACAAAATAAAAACAATGTTGTTGAAACAACCAGCTGTTTTGTTTACCAGATGTCAAATGAATATTGAATAAACAGCTGAACTGCGTATATTATTATGTCTGAACCAGTGTTGAAAAATTCAGTACTGTGGTACTTTTTTCAGTACTATTTCATTTCAAAAATACTGCAGTACCCCCGCGACGTTTTCAGTACTTTTTTATTATTACATATTTTATATCTTGCGTTTTTCAACTATTAATGTATTAGCAACGTAACGCTAAAGGTAGAATTAGGCTTTGGCCCCGCCTAGCCAAGCGTCTATGGAACGTACACTCGTTTTTCGAACACGAAAAGCAGTGAAAACGCTTGCGGAACCGTCATGTAATTTCGTTTGCATTGCTTTCATATGCTAAAAACGTTTACATTACGGTTTATGACGTTCCGAGTCAGCTGTTCTTGTCATGCATGTGAAGAACACCAATAAGTCGTTAGTTTTTCTGTTCGCCTTTCTTGTGGCAAACACCCTGATAGTAAATAAAATTGCCATGATAAAGGTTCCAAAGGTTTCCAAAAAAGGTCCCGCCATTCATGAATAAAATTAACACACTCAGAATAAGTGGTGTGAGAAGTTAGGGCATAATCCTGATTGAAGGGTTATAATGACCAATATGTATGTACGCATTTGCTTACAAAAGTACCATTTGGTGCAAAAAAGTACTCTTTCACTTATAGTTCAGTACCATTTCAAAATTTCAGTTTTGCAACACTGGTCTGAACACTTAAAATATTGTACTCAATAAACCGAATATTGACTCAATAAAAATGCATATCTGAACATAGTATAACGTGTAGTTTCTCGTTGGCTCAATAAATCCCATTACGTTCAGTGGAGATAAATGTACTGAATTTTGTGACAGAATAGAATGACAAAAGTATTGCCAGATTCGAAATAACCGATGCTTCAAATTTAAACCGATAGATGGCCCACCCTATATTATCACTTGAATTGAACTTTCGCCTGAAACTATCATATCAATTGCAACCACAAAAACTTTAAAAACTTTTCTTGTACAAACACACAAATTCTTAACTTACACTCAACCACAAAAGTATACATACGGTTAACGAATTTCAGAAATTTTTTAAACAATCCGTTTTCGTTGAAAATCTTTATAATTGTCTGACATCTTTCTTCGATTTTAAGACGGCCTTTCGCATTGGTTCAGAAATTTGTGAAATTTGTTAATCGTATGTATACTTTTGTGGGCCTGTGCAGGGCCACAATTCAGTTCAGTTTCAAAAAAATTTTAACCAATACAAAAGACCGTCTTAAAATCGAGGAAACTATAAAGATTTTCAACAAAAACGGATTGGTTAAAAAATTTCTGAAATTTGTTAACCGTATGTATACTTTAGTAACTGTGTGTATATGTACAATACCCATGTACAATACGTTGCTAATGCTAAAACCCAAATAAAACTGAGTTACAATACGAAATTATAAATTCCTTCAACCCAAGTTGTTAGAATTTTATTTCAGATAAGAAATGTATCCTTAAACCACCATTCACACTCAATTTTAAACTCAAGTCACTGAAAATCCCTAGAAACTGGCATGCATTCCGTCCGTATAATGTCAACCGCCGCCACACTTACAATATAATCTGGAAAGGCGGCGTTGAAAATGCAATGCAATGCGATGTGATGCGATGTGATGTGATGCGTTGTGATGTGATGTGGTGACGGTAGCAGTGGCAATGGTGCTATTGAATGGAAATACTTTTTGATTTCCAAAGCAAAAGAAAGTGTCGTCGTCATGAAATCCAACAATTCATGCAATGATGTGTACTTCGAAATAAATCAACAACAATGACATTGAAATTGTTGAGGAAAAATCGAGAAGAAGAAGAAGAAAAGCAATGTGTATTTTAATGTAATTGAAAATACGTTAAAAAGTTTTTGGGTAACAAATCTTGGGATTAAGGAAAGAAAAGTAGAAGAGAAAATAAAATGAAAATGGAAATGAAAAACAAAAAAATACAAACAAACTACACTTTAGTAGAACACAGCAAATGTTTTATATGATTGACGGTGCATTATATACTCATCAGAATTAAATTTTGAAAACAATTCTTACTATAGGGTGGGCCATAAGTCGGTTTAAATGTGAACAATCGGTTATTTCGAATCTGACAATGCTTATGTCATTCCATTCTGTCACAAAATTCAGTATTTGATCTCCACTGAAGGTAATGAAGCGATTTACGCTTGAGCAACGTTGGGATTTACGACGAACTAAACGATGATGTCGATTTTCCCAAAAAAAATCATCTTTTCGGATAAAACTCATTTGCATCTTGGTGGGTACGTTAATAAGCAAAATTGCCGTACTTGGGCCTCCGAAAACCCAAACGCAGTCTTACAGAAGCTAATGCAGCTGTTTGGAGCGGCTTGTGGAGCGAAAGTATCCACTGAACGTAATGAATCGATTTACGCTTGAGTAACGTTAGGATTTATTGGGCCAACGACGAGCTGCACGATGATATCGAAGCTCATTATCATCTTGGTGGGCACGTTAATAAGCAAAATTGCCGTATTTGGGGCTTAGAAAACCCACACGTTGACTTACAGAAGCATGCAATGCACCCATTACGAGTGACTGTTTGGTGCGGCTTGTAGAGCGGAGGCATCATTGGCCCATACTTCTTTGAAAATGAGGACGGTGCAACCATTGAGATCAATGGAGACACCTATCACACCATTATAACCGATTTTTTGTACCCACTCTTCATGATATTGATGGGAACGATCTTTGGTTTCAACAGGTTGGAGCAACTTGAAGGCACAATCCATTTATTGCGTCAAACGTTTGATGGCCGTTTAATTAACCGAAATGGTGACTTCAATTGGCCGCCAAGAAGCTGCGATTTGATGCCGTTGGACCATTTTCTGTGGGGCACGGTTAAAGAAAAGTGTTATGCCAACAAACCAGAGAGAATTGAGCATTTGAAGGTCAACATTCGTGTTGCCATTGTCGAGATAAGACCACATATACTCGACCACATTACTGTGACGCCAGCCGCATCAGCCATATGAATGAAATAATATTCCATTTCTAACCTGGAACAATCGTACTTCACATACATACAAACATAATTGGTCATTACAAACCTTCAATCAGGATTACGACCTAGCTTCTCACACCACTTATGTTGTGTGTGTTAATTTTATACGTGAGTGGCGGGACCTACAGTTTAAAGTCGACTCCGAATGACAGATTTTTGAGAATCTTTTCATGGCAATTTTATTTACTCTGAGTTTTTGCCAGAAATCTGCTGAAAGGAAGTCGCCGAAGAAATACTTTTTGTATTTTGTTTTGATGTCTGGCCTGGGGCTCGAACCTTGGCTTTACGTCTAATAAGCCAACACACTACCTACTAGTCTACGGCGACAATCGTACTTCACAGCAAACGAAAATGCAATCAAAATATATTTTTTTAGATGTCCCTTTCAATCAATAATCTCCTATTAAGGTTGTATGCATGTAAAGATCACAGTTTTATTTTGTTAGCAGCCATGAAATTAAAGTCAAAAACGCATTGTATTGTACGGCATCCATTAATATGACGTTAATCGACTGCAATTTTATTATTTGTTCTTAATAAAATAAACATTTTTATCTTTGTTTTTGTTTGTAAATAGAAACTATTTTAAATATTAAAAAAGAAATATTCTTATAATTTTATAACATTTCGTTCCATACTCTTGATTGCATACGTACGCTTGTAAGGCATTTGAAGTTTGTGTCCTTAAAAAACAAAATCGTAACAAATAATGTGCCATTCGATAAGCACATACACACTCAGAGACTTTGAAGAACATTATTATTTAGATGGGGACAATTTATAATGAATAATGAGGTCTTATTACTCGAGAAAGTAATGTAAGAAGTGTACAGAAACCTTGGCACTTTACCCTCTTACATTCTGCTCTTACAAACAAATTTTACAGGAGAGCCTTTGAAGAGAAATATTATCCACTAAAAACATCTTTATTGACAACACCATACTCCACTCAAATATATGTTTTTTGGAGTCGACTCACAACTGTAAGTTCCGCTGCTCATGTACAAAATTAACACACACAACATAAGTGGTGTGAGAATCTAGGTTTAAGTCCTGACTGAAGAGTTGTAACGATAAGTATTCTGTGCTCTGCTAGACCCAGCCCATAGATTTTAATCATGATTTCGACCTCATTTGCCTATAGTTTGTATGAAACACTGGAAGGTTGTCTTTACTGGTATTCTCAGATCAAATACATCGTATGGGCAATGCAAACCTTTAGTCTGGTTTACGACCTAACTTCTCTCAACACTCATATTGGCTGACTTCCAGAATGTATCAATACAAAGTTTGTATACAGTTCTACTACGGTATATAAATTTTGTACATTTGCAAAGTTACAAAACAATGCATCAACTTTAAATCCGATGTTTGATTGCTTTTTGACTGCGTTAAAAATACACATTGACGACGTTTTGAAATAGTATAAATTGTAAACATTTTGTACAGCGGCTTTATGAAACACTATACTTTGTTCAAACACAAAGCAACTAACAGTTTGGTAGTCATCCATTGTGTGTTTTATGCACGAATGTGTTCTATAAATAAATGGCAAGACCTACAGTTTAAAGTCTACTTCAAGCGAAATATTTTTAGGAAACTTTTGATGGCAATGTCGTTTTAAACTCAGAGTTTTTGCCATGAGACTACTAGAGAGAGAGAGGAAAGAAATATTTGTTTCGTATTTGGTTTTTTCAAGATGTCTGAGTCGAGGGTTGAAACATAAACTTACGTTCAATAAGCCTACACACTGCCTACTAGACTAAGGAGAGTTCGAACACCACTTACGTTATGTGTGTTAATTTTATACATGAGTGACGGGGGACCTACAGTTTAAAGTCAACTCCGAATGACAGATTTTTGAGAAGCTTTTCATGGCAATTTTATTTACTCTCAGAGTTTTTTGCCAGAAGACTGCTGAGAGGAAGTTGCCGTGGAAATAAATCGTTTTGTTGGAGATGTCTGAGCTGGGTTTTGAACCGTACTATCTACTACACTAGTACTCGTATTAAAGTAGTAATTTGGCCTGTACGAGAGGTGTCTCACTTGGATTTTGGGGTTTTTCCATTCTGCTTCGTCCAGTCCTACTAAATATTTCCTGGAATTTTTAGATTTTTCTTGTACCCATACCCTCACCTCATGGGCTTAGTTTTACCAACAATTATACGGTAAACTGTGATAAACCTGACTGTAGTGGCATATCTCGCTTATTTAAGTTATAAAATGAGATCCAATCTCTAGACGTGTTCAATTATTTTCAATCAAGCTTCCCAAAATTCAAAGTAGCTTTAGTATATGCTCAGCTTGTTGCTTGTGTAACCAAGTGAGGTTATGAATGAATTCAAAGTCTTGAATGCTGTGTAACTACTCAAGAAGCTAGCATTGTTAGCTTCCTTTACAGATTATCATTGGCAAGATAAAACTAGTTGGTACAGTCGTCACAGAAGATAGTCTTACCAGAAGCCATACTTGAAGAATGAAATAGCATTTCTATTAATCTATTCGATCGATTACTTGCCTTATTTAATGTTGGTTATCGATTTTACAATTCTATACCATTTTAATTCAGGAGTTTAATAAAATAAAAAATTTATTTAAACTCCTTTTGAATGTATCCACGCATACTTGCACTTGCACTCTAAGTTTATAACAAGTGGTTGTCGTTTTCTAAGCGTAACACCATAAGGGTAAAACAATTTTTTTCTCTCTCCCTGCTTACTTTTTAAGTTCACATGCACTTGAGTACGGGTTTTTTCTCTTTTTCCAAACACTTAATCTCCATTGCATTAAGGATATGAAGCAACAAGGGCGCTAGAAGAAGTATTTCAAGTGAAACGACTCAAGTAATTGTAAAAATTACGGATGTGTGGCTGAGAAGGGAAATAAAAATGTGTGTGCCAGCATGTGTTTGAGTGTGGCACAGTAGCAATGCGTCAGTGCTACAACGTCATTGTCAACGATTGTGTTGTCAACGCAGTGGAAAAAATAACATTTTTTGCATGACATCCTCTACAGGTTATCGTTTAAAAGTTTATTTTTCTTTTCTTTTTTCATTGTTTTATAAACGAAGCAGAAATATTCAATTTTTTTCTTGTATTATATTTGAGGATGTATTGTATTAAAGCTTAAAGTACTTATGGACCAACATTTTTACCATTCCCCCTCCCTTTAAAATATTAAAATTTTTTGTATGTTTTTGTACTCACTGCGATGTGCTTTATCTGAAGGATCTCTCCGCAAGATAATACGTCGTTTCGATGAACATATGGGTCCCGAATCGACATCGTGTATAACAATTTTAATCTGTTCACCATCCATTGAGGTTTGACGACGTGGTGCCTCGAGATCTTCTAAATTGGGGCCAGTAAATGACGCCAAAGGTGGTGGTATTGCCGAAGGTATACCCGATGTAGGTATAGCACCACGTGATTGTAAAGCTGCCAAGTCAGGTCTGAAATTCGTAAACAAAAAATAAGTTTTAAAAATCTCACCACTAAACTGTGTTCCTTAACTTACAATTGTGAGCCTCTTCTGCGCATACGCCTATCATCGTCGACAGTCAAAACGGGGCTACCTTTATCGGGGCTAGGCGATTCATCGTTATTAATATCTTCCGAGGGATGTGGCACACGAAATGAGGGTCTACGAGAGCCAGGTAAAGCAATTTGAGGGCCCAATGTGGCATCACCGGGAGAACGTTGTGTAGCCTGGGCAGCTGCCTGTAAAACTCCAGGGGCAAAGACATCGTATGCTGATTTCCTTTGGTAATTAAAAATAATTTAAAATTTTATTGAAAATAATTACAGTTTCAGTTTCTGTGATGATGAATACCTTCTAGGCATAGCTGGTATACCCAGTCCCATGTCAACACCTGTGCCTAAACTGCCCGCCACACCACTGCCCGTATTATTGGCATCATCATCGTAACTGTGCTGACGCGCTACGCGAGAGCCACGTCTGGAAGCCATGCGTGATAAAGGTGGTCCAAAACTTAATTCCTCTTGTCTGGGTGGACTGCCCGAACGACTGGGTGCCATACTATGGCCACCTTTACGCCAGTCCATATCACCACCCGGTGTTTTATTACCCTTCAATTGCTGTTGAAGGTGACAAAAAAAATAATTCATCGCTTTGTTTACTTCCTTAAGAGTTAAAACTTACCCTTTCCAGTTCCTTTAAAGATGCAGGTGAAACATCCGAGTGTCTTCTTAGTTCGGGACTACGCGGTGGTGCCAGTGCTGAACTGCCATTGGCAGGCGCCGCCAATGTTTGTGTGCTAGAGCCCAGTTTAGCATCTGAGTGACGTCGTTGTAGCGCCTCTAGTACGGGTACATCCAAGCTGGAATCGGTGGAATTCTGTGGTATACAAACACGAGAGGCCATTTTACGTCGACATACACTGCAACGCCACATATTCTGAAATTTAATAGAATAGAAGAGAAGTTTTTCTTGAGTTATGAAATGTTAAAGAAGACAAATAAAGCCTTTGGTAAGGCTGGTGTTGAGGCACACTATGGATATATCCAGAACAAGATTTGCAGTGTCTACTTAGAATTCATATAAAGAAACTCATTGCATATGAAATGGAACATTCACTCAGTGCATATAAGCCTAAAGTTTGAGAATATGTACCCCAAAACGACTTCTGCATAGAGTGTGGCGAAGAAAATGTTCGGTGGTCTCTTCTTTCTCCTTATCATACGTACATAACTAGTCATTACAACTCCGCAGTCAGGATTACGACCTAGCTTCCCACGCCACATATGTTGTGCGTGTTAATTTTATACATGACTGGCGGGGGACCTACAGTATAAAGTCGACTCCAGTTGAGTTTGGGATCGAGGATCAGGCCCAGATATTTAACCTCGGGACTTAGCGTGAGTCTGGTCCCGTTTATATTAGGAACGGTGAAGGTCGGAACATTGTATCTCCTAGTGAAAAGAATTGTATCGGTCTTGGAAGGATTTGCAGAGAGTCCAAAATCCCCGCACCAGTTCAGAACAATTGACAGCGTCTGTGGACATATTCCCAATGGAGCAATGGCAATATCGTCAGCGTAGACTATAGCGTTATTACCAGCTGATTCAAGTCTTCTCAGGAGAGAGTTGACTGCCAAATTCCAGAGAAGTGGAGATAGAACACCGTCTTGTGGTGTACCTCTACAGACAATTCTCTGACACTTTGAAGCCTCCACTGTGGAGGTTGTTATTCTTGATTTGAGGAGGGGCTCAACAAACCCAGACCAGATTCTGTTCCAAGCTGAGAGAACTAAGAGCCCTAACTATAGGGTGTGTAAAATATCACAAGATTGAGTCATTAGACGGCTGGTCTTTCTAATAACGATTTCACGATTTCGGTATAAATCTACAAATTCCGGCTGTTGTTTCTCCAAGCATTCTGATAGTTTTATGACGATGTGGATTTTATACAAACCACGTACGGATAAAGAAGTTCTTGCAATATGTTCTAGTACAGGACAATGAAGTCGCTGTAGTCTAGTAGGTAGTGTGTGGGCTTATTAGACGTAAGGCAGCGTTTCAAACCCCAGGTCAGACATGAAAACGAAACTTGAAAAATATATCTTCGGCGACTTCCTCTTAGCAGATTTCTTATTTCTTATTTATTTAAGTCAATGGACAAATTCCTTACTGACTAATAACACAAATCGAATAAAATTAAATAGGATTACAATCAGTTCCTTCAAAAATACCAAGTAATTGTTACAATAAAAATATGAAAAGTTAAGAATTGAGAAAAACAATGTTAAGTTTTATAACTCAAGAATTTAAAGAAAAATCAACAAAGTCTGACAAATAATTAAATTGACGGCAAATTCTAGTTAACGGATCAGCAACATCATAATTAGTTCTGCAGAATTGAATATAAATACGATTATAACAGCGGAAGTTAACATTATTAACAGATTTAACAGATCTTGACAGAAATTCACAGCAAATATTACCATTGATCGGGTTAATCATGAAGGATATATTTAACATTGTTCGACGACTCTTAAGGGTAGGCAGTTTTATTAATGCCAGACTGCGTGATATGAAGGCATATGCAAGTAATTCCATCCAAGGCCACATAAGCAGAAGAGTAGAAATTGTTTCTGAACAGATTCGATGTGTTCGCTCTAAACATTGTAGTGAGGATCCCATACGATGGATTCATACTCCAAAATTGGTCTGACAAGCGATACGTATAAATGTTTAGTAATAAATGGATCAGTAAAATCCTTTGCCCAACGTTTTATGAAGCCAAGAGTGCTTCTTGCCTTATTTACAGTCAAAGTGATATGATCATTAAAGTTTAATTTTGTGTTTAATAGGATCCCAAGATCAATAAAAGAGTCCACTATTTCCAGTTGATGACCTCCAAGCAAGTAATTAACCACAATAAAATTATTTCTTGAGAACCGCATACATTTTTTTAGTATTCAGCTCCATCATGTTGTACTCGCACCACAAAAAGAAATTATTGAGATCACTTTGAAGATAAATATGCTCGATGAAATTATTAAAGGAGAGAAAAACTTTTGCATCGCCAGCATACATCAAGATATTGGCAATATCTGAGGGCGAAATAAAATTGCCATGAAAAGTTTTTCAAAAATCAATCGTTCGGAGTTGACCTTATACTGAAGGTCCCGCCACTCAAGTTTAAAGTTAATACTCACAACATAAGTTGTGTGGGAAGCTAGGTTGTAATCCTCACAGAATCGTGGTAATGACCAATTATGGATGTAAGTATGTATGTATGTATGTTATGACTAGGCTCTCTAACATAAAGTATGTTGAAGTAGCAAGATTTATTTTTGTCTGGGGATGTTGGTTTTCTCTAGGGAATGTTTGGCCTGCTCGGTAACAATTGATTGCGGCAAAACAATGGGCCGAAATGCTGGCCTCAGGGAAGGATTTTAACGGGCAGATAAATTGTTTTTCATTATTATAAGTGGACAATGAGGTAGAAGTGAGCGTTAAGCTAAAGGGAGGATCATCCTACCGGTAACTTTTAAAGTTAAGTTTATGTTTGAAATTGCAATAGGTTAGGTTAGGAATAGTATGGTAGCTCTGATATCAAAAAGCTCGCTTGAGGACGCATAGCGGCCAGTTGTGATGCCATATTATATATTATTTTCAATATGGCAACTTCAAATATAAATAAAATGAGCACATACGACAAAAAAACGAATCCTGTCGTTGCCACTGCGTTTAAAATTTTTTTTTTTTTAATTGTGCAGTGTTATCGACATTGCTCCGGCATTGCGATATTTTTGAAAAAGTTAACTTTATTTGATCATTAGGTTGTAATAACGAAAATAAGTTAAAGGTGACTTTAAAGTTCACTTTAGCTAAAGTTTCAAATTTGATTCCCAATACTCAGATAGTGGAAGCAGTTATAGAGAAGGAGAAGGAGAAAGCTGTTGTAGAGAAAACAAAGAAGAAGAGGAAAGCGAAACAGGAAGATCAATTAATGGACAGTCCCATGAATAAGATGAAAATCGATGTGGAGGAAGAGATCAAGAAAGCAAGTGTAATGAAGGGAGATATAACTCATATTTCTCTTCTTTCTTTAGTGCTAATAATATGGACGAAAGAATTTCTGTTGGACATAACTTCAACTATAGAGATTTTGATTTGTCTCTCCTTGAAGGAGAAGGAATACGAAGCGAAGAAAATATTACATATATTGATAGACTCCCTTCAGTCGGCTCAGAGAACAGTAATTGCCCAGAACAAAGATTTAGGGAAGTGTCCACTCAGAGCTTTAGTGAATATCCTCTTAAGCAGCGAGTGGTCCACGATGTATTTGGAGCCGGCGATGACTTTGGCAACATCAGAATTACGAACAAATATGCCGAAAATTTTATGGGACCATCCTCATCATCTCGCACCATGGAAACCACATCCATATTGCCCACGACTGCACCTATTCTAACAACTCCTGTCGATGTGCATTTATCCAATACTTGCCAAGACAAATCAATAGAAGATATTCTCGAAGAGTCTTTCCAAGTTGGAAGTTCACGATCAAGCACTGGGTTAATTTGTCAATCTATCTCCAGAAGGATTCCAGGAAATATCTCTACTTTAACATCGCCAAGTTGTGAAACTAGATGTTTACGATTTTTCAAAGATTTGGAAGAAATCGAAGAAAGATTGGTGGACAGAAGCGAGTTATCGTTCAACTTTTCTCATCCAGTCACCTTTGGATACCAATCATCAATTGGTAATGAAACTATTGTTGGCTGTGACGAATCAAAAAAACAAAAAATTCCCAACTTTAACGGCAAGTTGTAATAATGGCCCTAAGTGAGGGATAACTCCCTTTATGAGGGCTCTGTCACTAACTAAACCCTGATAATGGCCTTTAAAAAACATTTGTAAACAAATTCAAGAATTTTTCTGACAGTGTAAATCTAATACGAAAGTACAGTGGACAGCAAAAGTGTTAGTACGTCAATATATTTTTTAGCAATTTCATGAATTTTAGCCAAAAGTTTGTATACAAATTTATCGTTTATATATTTATTTTATTAATTTATTTCTATTTTATTATAAAACAAACAATTTTTTTAATGTTTTTCATAAAACAAAAGAAAATAATTAAAAATTTCAGATGACTCCATAGGTACCCCCAAGGAGAACCCTGAGTAAATTTAAAATACAAAGGCCTAATATATGAATATCCCCTACGGTCAAGCACTGTACTTAACCCATTTGTAATTGAATATAAAAGTTTTCTTTAGTGTTTTCTGGTGGCACCATGAGCAAGTTTTTCGTTTGACTTTTGTTTGAGGTTTAGCGATTACGTAATCGTTCTTTCCAATGATCTCCTAAATACTCTCTTGAAGTCATATCGGGACTTTGTACAAGAGTATTAAGTCTGTGGGGACTTTTTTTGGAAAATATATTGCCATACTAATACTTTTGCTGTCCACTGTATGTATATTTATGTAAATACTATGCATGGAATTCTGTTTTCTGTATTCTGTTTATTTCCTTTCTCTTTCTCTTTCTTTTTTTGTCCTGTTTTGTTGTGCTTTGTTTGTTTGTTTGTATATGTAAGTGTGCCTCATGTGCGGTTGGTTGCACAAACACAAACATAAAACACCATATGACTGAATTTTAGCCATTTTAATTAACTTTAACAGCAATTATTAGCCAAAAAATACAAAAACCATATAAAAAATGGTTTACATTTGTTCTGCATAAGTGTGTTTATTAGTGTGTTAGTGTGTATAATGTATACGTATGTCTGTATATTAGTGTATTAAGAGCATTTGTTGTACATCTGCACACATCTGTACATTTGGTTTATGGTTCTCTTCACTTTCATTTGAATTTTTGTTCACATGTTTTTTCATTCACTCATTATGCCCTCAACTAAATTGTAATAGAAACGCAAAAATATTATTTTTATTTGGTCTTCTGCTTCCTGCTATGCTGGGGTGTGTGTGTGTGTGTGTTTGTGTAAATGCGGTTGCAAATTCAATTTGAAATTTCAAAAACAAAAAAAAAAATAAAATAAAACAAAACCAGCATTTCAAAGAATTCAAACAACTAACCAACCCAGCCATCCAGCAGTCTGTTTTTTGTTCCGCATCAGGAACAATGAAGCGAAGGATAAAACACAAATATTATAAAAGAACAAATTATACACAAAAAGGAATAGAAGAATGAAATGAAAGTAAAAGGAATATTAACCAAACAAATTTAATACAAAAGAAAAGTTAAACTTCCATTAACCATCCAAAAACCATCAAAAATTGCCATTTAAATACGCTTCGAAATGGAAAAGGAAAACTGGAAACTTTTTATTAAACAATTTACTTGGCTAGTTAATAAATAATTAATTAATAAATACCAAAGCGTTAAATATTTCAAAATGTTTATATAGGGTAAGCCATCTATTGGTTTAAATTTGAAACATCAGTTATTTCGAATCTGGCAGTACTTGTCATTCAATTCTGTCACAAAATTCAGTACGTTATCCCCACTGAACTTAATGAATCAATTTACGCCTGAGCAACGTTGGGATTTATTGAGCCAACGACGAACTAAACGATGATGTCGATTTTCCCAAAAAAAAAAAAATCATCTTTTCGGATAAAACTCATTTGCATCTTGGTGGGCATGTTAATAAGCAAAATTGCCGTATTTGGGTCTCAGAAAACCAACACATAGTCTTACAGAAGCGAATGCAACTATTACGAGTGACTGGTTGGTGCGGCTTGTAGAGCGAAGGCCTAGGTTAGGTTAGGTTAGAGGACGTGTACTTCTCAATTAAGACAAGTACAGTACCCGGAGGTCGAATTGACCCATTGTACAACGTCCTAGTTTCTCATACCACTTATGTTGTGTGTGTTAATTTTATACATGGGAGGTGGGACCTACAGTTTAAAGTCGACTCCGAACGACAGATTTTTGAGAAACCTTTTCATGGCAATTTTTTTTGCTGAGAGGAAGTCGCCGAAGAAATACTTTTTGTATTTTGTTTTGATGTCTGGCCTGGGGCTCGAACCCTGGCTTTACGTCTAACAAACCAACACACCACCTACTAGACTACGGCGACTTCAGAGCGGAGGCCCATATTTCTTTGAAAATGAGGACAATGGAGACACCTATCGCACCATGGTAACCGATTTCTTTGTACCCGTTCCTCATGGTATTGATGTGAACAATGTTTGGTTTCAGGAGGATAATGCAACTTGCCAAACATCTCATGCCACAATCGATTTATTGCATCAAACGTTTGATGGCCATTTAATTCGGCGGAATGGTGATGTCAATTAGCCGCCAAGAAGCACCGTTGAACTATTTTCCGTTAAAGAAAATTGTTATACAGACAAACCATAGACAATTGAGCATTTAAAGACTAACATTCCTGATGGCATTGCCAAGATACAACCCCATAGACGCGAAAAAGTGAATGAAAATTGGTCCGATCTTATGAGGTACTGTGAGGCCAGACGCGACAGCCATATGAATGACGACAAAAAGACTGCAAATGCGATAATTTTACCCGCTTTATATAGAAAACTTTTTCGTCGTCTATATCTCTAGTCCCAAGTAACACCCGACCATATGGAAACCTGTTTTGGAATTCTTGATATCATGGCCAACATTCGTGATGCCATGGCCAAGATACGAGCCTATACACTCGAAAAGGTGCACGAAAATTGGTCATGTCGAATATGGTACTGTGGGGCCGGCCGCGACAGTCATATAAATGAAATAATATTCCATTTTTAACCCAAACAATTGTACTTCACAACTTTTAACTGCCCCACAATATGGAAATATTTTCTTTTATTTTCTTCTTTTTTTTTACAAAATTTTTTCTCCGAGTGTATTCATGTATGTATTTCAATATTTTTTTGCAATTGCTGTTGTTGTTGTTTCTTGTTTTTTTTTATTGTTATTTTATTAATTAATTATTCTTAAAACATTTTTGCATTGTTTGTTGTTGTATTATTTTAATATTTGCTTTGTTCTTGCATTTTTTAATATGAAAAAAAAAAATTTTTTATGTGAAATACTCGTGCATATTTTGAAAAGTTTTGGTGGCTGTTTACAGAGTGCTTTTCTTTAAATTGGAATGTTTTTGAACAGAAATATTTGAATTAAAATTGAAATTAATTTAGAAAAGTAAATGCCTTATCAGAGGAAGATAGAACCCCCTTGCAATTTAGCCTAGCCAAGTATGTCAAGAGAAGCTACGCCAAAATACTGTTTGTAGGGACTGCTCAAGCACGAAAAGAATCATTATGCGTAGGCACAATCAATTCTACATGGGGATCATGACCTAGAGAAAACCAACCAGAGTCTAAAATTAATCTTGCTATTGCAACAATGTTTATATTAGGAGCTCGGCTATAGAAGGGTCAGAAAGTGAGAGGTTAAAAGCCTACGTCTCTTTGCGATAAGATCTGGGCACTGACACATGTGGTGAAAGACAGTCTCTTCCTTTTTCTTACAGCTCCGGCAGAACTTATTTGCCGGAATGCCGAGTCTTAAAGCATATCTAACTGAAGGACAGTGGCCCGTAAGAAGCGTTATTGTGCGATGCTTATACATGTGATTTAACCCATTAATCCCCAAATTACTTTTCTTTTCTATCGGTTACCGTTTTGTTTTTTACACTCAATTTCCTCTCAGTGCATAAAAACTAAGGCAACCTCTGCTGGCAACTTAAGTTGCCACTGGGCACTAATGGGTTAAGAATAGAAGTGAGTGGGTGGTCTTCTTATCCATGTGTGTGTAGCAGAGTCTAGCAATATTGCAGGTACCTTCTTGCTGCCCACTAAATTGGGCTTTCTCGTAAAACGAGAGGATAAAATCCTTATTAACTGAGACAATCGCAATACCTATACCTTGAAATATATCTGCTCTGGCCAGTTCAACAGCAATGCAATTTGTAACATTATCCCTATGTTCCGAAAAACATACAGTGGTGGCCTTATAATTAGCAACATGTATGTTTGTCAATTTGTTTTACAGTTTTCACTGTGTACCTGGGATCAAAGGCTTTGTTTGGAGGACGTCTTATATACGTGTTTTTCCATCAGATTGGGACAAATTAAACTTAGATTCGTCACTCCAGAGAACTCTGTTCCACTGTATACGAGTTATTTTTGTATGATCCGACATATCCGTGTGAAATTGTCGGCATTGACGGAAAACGGCAAATGTTGATACCACGTTCGGTAGGGTTTGCATTTTATCCTTGCTGTCCAAGTAAATCAAAAGAAGTTCAAGGAAAATCGTGACAACCAACAAGTCGTGACCCCTGCAGGGAAAATACTGCAGCCAGGTCAGAAGCCTAATAGCAAATTTTATATCAGAACCCTTATATAAATAGACGATAGGCCAACCTATCACTCATCATACATTATATATGTATGTATCCTTCTAGCCAGTATTACGACCTAGCTTCTCACACCACTTATGTTGTGTGCATTAATTTTATACACGAGTGACTATGCCTACAGTTTAAAATCGCTTCCGAACGAAAGATTTTTGAGAAACTTTTCAAGGCAGCTTTATTTACTTTCAGAGTTTTTGTCAGAAATCTGCTGAGAGAAAGTCGGCGCTGAAATATATTTTTTTTCTTATTTCGTTTTGTTGGAGATGTCTGACGTGGGGTTTGAACCGTGGCCTCACGTCTAATAAGCCATCACAGTGATTAATAGACAACGGCGAATTCTATTTACGCCTGTTGCTGCACCACCAACTAAAATAAATTTTAAGGCAAGACATTACCCAAATGTCCAATTAATTTTGAATCATTTTTTTGATTTTGTTTCCCGTTGTCCTGATGATTCAGATGAATGGGCCTGAGTAGTACGCATTCGATCAGTTTCTAATCTCACTTCTCGTTGTTCAAGTTGTTCAAGCGAACGGGTCTCAGCGGCATATACTCGAAGATGTATATCTCAATGCTAGTTGCCCGTCTGATTCTGAGGTTCGTAATGGTATTTTCTTCCGTGCTCGAGGTGGAGATCGGCCAATTGTTTGCCACTTTGGAGGCATGATGACACGGGAACGACGTGAAAAATCTGTTAAATATATTAGAATCTCACAATGTGCCCATTCCAATTAAACCCAACAGCATTTTTAAAAATTTTCCAAAATTAAAATGTTTCAAATTTTACGGGAATGTGTTATACGAAATGTTATTAAAATCATAAATGATAAATGCTAAAACGTCTGGTATTTGCCCGATCAACACATGATCAAATGCATAGTTTACGATTCAATTCATTTGGAATAATTCTTAGTGGCGCCATCTATCGGAAATTAATCGCAACAACTTAGAAACCTCCGTCGACTTATGCACACCAACTTTGCTAAAGTTCATAACATGATAAAATGCACATTTTACGATTTAATTAATTTTTAGTAATTTTCAGTGGCGCCACCTGTCGGAAATTGGTCATACCAACTTAGAAACCTTCGTCGGCTCATGCGCAACAACTTTGCTGAAGATCATAGCATGATCAAATGCATAGTTTACGATTCTATTAATTACATACAAACAAACATTCATTTTTATATACATATATACAGATGGAGTAACTTGACTATATGCTCGGTGTAGTGTCACAGACCAGAGTCTCTGGTGGGAATCGAAACCACGACCCTCACGCTAATATGTAGTCTAGCACACTACCCACTAGACTACCAGGGCACCCACGGCGATTTCTAGGTCATTTGTGTTCAATTAGTAATTTTTTTTAAGTCTAAATTCGGCAAATAGGTGTCCAAAACGAGAAAAAGAAGAGGTTGTTTGCGGAAAATGTTCTGTAGAATGTACAGATTGTGAGCGAAAGACTTGAAAAGTCTCTTTATGGCAATTAGTTACCAGAAGACTGCAGGGAAAAATGTCACTGAAAATTTTTTCTTCGTATTTCTTTATGTTCAGCTCTGTTTTGAAGTCTGAAGCTCTTTGAATATCTGTCCACTCGCTCCTTTAATGTCTTCTAAAAAGAAGTAACACAGTACTTGGCTGCCTAATAAAGGGCTATCCATTTCGTGGTTTCAAAAGTATGGGACTGGAATTCGACATCTGTCAAACTAAGTTGTGAAACCAATTTTTTTCTTTTCAGCTAAAGTCTGACATTGACGAAAATGGATCGCTTAACTATCACACAACGCATAAAAATTATCAAAACCTACTACAAAAATGGTGATTCTGTCACAGCCACGTATCGTACTTTAAGAGAAGATTATGGTTTACATACGCAAGCAATTGGCAAAATTGTGAAGAAATTTGAAGAGACTGGAGTGGTTACAAATATCGAAAGGCCTGTGCATCATCGTTTCACTCGTTCCACTGAAAATATCGCTATTGTAAGTGAAAGTGTTGCCGAACACCCGAATGTGTCGATTCCTCTTCGTTCTCAGGAATTAGGACTGTCTTAAGGTAAATTATGGCGTATTTTGCATTTAGATCTACACCTACATCCATATAAAGTCCAGCTCACGCAACAACTGAAGCCAGCTGACCATTCACAACGTCGTAGATACGTGGCATGGGTGCTTGTACAGTCTGTGGACGGCAATTTTTCGAACAAAATTTTCTTCAGCGATGAAGCACATTTCACACTCGGTGGGTATATTAATAAACAAAATTGTCGTATTTGGGGTTCTGAGAATCCTCAAGTAATTGAAGAGAGGCCATTACATCCAGAAAAAGTCACTGTTTGGTGCGCTTTTTGGTCCGAAGGTGTGATTGGACCTTACTTCTTTGAAAGCGACGATGGAACGACTGTCACCGTCAATTCGGAGCGTTATGGTCATATGAAAATCGACTTTTTTTTGCCTGCTATTGAAGAATACGACTTGGAGAATATGTGGTTTCAACAAGACGGTGCCACATGCCACACAACTCGAGCGAATATGGCTTTATTGCAAGAGACATTTCCTGGCCGCGTAATTTCTCGACGTGGCAATGTCAACTGGCCACCAAGCTCATGTGATTTGACACCATTACACTTTTTTTGTGGGGCTACGCGAAAGACCGAAAGACTTCAACTCTTGAGCACTTAAAAACCAACATTCGTCAAGTTATGGCTGAGATACCGCCCAATATGCGTCAAAAAGTGGTCGAAAATTACCTCAAAAGAATCAATGCTTGCAACACTTCGCTTGGAGGTAATTTAAATGATGTAGTGTTTCACACATAATGTCAACGTTCAAACTTTACAATAAAAGAGAAATTTCATGAAAAAATATTTTATATGTGTTTTATTTACGTTTACTTTTGAAACCACGAAATGGATAACCCGGTACATTACTCTCCATACATTAAAAGCCTTTGTACACAATGCCATTCAATTAATACTTTAATGCCGATGGCTTAACTATTTTGTAATAAAAGTTTTTCTTGTAATAAAATCAACAAAATTTCCAACAATTTCCCATTAATTTGATTTGTATGACTAAAAAAAAAATATTTCTTCACAAGTGCGCTCAAGGCTGTCTAAAGAACTCCTGCTATTTTATTCATTAATTTCCCATGTCAATTAAAAACGTCATTTGGCAGAAATGAGAAAATATTGTATTTTTGGAGAGTGTACCTTCACAGATGTGTAAGCATTTGGAAGACAGCAACAGCAGCAGCATATATTTTATCGTCTCTTTGCAAAGAGCATTTCTTGTTGTTGTGCATTTGAAAGGCTTAGAAATTACATGAAAAAATCCTTATCGATTACAAATGATTATGGCGTCGATGATAATGTTAATGACAGCATTGGTAACAACAGCAGTCTGTGTAGACTATCATTTGTTACATAAATACTTGCAACATATTGTATGTACATGTTGTATATACAGTAAAGTATGTACATTATTTAACATACCATAATAATAAGTAGTATTTAAGGAAAATATAGGATAGGATTCGCATCCAAATATTAACAAAACACCCACTGTTATGTCTTCTGAATGTAAAAGTAATTAAAGTTTACATTTACATTTACTCGGGTATATGGCATGGCATTACAATATATCCCCAGGTAGAAAATCTTACACTGACTAATACAGCAACCGGTAAGATGGAGTGAAGTGAGAGATAAGAATATTACAAACAATAATAACAACAAGAACAATATTATTACTTGCAAGGATTATATTATCATTGAGGCAACTAACCAACCAACAAAGCAACCAACACAAGTAGTTCTTGCAACAAGCACTTACTCTTAATGATGCTGGAAGGTATTAAAATAACAACAAAAAACAAAATTATATTAGGGCAGTAACTGCTTGTTAGAACATCATAAAATTTGTACAAGTTTTTTAACAATCAATGAAAAGACAATTTATGGATGTTTTTCCTATCCACACATGCATAATTGGTCTTCAGTCACAATTACGACCTAACTTCTCACACCACATATGTTGTGTGTGCTAATTTGTATACATGAGTGGCGGGACCTTAGGTTTAAAGTCGACTCCGAGTGGCATAATTCTTTGAGAAACTTTTTCATGGCAATTTAATTTACTCTTAGGGCCATTATTACAATTTCCCGTTAAAGTTGGGTTTAGTTAAAGGTAACTTTAGCTAAAGTGAACTTTAAAGTCACCTTTAACTTATTTTCGTTATTACAACCTACAGATAAAATAAAGTTAAATTTTTCAAAAATATGGCAATGTCGGAGCAATGTCGATAACACTGCTTAGGTTAGGTTAGGTCGGAGTGGTAGCTCTGTTATCACAAAGCTCACTTGAGCACGCATAGCGGCCCGTTGTGATGCCACGGGTGAACGCAGTCCCTGTACTAACCAAGTTCCACCAAAATCAGGGAAATGGAAGAAGTTGGTCAGCGCAAGGGCTGCACAACAAAAGCACGACTACCCCGCGCTGGAAAACCAGCCAGAAAGTTTGATGAACGAAGCTATTTGATATCAGTAGATGATGGCTCCGTCAAGCTGACAAGAAATGGGGAGCCAAATAACCTATATCTACACCTAGCAAGAGACGGGCACTGACAAAGAAATTGGATGACAGTCTCCTCTTCCTCAGCGGATCTGCATCCACGGCAGAAGTCGTTGAAAGGGAGCCTCATTCTTTCCGCGTGTCTACCCATGACGCAATGACCTGTAAGCAAGGCCACTGTAGTCGAGATGACATCACGACCAAGACCAAGTAATCGGTTGGTAAGCCTTCTATCCATCATGGGCCAGGTGAGTCTAGCGGTAGAGCAGGACTCCTCATTGACCCAGGATAGGTTGGCGTCCCGAAAGAACCTCCGACGAGGATCCACTGAGCGGCCCGGTAAATTGCCATCACCCCCGCCTGAAACACACTGCAGTAGTCCGGCAGACGGAGAGAAATATTTAGGTCCAGTTTCCCAGAGTAGACACCGCTTCAAACCCCATTAAACAATTAAAGAAGTTTTTTTAACGCAGTGGCAACGACGGGATTCGTTTTTTTTGTTGTATGTGCTCATTTTGTTTATATTTGAAGTTGCCATATTGAAAATAATATGTAATATGGGAAGTTCAGACATAAAGTGACATTTAAATGTTAACGGTAGGATGATCCTCCCTTTAGCTTAACGATCACTTCTACCATATTGTACACTTATAATAATGAAAAACAATTTATCTGTTCGTTAAATTCCTCCCTTTATTTAACGGCAAGTTGTAATAATGGCCCTTAGAGTTTTTGTCAGAAATCTGCTTAGAGGAAGTCGCCAAAGAAATATTCTTTCGTATTTCGTTTTGTTAAAGATGTCTGAACCAGAGATGAAATGAAATTGAAATTTTGAATATAAGTGAGTCAACAATATTGAAACTTAACTACTCAGATCTATTCGTATCACGACAACCTTGATTTATAAGTACAGGTAGCAATGAGTATGAGTACAACGTTGACATCAAACTCATATCATTCGAAATGTTTGATTCATAATTGATTCGAATCATTCATCAAAATTTACAGTCTTAGTTGTTGTTGCATTTACAAAAAAGAAAAAAGAAGAAGACAAAGTCAGCAAGCAAAAATAACACACAACCTTCTAGTGAGTATGTAGTGCTCTTACGCGAATCATACTTCTTTAGGATTCTTGTAAATGTTGAGTCGAAATCAACAATATCATACGTGTTGTAAGGTATAGGTATGATGAGTACTTTAAACTTTGAATATGAGTATTATGAGTATAAAATTAAAATAACTATGAATGCGTATAAGTATCAGAAATTATGAGTATGATTCGATTCTACTTATCGGTTTGAATACTTATTGCTGATGTCTGATCTGAACTAGAGTTCGAACTATGGCCTCACGTCTTATAAGTCAATACACTACCAACTAGACCAACGCGACTTCTAACCCAAAACCTTAATATTTCTGCTGATTGTATTAAAGATGAAATTTATTGTTCAGTTCAGATTGGATTAAGAACCAAACTCAAGGACTACAAGGCTTACTATTGACAGTTAATTTCGACCGATACCGACATCAACACTTGCCAATCACTTACATATGTTCAGTCATTATACCGACCATACAGAGCCTAGTAAAAACTATGAAGAATAAGTTACTCGCTTCAAGTCTAGAGGTGTTTAGAGGTGTTCTCAAACCCACTGAAATATTATTTTCATTGTCCTTCCAGTCGCTGTAGTCTAACCCCAGATCAGACATCTCCAATAAAACGGAATATGAAAAAATATTTTTTCGACGACTGCCTCTCTCTGCTTTATAGTGCATTTTGTATACCGTGGATTATTAGGTTCTCTGTCTGAGTGTGATTTGATAGGGCCTCTTCACTGGATGGATCAAGGGAGGTAAGAGCAGAGGCGTGGAAGGTGTATACCGAGATGTTATGTATCTAGGTGTCTATGGCCTGCTATAGACAGTGATAGAACAGGTTTGCTGTTGGGCTTTGCTGAGGCTAGCCTGCGGTTAGTTAATGATTTCATTAGAGAGCACTGCGATTTTAGATCGCTGACAAGGTTCTGGAATAGATCCCAGTCGGGCTATTGCAGGCTATATTGCAATGAAGAGGATTTGGGAACCTTGGGAACTCGAACAACTCCTCTGCAAGTGTCCAGCCCTTAGTAGATTGAGGTTGAGGACCCTGAGTAGAGGCTTCGTCGAAGGTTTGGGCTCTTTATCGGAGCCGACATTATGGCTCTCTATAGATTCATAGATAGGTGGAGCTAGTTGAGCAGTGCTAAGGCATCAAGGTTGTAGTCTCATTCTCTTGTGTGTTTGTGGTTCATTTGTTCCTCCGTGTCTTATATCCTCTCTTTCCAAACTCTTCTCCTTTTTCAATTTCCCTATCTCCTTCACTATCCTCTCTCTCTCTCTTCTGGACTAATTTACAATGACAACTACACGTCCTCAAACCTAACCTTACCGAATTTACTCTTGGATTAGATTTAAATTGTTCCATGTACGGATGAGTTTATCGCTGGAGTGCAAGTCGTCAGGGTAGCGAAAGAACAATGAAATTCACGCCTCACTGCCTCAGTATACTAATGATTCAACAGAGTGGGACATTATACCATTATTGAACATTATTGTCGCTACTTCTTGTGCGCCTTCGAAAAGCTTTACTGGTTCATACATGAGATTCATGTTCATACATGAGATTTGTACTCCATTTTCAGGCGCATGTATAAGTGAATATAAATATAGTGTCTTCTAACAAGACCTTCCGAATTTTGAGACTTGAATGAAAATGCTACGTTGGGGATGATTCCAATCCTCATGAGATCCCAAAGCGTCCAATGCATTCCAACGGAGTCACTGTTTGATGTGAATTTTAAGCTGGTGACATTATCGATCTACATTTCTTTGGGAACAACGAGCACTATAGGTCAATGATTTCCAACTTCTTTTGGCCTGAATTGTATGTTCTGGACATCTACGATATATGCTTTAAACATGCCACACTTTGGATATTTCTTACGAGGAATTTGAGGATGGGATCATCTTACGAGAAGGTGACATGACCTGGCCACCTAGAACGTAGGGTTCTTGTGGTGTTTTTTTCACTCGAAGGTGTTTGCGAATAAGCCACAAATCACAGAGGCCTTCAAAGCTAACTTAATCGATGCCATTGGGCAAATTCAGCCTTATTTTATGTGCCAGGGTTATGGTATATTGGACACTTCTAAAGAGCTCCAGCCAGAGAAGCAGTAGCGCACATTTGAACGATGTTCTATTCCTTCAAACGAATACAAAATTTTGATGATATCTCTCGCACATACACACACAGACTTTATTTCATTTATTTAAATGTAAGAGGCGCTTAAACGAAGGCCCTATAGTAGGGAAATCAATTGCTTGAAGTATTTTTTGCAGTGAATTGAATTTTCGTGACCAGAACCTCAAGAGATTTAGACCACCTATAGCTAGAGATGACTGAATATTATTGTCGCAAGGTCTAGAGTTCGTTATGGTTCAAACCCACCACTATGGATCATGATAAGGAGGCTTAGCTCACTCTAGGTAACATGGACATGGGGCATATGGGTCATCGAGTAAACTTGCTTGTTAACAGCAAGCCACGCGATAACCTAAAATAACCATTGTCGCAGTTATGAGGTTAAAAAATAAGTTGGGTCCTTCATGCATTGAAAGCCCACCTATTCTCATGAACCTGACCCCATTTGTAGATTGACTGTATGACGTAACTGTAAGACTTTTTCGTTCTTTTAAATAAAAAAATACAATTTTTTCCAATAAATTCTCTACAAAATACAGCATTTACTACGTGTGTCTTTCCATTTTTGGTTTAAATTATAGGGAGGAATACAAATACAACTACAACTACACAAATTGTACTAGAATACTTAGGTTTATTTTTAAACATCATAACTTACCGCATCCTCGTTCTCCTCCAATTTACTGTAACTGGCACAATCTTCACAAACCCGCTGCTGGCATTCGAAACACGTCTTATGAAAGTCATCCGGTTTAAATGATTTCAAACACACCCGACATGCACCCGCTCGACGCCCCGGTTCGGTACTTTGTTTGTTTGATGGCCCACCTGAACCCGCTGTTGCTGATGTATTTGTTGTATTTGTTGTTGTATTATTGTTATTGTTGTTATTTTGATTTGCCGCTACATCCTGTTGCTGTTGATAGTTGCCATAAGAGGCATCCGTATCTGTCGGTATTAACGATGGACGTGGCGACATTTTATTCACTGGAAATGCAAATCAAAAGCAAATCAGAAACATTGCAAGGAATTCTAATAAACGGTGATAAATATTATTTAAAAAGGAAAAAGGAGAGGAAATTGCTTAGAATAACAATCACAGTCGAGCGTAATAATGTAAATTAAATTAAATTTAGAACAAGAGCCAGGGCCAGCAGTCCTTTAGGGGTGGGTGTATAAGTACGGTAAGTGCAATTGAATTGCAACAAGTTGTAGTGTGGGCGTTGTGGTTGGACTATGAATAAAAATGATAAAAATAGAATGCCACAGAATAGAATAGAACAGAACAGAAATAATAAATTCAAAATAGAATAGAAAAACATAAAAAGGATGATAAAAATGATGATAATTTTATTGTAATTTACATACAAAGAAAAGAAGAAAAAATAGAAAGGAAACTGAGTGCATTCTGTACTCGACTCGAAATTAAATTTTCTTGTTGTTGTTGTCAAAGTGAATTATGTACCATTCATTGTGTATAACATTACCGTGCAATGTGTTCATAAGTATTTAAATACTTCCAGAGTTGTTGTTTTTATAAAGCGATCAAATGATATGGAAAACTTTATTGAATTAATTTTCTTCTTTTCACTTCTTTTTTCTCTCTGTTCTATGATGCAGACGATTGTGAAGGCAAATTTTTGTAATTACAAACCAAGTTCTAACAGCTAATGAAGTGGAAAAAAATTATATGCAAAGACTATTTTATCATATTAGCATCGTAGTAAATATAAGAAACAGTTGAGAATGTCATTTGAATGCACTTGAGTTGAGAGAAATTCGAATTTCAATACGAAACTTATGATACATTTATATTTAAAATTACATACGTACGTACATACATAAATATTCATTACAAGCATTCAGTCAGGATTACAACCCAGCTTCACACACCACTTATGTTGTGTGTGTGTTAATTTTATTCACAAGTGGCCGGATCTACAGTTTAAAGTCGACTGCGAATGATGCTCAATCGCAGATTCAAAGTATATATTTAACGCGGTCCCTCTGTACTAACCAGAGATCAGCAATGATTATTCAAAAAGATGAGTACAATCGAATCATACTCATAATTTCTAATACTTATACATATTCATACTTATTTCAATATCATACTCATAATACTCATACTCAAAGTTTGAAGTACTCATCATATTCATACTTAACAACACGTATGATGTTATTGATTTTCGATTCTCCATAACTCAACATTTACAAGAATCCTAAAGAAGTATGATTCACTAAAAGGTTGTGTGTTAGCTCTACTTGCTGCTCTGTCTTGTTTGCTTCTTTGTCTCTTTTTTTGTAAATGCAACAACAACTAAAACTGTAAATTTTTATGGATGATTCGAATCACTCGAATCATTTATGAGTATTATAAGTATTTTTCTAAATTTATGAGTCTAATGAGTAGGCTTATGAATCAAACATATTTCGAATAGTATGAGTTCGATGTCAACGTTTCACTCATACTCATTGCAACCTGTACTAATAAATCAACGTTGTAGTGAGTACGAATGCATTAGAGTAGTTCAATTTCAATATTGTTGACTCACTTACATTATATTCAAAATCTCATGAGTGCTTATGAGCAGCGAAAAAACGATTCATTGCTGTGGGTAGCCAGCTTTTATAGATTGGAAATCCCTCCCTTCCTTAGTAACAAACTTTCTACAACGGCCTCTTAATATTAAGCGAAAAATTTTGTTTCAATTTAAGTACCAGTACTTAATGCCAAACTCTGTCGAATGCTTGGAAAACGTTTATAAAAAGAGCAGCGTAATATTTCCTTTGCATTTCTTATAACCTGCACTAATATGTGGGTTTTTTCGGCAGTGCTATGAACATTTCTGAAATCAATTATTGCTGTCTGCCATACATCTACTCGCATTTAATATTGCCATTACTTTGAACATCAGCAGTTTTTCAAACGGTTTTGACATTTTCGGTAATAGGTTCCGTTTTCGTTCTGCTAAAGTAAATGCAAACTATCGCCATAGGCCTTCAAAAAATGTATTCCAGTATGTTCCAGGAAGGTTTTACGTCTGTAACAATTTTCACTGATGTGCGACTGCCCACATTAAAGGTTTGTTCAATTAAACCAGAAACAATTGAAGCCTTAAGGGAAACCTTGTGACAAAGTGCCGATGAAATACTGTTACGGAAATGGAAATGGTGTTTTGCGTTCACATTGTTTAATTTGTAAACAAAACAATGAACTTGTTTACATGATAAACAAGTAAACAAAAATATACCAACAAAAACCAGTATAAAAAGGGATAATCAAGTAAACAAAAATGCAACATCAACACTGCAAGAACAAACGTAAACAATATACGCAAACAACAATAACGTAAACAATATGTTTACATTTATAGAGACTTCGAGAAGGCGAAATCATTCGACTTCAAGAGGATTCCCTGCGATATAAAAGGCAAGATAAAGCAGGCAACGGAGTCAGTAAAAATTTAGTTAATCTTGTGTGAAGAAGCGTTGCGTGTGAAGAGAATAATCGTGGTTTGAAGATTTCCGTTATAAAGATCTGCCGAACAATTGTTAGTGTTTACACAATTACAAACAAAGCATTTGTTGTTGCTTACATCAAGTTGTGAACAGTGGCACACAGAATTGTGAGAACAATAAAGAATTTAATCAAAATTAAACACAAATTTATTTTTATTCTATTTGAAATCTACGAACTCATATTTTAAACGTTTTTTAAAAAGTAAAAAGGTAACAATACTCTCCAGGTATGTACCTGTGGCACTTCTTTATAAGTATATCATTCTAACTGTGGGAATAATAATTAAGACAGTGATGGAGGCCTAACAGGAAATTATACATGAAAATGGGACAATTACAACTACTGCAACAACATTACTAAGATGAGATACAGTTAGAAGTCTTTTTTCTAGATATCTGGATATCGAGCAAGTGGCCAATATACTGAAGAGAATCGAAACAATTTTTAGTGAATTCTTGACAATAACGTTGCCTCAGAATGTGCCAAAAAGAAGGAAACCGAAGAGAACTGAAGTAGTGCAACCAGCGCTATAGCAGCTGTGATGGAGACAAAAAATGACATTTAGCGATCAAAGATTTAACTTTTTTTTAATACACATCGCCAATAAGGCGAACTTCTTGACTATTTTTAGGTGATGCATTCCTACCAGAGATCAGCAATGAATCGTTTTTCGCTATCATAAGCACTCATGAAATTTTGAATATAAGTGAGTCGACAGTATTGAAACTCAACAACTCTGATTCATTCGTACTCACTACAACGTTGATTTATATTATAAATTTTATAAGTTGTAATATAAATCGAAATATGTTTGATTCATAAGCCTACTCATTTAGATTCATAATTTTAGAAAAATACTTACAATACTCATAAATGATTCGAGTGACTCGAATTATTCGTCAAAATTTACATTCTTATGTTAGGTTAGGTTAGAGGACTTGTGCTTGTCAATTAAGACACGTTCAGTACCCGGAGGTCGAATTGACCCATTGTAAAACGTCCGAGTTTCTCACAGTTGTTGTTGCATTTACAAAAAAGACACATAAGGAAAAAAGACAGAGCAGCAAGCAGAGCAAACACTTCGCCATTTAGTGAGTATTTTAGTGTTCGTACGCGAATCCTACTTATTTTGTGATTCTTGTAAATGTTGAGTCATGCAAAGTCGAAATCAACAACATCATATGTGTTGTTAAGTATGAGTATGATGAGTACTTTAAACTTTGAGTATGAGTATTATGAGTATGATATTAAAATAAGTATGAATGCGTATAAGTATCAGAAATTATGAGTATGATTCGATTCTACTCATTTTTTTGAATACTCATTGCTGATATCTGATTCATTGATTCTACAAATTAATTGATTAATTTTTTTGTAATGATGTATCACTTCTCCTCCCATTCAACTGGATTTTAACAATTGCATGCAGACATACGTAAATTATTTTCACCATTGAGTTGTGGTGATAGTAACGGAATTGGTGCTCATGTTCCGTTATCTTGCTTCTCTGATGTTACCGTCTCTCAAGCGTTTTACTTCGTTATAAGAATGACACCAGACTGCCGTTAAAAACTGCTGCTTATATATACGATGTGCATTCTTTTTATTCACCTTCTGCAATGGAACACATTCACATGTGTATCCTTGATAGTAAAAAAAGCAACACTCACACATACAAACACAATATATTATGGTTCTACTTTAGCACGTAGTATCTTCATGAGATCAAATGTTCGTAGTCGTACAACAATGTTACGTGCAAAGTAAGGGAATGCTTCCGTCCGTTATAGTTAAAGTGGATGAAAAAAATATATGTAAAGTTAAGGGATTAAATGGTGTTGGAAAAACAACCAGAATGATACACGAATCCACGTAATTTTAAAATAAATTTATTACGTTTTTCTGCTGCAGCAGAAGAGAGGAATATACTACGTAACCATGCCATTCAACATCTTTTTTATGAAATAGTTTCTGTGCCTTTCTGAATTTGCCCACTTTTATTAGGAAAACTTCCTATGAAATGATTGCTAGAAATGTGACTATAAATTTTATATGTTCCTTAATGGCCTTGTATTTGTTTCTGGTTGCAGTGGCTTTTAAAATGAAAATGTTTTCATAGTTTTGTGGCCGGTAAAATGAATAAAAAATACTGTCTCTGGATAGTTTATTTTGTAAAATGCTTTTAAAATGGGTTTTTCAATTTATTTTATTACAGTTGCAAAGAAAATTGTGCACACATACCATATGAGGCATACATATGAGTGGCAGGGTCATCTGTTTCAAATTAATTTCTTTAAAGTAACTTTTGGTCAAAGGCACGAATACGGACATACCGGCCGATTAAATACAAAGATTCTTGTAATAGTTTCTTAAAGCAACAAAAATACGATTTAGAGGAAAAAGTTGTTGGAATAAGTAATATTCGGTACATAAAACTTATCGTTTTCAATATGAGTCCTTTGATCTATGATATGGCGATTATATGTGCCTACAGGGTCATAGCATATCTTAATATAATAGGTCAGTTAGCAGTCGGTGTCGGACTCCATATTAAAATCAGTAAAACAAAAGTTCTACGTGCACATCAGAGATCAGCAATGAGTATTCAAAAATATGAGTAGGATTGAATCATACTCATAATTTCTGATACTTATGCGCATTCATACTTATTTCAACATCATGGAACCTCTACTCATATTCAAAGTTTGAAGTACTCATCATACTCATACTTAACAACACGTATGACGTTATTTGTTTCGACTCTCCATGACTCAACATTTACAAGAAACACAAAATATGTGTGAATCGCGTACGAACACTACAATACTCCCTAGAAGGTTCTGTGTTTGCTTTGCTTGCTATCTTTTTCTACTTTTTTTTGTAAATGCAACAACAACTAAGACTGTAAATGTTGAGCCACTCGAATCATTTATAAGTATTATAAGTATTTTTCTAAAGTTATGAATCTGAATGAGTGGGCTTATGAATCAAATATATTTCGAATGGCATGAGTTTGAGGTCAACGTTGTACTCATACTCATTGTACTAATACATATAAATCAACGTTCTAGTGAGTACGAATGAACCAGAGTAGTTAAATTTCAATATTGTTGACTCACTTATATTCAAAATTTCATGAGGACTTATGAGTAGCGAAAAAAACGATTCATTGCTGATCTCTGGTTCATTTGAAGGAAGAGATGGAAGACATTTTAACGAATAACAGCACGAAGTTCCTTGTAATCGTTTTCTTTTTCTCCTTTGGTGCAAATGCCCTTTATTTGTTGCGGCATTCCACGAAACAATTTGAATCCATAATTACGGTACGTACGCTTGCTTGCTTGTATGTCGTTAGTTTTGTTTTACTTGTCGTTTCTTTGAAAAGCCATGAAGCAGGTGTTAAAATAAACACACTCATAATATTATAGCATCAAGTATAGTTTTTCTCTCTTTAGTATTTTCTATTTCTAAAAACTATTTTCCTGATGATGTTTTCCTTTAAATCAAGATATTCGAAGGAAAAGTTTCTCGTTAAAATTTTACATAGAAAATCTACTTACGAACACGCACACACAAATATATGTACACGTATATATGTAAATTCCGTGTAAAACATGCAAAATTGCCGCCATTTTGTTTTGAATTTATTTAAAGGATGTGAAAGGAATTTTATGTGGCAATTTAGTTTCGAAAGACAGATTTTACCCGATAAAAAGGAAATTCACAGAAACAACAATTTCAACAATTTGCTAATGCGGTAAAGGGGGAATGTAAGTAAGTAAACTGTTGTATTCCATAAATCAATAAAAAGTTAAGTAATCTTCCTCAGCTGGCGCTTTTTTATTTTGTTTGTTCTTTATTTTTGAAAAGTGAAATCTCTGACCAAGTATTCTTATTCTTGTAAACATTTAAGTCAGGCGTACACTGATAGATGGATGAATAAGTATATACCAAACCAGTTTGCCTTAATTTTCAAGAGTTAGTATTGTCAAGTATTGTATGGATGGCTAAGATTACTCTCCCTTTTGACAAAATCTCTATGTTTGTAGGCAATTATCTTTGCAAGGTGCTTATACTGTTCACAGTATAGCTTCAAAATATTGTAATACAAAATACGAAAATGAAAAATCTAGATACTGGTGTTTAACTTTAAAATTATAAACAATTGCTACAAAAACAAAACAATGAACTTGTTTACAAATTATTGCACTGCGTAATATTACAACAAACCTCAGCATAAGAAACAAGTAGACACAACTATACGAACAAACACCAGCATTAAAAAATCGTAAACAATTAAACAAAAATATGACAACAAACACTACAAGAATAAATGAAAACAAAATACACAAACAACAATAATGAAACAACAATGTTTACATTTATAGAGATCACGAGAAGGCGAAGCCACGAACATTCTCCTCCAGGACTATTCATCAGACATCACTTATAAAAGGCAAGGTAAAGCAGGCGAGTGAGTTAGTAAAATTTCAGTCAGTGTTGTGTGAAGACGCGCTGTGTTTGAAGAGAGTAATCGTGGTTTGAAGATCCGCGTTACAAAGATCTGTCGAACAATTGTCTAGTAATTGCTATTGTTTATGCAAAGGGTGTAAACAGAGCAATAGCAAAAAAGACAATTGTTGTTGTTTACATAAAGTTGTGAACAGTGGCACACAGAATTGTGCGTATAATAAGGAATTTTAATTAAAACTAAACAAAAATTTATTTTTATTTTCCTTGCAATCTTTACTTGCGAGCTCATATTTTTAACGTTTTTAAAAGGTAAAAACGTAACAATATACATATATGATTACCTGTTGAGCTATCAAGGACAACGTACAGATATTTTCCTAACTACCCTGTCTGAATTGGTATGATGTTGTTATAAAAAAGCATTTTTAGATTGAGCACAGATTGAGAACAGATGACATTTTTGTTTTCATCCTATATGGGAGACATGCCTCGTTCTTCTTTATACCCCACCTTATTTAATTAGCTCCAAATGGTTTGCATTGCAATGTTTAGTATCTCAGTCATAGATGCATAGGCTTAAATGTCTATTTAACTCAACAATTTTTATTATTTGTTTGACATTTTAGACGATTACCCCACTTAAATTTGGCATTTCTTTGAAACCACATACACATACATACATACATAACTGGTCATTACAATCCAGGATTACACGACCTAGCTTCTCACACCAGTTATGTTGTGTGTGCAAATTTTATACATGAGTGGCGGTACCTACAGTTTTTAAAGTCGTTTCCGAACCACAGAGATTTTGCCAGAAATCTGCTGTGAGGAAGTCGTCGAAGAAATTTCCTTAAATTTTTTTTTCTTGGAGAAATCTAGTTTTCTTTTTGAACCGAGGTCTGACATCTAATAAGGCAACAGACTACCCATTACACTGCAGCGACTTCTTACAAAATTACGTACATTTTTAAAAAACTATGATAAATAGGCCTCTACAGTTATTGTTTGGTTTACAGAAGCAACAAATAAATTACGATAAAAAAACACAGGAGATTGGTCTACTGTACTAGGCTGTAAGATATTAGGATGGCCATTGTGGTTGATTATGAATAACATTCATTTGCAAATATTTTGGCTGGCTAGATTGGGTGTAATGGTGAAGAACTTTGCTACATTAGTCTCAAGACGTGACGATCCAGGTGGTCCTCTCTTTAAATTTTTTCTTTTTTAATACAAAAACCTGAGCTTATTTGCTTATGCATTCAAATTTTAATTGTCGAGAAAATCTACGTGAAAATTATATCAAAAATTTACTTTTGGGTTGGGTAACAGGCTGGCATGTGTGGTCCTTAGTATATACGAGGAGAAAAACTTTGATAAATAAAAAATAGTTCTTGAAAAAAAATTGTTTGGGGTATCTCCAGTATAATTTGATATTTTCTGGTTTATTAGATGCGAACCCGTGGTTCATACCAGAGATCAGCAATGAATCGTTTTTTCGCTACTCATAAGCACTCATGAAATTTTTAATATAAGTGAGTCAACAGTATTAAAATTTAACTAGTCTGATTCATTCATACTCACTACAACGTTGTTTTATAAGTACAGGTTGCAATGAGTACGCGTACAACTCATACATATATACTCATTTATGTAGATTCATAAATTTAGAAAAATATTTACAATACTTTTAAATGATTCGAGTGACTCCAATCATTCATCAAAATTTACATTCTTAGTTGTTGTTGCATTTACAAGAAAAGAAAAGAGATACATAAACAAAAAAGACAGAGCAGCAAACAGAGAAAACACACAACCTTTTAGTGAGTATTGTAGTGTTCGTACGCGAATCATACCTATTTTGTGATTCTTGTAAATGTTGAGTCATGGAGAGTCGAAATCAACAACATTATGCGTGTTGTTAAGTATGAATATGATGAGTACTTTAAACTTTGAATATGAGTACAATATTAAAATCAGTATGAATGCGTATAAGTATCAGAAATTATGAGTACGATTCGAATCTACTTTGAATACTCTTTGGTTCATACCCTCGTTCAGCCATCTCACACAAAACGAAATATGAAAAATATTTCTTTCGGCTACTTTTCAAGACAAAGACTCTAGAAGTAAATAAAATTGCCAGTCGTTCGAATCGCCACTCATGAATAAAATTAACATTCACAACTTAAGTTGTGTGAGAAGCTAGGTCTTAATCCCGACTAAGGGTTTATAATGTATGTATCAAATATATGTAGATATTAAGGTTTGATTAATAATATTTTAAGACTTAATCACTCATTGAAATTGTAACATTTGTACTCTTATTTAAATGATTTAATTTTAAATCGAAACTTAACGTCATTGAGGCGGACTGATAAGAATAGAAAGAAAAAATAAAGAGAGGTTTTCGTACATTTTTTTTTATTAAACCTTTAAGGTCATGTAATCATGTTGAAAGCTAACAAAATCTAATTAAAATGCCTGTCATGAAAATATAAAAATTATGTACACATTGCTCTCTCTTCGACATAAATATACAAGTTAGTGCTGTATTGCATAGAAAATAAAGTTTTTTTTTATAAAGTTTTTCATGCCAAGCCTCACCCAGCAGTTACCTAAAATGTTATTTTTATAAGAACATATATCCTAAATTGAAGACACAATGTTTGTCGTATTTTTCCGTTATTTTCTTTTCCCGCCGCACTATGTGGCATTTACCCTCAAAAGCTGGCCAAAAAGGCAAAAATGAATTTAAAGAAATTTAAGAAACTGAGTATGCAGTTCGATAGACAACAAAATTCTGCATACTATAGTGAATATTCACGACTCTAAGTTGAGATTTGTAGATTTGAGACGATGTCAAAGTCAGGAAAGTGAAGAAAATTAAATGCGTTTTTAGTGTTTTTTTGAAATATTAATAGGTTTATATGAAATTTTTTTGTGGCTAAACGAATAGAGGTTTTATTTTGATTTTTTTTATTTGAAAGGTATGAGCAACTGCTACTTTCAGTTTTTTTTTATATGTATATCTCATGTATTAATGTTAAAATTATTCGTTCAAAATTTAAAAATAATAAAAATTTCACATTTTTTTACCCTACCCAAATAAAAGATAAAGAATTTAAAGGTGAAAGTAGTTTTTAGTAGTTTAATGTTATATACCACAAGAAAATATGAACTCTCTACATTTAGGAATAAAAAGAAAAGTTTGCGCAAATTTGCGCAATTATTTTTGGCGCTTTTTTTTGATAATTTTACTTTTTTTGAAAAATTAAAAAAATTAGACGCAGTGTAATAAAGCCATAGGCAATAAAGCCATGTGGCGTCCGAATTATGCGAGGAAATTCAGTAGAAGCGATACCAATCGAGATGTCCTGAATAGGTTACTTTTACGCAGTGACCCTTTTATAAGCTGTAGTACACAAAAATCGCGAAGAAATATAAAAGCATTTTCATCAGATACTATTAAATTACTCCTTCCTGACATTGATGATGATGATAAAGATTTTAACGATTGTAGTTAGTTTCACTTTTTAAGTATTTTTAAGTTAAGTATTAAATAATGTAAAATAAATATTATGAATCAATATTAATTATCATAGAAGTTTAGAAACTTAATTACATATGTATGTATATCGACTATTATAACAATATGAGATGTACGTTTGATTTTCTTAATGGACCGTATGGGGTACCTAGGGGCACTTATGATCCGATCATAATAAAATGTGTTCATAAATGATTCACATTCATATTAAACGTGTTCATGTCGAATTTCATCGAGGTAATAAAATTTTTAAGCCAATTATAATTGCTAAACATATTTTCTTAAGGGGCCCTACTTTGGACCAAAGGGCAATTATTGACCGACCATAACATAATTTTGTAATATGATTTAGATTTACAAAATACACGTTCATACCGAATTTCATCACGATACCGATGTTTTTAAGCCATTTATTAGCGCAAACGTGAATTTCTAAAGGGAACTTTATATGGGGACCAGGGTCAAATGTGATCCGATTTTCACCAAACTTTACACCATGATTTCTTATTACACAGAACTGATCCATGCTAATTTTGTCATGATTGTTGCATAATTACCGTAATTATGTGTAAATAAGTGCAATTTCGATGGGAATTTGTTTGGACGCTAGGCGAAATCACTGACCGATTTGAACCGAAATCAATTGGGTTCATCTTTGGGCCTAATTATCACTAACACTGTCAAAAAATTCCAGCCATTAACTCATAAAACACTTCTATTAATTTTGGCCAGGTTTTCAGGCAAAATGCCACATAGTGCGCCGTTCGATTACATAGACGCACACATACGTATATAAATATTGTAATTCACATGTTTATCTATTATTTTTACAGTACATATGAGTTAATTAATATAAGCTTATTACTCTCGTCCGCTCTCTCTCTCACACACTTTTAGCTCCTTCGATTGGAATATATGCCAACACAGTTTTATTTTTATTGCTAAACTGTACTAGTACATGGTATTTGATTTTTCTTTTAACCGCAGCGTATGAGTAACATTTAATTATCAACGCCATAATGCTCATACGCAGTGTTGTTAGCGTATAGAAATGTGTGAGAGAACATTTATAATGAACGATCTTTAATTTTTCTTTTTGTATTGGCGATTAGAGCGGTCAAACCCTATTCGGTATACATAAAATGAGTGAAGTAAGTCGTCGTAGTCGCCATCTTCAACTAAACGAAATACGAAAAAATATTTCTTCACCGACTTCCTCACAGCAGATTTTTGGCAAAAACTCTACCAATAAAAATTTCACAAAAATCTGTCGTTCGGAGTCGACTTTAATTTGTAGGTCCCGCCACCCATCCATAACATTAACACACAAAACATAAAGTGGTTTGAGAAGCTAGGTCGTAATCCTGACTGAAGGGTTGTAATGACCAATTATGTATGTTATGTACTCGTATGTAGGTATTGAATGAAGATGACACTTTGAGTCAGAAACAGAAGTGACAGAAATCATCGTTTAATAGCTGCGGGGAATATCTTAAAGTCCAGATAATAGACGTATTATGAATTGAACGACATACAGATGGAAACCAAAAAATCACTTGTGAAATTTTGCTGCAAAGTTACGATCGGAAAATATTGTTGCATCGAATTGTTCCAGACGATGTTCTTAAAGGAAAAAGTCATGGGTTAATCCAGGACAACCATCAACTTCGGACGCAAAACAAGATCGATTCAGCCAATGCTGTGTGGCTGGAGTCACTAGAAAGGTGTGATGTATCCGTGAGCTACGGACAAGAAATGTTGAATTTGAAACATGCATTTATCGAAAAACGTTCAGAATATCCCGTAAGACACGGTAAGGCACACAAAGCAAAATCGGTTCCGAATACAATCAAAGCATTAGGCAGGGAGCTGTTACCCCATTCACCGTATTCACCAGAGTTGGTTCCTTCCGACTACTATTTGTTCACTGGCTAAGCAGCAAGCACTTCGATTGTATGACTAACTGTTTGGCTTCGAAAGACGAACAGTTTTATTGGCGTGGAGTACACAAATTGCATGAAAAATGGGAAAAATACTTGGAATATAATTTTTTTTACATTTCATTTAAAAAAGTGCTCATTTGATAACGGTACATATGTATATATAAATACATATGTAGAAGGACTAGTAGTAATTGCATTATTTACATATTAAAATATAAAATAATCGAGAAGAATAATACGAATAATTTTTCCAACTACGGATCAGGTAAAATGGTGAAATACAAAAAATGTAATTGCCTGTTAAGATAAAAGTCGCCGTAGTCTAGTAGGTAGTGTTGCCTTATTAGAAGTATGACATCGCCACCAAGACGAAAAATGAAAAAAAAATATTTTTTCGACGACTTACTCTCAGCAGTCTTCTGGTAAAAACTCTAGGGGTAAAATGAAAGTGCCATTAAAAGTTCTTCAAAAATCTGTCGATCGGAATTGACTTTAAACTGTTGAATTATAATGTTTAAGTCGCTGCTGTATCCTTTCAGATGCAACGGCTAAAGATCTTCCCATAGATGCTTTGGGAGCTCAAATAAAATTAAATCCTTGATATGTGTTAGAACATAGAGAGGTTTCATTAAACACAAGATATACAGTGGTGGCCTTATAATTAGAAACGACTTAGCAACATGTATGTTTGTTAATTTGTTTTACAGTGCTCACTGTGTACCTGGGATCAAAGGCTTTGTTTGGAGGACGTCTTACATACGTTTTTCCATCAGATTGGGACAAATTAAACTTAGATTCGTCACTCAAGAGAACTCTGTTCCAGTCTGTTGTGTTTGAGTTGTTGCAGGAATAATAAGTTGAAAGTATTGCAAGATTCAGAAGCAGTCGGGTAGTCTTCAGGTCACACATTTCGAACACAATTAAACACGAACAAAATATTTCTTCGGTAACTTCCGGAGAGTTCTTGCAAAACTCTGAGAGAAAATAAATGGCCATGAAACGTTTATCAAAAAAAAAAAAAATTATTGTTCGGAGTCGACTGTAAACTGTAGGTCCCGCCATCTTCTTATATATACAAATTAATGTGTGTTTGTTTGTTTGTTTGAAGTCTATAGACGGCTAAACGGCTGGATCGATTTTGTTGAAATTTTAACAGTTCCTTTCTGTATGTCTGGAAGGAACTATAGGCTACTTTTTATTTTAAAATTTCAAGTAGACGAAGTGCCACGACCACATACGCATATAAAAATGAATGTTTATTTGCATGTACCTTATAGAATCGTAAACTATGCATTTGATCATGTTATGATCTTTAGCAGAGTTGTTGGGCAGGAGCCGACGAAGGTTTCTAAGTTGGTATCACTAACTTCCGACAGGTGGCGCCACTGATAATTACTCAAAATGAATTAAATCGTAAGCTGTGTATTCTTTAACAAAGTTGTTGCGCATGAGTCGACGGATGTTGGTGCGATTAAATTCCGATGGATGGCGTCACTGAAAATTATTCAAAATGAATGACAAGCAATTGGTCGACCTACACCTCAAGCACGGTAGAAGAGAGCATTACGAGCCTCAGAATCAGACGAGCATTGAAACTGGAAAATCTTCAAGTATATGCCGCTGAGACCCGTTCGCTTGAACCATTTGAACAACGAGAAGTGAGATTAGAAACTGATCGAATGCGTACTACTCAGGCCCGTTCATCTGAATCATCAGGACAACGGGAAACAAAATCGATAAAATGATTCAAAATTAATTGGACATTTGTATAATGTCCTTCCTTCAAATTTATTTTAGGTGGTGGCGTAGCAACACGTGCAGGGTACAGCAAGTTCATGTATAAAATTAACACACACAACAAGTTGTGGGAGAAGCTAGGTCGTAATCTTGACTCTAGGTCGTAATAATGACCAAATTATGTATGCATGTTGCAGGTTAGGTTATGTTAGCGTGGTAGCTTTAATTTGCCAAAAAGCTCACTTCAGCACGCATACCGGCCCGTTGTGATACCACAGGTGAACGGAGGGGGAAGTTGGTCAGCGCAAGGGCTGCACTATGTTGCAGGAGTATAACTACAATTGTTAAATTATAATTTGTTTGGTTTGTTTCTTTGAATTCATTTATGAAATCAAATTTCGAATTTTTTTGTCTTTCAAGAGGGAAGTAAACTTTCATAGGGTCATAGTTATCGAACAGTGAGGACACTGTCACGCAATATTTCTTCAGCATATTTTCTGCACCCTGTGTGCTTTGCAATTATAATTCTAGTTTTTCTTATCCTGAAAATTAAAATTTCATTAAAAAATTGTATTTACCCCGATCCTGTGCTGTTAGTAGCGATGTTGATAACGTCTGTTTTAATTTGCCAAATGTACCGCCAGTATCGGTTGTATTCTGGGTAGAGGCATTGTCATCCGTCGCCACCATCTAAAAATAAGGAAATAATTCCAAAAAAAAGGAGAAAATTAATCTTAAATAAAATAAAAAACATTTTCAAGTACACATTTTTTGCAGGAACAATTTCTAACGAAGTTTATTTCTTAATGCTCATGGCACAGAGAGAAGGTGTCAATTTATTTTCTTTGAAATTTAAGTTTTTTTTTTTCTATTTTTCATTTCCATTTATTTTGTATCTTTATAAGCAAAATATTTCAAACAAAAAAATATGTCGGTCTCTCTGTCTGTCTGTCTGTTTATTTCCCTCGAAAGTTTTGTTTTTCGCATGTATTTCCATAAATTTAATGACACCTCAGTTTGTGTTGTAAAATGTTAGTGTTGTTGTTTATGGGCATGAAAATCACTGTCATTATTTTATTAAGTGGAAATTTCCTTGACTAACACAAGATGAAAAACTATACCCAGCCACATTTTATATACCCTCTGAGAGATAGCGAGAGACTACAACAACAATAAAAAAGAAACTACAACTACAAAGACAAAAACAATAACAAAAACAAATATCTCAAAAAGTGCCACAAGAATTCAGGAAGAAAAGTGAAATTTGAAATTTTAGCAGAAAGCAGTTAAATATTGCCCAGCAAACCATTTTAATGGAATTGATATTTTATTTGAGCAATTTCTGTACCTGTGGCGTCACAACTGGCCGCTATGCATGCTCAAGTGAGCTTTTGGTATGAAGGCTCCCTACCTACCTAACTTCTGTACCTTCGTCGCAGTTGGGATGAACGTCTTCGAACGTTATGATAACTCGCGGGAAGTTTCAGACAACGCTAGGCCCTATCAGACATACATAATTGGTCATTACAACTCTTCAGCCTGGATTACGACCTAGTTTCTCACACCACTTATGTTGTGTGTGTTAATTTTATACATGAGTGGCGCTACCTACAGTTTAAAGTCGACTCCGAACAACAGATTTTTGAGGAACTTTTCATGGCAATTTTTTTTTTAAAGTTTTTGCCCGAAATCTGTTGAGAGGAAGTCGCCCCAGAAATTTTTTTTCATATTTCGTTCTGTTGGAGATGTCTGACCTGCGGTTTGAACCGCGGCCTTACGTCTAATAAGCCAATACACTAGACCCACTAGTCGTCGACGGCTGTCATTCGACCTTATCATTCGACCTTTTCAACTTCGTCATGGAGAGAGTGTTATGCAGAAGGCGGAATTGCATCGAATTTGAATATTATCCAGAAAAGTGTCCAGTTAAAGATGTCCTCAATTAATATCTTAGGGCCTAGCAAACGAAATGTTACTGCCTTTAGCTTTATTGAACGAGAGTTTATCAAGATGCGTCTGCAAGGGAATGAGAGCAAAACGAAATATATGTTGTCGACATGTAGGAACATAAGAAGTATTGGATTTCATACGGCAGCCGATAACTATAGCTTCGATATTCCAAGTGAATTTGTTTATTTCGGCTCCACCATTGCCAGCAAAAATTATGTCAGTCTGGAGATCAAGCGTAGGATCACTTTTGCCAACAGCTGCTAATATGGCCCTAATAGGCAATTGAATAACAGAGACCTCTCTCGTACGCCTAACCAACTACTCTGCAGGGAGGATGAGCGATTCATTGTACTTTTTTTATGAAGCAAAAGCATGGACGCTATAAAACACCAATGTAGCAGCCTTGACAGTATTCGAGCGGAGATACCTACGTAAGATCTTCGGTCCAATGCAAGTTGGCAATGATTACCGCATCCGATCCACCAAGAAGCTGTAAGAGCTCCTCAACGACATGGATGTTGTGCAGTGCATTAATATCCAACGGTTGTGTTGGCTCGGCCATTTTGTTCGGAAGAGCATGCTCCGGCGAGAAGGGTATTTGATGCGGAAATTAATGGAAATGGACATACAGTAGTAGCTGTAGTCTAGTAGGTAGTGTGTTGGCTTATTGGACTTAAAGCCATGGTTCGAGCCCCAGGCCAGACATTCAGACAAAATATAAAAAAATATTTCTTCGGCAACTTCCTCTCAGCAGATTTCTGGCAAAAACTCTGAGAGTAAATAAAATTGCCATGAAAAGTTTCTCAAAAATCTGTCGTTCGGATTCGACTTGCTATCGATTGGTGCTACCTACTGGCGAAGAAGTGCACAGGAAGCAAAAGTGCTAGGAAAGATGAGTTAATCAGGTTGTTAATGGCCAAACAAAAAGAAAAAAATAAAGTGAATACGAAACACTTTTAGGTTCATCATGATTGCTTCCCATTTGCTTGGCCTGAGAGTAATGAAAGTATAGATCGGATCTTAACTCAGGCGCATGGTGTTTTCTAAAATATCTAAGATTTTGATAATATTTTAGGAGAAATATGCATTCGCGTTCTTGTATTGTAGGTAGGTTAGAGGACGTTTATATGTCATTGGAATAAGTACAATACCCGGAGGTCAAAATGATGCATTGTAATATCGTTCTAGAAGAGAGAGAGAGAGAGGATTTTTTTACGCCGAGGAGGGGTAAATGTACATCCTCCGTGTGTGGGGCCCTCACCCACTAAATCCCTCCCTCGTCTCTTGTTGACTTGTATCCGCCCACTCCGGAACTACGGTGGTATTACTTCGGAGTGGAGTCCTTTTGGCTCTATGGCCTCTCCTTGTCTATATCCGCGTCCGGATTGTGTATCGTAAGTTCAGGAGACATCTAAGCGTCTCCACTTTCGTCTAAATCACCGTTTCGGTTTCGCTTGGCACGTGTGACAGTATCACATACGCCAACATGCTTACTTGTTCTACAGCCTCAAGATCTCTCTTTTTCCGTCTCAGAAAACTTTGATATTAATGTAAAGGCTCTAGTAGTCCAGAATTCAGTAGGAATAGTTAGTGCGGGATGACCTGTCAAAGACGAGTATACTTGTCCTTGGCAGCGAATGGGTTAAGAAAAGTTTGATATTAATGTAAAGGCTCTAGTAGTCCAGAATTTAGTAGGAATAGTTAGTGCGGGATGACCTGTCAAAGACGAGTATACTTGTCCTTGGCAGCGAATGGGTTAAGAATACTTTGATATTAATGTAAAGGCTCTAGTAGTCCAGAATGTAGTAGGAATAGTTAGTGCAGGACTCCCTGTCAAAGACGAGTATACTCGTCCTTGGCAGCGAATGAGTTAAGAATACTTTGATATTAATGTACAGGCTCTAGTAGTCCAGAATGTAGTTGAAATAGTTAGTGAATCCTAATCCAATTCGGTAGAGTATTTTTTTTTTCTTTTCCTATATGTTGGCCTAACATGTTAGTCTCGTATTTTTTGATCAAATAACAGCGTTCGACAGCAAACTTATTTTCACAATTTTTGTTGAGTGCTGTAGTTATTTTAAAATGAACAATTTCCTAAGAAAGAATCCACCTTTTAAAGTAAAAGTAGTAACGAACAATGATAGTAAATTGTTTACTGGGTTACACCTAACCTCACTCCAAATATATTTGCTTTCTACTACATAGTATATGCCGTTATATTTCTATTGCTACATTTACATTGTAATTGTTGTAGTCAGCGTGTGTAATCCTGACTACACGAAGGAAACCGAAATGAAAAGAAAACATCACGGCATACCCTAAGGCCCACTATTATTTACATTTTATGAAGCATCCATCCACCACCATTCATACTTTATGAGTCAATTTTTTTTTTGTTTTTGTTATTTAACAAAGAACTGGCAACACATAAAGAATTACAAGAATTTTACCTTCCTAACCTACTGCGTCTGCTAGTATTTATTCTTTAAATATTGTAACAAATAAGATGAGAAGAATAACGCTTCAAATACAAACAAAAAAGAATACATTTTACTTTCGTTTTCTCATTGCTGTACGAGTAACATTTAAAAATAGAAACAAAAATGAAAGAAAAAAAAAAGAAAAGTTTCTCTTGTACGTTTTCAAAAGGTTTTCTATTTCCATTGCTTTTGGAAAATTTTTATTTTTTTTTTAGTTTCGTTTCCTGTGAATAAAAAAAATATTCTTCTACCCACAATCGTTCGTTCTTTTTTCTCCATTTTTTTCTGAAAGCAAATATTTCACGTTCGTATTTATTTTTTGGGTGGGAAAAATAAGAGAAAATATGAAACCAATAACCATTGCAATATAAATGAATGAATGTATGAATGTATGAATGAATGAATGTATGAATGTATGAATGTATGAATGATGGTATAAATGAAATGTAAAATATTTGCAAATCAAGTGAAAATGTATGGCAAACAAATGAAGATTTTTTTCTGTTTTGTTTTTCGTTTTGTATGGTGAATAATAACGGTTACAGAAACTGTTTGTGGCATATTGCTTCTTATGTTGAGACCAAATTGTCATTACAATTTACATACAAATTTGGTTTTAATTCAAGGTTTATTGGTAAGTCTTTGGTTTTGTAATGCAGATAATAAATAAAATATGTTTACGAGGTGTGTTCAAACAGACTTTCTCCTGAACAAATATTTCCTGTTTCAACTATACGTGCATGACACTCTTTATTTGGTTTCGCTGGCATTCCCCCCTTAATTTGTGATTTAACTCTGGTGATAAAAATGAATCAAAAAAAATTTTTAAGAAAGTTTTGGTTAAGAAATGGAGTTAAATGGAGTCGCCGCAATCTTTTCGGTAGTGTGTTGGCAAAGAAAATAAAGTATAAAGAATATGCATTTTAACATATTTTGGAATATTTTTCAAAAATATTTCATGACGCGGGGGGAAAGATAGAAGGGAATGATACAGAAACCAAGAGCGTAACAATGCGTTGTTCTCATCATGCGTTTTTGTTGTTTGACCACTTTTTATTTATTTTTCTGGTGTTAAAAACAGACGTCGGCACCAATGTCCCTCAGGGGAAGAACATCTTCGGCTTTTTACACACATAGGACACGAACATCAAGAATGTTCGTTAAAAAGAGCGTAAAAATCTTGTCAGTTTTTAAAGAAGAAGGTTCATGTCGCTTTTTTCAGACTTCAATGATACACCCAAAGAAATATCACAGTAGTATTCACTAATATCAATGAGAAATGATTTCGATTTTTGGAAGAATACTTGCCACAGTTAAATACGGTGTCTTAGTGTCTTAGTGCAGTACAATTTTTTTATATTTTCCGATCACATATACATATCATTGGGTTAATAAGTAGACTTGACATTATTACTAACAATTTTCCTCTAGGTTAACACATGCCTATGGTTATGGATTAGTGAGTGAGAGAGAGAAAATAAGTTGAGAGAATTTATTTATTTACAGCCATATAAAAATGTTAGTAATAAATACACTCTATTTTTATTTTCATTTCATCAACATACATATGTAAAGCTGTCTATCTTTGGCTTAATAATTTTGGATATATAAAAATAAAATAAAACATCGATTTTATTATTAAAAGAATATAAAGCTATCCATCTTTGGCTTAAAAATTAGGCCATGTTAGATAAATAAAAAGAATAAAAACCATTTTTTTTTAAAGAAAAAAAAAACGATCATTCCAAAGCATTTAAAAAATATATACTATGGGACAAAATAAAAATAAAATACGCCCATCTAATGACATAAAACATTTTTAACACAAAATATTCTTCGAGTGTTATTCTGGAATAAAATGATAAAGCATCCGCAGCCATGTATTCTTGTCGCAGTCTCATCGACAACTAAATCAAAAAACACAAGAATACATACACATGTACATACGTACATACGTACGCAACACATTGTTACGCTCTTTGTGTGTGTTCATTTTCCTTCTGTCTTCCTCCCTCTCATCAAAAAATGTACTTTAAAAATATTTTCGTGAGAGCGGGTCGTAATGTTACGACCCGCCATAGGAAATTTTACTTCTACATGATGCGTACTCTTTACATCCATAATCTTTGGTTCTATTCAACTAATTGAACAACTTACACTATGTCATTAGCTGGGTGTATTTAATTTTTTATATTTTGTCGCATAGTGTGATGTGGTATGTAATGGAGTTAAGAACTCTAAACAGCTTCAAGTGTTGACAGTGGGGGTTCAGTAAGTCGTGAATAAGAACATAGGTTTGTAGCGGATTGACAGAAGTCGAGAATATGCCAATGACAAGCCTCTCTTTTAAAGCAACTACTAACATCGTTGATGGCATTGCATTTTCAGGTGCCCAAAGTCATATTATTACTTTCATAAGGGTTGCACATAAGGTGTGCTAACGAAGATTTTTTTACCAAACTTATTAATACTTTGATGAGATCAGCAGTGAGTATTCAAAAAGATGAGTAGAATAGAATCATAATTTCTTATACTTATACGCATTCATACTTATTTTAATATCATGGAACTTCAACTCATATTCAAAGTTTGAAGCACTCATCATATTCATACTTAACAATACGTATGATGTTGTTGATTTCGACTTTCCATGACTCAACATTTACAAGAATCACGAAATAGGTATGATTCGCGTACGAACACTAAAATACTCACTAGAAGGTTGTGTGTTTGCTTTGCTTGCGGTCTTTGTCTTTTTCTTTCTTCTTTTTTGTAAATGCAACAACAACTAAGACTGTAAATTTTGATGAATGATTCGAATCACTCGACTCATTTATGAGTATTATAAGTATTTTTCTAAATTTATGAATCTGAATGAGTAGGCTTATGAATCAAACATATTTCGAATGGTATGAGTTTGATGTCAACGTTGTACTCATACTGATTGCAACCTGTACTTATAAATCAACGTTGTTGTGAGTATGAACTAATCAGAGTGGTTAAATTTCAATATTGTTGACTCACTTATATTCAAAATTTCATGAGTACTTATGAGTAGCTAAAAAACAATTCATTGCTGATCTCTGATACATAACATATGTACATGAAAAGCCTTCAGTCAGGATTACGACCTAGCTTCTCATACCACTTAGGCTGTGTGTGTTAATTGCATACTTGAGAGATGGGAGCTACAATTTAAAGTCGGCTCCGAACGACAGATTTTTTTAGAAACTTTTCATGACAGTTTGTTTATTTACTCTCAGAGTTTTTGCAAAAAATTTACTGGGAGGAAGTCGCCGAATAAATATTTGTTTTCATATTTCGTTTTGAGACTACGACGACTTCCTTGAAACCAAATTATGATTATAAATAAGTCACTAAGACCTGATATGCGAGTGAAGCTTTGAAAAACTTTGATGTTTGAGAGCAAAGGGTTCATATTAACCGGAGGAATCGTTGCTAGATCAATAAAAAAAATTCGTTTAGAAAATCGAAAATCTTAATTATTGAACACAATCCGCTAATTGAACCAATGCTTTCACTTCATCTTGATCCGATATACTATGTGTCTACATCTACATACCTATATAATTAGTCATTACAACCCTTCAATCTGGATTACGGCCCACTTATGTTGTGTGTGTTAATTTTATACATGAGTGCCGGGAAACAACTGATTGCATATCAGGTGCAGGGCATGGAATTCTTCTAGTTTAAAGAGGAGTAGGCTTGGAGAAGATGTTATAGGGATAACCTATACAGACTGAGGATTGGTCGCAGTTCTGTTTTTACACAGATGTACATATTAAACACACAACAGATTATGAACACAAGACAAAAATAGTATTTTCGTTCTAACTTTGGAAGATGTCGCCACAGTCTAGTAGGTATAGTGTTTTTTTTTTGATTAGACGAGAGGTCGTGATTCAAACTCTGTCTCAGGTTAGGTTAGGTCGGAGTGGTAGCTCTGATATCACAAAGCTCACTTGAGCACGCATAGCGGCCCGTTGTGATGCCACGGGTGAACCCAGTCCCTGTACTGACCAATTTCCACCAATATCAGGGAAGAGGAAGGAGTTGGTCAGCGCAAGGGCTGCACATCAAAAGCACGACTACCCTACACTGGAAAACCAGCCAGAAAGTTTGATGAACGAAGCTATATCCTTGATATCAATAGCTCCGTCAAGCTGGCAAGAAATGGAGAGCCAAATAGCCTATATCTACACCTAGCAAGAGACGGGCACTGACAAAGAAAGTGGATAACAGTCTCCTCTTCCTCAGCGGATCTGCATCCACGGCAGAAGTCGTTAAATGGGAGGCTCATTCTTTCCGCGTGTCTACCCATAACGCAATGACCTGTAAGCATGGCCAATGTGGTTGAGATGACGTCACGACCAAGAACAAGTAATTGGTTGGTACGCCTTCTATCCATCAAGGGCCAGGTAAGTCTAGCGGTGGAGCACGACTCCTCATTGACCCAGGATAGGTTGGCGTCCCGAAAGAATTTCCGCGCAATGTCCAACTTGACTGAGGCAAGTGGCATACGCAATTCAATTGAAGAGGATTCCAGAAGAAGCGCACCAGCTTTGGCGAGCTCGTCGGCCCTACAGTTTCCCGGAATGGTACTGTGTCCGGGGAGCCACACCAGTGAGATACTGGTGAAGCGCCCAGGAAGAAGGTCGAGACAGCAGCGACATTCCCTAACAATCCTAGAGTTATTCACGAAACCCGATAGAGATCTTAAAAGAGCACCGTTTGACGAGGATTCATTGAGCGGCCTGGTAAATTGCCGGGGCTCAGACATTACAAAGAAAACGAAATACGACTCTCTGACAAAAAATTCAATTAAAATTTCTATGAAAAGTTTCTGAAATCTGTCGTTCGAAGACGACATTAAACAGTAGGCTTCACACACAACATGTGTAGTGTGAGCAGCTAGGTTGTAAACCTGACTAAAGAGTTGTAATGACCAAATTAAGCAAGTATTCCTAGAGAAAATAATAACAAATTAAACGAATTCATTTATACGCAATAATATTCAAAGGAATAGGAATAGCAAAACACTTCAAGGAAATAAAATTACAATTTTTAATTACAATTAAACACACATGCAGTTGAAGTGTTATAAACCTTAAAGTATGCACACACACAGACACTGATTATACTCCTAAATGCTTTATTTTGATCACATACAATAGACCACACAGTACAGCAATAGCAGAGAGAGAGAGAGAGTGCAATGCTTTACACTTTTTCAAACACTTGATGAGCTCATCAAGTGTAATACAATTACAAATAATGACTTTAATGTGCATACTCGTGCATACTTTCAAACACATACCAAACACACATACACACGACACACAAAGTAAAGTTTGTTTTATACACACAAACATACAACACACTCGATACGACTAAAACAATACAACAACAGCAAGAGGGAGAACTGAAAATCAAAGAGTAGAGATGATGAAAAAAGAAAATTTTCTTTTAGTGTTTGTTTGTTGTTGTTGTTGTTGTACTAAGCTATAATATGAAAATTTCTGTAAAGAAAGAGCAGCCAGACAGTTGCTTAGCATGATGTCTTATTCAGTTACGGGTATTTATGATTTCTTAGAAGTAAAGTAAATACACTCACGTACATAAAATGCAATCAAAAAAAAACAAGAAAATGGCTTTTTAAACAATACAAGCAACAACAATAAGCACAACGTTTACATTATGAGAAACAAAAACAAAAAAAACGTAAATTTAGTGGGAATATAAGAAGAAAAAGAGAAGAGTAGGCTCATAAAACAGCAACCAAAGAAGAGAAACATTTTCAAAGAAAAAAACAAACAAGAAAAATTAAAATGAAAATGACATCATTGTCATCATCATCATCATCATCATCATCAACATCGTCAACATTAACATCATCTTTGCCTCGTTATCTATTTGGTTGTCACCATCAGCAACACAGCACAAGTTGGCCAAAAAATTCCTTAAGCCAACATGATGTACTCGTACACATTCAGGCAGACAAAAGAAGTGCCTGCCTGAGTACTACGCTACACTACACTGCATTGCAACTAAGGACCAGTGAGGCATTAAAAATTTCTTAATTAAAGGATCTTCTGCCTTTTGTTAAACAAATACTGTGTGTGTGTGTGTGTGTGTGTGAAAGCATAGGAACAGAGATGAAAATTTTTCACAAGACAAACCCAAAATTGGGATTTTATTCCTCAAGAGTATTGAATTGAAAGATGAAAAAAAGAGTATGTTCTGGACAAATTATTATACGAGCCATAAAGTAGAAAGAAAGAAAGAAGTATTTGGATAGCATCATGCAGTGATAATTTTTATTTACGAAATTAATAATTTGTTATAGCCATTGGTGGTGGCTTTTCATTGGTGTTCCCTCTCCCTCCTCTTTCTCTATTTTATTTTTATTATCTTGAAAGGATTTTAAAATAAATAAAAATCTCTTGAAGCATTGAAGAGTATTGATAACACAACTAATACTTTGGAATATGGCGATAGCAAGTAATGATTATCTCATTGTCGTTGTAGTAGTGGAAACCCTGTCATTCAGGCATTCTGGGAAGTCGCTCGTTATTAAGATCAATGATTACAGTTTTAGATTCGATACAATTTTCGAAAGCATTCATACGACTTCATGAATTCTACATAACATACATACATAAGTGATTAGTCATTACAAGCCTTCAGCTAGGATTACGACCTAGCATCTCACATCACTTATGGTGTGTGTGTTACTTTCATACATGAGTGGCAGGACCTACAGTTTAAAGTCGACTCTGAACGACAGTTTTTTTTTCCTTTAGAAACTTTTCATTGCAAGTTTATTTACTCTCAGAGTTATGGCCAGAAATCTGCTGAGAGGAAGTTGCCGAAGAAATATTTTTCAATACTTCGTTTTCTTGGAGATGTCTCATACATAACGTAATTGGCCAGTACAACCCTTCAGTCAGCATTACGGCCAAGCTTCTCACACCACTTATGTTGTGTGCGTTAAATTTATGACATGAGTGGCGGGACCTACAGTTTGAAGTCGACTCCGAACGACAGATTTTTGAGAAACTTTTCATGGCAGTTTTATTTACTCCCAAAGCTTTTGCCAGAAATCTGTTGAAAGGATGTCGCCGAAGAAATATTTTTCGTAGTTCGTTTTGATGTTTGAACTGGGGTTTGAACCGTGGCCTCACGTCTAATAAGCCAACACACTACCTACTAGACTACGGCAACTTCACTTTATGAATTCTAGTGGTTCTAGTTCCAATGACTATGTATACAATATGATAAGAGTTCTTGCTAAACAAAGAGCTCAACAATGCTCAACATTGTCCACATAATATATGCACAGAGTTTAAATAATAAAATTAACGAATTGAGACATTTATTTACGTGTAGTTGCCGTAGTCCAGCAGGTAGTGTACAGTACAGTTTAAAGTCGATTCTGTACGACAGATTTTTTGAGGAACTTTTCATGGCAATTTTATTTTGCAGGCAGAGTTTTTGCTATAAATTTGCTAAACGGAAGGTGCCGAAGACATATTTTTACGTATTTCGTTTAGTTGGAGATGCTTCTTTTTTTGCCAATGTGAAAAAAATCATCGAAAGACACTGCAGCACTGCAACAGTAGTGTGAGACTTTAACCCACTAAAAAACCACATCTACGATTCGAACATATTTGTCCTATGGTGCTACCGTTAAGTATTTCATCACAGGACGAGTTCTAGCCTATTGACTACTACTATTGATTTCCAAGCCTTTCGATCCTACGAATTCTCTCTATCCTTCTCAATTCCTGCATCACATTTGCAGACAGCATTTTGACATATTGCCAAACTTCAACAGACCGCAGCATATGCGGAACTATATTGTCTGGTGTCACTATTTCATTTCTCATCGTCTCTAACAACTCGTGTTATAATTTAAATCTATCACAATAAAAGAAAATATGCTCAGCATTTTCAACTCTATTATTGCAGAAGGAGCAAGATACGTCATTGTCGTGACCATATTTACAGAGATATTCCCTGAAGCAGCCATGCCCTGTCAAAAACTGTGTCATCTAAAAGTCAACATGACCGTGTCTCTTTTCAACCAAACTTTGTACATTTCTGATAAGTCTATGTGTCCATCGCTCTTTCGTCGCAGTATCCCAGTGAATCTGCTATTCGTCTAAACTCTTTTGTCTTTCCTCCCTTTGTTCCTCAGTCGTTAATTTTCTACCAACAATACTAACTCTATCGTATATCCTTTTCAGTTCCATAGCCATAACATCAGGAGGAGTTATACCAGATATGACACCAATAGCCTCATATGAAACTGTGCGGAAACCACTAGCAACCTTAAGGGCGCTTAGACGAAATAGAGATTTTGCAGTCCTAGCGTAGGTTCTAATACCCAACGCCGATCCCCATACAGGTGCTGCATACATCATTATCGACTGAGTAACCTTTGCCAATAACAGTCTTCTGCTCTGATTTGGCCTCAACTTGATGCATTTCTTTCGCCACAATTGGAGATGTATGATCTGGGGTTGGAACCGTGGCCTCACGTCTAATAAGACAACACATTACCCACCAGACTACGGCGACTTTCAAGTCCTTAAACATTTTAATATTTGAAGCTTTAAATTTCTCTTTAATTACTCACATAAATTCAGTCATCCCTTGCCCCTATTTTTATCGGCTAATTAAAACTCGATTTTTTTTCGTTTTATCTTCTGTCATACATTGCAGTTGCTCGCCCTCGCCTTACTTGCAATATTTCTTTTCAACAAATTTCACAACACAACTACAACACAACAACAAAACACATTATATTGCCACCATTCAAGAGAGAAACTGTAAAATAATGAGTTTCACGAGAAGAGAGAGAAAGAAAAAAAACAAACCACAAAAATGAACATTAAAAACATGAAGAAAAATTAAGCACAGGATCCCTCGTATTTATGCAAATGATGGTGTGGCTTCGTTCGTTTTGGCTGCTTGTGGTTGTTACGCTATTCATACGTTGTATGTGTGTATGTACATATGTATGTATGCATATGGGATGCATAAAAATTTATTATATGTTCTGTTAAGTACATAGTTTTGTGTGTTTGCAAGTGTCTGTGCGTCTGTTCCTGTGCATGTAATCAAAAAAAAAGCAACAAAACTTTTTACGTTCTCTACCACACATATGGTGTGTGGCGAATTTCATTGTGTATCTTTGGATGGATTTTCAACATTAAAATCAATTTTTTTTTTATTTTCATTATAGTCTGGCATAATTAATGCATAAAAAGGAAACATAAAAGTTAAAATATGTTCGTGAAATAAAATAAAATATGCTTTTATATGCTTTTTCAATTGCAGCAAAACTGCTATCAGACGATTCAGACGGCATTCAGTTATGAATGCTCACACAGGTTTTCCTGTCATTTAATAAATATTACGAGTTCATTAACAATGATACGATGGAATTATTTAATAATAAAATCGTGTGCAATTTTATTTTAATAACGAATGTTTCCTTTGTAAATAAAAGATGACGTCTTTTTTGTTAAACTCATGGTGAAAATCTTCCTTTCAAAATTAATTTCAAATGAGATCAAAAGAGAAGCGTCAGTTAATCCCAGAGAAAACAATGGAAACATAAGATATGCCCAACACGATATATCGTGGTCTTTAGTCAACCGACTACGACTTCTCTGGGTGCAGCGCATCAGGTTTACCGGTGGGGTTTGTGCCTTATTCGCATACACCTGCGTGTTAAGAAAACCTTACAAGAAAAAGTCTAAAAAATTTCAAATGGTGACCACGTATGGCCTCGGTTCAAATCCCAGATGAAGAAATTTCGAATTGCAAGTTCCAACTCCAATGTAAAATCAACGTTGATGTGTGGAAGCGAAATTTGTAACGATAAGACAGGCTGAATTCCAAAATTTTAGTTGCTTGGTGTTTGAACAAGGTATAGTGTTTCGTTAAGCCGCTGTACAAAATGTTTACAATGTATACTAATTCAAAACGTCGTTAAAGTGTATTTTTAACGCAGTCAAGAAGCAATCAGGCATCGGATTTATAGTTGATGCATTGTTTGGTAACTTTGCATATGTACAAAATTTATATACCGTAGTAGAACTGTATACAAACTTTGTATTGATACATTTTGGAAGTCAGCCACACTCTAGCAACTGAAATCCTAAGACGCAAGTGGAACTAATTTGAACAGATGTCAAGCAAACAACAAGGCGTCCTGATAGGAGACGCTCTTGTCTAGAATCCACAGGAGTAGAAGTCGATGAAGCTCCTTACATGAAGGCGATAATGAAAATCTAAACATCGGGAATAAATATATTTGAGAACCTTAAGGCCTTAAAACACTATCAGAAATAAATGAATTGTAGCCGCCGTAGTGTGTTGTCTTATTAGACGTAAGGCCACGGTTCAAACCCCAAGGCAGACATCAAAAACAAAAATATGAAAAAATATTTCTTAGGCGACTTCCCCTCAGCAGATTTCTGACAGAGTAAATGAAAAAGTTGATCAAAAATCTGCCATTCGGAGCGACTTTAAAAACTGTAGGTCCCGCCAGTCATGGCTAAAATTAACACACTCAGCGTAAATGGTGTGTGAAGCTAGGTCGTAATCCTGACTGAAGGGGTGTAATGACCCCAATTAATTATATATATATGTATGTGTGGCCATGAACTCGGAGGCTACTTCGCCTCACCTACTTTCTTAGACACTGAGATGTAAATGCACTAAATCGGTCGTGAGGAGTATCCAATGCGGCATAAGCTGTATAGCACGTATATCGTTGGTAGCCAGAGCGTTCAGTTTAGATTAAAATAAGTCGGCAATCACCGACCCATAGTGCTCGTCATTAACCAATTAATGCCCGAATTACTTTTTTTTCTATCGGTTACCGTCTTGTTTTTTACAATCAATTTCCTCTCAGAGCATAAAAACTAAGGCCACCTCTGCTGGTAACTTAAGTTCCCACTGGGCACTAATGGGTTAATAGTGTTGACCTAACCATTGCCGTTCTCAAAGAAATGTGGGCTGATGACGCCGCCAGCCCAATATTAGTTGCCAACAGCATCAGAACCCATTCAAAGAACACAAGCCGCTGTCTATGGTCGTTTGTGCGGGTGCAGGCCTAATTCACGACGCAAATTTCGCCAAATTACGGTCTGCCAAAGGCCAAGTTATTTTGAGAGTTGCGACAGCGGTCAATCGTTTACTGAACCAGTGGACGCGAATTTATCCAACAATTTTTGAACAGACTTCTCGGTAGGACAATTGTGACAATCGTAAAATATGCATGGAGCGTCGTCTATTGTCCGAATAGAACACCCACTTGGATAAAAAAAAATTTGAAAGCTATGTTCGTCAAGGGTGATTTGACAAAACAGGCTGAACAAAATGACAACCAACCAGATGATCGTTATCAACTGTCTAACATCTGAAGTCCCTTTTGGAAGACCCTATAAAAGTAAAAGGAATATTTATTGGGATTTAAGTAATAGGAATTCTAGCAATGAGTCCTTTATCATATTTTTACACATGGCAGAGGTGATTTGATTTGGCTGTGCGTTGCTTCTATTGCTTCTATCGACTTCAATCGCTTTGGGAAATCCGTCTTCTGTTTTCAACTTGACTATGAACTACTCACTGCTGCCAGAGCCTCTACTCTATTATACCGCTAAGTTAACAAATTTATATTCTTATAGTTAGGGACTTTAAGTTAGGTTAGGTGGAAGTGTTAGCTATGATTACCAAAGTACACTTGAGCATGCATAGCGGCCCGTTGTGACGCCACAGCTAAGGTAATATTTGGGGAATTTATGTCGATTAGATTTCTGACCAATAGATTGGGTTAATTTATCTTCCTCCAGTGTGGCTGGTAATGCAAAATTCATTCGGTCTTTTCACCTGTGTTCTGGTTATTGTCATGAAGAACGTACACTCTACCACACTAGACTGCTGCGAATACCAGCGTCTTGTCCAAAATTTATTAACTTCATGGTGTGATGAGGATAAGTTACAATATTTCTAATGATGTTTTGACTACAAAAACGAAGCACATCCGAAACTAAGCGAACTTAAAGCAAAGTATTAAGGACTTAATAAAGAAATTTCTTTTTATTCCCTTATAATTTGAAAGAAAATCCTCAAATCACAGTCTTTTTGCATGCTCCACACCCCTAAGCCAACATCTTAAGTACCGAAACAACTAACATACATACATATGTACATAAATGCAACGACAACAACTTCAAAAATGGAAATCTTAATTAATCATTTAAGAGCGTGCATGACAACAGCAACAACACCCATCACTCATCAATTCGAATGTATTTGTCATCGTCTAATTATCAAGATTTAACACACACACACACACACAAACACAGTGGTGATTAAATTTAAACACGAGGCATATGTGTGTGTGTCAAAGGATCACAAACCAAGAATACCTAGCAATTAGCAAGAGTAGGCAACATTTTTTTGATTTTCAAACCAAGACCAACAATGTATCCACGTGAAGAGCAGATTCTTTTTAAATTTGTATGCGATATACATACATATACATGAGTGTGTGTGTAATATTATGGCATTCAAATACAATACAATACGGTTTAAATATTTTTTTTTAATTCAGCTGAGAAACATGCAAACATACACACAGTTACTAAAGTATACATACGGTTAACAAATTTCACAAATTTCTGAACCAAATTCAAAAGATCGTCTTAAAATCAAAGAAAGATGTCAGACAATTATAAAGATTTTCAACGAAAACGGATTGGTTAAAAAATTTCTGAAATTTGTTAACCGTATGTATACTTTTGTGGCTGAGTGTACCTTTCACCATATACACACTGCCGTCCATTAATGCAAAATGTTTATGGACGTGGCTTTTTAAGACCACATATATACACACTATATGAATATAAAAAGTACTATGAGCTACAAAAGTACTCGTACATACATAACATAATTTGCCATTACAACCCTTCAGCCAGGATTACGGCCTAGTTTCTCACACCACTCATGTTGTGTGTTAATTTTATCCACAAGTGGCTGGACCTACAGTTTAAAGTCGACTTCGAACGACAGATTTTTGAGAAACTTTTTATGGCAGTTTTGGCGAGAAATTTGCTGAGAGGAAGTCGCCGAAGAAATATTTTTTTCATATTTCATTTTGATGTCTGACCTGGGGTTTAAACCGTAGCCTTCTCGACTACGGCGACTTCAAGTACTCGTACAAAGGCATAAAAAAATGTTGCTTCGTTTTCGGTCAATCTAATCGTTTTCAGCCAAATTAATTCTGAGTTGAACGCCCGTTTCGAGAATCTATCTATGAACTTAGGTTAGGTTAGGTCTGAGTGGTAGCTCTGATTTCACAAAGCTCACTTGAGCACGCATAGCGGCCCGTTGTGATGCCACGGGTGAACGCAGTCCCTGTACTGACCAAGTTCCACCAAAATCAGGGAAGAGGAAGAAGTTGGTCAGCGCAAGAGCTGCACATCAAAAGCACGACTACCCTATACAGGAAAACCATCCAGAAAGTTTGATGAAAGAAGCTATATCCTTGATATCAATAGGTGATAGCTCCGTCAAGCTGGCAAGAAATGGAGAGCCAAATAGCCTATATCTACATCTAGCAAGAGACGGGCACTGACAAAGAAAGTGGATAACAGTCTCCTCTTCCTCAGCAGATCTGCATCCACGGCAGAAGTCGTTAAATGGGAGCCTCATTATCTCCGCGTGTCTACCCATAACGCAATGACCTGTAAGCACGGCCACTGTGGTTGAGATAACGTCACGACCAAGACCAAGTAATTGGTTGGTACGCCTTCTATCCTCATTGACAAAGGATAGGTTGGCGTCCCGAGAGAATTTCGAAGCAATTTCCAACTTGACCGAGGCAAGAGGCATACCCAATTCAATTGAAGAGGATTCTGGAAGGAGCGCACCAGCTCTGGGGAGCTCGTCGGCCCTACAGTTTCCCGGAATGTTACTGTTACCGGGGACCCAAACCAGTGAGACACTGGTGAAGGTCGAGACAGCGGCGACATTCCCTAACGATCCTAGAGTTATTCACGAAACCCGATAGAGATCTTATCGCGGCCTGACTATCAGAAAAGACCGAGACGCGAGTGAAAGGAGCACCGTTGACGAGGATCCATTGAGCGGAACTATGAACTTACTTGTTTCTTTTTGGTCTTGGCGTCGATCTACTGCTGCTAAAGCGGCTTACAAAGATACAGACCGATTTTCCATGAAAATCGTAATTCAATATAAACATTTTCTTTACGGACTCATTAAATTTAAAGTGAGATTCGAGTTTTTCACTCTCTGCTACAACCGATCCAGCAGCGCGCTCACCATAAATTTAAAAGAAAGAAGATTACAGAGTTCGAAAAATAAATTGTTTTTATTCCCGTTTTGTCTCTCCCATCCACTGGCGACTATTTGAACGTTCAGTGTATTTACGTGTATCCCTTAATTTTGGCTTGCGATCCAAACGATTGCTTATATAGTTTGATGCACCTTTATCCATGTCGGCAGTTAATAAAACTGATGTTCTCTTACGATTCTTATGCACCTCATTAGGCGGCTCAATGTCTATGATTGAGGTGAAGTAACTGGAACCTTGGGAATCGGTTTTATTATCAAATTCAATAGTTTTTTTTTTACGCCGAGGAGGGGTAAATGTACCTCACCGCACCATAGAGAAAGTCGTCACATTTTCCGTTTGAGGAGCCGTCACCCACTAAATCCCCCTCGTCTAATGCGGACTAGTTCGTGCCCACTCCGGAACCACGGTGGTATTACTTCGGAGTGGAGTCCTTTTGGCTCTTTGGCCTCTCCATGTCTACTTCCGCGTCCGGATTGCGTATCGAAAGTTGAGGAGACATCTAAGCGTCTCCACTATTCCTTTCGTCTAAATCATCCCTTCGATTTCGCTTGGCACGTGTGACAGTATCACCTATGCCGACATGCTTACTCGTTCTGCAGCCTCAAGATCTCTCTTTTTCCGCCTTAGAATGCGCTCTACGTAATTCACCACCAAAGTCCAATTTCCAATACTCGCAATCATGACCCCGATAATGTTAGCCGCTGTGATCGTTCCAACTATTGACGTCAGTACAGAGCGATAGCTCTACCAGCGTACAGATCAATCAATAGATTGAAATGTGGAAAAATTCTCAAAGGCTGTTACAATATCCATATTCTCAAGTAGTACCACTTTTTAAACGAAATAGAAACGTGAAGGCCTCTCTATAATGGATGGTAGCCAAATGCAATTGGCTAGAGCCACGTTTACAGTGCTCTATCAGTTCCTCTAAAGTCATATTGCGCTGTTCCAGTACTTTAAACAGGCGTTTGCCGGAGCGGCGATCTTCTATAAGTTCTAGTAAGTCTATGCGATGATCGACGTTTCGAAAGGAAAAGAAAGGAAAGGAAAGGAGGAGTGAAAAAATACCTGAAGTAAAAAGAGGTTTTAACCAAGACAGATCTAATGATCAAGCCACAAGCAAGACCCTTTACTCGTAGTAATATTATCCATTGGCGTCTCGACGATTTCTCAGCATTATGCTGCCCACATTTTAAAATTCTTTCATTAGTGGTAATGTCCTTTAATGTCCTAACCGCACCATACTACCCACTAAATCCCCCCCTCGTCTCGTGGACTTGTTGTGCCCATTCCAGGACTACGGTGGTATTACATACTTCGGAGTAGAGTCTTTTTGGCCCTTTGGTGTCGAAAGTTGAGAAGACATCTAAGTGTCTCCACTATTCCTTTCGTCCAGGTCTCTATTTCGAATTTCGTTTGACACGTGTGCCAGTATCATCTATGCCGGCGTGCCTACATGTTCTGCAGCATCAAGATCCCTCCCTATTCTTCAGTCTTAAAATGCGCTCCACGTAATTTGCCACTGAGGCCCAAGTGGTAATGTCATAGACCCTCTAGACTTTTTTGTAACTCTGCATCGACTTATTTAGTCTTGTCGCTGTCAATAATTGAAATATTTCGCGGGAACGTATAGACAATGCTTCTCTATTTTGACACTTTAATGTGTTATGTATACATAGTTTTATTGTTTTACTTTTTGAACGCACTGTTGCCATTTTCCTATGTGAATATACAGAACAGCATACGGTGTCATAAAATACACGTGCGTGTTTAATTAAGGATTTCTTTTAAAACGGGAAAACAAACCGTAACAGGCCATGAAATCCTATCAATTTAAACGAAACATATAAATTCACTTCAAAGAATTTTAAATAAATTTTGTTTTTAATAAAGTTTTTTAAAAATTTAATAAAGTACGAAAGAAAGGAGGAGTTTAGCAAATAAATTATAAAATAATACACCTATGGTTACCTACCAGGTACTACTGTTTGTCATTTCAAACGGTTTAACATGTAGTGGGTCTGGTATTAAGTGTTCATTTTAAACTGACATTTATTTACCCAAAGACAACTAACGTGAGTTCATCAAAACGTCAGGTTAAACAAATTAACAATGAAAGAAGGTTTTTAAATTACAAACTACAAAGTCATATGTACATAGGGTGGGTGATTTAAAAGTTTCAATTTAAAAATGCAACATAATAAAATGGTTTGTTTGATATTGTTCACGAATGTTGGCCAATTGGGTGACATGAACATGATTAAGAGCACGATGAGCAAAACATGTGTCCATAAAAATTCATGTTATCATGCCATTCATTTAATATTCAATTCAAATTGCAAAACAGAAACACACAAAAACAGAAATAGAAACAGAAAACTGTTTAAAATTGAATTAATTCGGAAAAGTATTTCCTTAAACTGACTGATTTTTTTGCTGTCAATAATATCGAAATGGAGTTCACAGCTCACACTGAAGAATTGCTCACATTAAGCAAATATTTAACGCACTAAATGGGCCAATAAGGCACAAACATTAGTCTGAATTCATTAGCATTGTGTAAACATAATAGCATAAGTGAATTGGATTTTGTCATGATAGCATTCCAATTATAATTCAATTGGAGACTCTTTGTTCGGCAAATATTTGCCAAATATGACAATGTACGTATGTTTGTGCCTTAGGTTTGGTTAGGTAAAATGGCGGAGCTCGCTTAAAGGCCAGCCTATTGTCATACCACAATCAATTCTACCCGAACATCAAACATTCCCTAGAGAAAACCACCCCCTATCCAAAATAAATCTTTATATTAGAGATCTCAGTCAATGATGTCAGAGAGGGAAAGGCCAAAAACCTCCATGTCTTTATGAAAAGAGTAGGGCACTGATCGGCCTAAAACTTTTCTTTAACAGCGCTTCACAGAAAATAGTCCAACGATGTCAAATCGCAGCTTCTTAGCGGCCAGTTGACATCAGCATTTCGGCTAATTAAACGGCCATCAAACGTTTGACACAATAAATCGATTGTGGCATGAGATGTATGGCAAGTTGCACCATTCTGTTGAAACAAAACATCGTTCATTTTCATACCATGAAGAGCGTTTACAAAAAAATCGATGTTCATGATGCTATAGGTGTCTCCATTGACCGTAATGGTTGCGCCGTCCTCATTTTCAAAGAAGTATGGACCAATCATGCCTCCGCTCCACAAGCTGCACAAAACAGTCACTCTTAATGGGTACATTGGCTTCTGTAAGACCACATGTGAGTTTTCTAAGCCCCAAATACGGCAATTTTGCTTATTAACGTTCCCACCGAGATGAAAATGAGCTTAAATCCGAAAAAAGTGACAAAATAGACATCATTGTGCGATTTCTCGTTGGCCTATCTACATACATAATTGGCCATTACAACCCTTCAGTCAGGATTACAGCCTTGCTTCACACAACACTCATGTTCTGTGCGTTAATTTTATACATGAGTGGCGGGACCAACAGTTTAAAGTCGACTCCGAACGACAGATTTTTGAGAAAGTTTTCATGGCAGTTTTATTTACTCTCAGAGTTTTTGCCACAAATCTGCTGAGAGGAAGTCGCCCGAAGAAATATTTTTTCATATTTCATTTGCATATTTGACCTGGGGTTTGAACCGTGGCCTTACGTCTAACAAGCCAACACACTACCTACTAGACTACGTTGGCCCATCTAGCGAAGACAATACGAAGCGGATGGTCATGCGGCTTCAACTCATGAACCAATTGAACTTCGTCGTACCGAGATCGTTTCGCAAAATTCAAGGTAAACCGATGCGTGAAATGTACGATTCTTGAGAACGATGACGAGTTCATGTCAATGGATGTGACACTCTCAGTCACAGCTTCGATATTTTCAGGTGTGCGCACTGTACGAGCACGCGCACATCTTGGCGCATCAACAATGAAACCCGGTTCACGAACTTTAGCAATAAACTTGCGTATACGGGGCACTGTTGATGCTTCTCTGCGACCAAATTTTTTACGACATTTTCATGCAATTTCCAAGCAATTGCCTGTGCTTTCGAAATAAATTTCCCGTAAATCACAACGTTGTTCAAGCGTAAATCGATTCATTATATTCAGTGGAGGTAATATACTGAATTTAAAATAACATAAGTATAGCCAGATTGGAAATAACCAGTGGTTCGAATTGAAATCGATAGATGACCCACCCCATACGTGAAGTGAAAGGCAGTCTCTTTCTCCTCCTTAGACCCACAACTCCTGCAGAAGTTCTTCGCCGGAATGGCGAGTCTTTCGACATGCCTACCGAAAGGACAGTGGCCCATAAGAATCGCTATTATGCGATGGATGGCCATGAGATTTAAGGAAAAAATTCAGTCAATCGTATCTAGCGAAGTATTACTGTGGATAATATTCAAGCTAACTTAAGCAATCGGAATACCTATGGCCTGTAACATGTCAGAGACTGCGAGCTCCGTATCGGCTAAGGCCAACTCATTAACAATGCATTTTCCAACGATATCCCTATGCCCCGGAACCCATATAAGAGTTTCTCATTAATGAATCGAAATCTCTTTGAGAAATCCTCGTCATTCATGGACAAGAAAGAACGTTGTAGCTTTGTTCATGCCTTAACTGTTTAAGCAAGATTTTAAGCTGTTTTTGAGTACGTTTGGATTTTGGAATGGGACTAAGAGTTTGAAAAGGTACCCTCAGTTACATAAACATAATGAAAAACAAATACTCTTCTCAAACTCAATGTGTTTGATGCAAACAAAAAATTTTGTTGAAAAATGTTAATAGGATTTGGGCAATGCATCAGACTATTCTGGAATAACCTGAGATTAGTAACCAACCTTTTGTAAAGGGTCCGCCAAATAACTTTTTTTTTGAAAATGCTTTAAAAAAAAAATACTGAATATTTTCTCAAATTTCTTTTTTTATTTGAAAGTACAATCCTTCCGGTTAATAATTGAAAATAATTTCATTCAAATGGCTGCCTCGGCTGGCTATGCAATAGCCTACACCAGAAGATGCCGATTTTGGCAAAAAAAAATCATCTTTTCAGATGCAGCTCATTTTATCTTGGCGGATATGTAAACAAACAAAATTGTCACATTTGGGGCACAGAAAACCCGTACGCTTACATTGAAAAGCAGACGCACCAAAAACGAGTCACTGTTTGGTGCGGATTTTGGGTCAGAGGCATAATTGGGCTATTTTTCTTCGAAAATGAGCATGGAGTGGCCGTTACAGTCAATGGCGATCATTACGGGCCATGTTGAACGAATTTTTGTTCACAAAAATTGAAGAGGAGGATATTGGCAACATTTGGTTTCAACAGGGCGGCGCTACGTGCCACACAGCCGGAGCTAAACACGATGTTTTGCGGCCTGTTTTTGAAGATTGCATTATCAGCCGCAGAGCTGATGTCGTTTGGTCACCTCGGAGCTGCGATTTGACACCGTTGGACTATTATTTGTGGGGTGCCGTCAAAGATAAGTGTTACGCCGACAAGCCAGAGCCAATTGACGCTTTAAAGGACAATATTCGTGAAGCTATTGGTGAAATACAGCTGCACACAATCGATAATGTGCTTAAAAATTGGACCGATCGTGTAGGCTGCTGCATGGCCAGCCGAGGCAGCCATTTGAATGAAATTATTTTCCATTATTAACCGGAAGGATTGTACTTTCAAATAAAAAAAGAAATTTGAGAAAATATTCAGTGATTTTTTTTTAAAGCATTTAAAAAAAAAAAATTATTTGGCGGATCCTTTACATTGTCATTCAAACAGATTTTTGTCACCTGTGAGGAACTGCTGCATCCCAGAAGAAAACGCTTGGATGCATATTAAAAGCTGGACAAGCAATTGTCCTCGTTGACATCGAGACTTGGATGAGACATTATAAGCCAAAAAATATGAGAAGATATATGAGACCGATAGATGGCCCAGCCGATAAAAGCTATAAACTAAATATCGATGTATTAAAACTGACTGAAATACGGATTTCTGTTGAAAGTTTTCAAAATCAATTTGCTAATGATGTTGAAATTAATTTTCAGTTTAAGAGTAGTACGGTAGGACAAGGTGGCTTTGATTAAAGCCACTGAGCACAAGGCCTATGTTAAAAAATGTTAAAAAAAAAATTTTTTTTGTTCCTAAGGAAATATGAAATTATAAATAAAAATCAATTCGGCTTCCAAAAAGGGTTAAATATAAATAAATTATTGGGAAACTTTTCAAATTTTATTAATAGTAAACATAGTAAACTGAGTAAACATTTGCATTGTCTAATGCTATTCGTCGACTTTAGCAAAGCCTTCGACACACTCACACATAACAAACTACTACAAATGCTAGAGAGAATTGGAGTTAAAGGAAATACATTACACTGGTTTAAGAACTATCTGGATTGCAGAACTTACCGTGTGAGAATATGTGACATGCACAGCGAAGAAGTGGCAATATATTGTGGTGTACCACAGGGCTCAAAACTTGGACCAATACTGTATTTTATATACGCCAATGAAATGATAAACATACAACTTTTACTTACGCAGACGATACCGTATTAGTGGTCTCAGATAAAAACATCGAATATGCCACAGAAATGCAGAAACAACTAAATATAGCAGCGAAATGGTGTCACGACAATGGCCTAATTATTAACGTGACAAAAACGAAAATAATGCACATAAAACCTCCACATCTTACACAGTCAAATATATACGTAAAATTTCACAATTACGAATGTCTTCACAGAGGGGCGAGAAACCCTAATACAACAGATGACAGGTGTGACACAAACATAGAATTAGTGGAAACGTATAAATACTTAGCAAAATATGTTGATAATAAGTTTAAGTGGAAGACCCATATTATAAATTTACAAAAGAAACTACGCAAATCTGCATATATGCTTTATCAATTAAGTTACTGCTCTACATACGATGTACTAAGCCAAGCGTATCACTCATTGGCCGAATCTTATATAAGACACGGTATCAATGCATGGGGAGGTTCAACACATTGTAGAATACTACAAAATACACAAAACAAATTATTAAAAATTCTAGAAAAAAACAACCAGTTCTTCAACAATACATATAACAACAGTCACCCACTAGATAATAGCAGCAACAACATTCAAAGTAACACAACACTTTACTTCAATACTACACTTCACATACCTAACAATATACGACCAAACGCAATACAACGCCATATTTCCGTCAATACAGTCAACAACTCGTCTTCTAACAACAACTCATCAGTAACTTGGAATTTGCAGGCAAACAGCACATTGTTGACAACCAACAATACAATAGCAAGAACCACACATAGAACAACCAACATAGGAACACAACAGTAAGCACAACAGCAAACACTATAACAACAAACACAATTACAAATACAGCAGTAGACAATCTAAACAATCTTGCCTCTAAACTCAGCGTTTTAAACATCAAAAGTATTTATTATTTCACATTTGGTCAAATCGCACAAGTCGTTGTATCGTTGTATTCATTGTATTGTTGGAAGAACACACAACAGTGTATGATTGTTGTTAATATTTTTCATATAAAAATCCGATACACTCAAACACATTTTTTCCATATGCTTTTAAAAGTTGTATTGGTTTCGTGCTATCAAATTGTGTGAATGACAAAAAGTGTGTATATGTTTTCATGTTTTTAAAAAGTTGTGTTGGTTTCGGGCTATCAAATTGTTTGAATGCCACGAGATACACAATACAGCATAGCATTGAGCGTTCACAAACAAACAAATGTATTCAATACAACATACACGATACGAAGTCGTGTGAATTGCCCGATTAATACTCTTAAATGAATTTCATAAAGACGATAGATTTTTTGAGGTCATCGATCACCAGTATAATACAAAGTAAAGCAATTTCTGAATGAATATGGCAGAAATGAGCTAAGCGTCATGTTACCAACAATTTGTAATAAGATACCAACGCATATAATTAATGAAAATAATGAATTTAGAAGAAATACACTTTTGAGAAAATATTTTTTAGGTTCGCAATGAATTAATTAGATAATGAAATTATTAGATAATAATGAATTAATAGATTTATGTAATATATTAGAAAGTTTTATATTATTATATTTATTTATTATTTTATATTATATTAATGATAAATAAATAAATAGAAAAAAATATTTTATTAAAGTAAAACTACACTTACCTTCTTCATAAACGTCATTACATTTGTTGGCAACATTTTGTCTGCTGGTTTCTTATAAATGTTTTAACACACACACACACTGAATAATTAAATTATAATTTTTTTTATTTATTTTTTTTTTTAAATTTAATTTCACTCCTTGTTTTATTGAAATTAAAATCTCTTGTTTAAAAACGAAAAAAAAAAATTTACTATTCGTCCTTATGCATGACTACTGTGTTTATTTGTTTCTTTTTTTTAGGTTTTAAATTTAATTTTTTTTTGTAAATTTATTTAAATATTGTCACGTTTTGTTGATTCGTTTAAGCCAACAAACATTCATTTTCTATCCCTTTTTCTGTGTGTATAGTTTTTTAAGAGATTTTTTTGGTGGATTTTTTCTTTTTATTTTTTTTTTAATCTCTTATTTTAATTAAAAATATTCCAATTTTTTTTTTTTTTGTTGTTGTTGTTTTAGTTTGTATCACTTGTTTATTTGGTAATTACGTTTACTGGCAAGGCTTTGCTGCTTGCTGTCGTCCTTTATGCTTTAAAAAAGGGAGGAGGAGTTCCATTTTGCCTTGAATTATTTTTAATTTTTTTCGTTGTTTATTTGTTTATGTAACAGGAAAATCCTGCAAAAAAAGGAAAAAAGAAATAGAAAATAAACAATTTCTTCTTAAATATTTAATTAATAGACATAATATTGCAATTAAGAATAAATTTTTATACAAGAATTCCTTTAATTGGCATGTAAAAGAAATCTAAAATAAATACGACATATAATCAGAAGGTTTAAATCTTTTCAAGAATGCCTGCTAATCTCCTCCTGTCCTTGATTATTTACATAAAGTATGCAGAAAATTAATTTAAATAAAATTTTTTTTTTTAAAACAATAAATAAATAAATATTTAGGACACATGCTACTACTTAAAAGCAAGTTCTCACAGAAGGTCACTGAAATATAGAAGTGTAAACTACCGTTCAATCCTTTAATCAGCATTAAAACCTAGCTTCTCAACTTACTCAATTAGTCTGTGTTAATTTTATACTATGTTCAGACATGCACTTATATTGAGTAAATCGCAATAAACGGCATAATTGATCTCAATACTTCATATAAAATGTCAATTAATTATTGCTCAATAACTTCATAAATTGTTATAATATTGAATAAAACTTGAAATACAGCACTGTCATAAGTACGTTTAGTAAGCATATTACAATTTTCCGAACACTTTCTATTGATATTTGGCAACTCAAATATCAACAACGACAAACAAAAAAAAAAAAAAAAAACCAGCTGTTTTGTTTACCAGCTGTCAAAAGAATATTGAATAAGCAGCTGAACTGCATATATTGTTATGTCTAAACACTTAAAATATTGATAATCAATAAACCGAATATCGACTCAATAAAAGTGCTTGTCTGAACATAATATTATCCATGAGTAGGTAGTGTATTGGCTTATTAGATGGCACAAGCCCCAGATCAGACATCTCCAACAAAATGAAAAAAATATTTCTCCGACCACTTCCTCTCAGCAGATTGCTGGTAAAAACTATGAGAAAATAAAATTGCCATGGAAAAGTTTCTCAAAAATCTGTCATTCGAATTCGACTTTAAACAGTAGGTGCCGCCATTCATGGATAACACATACAACTTACACTTTAACGTCCACTGCCAATAATAGATTTGCGAAGCTTTTTAAAGGCTATACTCTCAGGCTGCTTTTGTTAGAAGACAAGTGCAAATGGGTTAGTCGCCGTAGTCTAGTAGGTAGTGTGTTGGCTTTATTAGATGTAAGGCCACAGTTCAAATCCCAGGTCAGACATCAAAACGAAATATGAAAAAAAATATTTCTTAGGCGACTTCCTCTCAGCAGATTTCTGGCAAAAATATAACAGAAAATTGTCAAATTGCCATGAAAAGCGTTTCAAAAATCTGTCGTTCGGACAGCCACTACTCATGTATAAAAATTAACACACACAACCTAAGTACTGTGAGAAGCTAGGTTGTAATTCTGTCTAAAGGGTTGTAATGATGATGTATGTTATGTACAAGGAATGCCCGGACTCTTCATAGGGTAGGTGCTTTCGCCCAGCTGGAGACATGGACATTGTGCAGCGGACTAATATCCAGCGGCTGCGCCGGCCTGACCATGTCGTTCGGATGAAAGGCAAAACGGGTTTTTAATGCCATCGAATAGTGTGACCAACTGAAGGGGACTTGCAAGAAGCTGGGGCAGCTGGAAAGATGGATTAATGGGGTTGTTAATGGCCAAGCAAAAAAAAAAAGAAGCGAATATGAAACTTTAGAATGATTTTAGGATCATCAAGCTTTGCTTCGCCTCTGGCAGGCTTATTTCACACAATGTGGCCTGATAACGGTTGTATTAAAACAATCGAAAACATCAGCTACTTGTAATCAATTGGCGAAGGCGCATAAGAAGCAGAGGCCTCTGAGAGAATGTGTTAAGCTAGGCCGAAATCCGTTAATAGGGTTGTAAAGTAAGTAAAGCGACTGCTTGAACTATTTTACATATTTTTCTGAAGGTATTTGCAATTTTTTTTTTAAATTTTTTTTAAATTCTATTTTTCTTTAGTTTTTATTAGGGATTTATGTTTCCTTTTCATTATTATTTTATTTCTCCTATAACAGAGTAATTGCCTAAGGCTTTAAGCAAAAAACTAAGAATTTTTTCCTTTATTTGACGCTAGCCTTTATGCAACAAGAAAACAAAAACAAACATTTTTCCTGTCAATATTTATTTAAATTTTGAGAAATTCGTTTACTTTCTTAAATCAACACAAGGCTGTAAAAGAAATTCTTAATTCTTGACATGTTAAATTTCATATTTTTATACAAAAATTTCTAAATTAAAAAACATAAAAAACTTAAGCTTGTGACCACAAAATTTTAATCTTCAAACATTTCAAAACTCAATAAATTTTTACGATCTACTATATAAGCATTCCACAGAAAAGCTTAGAATGTCACTTGCAATCCTACTAATATACAGTGAAATATGGTGCTTCATATGCATATCGTACATATATTTCGTATTGGCCCCTAGTAGCAACAACTAAACATATGTGACTGTATGTGATGGTAATCCATAGCTAGAAATGATTATTTAAACTTATCTTTTCTAAGAAATTCTGTTTTTGATGTTCTAAACGTAGCAAAACATATTTAAATGGGATTTAAATTTGTATCTGTGTGCTACAGTGTGCATATAAGGAATGTGCACAAAAAAATTTGGGCATTCAAATAGGCTTATAATTATAAATTGCAAAGACCTCGTGTGTGTATAACTTTCTGGACAAGAACTCCATGTTGTATATATGCATACATACATACAGTGGTGGCCTTATAATTAGAAACGACGTTACTGGAACAGAGTTCTCTGGAGTGACGAATGTAAGTTTAATTTGTCCCAATCTGATGGAAAAACGTATGTAAGGCGTCCTCCAAACAAAGTCTTTGATCTCAGGTACACAGTGGAAACTGTAAAACAAATTGACAAACATACATGTTGCTAAGTCCTTTCTAATTATAAGGCCACCACTGTACATACATAACTTCAGTCAGCATCACGACCTAGCTTCTCACACCACTTCTGTTGCGTGTGTGTGTTAATTTTATACGTAAGTGGCGGTACCTACAGTTTAAAGTCGACTCCGAACAACAGATTTTTTTGAGAAACTTTTTCATGGCAATTTTATTTCACCCTCAGTGTTGGTGGCAGAAATTTGCTGACTGGCAATCGCCGAAGAAATATTTTTTTCATATTTCCATGACTATGTTACTTATTCAAGGCAAAATGGTGTGAAAAAAATTCCGTGTGCAAAAAGAAAAAGTCAGAATACGCTAAGCAAGCCATTTTAACATTTGATCCTATAACACCAACTTTTATGTTAAAAAGGCACAACCTTTCAGTCAGGATCATGACCTAGCTTCTCACACCACATATGTTGTGTGTGTTAATTTTATACCTGAGTGGCGGGAGACCTACCTACAGTTTAAAGTCGACTCCGAACGACAGATTTTTGAGAAACTTCTTCATGGCAATTTTTATTTACTCTCAGAGTTTTTGCCAGAAATCTGCTGAGAGGTAGTCGCCGAAGTAAAACTTTTTGTATTTTGTTTTGATGTCTGGCCTGGGGCTCGAACCCTGGCTTAACGTCTAATAAGCCAACGCGCTACCTACTAGACTACGGCGACTTCATGGCTGATACTATCTTCAAATATAACCGTTACTCTAATAGACATAGTGTTTGCTTATTAGATGTAAAGCCATGATTATAGCTACGACTCAGACATCCTAAAAAAAGTTTTAAAAAATATTTCTTCGGCGAGACGACTTCCTCTGTAAATAAAAATTGCCTTTAAAAATTTCTCAAAAATCGTGTCCTTCGGAATCCACATTAAACAATTGTTCAATTCACACAAGAGCCGTTGTATCATTGTATTCATTGTATTGTTGGACGACTATACGACAATGTATGCTTGTTGTTGATAATTTTCATGTAAAAATCCGATACACTTATACACATTTTTTTCATATGTTTTTAATAAGTTGTGTTGGTTTCGGGCTATCAAATTGTTTGAATGCCAAAAATTATGAAGAAGAATACGACACAATACAGCATAGCATTGAGCGTTTACAAGCAACCAAGTTTATTCAATACAACATACACGATACAAAGTCGCGTGAATGGTCGTTCCACCATTCAAGAATAATTTAACACACGTACAATATTAGTGACGTGTGAAACTACATTGTAGTCCTGACTAAAGGGTTGTAATGAACAATTAAGTACGTTAGTCAGTGTAGTATTTGCATTTTACTGGCCAGTTTAAGGCACTTTTTATTATAACAGAAAATCTTTTGTAGAATATTGTTTATGTACCCTCTTGGCAAGTCAATCCATCAAAAACTTCATCATATTAAAAGGTTTTTGGGCAGTAGAAAGGCGCTGTTTAAGACACATAAGCTACAGTGAGTCGCACTAGTGTAGTAGCTAGTGTGTTGGCTTATTAGACATGAGGCCAGCGTTCATACCCCAGGTCAGATCCCTCGAACAAAACGAAATAAACTTTCTCTCAGCAGACTTCTGGCAAAAACTCTGAGATTAAATAAAAATTGCCATGAAAATATTTCTCAAAAAAATTGTCATTCGGAGTTGACTGTAACTTCCGCCACTTAAGTGTAAAATTAACACGCTCAACATAAGTGTTGTCACAGATGATATCGGGTCACGGATATTTTGGAAAATATCTGCACAGAATGGGCAATACCGCCTCCCCTTACTGTCTTTACGAAGAAGAGGAGGTAAGTGAGGCAAAGCATACTGTTTTCGAGTGTGCACGCTGGCAGAGCTATCGCTCTGCACTGACGTCAAAAGTTGGAACGATTACAGCCGTTAACATTGTCGGGATCATGAATGGGAGTAGTGGAAATTGCACCTCGGTGGTGAATTACGTAGAGTTCATTCTTAGGCGGAACAAGAGAGATCTTGAGGCTGCAGAACGAGTACGCATGTCGGCATAGGTGATACTGTCACCTGTCCCAAGCGAAACCGAAATGATGATTTAGACGATAGGAATAGTGGAGACGCTTGGATGTCTGCTCAACTTTCGATACGCAATCCGTACGCGGATATATGGAGAGGCCAAAAGGACTCCACTCCGAAGTAATATCACCGTAGTTCCGGAGTGGTCACAGACAAGTCCACAGGAGACGAGGGGGATTTGGGTGAGGGCCCCACACACGGAGGATGTGACGACTTCCTCTATGGTGCGGTTAGGTACATTTAACCCTCCACGGTGTAAAGAAAAAAAAAAAAAAACGTAAGTGTTGTAAGAAGCTAGGTTCTAATCTTGACTGGAAGGATTGTAATGATCAGTTATGTATGTATGTATGTGTGAATGTATAAGAAATGATAAATATTTTTATAGAAAGTGGAGAACTGCCAGCTGTAAGTGGCAGTAAACATTATAAAGGCCCCAATGGAAGGTAATCTTCAAATAGAAAATTATTTGAGCCTTTACATGCGTATACTTTCTAATTTTCATGTAATAAAACTTAAATAAAAAATTAAACTATTTTACCGTTAAGTTTAGTGTATGTCCAAATTTTTTTCGTGCACTCCTCTTGCATACTATTAGGAAACACACGCTGCTTTCACTGTACAAACACAATGAATCCTCAGTGTTAAAAAACGTTTGTGTATGTGTGTCTATGTGTGTGTTTTTAAAAGGGTATTCAAATCGAAAAATTTCAGAGAATAGTCTTACTTGCTCATATACATACATTTTTATTTACATTAAAGATTTACAACAACAACAATAAATTCGAAATCATTTCCACTTCTTATGGGGGGCTTTTGAAATTTTTTGTATTCAGCTAACGAACGTTTGAATGGAACGAATGGAATGAAAATGAAATTCAAAATCTGTTTTCCACAATAACAGAAAAGGAAAGCAAAGAAAAGGAAAGGAAAGCAAAGGAAAAAAAGTAGAATTCATGTGTGTAAATAGTTTTTGCAATTTCTATTCTATTTCAGCAAGTGTTTCAGTTTATCTCACTTGCCTCAGACATTTTGAATATGATTGACAGTTTTTTTTTTGTTTTGCTTTTTTGTTGAGAGGAGACGAAGGAGAAGTTACGTCATAAGAGAAGGTAAATATAGTCGATATTTACTAATGCGCTTCCAAACTTTAAATTAAAATAAAACAAAGTACGTGTGAGATGTTAGCAACATTTTCTATTTGTGTGGAAGACTTACTCATGCTATTATGTAAGGAATATATTATCATTTAAAGGCCCGCCATAGCTTCTCTTCTTCTTATCATGGCATATAAAAACGTTGAGTGTTGAGGCCGAAACTTACAGGGTCAATTTGCACGATCGCGGTGTGAGATGACCACGCTTTTAAATCGCTCGTGCAGAACATCAAATATGTCATGAGTTGTGTGGCAAATTGCTCTGTCCTATTGAAACCAGATGTCGTGGCTGCTCAAATCATTGAATTTAGACCAAAAATAAAATAGCCCCCATCGTTCTCAAAGAACTAAGGTGCGTTGACGAATTCAGCCCAATGTCGCCACCAAACTATACAAGCCTTCATCACGTGTGCGTGGGGGAGCTGGTAGACGCATTGTTTCCACCCGTGCTAAGAGCACCGTGGGGTAAGACATAGCGGCGATACTCACGTAAAACCCAGGACTAATGCCGTCACCAAACTGTGACCTTTTTCGCAATGGATCTCATAAGAATTGGTAACATCTTCAATTTGACAATTTATCTTATTCATGTTCGAAATTGGCCTCATCAGTCACACTGTGCGAAAATTGGCGTTCAATTCGAAATGAATTTCGTGCATTTCGTGATTTATTGGTCGACATAATTGACCAAATGTGTCGACAATCGAGGGAATTGCGCGTAAATTTCAGTAAACCTGCTCGGTAGTAAATATAATACTCGCCCAGTTCGTTCTGCGAAAGACATTGCTGTTATTCACAAAATTCTGGCAGAAGAGCCGTCAACCTCCACTCGTTGTTGTGCTTAACAATGGAACCTGTCACGAAAATCATTGATGTGAATTTCAAATAAATATTTGCATTTACACGAAAACAAGGTTCAATTGTCTCAAGAATTTATGATGGACTAATGCGGACGAGGGTAGGGTAACGTATGAATTCATACGTGACGCGGACTTCGTACGTCGACGTCCGGACTTTGGCTTCGGCTTAAGTCTGGGTTTTTTTACTTACGGGACATGGCTCACTTAATGCATTCTTGCATAAAAGTGGTCTGTCCGACTCTCCGGGTGCGGGAGGGGACCTGAGACCGTCGAACACATTATAACAATATGTTCATACTATGATGACATTATGAGCTTAGATAGTATGGGAATAGCCCATATTGGGGAGGGCTGGGATTTTAGTAGGGCCTTAGTGGACAGCCGGATTGTAGGGAAGTTGGACGGTTTTAGCCGTGAAGTATTTGTTAGGAGAAATAGGAGGTATAGCGGAGGCAACCCTGTGGGTAAACATGCGATCGCTGACGGTTTTGAACTGATTGCTGCTGGTTCCTCTGCTCCGCTTGCCGTTCCGTCGCTGCTGCTGTTGTTTATGTGCCGGTCCAAATTGCCCCTCTCCCTCGCTGTCAGCATCCCCGTCTTTGCTGTCATTTCCGCTACTGCCGTCATTGCCGCCACTGCTGTCATTGCTGCGTTGTTGTGTGTCCCCCTGTTACATTTCTTTTGTCCACTCCTGGTGCCACACCATGTGGCCAAAGCCTCGTCCGTGAGGACGGGACGCTGTTCAATGTCAGTACTGTAAGTGTTGTTCTTTATGTCGATGTATGTTCATTGTGTTGCTGTGGGCCACCAGTCCCGAACTGTTTGGAGTTCAACTGGTAGTAATCGATTTGATTACGAGATCTGACCGGAAACTTAATTCTGGTACTGAGCCCCTGGAACCTCGGTTCCAGCCTGGCTGTTGGTGTGGGCCCTTTTGGGAGCATCGTGGTGGCTGTGGTTTGGACCCAAATCGCGGGAAGAGTCTAGTCAGTAGGCTCGGTTTGGAGTTGCATTTTCAACCGGGTGCCGTGACCCAAAGATCGGAAGGAGTTTTAGACAGGCTCCGCTCCTAACCCAGGGGGAAATCATGTCCAAATACATGGTTTCGAATTGGTATTCAGGTGTAGCAGTCTGCTACATTTGGGGGCGTTGGTAGACGCATTGTATTTCACCCTGTGCGAAGAGCACCGGGGGGTTAGGTACACGCGGACAGGTACCCACGTAAAATCAATCGACATTGTCTCAAGAGCTGAGGCCTGCTGACCATTTCAAGAGTTGTCGATACGCCGAATGGTTGGCTGACAGAAGTGAATGGTGACCTCTTAAAGGAAATCAACTTCAGCGACAAGGCATAATTCGGATTCGTTAGCAAGCACAATTGTCGCATTAAGCCGCGAGTGATTGTTGAAAAGCAGGCATAATTCGGATTCGTTAACAAGCAGAATTGCCGCATTAAGCCGCGAGTGATTGTTGAAAAGCAGGCATATTTCGAATTCGTTAACAAGCAGAATTGCCGCATTAAGCCGCGAGTGATTGTTGAAAAGCCGACACATCCACAAAAAGTGTCATCATGCTGGACTTTTTCAAAAATAAGGTCGGTTGAGCGGTTATCGTGAATGGTGTTCGCCATCACGAAATTATAACAGACCAAAAATGGCCAAAAATTGTGGATAGGGACCTGGACTATGTGTGGTTCGAACAGAATAATGCCATTTGCCACACAGCTTACGTAGAAATTTCTCATTTGCATAAGAATTCAATGAGTGTGTTATTTCACGTCGTGACTTGTGATTTGACACAGTTGGACTAAACTCTTTGAGAATATTTAAAAGAAAAAGTGTTCGTCAATGAGTTAAGAACATTTCAAAAGCTATAGGCTGAGATCATTCAGCAGATGAGCAATGAGCCTCAATTATGTCTCAGAGTCATTGAAAACATGAACTATCGAATAACGGTATTCCGCCGAAGCCGTGGCGAGCACTTAGCCGATTGTTCTTTCATTCATTTGCTCGACAAGCTTAGCTAGTGATGGCCTCTACTCTTCCTCATTACAATTACAAGAAGTTTTCTATATTTTTTACAAATGTCTTGTGCATGTTTAGGCCAAAAGGCTCTAATATGTGCGTGTATATAGTTTCAACTGTTAATATGTATATAGTTAATGAGAATATATCTGTAGACATACAATGTACGCACAGCAAATATTTACCACATGAATATCTTGTTAACATTTCACTGACGGATACTGTTGCTCCTTTATTTCCCGGGATATCGCTTTCATGTTGCTGTTCATTTCTTTAAGAGCCGCCTTCGTTTTCCTATTTAAAACAAACGATTTACGTGACTAAAAGCCATTAAATTTTTAATTTTTTTTCTTCATTTCTTTTTTTTCTTACTTGAAGGCAAAAAAGAAATGAACCCTACATTGCCTGCGACTGAATTCGTGTACTGGTCGTGTAATATTATACCGGCTTTTGAAATATTACGATTTAATTGGCCAAAAAAAGGCCTCTCATTTGCTCATTTTCGTAGGCTCTTTTCTTTGCCCATCGCAAAACCCTTAAAGCGTTGAGAATATCGTGATGAATTTATTGGATTTTCTTGTTGTTGGCGTGTTTACGAGCAGTAGACGTGTTGCTGAAAGCAGCTTTTGTGGCCGCCATACAAAATTGTTAGCCAATTGGGTGACATGAACATGATTAAGAGCACGATGAGCAAAACATGTGTCCATAAAAATTCATGTTATCATGCCATTCATTTAATATTCAATTCAAATTACAAAAAAAAAACCACAGAAACAGAAAACTGTTTAAAATTGAATTAATTCTGAAAAAGTATTTCCTTAAATTGACTGATATTTTTGCTGTCAATAATATCGAAATGGAGTTTCTGCTCTCTCTGAAGCATTGCTCACATTAAGCAAATATTCAACGCACTAAATGGGGCAATAAGGCACAAACTTTAGCCTGAATTCATTAGAATTGTGTAAACATAATAGCATAAGTGAATAGGATTTTGTCATGATAACATTCCGTTTATATTTCAATTGGCGTCTCTTTGTTCGGCAAATATTTGCTAAATATGATAGTGTATGTATTTTTGTGCCTTAGGTTAGGTTAGGTGAAATGGCGGAGCTCGCTTAAAGAGAAACCCTAGAGAAAACCAACCCGTATCCAAAATAAATCTTTATATTAGAGATCTCAGTCACTGATGTCAGAGAGGGAGATGCCAAAAACCTCCTTGTCTTTATGAAAAGAGTAGGGCACTGATCGGCCTAAAATTGTTCTTTAACAGCGGTTCGCAGACGTTTGACGCAATAAATCGATTGTGTGGCATGAGATGTGTGGCAAGTTGCACTATCCTGTTGAAACCAAACATCGTTCACATCAATACCATGAAAAGCGGATACAAAAAAATTGGTTATCATAGTGCGACAGCAGTCTCCATTGACCGTAATGGTGATGGTTGTCCTCATTTTCAAAGAAATAAGGGCCAATGATGCCTCCGCTTCTCAAGCCGCACCAAACAGTCACTCCTAATGAGTGCATAGGCTTCTGTAAGAACACGTTTGGGTTTTCTGAGCTCCAAAATACGGCAAAGTTTGCTTATTAACGTACCCACCAAGATGCAAATGAGCTGCATACGAAAAGCTGATATAGCTCAAGTAAGTCGATTAATTACGATCAGTGGAGATAAATGTACTGAATTTTGTAACAGAATAGAATGACAAAAGTATTGCCAGATTCGAAATTATCGATGGCTCAAATTTAAACCGATAGATTGCCCACCCTATACGAGAAGTGAAAGAAAGTCTCTTCCTTGCCTACCAAAAGGACCATAATAATCGATATTTTGCGATGGATGATCATGAGATTCAAGGACAAAACTCAGTCAATCGTGTCTCGCGGACTATTGCTATGTACTCTCTTGCTGCCAATGAGATTGAGCTTCACTATAATTACATACATACGTAATTGGCTATTGCAACCCTTCAGGCCTAGCTTCTCACACCAATTATGTTGTGTGTGTTAATTTTATACGTGAGTGGCGGGACCTACAGTTTAAATTCGACTCCGAACGACAGATTATTGAGAAACCTTTCATGGCAATTTTATTTACTCTCAGAGTACACAACGAAATATAAAAAATATTTCGTCTGCGAATTCCTCTCAGCAGATTTCTGGCAAAAACTCTGGGAGTAAAATAAAAATTGCCATGGAAAAGTTTCTCAAAAATCTGTCGTTCGGAGTCGACTTTAAATTCTAGGTCCCCCACCACTCATGTATAAAATTAACACACACAACATGAGTGGTGTGAGAAGCTAGGCCGTAATCCTGACTGAAGTGTTGTAATGGCCAATTATGTATCTATGTATGTAATATACAATGTATTGTATTGTATGTATTATTACTGTATAATAAGGGCACAATTGAAATAGTCTAGGCTCTGATAGCCGTCTAGGTCTCTTCTTTTATTATCTCTTTTACTATTTTTCCTAATTCCAACAATTTTTGATTCTTAGGGCCATTATTACAACTTCCCGTTAAAGTTGGTTTTAGTTAAAGGTAACTTTAGCTAAAGTGAACTTTAAAGTCACCTTTAACTGCTTTTCGTTATTACAACCTAACGCTAAAATAAAGTTAAGTTTTTCAAAAATATGGCAGTGCCGGAGCAATGTCGATAACACTGCTCAATTAAACAAAATTTTTTTAAAAGCAGTGGGAACAAGGGCCTCGCTTTTTGTTGTTGTATATGCTCATTGTGTTTATATTTGAAGTTGCCATATTGAAAATAATATATAATATGGGAAGTTCAAACATAAACTTAACTTTAAAAGTTAAAGCTAGGATGATCCTCCCTTTAGCTTAATGATCACTTCTACCATATTGTCCGCTTATAATAATGAAAAACAATTTATCTGCCCGTTAAAATCCTTCCTTTAGTTAATGGCAAGTTGTTATAATGGCCCTTAAAGTGTTTTTTAAAACTTCAGTAGAAAATTTTTAAAAACAAAATGAATTTTACAACATTTTTTTATCGGGTCCGCCATCTAACGTTTTTTTTTTTCAACTAGTGCTTATTTCGTGAATGGTAACACTTAGCTCATGTCTGATTTGACAGATAATTAGTTTTATTATCCTTCCGCTGAACGAATATGGACCATCCAATGCGGTTTCGCTTCGCGAAGTAGGCCTGCGATCGACTTACAGAAGATGCCGATTTTGGCAAAAAAAAAATCATCTTTTCACATGAAGCTCATTTTGATCTTGGCGGGTATGTAAAACAAGCAAAATTGTCGCATTTGGGGCACAGAAAACCCAAACGCATAAATTGAAAAGCCGACGCACCCAAAACGAGTCACTGTTTGGTGCGGTTTTTAGTCCAGAGGAATAATTGAGACATTTATCTTCGAAAATGAACAAGGAGTGGCCGTTACAGTCAATGGCGATCGTTATTGGGCCATGTTGAACGAATTTTTGTTCACAAAAATTCAAGAGGAGGATATTGGCAACATTTGGTTTCAATAGGACGGCGCTACGTGCCACAGACGAAGCTACATTCGATGTTTTGCGTCCTGTTTTTGAAGATCTTATTATCAGCCGCAGAGCTGATGTCATTTGGCCATGGCGGAGCTGCGATTTGACATCGTTGGACTATTATTTGTGGGGTGTCGTCAAAGATAAGTGTTACGCCGACAAGCCAGAGACAATTGACGCTTTAAAGGACAATATTCGTGAAGACATTGGTGAAATACAGCTGCACACAATCGATAATGTGCTTAAAAATTGGACCGATCGTGTAGGCTACTGCATGGCCAGCCGAGGCAGCCATTTGAATGAAATTATTTTCCATTATTAACCGGAAGGATTGTACTTTCAAATAAAATAAGAAATTTGAGAAAATATTCAGTAGTTTTTTTTGTTTAAAGCATTTTCAAAAAAATAAGTTATTTGGCGGACCCTTTAGCATCTTTTAAATGCTTAGATAAACCGCATTTGTCTTCATTAATTCTAAAGCAACTATTCAAGTATTTTGTTTGCATTAACCTAACACGAACCCCTGCCCGTCATGCACCAAGCCATTCTGCAAATATTTAACAACACATAACAACGAGAATGTCATGAGTGTGTCGATGCCAAAGTTGAGTATATTTTAGAAGCGTTTTTTTGTTAAAGTCTCCATTGTGTATATCCATGCATTATCTTGCATTTCAGTTCTTATTACCATTGGCACTGTAGCTGTGTGGCTCTGTGCAACATGTGCAACATGTTGAAGTTCATAAATTTGTTTTGCTGTTTCATTCAACTGTCACTTTTTGCTCTATTCACAGCTCCTCTTCCATTTGTCTGTGTGTACAATAGTGTATTACGGACAATTGTATTCCCCCCTTTGTGGCATTTATTTATTGTTTTGAGTTCTGAGTCTTGAGCTTTAGTTCTCTGTTTTGTTTCTCTTTCTTTATTTCATTATTTGTGCATCATTTCTGTTTCTGCTGTTGCCAAATGAAATTTTATTGTCCCCTCTTCATTTATTCATTGTTTTAAATAACTTGTTTGCCATGGACAGACATAACAACATACAGACAGACAGATAAAGGGGACTTTCTTTTGTGGATTATTTAGTTACAGTTTTATTGATAACTTTTTCACACTTTATTACTTTCAACTTTACTTTCCTTGTCCTTTCTTTTTTTGTACCCCATTTACCCAATGATTTATGTTGTTTGTTGTTGTTGTTATTGCTATTATTGTGTTATAAGAGAGTATATTAAATGGTTAGTAAATTTCATATGAAACTTTTCTTAATCAAAGAAACTTTTCCAAAAGTTGTAACAAAAACTTTGGTTACTAAAAACCGATATCGAACACTTCTACAATCGAATGGCAGGGGTTTGGTTTTTATCGGAATTTATTTATGAATGAAGGAGAAATTATAGCCAAGGATAGTGAGAAAAATTGTAAAATGTATGAAATGGTCCAAAAGTATCAGACAGCTGGTTAAGTCCTCAAAAAAACTATGCAATATGTGCGCAGTAATACTATGTTCAGATATGCACTTTTATTGAGTCAATATTCGGTTAATTGAGTACAATATTTTAAAAGTTCAGACATAATAATAGTGAGAACAAATGGTAAAATGTATGAAATGGTGCAAGAGTATCTGACAGTTGGTTAAGTCCTCAAAAAAACTGTACAATATGCGCGCAATAATACTATGTTCAGATATGCACCTTTATTGAGTCAATATTCGGTTTATTGCGTACAATATTTTAAAAGTTCAGACATAATAATAGTGAGAACAAATGGTAAAATGTATGAAATGATGCAAGAGTCTCTGACAGCTGGTTAAGTCCTCCAAAAAAACTGTACAATATGTGCGCAATAATACTATGTTCAAATATGCACTTTTATTGAGTCAATATTCGGTTTATTGAGTACAATATTTTAAGTGTTCAGACATAATAATAGTGAGAACAAATGGTAAAATGTATGAAATGGTACAAAAGTATCAGACAGCTGGTTAAGTCCTCAAAAAAACTATGCAATATGTGCACTTAACACTATGTTCAGATAAGCACTTTTATTGAGTCAATACTCCGTTTATTGAGTACAATATTTTAAAAATTCAGACATAATAATAGTGAGAACAAATGGTAAAATATATGAAATGGTGCGAGTCTCGGACAGCTGGTTAAGTCCTCAAAAAAACTATGCAATATGTGCGCAGTAATACTATGTTCAGATATGCACTTTTATTGAGTCAATATTCGGTTTAATGAGTACAATATTTTAAGTGTTCAGATATAATAATATACGCAGATCAGCTGCTTATTAAATTTTCATTTGACAGCTGGTAAACAAAACTAATGGTTGTTTCAACAACATTGTTTTCATTTTGTTTTGTTGTTTTTTTTGTCGCTGTTGAAGTTTTAGTTGTCAAATATCAACAGAAAGTGTTCGGATAATTGTAATACGTAACATACATATGACAGTGCTGCATTTTAAGTTTTACTCAATATTATAACAATTTGCGTATTTATTGCGCAATAATTAATTGAAATTTTATATGAAATATTGAGCTCAATAATGGCGTTTATTGCGATTTACGCAATAAAGGTGCATATCTGAACACCGTATAAACCAAGTCCCACCTAATTAATCATGATTAATTGGGAATGACTGAAGTCCTATAGTATACTAGGTGGTGTGTAGGCTTATTAGACGTGAGGCCACGTTTCAAATCAAAGGTCAGACATCTCCAACAAAACGAATTATGAAAATATATTACTTCGGCGACTTCCTCTCAGCAGTCAGTTCTGGCAACAACTCAGAGAGTAAAAAAACAATTGCCCTGAAAAGTTTCTCAAAAATCTCTCGTTCGGAGCCGACTTTAAACTGTAGGTCCCGCCACTCATGTATTAAATTAATACACACAACATAAGTGGTGTTCGATGCTAGGTCGCAATCCTCACTGAAGGCCTCTAATTACCAATTATGTTATGCAAGTACGTAAACATCAGGCAGTCAGAAGGTCTTGATGTTCTATGCATGAAAATTCTCTGGAACCAGCACATTTTTCAAGTGTCGAAAGAAACATTCAAATGCCTTGGTTTCTTAAGATGTTGCAAGAAATATTTCACTTCATCTGATTTCCTTACTAGTTACACCACTTATAACCGAGTGAGAATGGAATACAACTCCCATGTATGTGCCTGGCCGGTGACTCGAAGTCTTTTTTGAAGCTTCAGCTTCTCGTTCGCGTACTAGAAAACGGCGAAGGTGCTTTATAATGACAGGTAAAGTATCCAACTTTATTGATTCATAGGAGCATCCCAGCAAAGTGGCTTAGGTTTCACTGTTCTATCGCTACAACGAATTTTGTTGCTTTTCCAGTGGGTCACATACTGAATTACAGACAGAATTCTTTCTTTGGCTAAACTATTCGTCTGCAGAATTCCCTTCCTGCAGAGCCCTTGACAGTCACTTGTAATATAAATGAATCGAAATTTAATATCCACAAAGCCAACACAGTGAATTATTTAAAAACCTTACCTTAAAAAATTTAATAAAAAGCTCAGGCTATGTATACAACTTTTTTATATATTTTCAGATCATTTGAACAATTTCAATTATTCTAGAGACTCTCTGAATCTCGTCTTATTGAAGCCAAATACTATGCAGTTACTTAACGGTGATTACAACCGTTTATTCACGCTCTTATTGTGTTAAGGGCTGGTTAGTCAAGCGTAGAGAACGTAAAAACGTAACGTACGATGTCGTAAGACTATTTGTGTAGTTATAGAAACTTTAAAACGTGACATCTGTCAACGAAGAATGTAAATAAAAACACACGAACACAACACAATACAAAGAAATTGGTATACAGACATTTGCACGAAATCAGCTGTTCAGAACAGTGATCAGTGTTGTTAAGGTAAAGCAAAATTCAAAAAGTACTTTTAATTGGAAGAAGTTTATATTTGCTTCATAAATTTTATGTTATTACATACATACATACATAATTGGTCATTACAACCCTTCAGTCAGGATTACGACCTAGTTCCTCACACCACTTATGTTGTGTGTGTTAATTTTATACAAGACCTACAGCTTAAATTTGACTCCGAACAACAGATTTTTTTGGGAAACTTTTCATGGCAATTTTATTTACTCTCAGAATTTTTTACCAGAAATCTGCTGAGAGGAAGACCAGCTACTAGACTATGGTGACTTCATTTTATATTATTACAAACATATATTCTTGTAATATTATAGAATATTACATTTTTTTGTTTAATCTGAGTCCAATCAAAAAAAAAAATAAATAAAGAATCATGAAAGAGGGCATTTCTGCTGCAATGCAACTCTGCATACAATAGCCCCATCACTCATATTCAAATATCATGTAAAAACGTGAAGGAATTCTGTTTCATAGAGATCGTTACGTTTTGCTAAAGAGAGAGAGAACTTTTCGACAAGCGTTCATATTGCTCTCCATATGCTAAAAAGCGAACGTACCGTACATTACGTTATTTTCGGCTAACTGACCCATTTGATATGTCCCACTACAAATAAGCTATTCAAGCTATGTAATCCGTTTAGGATTCTAAAAGTAAATCCATTTTTCATTACTAGTAACAATTCAATGCAACAATGATTTTCTAACGTTTCATTGAAGCAAAATTTCACAAGTGATTTGGCGGTTTTCCATCTTTCTGTCATTCAATTCATGTGACACCTATTTTTCAAACTTTTGGTCGTACGAAATTTGAAATTCATAATAAATTAATAATTTTATACTATGTTCAGGCATGCACTTTTATTGAGCCAATATTCGGTTTATTGATTGCAATATTTTAAGTGTTTAGACATACGCAGTTCAGCAAAAATTTAAATATTTGAACTCAAATAATCTTAAGATGCGGGCTTAATGGGGACGATTGCTGTAGACTGTCTAATGGTGAAGGTATAGCACTGGCCATTATATAGTCACCTAGCAGCAACTCGTTTCCTTGCCGTTCACATCCTGAGTTTAAATGAAATGTCCACAAACACTACTCCCTCTTTCCACTTTCCTATAACCTATTTTCCTAAACCTGCACAATGCACTGCATGAGTAGGGGCCATTCCCTGAATGCTGGTTTTACAAAAAAAAAAAAAAAAAAAAAAAAAAAAAAAAAAAAAAAAAAAACCCAGTTCAGCTGCTTATTCAATATTCATTTGACAGCTGGTAAAGAAAACAGCTGGTTTGTTTTGTTTTTGTTTGTCGTTGTTGATATTTGAGTTGTCAAATATCAATAGAATAGAGTGTATTGAGCAATAATTAATTGACATTTTATATGAAATATTGAGATCAATAATGCCGTTTATTGCGATTTACTCAATATACTATAAGTGCATGGCTGAAAATAGTATTAAACAATTAGAAATCGTTTGTTGCGCAACATTTAACATTTCTGCCATTTGTTTCTGACTTAAAATGTGTTCCTCATCCAATACTGTTTGCAATTCGGTCTCTTTAAAATTGTTTGGTGGTCTGCTGCACTTTTCATTTCTCATATCAAAATTGTTATCTCTGAACCTTCAAAACTATATTCTGCATATTGTTTCTGATAGAGCCAACACACTGCCTTCTAGACTACTGCAACTTCAATCCAATCCAATCCTTTTTCATCCAATATCGTTTGCAATTCGGCATCTTCAACCTTTTTTTGTGATCTCCCACGTTCGCTTCTCATAGGGAATGATCATCATATGAATAATTTTCTTTTCAGGAGAATTTTGTCACAGGCTCCAATAACAACTGAACGATAGAAAATTTTATAATTGTCTTCTTCTCATGGTGCGGTTTAAATTTGTCTTTGATTTCATCTGATAAATTCAGCTACAAGTACTGGCATATTGTCTTTGTAAATTTACCCTGGTATTTCTAACAACAACAACAACAATAATTTGTCGTTTAAATGAAACAAAATAATCCTGAATTTTTATCATCCACTTAAAATTAATTAAAATGTCAAATATCATGCATGCATGCATCATCATCATCGTATTGTATTTGTGTGAAACCGAAATTGCCAATGAAATCTTGAATAACAATTACTCTCCTCTATGCCATCTCTCTCTCTCTCCCCTACTACTGCTAATTCCCATTTTCTTTTTATCGTTCTTTTCCCATCTAATTTTCCTTTTTAGACCTCCTTTTTGCTATTTTTATTACAAAGGCAGAGTAAGCATATGGTTAAAAACACAGGCACACTCCTACTTTACCCATACAGGTCCCATAACGGAAAGCAAATTGTACGTTACACTCACACAATATAAGCGAGTGAGTGGGTCATTTTACATAGAAACAGCAAAAAAAATTGAACCTACGTATCGAATAATAGGCAATGAAAGAAGCCCATCAGGCGTGTTTAGGTTAAACAAGACTTCCTTCTCCAACTCTATTCCTTATATTCATTAACGATCTCTTTAACTCCTAACCCTGTGCATTCTTTGGCAGATGACAGCAATATTTGTGACTCATATTCTTTTAATTGTAGGTTGAGCACTTTGAACGTTGAGGCGAAAATGTACTCACTCACATCCGACATACGGCCAATCTCCGAACTGCGTCCAATGAATAGGATCGATTTCAATGCCCGAAAGACGTTCTTACAAGCGCAGCAATAATATTCCATCATCTGTATCTAGCAGATAGTGTGTTGGCTTATTAGAAGTAAGACCTCGGTTCAAACCCCAGCTCAAACATATTGAATAAAATGAAATTCGAAAAAATATTTGATAGGCGACTTCCTCTCAGCACATTTCTGTCAAAAACTCTGAGAGTGAATAACATTTTCAGGAAAAAGTTTCTCAAAAATCTATCGTTCGGAGTCAACTTTGAACTGAAGGCCCCACCACTCATATATAAAATTAACACACACAATATATGTACGTGGTGTGAGAAGCTAGGTCGTAATCCTGGCTGAAGGGTTGTAATGACCAATTATATATGTCTGTATGTACGCATGGGTGTTGTATATATTAGGGAGTCAGAAGCTCTCGGATGTCCCCGGCATGAATTCTTCGCTAGAACCAGCACATTTTGCAAGTGTCGAAAGAAACATTTAAATGTATCGGTTTCTTAAGACGTTGAAAAAAATACTTCTCTCCATCTGATCATCTTACTATTTAGACCACTTACATATACACTCAGTCACAAAAGTATACATACGGTATACTTCGTTGAAAATCTGTATAATTGTCTGACATCTTTCTTCGATTTTAAGACGGTCTTTTGCATTGGTTCAGAAATTTGTGAAATTTGTTAATCGGATGTATACTTTTGTGGGCCTGTGCAGGGCCACAATTCAGTTCAATTTCAGAAATTTTTTAACCAATGCAAAATACAGTCTTAAAAGCGAGGAAACGATAAAGATTTTCAACGAAAACGGATTGGTTAAAAAATTTCTGAAATTTGTTAACCGTATGTATACTTTTGTGGCTGATTGTATGCGACCGTGAATGGTATACAACTCTCATGAATTTGCCTTTGCTTCGAAGTCTATTTTGAGCCTTCTAAACCGCGTACAGCAGAGGTTGAAGGTGCTCATTAAGTAGGGTATCGAACTCAATTGATTTATTGGAGCATCGGCGCAATGTGGCTAGTGTTCACTGTTCTAACGCTACTACAACAACGGATTTTGCTTGAGCTAAATTAATAAATAAGGGATTCTTATCGGGAATCATGTATTCCTACGTAACACTTGTCTTTCTCAACAAGCACATAAGTTTGTGGTATTTTGGCCAGCGTATCCGCACACAGACAAAATTCATTGCTTAGCCGGATTATTCGTATGCGAAACTCTCTTCCTGCAGAGATCTTTCCTGTTACTTACGGTATTATAAAGAGATTAAAATCTAGTGTCCACAAACACTACTCCCTCTTTTCTCCTTCCCATAACATATTTTCCTAGTACGAACACAATGCACTGTATAAGTAAGGGGCCATCCCCTCAGTGTTGGTCGTACATAAATGCTGTTTCTTTAAAAAAATTCATAATAAAAAGTACAAAGAAAATAACCAAATATAAACCACTCAGCCAATACGTCTTCAGAGACCAAAATGGATAGATAGAGCCAAAATAGAAAAAACATCCTCCAAATTAATTGTCCTGACAAATTTCAAGATGCTGCTTGGCGTCAAAAATGATTTCCTTGCCTAGTGTAGGTGCCTCCTTCTGCGATGCATTAATGTGTCACAGTTTATACATTGTCATCATGACCGAATCTAGATATTGGGCTAGAAATAATCCTTTAATGAGCATACTCTGAGTCTACAGTGCCATGTCAATAGATCCCTTATCACCCTTTGGTCTGATCTGGTCTCGTCTCAACGAAGGCTTTCCTGAGATGTCATAGCTGGTGCTTAAACTCACGAGCACACTACTTACTTAATTCGTCATTATAACTCTTGAGTCAGGATTACGGCCTAACTTCTCACACCACTCATGAGCGGCGGGATCTACAGTTTAACCCATTAGTGCCCAGTGGCAACTTAAGTTGCCAGCAGAGGTTGCCTTAGCTTTTAAGCTCTGAGAGGAAATTGAGTGTAAAAAACAAAAGGGTAACCGATAGAAAAAAAAGTAATTCGGGCATTAATGGGTTAAAGTCAACTCCGCACTGACAGATTTTTGAGAAAATTTTCATTACAATTTTGTTTATTTACTCTCAGAGCTTTTGGCAGAAATCATTCTACTGAGAGGAAGTTTCTGAAGAAATATTTCTTTTTATATTTCGTTATTGTCGATGTCTGGGCCAGAGTTTGCACCATTTTTTTTCTTTTTGCGGGAAGGAGGGAAAATGCTTTATGCATTCATGATGGTCGCCACCAGACAGGATATGTCGGACTCTCCCACTGAGTATACCCCGACTAAAAACCCGCCTTGTCTCCTCAGCGGGGAATCATTCCAACTCGGAACCACGGTTGTATTACTTCGAGGTGGACCCCTTTTCTGGCATATGTTCCAGTTCCATCATCGTCAGCCTGTGTCCAGGCTCCGCTCTATTCTCATTCTGCTGCGTCTAGGTCAAATTTCTTCCTTCGCAGGACTTGCTGCATAAAGTGTTTTACTGCGTTCCAGCTCTCTCTACCGTTTATCATTTTCAGCACGACGTTTGTAGGGCTAATGACGCCGATTTCAGCTTCGAGTTTCTGACGGCTTTCGGCCCATCGACGACAGCTGAAGAAAGTGTGTTCGGTTCATCATCTAACGTTTCTTTATCTTCATAGATACAGAATGGCGAGCGGCATTTCCCCATGCGATGCAGGTACTCTCTGAAATATCCGTGAGCGCTCAGCATCTGGGTTATGTAGTAGTCTACTTCGCCGTTTTTTCTGTTTTTCCACACTTGCAACTCGGGAATCAGTTTATATGTCCACCTTCCATGCTGTTTATTTTCCCAGCGAAATTGCCATTTTAAGAAGACTTCGTGCTTTATCGTTTCTATGCTCTGTGGTTGAGTACTTTGCCTGGCGTTGAAGATCATCCGGCGTTCATACCATTTCGGCTATAACTAGGGCAGCTTGTGTCGATACCGTGCAATACGAGGATGTCACTCGTAGAGCAGCTATTCTCTGCGCAGACAGTAGTTTTCTAACCCTAATCCGGGTTTCCAAAGTAGAAGCCCAGATTTCAGTCCCATAGAGGAGTATGATATTTCCAGCCTCCATGGGTAGCTTCCTCTTACTTGGGAAGGGTTTGAATGAACCATGGCCTCACATCTAATAAGCCAATACACTACCTATTAGACTACGGCGCCCTTCTAAGCCAACGCATTGCTCACTAGAATATCGCGATTTTAATCATGTAACTCCCTATTTAAAGTCTAATATCTGGAAGTTTCGGCGTGAAATAACCCATATATCACAGGTTAAAACATAATATAATGCTTCTTCTTGTATGTGTGTTGGGTGTGTGTGTGTGTGTAAATACATTTTTCTAAATTGTATACATAAAATTCACACACAATATGTTTTGCTTTACCTACATATGTACTATGTAAACCGCATATGTGCTCATTTACTCATACATTTCAAACGTATACAGTTAAAGAAACTCTTACTCTCTTAACATTACCACTCACGTAATACAATACATATATTTACTTATACGCTCTCACACTTACACTTACACATGTGTACCATGCTGGAGTAGAGTAAATTGCTGTTCCTGAAAAATATATCAGGTTTAAAGCATACGATATTCAATTCAATTAAATTCTATGGAATCCTTGATTGTTCTGATGTTGTTCTATGGTAGGAGCAGGGTAGAGAGAAAAATGAGAAGAAAATCTGTTGCTTCATTGTATTGGCATCACATACAGTTTTTTTTGTTTTTTCTTTCAAACGCAACAATTGAAATCCTTTTTTTATGTTTTTACGTTTCCTAATACTGCCACAAATATTATGTATAGAAAATTGAAAAGCAGAGGGAAGGCGGGAGAGGGAGGGAGAAAAAAAAATCAAACGTTTGTAATCAAAATTTATTGGAAAAAAATTCTGTTTTACCTGTGAAAAGTAATTTGTCTTTATTTACGTCTCCCTCTCTCTCTCCTTGTTGCCTACCTTTTGCTGGTGCAGGTTTTTAAATGAGAAACACAATTTGTTGGCTTGATGTGTAATGATGTCACATGTCACAAGCCTGATTATTAAATTGTATGGCATCATATAACAACAACAGCAAAAACAAAAACCAATTGTTACTTGCTTTTGAAAATTGAAGCCACATTTAGGACTAGTACTACTACTGCTACTGGTAATAGAAATCCGTAACAAAAGAGGCTGACTGTACCCAAATTGTAGGCATCGATTGCTACTTAGAAAGAAAATAAAACAAAACCCATCCCATTCCATCCCATCAGCATACTTTTAAGGCTCAAAAATATGTAGAGGTACTCGGCACTCGACTTTCGGTACGTGTTTGGATTTTCTAATTAAATTCATTTGCAAATCTCACTCACTCTCTCTCTTCTGGCGAATGGTGCTTGACTGGCTTCTAAAAGTAGTCGAAGTATTTTCCTTAAAATTTTCTTTTTTTCTTCTCTTTTTTTTCTGGGCATTTTTGTTGGCACTCACTACGTGTGTGTCGTCTATTAAATGGGCGTAGGTATTACGGGGGGGTTGAGTAGGTGTATTTAAATTAGGTTTTCGGTTTATTAAATTTGTTATTTAACTACTGCTGCCGTTTTTTTTGTTAACAATTTTATGAAATTTTTATTAACTGCGTGTTAATTTAGGCTTAAGTATGCCTAGACGTATGTTAAATACAAAATTCGTTTTCTCTATTTGCGTCTACATTGTCTTAATGGAAGGCAATTTGAATAAAATGTTTTTAATTGTTTTAAATTTAAAATAAAATTTTTCAATTTTCTAAAAAAAAAAAAATTCTCGCATGAGAGAAATATTTTCCCAATACAATAGTGAAACTAAAAATAAAGCCTTGTATGATGATGGCATTAAGTTAAGTCAACTTTTATGTGCGAATTCGGAAGAAAACATCCAAGATATGCCACTACAAGCAGCATGCTTTGAAAATATTGTGGCCCGTAATCCTCTAGTGCATGTAGTTGAGTGCTAGGTTAGGTTAGGTTAGGTCGGAGTGGTAGCTCTGATATCACAAAGCTCACTTGAGCACGCATAGTGGCCCGTTGTGATGCCAAAGGTGAACGGAGTCCCTGTACTGCCGAGTTCCCAAAAAATCAGAGAAGAGGAAGAAGTTGGTCAGCGCAAGGGCTGCGCTAGTTGAATACTACTTAGACATGATTCCTCTGTGGGCTAACTTTGCGCAAAAGACTACACTTTTATTCACGGCTTTCTTTAACACAAAACAAACTTTTCGGTGTTCAATGCCACTGTACCTAACACAACTCTCGGTTAAAAATGGCTTGACACCACCGAGTTATCGTTCTTCTCTTAGGTTAGGTTAGGTTAGAGGACGTGTACTTGTGAATTAAGACAAGTACAGTACGCGGAGGTCGAATTGACCCATTGTAATACGTCCTAGTTTCTCACACCACTTATGTTGTGTGTGTTAATTGTATACATGAGTGGTTGGACCTACAGTTTAAAGTCGTCTTCGAATGACAGATTTTTTTTTTGAGAAACTTTTTCATGGCAATTTTTATTTACTCTCAGAGTTTTTGCCAGAAATCTTCTGAGAGGAAGTCGCTGAAGAAATACTTTTTGTATTTTGTCTTGACGTCTGGCCTGGGGCTCGAACCCTGGCTTTACGTCTAATAAGCCAACACACTACCTACTAGACTACGGCGAATTCAACATCGGGAATAAATATATATGCGAACATTAAGGCCGGCGTAGTCTAGTAGGTAGTACGTTCGCTTGTTAGGCGTGAGGCCACGGCTCAAACGTGGAGAACAAATATGTATATATGAGAACTCTAAGGCCTCAAGGACAATAGAAATGAATGAATTGCAGCCGCCGTAGTCCAGTAGGTAGTGTGTTGGCTTATTAGACGTGATGTTACGATTCAAACCCCAGCTCAGACGTTTTCAATAAAACGAAACAAGAAAATATATTTCTTAGGCGACTTCCTCTCAGCAGATTTCTGGCAAAAAGCTCTGAGTAAATAAAAAATTGCAGCGAAAAAGTTTCTCAAAAATCTGTCGTTCGGAGCCGAATCTAAACTGTAGGTCCCAAGACTCGGTGTGAGAAGCAAGGTTGTAAGCCTGACTGAAGGAGTACGTATGTACGTATGTATGAATTCCATATGAAAAGTGCATCAGTTTTTTTTTTTTAATAAATTAGTATTCTGTAGAATTCTCTGATGCTAGGAATCCGTTTTGTATTCAGTAAATAAAATAAAAATCCCTCATAAAGTTCTACTTTCCAATGAAACATATTTTTAGTGCAACACTAAAAATTTTTATAATTAATACGACAGAACACGTAATTCATTATTCCCAGTAATTTTAATTTTATCTTCAAGGAAGTGAACATCAAATATGAAAGAGTTTTCTTTTTTTTTTTGCCATGAAATTTTGACAATAAAAAAAACTAAATGATGACGACAAGCAAGCAATGGATGAAGGACAGCAGAAGAGTATCCTTCTAAAAAAATAATTAAAAATTTTAAATGAAAACCCACAGTTGTTGTTGAAATAAAAATTTTTATTTCTTTAAAGCATTTTGAGCAAACGCATGTGATGTGTACTTTCCAATGCATGTTTCCGCAGATTTCCTATTTAATGAAAATGTCTTCCCTTTTTGATTTTGGAATATTATTTACAAAGAGCAGCTTCCAACTCTGCGGAATTAATTAAACCTGACAGGTGAAATTGAAGAACAACTGCTGCTGCTAACAAAGCAACTCCTACAGTTCAAACAGTAGCTGAGACACGCAAATTTCCATCAAACGAAATGGGAGAAATGCAAACAAAAACAAACGAGATGAACTGAAGCAATGGAATTTCTGTCTGAAACAAAGAAAGCAAAACAAATACAAGAGATGGACATTCGAGTCGAGTACGGTTGAGTATAGGAATTCCTTTGGAAAATTGTTGATAGAATCTATGTAAGGCAGTGGGGTTACTCCATCCCCCATCTCCTAAATGGTTCTGCATTTAAAACACTTTTTCAGCAATTTCTTTCATAAGAACGAACACATTTCATACTTTCATCTTCTATTAGTAGGTGAGGCATACGATTTTCATTTTCTGCGAACATTTACAAACTAAACTTCAAATACTAAAAATAGGAGAATATTTTTCTTGCTTCAAAGCTTAGTTTAATTATGAGATCACCAGCCGAATATTAGAAACCCGATGCATTAGCATTGAGGCTTAGTTACCCTCAGCCTAAGGCCCCTTAAGCATAATGATGCCTAAGAAACCGAGTAGCATAGCTTTTCCCAAAGTCCTATTGAAAACCTTTCCTTTCTCTTGTATATCCCCGGACAGTCGCATTCGCTCTCTATATATCGATAGGTTAGGTTAGGTTTGAGGACGTACCCTTTTTTTTACGCCGAGGAGGGGTAAATGTACCTAACCGCACCATAGAGGAAGTCGTCACATCCTCCGTGTGTGGGGCCATCACCCACTAAATCCCCCCCTCGTCTCCTGTGGACTTGTCTGTACAATACCCAGGAGTAAAAATGGCGCATTGTTAAATCGTCCTAGAAAAGTGAGAGAGGGAGGATAGTAAAGGAGATAGGGAAATTGGAAAACGCGAAGACGTAGGAAAAGGAAGATAAAAGAGATGGTGAAAACATAAGAGAGCGCGACTACAACCTTGATGCCCTAGCACTCCTCAACCAGCTGAATCTATTTATGAATCTATAAAGAGCCCAAATGTTCGAAGAAGCCCCTATCCAGGGTCCTCAAATTACTAAGGGACTGGGCAATTGCAAAGCAGGTGTTCGATAGTTTCGAAATCTTCCTTATCCCAACATATCCTCCAATAGTCCGGCTAGGTTCTATTCCAGATCCATGTCAGCGATCTAATCTAGCAGTGCTCTGTAATGAAACCAATAATTAAGCTTCGCCTAGAAGCAAACCTGTTCTTTCACTGTCTATATCAGGCCATAGACACTCTAAATACATAACATCTCGACTAGCAACGCCTCTGCTCTTCCCCTGTGACCCATCAAGTGATGAGACCTCAGAAGTGGCAGATTGTGGGATCACGACCAACTATCAAGTCACTCTCAGAATCTGAACCTAATCTAGTAACAGCATCCGCCGTCTGATTTCCGAGTATGCTGCCGAGTATGTCCTGGAACCTAGCACAGACAGATACGATCTGGTCCATAGGTCCTTACAGGTTCTTTGTACTCACGAAAAAGCCGTGATTTACACCAAACCGACGCAATGGCCCTTAGCGCAGCCTGACTTGAACGATGAAATTTTTTTTTTTTTGGTAAGAATGCAAGTATGTTTACTATATACCCAGAAATATCGTATCTTAGCCAATACACAGCCGTATAGTCAAACCTTTAATCTTGTAGAAGAGTAATAAAACAGACATGGGGACCTGAAGATCTGGTTGTGCTCCATGAATGTAGCCTTCATGGGCATTTTCAAAAAAAAAAAAAAAAAAAAAGAAAACAAGAATTCGAGATCTTGTGAACTTGAAAAATTAAAAAAAAAAAACAAATGTGCGAGGCAAGAAAAATTATATTAAATTACACTTAGCCACAAAAGTATACATACGGTTAACAAATTTCAGAAATTTTTTAACCAATGCAAAAGGCCGTCTTAAAATCGAGGAAAAATGTCAGACAATTACAAAGACTTTCGACGAAAACGGATTGGTTAAAAAAATTTTGAAATTTGTTAACCGTATGTATACTTTTGTGGCTGAGTGTAATTAAAATAATTAAAAATAACACACAACATAAGTGGTGTGAGAAACTAGGTCGTAATCCTGACTGAAGTGTTGTAATGCCCAATTATGTATATATGTCTGTATGGAATATCGTTTTACGAACATGTTGCATTTCCCTCACTTACAGCAATTCTAATTCATCTCGCAAACATTACTGTATTCACATCAAGGCACGCTCACGTTTGTTCGTCAAGGCAAATACTATTGAGGAACGGCTATTGCATAAGTAGCTCTTAAGTTTTACTATTGCTACCAAGCTCTGTGTGCTACACCATCAGGCAACTAAATTATCGTCCAATACACACCAATCGACGGTTGCCAATAAATCAATTCAATACAGTGACAAATTTACACTTAAGGGGTCTCTCTAAGTTAACGATCCTGCGTACTACCCGTGGTACACGTCGACCGATGAGACAATCTAGTGTGGACCATCGGTGGTACGCGCCGCCCGTTAAGGTTGTCTAGTACGGGCCACCGGTGGTTCGCACCGGCGTTAACATATTAAGGGAACAGCTAGAGTGTGTGATCACTAACATTTTTGAAGCCGCCATAGTCTAGTAGGTAGTGTGTTGGCTTATTAGACGTAAAGCCAGGGTTCGAGCCCCAGGCCAGACATCGAGACAAAATACAAAAAAAGTATTTCTTCGGCGACTTTCTCTCAGTAGATTTCTGGCAAAAACTCTGAGAGAAAATCAAATTGTCAAGAAAAAGTTTCTCAAAAATCTGTCGTTCGGAGTCGACTTTAAACTGTAGGTCCCGCCATTCATGTTTAAAATTAACACACACAACATAAGTGGTGTGAGAAACTAGGACGTTGTACAATGGGTCAATTCGACGGGGCAAGTACACGTCCTCTAACCTAACCTAACCTAACATTAACAGTGATGAACTCTAAGAAATCTGCTGAGAGGAAGTCGCCGACAAAATATTTTTTTTGTATTTCATTTTGTTGGAGTTGGATTGACCTGGGGTTTGAATCGACGCCTCACGTCTAATAAACCAACACACTAGACCAACTAGACTGCAGCAATTTCATAACAGGCACTCTAGTTTTAGATAGTTTTAGATAAAATGCAGATAAACTATCCTTTTCCATTACTTGCGATTGTTAAAATGTTAGGCTCCTCGGATTTTCTTCAAGCACTAACGGCCATTATTACAACTTGCCGTTAACTAAAGGGAGGATTTTAACGGGCAGATAAATTGTTTTTCATTATTATAAGTGGACGATAAGGTAGAAGTGAGCGTTAAGCTAAAGGGAGGATCATCCTACCGGCAACTTTTAAAGTTAAGTTTATAAGTGGACGATAAGGTAGAAGTGAGCGTTAAGCTAAAGGGAGGATCATCCTACCGGCAACTTTTAAAGTTGAGTTTATGTTTGAACTTGCCATATTATAAATTATTTTCAATATGGCAACTTCAAATATAAACAAAAAGAGCAAATACAACAACAAAAAAAGGACCTTCGTTGACACTGCGTTTAAAAAAAAACTTCTTTAATTGAGCAGTTTTATCGACATTGCTCCCGCACTGCCATATTTTTGAAAAAGTTAACTTTATTTTATCTGTAGATTGTAATAACGAAAATAAGTTAAAGTTGACTTTAAAGTTCACTTTAGCTAAAGTGAACTTCAACTAAACCCTACTTTAACGGCAAGTTGAAATAATGGCCCTTACATTGCTAAATACAGGTGCTACTCGAACAAGGTTAATGCTTTCATCTGCCATTGCACATCTTGATCTGTTCCAGGATCTTATGGTATTTATTTGCAGTAAAACAGATTACAAACAACCAAACATATTACGTACATACAGAATGAACGTTAAGCTTCATTTAATTTTGAAATGTTTCAGTCAAACAGATACAGAAGCTCCATAAAAAAATATCATTCGCTTTACAGATACATACATACATACATACATACGTACGTACATTAATAATGTATTTTCATATATGTATGAATTTATTTAATTTCTTTTGTTGTTGTTGTTCGTGTTGTTGTTATTGTTTGTTTTATGGCTGAAATATGTACATATTTTTCGGTTTTTCATTTGTTCTTATGTTGTTCATTCAGTTTCTCGTTAAATTTCTTGGAAATTTTATTGAAAAATTTCATCGTTTTTCCTGTGAATGCATATGTTTGTTTGTAAATTTCTTGTGTCGTATACCGCAACATCATCATCATCCTCATTGTCATTTCGCATCGATATATTCATTAGCATCATCATCATCATCATCATCATCATGATGGAATGTATTGCGCTCCTTTACTTGATTGATGGCAAATTCGTTTCAGTTTTTTTTTATTTCCTTTCCTTCTTATTGATTATCATCCACAATGACATTGACAGTTGGCTTTACATAAATATGTACATATGAGCTGTCCTGCTTCGCTTACTCTGTCTTTGTTTTTCCGTTCCCTCAATTGCTTGTTAAATAAACAAAAAATATTCATTTGGAATAAATTTCGCAGATATTTGATTATGATTTCCATAAACATCTTTTATTACATATCAATACTGCATGTACTCCAGCATATGGAGTCTTTATGCTCAAGGTTAAAAGGAATGGCGACTGTAAGAAGCTGTAGATAACATCTTTGCCGTTTTAATCGCCAAATATGTAAGAGGAGACATCTTTTCAAGGATAAATAAAATAAATAACCTGAGTTAAGTTAACACAGCTTATATGGTAGTGTGTAGTGAAATTTAATGTGCCCACTAAGTATCCACATGGTTAGCTGAAGATATGAACAGAAGGCTTTGAACTTTACACCTTTACCCTTACATCTGTATGTACATACATATAATTAGTCGCTACCGATATATGTATGTACCCATCTGTAAATATCCCATTGCCATTCCTACGACGTACAAGAAACCATTTTTAGGAATTAGAGAACGTTTAAAAAAAATTTTTAATTTTTTTTCTTTTTCTAATTAGAACCTGATTTATAAGCTTTTTTTAAAAACACTTTAAAATACGTTGCAAATTTAATTGCGTTTAATTTACAAATTAAAAAAATGGTAAATTTAAACAAGAAAAATATTTTTAATTTTTTTCAACTGAATTTCTGAGTCCTAGAAAATGTTGTTAAGCAAACTAGGCATACTCACTCATTCAGCACAGGCAACAAATACAACATTCTGTTTTGAAAAAGAAAACAAACAAAAAATAAAAAAAACCCTCAGCAACAGCTGAACATCATTATTACGATCTAATAAAATGATTACGATAAAGAAACCCTTTACGATGTTAATTATTATTAATGAAGATGCGTTAAACAAAACAGAGATCAATAAACCTACAGCGTAAATATGCAAATGGCAATAGTAAATGAGAGAGAGAGAGAGAAAGAGCGAGAATTTATAAATGAGAAAAATTAAAAGCAAAATTTTTTAAAAAAAAATAGAGAGCCTAACAAAAGCATGAACAGTTATGTTTACAGCAAACAGGGGAAGAAAATAATCTGATTGTTGTTCTTATAAAAAAAATTCACATATTTTAGGTTATAATGGCGTTAAAGTTTTCTTATTGATTTACCTGTTACTTGCTTATTCTTCTTCTGATTTGATGAAAAATTCTTAATAATCCAACATGATGCTTCTAGAACACTTTAACTTTTTGCTTTTTTTAAGGAACACCCGCACTTACACTTATTTTTTCGCCTAAGCATTCAACACTTTTTTATTCAATAAATATTGAAAATAATTACTCTTTTTTGATATAAATTTACAATTAGACTTACATAGGCACATACTTAGCACTTTCTATTTATTTTATTTAAATTATTTAACAAGCTTTCAAAAGAATTCTAATTATTTCCCGTCAATTACTTATTTTCAACGCCAATCGAACAATAGACGCGCGTTACACTCTCAAAGTAAACTGTTAACTGGCGAACAAACAAACAAGTAATGTTTAGTATTGCCATCTTCGTTTCTATCGAGCTGGTACTCATATAGTACAAATAGGGATTCTTTAATTTAAAAGTACTTTAACAGTTTACATATGTAACTGACCTACATATGGATTTTCCCTGCTTAACACTAAAAAACGTACGAAAATTGCTGAGCAAAAAGTGTAATAAGTACTCTCTCTCTGTCCCGCACTAAATATTTTAATCACTTATGTGCGTAAGTTTAGGAAACAGGCAACACTGTTTACACACTCAATATGAATAGAGAGAAGTGATTGAATCATAAGAATAACAATAACAACAATGCAATTATATTTTTGCATACGTCATTAGAAGAGCATAAAATTGGTGAACTTTGAACAAGTCTTTCTCCAATTTTAAGAAAACCAACCACAACAATAACAACGAATGCATTGTGAAAATATTTTGTGTTGTACTTTGTTGTTGTTATCAGAAAAATATTTTTGTTTGTAAACATGTAAACATGCAGTTTTTAATGACGACCGCGAAATGTACCAAGGATGGGAGTTTTTTATTAAGAATTAAAGTTATTAGCACATTATACCATTTTGAAGTAAGAAGTAAGGTACTTACTGGAATTAAATTCGATCGTAGGGTATTTTAGTTGGTTATACCCTACGTACGTAAAATTAAAGCCAAAATTATTACGAATTTATTTTCGTATTTTAGAAAAATTATAGGAAATAGGTAGTAAAAATTTTTTGTAAGCTTTCTAAAGGAGTTTTTGGAGAACTTCTCTGCCGGTTAAGTTCAACAAGTTCTATGAAAAATATCGATATGGGGTAAACGGTGTCAGGAATTATGCACTTATTTTTTATTTCTGCATATTTCATATCACTTTTACCTTCTCTGACCTTAGTTTATTAGAGAACTAACAGTGTGCTCTCTTTAAATTAACTTTTCAACTCTCTCTCTCTCTCTCTCCAATAACATTGATATTGATGTCGTCTCATACTTCCAATGCTTCATAATGTTGTTCGTTTACATTTCTTCCGTACCATTAACTTGTTGTTGTTGTTTACGATATTGACACATGACATTGTTGTTGTTTTTGTTTTGTATTTTTTGTCTTATGCTCACTAGCTCTCTTGCTCTCTGTGCTAACCAGCGTTGCCAGTATTTTTTAAGTATATTTTTGGGGAAAAAAACCTAGCCTTTAGAAAAAAACTAGTTTTCTACGAAAGTACCAAAATTTTAAAAGAAAATACCGGAGTTCGGTGTCTCTGTTACTTCCCCGTGTTGGTGTTTCTTTGCTAACTGGCCCGGAAGTAGAAACTTCACGTTATTATTATTGAATTTATTGAAAATTGAAATTTGTTGAAAAAAACTTGTTTGTTAGCAAACAAGTTTAATGAAAACTTTTTTCAACTCGAAAAACTTGGAAGAAAAAGATAAAACTTGGGAAATGGCAACGCTGCCTGATACCCATTTGAGTTGGGCACTACTATATATCGTTCTGCGACAGCTATACGTCGTTCTTGAGTTCATTACGTTGGAAATTGGTGCCCTGTTAACCATAGCCGCTTAACAAAGTATAGAAAGTATGGTCGTTTGGGAATATTTGCGTCCCGATGGTAACATAGTAGAGAAATTTAAGAAGACTGAAAGCGTTAGAGAGATGTGGTCAAGCCTGAGAATATCCTTGCAATGATGATTAGAAAGAAAATATTTTTTCTATTCAAAATTCTTGTCAACATTTTTGTTTTTTTGTCACATACCAGGCCTACAGAATGATGTAGTAAGTAAGGCCGGTTAACAGAAATATTTAAAAGCTTATAACTCTGGATCGCTTGGGCCAATTGAAATGAAAAGGGTCTCATTAAAAGGTTGTGATATCGTACTTTGAGGTCATATTGAAATGAAGAAAGGCAACTGAATATTAGGAAAACATTAAATTTTGAAAGTACCCCTTGAAAGTACTTCTGTTCCTAGCAATTGAGCATATCTTACAATTCATTACGCATATAAAATCCATTTCATATTGTCATTAATGTCAGCAGGCTATACATAACAGACTTTCAATGTCGATTTTTCGATAGAAACAGAAAATTGTCGCATATGTTGTTCGGAGAACCCAGTGATGAAAGCTATTGCAAACGGAAAAATTACTTACGCCCTGAGTCATATTCTTATTGAAGTGTTAAAGTGAAAAGGTGGCAATAAAAATTAAAACTGACGAGTGTAACAAAAATTGCATCGAACGCACATACTTAAAAATTTTTAAAATCGGCCATGACCATTATCTTATCCGGTTCAGACTAGATAAGTCAGTTATCTATTCAAAAATCCAAGTTAAAGAACTTCCCGTTTGTAAAATTAATATATTTTTAAACTAAGCACGTCATATGTATTGTTATTGTGATCCATATTCAAATCCCACAGAGAAGGTGAAAAATTTTCAGCCTTCGACTTTGAGTTTATAAAATTTTGCGGTTTCGATACCTTTCAGATAATCCATTTGAGACCTGACCCTTGAGCAAGCTTTGCTACCTCTTGAAAAAGGATTAGGAATCAATTATGTATTCACAGAGGACGTTGTTTCTAGACAAAGACGAATGGCAGAAATTTTAGAATTTTGTAAGATCTGTTACAGTGTACTAGTCTTCCGTTCAGCAAAGAAAACTTAATCAATGGCACCAAATCCATTCAAAGTAATAATAAGACTTTAGAAGAGGTGTTTATATGACAACTCCTTTGTTGCAAAAAAAAAACTTCACCAAACAGAACATTTGACGTTTGACGGTGGTCCTACACAGTATCCTAAACACCCTCTAATCTAATGAGGCATAATGCATTACCATCATAAAGTAGATAACAAAGGATTTCTTTTAAGACTACCCCACAAAAAATAGTCCAACGGTGTCAAATCGCAGCTCCGAGGTGGCCAAACGACATCAGCTCTGCGGCTGATAATACGATCTTCAAAAAGAGGGCGCAAACATCGAGTGTAGCTTCGGCTGTGTGGCACGTAGCGCCGTCCTGTTGAAACCAAATGTTACCAATATCCTCCTCTTCAATTTTTGTGAACAAAAATTCGTTCAACATGGCCCGATAACGATCGCCATTGACTGTAACGGCCACTCCTTGCTCATTTTCGAAGAAAAATTGCCCAATTATGGCTCGGGACCAAAATCCGCACCAAACAGCGACTCGTTTTGGGTGCGTCGGCTTTTCAATGTATGCGTGCGGGTTTTCTGTGCCCCAAATGCGACAATTTTGCTTCTTTACATACCCGCCAAGATCAAAATGAGCTTCATCTGAAAAGATGATTTTTCTTTTTGCCAAAATCGGCATCTTCTGTAAGTCGATCGCAGGCCCACTTAGCGAAGCGTTGTTCAAGCGTATACACAACCATATTCGTTCAGCGGAAGGATAAAACTAATTATCTGTCAAATCAGACATGAGCTAAGTGTTACCATTCACGAAATAAGCACTACTTGAAAAAAAAAACGTTAGATGGCGGACCCGATATAAAAATGAATGTGTGTTTATTTGTTTGTGGGTTTGTTTGTTTGTTTGAAGTCTATAGACGGCTAAACGGCTGGACCGATTTTCTTGAAATTTTAACAGTACCTTCCTGTATGTCTGGAAGGAACTATAGGCTACTTTTTATTTTAAAATTCAAGTAGGCGAGGTACCACGCCCACATACCCAATAAGTATTCAATGTCGCATATCTCATAAACTGCAACAGCTAGAGTCCTAAAATTTTCTATGGACGGCTTTGACGTGTATATGAACAAAATGGGCGAATTGGCTATAGTGGGCGTGTCACCTCCCATAGTCTATATATATAAAAATGAATGTTTGATTGTATGTACCTTATAGAATCGTAAACTATGCATTTGATCATGTTATGATCTTTAGTAAAGTTGTTGCGCATGAGCCGGGGAACGTTTCTAAGTTGGTATGACCAATTTCCGAGAGGTGCCGCCACTGAAAATTACTCAAAATGAATTAAATCGTAAACTGTGCATTCTTTAACAAAGTTGTTACGCATTAGTCGACGGATGTTGGTGCGACTAAATTTCGATGGATGGCGTCACTGAAAATTATTCAAAATGAATGACAAGCAATTGGTCGACCTACAACTCAAGCACGGAAGAAAAGAGCATTACGAGCCTCAGAATCAGACGAGCATTGAGACTGGAAAATCTTCGAGTGCATGCCGCTGAGAACCGTTCGCTTGAACCACTTGAACAACGTGAAGTGAGATCAGAAACTGAACGACTGCGTACTACTCAGGCCCGTTCTTCTGAATCATCAGGATAACGGGAAACAAAATCAATAAAATGATTCAAAATTAATTGGACATTTGTGTAATGTCTTTCCTTCAAATTTATTTTGGTTGGTGGCGCAGCAACATGCGCAGGGTACAGCTGGTGTTTGTATAAAAATTGTGGCATGGTTTGAGCAGATATTAACGCATTACTGGCAATCACTATGAAATGGAATTGAACAGTTCGAGTGATAGATTGTAATGAAATGGAAATAAATACTAATAAAATAAAAATAAAATTCGAAAATTACTCCAATGGAAGGCGTGATCCGACAATTTTTATGCATCAAACTAGTTTGTATGTCTGATTTTTACTACTTTAAAGTTGCATTTCATTAAAAATTCCCAACTTCATAGTGATCATTTCATCATTTTAACCTTGATGAACATTTCACCAAACAAACCAAAATTTGAACATTTTCACACCCACTGTATTTGAATTCTATACATAACATCCTCCATACCCATGTTTATGGGTAGGTAGGTACACATGCTTAAAATCTAATACAGAAATAAAATGAAAATGTTACAATAATTCCTTGTTTTTTGTTTGGTACAGAGATTTATTCTCTCCTCAGTTGTTTTAACATAAAATTCCGAAGAATAACAAGCTCAGATGCCAGAGATGGATAAATTGAAATTAAAACGTGCTAACAAGGTGGTGGTACATCGTTTTAACATAAGAGCGTCACACGTTTTCTTTTAAAAATAAAACGTGAAATTTAAACCCCAGAAAATATTTCATCGGCGACTTCCTCTCAACAGATTTCTGTCAAATCCTCTGAGAGTAAATAAAATTGCCATGAACAAGTTTTTCAACAAATCTGTCCTTCGGAGTCGACTTTAAAACTATAGGTCCCGCCAATCATGTATGAAATTGACAAACACAACATAAGTGTTATAGGTAGCTAGGTCGTAATCAGAGATCAGCAATGAGTATTCAAAACGATGAGTAAATTCGAATCATACTCATAATTTCTGATACTTATACGCATTCATACTTATTTTAATGTCATACTCATACTACTCATATTCAATGTTTGAAATACTCATGGTACTCATACTTAACAATACGCATGATGTTATTGATTTCGACTCTCCTTTACTCAACATTTACAAGAATCACAAAATAAATATGATACGAACATACGAACACTACAATACTCACTAGAAGGTTGTGTGTTTGCTTGATGTCTTTGTCTTTTTCTTTCTTCTTTTTTTGTAAATGCAACAACAACTAAGACTGTAAATTTTGATGAATGATTCGAATCACTCGAATCATTTATGAGTATTATAAGTATTTTTCTAAATTCTCTAAATGAGTAGGCTTATGAATCAAACATATTTCGAATGGTATGAGTTTGATGTCAACGTTGTACTCATACTCATTGGAATCTGTACTTATAAATCAATGTTGTAGTGAGTACGAATGAATCAGAGTAGTTGAATTTCAATACTGTTGACTCACTCATACTCAAAATTTCATGAATACTTATGAGTAGCGATAAAGCGAATCATTGCTGATCTCTGGTCGTAATCCTACCTGAAGGGTTGTAATCAGCAATTATATATGTATGTATGTTAACGTTCACTATTTAGAATAAGAAACGACTCCGAAGTTCATAATATTAGGATTACTTTTTAATAAATATGCGACTTAAAAAGTATTATAGAAACCTTCATCCGTACCCCCTCCTCCTAGACCTCATATATACTCCTCAACATCTTTAACACGTTGACTGCCACGTCACCCATATTCAGGTGACAGTAAAGTTTCTGATCGGGCAGCATCGATCATATTGGGGTGACGCTTATTTGACTACTTGCGTACAGTCGTACGCATGGCCTAAAGGAGATTTTACTGTAAACGCCCGTGGCACTCAACGTGTTAAGACGCACATGTGTATATGGAAATAGCGCTAGCAATGGTTTTGTTTACTCACGAGTTGCTGAAGATAGATCGTATAATGACTACCGAAGCTAATATCAGATTTTTAGGTCAGCGAGCCCTCGCAGTCTCAACTTAAGGAATGGACAGTCATTCCGCTCAAAAAAACAACTCTCGCTCGCTGTTCTTGTCCAGAATGAGGAGATGAGGCACATTACTCAGAGCTGACTATCACTCGATTTAATACTTGCCTGAGTAACGAGGATATCCTTCTTAAAGCGCGGCGATCTTTTGTTGACTGTATCATCATTCTGCACAGAGAATACTTCGAATAATTTCTGGATTTTAAATCTTAAAATCATTGAAATGAAAAAAGTTTTGTGGCATCTCATATGTCTTTTGAATGCGACACGCTCATCAAGTCTAGTGTTCTAAAACATGTAATGTTACCTCCTCCAATATTTTCCTGTCATAATATACTGTATTAAAGGAATAACATGGGAGATTTAGAATAACATAAGCAGCCTTAGTTAGAGAATGGTATACCACGAACATCGAAGGTATGCTGAGTGATAACAAAGAGGGGCTGCCATCCAAAATGTATCAATACAAAGTTTGTATGCAGTTCTACTACTGTATATAAACTATGTAGATATGCGAAGTAACCAAACAATGCTTCAACTATAAATTCGATGCCTGATTGCTTTTTGACTGCGTTAAAAATACACATTGACGACGTTTTGAAATGGAATACATTGTATATATTTTGTACAGCGGCATTATGAAACACGATACTTTGTTCAAACACAAAGCAATTAACATTTTGGAAGGCAGCCAGGATATTGCGAAATACACATAGTACTGAAGCTATTATTATAGGCCCTGACTCAATAGATAACATGCTGTTATCAGTAGCCCGAACAGATGGCCATAAAGGACAAGAAATAAAGTATTTCCTTACAGATGTGGAGGTCATTTGTAACCGTCCTATGTTAGAATTTAGAAATTGTTTTTAGATTTATATGTTTGGACTTAAGATTTCAGGCTACTGCTGAGGCTGGTGCTCCAGTAAATATATGCTGTCCACTAGAGATCATTAAAATTTATCAGTTTCTGCTTACAGTTACTATGATTTCAGCTTGGTTTATACACGATACAAATTTTTGAGAAACATTTCATAGCAATTTTATTTACTCTCAGAGTTTTCTGCCCAAAGACTGCTAAGACATACTTCGTTTTGTTCTAGTTGAAGCACGAGCTCTGGTCTAATAAGCCAACACACTACATATTAGACTACGGCGACTTCATAATCATATACAGTCCAGCAAAAGGGACTTGCTTTATCTCTTTTTTCTTCGAAACTTTTAGCAGAGTTTAGTGTTTAATGCGAGAAATCCTTCGCCTTATAAAATATTGTTTATTGAACAAATCCTGCACTTTTCCTATACGGTGTTCAGATATTCAACTTTATTGCGTAAAACGCAATAAACGCCATTATTGAGCTCATTATTTCATATAAAGTTTCAATTAATAATTGCGCAATAAATAAGCAAATTGTTATAATATTGAGTAAAACTTAAAATGCTGCACTGTCATAGGTGTGTTTAGTGAGCCTATTACAATTAATCGAATTATTAAGACAAACAAAAAATGGCTACCAAAATAAAAACAATCAGCTGTTTTGTTTACCAGATGTCAAATGAATATTGAACAAGCTGAACTGCGTATATTATGCCTGAACACTTAAAATATTGTACTCAATTAACCGAATATTGACTCAATAAAAGTGCATATCTAAACATAGTATTATGGCATTTAATTGACATGTTAGTAAGGTCAAGAATATTACATTTTTGTATACCAAAAAGTATTGAAAATATTGAAATTAAAGTATTCCCATCTCTGAAGTATTGGTACACAGTATATAGTCTTTCTCTCTCGCACTCTCTCACTCACTCTCTGTGCACTTTAAAATTGTATAAAAATGTGATTCTTTTCATTTAATACATGCATAATATTTCAGTGAATTTTTCTTTTTATTTTTCATTTGAAATTTTCAAATTGTATACATTCAAAAAAAAAAAAACATACATACATACATACATACATACATATGCATACATATGTACATATATACATATGAATGTGAATGTATATACTGACGCATATCAAAGTTTTCAGTGAAATTGTCAGGTTTTTATACTTGTTACACATGACATTGACTTTCATTTAAAGCAGGAGAAGAAGGTTGAATATTTAAATCACTCGCACACAAAAACACTCGCTGTCTCGCTCTCTCTCTGTTATCCTTACTACTTCCCAAAGTTCTCTTGCATATATTTCACAATCATATAAAATGTTTATAAAACTTGTCTAACTTATGCACACACACACACAGCAATAAACTGTGTGCCCGCCATATTTAAAAAAAGAAGAAAATACAAACACTTTAACTGTTGTACACACATATATACATATTTGTATAACACACGCACACACATGTCCTTATAACATATACAGAGAAGAGAACATAATTTTGTTGTTTGAGCACACATAACAACTTCAAGGTATTAATGGTAAACACAAAAATATATAACCTTTGTTGTTGTTGTTGTTGTCTGCTTAATATTAAAATAACTAAAATGACTGTAGAAAAAAACCTGGAGCTCAAACACATAAAGGGTGGGCCATTTAAAAGTTTAAATTTAAAAATGAAAAAAAAGAAAAACAAAATCGGCTTGAAATTTCGCAAAATTTATTTTTTTTTTGTTGTGAAGTACAATTGTTACGATTAGAAATGGAATACGATTTCATTCATATGGCTGCCGCGGCTGGCCTCATAGAACCTCATTTGATCGCATGAATTTTCGTGCATTTTTTGAGTGTATGGAGGGGTTGTAGCTCGGCAAAGGCATCAAGAATGTTGGTTTTCAAATGCTCACTTGTCTCTGGTTTGTCTTCATAGCAATTTTCTTTAATGGCTCCCCATAGAAAATAGTCTAATGGTGTCAAATCACAGCTTCTTGGCGGCCAGTTGACATCACCATTTCGTCTAATTAAACGGCCATGAAACGTTTGGCGCAATAAATCGTTTGTGGCATAAGATGTGTGGCAAGTTGCACTATCCTGTTGAAACCACATCAATATTATGAAGAACGGGTACAAAAAAATCGGTAATCTTGGTGCAATAGGTGTCTCCATTGATCGCAATGGTTGCACCGTCCTCATTTTCAAAGAAATATGGGCCAATGATGCCTCTGCTCCATAAGCCGCACGAAACAATCACTCGTAATGGGTGCATTGGCTTCTGTAAGACCTTACTTACTTACTTAATTGGCCATTTGCAACCCGATTAACGGATTGTGGCCTGCCGCAACACATCCTTCCAGCCGCATCTGCTTCTTGCGCGCCAGTTGGTCACACCAATCGATGACAGGGCTTCCACGATTTGGTATTTCCAACGGATACAAGGTCGTCCTCTTCGCTGACTTCCGCAGATCCCCGCATCAAATACCTGTCTCGCTGGAGCATCCTCCTCCATTCGAACGACATGGCCGAGCCGCTGGATATTAATACGCTGCACAACGTCCATGTCGTTGAGGAGCTCATACAGCTCACTGTTGTATCGGATGTGGAAATCATCGCCAACTCGTACTGAACGGAAGATCTTACGCAGTACTTTTCTCTCGAACACTCTCAAGGCTGCTGCATCAGTACTTAATAGGGTTCATGCCTCTGCGCCGTAAAGAAGCACGGGTAGGATGGACGTCTTGTAGAGTGTTAGTTTTGTCGTACGAGAGAGGTCTCTGCTACTCAATTGCCTATTGAGACCATAGTGGCACCTGTTGGCAAGAGTGATCCTGCGCTTGATCTCCAGACTGACATCATTTGTGGTGGTAACGGCGGAGCCAAGATAAATAAATTCCTGTAAGACCACATGCGGGTTTTCTGAGCCCTAAATACGGCAATTTATATACATACATAATTGGTCATTACAACCCTTCAGTCTGGATTACAACCTAGTTTCTCACACCACTTATGTTGTGTGTGTTAATTTTATACACGAGTGGCGGTACCTACAGCATTTTGTAACAGAACAGCATGACATAAGTATTGCCAGATTACTGAAATAACCGATGGTTCAAATTTAAACCGATAGATGGCCCACCCTATTAATGCATACTTCTTATACATACCATTTATACGTATGTTGCCTTTCTCTTTAGCGAACCAAACACACAATTTAAGAAGGTAAATATTTTCTTTTATTTATTTATTGTTGTGTGTGCAATTTAAGCAATTAAACTGGAATTTTATTAAATTCTTGTAAAATGCGAATTAAAATTAAACTGAAGGGAGGGATTTTTAAATATTTTAACAGCTTCCCACACAAACAAAATTAATTTCACAGATTCAGCATTTGTTTTGTGTACATATTCACTCGTTAAAAGAATATTTCATTTGCAAGACTTTGTTTAGATAATTAAGTAATGAAATGTCTGTCTGTCTGTCTGTATGTATGTATGTATGTATGTAAAGTAACAAAATAAAATCTTTAAAAGAAGTAATGAGGGATTAAAAATTATTCTAAGTGGTCTGTTCAATAAGCCTGTGGATTCTTGCGAATATAACACAGATTTCCATATAAAAGAAACATTTTTGATTCCCTAAAGAAGTTTTCCAACGTTTCTTCAATTTTTGTTTAGACCAGGCTACTTGATACACTTGTTCTCATCCTTGCTTTATCTTGTTGCAAATAAGGCGCCTTAGTCTAGTAGGTTGTGTGTAGGCTTATTAAACGAGAGGCCTTGGTTTAACTCCTGGCTCATACAGTAAAAAAACGAAATACGAAATACGGACTTTCTCTAAACAGCCTTCTGACAAACGCTCTGAAAGTGTAAATAAAGACGTTCGACTGTTACTTCGACTCCCTAAGCATGAAGGTAGCAATAGAGTTGACCCACTTGCAAAAACGGGTACAACAGAATATTCAATTGAATTCGTACATGAGGTTAACATTCCCCTGCTTAGGGGCAAACAAATGGTCGCACACAAACGTCACTCATTTACAAAAGGGATTGTTGAGAGACCAGACAGTTCTGGCTCAACAGGCAGAATAAAATTTGCATTAAATCCATAGCAGTTATAATGGGGCACAAAAACTGAGGCTGGAAAGACGTCAAAAGCTGTAACGATTGCGGTTGTTAAATTAGGTTAGGTTAGGTTAGCTTCTGTCAAATCTTAAATTGGCAGAAGTCTTGAAACGTATGGCCTACTTGGATTTCTGTAACTTGCCCTTGTAACTCCTAGTTCGTATCTTACCTTCTGACAGTCTTACTTAGTTAGGATTACGACCTAGCTTCTCACACTACTCATGTTGTGTGTGTTATTTTATCCATAAGAGGTGGGACTTACAATTCAAAGTCAACTCCGAAGCATAGATTTTTGTGAAACTTTTCATTGCAATTTCCATTTTCTAATATCTTAGAATTTTTGACAGAAACTAATTTTTCAAATTCGTTTTCTTGGAGTTTTTGAACCACGATATCACGAAACATGATTTATCATGCAGAAGAATTCTTCGTCTGATGATACCAAGTGCCGGATAATGACAGGGAAAATGTTTCGTAGAGCATTCATTTTCAACGTCGTGACAACTGTTATAGAAGTCCTTTTAAAGTACTCAGCCTCCAGACGTACGCAACAGAGATCAGCAACGAGTATTCAAAACGATGAGTAGATTCGAATCATACGTATAATTTCTGATACTTATACGCATTCATACTTATTTTAATGTCATACTCATACTACTCATACTCAAAGTTTGAAATACTCATGGTACTCGTACTTAACAATACGCATGATGTTATTGATTTCGACTCTCTATGACTAATCGTATACACGAATCACAAAATAAGTAGGATTCGCGTACGAACAGTACAATACTCACATGAAGGTTATGTGTCTGCTCTCCTTGCTGTCTTTGTCTTTTTTGCTTATGTGTCTTTCTTCTTTCTTTGTAAATGCCACAACAGCTAAGACTGTAAATTTTGACGAATGATTCCAATCACTCGTATCATTTATGAGTATTGTAAGTATTTTTCTAAATTTATGAATCTGAATGAGTAGGCGTATGAATCAAACATATTTCGAATGGTATGAGTTTGATGTCAACGTTGTACTCATACTCATTGCGACCTGTACTTATAAATCAACGTTGTAGTGAGTACGAATGAATTAGAGTAGTTGGATTTCAATACTGTTGACTCACTCATACTAAAAATTTCATGAGTACTTATGAGTAGCGAAAAAGCGATTCATTGCTGATCTCTGATAAGTGTGCAAATGAAACGGTCATGCACCAACCAAAAGCGGAGCACTATATAGCGACGGTGCATACTAAGTACATATCTTTTTCAACGCTCTTTTGTTAGCCCCTCTAGAATATAGATTCCAACTGTATTTTCCGAAGTCGCAATCACAGTACACACGCTGTTTCGTTTAACGCTGTTTCGTTCAGAGCTGTAACTTATTGGAACGTATCCCTCGCGTTAAGCGGGGTCTTACTGTACGGAAAAATATTTCTTGCGACGTCTTCCTCTCAACAGTCTTCTGGCAAATACTCTGAGGGAATAAATAAAATTTCCATTAATTAACTTCTCAAAAAATCTGTCGCTCGAAATCGACTTTAAACTGTGGTAGTGTGAGAAGCTAGGTCGCAATCCTGGCTACAGGGTTGTAATGGTCAATATCACAGCATTTTATTGCTTCCCAAACCATAATACTATTTTCCTAGTTCTTCAAATAATTCCAATACATGTTGAAAATACTGGTTGTATTCCAGTGGATGGTCAAATTTTATTAATTGGTTGCTACGCCACCCATTGGAAGGTTTAATTTTTGCAACAGATTTACTACAATTACTTTAACTTCTGTCCGGTGCTTATCTTTGAGCTGAAACATTCATTCTGGCGAGGTCCACTACCCATGCATTACATTGTGTTGGAATACAAGAAAGTAAATTTAAGAAGGAGGGGCCAGGGACCAGTGTGAGAGAGATTGATTTTGCCTTCAAGCTTTCTTGCAAAATTCCTGACAACATTTTGACTTAAACTAGGCCATCCTTAACTGGCTAACTTCAGACATGTTGAAGAAGGAAGTAGCTGCGAAAGCAGCATTGAGACTGAACGCCGCAAGAGCATGGAATTACAGAAGCTATGGCCGCACTAACATCTGACTACACGTCTTACACCGAAGAGACCGAATAGATCTCAAGAACGTAATCCAATTATACACTAACGATTCTGTATAACGCAAGAAAATCAAAAGTGGAAGAGTTGGAAGCTTTTCAGAACAAAAGAATCTTAGTTTGTCTCTTAAACTACACGACTACCGATACTATTCAGGCTAATATGGCTACAAGAGTGTATCGAATGAAGGTATACGCGTATTTACTGACATTTAAGTGGCAATTAAGTCCCTATAGCACTATACCACTACAACTAAACTTGTCAAAAAAATGAAGCATTATTATAAGTGGACAACAAGGTAGAAGTAAGCATTAAGATAAAGGGAGGATCATTATACCTCTAACTTTTAGAGTTAAGTTTATGTTTAAAATTGCCACATTATATATTATTTTCAATATGGCAACTTCAAATATAAACAAAATGAGGACATACAACAAAAAAAGAAGCCCGCAGTTGCCACTGCGTTCAAAAACAACTTGTTTAATTGAGCAGTGTTATTGACATTGCTCCGGCATTGCCATATTTTTGAAAAAGTTAACTTTATTTTATCATAAGGTTGTAATAAGGAAAAGAAGTTAAAGGAGACTTTAAAGTTCACTTTAGCTAAAGTTACCTTTAACTAAACCCAACTTTAACGGCAGCCCGCAGTTGCCACTGCGTTTAAAAAGAACTTGTTTAATTGAGTAGTGTTATCGACATTGCTCCGGCATTGCCATATTTTTGAAAAAGTTAACTTTATTTTATTTTAAAGGTGACTTTAAAGTTCACTTTAGCTAAAGGTACCTTTAACTAAACCCAACTTTAATGGGAAGTTGTTATAATGGCCCTTAATTAGCCAATGAGTAAGGTTATTAGTGTCCATATACATTCCATATATTTCCAAATTGTTGAGTTAAAATTAAAAATTGTACAGTATGCGATATAAAAAACTTTGTACTTTAAAGTACACATTAAGACAAATTACAAGAGAATTATATAAAACTTGTGAACATAATAAAATGAACGGCAGTGTATGTGTATTGTAAGCAACCACAGTATTTACAGAAAAATTATGGTTTTTTATTGTTAATCACTGTAGGCGTATAAAATTATGATGAATATTACATTGCGTGTAAACGTTTACGTAAAACAACGTTTAACATCCACGTACTTTGTTACCTACAGAAAGTTTTTTATTTTTTTTATAAATATTTATAATAAAATTCTGTACCATATTAAGAATTTTCATTATTAAACAAAAGCTTGGTTTTTTTCCTTTTGAAAACAAAAGAAAAAAAATTGCTTCGTTAAATGCTTTCACAAGAATTCATTATGAATCGTTAAAAAAAATTATGAAAAGAATACCTTTTTTTGTGGTGGTTATAAAAATAAAATAAAATATTAAAAAACGAAAAGAAATTTAATTAAATTGTAATAAAAAAATAAAAAATTAATATTAAATTCCCTTCTTTTACAGGGCAGGCAGGAAAGAGGCAGGAGCAATAAAATATTTTTAATATTTTTTATTCTCTTTTCTTTTCCATTACACACGCATTATTTGTTATAAAAAAGAGGAATTAAAAATAAAAAAAAATTAAACATAAAACAAAATCTTGTTTTATTTTAAGAACATTTTTCTTCTTTTTTGTCTTTTTCAAAGTATTCTGAGAAATTTCAAATTCAGTAAGAAATAAATATTTTTATTGTTGTTTCATTATTTTTTGTATATAAACTTGTTGTTCTCTTATTATTCTTATGTTGTGTTGTAATAATTCATCAACCATTCATTCATTTCCTAGAAAATATTCATTGAAATCAAAAATAAAGTCGTAGCTATTTTTAATCATTGTCATGGCAATAATTTTATTCGAATTTTTCGTTGTAAAACAAAAAAAGATATTCGTTCTGGTGTCCTTGTTTTCATAGAAAACACGTCCATTTCAGTATTCAAATACAATTATGTTCACCCGGTGTATGATGAACAAACGATTTCATCCATTACACACACACACATACATACATAATTGTTCATTATGGGCCTAGTTTCTCACAACACCCAGGTTGTGTGTGTTAATTTTATATATGAGTGCCGGCGCCTACAGTCTTTAAGTCGATTCCGAACGACAGTTTTTTTTGTGAAACCATTTCATGGCATTTTTTATTTACGCCCAGATTTTTTACCAGAAATCTACATACATACATACATACATAATTGGTCATTACAATCCTTCAGTCAGTATAACAGACCTAGCTTCTCACACCACTTATGTTGCGTGTGTTGAAATTTTATACATGAGTGGCGGGACCTACAGTCTTTAAGTCGATTCCGAACGACAGATTTTTTTGAGAAACCATTTCATGGCAATTTTTTATTTAATCCCAGATATTTTATCAGAAATCTGCTGAGAGGAAGTCCCCGTAGAAATATTTTTTGTATTTTGTTTTGATGTCTGGTCTGGCGCTCGAACCCTGGCTTTACGTCTAATAAGCCAACACACTACCTACTAGACCACGGCGATTTCAAATCACACCACTTAAATTGTGTAAGTTAATTTTATACATGAGTGCCGGGACCTGCAGTCTTTAAGTCAATTCCGAACGACAGTTTTTTTTTGAGAAACTTTTCATGGCAATTTTTTATTTACTCCCAGATTTTTTACAGGAAATCTACATACATACATACATAATTGGTCATTACAATCCTTCAGTCAGTATAACAGACCTAGCTTCTCACACCACTTATGTTGCGTGTGTTAAAATTGTATACATGAGTGGCGGGACCTACAGTTTAAAGTCGATTCCGAACGACAGATTTTTAAGAACTTTTCACGGCAATTTATATTTACCCTCAGATTTTTTTACCATAAATCTGCTGAGAGGAAGTCCCCGTAGAAATACTTTTTGTATTTTGTCTGGCCTGGGGCTCGAACCCTGGCTTTACGTCTAATAAGCCAACACACTACCTACTAGGCTACGGCGATTTCAAATCACACCACTTAAGTTGTGTGTGTTAATTTTATACATGAGTGGTGGGACCTACAGTTTAAGATCGACTCAGAACGACAGATTTTTTTGAGAAGCTTTTCATGGCAATTTTATATACTCTTAGAATTTTCGTTAGAAATTCCTTTCCTTTATTTCGTTTTGTTGAAAATGTCTAATCTGGGGTTTGAACCGTGACCTCATGTCTAATAAGCCAACACACTTCCTACTAGGCTACGGCGACTACAGATTAAAATTATATTTCGTGTATTTTCGGGCAACGTACCGCACGAAAAGCAATGAAGCCCATTTTGATATAAATGGGTACGTGAATAAACAAAACTGTTGAATGTGAGGCGATACATCCCTAAAAATATCAGTCAAAGTAAGGATTTTAAACTAAAGGTGTCTTTGCGGCATATTTCATTGAGAACGACGTTGGTATCAGGGCATTATGCTCAACAGTGAGAACTGTAGGCCAATGATTATCAACTTCTCTTGACTTGAATGATGTGATCTGGTCATGTAGCCTCAACAGGATGACGCTAGGGGTCACGTTAGACATTCTATACGAGTGATTTGAAGGCATCGGATGTGAGAGGAACTGGCTACCGACATTGTTCGAATTTTTTCTTTTGAAATTTTCTTAAATCACAATTACTCAAATTCAGCTTGATTTCTGAGCCAGAATCAAGTAGAATTGCACACTTCGCTTGCGCGATCTCACCTTGTGGTTTCCACATATACTTTTTGGTGTTTAATTCTACAAAGAGCTTAAATTTAAAGGCAATGTTATTTATTGATCCTACAGTCTTCAGATAAGAACTACTGAATACACTAGCGCACAATATTTAACTCTCGCTATTGACGACCATAATCTTTGCTTACCATCGGCTTGGTTAATAAGTTCTAATGAATCAATTAAAACATACGACGCTTATCTTAACTTTAAGCGAAGGTAGTGATTGGCTACCTAACTTCATGCACTAGTTGGTAGTGCGTTTGCTTCTTAGTCGTGATACCACGATTCAAACCTTAAGTCAGGCATCTCCAGCAATGCGAAATATGAAAAAATATTTCTTCGGTGACTTACTCTCAGCAGATTTCTGGCAAAAACTCTCGGAGTAAATAACAATTGCCATGAAAAGTTTCTCAAAAATCTATCGTTCGGAATCGACTATAAAACTGTAGGTCCCGCCACTCATGTATTAAATTAACACACACAACATAAGTGGTGTGAGAAGCTTGGCCGTAATCCTGACTGAAGGGTTATACTCGACCATTATGTTACGTACGAGTATGTGTGTTAAGGAATAAAAAATATCGTACATTATAGGGACATTTTTTGGCGTCCAATTGTTAAGTCACTTAAATTTCTTGGATTAAAACAAAATGAGTCTCTGTACTCTTGGTTTCATACAATAAAATAATTTATTACCCAGAAACAAACATACACACATTCTTACCTTGGCCATGATAATGATGCCAATAATTTTCTTAATTCAACTATTACATGCACATTTCCAAACAGATTATTTAAGCTGTATGTCAGAGGAAGGCCATATTGACCTTCTACTCCAAAATCAAAATGGTTTTCGATTATCATGCAAAGTGTATACGGGATGTTGATGTGGGTCTAAAAATAAATCTGCTCCGCAACGAAAGAATGTAACTCGATAAGGAGAAATAGCAAGAAAAAATATTAAATTTATTAAGGAATGTAGATATAACGAATAAGGACCAATAAGTACCCTCTTTGGTTAGGGAGATATTACAGAACCCAATGAATTGTTGTGAACGATGTTTGTTTGACACTCATCTCATGCCACAATCGATTTCTTGCGTCAAATGTTTGATGGCCTTTTAATTAGCTGAAATGGTAATGTCAATTGGCCGACTAGAATCTGTGATTTGACACCCTCCGTTGGCCTATTTTCTGTACGGCGCCGTTAAAGAAAAGTATTATGCCTATAAATCAGAGACAATTAAGCATTTGAAGACAAACATTCGTGATGCCATTGTCGAGATGCGACCTCATAGACGTTAAAAAATGCAAGACAATTGGTTTGGTCGCATGAGGTAGTGTGAGGCCAGCCTCGAGAGCCATATGAATGAAATAATATTAAATTACTAATTGGAACAACTGTACTCCATTGAATTTTTAACTTTAAAATGGGCCCCTTCTTATTTCTAAGTTGCAACCAGACGTCAGCAATGAGTATTCAAAACGATGAGTAGATTCGAATCATACTTATAGTTTCTGATACTTATACGCATTCATACTTATTTTAATGTCATACTTATACTACTCATACTCAAAGTTTGAAATACTCATTGCACTCGTACTTAACAATACGAATCAATCGAATCATTTCTAAGTATTATCAGTATTTTTCTAACTTTATGAATCTAAATGAGTAGACTTATGAATCAAACATATTTCGAATGGTATGAGTTTGATGTCAATGTTGTAGTGAGTACGAATGGATCAGAATAGTTGGATTTCAATACTGTTGACTCACTCATATTCAAAATTTTGTTAGTATGTACTTATTAGTAGTGAAAAAGCGATTAATTCTCTTGTTGCAATCCATCAATATCAGTATCGTTTATAATTTTCGTTTTTTCGAATCCTGCAATTAAATTAAAATCTCTTAATTTTATTTCCTTTAATTACTTTGTAATTTTGTAACATCTACACATGCAAATACATTTTTAAAATACTTTTCCTTGGTTATCTAAACCAATAGACTTGTTTTATAGCAAAAAACAACAAAAAAAAAAACTTTTGTGCTAATGACTCTTTAATAAAGCATGGATATCATCAATCTGGCAAACAAGGATGAGATGGAGAAGAAAACCGAAATAAAAAAAACTTTTATTCGGAAAATTTCAAAAAAAAAATAATAAAAAAAATTCTTAATACTGCGGAGACACACACAGTATTTCTATCAACTAAATTAACAACAACATTTGCATCTACAACTACAACTACAACTACATTGTGATTATCATATTACTATACATACATATAATCATGATTACGATTATCATTATCATCGTCATCGTCATTATTAAGTATAATCCAAGCAATTTACTTTTAGTTTTTCATACTACTTGTTGCATGATGCCACATCTTATCATGCCTTTCGTTCCATCTTTCAACATTAAACAAGAAAAATATACCCGGGGTTATTTTAAAGGCAGCAACAGCACCAACAGCAGCAGCAAAGCAAGCCAAGTTGTGGTACTGAATTGTTAACAAGTTTGTAAATAACTTTGCCTGTTATAGTTTGCAAAAAAAGCCTCGAAAAAAATGTATAAAAAACAACAACAACTACTACATGCCAAGAAAAAAATTTTGTGGCATATTTCTCTAGGGTTCGCTAGGCTTCAACATGATCTCAAAGGCAAAGCTATTTGAAAAAAGGGAAGGGATTGTAATATTTGTTGGTTGATTATAGAGTTGAGAGGAGAAAAGAAAGAAAAATTATGCAAATAAGTGAATTCACTTGGAAAATATTTATATACTTACACACCTACACATACTCATACACAAATACAGTTACACCATTCCACTTATAAGCCTAGGAAAATCTAAAGGCAGCTGTAACACAGCAGAAAAGTATTGCAAAAGCCATCCCCAAAATACTTGCCTTCCTTCCTTACACACACAACTGCTAACCTGCCATTTCTCCCTAACCAACGAGAGGGGACTTATTGATCCTTATTCTTTATATCTACATTCCTTAATAAATTTAATATTTTTTCTTGCCATTCCTCTTTATCGAGTTACATTCTTTCGTTACGGAGCAGATTTATTTTTAGACCCACATCAACATACCGTATACACTTTGCATGATAATCGAAAACCATTTTGATTTTGGAGTAGAAGGTCAATATGGCCTTCCATTGATATACAGCTTAAATAATATGTTTGGAAATGTGCATGTAATAGTTAATTTAAGAAAATTATTGGCATCATCATCATCACCAAGGTAAGAATGTATGTATGTTTGTTTTTGATTAATAAATTATTTTATTGTATGAACCAAAGAGTACAGACTTAGAGACTTAGTGGTACTGAGATAAATTTTGTTTTTATCCAAAAAATTTATATGACTTAACAATAGGTCAATTCGACAATGGGTCAATTCGACCTCCGGGTACTGTACTTGTCTTAATTGTACACGTCCTCTAACCTTACAATAGGATTCCAAAAAATTTCCCTATAATGCACGATATTTTCTATTCCTTAACACACATACATAACATAATTGGTCATTACAACCGGTCAGTCAGGATTATGACCTAGCTTCTCACACCACTTATATTGTGTGCGTTCATTTTATAAATGAGTGGCGGGACCTACAGTTTAAAGTCGACTCCGAACGACAGACTTTTTTTGAGAAACTTTTCATGGCAATTTGAATTACTCTCAGAGTTTTTTTGACAGAAATCTGCTGAAAGGAAGTCGCCGAAGAAATATTATTTTTTTCATATTTCCGTTTTGATGTCTGACCTGGCATTTGAACCGTAGCCTTACGTCTAATAAGCCAACACACTACCTACTAGACTACGGCGACTAACCCATTTACACTCGTCTTCTGGCAAAAGCAGCCCGAGAGTATAGCCTTTAAAAAGCTTCGCAAATGTATTATTGGCAGTTGGCGTTAAAGTGTAAGTTGTGAGCGTTAATTTTATGCATGAGTGGCGGGACCTACAGTTTAAAATCGACTCCGAACGACAGATTTTTTTGAGAAAATTTTCATGGCAATTTTCAATTACTCTCAGAGTTTTTTTTTTGCCAGAAATCTGTTGAGAGGAAGTCGCCCAAGTAATATTTTTTCATATTTCGTTTTGTTGTCTGACCTGGGGGCTTGAACGGTGGTCTTACGTCTAATAAGCCAATACGCTACCTGCTAGACTACGGCGACATCAATTCCTTAAGCTTAAGTTCATGATTTAGTACAGTTGCTGAGAGCTACGACCTATGACATCTATTGTGTTAAATTTGTCTGTTTTTTAACAACGAACGCTAGCAGCTTACAACTTAAGTGGTGAAAATGCTACTTATTAGGGTACTATGTCCCCTTATGAGTTTTCTGATTTATTTATTTGAGCAACGTTGGGATGTATAGGGCCAACGAGAAACTGCATGATCATATTGATGAGTACTTTAGTAAGCAAAATTCCCATTTTTTGGGCTAAGAAATCCCACACGTGATCTCACAGAACCCATTGCGAGTCACTGTTTAGTGTGTCTTGTGAAACGAATTCACCATTGACCCATATTTCTTTGAAAATGAGGACGGCGCAACTATTACGGTCAATGGAGATACCTATCGCACCAAGATAATCGATGGATTTTTTTTTGTACCCGCTCTTCATGGTATTGATGTGAACGGTGTTTGGTTTCAACAGGATGGAGCAACTTGTCACACATCTCGACTGCCTTCCAAAATGTATCAATACAAAGTTTGTATGCAGTTTTCTACTACTGTATATAAACTATTTAGATATGCAAAGTAACCAAACAATGCATCAACTATAAATCCGATGCCTGATTGTTTTTTGACTGCGTTAAAAATACACATTGACGACGTTTTGAAATAGAATACATTGTGCATATTTTGTACAGCGGCATTATGGAACACGATACTTTGTTCAAACACAAAGCAACTAACATTTTGGAAGGCAGCCCTCATGCCACAATCGAGTTGTTGCTTCAGACGTTTGATGGCCGTTTAATTATCGGAAATGATGAAGTCAATTGGCCGCCAAGAAACTGCAATTTGATACCGTTGAACTATTTCCTCTGAGGCAGCCGTTAAAGAAAACTATAATGCCAACAAACCAGAGACAATTGAGTCTTTGAATGCCAACATTCGTGATGCCATTGCCAAGATACTACCCCATACACTCGAAAAAGTATACGAAAATTGGTCAGATTGAAAAAAGTACTGTAAAGCCAGCCGCGACAGCCATATGAATGAGAACAAAAAGATTGAAAATGGGACGATTTTGCCCGCTTTATATAGAAAACTTATTTATTTCTTTATTTATTAATTGCAATACAATTACAAACTATATTTTAATTATATACGAGCGGAGAAACTTGACCATATGTTAGGTGTAGTGTCACAGACTAGAGTCTCTGGTGGGAATCGAACCCACGACCCTCACGCTAATAGTCTAGCGTATCCACTAGACTACCAGAGCACCCAATATAGAAAACTTTTTCTTGCTCATTTGAAGAAAACAATTAGCTTCGTCGTGTTTATCTCGAGTCCCAAGTAACGCCCGTCCGTAAGAAACCTGTTTTGGAATTCTTGATATCATGGCTATCCAGTCCACTGGGTGCACTTCTCCTATATATTTTTTATCCGATTTAGCCCCATTTGTTGCTCATTTGAAGAAAACAATTAGCTTCGTCGCCAATATTTCTGGTCGCAAGTAACGCTCGATCGCAAGGAAACCTGTTTTGGAATTTTTGATATCATGGCTATCCAGTCCACTAGATCTATTTCCCCTATAAGTCCATTTTTTATCCGATTAGGATGATTTATACACAGCACTTTATTACTGTAAGGGTAAGTGAACACATAAAATTTTCAATGCATCCGGAAGGATTAGCCATGCCTCTTTGAGAAAGACGGTTTCATGCCACATTAACCCTTTGCGACAGTATTAGTTCTATATATGGTGTCATGCTGGTCGAAATTAATTTTCGTTTCGTTCCCTTTGCGACCGTATTAATTCTATATATGGGTGTCATGCTGGTCGGAATTAATCTTTAATAAAGCTTTGGTGGCTGAAAGCAGACATACGACTAGATCGGTAATAAAGCTTTGGTTGCTGAGAGCAGACATATGACTAGATCGGTAATAAAGCTTTGGTGGCTGAGAGCAGATATACGGTCGCAAAGGGTTAAATATTCTGACCAAGCGATTTGAGGGTATCATGCGATTTGATCATGTTGGATTTTTTCTTGCGGGAATTTCGTAAACTTCAGGCATATGCGAATAAGTCACAAACTCCAGTGATCAAATTCAGTCCAGATTAGACGGGAGTACACTTGTATCACTCATTATAATGAAAAAATTCTATGTAAAGTTTAATAACTACCTGGGGATGCAATTTTATTTTTTTAACGCATTGCCGCATACCAAAGTAATTCCGTAACGTTTTAAATTTTTATTTTAAAAAACATTTCCTTAATAAAATTCTTAAATTTTTATTTCAATAGAATCAAATTAAATGGGAATGATGAAAGAAACTATTGCTGGTTGCAGCATTTTGTGGTTTTAGACATTTGAAGGGTCTCTGAATGCATTCTGTGGTTGCAAGACCGCAATAAAAGCAAATCTTTTCTAGTTTCTGGAGTGCTTTTTTACTACTTTAATGGCGTACTACTGGTACTTACAAATAATTTTTTTCTTCCTTTTTAATTTTATTTTTTTCCTTCCTTCTTAATTTCTTTTAACCGTTTTTGCTACTTCAACTGATATTTTTTAAAGCGTGTGTGTGTATTGGCTGGTAATGAAGCCACAGAAGATTGGAAATTACGTACGTATGTACGTACACACAGGGCGGTAATTAAAATTTTCTAAAAAAAAACACGAGGTTCCCTTCTATACAGAGCTCTACTCTTACTTTTTCTATGTTTGTTTTTGTTTTACTTTGATTTCGTTTAAAAATAAAACGAAACACGACTCTTTGGCACCTCAAAATAAAGAACAAAATTCCTCAGGCTTTTGTCAGACAGTTTCCTTTGGTATTTATGCCAGTAAATAAACCCGAGGAGGCGTTATGAAATTATTAAACACGATTATTATTATACACTACACCGGTGACCTTGAACTGTTTCAGGCATGCCAATATGTTTATAATGAAACGTACATAAATTATAAAAATGTAGTCAATACACACCATACGCTCATATGGGATGTTTAGGGTGTTACATTGGAAATGTTTTCTTTAATTTTTAAGAGTTTTCTTGTATGAAACAAAAAAGTCGCCGTAGTCTAGTAGGTAGTGTATGGACTTATTAGACGTAAGGCCACGGTTCAAACGGGTCAGACATCAAAACGAAAATTTGAAAAAATATTTCTTCGGAGACTTCCTCTCAGCAGATTTCTGGCAAAAACTCTGAGAGTAAAAAAAAATTGCCATGAAAAAGTTTCTCAAAAATCTGTCGTTCGGAGTCGTCTTTAAACTGTAGGTCCCGCCACTCATGTATTAAATTGACACACACAAATTGAGTGGTGTGAGAAGCTAGGCCGTAATCCTGACTGAAGGGTTGTAATGGCCAATTATGTATGTGTGTTTTATCTCCTGGAACATATAATTAAAATAGAAAAATTAAACACATTAAAAATCAAATGAATGGAACACCCTAATTGTTGAAATTATTTATGCGTACATGTTCATATCTCAACGTATAAATTTTATTGTATAACCACGACGCTCTTCGTCCACGTAATGTGTTGGGATTTGCAGCAATGATCCACATTCTCATTTGCATATGAATTGGAAAATATTTTTTCTTCCTCTTTCGATATGTTGAAGTCATTATAATCCACTGATATGGCATGGGAAAATAACTGTGAGATTGCACAGAATTAACTCGCTACACCATAATCTCTATCATTTTAATATTTTTAATACTCTGACGTCGTAGAGAATGTCAAACGTCTTGAATATTTCGGTATACAGAAAGGAAGAGAATCATTTTTTTTTCTTAATTGGAATAAAAGTTATTACTTTCGACGTGTAATGTCTTTGTGTTTAAAGGAAAGCGAAGAGTAGTAAATAATAACAAGAAAGTAAGCAAAGACGAAAAAGGAGTCACCGTGGTCTAGTACTATCGTTCACTTCAACAACATGAAGAGCGGATACAAAAAATTATCATGGTGCGATAGCTGTCTCCGTTGACCGTAATAGTTGCGCTGTGCTCATTTTCAAAGAAATATGGGCCAATGGTGAATTCGTTTCACAAGCCGCACCAAACAATTACTCGTAATGGGTGCATTGGCTTCTGTAACATCACGTGTGGATTTTCTGAGCCCCAAAAATGGCAATTTTGCTTATTAACGTACTCACCAATATGATGGTGTAGTTTCTCGTTGGCCCTATAAATCCCAACGTTGCTCAAACATAAATCTGAAAGCTCATAAGGATACATAGTACCCCAATAAGTAGCATTTTCACCAGTTAAGTTGTGAGTTGCTAGCGTTCGTTATAAAAAAAAGACAAATTTAACACAATTGATCTTAATAGGTCGTAGTTCTCAGCAATTGTCTTTGATCAAGGTTATGTAATGAACTTAAGCTTAAGGAATTGATGTCGCCGTAGTCTAGTATATAGTGTGTCGGCGTTATTAGATGTAAGGCCACGGTTCAAACCCCAGGTCCCAGGCATTAAAACGAAAATATGAAAGAATATTTCTTCGGCGACTTCCTCTCAGCAGATTTCTGGCAAAAACTCTGAAAGTAAATAAAATTGAAGTAATAAAATTGAAAAGTTTCTAAAAAAATCTGTCGTTCGGAGTCGACTTTAAACTGTAGGTCCCACTCATGTATAAAATTAACGCACACAACATAAGTGGTGTGATAAACTAGGTCGTAATCCTGACTAAAGGGTTGTAATGACCAATTATGTATCGGTGGTGATGCATTTTCACGCAAACAAATAAAATTGGATTGTGTGAGAGAACTCTTGGACTACATAGCTTGATCCACCACACCAAGACATTCCAATCTTCTACAATTTCAAAAGCATTGCATTAGCTTCACCGAATCTATCCTAACACTGCATGTAACGTTTGAATTTGTTGTGGCTTTCATATTCCATGATCATGTGTACATATATTTTCTATTCTGTTAGGCACATAACAACATTCCTCTGTTGAAGTTTAAAACAAAATTTTCAAATGCACTGACTATTAAGGAAGCTGTTAGGGATGCTCTCTGATTGCTTAACTGAATCGAGTTTTTCTTTCTTCAATTGAAAACATTTCCTCTTTAACGCATGAATGCGTTTCTATTGGAAAAAATCGATTTTAATATGAAAAGATTTTTAAAGCAAAACTATCGATTTGCATCAATTAAAGGCAAGACATCGTTTTCAATTAGAAAAGATTTTTAAAGTGATGGTTTTATGTCTTCATCGCCATGGATACAGCATAACATAAATAGTTATCAACTGTGACACACTAACCCCACTTTACTCTAGGAACACAGAAGAAAAATACTTCACAGTTTCCATTAATCGATGCTGGTACATTTATTTCATTGCATTGCGATTGACGATTACTTATGGCATATTCATGGGTTTCTTCTTATCTTCGTTCGGCAAACATACGAGTATGCAGCAAAAACAAATAAAAACTTTATTCATGAAATGATTGGTAAAAATTCAAATTGCATTTCGACTGGCATAATACATGGAAACTAAATCCAAAAACAAAACAACGATGTGAAGGCAAATAAAATTTGTATGACAAACTCGTTAACATATTTTAGAACAAGAACAACTTTGCTTCGAAATACAATTCAAGTACAAGTATCCCGTTAAAGTTATGTTCCAAGTTTTAGTCCTTAGAATTGTTGAAATTGTTTAAATATCATATGTATGTACACATTCTATTCTGTTAAACACATAACATAACATTCCTCTGTTAATATTCACATTGGAGGCTTTGTTAAATTTATCTTCACACACAAACACCCATACATTCTATTTAAGTGTTACGATCAACAACAGTGTGAGTGCAATCGTTTGTTTACTTAATTATAAGTTCGTTCGTTTGGACTAATAACAAAACCCCCAAACACATCCAATAGTAATTCTCAGTTAGTTAATTACTATTTATTAATAAGTAAATTACATTGTTTTTGGAGGGTGGGAGGTGGTGGCTACTTTAACACAACAAAAGTGCGACCAAACCGCCATAATGACCATTCAAGTAGTAGGCAAGCAAAGCAACTGCATGATACATGGCTTCAATAAGACAATTCAAACCTATGTGGCCACTTTAACACAATAAGAGTGTGACCAAACCGCTGTAATGATCACCCAAGTAGACAAGCAAAGTAACTGCATGTTTCAAAAAGACAATTCGAACCGCATACTCCATAAACTCTATTTTTTTAATACGTAAGGAACGTCAAAAGTTAAGTTATTCAGCGAAGAAGATTTTTTCTTGAATATTTTGGAATGCAATTTGAGAAACATTTTTTTGAAATGGAATAAACGTGTTTCGGATTTCCTTTATAAGGTTTCTAGATATTGTTTCCATTTATTTTTATCTCCAGTTAACTGTCTTTATTCCTTATATGATTTGACAGTTTCTTCTCCATATTGTTAGCGGTTTTTCAAGATTTTCATCCCTACACCTACAAGGGTACATCATATGGTATTTAAATGTTTTTTATGCATTGTATGTCCCAGCCAATCAAATTTACGACTCTTCGTTTCGCATCAGTATATGTTTGCTTGTGTGCTGCCCATCTTGGCTCCTCCGTTATCACCATAAATGATGTCAGTCTGGAGATCAAGCGTAGGATCACTCTTGCCAACCGGTGCTAGTGTGGTCTCAATAAGCAATTGAGTAGCAGACACCTCTCTCCTTCGACAAAACTGATATTCTACAAGACGCTCGTTCTTCCCGTGGTTCTTAATGGAGCAGAGGCATGGACACTATTAAGCACTGATGCAGCAGTCTTGAGAGTATTCGAGAGAAAAGTACTGCGTAAGATCTTCCGTTCAGTACGAGTTGGCGATGATTTCCACATCCGATACAACAGTGAGCTTAATGTGCTGCTCAAAGACATGGACGTTGTGCAGCTCATTAACGTCCAGCGGCTGCGCTGCGTTACTAACCAAGTTTCCACATCGTATAACATAACAGATTTGGTGCTTGAAATGAAACATGTAACTAAAATAGCACACTGTACAGAACTAACAACTTTGTAAAGGATTTATTTTTCAGTCCTCATACTTCATGGTTAGCAGCATACTCACATACATAACTGGTCATTACAACCCTTCAGTCAGGATTACGATCTAGCTTCTCTGCACCACTTATTTTGTGTGTGTTAGTTTTATCCATGATCGGCAGGACCAACTGTTTAAAGGCGATTTCGAACGACAGATATTTTTATTTCACCCCCAGAGTTTTTGCCGGAGAAATATTTTTTCATATTTAATTTTGTTGGGTTTGAATCGCACCCTCATGTCAAATAAGCCAATTCGCTACCTACTAGACAACGTCGACTATAAGCTATTAGCAGCTACTAGCATCACTTTATTTAAATTCGCATTTTTTCCCAATCGCTAATCCCAGATTCCGTTTCTATTCAATGTTTTCACAACATCTACCATCTATCTCAGTGTAGCAAAACTGAAGTTTTAAAATGGTACTGAACTAAACGGAAAGAGTGCTTTTAGCAGACATACATAATTGGCCATTACAACCCTTCAATCAGGATTAGACCTAACTTCTCACACCCCTTATGTTGTGTGTGTTAATCTTATACATGAGAGGCGGGACCTACTATTTAAAGTCGACTCCGAATGACAGGTTTTTGAGAAACTTTTCATGGCAATTTTCTTTACTCTCAGAGTTTTTGCCAGAAGGAAGTCGTCGGAGAAACATTTTTTCATATCCCGTTTTGATGGAGATGTTTGACATGGGGTTTGCACCGCGAGCTCACATTTAGAGTAAACAGCACACTATATTTTATTTTATTTATCTTTAGTACACATACGGCACGGAACAGGAAGACTGACGACTTTTTCGTGTTCCTCACATACAAAACCAAAAACAACTGATTCGGAATGTAACAACGTAAAAGCCATGTTTAGTCAAACGTCGATGGAAAGTAATGCAATATACGTTCATTATGAAGAGCAATGCAAATGCTTGGCTAACCGAAACTAAAGCCTAATTCTACCTTTAGCATTACGTTGAACCTTTTGATAATGCATTAACAGTTGAAAAGCGCAAGACATAAAATATTTCATAATAAAAAGGTATTAAAAGTGTGGCGGGGGTACTGCGCTATTTTTGAAATGAAATGGTACTAAAAAAAGTACTAAAGTACTGAATTTTTCAACACTGATCTATCTTGACCCTCATTAGCAAAAACAATTAAATTGAATTCTTTAACGGTTGAGTAAAAGTTAACCTCTTCTTAACTGTGATTTATTAAAATATTTTCAAAGTATTTTTGCAGGTTTTCCTTTATCAAATAGTATACCCTACAGCTTTTGCTATTAAGCCTGTGGCTTTATATTCCTACTCCTGAATATATGGCGTGATATTTATTACCTTCTCTTGAGTACTATATTTCTTATATGATTATTTAGGTTCCTGCAGAACAAATTTTTTTATCTGAAACAGATGAAACTATCGCGATATGTCAGGTATTTGCTATTTTCACAACCCTCGTTCAAGTGTACATATCGACACCTCCATTCTATAATGTTCTTAGAACGTTTTTAATGTTCTTGCATTTTTAAATTCTACATTCTCTAACTTAAATACCGTCACAATTTGGTTAAGATGCGCCGATCCGTTCCGAAGTTATAGGGAAAAATCTACCTAGAATATACATATAGTCGTATATCTCGTGAAAACTTTGAGAGCTCATAACTCAAAACACACTTTTTCGACATGGAATGTTAAAGAACGGAGGCGTCGATATATTCATAACTGGTCATTACGACGTAGTTGCTCTCACCACTTATGTTGCGTGGGGTAATTTTATGCATGAGTGGCGGGTCCTACAATTTAAAGTCGACTCAGATTTTTGAACAAACTTTTTCATTGTAATTTTATTTTCTCTTAAAACTTATTGCCAGCTATCTGCTGAGAGGAAGTCGCCGAAGAAATATTTTTTTTGTGTTGTTGGAGATGTCTGACCTGGGGTGTGAACCGTGGCCTCACGTCTAATAAGCTAAGTGTATTCCGTTTAATTCTTGAGTTTGTAGCACCGTCAATTATTAGTAATTAATGGATTTCAAAAATTTTTATCGTTCCAATGAATTCGATCCTTTTATGATGCGGTGGGTGATTATAAATACATCAGCTAGAAATAGATTCGTAGACCGAAGTCAGTGTTTAATGAGTGATTTTACATCATTCTCTACCACCATGCATAATATTCCACAACAGTGATCCCGCAGTCGAAGTCTACATAAATTATTATTTACTCTCATACCTACGGTAGTATTTGTAGCACAGGATTCTATTCCAAATACATCGCATCTACACTTCGACCATATTAAGTGCTCCTATTTCGCAGTGCTTAGACATTTAGATCATATTCCTCCTGACTGACTGCATTTATTATCAAATTTTGAAAGCCTTATAGCTTAAATGAAAATTTATTTCGTTGTGGTTGAGCAGCGTAGTCGTCGAAGTATGTTAAGCGAAAACCCATGATTCAAATCCTAGCCCTATAAGAAAATATTTCTTTCCACGACTTGCTCTCAGCAGTCTTCATGCAAATAGTCTGAGAGTAAATAATAACATTGCCCTAAATAGTTTTACAAAAAATCTGTCGTTCGGAGTCGTCTCTAAACTGTAGGTCCCCGCCACTCACATATGAAATTAACACACACAATATGGGTGATGTAAGCAACTAGGTCGTAATCCTAACCCAAGGGTTGTAATGATCAATTAAATTAACGACAATGAGCAGCAATTTGCCTGATGGAACTTGTACAAGGAACTTATTATTGTTTTTAATATTTTTCAAACTCATTCCAGATGGTTGTTTTCTTTAACATTCGAATTACATGACCTAAATCGACGGCACTAAAACTATATATGATTGGATGTTACAGTACCAGTACTATAGACAATGTTCTTTGTTTTTGGTGCTGAAACTGTTCATCAATAATACTGGACCCATGCAAATATTGAACTGTCATAGAAATTATTTCATAGGAAAATCATAGAGTTTAGAGTTAGAATTGGTTTCGTTCATGGTACAGTTAAGGAGCGAACTAACAGCAAATCTATTCGTTAGGTCACAAAATGCTTTAATAAATTTTTTGTTAGACTTGCCTCCCATCATTAGAAAATATTCCGATATTTTTGTATTGCTACCTAGCATGGAAGAAAAGACATTTTTACCCTTGAGATTACTAAAGTAAAGATTAGCTTCAGTTTCTGAGGGCGACTTGATAATTGATTCTGATCCCCCAATCTGCCACTTCTACGGCCTCATCACTGGATGAAGACAGGAAAAACGAACAGAGACGTTGGGGAAATGGATTGATATGTTATGTGTGTAGGAGTCTATGGCTTGCTATAGACTGTGCTAGAAATAATGCCAGCCTGATGTTAGTTATTCATTTCATTACAGGGCACTGCGAGATTAGGTCGCTGACAAGGAACTAGAAGAGATCCCAACCAGACTATTGACTATATAACCAATGACATTTTTATACTTGAGATTACGAAAGTAAGGATCAGATTCACTTTCTGAGGGCGACTTGATATCTGGTCCCGATCTCTCAATCTGCCACCTCTACGGCCTCATGGATCAGAGAGAAAGAGCAGAAGCATTAGGGTGATGAATCGAGATGTTATGTGTCTAGGAACAGGTTTGCTGCTGGGCTTAGATAAGGCTAGTCTGAGGTTAGTTATTGACTTCATTATAGGGCACTGCGATATTAGATCACTGGCAAGGAACTGGAAGAGATCCCAGCCGGACTATTGCAATGCATGTTGCGATAAGGAGGAACACCTCCTCCGCAACTGTGTAGCCGTTAGTAGGTTAAGTTTGAAAACTCTGAGTAGGAGCTTCTTCAAAGTTCTGGTACCTCAGTCGAGAGCCAACATTAACACAGATTTATAAATAGGTTAAGCAGGTTGAGAAGTGTGCTAGGGCATCACGGTTACAGTCAAGCTCTCTTGTCTGTTTGCGGTCCATCTCCTATATATCCTCCTTGTCCTACCTCTTCTCCTTTTCCAATTTCAATATTTTCTTCACTATCCTCTCTATCTCTCTATCTCTTTATATCTCTTATAGGACTAATTTACAATGGGTTATTTTATCCTCTGGGCATTGTACTTGTCCCAATGACAAGTACACGTACTCAAACCTAACCTAACCTAACATAATCTGACCTAAGCTTACTAAAGTAGAGAAAAATAAGGAGTTTTTTATGACATGTTTTAAATGATATTCTCTTTAGGTCGTCTTATTACAAAACTTCTATGGCCACAGATAAGAGGTTAATATGCTAAACATATTGCATTTACCCTGTCGGTTATAGTGCCATCAGGAACTGGCCAATTATGCCATTTCTCTCTGTCTGCCGGACTACTGCAGCGTGTTTCAGGCGGAGGTGACGGCAATTTACCAGGCCGCTCAATGGATCCTCATCAACGGTGCTCCTTTCAATCGCGACTCGGTCTTTTCTGATAGTTAGGCCGCGATAAGATCTCTATCGTGTTTCGTGAATAACTCTAGTATCGTTAGGGAATGTCACCGCTGTCTCAACCTTTTTCTGGGCGCTTCACCAGTGTCTCACTGGTGTGGGTCCCTGGGCACAGTAACATTCCGGGAAACTATAGGGCCGACGAGCTCGCCAGAGCTGGTGCGCTCCATCCGGAATCCTCTTCAATTGAACTGGGTATGCCACTTGCCTCGGTTAAGTTGGATATTGCGCGGAAATTCTTTCGGGACAACAAACTATCCTGGGTCAATGAGGAATCCTGCTCTACCGCTAGACTCACCTGGCCCTTGATGGATAGAAGGCGCACCAACCAATTACTTGGTCTTGGTCGTGACGTCATCTCAACCACAGTGGCCATGCTTACAGGTCATTGCGTTATGGGTAGACACACGAAAAGAATGAGGCTCCCATTTAACGACTTCTGTCGTGGATGCAGATCCGCTGAGGAAGAGGAGACTGTTATCCACTTTCTTTGTCAGTGCCCGTCTCTTGCTAGGTGTAGATATAGGTTATTTGGCTCTCTACTTCTTACAGCTTGACGGAGCTATCATCTATTGATATCAAGGATATAGCTTTGTTCATCAAACTTTCAGGCTGGTTTTTCAGTATAGGGTAGTCGTGCTTTTGATGTGCAGCTCTTGCGCTGACCAACTTATTCCTCTTCCCTGATTTTGGTGGAACTTGGTCAGTACAGGGACTGCGTTCACCCGTGGCATCACAACGGGCCGCTATGCGTGCTCAAGTGAGCTTTGTATTATCAGAGCTACCACTCCGACCTAAACCTAAACCTATGCCATTATACTGCTCATAGAAGTTTTATCACTCTCCCAAAAATAATTAGAATATAACTCCGCGAGTATCTAAGTCTTCTGTGAATTTTCAGTCATGTGAACTTACACGGTTATTCCCTTTATGCTTTTAAGAGCTATAAAGTCTTGCCTGAAGTTAAAATAATTTATTCAAAATAAAGTCAAGCTTTCCTTTACAATGTTACATACAAATACCTACAAGGGAACACATACACATACATATATTGTTATTAAATATTTAATACGCATTCATTTCATTCTTCATATTGTATTTCACGTTCATATTCATATTCATACTCGCATTCGTATTGTTCGTAGGCAAGAGTTTTTCTTTTTAAATTCACTTGTTTTTAAACGTAAATGAATAAATAAATTTTCTTTTTTCTTTCTTTTCCTTTCTTTTTCTTTTATTTCATTTCATCCGTACACGAGTAGAGTATTTAAAAACAAAATCAAAAGTAAACTAAAGAAGACACAAAAAGTTTTTAATCTTTTTTATAAAAATTCTTAAAAAATAAAAACAAATTTGAAATACAAAGAAATAATAAAAATTGTACGTGTATAGCAAACATTTTTAATGCCATCCAGCGAATCTTCTTTCTTTAATTCTCTTTTATTATTTTCTTTTTAAAATAAAAATTCGGGAAAAAAATTGAAATGAAATGAAATTTTTTTCGTCCTTATTTTTACGGTTCAACTCAGACTTTTATTTGGTTCTTAAAGCAAAGAAAGAAACAAAAAAAATACAGCAACAACTTGAACTGTAAGTAAGAAAAAAGCAAAGAAGACAATGAAAAAAGCTTTTAGAATGACAGAATTTGAAATTTTTTTTCATCAAACGGAAGTGGAAATATAAATAAGAAAGAGCGTACCGAAGCAGCCATTCTTTGCCAATACACTCACCGTACTTGCCTTATGACGACAACAGCTCACTTCACCTCAGCTTTTTTTTTTGCCAAAAAGTCAACAAAAAAATTCTCAAATAAAACTTACAACACAACTAAAAACAAAAACTCTTAAAAGAAAAAAACTCTTCTCGTATTATTAAGAAAAGTTTTTGATTGTATTGCGGTTTTGTATTTTGTTATCAACCGAAAATAGTATCCTGCAGGCAAAACGTGAAAAATATGGGGTATAGGCATTAATTACTATCGATAAGGTTGCGTTGTCTAACACTAATGATAAGTATAACATACATACATACATAAATGGTCACTACAAGCCTTCAGTCAGACTCATGACCTAGCTTTCCACACCACTTATGTTGTGTGTCTTAATTTTATACATGAGTGGCGTGACCTACAACTTTAAGACGACTCTGAACGACAGATTTTTGAGCAACTCTTCATGGCATTTTCATTCTATCTCTCAGAATTTTTGCCAGGAATTTGCTGATAGGAAGTCACCAAAGAAATATTTGTTTTCGTATTTCATTTTGCTGGAGATGTCTGATCTGGGGGTTTGAACCGTGATCTCAGGTCTAATAAGCCAACACACTACCTACTAGACTAGGGCGAATTAACTTAAAATCCTCTCAAGTGATTCTCTGATTCCTCTCATAAAAAAAAGAATATGCAGCATACGCATTACTTTGTCTTAAAGCACTTTAAACCCCACTTGTGCGTTTACCAGGTGTACCATTACAACTCTTCAGTCAGGTTTACAGCCTAGTTTCTCACACCACTCATGTTGTGTGTGTTAATTTTATACATGAGTGGCGGGACCTACAGTTTAAAGTCGACTCCGAACGGCAGATTTTTGAGAAACTTTTTCATGACAATTTTATTTACTTCTCAGAGTTTTTGCGAGAAATCTGCTGAGAGGAAGTCGGCGAAGAAATAATTTTTTAATATTTCGTTTTGATGTTTGACCTGGGGTTTGAAACGTGGCCTTACGTCAAGGCAACACACTACCTACTAGACTAGGGCGACTTAACTTAAGTCTAATAATTTAGCAAAATTGTCTCAAGTGATTCTCTATCTTTAATTCCTCTCATAACTAAACAAGTAATCTGCAGCATACGCATTACTTCGTTTTAAAGCACTTTAAACTTCGTCTTAAAGCGTTTACCAGGTGTTCCTAAATGAAATGAAGATAAAATACGAATTATTAAGGAGGGAGTTGTGTGGCCATTGCTGGCTACTTATTATTTCCATTCCTTCAAGCAATTTGTGGATTTCACGCCAATAAAACTGTTTGTCTTTCGAAGCAAGCCAGTTAGTCATCAAATTCTCAAGTTATTCGTAGGAATCGAAATGCTGCTTAGCCAAAGCGTGGCATATCGATGAAAATAAGTAGTAGTCATTAGGATCCAAGTCTGCTGTATACGGTGGTTGGATTTGCAGCTCTCTGCCTAATGCTTTGATAGTATCCTGAAACGGTTTTGCTTTGTTTGCAGCTGCATTTTTATGTTGTAAGGATGACTTGGTTACGTCTTGGGGATCATTCTGTTGGTTTTTCGATCAATGCAGGGTGCAAATTGATCATTTGTTGTCTGTAGCGATTTACCATGTTGTAAAAGGACGTGGTAAACCACACCCTTCTTCTGGTCCCACAAGACACACAGCATTGTCTTTCTGCGGAATCGATCTGGTTTTGCAGCTGAAGTTGATGTTTGTCCCGGATTAAGCCAAAAATTCATAATTCAAGACAGCCAGCATTTGGCTTCAAGCCACTTTAGACGATAAACCTCACGTAGGTAAAGTCAGAGAGAAAATATTACTGAGTATCTACGCCTTTTAAAAATTTGATTTAAAATCTTACGACAATTGATAAAAAACCCAAGGCAAAGTAAGATGGAAACAGCTGCCTCCATAGATTTGGAGCTGGCTTAGCATATTCGGTAATTTCAAAGGCATTTTCTTGCAAGGGAAAAAACCCAAGGCAAAGTAAGATGGAAACAGCTGCCTCCATAGATTTGGATCTGTCTTGGCACACTCGGTAATTTTAAAAGCGTTTGCATTGTCAGAAATATTACTTTTATGCTACCCTTCCCCACCATATTTCGAGGTTGTTCACGACTGTGTTATGTGTTGATATTTTTGGAGATAGTTTTCACTCAACTTTTCGCTTATTTCAGGCAATATCTCGATGATAACTTGAAAAGTGTTGTGTTTTAAATGGTCCTCCAACTTTAGGGGATTACCTACATAGACACGGTATTTAACGTGCTAGCTGCACAAAAAAATTATAATGGAGTTATATATCATATGGTATTGAGTAATTGCTTCACCAAAACTAATCTTTCTGGAAACTTTTCATACGATAAAGCCAAAAGCGGTCGTCTCATGTGGCTCCCTCAACTGTCGTATTGAAGCCAAATACCATGCAATTGCTTACTTACTCCACTTAGGTAGTCATTGCAACCATTTGGTCACACTTTTGTTGTGTTAAAGTAGCCACCACCACCCACCCTCCAAATTCAATGTAATTTACTTATTCATAAATAGTAATTAACTAAATGAGAATTACTATTGCATTGGTTTGGGGGTTTTATTATTTGTACGTACGAACGACGATTGTAGCTGATAAACCACTCACACTGTTATTGATCGTAGCACTTAAATATAATTATATGTATGCGTGTGTGTGTGAAGATAAATTCAGCGAAACCTCCAATATGAATATTAACTGAGGAATGTTATGTTATGTGTTTAGGTTAGGTTAGGTTAGAGGACGTGTGCCTGTCAGTCAAGACAAGTACAGTACCCGGAGGTCGATTTGACCCTTTGTACAACGTCCTAAAGGAGGGAAGGATAGTATAGGGAATAGGATGAAAGGAGGGTATATGGGAAAGGGGGGAGTGCGAATTTGTTATGTGTTTAACAGAATAGACAATCTATGTACATATGATTGTGGTACTTCCATTAGTCAAATATTAGAATTCGGCCGATGGAAGATGTATGTGTCCCACAACAAAAAAAATATTCTCCTAACGTTGCATGCAGTGTTATTCGGTAAAGCTATTGCAGTTCTTTTGAAATTGTAGAAGAATGGAATGTGGTCGTGTGGTGGACGAAGCTATGTAGTCCAATAGTTGCCTCATACAATCCAATTTTATTTCTTTACGTAGAACTGCATCGCCACCAATCTATTAAACTGTGATGGATGGTTTGGAAAATTTACAAAAAGCATAGAGAGACGTACGTCTTTATAAATTTATTTGTGGACCCAGATTGATTTTTCGTTTAGGATTCTGAAAATAAATGCATTTTTCATTGCCAGTAACAATTCAATGCAACACTGGTGTTCTGTTGAGTGTTAGAAACAAAATTTCACAAGTAGTTTCTATATTTTCCATCTGTCTGTCATTCAATTCATGTGGCGTTCATTTTCCAGACTTTTGAACTCTTTCTATAGCTTTTAAACGCCCTGAACTTGTTTGTTAGGCAGCATTAAGCATTTTTGTCAATTGTTTCTAACTCGAAGTGTCATCTTCATTGTACCTAAACACCTGGTAAATAAATTACTTCAGTCTCTTCCTACCCCAGGCCAGACATCAAAACAAAATACAAAAAAGTATTTCTTCGGCGACTTCCTTTCAGCAGATTTATGGCAAAAACTCTGAGAGTAAATAAAAATTGCCATGAAAAGTTCCTCAAACATCTGTCATTCGGAGTCGATTTTAAACTGTAGGTTCCGCTACTCATGTATAAAATTAACACACACAACAGTGGTGTGAGAAGCTAGGCCGTAATCCTGACTGAAGGGTTGTAATGACCAATTATGTATGGTATGTATGGCTTCCTATCATTTCATTAGAAATTGTATTTTACACAAGGAATGATTGAATTCAGCAATCTTCTGTAATAATTTCATTAAACAAATCTAGTGGTCCTAAGAATATCCATAGTTCCCCCAACAGTCGAAAAACCCATCTGCATTTAACTATTGTAGCGAACTTTTGTTTCTAAATTTATTTCATAAACGTTTAACTTTTTTTGTTCAAGTATTGTTGCGAAAAAACTTTTGTAATTATTTTAATAGTTATCGAAACTCCATAATGATAGTTTTTTTATTTCCTTTATTGTCTTAAAGTTCGAAACAACATTGCCAATTGCACTGACTATTAAGGAACCCGTTAGTGATGCTCCCTGATAACACAACTCAATAGAGTTTTTCTATTTTCAATTGAAAACATTTCGTCTTCAACGCATGAATGGTTTCTATTGGAAAAAACGATTTTCATATGAAAAGATTTTTAAAGCAAAACTATCGATTTGTATCAATTAAAGACAAGACATCGTTTTCAATTAGAAAAGATTTTTAAAGTGATGGTTTTATTATGTCTTCATTGCCATGGATACAGCATAAAATAGTTATCAACTGTGACACACTAACGCCACTTTACTTTAGGAACACAGAAGAAAAATACTTCACAGTTTCAATTAATCGATGCTGGTACATTTATTTCATTGCATTGCAATTGAGGATTATTTATGACATCATACATATATTCATCGGTTTCTTCTTATCTTCGTTCGGCAAACATACGAGCATGCAGCAAAAACAAATAAAAATTTTATTCATGAAATGATTGGTACAGATTCAAATTGCATTTAAACTGTCATAATACATGGAAATAAATTACAAAAACAAAACAACGATGTGAAGGCAAATAAAATTTGTATGACAAACTCGTTAACATACTTTAGAACAAGAACAACTTTCCTTCGAAAAACAATTCAAGTACAAGCAACCAGTTAAAGTTATGTTTAAAGTTATAGTCTTTAGAATTATTGAAATTGTTTAAATATCATATGTAAGTATGTACACAGATTGTCTATTCTGTTAACCACATAACATAACATTCCTCTGTTAATATTCACATTGGAGGCTTTGTTAAATTTGTCTTCACACACAAACACACCCATACATTCTATTTAAGTGTTACGATCAACAACAATGTGAGAGGTTTATTAGCTGCAATCGTTTGTTTACTTAGTTATAAGTTCGTTCGTTTGGACAAATAACAAAACCCCCAAACACATCCAATAGTAATTCTCACTTAGTTCATTACTATTTATTAATAAGTAAATTACATTGTTTTTGGAGGGTGGGTGGTGGTGGCTACTATAACACAATAAAATTGCGACCAAACTGCCATAATGACCATCCAAGTAGTGGGCAAGCAAAGCAACTGCATGATACATGGCTTCAATAAGACAATTCAAACCTATGTGGTCACCCTAACACAATAAGAGTGTGGCCAAACCGCTGTAAAGACCACTTAAGTAAGCAAGTAAAGCAACTACATGATACATGGCTTCAATAAGACAATTCGAACCGCATACTCCATAAACTCTGTCTTTTAATACGTAAGGAGCTTCAAAAGTTAAGTTATTCAACCAAAAAGATTTTTTCTTGAATATTTCGGAATGCAATTTGAGAAACATTTTTTTTAATGGACTATTGTGTTTCGGATTTCCTTTATAAGGTTTCTACATATTGTTTCCATTTATTTTTATCTCCAGTTAACTGTCTTCATTCCTTAAATGATTTGCAAGATTCTTATCAAGATTTTCATCCCCTACACCTACAAGGGTACATCATATGGTATTTAAATGTTTCTTATGCATTGTATGTCCCAACCAATGATATTTACGTCTCTTCGCTTCGCATCAGTATATGTGTGCTTGTGGGCTGCCCATCTTGGCTCCTCCGTTATCACCAAAAATGATGTCAGTCTGCAGATCAAGCGTAGGATCACTCTTGCCAACAAGTGCTACTGAGGTCTCAATAAGCAATTGAGTAGCAGAGGCCTCTCTCGTACGACAAAACAAATATTCCACAAGACGCTCGTTCTCCCCGTTCTTCTTAATGGAGCAGAGGCATGGACACTATTAAGCACTGATGCAGCAGTCTTGAGAGTATTCGAGAGAACAGTCCTACTTAAGATCTTCGGTCCAGTGCGAGTTGGCCATGATCTGCATCTGATCAAATAATGAGCTTAATGTGCTGCTCAAAGACATGAACGTTGTGCAGCTCATTAACGTCCAGCGGCTGCACTGCGTTACTAACCAAGTTTCCAAATCGTATGACATAACAGATTTGGTGCTTGAAATGAAACATGTAACTAAAATAGCACACTCTACAGAACTAACTACTTTGTAAAGGATTTATTTTTGAGCCCCCATACTTCATGGTTAGCAGCATATGTACTCACATACATAATTGGTCATTATAACGCTTCAGTCAGGATTACGATATAGCTTCTCTGCACCACTTATGTTGTGCGTGTTAATTTTATACATGATCGGCAGGACCAACTGTTTAAAGTCGATTTCGAACGACAGATATTTTTATTTCACCCCCAGAGTTTTTGCCAGAAATCTGCTGAGAGTAAGTCGCCGGAGAAATATTTTTTCATATTTAATTTTGTTGGGTTTGAATCGCACCCTCATGTCAAATAAGCCAATTCGCTACCTACTAGACAACGTCGACTATAAGCTATTAGCAGCTACTAGCACCACTTTCTCCAAATTCGAATTTTTTCTCATTCCCTAATCACAGACTCCGTTTCCATTCAATGTTTTCACAACATCTATCTCAGTGTAGCAAAACTGAAGTTTTGAAATGTTACTGAACTATAACTCAAAGAGTACTTTTTGCCATACATAATTGGCAATTATAATCCTTCAGTCTGGATTAGACCTAACTTCTCACATCCCTTATGTGGTGTGGGTTAATCTTACACATGAGTGACGGGACCTACTATTTAAAGTCGACAAACTTTTCGTGGCAATTTTCTTTACTCTCAGAGTTTTTGCCAGAAGGAACTCGTCGGAGAAACATTTTTTCATATCCCGTTTTGATGGAGCTGTTTGACATGGGGTTTGAACCGCGAGCTCACATTTAGTAAACCAGCACACTATACATATTTTATTTTATTTATTTTTAGTACACATACGGCACGGAACAGGAAAACTGACGACTTTTTCGTGTTCCTCATATACAAGACCATAAACAACTGATTCGGAACGTAACAACGTAAAAGCCATGTTTAATCAAACGTCGATGGAACGTAATGTAACATGCGTTCGTTATGAAGAGCAATGCAAATGCTTACCGAAATTACGTAACAGTTTGGCAAGCGTTTTCATCGGTTTGCATATTCTAAAAACGAACGTACGTTCCGTAGAGGCTTGGCTAACCTAAACGAAAGCTTAATTCTACCTTTAGCATTACGTTGAACCTTTTGATAATGCATTAATAGTTGAAAAGCGCAAGACATAAAATATTTCATAATAAAAAAGTATTAAAATCGTCGCGGGGGTACTGCGGTATTTTTGAAATGAAAAAATACTGAAAAAACTACTAAAGTACTGAATTTTTCAAAGCTGGTCTATCTTGACCTTCATTAACAAAAACAATTAAATTGAATTCTCCTTAACTGAGATTTATTAAAATATTTTCGAAGTATTTTTGCAGGTTTTCCTTTATCAAACAGTATACCCTACAGGTTGTGCTGTTAAGCCTGTGGCTTTATACTCCTACTCCTGAATATACATATGGCTTGATATTCACTACCTTCTCTTGAGTACTATATTTCTCCTATTACCTATTATATTCCTACTCTTGAATATACATATGGCTTGATATTCACTACCTTCTCTTGAGTACTATATTTCTCCTATTACCAGTATTTTTATGATTTTCTGTCATTTAGGTTCCTGCAGCACAAAATTCCATTCTATAATGTGCTAAGTGTACTTAGAACGTTTTTAATGTTCTTGTATTTTTAAATTCTATGTTTCTAACTTAAATACCGTCAAAATTTGGTTAAGATGCGCCGATCCGTTCCGAATTTATAGGGAAAAAACTCCTTAGAATACACATATAGTCGTATATCTCGTGAAAACTTTGAGTGCTCATAACTCAAAACACACTTTTTCGACATGGAACGTTATAGAACGGATGCGTCGATATATACATAACTGGTCATTGTGACGTAGTTTCTCTCACCACTTATGTTGCGTGTGGTAATTTTATGCATGAGTGGCGGGACCTACAATTTAAAGTCGACTCTGAATGACAGATTTTGGAACAAACTTTTTCATTGTAATCTTATATTCTCTTAAAACTTATTGCCAGAAATCTGCTGAGAGGAAGTCGCCGAAGAAATATTTTTTTGTGTTGTTGGAGATGTCTGACCTGGGGTGTGAACCGTAGCCTCACGTCTAATAAGTTAAGTGTATTCCGTTTAATTCTTGAGTTTGTAACACCGTCAACCATTAGGAATTAATGGATTTCAAAAATTTTTATCGTTCCAATGAATTTGATCCTTTTGTTTGTGGTGTGTGATTATACATCAGCTAGAAATAGATTCTTAGACCGAAGTCAGTGTTTAATGAGTGATTTTACGTCTTTCTCTACCATCATGCACAATGTTCCACAATAGTGATCACGCAGCCGAAATTTACGTAAATTATTATTTACTAGCACAGGATTCTATTTCAAATACATCGCATCTACACTTCGACCATATTAAGTGCTCCTATTTCGCAGTGCTTAGACATTTAGATTATATTCCTGACTGTCTCCATTTATTATCAAATTTTGAAAGCCTTACAGCTTAAATGAAAATTTATTTCGTTGTGATTGAGCAGCCGATTTCTTCGAAGTATGTTACGCGAAAACCCATGATTCAAACCCTAGCCCTATAAGAAAATATTTCTCTCCACGGCTTGCTGTCAGCAGTTTTCATTCAAATAGTCTGAGAGTAAATAATAGCATTGCCATGAATAGTCGTTCGGAGTCGTCTTTAAACTGTAGGTCACGCCACTCATGTCTGAAATTAACACACACAATAAAATTTTAAATCGGCTTTAATTAAATCGGCTATTGAACGTCGGGATCTACTTTTTAGTCGATGGAAACGTTACAAAACACCACAGTTTCTTGCGGATTATCATAAGGCGAAAAGAGAAGTTGTAATGATGATAAGGCGGGAGAAACTATTATATTACGGTAATAAATTTCAGAATGCTGTATATACTAAGCATACATGGAGGCAGATTCGTGAAATGGGAGTTGTCACTATCAACCACAAATCAGACACATTAGACACATTAGATGTTAATGCTGTTAATAGGAAATTTGCTAATATTCCGCAACCAACAACAATGTATCTACAATAAATGATTTCCACTTCCGACATCTTAGTTTGGATGACACAATTGAAGGATTTCTAAAAATTAAGTCTAATGCTGTTGGCCTAGATGACGTCCATCCACGTTTTATAAAATTTATACTGCCTTATATAATACGTCATATCAATCACATTTTCAACACGATTTTAACAACTAGCACTTTTCCAATTGAGTGGAAGGCGGCGAAAATTATTCCAGTGCCTAAAAATGATGGTGACTACCGGCCAATATCTATCCTTCCCTACATGTCAAAAGTTTTTGAGAGAATTCTTCATGAACAAATTTATAAACACATACTCGACAATAATCTACTAACAGACCGTCAGTCTGATTTTAGACCTCAACACAGCTGCACTACAGCATTAACTGAGGTGGTTGAGAATATTCGTGGCAATTTAGATGAGAGTATGTTAACATTTTTGGTCTTACTTGATCACTCCAAGGCATTTGACACTGTTGACCATCAAATGCTGCTATTGAAGCTTGGCAATATGTTTAAATTTTCTTCAACCGCAACAAAATTAATATCTTCATATCTAATTGGTAGATCACAGATAGTTGTCAATGGTAGTTTTGTTTCTTCACCCTTATTTACAAGCAGAGGTGTTCCACAGGGGTCCATACTTGGCCCACTTTTTTACTCCATGTATGCAAATGACCTTCCTTTGCATATCAGATATTCCAAAATTCAAATGTATGCTGATGACGTACAACTTTATCTAAGTTGTTCGAAAACGACTATGAATTCTGCTATTAATGAAATAAATTTTGATTTAGATAGAATTTATCAATGGGCATCTGCTAATGGACTACTTCTTAATCCTATTAAGTCCAAGTTTTTATTAAGTGGCAAAATTCCGGCGGGATTGAAAGGATGCTGATTGCAAAAACGTATTTAATTCCTTCTCTTTTATATGCCTCTGAGATTTTTGCTGGATGCAATATGACTTTGAAACGAAAGCTCAACATAACGTTTAATAATATTGTTCGATATATTTTTGCTTTGAAAAGATTTGACCATATATCTCCGTATTTCGTACATGTCCTTGGAATGCACCTCGATGACTATATGAAGCTTAAAAATCTTATTTGTTTACATAAAATTATAACAACAAAAAAACCTGACTCTCTTTATAACAAATTGGTATTCACTTCGTCTGCGAGGAACAATAATATTCGAACATTCAAATACCGAAAGAGTGCTTCTTTTCACCAGTTTTATATATATACCATTTATCTCTGGAACCATCTTCCCCCAAATATTCAATTTACTAGCAACGCAGTGCAATTTAAAAGCTTGTTAAGGAATTATTACAAAAATTCATAAATTTATCGTTTCAATTTTCATTTGACTTTGTTATATTACCTCTTATATATTCTTTTGTTTATTTTCTTGATTAATATAATTTGTTTTGATTAATATAATTTCAATGTATTATGTAACTTATTTGTTTCTGGTGCTGTAATTTATAAGATAATTGATCTTGTTGTATCAGAAAAACAATCATTATAATAATAAATAAATAAAACCCTTCAAAATATGGGTGATGTGAGAAACTACGTTGTAATCAGGGTTGTAATGATCAATTAAATTATCGACATTGAGCAGCAATTTGCAGATGGAACCTGTACATGGAACTTATTATTGTTTTCAATATTTTTAAAACTCATTCCAGATGATTGTTTTCTTTAACATTAGAATTAGATGACCTAAATCGGCGGCACTAAAACTATATATAATTGGATGTTTCAGTACTAGGACTATAGACAATGTTCGGTGCTTTTGGTGCTGAAACTGTTCATCAATAATACTAAACCCAGGCAAATATTGAACTGTAATAGAAATTATTTCGGAGGAAAATCATAGAGTTTAGAGTTAGAATTGGTTGCGTTCATGGAACAGTGAATGAGCGAACTATCAGCAAATCGATTTGTTAGGTCACGAAATTCTTTAATAAATTTTTTGTTAGACTTGCCTCCCATCATTAGAAAATATTCCAATATTTTTGTATTGCCACCTAGCATGGAAGAAAAGACATTTTTACACTTGAGATTACTAAAGTAAAGGTTAGCTTCACTTTCTGAGGGCGACTTGATATCTGGTCCAGATCCCTCAATCTGCCACTTCTACGGCCTCATCACTGGATGAAGGCAGGAAAAACGAACAGAGACGTTGGGGAAATGGATCGATATGTTATGTGTGTAGGAGTCTATGGCTTGCTATAGACTGTGCTAGAACAGGTTTGCTGCTCGGCTTAGAAATAAGACCAGCCTGAGGTTAGTTATTCGTTTCATTACACGGCACTTCGAGATCAGATCGGTGGCATGGAACTGGAAGAGATCCCAGCCGGACTATTGACTACATAACCAATGACATTTTTACACTTGAGATTACTTAAATAAGGATCAAATTCACTTTCTGAGGGCGACTTGATATCTGGTCCCGATCCCTCAATCTGCCACCTCTACGGCCTTATCACTGGATGGATCAGAGAGAAGAGCAGAAGCGTTGGGGTGATGAATCGAGATGTTATGTGTCTAGGAACAGATTTGCTGCTGGGCTTAGATAAGGCCAGTCTGAGGTTAGTTATTGACTTCATTATAGGGCACAGCGAGTTTAGATCGCTGACAAGGCTCTGAAAGAGATCCCAGCCGGCCTATTGCAGAGTATGTTGCGATGAGGAGTGACACCTCCTCTGCAACTGTGCAGCCATAAGTAGATTAAGTTTGAGGACCCTGGGTAGGAGCTTGTTCAAAGGTCTGGACTCTTAGTCGAGAGCCAACATTAAGGCTATTCATCGATTCATAAATAGGTTAATCAGATTGAGAAGTGTGCTAGGGGATTAAGGTTGTAGTCGAGCTCTCTTGTCTGTTTGCGGTCCGTCTCAGGGAGGATCCTACATCTTCTCATTTTCCAATTTCCCTATTTTCTTCACTATCCTCTCTATCTCCTTATCTCTCTTCTAGAACTAATTTACAATGGGTTATTTTATCCTCTTGGTATTGTACTTGTCCCAATGACAAGTACACGTACTCAAACCTAATCTAACCTAACTTAACCTGACTTAAGCTTACTGAAGTAAAGAAAAATAAGGAGTTTTTATGACATGTTCTAAATGATATTCCCATTAGGTCCTATTATTACAATACTTCTATGGCGACAGATAAGATGCTAAACCTGTTGCATTAAGCCTGTCGGTTGTAGTGCCATCAGTAACTGGCCAATTATGCCATTTCTCTCTGTCTGCCGGACTACTGCAGCGTGTTTCAGGCGGAGGTGACGGCAATTTACCAGGCCGCTCAATGGATCCTCATCAACGGTGCTCCGTTCAATCGCGTCTCGGTCTTTTCTGATAGTCAGGCCTCAATAAGATCTCTATCGTGTTTCGTGAATAACTCTAGGATCGTTAGGGAATGTCGCCGCTGTCTCGACCTTCTTTCTGGGCGCTTCACCAGTGTCTCACTAGTGTGGCTCCCCGGGCACAGTAACATTCCAGGAAAGTATATGGCCGACGAGCTCGCCAGAGCTTGTGCGCTCCATTCGGAATCCTCTTCAATTGAACTGGGTATGCCACTTGCCTCGGTTAAGTTGGACTTTGCGCGGAAATTCTCTCGGGACGCCAATCTATCTTGGGTCAATGAGGAGTCCTGCTCCACCGCCAAACTCACCTGGCCCTTGATGGATAGAAGGCGTACCAACCAATTATTTGGTCTTGGTCGTGACGTCATCTCAACCACAGTGGCCGTGCTTACAGGTAATTGCGTTATGGGTAGACACACGACCATTTAACGACTTCTGTCGTGGATGCAGATTCGCTGAGGAAGAGGAGACTGTTATCCACTTTCTTTGTCAGTGCCCGTCTCTTGCTAGGTGTAGATATAGGTTATTTGGCTCTCTATTTCTTGCAGCTTGACGGAGCTATCATCTATTGATATCAAGGATATAGCTTTGTTCATCAAACTTTCAGGCTGGTTTTCCAGTATAGGGTAGTCGTGCTTTTGATGTGCAGCCCTTGCGCTGACCAACTTCTTGCTCTTCCCTGATTTTGGTGGAACTTGGTCAGTACAGGGACTGCGTTCACCCGTGGCATCACAACGGGCCGCTATGCCTGCTCAAGTGAGCTTTGTATTATCAGAGCTACCACTCCGACCTAAACCTAAACCTATGCCATTATGCTGCTCATAGAAGTTTTGTCACTCTCCCAAAAATAATTAGAATATAACTCCGCGAGTGTCAAAGTCTTCTGTGAATTTTCAGTCATGTGAACTTACACGGTTATTCCCTTCATGCTTTTAAGAGCTATAAAGTCTTGCCTGAAGTTAAAATAATTTATTCAAAATAAAGTCAAGCTTTTCTTTACAATGTTACATACAAATACGACCTACAAGGGAACACATATACATACATACATTGTTATTAAATATTAAATATTAAATACGCATTCATTTCATTCATCATATTGTATTTCACGTTCATATTCATATTCATACTCGTATTCGCATTGTTCGTAAGCAAGAGTTTTTCTTTTTAAATTCACTTGTTTTTAAACGTAAATGAATAAATAAATTTTCTTTTTTCTTTCTTTTTCATCTCTTTTTCTTTTATTTCATTTCATCCGTACACGAGTAGAGTATTTAAAAACAAAATCAAAAGTAAACTAAAGAAGACACAAAAAGTTTTTAATCTTTTTTAATTTTTTTTTTTTTGCAAAAAAATTCTTAAAAAATAAAAACAAATTGAAATACAAAGAAATAACAAAAATTGTACGTGTATAGCAAACATTTTTAATGCCATCCACCGAATACAACGAAAAATCTTCTTTCTTTAATTCTCTTTTATTCTTTTCTTTTTAAAATAAAAATTCAAAAAAAAGTGAAATGAAATGAAATTTTTTTTCGTCCTTATTTTTACGGTTCAACTCAGACTTTTATTTGGTTCTTAAAGCAACAACTTGAACTGTAAGTAAGAAAAAAACAAAGAAGACAATGAAAAAGCTTTTAAAATGACAGAATTTGAAATTTTTTTTCATCAAACGGAAGTGGAAATATAAATAAGAGCGTACCGAAGCAACCATTCTTTGCCAATACACTCACTGTGCTTGCCTTTTGATGACAACAGCTCACTTCACCTCAGCTTTTTTTTTTTTTGCCAAAAAGTCAACAAAAAAAATTCTCAAATAAAACTTACAACACAACTAAAAACAAAAACTCTTAAAAGAAAAAAAATTCTTCTCGTATTATTAAGAAAAGTTTTTGATTGTATTGCGGTTTTGTATTTTTTAGCAACCTAAAACGGTGTCCTGCAGGCAAAACGTGAAAAGTATTGGGTATAGGCATTAATTACTAATTAATAAGGTTACATTGTCTAACACTAATGATAAGTCTAACATACATACATACATAATTGGTCATTACACCGCTTCAGATAGGATAACGACTTAACTTTCCACACCACTTATATTGTGTGTGTTAATTTCACACATGAGTGGCGGGCTCTACAACTTTAAGACGACTCTGAACGACAAATTTTTGAGAAACTCTTCATGGCAATTTCAAAAATCTGCTGAGAGGATGCCACCAAAGAAATATTTGTTTTCATATTTCATTTTGCTGAAGATGTCTGATCTGGGTGTTTGAACCGTGATCTTAGGTCTAATAAGTCAACACATTACCTACTAGACCAGGGCGACTTAGCTTAAAATCTTCCCAAGTGATTCTCTATCTTTAATTCCTCTCATAACAAAAAAAAAAGAATCTGCAGCATACGCATTACTTCGTCTTAAAGCACTTTAAACCCTACTTGTGCTTTTACCAGGTGTACCATTACAACCCTTCAGTCAGGATTACAGCCTAGTTTCTCACATCACTCATGTTGTGTTTGTTAATTTTATACATGAGTGACGGTAGGTATAGTTTAAAGTCGACTCTGAACGACAGATTTTAGAGAAACTTTTTCATGGCAATTTTATTTACTCTCAGAGTTTTTGCCAGAAATCTGCTGAGAGGAAGTCGGCGAAGAAATATTTTTTCATATTTCGTTTTGATGTCTGACCTGGTGTTTGAACAGTGGCCTTACGTTTAATAATAAGGAAACACACTGCCTACTAGACTAGGTTGACTTAACTTAAGTCTAATAATTTAGCAAAATTGTCTCAAGTGATTCTCTATCTTTAATTCCTCTCATAACTAAACAAGGAATCTGCAGCATACGCATTACTTTGTCTTAAAGCACTTTAAACTTCGTCTTAAAGCGTTTACCAGCTGTTCCTAAATGAAATGAAGATACAACACGAATTATTAAATAGGAAGTTGTGTGACCAGTGCTGGCTGCTTATTCTTTCCATTCCTTCAAGCAATTTGTGGATTTCACGCCCATAAAACTGTTTGTCTTTTGAAGCATCAAATTTTGAACTCCTTTCTTCTTCGTAAGAACCGAAGTGCTGCTTAGGCAATGCGTTACCTATCGATGAAAGTAAGTAGTAGTCAGAAGGATCCAAGTCTGCTGTATACGGTGGTTGGATTTGCAGCTCTCTGCCTAATGCTTTGATAGTATCCTGAAACGGTTTTGCTTTGTTTGCAGCTGCATTTTTATGTTGTAAGGATGACTTGGTTACGTCTTGGGGATCATTCTGTTGGTTTTTCGATCAATGCAGGGTGCAAATTGATCATTTGTTGTCTGTAGCGATTTACCAGGTTGTAGGAGGTTGTGGTAAACCACACCTTTCTTCTGGTCCCACAAGATACACAGCATTGTCTTTCTGTCGAATCGATTTGGTTTTTCAGCCAAAGTTGATGTTTGTCCCGGATTAACCCACAAATTCATAATTCAAGACAGCAAGTATTTGGCTTCACGCCATTTTAGACGATAAGACTTTACATAAAGTAAGCTCAGTAAAAATAAGCAATTTTGATGATCTCTTCACCGAAACAAAGAAGCTTGGGAGGCCATTCCAACCAGTGTATATGAAAGTCTTGTTACCTTGATGCCTCGGAAATGTCAAGCTGTTATCGACAACAATGGTTTTGCAACAAAATATTGATTTTTTTCTAATAAATACATGTTTTTCATAAAGTTTAATTATATGCACGAATGAAATCAGTATCCTTTAAAAAAATGGCTCACAGCTTTATAAATAATAATTTATTTGATACAATAAGTAGTTATTTTCTACGAATAAGAGTTTAATTAACTAAACTTGGACAAATTTTGACAATATTATACAATAATTTGTATTTTTTGGTTCAAGCTCACATGTAAGCTTCGTGTCCTTAATTAGTTGCACGCAGCTGTAGGTAAAGTCAGAGAGAAAATATTACTGAGTACTCTACGCCTTTTAAAGATCTGATTATAATCGAATCGAAGACTGATAAAAATCTAAAACAAATTAATATGGAAACAGCTGCCTCCATAGATTTGGATCTGTCTTGGCACACTCGGTAATTTTAAAAGCGTTTGCATTGTCAGAAATATTACTTTTATGCTACCCTTCCCCACCATATTTCGAGGTTGTTCTCGACTGTGTTATGTGTTGATATTTTTGGAGATAGTTTTCACTCAACTTTTCGCTTATTTCAGGCAATATCTCGATGATAACTTGAAAAGTGTTGTGTTTTAAATGGTCCTCCAACTTTAGGGGATTACCTACATAGACACGGTATTTAACGTGCTAGCTGCACAAAAAAATTATAACAATGGCAAATATCATATGGTATTGAGTAATTGCTTCACCAAAACTAATCTTTCTGGAAATTTTTCTTACAATAAAGCCAAAAGCGGTCGTGTTGTGTGGCTCTCTTATTCAAGTCAAATACTATGCAGTTGCTTACTTACTTACTTACCCTACTTAAGTGGTCATTACAACCATTTGGTCATACTTTTATTGTGTTAAAGTAGCCACCACCACCCACCCTCCAAATTCAATGTAATTTACTTATTCATAAATAGTAATTAACTAAATGAGAATTACTATTGCATTGGTTTGGGGGTTTTATTATTTGTACGTACGAACGACGATTGTAGCTGATAAACCACTCACACTGTTATTGATCGTAGCACTTAAATATAATTCTATGTATGCGTGTGTGTGTGAAGATAAATTCAGCGAAACCTCCAATATGAATATTAACTGAGGAATGTTATGTTATGTGTTTAGGTTAGGTTAGGTTAGAGGACGTGTGCCTGTCAGTCAAGACAAGTACAGTACCCGGAGGTCGAATTGACCCTTTGTACAACGTCCTAAAGGAGGGAAGGATAGTATAGGGGATAGGATGAAAGGAGGGTATATGGGAAAGGGGGGAGTGCGAATTTGTTATGTGTTTAACAGAATAGACAATCTATGTACATATGATTGTGGTACTTCCATTAGTCAAATATTAGAATTCGGCCGATGGAAGATGTATGTGTCCCACAACAAAAAAAATATTCTCCTAACGTTGCATGCAGTGTTATTCGGTAAAGCTATTGCAGTTCTTTTGAAATTGTAGAAGAATGGAATGTGGTCGTGTGGTGGACGAAGCTGTGTAGTCCAATGATTGCCTCATACATTCCAATTTTATTTGTTTACGTAGAAATGCATCGTCACCGATCTATTAAACTGTGATGGATGGTTTGTGAAATGTACAAAAAGCATAGAGAGACGTTGGTTAGGTTAGGTTAGTGTCGTAGCTTTATACCAAAAGCTTACTTGAGCACGCATAGCGGCCCATAGAGAGACGTAAGTCTTTTCAAATTTATTTGTGGAACCAATTTTTCCGATTAGGATTCTGAAAATAATTTTTTTTTTCATTGCCAGTAACAATTCAATGCAACACTAGCGTTCTATTGAGTCTTAGAAACAAAATTTCACAAGTAGTTTCTGGATTTTCCATCTGTCTGCCATTCAATTCATGTGGCGTCCATTTTCCAGACTTTTGAATCCTTCCTATAGCTTTTAAACGACCGGAAATTGTTTGTTAGCCAACATTAAGCAGATCTGTCAATTGTTTCTAACTCGAAGTATCATCTTCATTGTACCGAAACATCTGGTAAATAAATAATTCAAGTCTCTTTCTATCATTCCATTTTAAATTTAATCATTTACATAAGGAATGATTGAAATTCAACAATCTTCTGTAAAAATTTCATTAAAAAATCTAAATAGAGTGGCGAACTATCAATTAGTGGTCCTAAGGACATCCATAGTTCCCCCAACAGGCGAAAAACCCATCTGCATTTAACTATTGTGGCGAACTTTTGTTTCTAAATTTATTTCATATACGTTTAACTTTATTTTGTTCAAGTGTTGTTGCGAAAAAACTTTTCTAATTATTTTAATAGTTATAGAAACTCCATAATAATAATTTTTTTTCTTTCCTTTATTGTCTTAAAGTTTAAAACAACATTTCCAAATGCACGGACTATTAAGGAAGCTGTTAGAAATGCTCTCTGATTGTTTAACTGAATCGAGTTTTTCTGTTTTCAATTGAAGACATTTCCTCTTCAACGCATGAATGGTTTCTATTGAAAAAAATCAATTTGAATATGAAAAGATCTTTAAAGCAAAAGTATCGATTTGTATCAATTAAAGACAAGACATCATTTTCAATTAGAAAAGATTTTTAAAGTGATGGTTTTATGTCTTCATTGCCATGGATACAGCATAACATAAATAGTTATCAGCTGTGACACACTAACCCCACTTTACTCTAGGAACACAGAAGAAAAATACTCACAGTTTCAATTAATCGATGCTGGTACATTTATTTCATTGCATTGCAATTGAGGATTACTTATGGCATATTCATCGGTTTCTTCTTATCTTCATTCGGCAAACATACGAGTATGCAGCAAAAACAAATAAAAACTTTATTCATGAAATGATTGGTAAAGATTCAAATTGCATTTCGACTGGCATAATACATGGAAACAAATTACAAAAACAAAACAACGATGTGAAGGCAAATAAAATTTGTATGACAAACTCGTTAACATACTTTAGAACAAGAACAACTTTCCTTCGAAAAACAATTCAAGTACAAGCAACCAGTTAAAGTTATGTTTAAAGTTATAGTCTTTAGAATTATTGAAATTGTTTAAATATCATATGTAAGTATGTACACAGATTGTCTATTCTGTTAACCACATAACATAACATTCCTCTGTTAATATTCACATTGGAGGCTTTGTTAAATTTGTCTTCACACACAAACACCCATACATTCTATTTAAGTGTTACGATCAACAACAGTGTGAGTGCAATCGTTTGTTTACTTAATTATAAGTTCGTTCGTTTGGACAAATAACAAAACCCCCAAACAAATCGAAAAGTAATTCTCACTTAGTTCATTACTATTTATTAATAAGTAAATTACATTGTTTATGGAGGGTGGGCGGTGGTGACTACTATAACACAATAAAAGTGCGAACAAACTGCCATAATGACCATCCAAGTAGTGGGCAAGCAAAGTAACTGCATGATACATGGCTTCAATAAGACAATTCAAACCTATGTGGCCACCTTAACACAAGAAGAGTGTGGCCAAACCGCTGTAAAGACCACTTAAGTTAGCAAGTAAAAGTTCCCAGAAAGATAAGTTTTGCTGCATTTATTATGAAATCAAAGGCGGATTATAGACAATAACTAGACGTGTTGTCTTATTGTCTAGCAATTATATTAATTGCTTACTAGGATATGAGGTATAACGCTGTTATAATCCTTTTGTTTAGCGTATCTATGTAGACAATCTCCTACAATTGGAGGACCATTTAAAAAACAACATTCTTCTGAAGCAAATTGCTCACTAGGATATGAGATATGACGCTGTTATAATATTTTGGTACAGCTACCTCAAAACCGATTTAAAAGCAATATTCTTCAAGTTATCATCGATATATTGCCTGATATAATCGAAAAATTTGCTTTTGACAATGTTAATATTTTCCCTTGCAAGCAAATGCTTTTGAAATTACCAAGTGTGCTAAGGCTGCTCCAAATCTATGGAGGCAGCTGTTTCCATTTTACTTTGTTTTGGTGTTTTATCAATCGTCGTAAGATTTTAAATCCTATTCTGAATAGGAGTGGAGAATTCGGTAATATTTATTCTGTGACTTTACCTACGTAAGGTCTTATCGTCTAAAGTGGCCTTAACAAGACCAAACGCTTGCTGTCTGGAATTATGAATTTTTTGGGGTTACTTCAGAATTTACACGCAATTACTTTACGATCTGTTGCTGCTACCAAACTAAGTATAGCATTTAGCTATGCTTCCATATCCATGACATTACGTGACAATAACTATGCGGTTAACATTCAACGACTAAACACCACGTATTCTTAATTTTTAATCTTCAATCTTTAATCAGTTTACTCATGGCCTTTTTAAGCCATAATAGTTCCGAGTAATTTAAAATAAAAGGAGCCTCTAGTGAAAATATATTGTCTTTGAGCTCAAATAAAAAGGACACCAATTATGAAGAAATAAAACAGCGGCCTTTGATTTCATAATAAATGCCAGCATATGTTAGCATATGTGTTATTACCACATAACTTCCTTTAAATATGTATTCCTCTTACATATGGTATTTGGCGGGAGCAGAGAAGAATATTGTACTCATAATTCATATTCTCTATCAGAAATGAAGAGTGGTATTGTATTTCCATTTTTCCTAAAAATATCGCATAATGAGGAGATTTTTTTAAATTTTACATCCACAATATACCACGAGAGAAAGAAGCCCTTAATCATGGAAGCGCATCTCATTCCTTATGAGTGTGTCCATGTATGGCTATGGCAAAATTTCCTTTCAAATCTTCTCATCATATGCATTTCAATTTATTTCATTTCTTTTGGCAGTAGTTACCAACCCAACCAATAGTTGTTGTCTGGACAACCGAGCAAGGCAGCCCATTCCATTCCAAAAAAAAAAATGCTGCTCTTTAGAAATATGCAATCAGATTTCTATTCCACAGCATGGTTTCATATGCATTTTAGTAACCCTCCAGAGACATAATTTTTTCTGGGATTAGTTTCTTTCTTCTTTTTTTTTTTTTTTTTGTTGGTTGATTATGTTTATTTTTTATACATAATAAATGTGGTTACATTTCATATATAAAATATTTGATTTTGTTTATGATGTGCAAACAGATTTGAGTCCATAAATGAATGCATAAACGAATTACATATGTACTCAACTCCCCTCAGTGACTATTTCTCATTCTATTGAATAATTTTTTTAATTTAAAGAAAATAATTTTCTTCTAATGAGCACTTTTTTAGGCAGGAAATTGAAATGATAAAATTTTATTCGGATTTTTGTAGATTCTCAAGAAAATTCACACTTTCCAGGAAGTAAGAAAGCAGGAGAAACACTTAAGCTTTTTCTGATATTTTTCCGAATTTTTCTGAAATTCTTAATACTTTATAGTTATCTTCTCTTTCATTGTCTGGTTCTTCAGAACCTAAGAATTCTTGGCCACACAGAATTTATTGACAGAACGTGTCTGACCAGAAATCGATTTGAATAAATTTAACACACATTCATTGAACCCTCTGAGATAGCTGACATATTTTAACCACGCATTATTGCTGTTACATTGGGACCTTATAGGACCCAAATAAACAAAGTATACTGAGCTCATTCGTTCTGTCTAATCAAATAATGTACTCCAGAACGATTTATGGCTGTCGCTGGTCTCTCAATGAGATACCGAAACGGTAAGATATTCATGCCATATGGGCACTGGGACACAGTGATAGTCCTGGTAACTGTAGAGCAATTGAATAGGCCAGAGGTGACATAACCATCAAACTCTCCGTATAGTTATCTAAATTCATATATGGGCAGAAGAGCGCAGCAAACCTGGCTAAAGCTGTATAGAGGGCGCAACTAATGTCTCCGAATCAGTGCACTTAGTACGGTTGTTAAAATTATTTCTTGGACATTGCATTATGACCATTCATACGAGAGGTATTTGTATTAAACACATGACTTCTATAGGACCTTTAGAAACGCAAAGAAAATCGGAAACTATGCTTTAACTACATTCTCAAGACTTTGTCGTATAAGAAAAAGATAACTTAGCATATATTATGTCGGCAATTTTAAAGATCTGTCAGTAACGGACTGTCGACAGACTAAGTCGCTTCTTCAGAGTCTCCGATTGCTACCAAGACTGTTGACTGCAATTCCTTGGATCGACGGACCACCTCTGCCAACCAACTTGAACGAAAATGTGTTACTTACTAAACTTATTGAAACTTTTCCCAAATTGAACTGTCTAGCAGGCTTTAAGCTATTAGTCGAATTTTAGTAGGACGTGGCAGGTATTGCAGACTGTAGTACCGAAGTAATGAAAGTAAATTTCTGCGACAAGCATTTGAAAACTACCGCGTGGTTTGAGTGGAAGGTAAGATAAAGTGTATTTCGTTAAGAATAAAAAACGACAAAAACCCAGGAATCCGGCTATGAATTGCTCCCTCATCAGAAATCATTCTTCAGATTTAGTATCGAGTGAGTACTTATTGTTTTCCAACCTAAAGAAATGGCTCGCCAGAAAGGCATTTCACTCCAATGATAGGAACATCAATCACAATCAAACACTGTTTTTTTATTATACTTAACATACTTATATTTTAACGGATAATTGATGGTTTTTAAATCATCAATGGACGACTTCTTACAAAGAAAGGAAATTTGTTTAACATTTGCAGAAGGAAGAAGAAAACAAACAACTTGCAACCTGCCACCGAATAAACTTCAAAACAAAAAGTGTGCTACTCGAAGTTAAATCCTTGTATTTGCAATTGAAACCGATGACCACAGGAAACATGTTTTAAAAACAAATGTTCCATTTGAAGTCAATATTGGCTGAAAACAAAAGTTTCGAACTTGTTAGATTGCATCGGTATGAATAAAACTGTTCAGTGATTAATAAGGATTTATTAAAAATGAGAATTGTTTTGAACCCTATTTGCAAATTTTGTCATCAGGGCATATTCATGACAACTGTAACCAGAAATCTGGACACCAAACTGCAATCATATAGCAGATGCCGGGCAGTGAATTATCAGTTTTATTGACACCGAGCAACATACTTAAATTTGTCAAGACAATAGGTTTGGAGAAGAAAGTAATAGGGATACACCATATATATTAGAAAGTACGGTCTCTTTGCGATAATAATATAGGGTGGGCCATTTAGAAGTTTAAATTTAAAAACGTAATAAAACAAAAGAGGTTTGAAATTTTGCCAAATTTATTTTTTTGGTTGTGAAGTATAATTGTTCCGGTTAGAAATGGAAAATTATTTAATTCATATGGCTGCCGCGGATGTCCACACAATAATTCATTCGATCGGACCAGTTTTCGTGAACTTTTTCCAGTGTATGGAGTCGAATCTCGGCAATGGCATCACGAATGTTGGCCTACAAATGCTCAATTGTCTCTGGTTTGTCGGCATAAAACTGTTCTTTAACGGCGCCCCACAGAAAATAGTCCAATGGTGGGTATAAAATCTCAGCTTTTTGACTGGCCAATTGAAATCACCATTTCGGCTAATTAAAAAGCCATCAAATGTTTGAAGCAATAAATCGATTGTGGCATGAGATGTGTGGCAAGTTGCACCATCACGTTGAAACCAAACATCGTTCACATCAGTACCAGGAACAAGTACAAAAAATCGGTTTTCATGGTGCTATAGATATCTCCATTGACCGTAATGGTTACGCCCTCCTCATTTTCAAAGAAATAAGGGGCCAATGATGCCCCCGCTTTTCACGCATTCACTCTTAATGGGTACATTGCCTTCTGTAAGACCACGTGTGGGTTTTCTGAGCCCCAAAATGCGGCAAAGTTTGCTTATTAACGTACCCACCAAGATGAAACTGAACGTTATCCGAAAAGTTGATTTTTTTTTTTTGCAAAATCCCAATGTTACTGAAGTCGTCAAATCGATTCATTACGCTCAGTGGAGATAATGTACTGAATTTTATGACAGAATAGAATGATGTAAGTATTGTCAGATTCGAAATAACCGTTGGCTCAAATTTAAACCGATATATGGTCCACCCGTTATGTTCTGCATCATGCATCTTAATAGTCCATTCCTTAAACTAAGTATCTCCCAAGCATTTATTTCATTTTGCCTTATTTTAGAGCATTGTACTCAAATTCTGCTTGATGAATACTTGGCTTATAACAATGAAAACGGAATTTAAATGGAAGAGCTGTGAGCTAATGGCTAAAGAAGCCCAACACTTTGTTTTAATTTCATTATAAAACTCATAAAATCTACCAAAATTTTAAAACTTTTATGTTGTTATACATCCATATGTATGTATAATTTTAACTTTAAAAACCTCGTTTATAAATGTTTATAAAATTAAACGTAATTTTTAAGCAAATAAAACTCTTACGAAAATGAAAAATTTGTTGCTCAAATGGCTCATAATAATTTTAACTGAAAGTAAACACAGAGAGAAAGAGACAGAGAGAGAGAGAGTTAGAGAGTGATAATAAATTTTAAACCATAAACTTTCTCTGTGATATGTTATTTGCTTTTTTACAAATGTTTGTTTTTTGTTTTTTATTCCTTTTTATCTACATTTTGTAGCATTTTATTAAGAAAAATTCAAATAAAATACAGCAACAGTTGAGAAATTCTATATGATTGTGTATGAATGGGCAATCACACACGAGAACAATTATGCTGGCACAAAATGGCAGCTTGTTGCCAAGAGAGGTGAAGAGAGTGGTTTTTTGCTGGCATAATTTTTCAACCACACAAACCAATACATAAACAACACAAAACCAATACACATACATACATTTATAAAACAACACCCAGCCAGCATTTTTTGAAAATTTTAATCAAATTCGAGTCTTTTTTGACTCTTCTGCGCGATTGAAAAGTAAGAATATGCGCTCATTTTCTGATCATAAAAGACTCATTCGTCGGGAGAAAAGTGTTACTACGGGCGACTCTTCTCAAAAAATCATTTATGAGTCATTTTCTATATTAATTTCGAGTAATTTTCGATGAGTTTTCGAATAGATTTGTGATCATTTTTGAATCGCTTGCTGATCATTTATTAGTCGTATTTAACTTCGTTTATGCTTCTTTTTCGAGTTGTCTTTCAGTCATTGTTTAATCGCAAGCGAGTCTTTTATGAGTAATTTATCAGTATGTTTAGGAGTCCTTTTATTGTCATTTATCAGTCATGTTTGTATTAATCTGGACTCCTTTTTGCGTCATTTATGATTATAATTTGAGTCATTTATTAGTCGTGTTTCAAAATGTGTTTTTAGCCGACCCCAACTACTAATCAAGGTGGCAAAAAATGAAAATGCATGGGCCATCTTTAAAGGCATACAACGAAAAGATTGTTAAAATCCGACTTTAGCCTAGCCCCCAGGCTAATAAGAGCTTGGGGATTCATACATACTGACAAACATAATTGGCCATTATAACCCCTCAGTCAGGATTACGACCTAGCTTCTCACACCACTCATGCAGTGTTCGTTAATTTTATACGTGAGTGGCGGGACCTACAGACAGTTTTTTGAGAAACTAAACGGAAAGGAAGTTGGCGACTACCAAAGAAAGAATATTATATTTATATTTAAAAACAAATTTAAACATGTATACAACTTTATACACATAATTGGTCATTACAACCCTTCAGTCAGGATCTGACCTGGGACTCGAACCCTGGCTTTTCGTCTAATAAGCAAACACACTACCTACTAGACCACGGCGACTTCAACTACTTTATGCCAGATGAAATAGTCTCGTGTGTGACTGAAAGAACAAAAACTGTTCGGCTTAAAAAATAGTCTCGTGTGTAATAGCACATTGTGTGTTTTATGCTTCCTTTTTGTCTATTTAGTTTGGAAGAGGACATATTTACACTCATACAGTTAGAGAAAGAACTAACCTAAGAAGAGAGAATGGTATTGGTTTCATGATGGAACAACACAACACAAAAAATGGCAGCATAACACATATACTCACACACACACACTTACATACATACGTGCTCTCATTCGCTCAATCTCATAAACAAGTGAATACAAAAAGCAAGCAACAGTCAGTCGTCAGTTAAGAATCATCAAGAGAAAAAGTTAAAGAACCAAATAAATGTGTGCGTTTAGTTATGAACATCATAAACAGTTGATAACAACTAATTAGCAACATAAGCAAGCTCAATATTGCAAATTCAAATTACAAAGAAATATTTCTGATTACTTAAATGCTGCTGTTTCTATGTGGGTGATTTAGTGTTTTCTTAAGTAAGAAAATATAGGAGCTTAACTTTGTTTTTACACTCGCTTTTCTCTCTCTGTCTCTCTCTCTCGCTCAAACTTAGTTTATAGTTTGTTTAACCATAATAAATGAAATATGGCAACAGTAGTACAACAAATATTTGTAATATCTGCTGCTCCTGCTGCTGCTGCTATATAGAGATGGTAGTAGTGTTGGTATCGTAATGACTTTGTATTTATTTGTTGAATTATTATGACAATATTTTCTTAAAAAATTATTTTTAATGGCCATCCCAACTCATCCATTTTTTGGCATGTCTTTCGGCATGAGAGAGAGAGAGAGAGAGAGAGAACTAAAGTTAATTTTGATAAATTTTTTTGAGAAGGCAAAAGAAAACCTTGCATAAATTTAAATGTCATTACAAATGAGTCGCCGCCGCCATTTGTTAAAAGGAAATTAAATTAAAATTGCAAAATGAGCTTTTAATTGATAAAAATGGACAAAGAATGGAGAATAACAATCAGAACTGAGGTATGCTTGATTAATTAATTTTTCAGCCGTATACCTCCATTCCAAGTCAGACATCAAATCGAAAATATGAGAAAAATATTTCTTCGGCCACTTCCCCTCAGCAGATTTCTGGCAAAAACTCTGAGAGTAAAGAAAATTGCCATGAAAAGTTTCTCAAAAATCTGTCCTTCGGAGTCGACTTTAAACTGTAGGTCCCGCCACTCATGTATAAAATTAACGCACACAACATAAGTGGTGTGAGAAACTAGGTCGTAATCCTGACTGAAGGGTTGTAGTGACCAATTATGTATGTGTATACCTCCTTCACTTTTGCAAGAAAAATTTGTCTCATAACCCTCTCTTATCCCATTTAAGGATCCATAGAACATGCACAATGAAAACATCAATTGAGTAACTCTGATCTCGAACAGTGCGAGAGAAAATCAGAAATTAGAACAGGAACCGCGGTTGGTGAGCTTTATTCAGAGGTTTAATTAAAAAGTAATGGCTGAGTGAGCTAGGATACATTAAGCAATTACCATGGAAAAGGATATGCATAAGGTATTTAAACAGGAATATAAGGCTGGGCAACACTAAACTGGACGACCTAATTACCATTGCAGTACAAAAGAAAACAAACCAAGAACACTGCTCTGTGATATGCAAGGGCTTTCCAGGGATGTTAAACATTGTCAATTGTGACCTATGACGTCATTGGAAGTAGAATGAACTTAAAAATAGCTCAGTGTAAGTTTAGTGGACAACTCAAAAAGAGAGAAGGAAGTATTGCTAGACTTTAGAATAATAAACGGGGTGCCGTGGTAGACTAGTGGGTAGTGTGCTAGACTATTAGTCGTCGTGGGTTTGAATCCCACCAGAGACTCTGGTCTGTGACACTACACCGAGCAGAGCATATTGTCTAATTACTCCGCTCGTATATAATTAGAATATTTTTTTTTTGTAAAACCAGCACTCAGGGGATGGCCCCTACTCATGCAGTGCATAGTGAAAATAGGTTATAGGAAGAGGGAGTAGTGTTTGTGGACATTTGATTTAAACTCAAGATGCGAACGGCAAGGAAATGAGTTGCTGCTAGGTGACTATATAATGGCCAGTGCTATACCTTCACCATCAGACAGTCTACAGCAATCGTCCCCAAGAAGTCCGCATCATCATAATTTGTAATTGTATTGCAATTAATAGAATGAATAAATAATAATAAATACAACAATGAAGAACATGCCAAACACAAGACCCTTTAGGGGATAACATAACCCAACATATCGAATAACAGCAGTTCCCTTCACCACTGTCCGTTGGACAAAACAACAAAATGTGTCCAAGTAATGGCAACGAAACAACCAATTTATCGACTACATACGCCTTTAAGGGACAGACTTTTTTGTGTGGCCCATTTCAGTTCAAAATCAATGATAGTACAGGGTACGGGTTTGTGCTAAGATTAAACTCGTAGGAGTTCTCCGAACGAGAAAGTTTATGCCATTGAAAGTTGAGCTGAATTATACTTTAGCAGGAAGTGCAGTAGACAGGACATAGTCAAGCTATCTGACAGCCTAGCTGCTAGTCTTACTTACACTTAGAATCTGTGAAGTTGATTTAAAATATATATCCGCTAGATCAGTGGTCATTCTTTGCTGAAGAATATGCTTGAAGTCTGGTAAAGGGTCCGCCAAATAACTTTTTTTTTTGATAATGCTTTAAAAAAAACTACTGAATATTTTCTTAAATTTCTTTTTTATTTGAAAGTACAATCCTTCCGGTTAATAATTGAAAATAATTTCATTCAAATGGCTGCCTCGGCTGGCCATGCAGTAGCCTACACCAGAAGATGCCGATTTTGGCAAAAAAAAAAATCATCTTTTCAGATGAAGCTCATTTTGATCTTGGCGGGTATGTAAACAAGCAAAATTGTCGCATTTGGGGCACAGAAAACCCGCACGCATACATTGAAAAGCCGACGCACCCAAAACGAGTCACTGTTTGGTGCGGATTTTGGTCCAGAGGCATAATTGGGCCATTTTTCTTCGAAAATGAGCAAGGAGTGGCCGTTGCAGTCAATGGCGATCGTTATCGGGCCATGTTGAATGAATTTTTGTTCACAAAAATTGAAGAGGAGGATATTGGCAACATTTGGTTTCAACAGGACGGCGCTACGTGCCACACAGCCGAAGTTACACACGATGTTTTGCGCCCTGTTTTTGAAGATCGCATTATCAGCTGCAGAGCTGATGTCGTTTGGCCACCTCGTAGCTGCGATTTGACACCGTTGGACTATATTTGTGGGGTGCCGTCAAAGATAAGTGTTACGCCAACAAGCCAGAGACAATTGACGCTTTAAAGGACAATATTCGTGAAGCCATTGGTGAAATACAGCTGCACACAATCGATAATGTGCTTAAAAATTAAAAATTGGACCGATCGTGTAGGCTACCAGCCATTTGAATGAAATTATTTTCCATTATTAACCGGAAGGATTGTACTTTCAAATAAAAAAAGAAATTTGAGAAAATATTCAGTAATTTTTTTTTTAAAGCATTATCAAAAAAATTATTTGGCGGACCCTTTATAATATGCAGATTATGAAAATCCCTGGAGTAAATTCTTGGTACCTGTAAGACGTAACACATTTTAAAAGGACATAAATGGTGGCACCAGCAGTTAGTAGTATGCTAGGATAATTCGAGTGCTGTAAACTAAAAGAAATGTTAACTGTTCTTTAGTACCTCTTCAAAAACAATAGAATTCATTTGACCTAGAAGCAAATATATTGCTCTCTCCAGTTTAAAAGCCTCTAGGCTACGGTTCCTAGTCATTTAGACCACTAGTTCGGTATTGGATTCAACCAACCGACCAATTTTATTAAAGAATATACCCGGGTTTAAGAAGTCATTATGGTTTCAAATGGTGTATCTTTTCTCATTTTATGCGATGAGTGGGAGTAGTTGTCAATACTTTCAGAAATTGTCACTTTGTCTGATAGCAATAGTCGCCGGTGTCTAGCAGGTAGTGTGTTGGCTTATTAGGAGTCCAAATCCATAAATTGTCTCTGATAAAATAAGCGCATTAGTTGAAAGAAATTTAAGAAAATTTTATATATAAAAATGAATGTGTATTTATTTGTTTGTGGGTTTGTTTGTTTGTTTGAAGTCTATAGACGGCTAAACGGCTGGACCGATTTTCTTGAAATTTTCATAGTATCGTCCTGAATGTCTGGAAGGAACTATAGGCTACTTTTTATTTTAAAATTTCAAGTAGGCTAGGTGCCACGCCCACATACCCAATAAGTATTTAATGTCGCATATCTCATAAACTGCAACAGCTAGAGTCCTCAAATTTTGTATGGACGACTTTGACATATATATGAACAAAATGGGCGGATTGGCTATAGTGGGCGTGTCACCTACCATAGTCTATATATATAAAAATGAATGTTTTTTCCTTATAGAATCGTAAACTATGCATTTGATCATGTTATGATCTTTAGCAAAGTTGTTGCGCATTAGCCCGGGAAGGTTTTTAAGTTGGTATGATCAATATCCGATAGGTGGCGCCACTGAAAATTACTAATATTTAATTAAATCGTAAACTGTGTATTTTATCATGTTATGATCTTTAGCAAAGTTGTTGCGCATGAGCCGGGGAAGGCTTCTAAGTTGGTATGACTAATTTCCGGCAGGTGGCGCCACTAAAAATTACTCAAAATGAATTAAATCGAAAACTGTGCATTCTTTAACAAAGTTGTTGCGCATGAGTCGACGGATGTTGGTGCGACTAAATTCCACTGGATGGCGTCACTGAAAATTATTCAAAATGAATGACAAGTAATTGGCCGACCTACACCTCAAGCACGGAAGAAAAGAGCATTACGAGCCTCAGAATCAGACGAGCATTGATACTGGAAAATCTTCAAGTATATGCCGCTAAGGCCCGTTCGCTTGAACCACTTGAACAACGAGAAGTGACATTAGAAACTGATCGAATGCGTACTACTGAGGCCCGTACATCTGAATCATCAGGACAACGGGAAACAAAATCAATAAAATGATTCAAAATGAATTGGATATTCGGGTAATGTCTTTCCTTCAAATTTATTTTAGTTGGTGGCGCAGCAACACGCGCAGGGTACAGCTAGTTAAATATAAAAACTGATGAAATTGATGAAATTCTTTTGCATAGCAGTGATGTTAGAAGTGGTCTTAGAAGAATATTTCAAAAAAAGTATGCTTATTTGATTATTTTTACACATTTTTTCTTTTAATATCCGTTGTGTCCATTAATTTCCGATGCTTATGAATACGATGAATTGTATTTATGTATACAGCGTACAGAATGAATGAATTATTCTACCACAATGATAACAAAAGTAATAATACTGGGAATATAAATATATCTCTGCTGTGTTTGCTTTGTTGTATTTTGTTGTTGTAATATTTAATCAATAATACAAAGGTATTTATGTATGTTTGTATTTGAATTTGTGTTACATTGTATCACACATTCTAACATTTTTTTTTTTTTGGAAATACTTGTACTTTCTTCACTGTACATACAAATAAACCTGACATACACTCAGCCACAAAAGTATACATACGGTTAACAAATTTCAGAAATTTTTTAACCAAACCGTTTTCGTTGAAAATATTTATAATTGACGGTCTTGGTTAAAAAATGTCTGAAATTTGTTAACTTTTGTGGGCCTGTACATCATCCGTTTTCGGTGAAAATCTTTATAATTGTCTGACAACTTTCCCCGATTTTAAGACGGTCTTTTGCATTGGTTCAGAAATTCGTGAAATTTGTAAATCGTATGTATACTTTTGTGGGCCTGTGTACATAAAAAATGGCGTGCTAATAAGAGCAGTTTTTGTTTTTTGTTTTTATTTCAAACAGCTTAAGTAATTGGAAATACAGTGGACACTCAATAAAAATGTAACCATGAACACTTTGTAGAACGCTGTTGTAAATTGTACCATAAAATCCAAGCTTTTACTGTTTAAAAAGAGAATGGTATTGGCAACCTTCATTCATTTTATGGGAATAAGCACGTAATTCGTAAATTCAAATGCATAGGAGCATGTATGATTGTGAGAGTGTGTGTATCATTGTATGTATATTTGCTCTGTAATAAGTGCTTAACTTAACGGGTGGGCGTTTAATTTTGTTGTTCAGTTAATGAATAAATAACTGAGTGGGTAAAATTCATGGGTATTATAAAAAAAATAATTTAAAATCTATTGTACTTCATTGCTATGTTATAGTTTCATACATATGTATGTACATAACAAACGTAATTGGTCATTACAACTCTTCAATCAGGATTACAACCAGATATCAGCAATGAATCGCTTTTTCGCTACTCATAAGTACACATGAAATTTCGAGTATGAATGAGTCAACCGTATTGAAATCCAACTACTCTGATTCATTCGTACTCACTACAACGTTGATTTATAAGTACAGGTTGAAATGAGTATGAGTACAACGTTGACATCAAACTCATACCATTCGAAATATGTTTGATTCATACGCCTACTCGAGTGATTCGAATCATTCATCAAAATTTACTGTCTTAGTTGTTGTTGCCTTTACAAAGAAAGAAGAAAGATACATAAGCAAAAGAGACAAAGACAGCGAGGAGAGCAAACACACAACCCTCGTGTGAGTATTGTAGTGTTCGTACCCGAATCATACTTATTTTGTGATTCGTGTATACGATGAGTCATGGACAGTCGAAATCAATGCCATCATGCGTATTGTTAAGTATGAGTATTTCAAACTTTGAATATGAGTAGTATGAGTATGACATTAAAATAAATATGAATGCATATAAGTAGCAGAAATTATAAGTGTGATTCGAATCTACTCATCGTTTTGAATACTCATTGCTGACCTCTGATTACAACCCAGCTTTACATCTTACTTATGTTCAGTGTGTTAAATTTAAACATGAGTGGCGGGACTTACAGTTTAAAGTCTCGACTCAGAACAACAGATTTTTGAGAAACTTTTCATGACAATTTTATTAGAATAAGAGTGCAACTAAACGGTTGTAATGACCACTTAAGTAAGTCACCATGCATGGTATTTGGCTTCAATAAGACGAGATTCAGATAGCCGCACAAGACGACCGACATGAGATATAGTTAGGTTAGTTAAGGTTAGATGACGTGTACTTGCCAATTAAGACAAGTACAGTACCCGGAGGTCGAATTGACCCATTGTACAACGTCCTAGTTTCTCACACCACTTATGTTGTGTGTGTTAATTTTATATGTACATGAGTGGTGGCACCTACAGTTTTTAAAGTCGACTCCGAACGACAGATTTTTATTTATTGAGAAACTTTTCATGGCAATTTTTATTTACTCTCAGAGTTTTTGCCAGAAATCTGCTGAAAGGAAGTCGCCGAAGCAAATACTTTTTGTATTTTGTCTTGATGTCTGGGCTGGGGCTCGAACCCTGGCTTACGTCTAATAAGCCAACACACTACCTACTAGACTACGGCGACTTGAGATATGACGCTGTTATCATTTTTTTTGTACAACTACCTTAAATACCGTGTCTGTGTAGATAATCCCCCAAAGTTGGTCGAATTAAAAAACAACATTTTTTAAGTTATCACCGAGATATTGCCTGATATAAGCGAAAAATTTCGTGGGAGCTACCTCCAAAAATATCCATTTATAAGGCACGCTATGACGGGTGAGGGGAGAATAAAAGTATTAGTTTTAACAATGTCAGTATTTTCCCTTGCAAGCTTAGGATATGAGATATGACGCTGTTATAATATTTTGGTGCAGCTACCCCAAAGACGATTTAAAAGCAATATTCTTCAAGTTATCACCGAGATATTGCCTGATATAATCGAAAAATTTGCTGTGTAACACACAGTCGAGCGAGCATTGCTTTTGACAATGTCAATATTTTCAAATTTCAACGCTTTTGAAATTACCGAGTGTACTAAGCCTGCTCCAAATCTATGGAGGCAACTGTTCTGTTTCCATCTTAATTTCCTTTGGTTTTTTATCAATCGTCGTAAGATTTTAAATCACATTTTGAAAAGGCTTGGAGAAATCGGTAATATTTTCTCTTTGACTTTGCCTACGTAAAGTCTTATCGTCTAAAGTGGCCTTAAGTCAAATGCTTGCTGTTTTGAAATATGAATTATTGGGTTAATCCGGGACAAACATCAACTTTGGCAGAAAGACAATGCTGTATGCATTGTGGGACCGTAAAAAGGGCGTGGTGAATCGCTACAGACAACAAATGATCAATTTGCATCATGCATTGATCGAAAAACGATCAGAATGGGCCCCAAGGCGCAGAAAAAATTCATAACAATTTTGATGAACAATTCTTTAACTTCTGCTGTATTTAAACAAGCTCTTCAACTACTGCACCACGTTAACTGTTTAGTGGCGAATTTCTTAAGATATTTTCATTCATTTTCCAAAGGCAATACAAATTTTAACACCAGCAACGGAAGAAGAAACTAAATTCATCGGTAATGTAATCGGAAAGGTCACAATCGAATAAGTAATGAGCAATATATGGCCGCCAAATGTAGCCTATGCGGTACAACAAAATACTTCCAATCACTTCAGTCGAGATATTTTGAATACCTTAGGTTAGGTTAGGTTAGAGGACGTGAACTTGTCTATTAAGAAAAGTACAGTACCCGGAGGTTGAATTGACCCATTGTACAACGTCCTAGTTTCTCACACCACTTATGTTGTGTGTGTTAAACAAAGTCGGCGCAGTCTAGTAGGTAGTGTGTTGGCTTATTAGGCGTAAAGCCAGGGTTCGAGTCCCAGGCTAGACATCAAGACAAAATACAAAAAGTATTTCTTCGCCGACTTCCTCTCAGCAGATTTCTGGCAAAAACTCGAGAGTAAATAAAATTGCCATGAAAAAGTTTGAATACCTTTTCAAAAGAAATTTTTTCAATTAAATTTGAAGAGAAAAATATTCTCATACCGTGTACTTTAATATTTTGCCAGAGTAGTCGACCTTTTACTTCTCCATTATGATTGTAATTCGGCTTAATAAGCCACACATGCAAACATGAACGTCATACTCTCCATACAATATAAAGGAAAAAAGTAAAAACTCTTACAGTTTATGAGAATTCTAGAAAAATATTCTAAAAATAGAACTCTTTTATCCCCTTTTTTCTATTTTAAAACATTTTGCAAAGCCCACGCACTTGCTTTTATTACCATACGGAGAGCATGCCTGCCTGGGCTTAAAATAATTCAAATAAATTTTCCATTTCAGCTTTCCGTTGCGTTGGAAAATGAAAAATTATGGGCGATAAAGTATGCTACAGCAGTTTTATTATCGCATCATACATCGATTAGTTGCCCTCTTTTATTTCGTTTTCGTTGAATCAACAGTTTGTATCTGTTGTCAGCGTTTTGTTATCGTCATCGAAAATAAAGAACGAAAAAGGACCCGAAAAAAATAACGGGAAAAAGAAAGCTGTGGTGGTGTGTTTTATGATTTCAAAAATTTCATCATTTTTTTATCATTAAATTCTGCCACATTACCAGTGGTACTTACGTATGTATGTATGTATGGCTTATGAATGTTTTTTTTCTTCGTAACATTCATTGTCTGTCTGTCTCTACTATTTTAAATAATTTTATGCTGTTGCTTTATATTTTTTTTTTCATTTCCATTTTTTTTCTTTCGTTTGGCCATTAAATTTTTCATCCTTAATTTTGTCTTCTCCTAGATTGTGCTTTGCTGGCATTTGCTACTGCTGATGGCTGTTCGCTGTTGGCTGTTGCCCTGCATTTGATGCTAATAAATTGTAGACGATTTTAATGGTTTTTTAATTGCTTTAGAAAATTAAAATTTATGAAATAAAACTGGGGGCCACAAAAACAACCATAAAATATAGTCGCGGGTATCTTAAAACACAGTGTCTAATTGCATAATTTTAGCGGGTGTCGGGAGTGGTAGGAGTAGGAAAACCAAAAGGAAGAAAAACTCTTATGAAATGCATAATAACTGCCAGACAATTAAATGGTAATTTTTCAATTTTGTGGTTAACATATTCACTCATAGGTCATTAGATTCATAGTGATAGCCATGGGTTAAACTCTCACCAACAATACTTATTTTGTAAGCCACATCTAGTAGAACTTAAGGGATAGCTCATCTTTCCAAAAATTTCGTGAGGTCTCGCTTCAAATCCCCAGGTCAGACATCTCGAAAACGAAATATGAAACGAATATTACCTCTCAGCAGATTTCTGCCAAAAACGCTGAGAGTAAAAATATAATTGCCATGAAATCTGCCGTTCGCAGTCGATATTAAGTTGTAGGTCCCACCACTCATGTATAAAATTAACACACGCAACATAAGTGAGGTAAAGTCGCCATTGTCTAGTAGGTAGTGTGTTAGCTTATTAGACTTAAAGCCAGGGTTCGAGCCCCAGGCCAGACATCAAGACAAAATACAAAAAGTATTTCTTCGGCGACTTCCCCTCAGCAGATTTCTGGCAAAAACTCTGATAGTAAAAATAAAATTGCCATGAAAAAGTTTCTCAAAAATCTGTCGTTCGGAATCGACTTTAAACTGAAGGTCTCGCCACTCATCTATAAATTTAACACACACAGCATAAGTGGTGTGAAAAACTAGGTCGTAATCCTAACTAAAGTGTTGTAATGATCGGCTAGGTATGTATATAAGTGATGTGAGAAGCTAAGTTGTAATCCTGACTGCAGGAATGCCGTTTCGTTTGGGCGAAAATATTGTTACATGAACACACGTTTATTGCCTTGGTTTAGAGCTGACCTACTACACGAGAGTTCCTTGTTACAAGCCCATCTCTGACATCTTAAAACAGACATGAGAAATATATGAAAAATATGCCTTCTTTTACCAACCCACCAGTCTTCTGGCAAAAGCTTTTCAAATCTGTTATTCCAAGTCGACGGATAGGGCTGGATGTTCCATTGCATATAATGCATGGATGATATGAGAAGCTAAGCTATAAACATGTCCATAAAACGTATCAAAAGAAGTACTGCCATTAGGCAATATCAGCCAAGCGGTTGTTCAATTCCATATGGCAGTTGCACGGTAAATGGCCGTAGTCTACTAGGTAGTATGTTGGCTTATTAGACGAGAGGCCACGATTCAAACCTCAGGTCAGACATTTCGAACAAAACAAAATATAAAGAAAATAATTCTTCGGCTACTTCCTCTCTGCGCGCAAAATAAAATTGCCATGAAAAAGTTTCTTAAGTTTGTCGTGCAGGTCCTGCCACTCAAGTATAAAATTAACACGCTCTACATAAGTGATGTAAGAAGATAAGTCCGTAATCCTGATTGAATCTTTGTAATGACCAAGTATGTATGTATGTATGTATCAGAGATCAGCAATGAATCGGTTTTTCGCTACTCATAGGTACTCATGAAATTTTGAGTATGAGTGAGTTGACAGTATTGAAATCCAAATACAACATTGATTTATAAGTACAAGTTGCAATGAGTATGAGTACAACGTTGTCATCAAACTCATACTATTCGAAATATGTTTGATTCATAAGCCGACCCATTTAGGTTCATAAATTTAGAAAAATACTTATAATACTGATAATTAATTCGAGTGATTGGAATCATTCATCAAAATTTACAGTCTTAGTTGTTGTTGCCTTTACAAAAAAGAAGAAAGAAAAAGACAAAGTCAGCAAGCAAAGGAAACACAGAACCTTCTAGTGAGTATTGTAGTGTTCGTACGCGGATCATACTTATTTTGTGATTCTTGTAAATGTTGAGTAAAGGAGAGTCGATATCAACAACATCATGCGTATTGTTAAGTATGAGTACGATGAGTACTTCAAACTTTGAATATGAGTAGTATGAGTATGATATTAAAATAAGTATGAATGCGTATAAGTATCATAAATTATGAGTATGATTCGAATCTTCTCATCTTTTTGAATACTCGTTGCTGATCTCTGGTGCGTGCGTCTGGAGGCTGAGTACTTTAAAACGACTTCTGTAGCCATTGCCACGACGTTGAAGAAGACTTGTCTACTACACATTTTCTCTCCCATTATCCATCACTTGGCATCATCAGACGATGATAAATCTTCTGCATGATAAAACATGTCTCGTGAGAACGTGGTTCAAAAATTCTAGGTCAGTTATCTTGAACAAATCGAATATGAAAAAAAATATTTCTGCGGCAATCTTCTTTTCAGCAGTCTTTTAACAAAACCTCTGAGAAAAGTAAAAGAACAAAATTACAATGAAAAATTTCCACAAAAATCCATGGTTCGGATAAAATTAATACACTCAACATGAGCAGTGTGGGAAACTGGGTTGTAATCCTAACTAAAGAGTTGTAATGACCAATTAAGTAAGTAAGACTGTCAGTAAAGCTTAAAGATACCAACTAGGAGTTACAAAGGCACCTTACAGGAACCAAGTAGGCCACACGTTTCAAGGCTTCTGCAAATTTAAGATTTAACAGAAGCTACCACAATCATTACAGTTTTTGATGTATTTCCAGTCTCAGTTTCTGTGTTCCCTTATACCAGCAATGGGGTTTCTAAGATAGACTAGTGGAGTCAGATTTAACGCAAATTTTATTCTATATATCGAGATCCAGATCTGTTTGGTCTCCCAACAAGTGGATTAATTTTTCCATCATTTTTTACAAATGAGTAAAGTTTGTGGAATGCTAACCTCATGTAAGAATTTAGTTGAATTTTCTGTTGTACCCGCTTATACAAGTAGGTCAGCTCTATTGCTACCTTCAAGCTTAGGAACCACGCTAAAAGTAACACTCTAACGTCTCGCAAACTCTACCGAAAGTCCCGCGGCATTCTTTGACTAGTTTGACTAGCCGCTTTACATACATACATAATTGGCCATTACACACCACTCATGTTGTGTGCGTTAATTTTATACATGAGTGGCGGGACCTACAGTTTAAAGTCGACTCCGAAGGACAGATTTTTCAGAAACTTTTTATGGAAGGTTTATTTACTCTCAGAGTTTTTGCCAGAAATCTGGTGAGAGGAAGTCGCCAAAAAAATACTTTTTGTATTTCGTTTTGATGTCTGGCCTGGGGTTTGAACCCTGGCTTTACGCCTAATAAGCCTACACACTACCTACTAGGCTACGGCGACTTGCGATTTAGATACATAATTGGTCATTACACCCCTTCAGTCAGGATTACGGCCTAGCTTCTCACACCACTTATGTTGTGTGTGTTAATTTTATACATGAGTGGCGGGATCTACAATTTAAAGTCGACTCTGAACTTATTTACACTCAGAGTTTTTGCCAGAAATTTGCTGAGAGGAAGTGGCCGACGAAATACTTTTTGTATTTCGTTTTGAGGTCTGGCCTGAGGTTTGAACCCTGGCTTTACGCCTAATAAGCTAACACACTACCTACTATACTAGGGCGACTTCTCAAGAGTGATGAAAACGCAATAAATCGGCTACTGTGTCCTTTTTAATGAAAAAAGTTTTTTGGAAACCAAATGCACACAATCAAAAATCAAAACTAAAGTTTTGTAAAAAAATTAAGCAACTCTTGCGCCCGCCCTTGTTAGCAGTCCAGTCTTCATATCGTAATGAAAGTGAATCGAAAATTTTCTGCTTCAAATGCCCTCCTTCAAGGAATATGAAAACATAAACATTTAATTCCAATTTTATAAGTGCTTGTGATTTATTGTGATTAATGCGTTACACTGTGCTGCTACTGCTGCTGCTGGCTGCTGCTGCTTTTTCTATTTCATTTTATATCCGCACACACACACACAATAATTTATTTGAGTTGACTCTGTTTGATACTTGTTGACAATGTCATGATGTCCTGACTTGACTGGATGAATGACTGTGGCGTTTGTGATTGATGGCTTAAATTATAAAAGCCAAAAGCATTTGCAGGAAGCCAAATAATTTTCTTTTTTCTTCGTTTTTTCTTGTTCTATTTTTGTTTTTCAATTTAATGTGTTAATTTGAGAAAATTTAATTGAATTTATTTGAAATCAAATGCGATTAATAAAGAGGCATTAATTATAAAGGGTGTTTTTTATAGAGGTATAGAACTTTAAGCTGGCATTACTTTTCAAGATGGCGACCGATTTAACAGCTGTCTAGTGATTTGTTCTCAGTTTGGTTTGGCAATTCATCATGAATAGACTCACGCCTGAACAACGCTTGCAAATAGTGCAATTTTATTTCGAAAATAATGGTTCTGTGCGGAAAACGTATCGCGCACTACGTCCATTTTATCGTCGACAAAATCGTCCATCAGAGCAGTTAATTCGATTAACCATGGAACGTTTTCGCACCACATTTACTCTTATTGATAACTCGCATCCCCAGAGACGCTGTACGGTGCGTACAGAAGAAGCTATTGCTGCTGTAGAGCGTAGCATTGAGGAAGACCCGAATGAGTCCATCCGCCATCGAGCACAGGAATTGGATCTGTGCCCATCCACTTTATGGAAGATTTTACGGAAGGATCTTGGTTTGCGTGCTTACAAAATCCAACTCGTGCAAGATTTGAAGCCAAACGATCATCAAGTATGGCGTAGATTCGTCGAATGGGCCCAAAACGAGATTACCGTTGTTCCCGATTTTCATAAGCGAATTTTGTTTAGCGATGAAGCGCACTTCTGGTTGAATGGCTACGTCAACAAACAAAACTGCCGCATTTGGAGTGAAGGTAATCCTCAAGTGTATGTGGAAACACCGTTACATCCAGAAAAACTGACTGTTTGGTGTGCTTTAGGGGCTGGTGGAATCATTGGTCCGTACTTTTTCAAAAACGATGGTGGCCAGAACGTCACAGTCAATGGTGATCGGTATAGAGCCATGATTACTAACTTTTTCATTCCTGAATTGAATAACCATGATGTCCAGGAGTTGTGGTTTCAACAAGAAGGCGCAACATGTCACACAGCTCGTGCCACAATAGATTTATTGAAAGACACGTTTGGTGACCGCCTAATTTCACGTTTTGGACCTGTGAATTGGCCTCCAAGATCTTGTGATTTAACACCGCTAGACTACTTTCTGTGGGGCTATGTAAAGTCATTGGTCTATGCGGTAAAGCCACAAACGCTTGACCATTTGGAAGACAACATTCGCCGTATTATTGCCTATATACAGCCACAAATGTTGGAAAAAGTCATCGAAAATTGGACGTCCAGATTGGAGTACATCCGCGCCGGTCATATGCCAGAAATCATACTTGAAATGTAATGCCACAAGATTATCTTTCGGATAAATAAAATTCATGTCAATCGAATAATCCATCGTTATTTTATTGCAACTTAAAGTTCTATACCTCTATAAAAAACACCCTATACATTAAAATAATGTATCCAAAGGATGTCAGTCAGTCAATAGCATTTGATTCGGTTCATTAAATGCAAGGGTTTCGCCAAGCCCAAGCAATTTATTCACTTTTTAACGGCCAATAAATTCAATGCGTTTAAGAAGACAATTTCAATTTAAAAAAAACACAAACATGGCTTTAAATATTTTCTTGTTGTTTTTGTATCTTTTGTTATTTTTATCTGTTATTTTGAGCCAATTTGAAACGATTAAAAATTTATGTGTGAAGTTTTTAACGCTTATTTGGTCATTAAAGATTTATGCTGGCAGCCCACAGCTGTGCCAAGTCATAAAACAAGAGACATAAAAACCAAGTGCTTCTCTTCAGCCATAAAGTAACCCATTAGAATAATAAGAACAAGAATAAGAGAACGGGAGGGAGTGTTGTCTTTTTTGGGTAATTTTTCATCTCAAGACTCCATTAAAAAGAAATTTCACGGGTATTTTGTACAAGAGTTGGCAAATATTGGCATTAAAAAATACATTTTGAAAAATTTATTTTTAATTGCCAAAATATGGAAAGCAGCACAAGGGGAGAAAGTATTTAATTTCCTTAATAAATTCATAAATTATTTCTATAATTTAAAGCAAAGGGTGGGCCATTTAAAAGTTTAATTTTAAAAATGCAATTTAAAACAAAAACGTTTTGAAATTTTTACAAATTTCTTTCTTTGCTGTGAAGTACAATTGTTCCGGTTTGAAATGGAATATGATTTCATTCATATGGGTGCCGTGGCTGGCCACACAGTACTTGATTCGATTGGACCAATTTTGCGCATTTTTTCGAGTGTATGGGAACGTATCTCGGCAATGGCATCACGAATATTTCCCTTCAAATGTTCAATTGTCTCTGATTTGTCGGCATAAAATTGTTCTTTAATGGCGTCCCCCAGAGAATAGTAGAATAGTGTAAAGTCATTGCTTCTTGGCGGCCAAATGACATCACCATTTCGGCTAATTAAAAGGCCATCAAACGTTTGACGGAAAATAAATCGATTGTGGCATGAGATGTGTATGGCAAGTTGCACCATCCTGTTCACATAAATATCATGAAGAGCGGCTACAAAAATGGCGCGATAGGTATCTCCATTGATCCCTAATAGGTTTGCCGTCCTCATTTTCAAATAACTATAGGCCAAAGATGCCTATGCTACACAATCCTCACCAAATAGTCTCTCGTAATGGGTGTAAATGTTGTAGCAGTCACCGTAGTCTAGTAGGTAAAGGGTGTTTTTTATAGACGTATAGAACTTTAAGTTGCAATAAAACAACGATGGATTATTGGATTGACATGAATTTTCACGTTTTGGACCTGTGAATTGGCCTCCAAAATCTTCTGATTTAACACCGCTAGACTACTTTCTGTGGGGCTATGTAAAGTCATCGGTCTATGCGGTAAAGCCACAAACGCTTGACCATTTGGAAGACAACATTCGCCGTCTTATTGCCGATATACAGCCACAAATGTTGGAAAAAGTCATCGAAAATTGGACGTCCAGATTGAACTACATCCGCGCCAGCCGTGGCGGTCATATGCCAGAAATCATATTTAAAATGTAATGCCACAAGATTATCTTTCGGATGAATAAAATTCATGTCAATCGAATAATCGTTGTTTTATTGCTTAAAGTTCTATACCTCTATAAAAAAAACACCCTTTATTATGTTGGCTAATTTGACGAGAGGCCTTGGTGTAACCAACGATCTCCTCTCAGCGGTCCTTGTCTTCTGACAAAAATTTTGAGCGTATAAAAACATCACCATGTTATCCATATCCTGCGTTGCCATTTTCCAAGTTTTATCTTTTTCTTCCAAGTTTTTCGAGACGAAAAAAGTTTTCATTAAATTTTTTTTCTAACAAAACAAGTTTTTTCGATTTTAAATATTTTCAATAAATTCCATAATAATAACGAAGTAACGAGCAAGCTAGCAAAAAACACCCACGCGGGGAAGTAACTGAGACACCGGACTCCGGTATTTTCTTTTAAAATTTTGGTACTTTCGTAGAAATAAAAAGATTTAAAAAAAATTATTGGCAACGCTGGTTAAGCATAAGAGAAAAAATACAAAACAAAAACACAAACAATGTCAAGTGCCAATATCGTAAACAACAACAACAAGTTAATAGTACGGAAGAAAGCATTGGAAGTAGAAGACGATATCAATATCAATGTTATTGGAGAGAGAGAGAGAGAGAGAGAGAGAGAGAGAGTTGAAAAGTTAATTTAAAGAGAGCACACTGTTAGTTCTCTAATAAACTAAGGCCAGAGATGTTAAAAGTGATATGAAATATGAAGAAATAAAAAATAAGTCCATAGTTCCTGACCATGGCATATTTATAACAGGTAGGAGCAACTCTACAACAAGTACAACAATGCAAAAACAACAGGCATTTTGTTTTTGTAAAAGTGCATTTGAAGTGTCAAACAAATTAACCCTCAAACCTCCATAAGAAATTAATTAAAGCAATTAAAAAAACTAAATAAATTTTATATATTGAAAATTCTTATGATTTTTATGTCATGCTAAATTACACAATAGTGCAGCACCTATAAATTAAAAAAAAATTATGAGCTGCAAATGTTATTTCTTATTTATTATTGTACCATTAAAATTTGTACCTAATTTATATTTATTTTATGACTGAATTTTGAAATTGAATACTTATTTAAACTATTATCTCTTAAATTATATGTTTTTATCCCTATATCCCAATCTTCTGAAAGAGAATTTGTTTTAAAAATATCACACAAGTTATTTCAGTCATAGTTTAGGCACCTAGTTGGAGACATGGATTTTTTTTTTTTTTTTTTGGTAATTCATCATTTTCATCTAAATATCTATAAATATAGTAAATCTAGGTTGTAGTTTAAAATATATATGTATTTAGTGTTAAAGGCTTAAATATTGTTAATCATCTTGCAAAAATTTTAATATAATTGGCTTTAAAAAGTAATCCTAAAGAATTTCTAGAGTGTGTATCGTTAAGGATGCATGCGGTACATATGAGGGTTTATGACTAATATAAATACGAAATTGAATATCGAAACAAAATACATAAAAAACAAACATTTTTTTTGACATTCAAAAACTCGTCAGCTGTTGAGTTGCTCCTACCTATTATAAATATGCCATGTTCCTGACACTGTCTTCCCCATATCGATATTTTTCTTCGAACTTTTTAAACTTGACAGGCAGAGCAGTTCTCCAAAAACTTCTTTAGAAAGCCTGCAAAAAATTTTTACTCCCTATTTCCTATAATTTTTCTAAAATACGAAAATAAATTCGTAATAATTTTGCCTTTAATTTTACGTACATAGGGTATTACAAACTAAAATACCCTACGATCGAATTTAATTCCAGTTTAGTACCTTACTTCTTACTTCAAAATGGTATTATGTGCTAATAAATTTAATTCTTAATAAACAACTCCCATCTTTGGTACATTTCGCGGTCGTCATTAAAAACTGCATGTTTACATGTTTACAAACAAAAATATTTTTCTGATAACAACAACAAAGTACAACACAAAATAATTTACACAGTGCATTCGTTGTTATTGTTGTGGTTGGTTTTCTTAAAATTGGAGAAAGACTTGTTCAAAGTTCACCAATTTTATGCTCTTCTAATGACCGTATGCAAAAATATAATTGCATTGTTGTTACTGTTATTCTTATGATTCAATCACTTCTCTCTATTCGTATTGAGTGTGTAAACAGTGTTGCCTGTTTTCTAAACTTACGTACATAAGTGATTAAAATATTTAGTGTGAGAGAGTACTTAATACCCTTTTTTTTCTTGGTATTAAAATGCTCAGCAATTTTCGTACGTTTTTTATTATTAAGGAGGGAATAAATGTAGGTCAGTTACATATGTAAATTGAAAGAATCCCTTTTGGTACTATATGAGCACTAGCTCAAAAGAAACGAAGATGGCAATACTAAACATTACTTGTTTGTTTGTTCGTCAGTTCGACAGTTTGCTTAGAGAGTATAATAACTCGCGTGAATCGTATTAAGTGGAGTCGAAAATAATTAATTGCTGCAAAATAATTAAAATTCTTTTAAAAGCTTGTTAAATAATTGAAATAAAATAAAAGGAAAGTGCAAAGTATGTGCCTATGTATGTCTAAGTGTAAATTTATATCAAAAAAGAGTAATTATTTTCAATATTTATTGAATAAAAAAGTGTTGAATGCATAGGCGAAAAAATAAGTGTAAGTGCGGGTGTTCCTTTAAAAAGCAAAAAGTTAAAAAAGTGTTCTAGAAGCATCATGTTGGATTAATAAGAATTTTTCATCAAATCAGAAGAAGAATAAGCAAGTAACAGGTAAATCAATAAGAAAACTTCAGCGTCATTATAACCTAAAATATGTAAATTGTTTTTATAACAACAACAACAATCAGATTATTTTCTTCCCCTGTTTGCTGTAAACATAACTGTTCATTCTTTTGTTAGGCTGTCTATTTTGAAAAAAATTTTTCTTTTAATTTCTTTCATTTATAAATTCTCGCTCTGTCTCTCTCTCTCTCTCTCATTTACTATTGCCATTTGCATATTTACGCTGTAGGTTTATTGATCTCTGTTTTGTTTAACGCATCTTCATTAATAATAACTAATGTCGTAAAGGGTTTCTTTATCGTAATCATGTTGTTAGACCGTAATAATGATGTTCAGCTGTTGCTGAGGGGTTTTTTATTTTTTGTTTTCTTTTTCAAAACAATGCTTAGTATTTGTTGCCTGTGCTGAATGAGTGAGTATGCCTATTTTGCTTAACAACATTTTCTAGGAGTCAGAAATTTAGTTGAAAAAAATTAAAAATATTTTTCTTGTTTTAAATTTATTATTTTTTTTAATTTATAAATTTAAACGTAAATAAATTTGCAAAGTATTTCAATGTGTTTTCAAAAAAAAAGCTTATAAATCAGGTTCTAATTAGAAGAAGAAAAAAATTTAAAAAAATATTTGAAACGTTTTCCAATACCTAAATATGGTTTCTTTCACATCGTAGGAATGGCAATGGAATATTCGCAGATGGGTACATACATACATATAGTGTTGGAAAAAATAACAGGGACACTTAAATTTTTCAATATATTCTTTTACTTTTCCATAAATATTACAAAGTATATACATTAAATTAAAGGTATTCAAATAGTTTAACTAATAAAATAAAAATAAATGACTAGTTCTGCCATATTCTTAAAAAAATATAATTTATTTGAGGAAGGCCTGGAAAAAATAATAGGGACACTTTATGTTATGCTAAAAATATGTATATTTTGTTAAACATTACCATTATTTCCAGATATTATTTCAAAATTTGGTTGAAGCACCTTTTATTCTTATTACCTCCTGACAGCGACAATTCATAGATCCCACAAGATTCGCACAAGCGTCAGGGGGAATTGAATACCATGTCTCCTGTTTATTTTTCGATTTAAAGTTGCCGGTTTTATTTTTTAGGACTCCCCAGAGGTGTTCAATGGGGTTTAAGTCCGGTGATTGGGACGGCCACTCCACTACAGGCACCTCATTCTGTTGAAACCACATTTTGACGTTTCTAGCGGAATGCTTCGAATCATTGTCTTGCATAAACTCCCATTTAAGTGCCATTTCGTCCTCGGCAAACGGAAGCATTTTATTCTGTGGAATATCTATGTCGTCAACTGCACACATTGTTCCCTGAATCCAAACAATAAGGCCAACGCACTATTATTTTTTCCAACACTGTATATCGGTAGTGACTATTTATATATATGTATGTATATGTATGTACATTTGTAAGGGGAATGAATAAGAAAATTAGTTTTCGACTAAAAGAAGAGCACAGTATTCTCCAGGCTTAAGATTCCTCTATTTGTACTAACGTGCATACTAAATCCCTAATAATAATAAAAATAGCCATAAAAACCCTGAGTTTTAAAAAAGCGCAATAAAAAGTAAAGGAAAAAAGTAATAGAAGTACTTTTTAAAAGGCACAAAAACGTAACAGAAGTACATTTAAAAATCTACTGCGATTACTTCAGTACTAACAAAAGTACAAAAGAAGTTGTAGAAAAAGTACCAAAGTACTTTTTGAATTGTAATAAACTATCAATTAATTTTCGAATAAAAAAGTGCCAAGAAAATTTTTGCTTTCAATTTCTTTTTTTTAATTTCTAGATGCCGTAGTCTAGTAGGTAGTATGTTGGCTTATTAGATGTGAGGCCGTGGTTCAAATCCTAGGCCAGTTATCGAACAAAAAAAAATATGAAAAATATTTTTTCGGCGGCTTTCTCTCAGCAGACATCTGAACATCAGACATCTGTCGTTCGGAGTGGCCTTCAAACTGTAGGTCCCGATACTCATGTAGTCATGACAACCCTTCAGTCAGTATTACGACCTAGCTTCTCACACCACTTATGATGTGTGTGTTAATTTTAGACATGAGTGGCGAAAACTACTGTTTAAAGTCGTCTCCCAACGGCAGATTTTTTTTGAGAAACTTTTCATTGCAATTTTGCCAAAAACCTGCTCAGAGGAAGCCGCTGTAGAAAGAGTCTAAGAGTTTTTGCCAGGAATATGCTGAGAGGCAATCGGCGAAGAAATATTTTTCTCATGTTTCGTTTGTTAGAGATGTCTGACCTGAGGTTTGAACCGTGGCCTCACGAATAACAGGCCAACACACTACGTACTAGACTACGGCAGATACAACTCATTAATTTCTTATAGCCTTAAGGCCTATTCACGGCATTTCAATCTTCATTGTCTCCTTCATCCAAGGAGCTTCTTCGACTTTATTTGCGTCATATGTGTTCAAGCTAATTCCATTTGCGTCTTAGGATTTCAGTTGCTAGATTGTGTTATCGAAATCCATAGACGTTTATTGGTGAACAAAGCAAAGTTGATTTAACAAGACTACTGTGACTTCAGTCTTATCACAACATGTCGTAGGATGTTGTCACGAGAAAGAAGAGTTTTTTTTTCAAAATTACAGCGCTTAGACTAATGAGTGAACTTAGTAAAAAGAATAAAAGTTTTCCCCATAAGCATTTTGGAATTATACGCTGAATAATTCTGAAAGAATTTCTAAAATTGTACAATTCTTTGTTAAATTTTTTTTTTAATATTAAAACCCAATAAAGGTTTTATTTTCCCCTTTTACAGGAAACCTCTACTCGGTAACTTATTTAAAATTTATTTTTGTAAAATTAAAATTGGCCTGTTATATTGGCCAATTTCCTTCCGTTATTTCAAAGGGCCTTTTTTCTTTGGCAAAAGAAAATTATATCGTACGTTTACATTTCATTTTTTATAATTCAACTATTGAATTAGGGGTTGTAATTTATTTGCTTTAACTGTGTTAAAATCCAAAATCGTTTTCGCTTTGATAATCTTTATTGCTGCTTGGGAAACAATACAATATTTATGAGGCTTTATAACTAATACAATGGCAATATTTATACACACGCAAATAAATACAAGCACACACTAATACGTATAAAATTTTTTTATACTCACCTTAAATTTCAAGCAAAGTAAACATTAAGTTTCTCTCTTACAAGCTTTACAACAATGTACCACCACAACACAAACAACTGCGAAGATAAAGGACAACAATTCTAAAAAGAAACAGCAACAACAACAACGTATTTTAATACAAAATGAAAAGCAACAATGTAAAGAATAATAAGAGAAAGAGACAATTTCGCTTTAACGATTTTGTCCGATTAGAACAAAACAAAAAAAAAAAAAGGAAAATAAACTTCAATCCCAAAGGTGCTCCTAAGCACAAAAGAAAATAAAACAAGACAAAAAATTAAAAAAAAGCGAAGAAAATAATAATAATAACAACAACAAATTTTTGTGTTATTCCACCTCTTTAACGTTTGCCTGTTATCGCAAAATATGTATGTCCTGATGCTTGCCTCTATGCACACATTTTTCTCTTATACTGTACCCCTGTAATAGTGTCTATACTCCTATGTGTTTATGTATTGGTAAACAAAACTTTTTAAAATTCCATTAAAAGTGTAGGAGACATCATTAAAAGCACGCGATATTGCTTTTTTCTCTTTCAGCTTTCAGTCTCTTGTTGAAAAGAAGAAAAAAATATTTTCAAGTCTCTAAGTATTTCTCTATCCATTGTAAGCATTAGTGATTGTTTGTGTGTTACATATAATGCACACACACAGGATTTCTTCTTTTCCTTTAACAACATCAGCAACAGTTATAAAATACTTTCTATCGTCTGTTTACTGTTTGGGGATGAGGAGTTTGGGGGAGAAAAACAACAAATATTATGATTTTACTTTACTTTCACTAAAACTCTTTTCATTGCTCTCTCTCGCTCTCTCCCTGTCGCTCCCTCTGTAATGCAACATTACATGGAATACAAAACAAACATTAGAGAATTGACTTAATGTTTGCATTTGTATTGGTGGTGGTATATGACACAACTTGTGGTTCCATTATTTTGTCATACTTACTGTTATTATTATCATTGTTGTTGTTGTTGTTTTATGTGATGATTTTGAATATTTTTTGGTTTTTTTTGTGGTGGAGTTTGATTTAAAAAGCTTCAAGCAATAAAAACAAGTTGATTTCTTTAATAACTGTTGTCTTTAATAACTGTGGTTGTTGTTGTAATTGTTGCATGCAATTTAGTAATTTCTTGTATTGTTTTTGTTCTAATACAAGAGCATTTAAAGGATATCCGTTACAACATATGTTTACTAAAGTGTAAGCAAGTAATTTGCAAATTATAAAAAACACGTGAGTAAAAAATAGTGAAATCACTACAACCCTTCAGTTCAGGATTACAACCTAGCTTCTTACACTACCACTTATGTTGTGTGTGTTAATTTTTATACATGAGTGGCGAGGAGTTACAGTTTATAGTCGACTCTGAACGACAGATTTTTTTTTCGAGAAACTATATCATGGCAATTTTTATTTTTACTCTTGGAGTTGTTGCCAGGAAGCTACAGAGAGGCAGTTGTCCAAGAAAAAATTTTAATTTTTTGTTTTGTTGGAGATATTTGACCTGGGGTTTGAACTGTGGCCTCACGTCTAATAAGTCAACACACTAGCTATTAGTCCACGGAGCGACTAGTCTATGCAATCGTGTCATAAATAGCCTGAATAGTCCGGCTCATCCTTTTGCTCCATATCAAGCAGCCTAGAACTTCCATTCTTCCTCTCTTACAATAATGTCAAGATCGCGGCAACCACGTATTCAATTTTTATTCAATGTTTGCCAAATTTCAGGTATTTCAACAAAAGAACAGTAGCAGTTCTGTCTACATTTGGAAATTTGTATACAGCTTGTGGCCGAAACAATGTTGTCAGCTTCAGTAAATACAATTTCCTCTTAGGAATTGTGTGGAATTCTAGTTCTAGTTTCTAATATCTGGTAGATGTATGTAGGTGTACCCAACGTTACGGTCACTTTCACTTCTTCCTTGTCATTTTAGCAGACTGCATACATTTCGTTTCGGTTTTCCTTTACCAGGGTCTATAACTTTGTCATTTTCCTTGCCACTATATCTGGGTATCTTAGTCCTGCTCGCCTACGCCAGTTGGTCACAGCAATCGATGACATAGCTTCCTCGATTTGGTCCTTCCAATGCATACAAAGTCTCTTCGCCGGTCACTGCAGATCCCCGCATCAAATACCCGTCTCGCCGGAGCTACTTCCTCCATTCGAACGGCATGGCCGAGCCAGCGCAGCCGCTGGATGTTAATACGCTTCATAACGTCCATGTCGTTGAGGAGCTCGTACAGCTCACTGTTGGATCGGATGCGGAAATCCGATCACCAACTCGCACTGGACCGAAGATCTTACGTGGGACTTTTCTCTCGAACACTCTCAAGGCTGCTGCATCAGTGCTTAATAGGGTGCATGCTTCTGCGCCATAAATAAGAACGGGTAGGATGAGCGTCTTGTAGAGTATTAGTTTTGTCTTACGAGTGAGGTCTCTGCTACTCAATTGCCTATTGAGACCATCGTGGCAACTGTTGGCAAGAGTGAGCCTGCGCTTGATCTCCAGACTAACATCATTTTTGGTGGTAACAGCGGAGCCAAGATAAATAAATTCCTTGACTGTTACGAAAGTATAGTTATCGGCCGTAATCTGAGAATCAATACGCTGCACGTCTCTACTTGGTCGATAACATATACTTTGTTTTGCCCTCATTTACTGCCAGACCCATCTTAGTAGACTCCCGTTAAATAGCACTAAAGGAAGCAGCAACATTTCGCTTAGTACGCCCTATGATTCTCTTCACTTAACTTCACTTTTAAACACTGAAACCATGCTTCCTCTGTTGACTGTACACACTGTAGCGTGTAGATCATAACATGGATTTAGACAATATTGAAAAATTTTATCGTAATCAAAGGAGCTATTGAGTGAGGGGAGTCAACACCAGCCTAGCAACATATGGCCTGCTTCGTACATGTTTGACGTACGAAATACATGTTCGACGTACGATTATTAACTTGAATATGAACTAGAATAACAGCTCAGGTCAGATGATTCATGGCAACCTCTTTATCCTGTACTGTTTAACATTGAGTGTCATTATCGAAAATAGAATTGAAAGAAAAACAAAAAGAATCGTAGCAGAATGCATTATTGCTAAGAAGCAGAGGTCAGCAATGAATATTCAAAACGATGAGTAGATTCGAATCATACTTATAATTTCTGATACTTATACGCACTCATACGTATTTTAATGTCATACTCATACTACTCATACTCAAAGTTTGAAATACTGATCGTACTCATACTTAACAATACGCATGATGTTATTGATTTCGACTTTCCTTTACTCAACATTTACAAGAATCACAAAATAAATATGATTCGCATACGAACACTACAATACTCAGAAGAATGTTGGGTGTTTGCTCTGCTTGCTATCTTTGACTTTTTCTTTCTTCTTTTTTTGTAAATGCAACAGCAACTAAGACTTTTTAATTTTGATGAATGATTCGAATCACTCGAATCATTTATGAGTATTATAAGTATTTCTCTAAATTTATGAATCTGAATGAGTAGGCGTATGAATCAAACATTTTTCAAATGGTATGAGTTTGTACTCATACTAATTGCAACTTGTACTTATAAATCAATGTTGTACTGAGTACGAATGAATCAGAGTAGTTGGATTTCAATACGGTTGACTCACTCATACTCAAAATTTCATGAGTACTTATGAGTAGCGAAAAAGCGATTCATTGCTGATATCTGGTTGTAATCCTGATTGAAGAGTTGTAATGACCAATTACGTTTGTTATGTACATACATATGTATGAAACTATAACAGAGCAATGTAGTACAATAGATTTTAAATTATTTTTTTATAATACCCATGAATTTTACCCACTCAGTTATTTATTCATTAACTGAACAACAAAATTAAACGCCCACCCGTTAAGTTAAGCACTTATTACAGAGCAAATATACATGATGAACACACACTCTCACAATCATACATGCTCCTATGCATTTGAATTTACGAATTACGTGCTTATTCCCATAAAATGAATGAATAAGTGAATGAATGAATGAATAAAAGGATGCCAATACCATTGCCTTTTTAAACAGTAAAAGCTTAGATTTTACGGGACGATTTACAACAGCGTTCTACAAAGTGTTCTTGGTTACATTTTTATTGAGTGTCCACTGTATTTCCAATTACTTAAGCTGTTTGAAATCATAAACAAAAAACAAAAAACAAAAACTGCTCTTATTAGCACGCCATTTTTTATGTACACAGGCTCACAAAAGTATACATACGATTTACAAATTTCACGAATTTCTGAACCAATGCAAAAGACCGTCTTAAAATCGGGGAAAGTTGTCAGACAATTATAAAGATATTCACCGAAAACGGATACTTAAAATTTCATGAGTACTTATGAGCACCGAAAAAGCAATTCATTGCTGATCTCTGCTAAGGAGATACCAGGAGAAAATCGTTTCTGATGCATAAAACGCCTCACCGACAGTTGATAGATAAGTGTTGAGGGATTCGTTAGAACTTCTAATTAGCTTTGGTTTCACTGAGGCGTGTTCTTGAATCAATTGAACAATTACTTGAGCCCTTTTCTATTCTCGCCATAAGAATTGAAAAATTTAACGTTTTTTTCTTCTTTTTTTGCTTAGAACTAACTTAGTGCATGGGTTGCCAAGTGCACTTCATACAGTACAGCAAAAAAATATTTTCTTTTTTTTATTACGCCATGAGAGTTTTGAAAAACTTCTTGTGAGTAATACCTTAATTCATAGAGTCTTTCGAAAGTTTTCTAATTTAATTCTTTAAAAAAAACGAAAAAAGAATACAAAACAAATGGTTTCTCTAATTAAGTAGTTCATTGGGAATGAAGAAAACTTTTTACTCCTTAAAGTGGCAACAATTGTTGTATAAAATTAGTAACTTATTCTTGCTTTTGTGTTGCTTTTTTTTCGAATTGAACAAAAAGAAATTTAAAAAGACAACCCAAGAACGCATACAATAAAGAATAGAAGGAGAATAGAACACTTTCACTTTTTCCAGTTTTCTTCTTTATGGCCAAGCCAGACTCAATTAATAGTCGTGTGTTTCCAGCAAAGTTTAGATAGTCAGCCAACGAAACCTAAAACAATTCAAAATTTAATCCAGCAGGCAACTACATTCTGCCAAGAACAATAACCACAATGACTTTTTTCTTTAATTTCTCTTCTATGCCATCAAATTGTTGCCTTTAATGGTTTCAAGGGTTAAAACTCTTCATATAAATCTCCTCTCATAAAAGGCTAACTCAGTAGAATACGGAAATATTTTTGCTTTTTCCTTCTACTACATTGGGCATCCCATATAGAACCTGCAAAATTCATACGTGTCGAGCTCCAAAGGAACACACGCTTCGTATCGTTGTTCATATAATTCACTGTACACTCATGCGAGAGACATATTGAACTTGTTTACCAGACAGATGCAGAGACCAACGTTTCAACCATGCGTTTAGAACTGATTAATCTGTAGGGTATAGATTTTAGGATACTGGGCGCCTTTATAATGAACTCCTGATGATTCTAGGATTAGGTGGTAAGGTTTTTTTTCTCGTCGAGGAGGGGTAAATGTACCTAACCGCACCATAGAAGAAGTCGTCATATCCTCCGTGTGTAGGGCCCTCACCCTCTAAATCCCCCCTCGTCTCGTGGACTTGTTGTGCCCACTCCGGAACTTCGGTGGTATTACCTCATAGTGGAGTCCTTTTGGCCCTTTGGCCTCTGCGTGTTTATATCCGCGTCCGGATTGCGTGTCGAAACTTGAGGAGACATCTAAGTGTCTCCGCTATTCCTTTCGTCCAGGTCCCTCCGTCGGATTTTGTTCGACACGTGTGCAAGTATCATATATGCCGGCGTGCCTACATGTTCCGCAGCCTCGAGATCTCTCTTCTTCAGGCTTAGAATACGCTCCACGTAATTCGCCACTGAAGTCCAATTCTCTCTACTCGCAATCATAACCCCGACAATGTTAGTGGCCGCGGTCGTTCCAACTATTGACGTCAGTTCAGAGCGATAGCTCTGCCAGCGTGCACATTCGAAAAAAGTGTCGCTTCTCCTCCTCTTCATAAAGGCAATAAGGGGAGGCGCTCTTACCCATTCTATGCAGGTACTTTCTAAAATACCCATGCCCGACAGCATCTGTGTAGTGTAGTAGTTCACCTCTCTGATTTTCCGTCCAATCCATAGCCCAATACACGGGAATAAGTCTCGCCGTTCACCTTCTCTTGTCCTCTTCATCCCATTAGCGTTGCCATTTTGAGATGGTGTTTTGCCTGAAGGAACTTGTTGTATAACTTCCGGTCAATTTCCACTATAAATCTCCATCCACTCCGCGGCCTGCATATCTACGGGATTTGTACCTGCAATCACAAGTACGGCTGGCGCGGATACCGCACGATACGCCGAAGTGATACGCAATGCTGCCGTTCTCTGTACCAATATAAGTGAGTACGCTCGCTTTCTTACATTGAGCGCTTCGGCCCAAATATCACTTCCATAAAGCATAATGCTGTTACTAACCTCCATCAGGAGTCTCCTTCTCGCCGGTAGCGGGCCTCCAATATTCGCCATTAGTCTGCTGAGCTGTCCCACAATCTTATGGGCTCTGTTAGCCGAGTATTTAATCTGTTCCGTATATTTTAGTCTGGGATCCAGTCATATTCCTAGGTATCTCACCGAGCTCTCGGTCCTAATTACCTCGTTTCCAATACTCAGGTCCAGTGATTAGCCGTAAGGTGGTAAGGTTTGTTTAGGTTAGGTTTGGGAATGTCTACTTGTCAGTGGAACAAGTAAAGGGTGTTGTTTTTATAGAGGTATAGAACTTTAAGTTGCAATAAAACAACGATGGATTATTCGATTGACATGAATTTTATTTATCCGAAAGATAATCTTGTGGCATTACATTTCAAATATGATTTCTGGCATATGACCGCCACGGCTGGCGCGGATGTAGTCCAATCTGGACGTTCAATTTTCGATGACTTTTTCCAACATTTGTGGCCGTATATCGGCAATAATACGGCGAATGTTGTCTTCCAAATGGTCAAGCGTTTGTGGCTTTACCGCATAGACCAATGACTTTACATAGCCCCACAGAAAGTAGTCTAGCGGTGTTAAATCACAAGATCTTGGAGGACAATTCACAGGTGCAAAATGTGAAATTAGGCGGTCATCAAACGTGTCTTTCAATAAATCTATTGTGGCACGAGCTGTGTGACATGTGGCGCCGTCTTGTTGAAACCACATCTCCTGGACATCATGGTTATTCAATTCAGGAATGAAAAAGTTAGTAATCATGGCTCTATACCGATCACCATTGACTGTAACGTTCTGGCCACCATCGTTTTTGAAAAAGTACGGACCAATGATTCCACCAGCCCATAAAGCGCACCAAACAGTCAGTTTTTCTGGATGTAACGGTGTTTCCACATACACTTGAGGATTACCTTTACTCCAAATGCGGCAGTTTTGTTTGTTGACGTAGCCATTCAACCAGAAGTGCGTTTCATCGCTAAACAAAATTCGCTTATGAAAATCGGGAGCAACGGTAATCTCGTTTTGGGCCCATTCGACGAATCTACGCCTTACTTGATGATCATGATGATGATTCATGATGGATTGCCAAACCAAACTGAGAATAAATCACTTGACAGCTGTTAAATCGGTCGCCATCTTGAAAAGTAATGCCAACTTAAAGTTCTATACCTCTATAAAAAACACCCTTTACAATACTCGGAGGTCTAAATGACCCGTTATAATACGTCCTAAAGAAGAGGATAAAGGATAATAAAGGAAGAAGAAGAAGGATTAGGAGACGGAGGAACACCACAGATCACAAACACATAAGAGTCGGCAGTCGACAAAGAGTCCTAACCTTCGAAGAAGCCCCTGTCCAGGGCCCTCAACCTCAACCTACTAAGGGCTCCTCCTGGAATAGCCTGGCTGGTATCTGTTCCAAATCCTTGTCAGTGCCCTGTAATGAAACCAATAACTAACCTCAGCCTTAGCATTAGCCCAGCAGTAAACCTGTTCTATGAAATTAGTTGGGAAAATTCATTCTGATATGACTAAGGGTTCCTATGTTGAAGTCGCCGTTGTCTAGTAGGTAGTGTGTTGGCTTATTAGACGTAAAGCCAGGGTTCGAGCCCCAGGCCAGACATAAAGACAAAATACAAAAAGTTTTTCGGTGACTTCCTCTCAGAAGATTTCTGGCAACAACTCTGAAAAAGTTTCTCAAAAAAATCTGCCGTTCGGAGTCGACTTTAAACTGGAGGTCCCACCACTCATGTATAAAATTAACACGCCCAACATAAGTGGTGTGAGAAGCTAGGACGTTGTACAATGGGTCAATTCGACCTCCGGGTACAGTACTTGTCTTAATTGACAAGTACACGTCCTCTAACCTAACCTAACCTAACCTAAGTGTGTCAATACTTTTTGTGGGTACGGCTGGTTTTTCCTCTTTAACTTCCTCCTTTTGCTTGCTCCATAGTGGACTACACGCTGTTAATGTTTTCAGAACAGATTTCGACGTAGTCCAGTCAGTAAGTAGGTGTGTAAGTCAACGTCTAATAAGCATTAGACGTGAGGCCACGGTTCCATATTCAGACATAGTCAGACATCTCCTTTTTCTCTCAGCAGTCTTCTGGAAAAATTACCGTGATTAGTAATTGCAACCCTTTAGTAAGGCTTGCCACCTAGTTTCTTACGTCACCAATGTAGTGTGTGTAAATTTTGTCCATGAGTGGTGGGGCCTACAATTTAAAAATCGACTGCGAACGACAGATTTTTTGAGAAACTTTATCATGGCAGACTTTTTGCCACAAATCTGCTGAGAGGCAGTTGTCAAAGAATATTTCTTCAAATTTCGTTTTGTTCGAGATTTCTAGGCTGGAGTTTGGACCATGCCCTCACGTCTAATAATCACCCACTTAGGCAGTGATTATCTGTTATTTTCCAAAGCAAAAAAATTTTAAAAATTCCTTTACATTTGAAAAAAATGTTTGCTGGGTTTTATAATGGCTCACTAACGCAACGCAACGCAACAAAACAGAGCCACATTTAAATAGCACTTAAGAGAGTATGGCATCTTCGTAGCCAAAATGCCTCTTATATTTTCTTTATGGGCATTATAAACGTTTAAGCTTTATGGCTCGTATCTGTGATCAACAAGAATACAGGCCATCATGCACAAATTGACAATTCCTAAGCAGGCAGTGCAATTGAAATAAGGAAGGGGAACTAAAGAATAGAAATGACAGAGCGTTAGAGAGAGGGAGAGCGAGAGAGAGATAAGAAACCATAAAAGTTTCCTGGTCTGGCTGGGTATATGTGACTGGAATAAGAAATTTGTTTCCCGGGTTTATATTTTCATTTTTTCAAAAACCATTTACGTAGAGTGCCTAAAAGTTTTTCGTTTTTCTTTTGGGGCCATTAATTCGTCTGTCTGTCCATTTATTTTTCCATACGTCTTTGGCCTTTATCTTTAAATCTAAATGTCATGATTACACCTGCTTATTGGTGTTGCCTGCTGTTGGCCTATGCTTTTAATGGCAAATAACACTGAAAGTGGAAAACTTCAAGGTGGCGGGAGAGAAGATGGCATTCACGTTTAAATATTTTCTAAAATTATGGCCGGCCGTCTACCATAATTCTTGGGTAACTTTTTTTGAGTATTCAACGTATATGTACCGTTTGTTTTCAATACAATTCCGTTACAATATTTATTTCATTCTGTTGACCATTGCCAGATAGATGGCGGTCCTTTATTGTGGTTGTTACCAGACAATAAAGCCTGTAGTGCGTGTTTAGTTACTTTAGGGGGGAGAGGGACAATAAAGTATTCGTAGTACAGACATCTCTAAGCGTTCACAGTATGCTTTGTGACTGAAATTTATGACGGTCAAACTTGTAAATGCTTTTGGAAGGCATTTTGTTTTTGTTTTTGTCCTCAACATCATAATTAAGATTTTTACCTTTTTTAGAGAAACTTTAGCATGAACAAGAAAGAAAGTTTTTGGAGATTTGCCTTCTTTCATATTACAATGGCACTTTAAGTAATTGGTGACATTGGTAACATATAGGAAAAAAGGAATTTTAAAGCATAATTGGTCATAAAAATCCTTCAGTCAGGATTACGACGTAGCTTCTCACACCACTTATGTTGTGTGCGTTAATTTTATACATGAGTGGTGGCACGACTGTTTTTTTTTTTTCTTGAGAAACTTTTTCATTGTAATTTTGTTTTCTCTTAAAACTTATTGCCAGAAATCTACTGAGAGGAAGGCGCCGAAGAAATATTTTTGGATACAGTAATCCCTCGATTTATGTCGCAGTTGGTTCCAAAAAAGGCGACGTAAATCGAAACGACGTAAATCGAATTTTATATCGCTCATACTACAAAGTAGTATGTTTTTAACAAGAAACTTAAAAAAGTTACAGTTTCCCTCGATTTACATCGCAGTTGGTTCCAAAAAAAGGCGACGTAAATCGAATGACGACGCAAATTGAAGTTAGAGGGAACAAAAAATTTAACGACGTAAATCGAAGGATTACTGTATTTCGTTTTGTTGGAGATGTCTGACCTTGGGGATGAGTAAGTGATTACAATGTCTACGGAATTTTGGGCTTATTTTTCATGATCAGGAATGTCTCAAGAATACATCACAGATTCATTTCTTAAAATGTTTTCAATTTTCTCCGTGGTTGGCTTTCGCAATGATTACGTCGATTGTATATTTTGGTAGAGAAACTCCTTTTTCGTAAACTATTTCATATCAAGTTGTCGCCATAGTCTAGTGGGTAGTGTGTTGGCTTATTAGACATAAAGCCGAAGTTCAAACCCCAGGTCAGACAACAAAAACGAAAATATGAAAAAATATTTCTTCGGCAACTTCCTCTCAGCAGATTTCTGGCAAAAACTCGGAGAGTAAAAATAAAATTACCATGAAATGTTTCTTAACAATCTGTCGTTCGGATTCGACGTTAAACTGTAAGTTCCGCCACTCATGTATAAAATTAACACACACAACATTAGCGGTTTGAGAAGCTAGGCCGTAATCCTGACTGAAGGGTTGAAATGTCCAATTGTGTATGTACAGTAGTGGCGTTATAATTAGAAACGATGTTTCTGGAACAGAGTTCTCTGGAGTGCCGAATCTAAGTTTAATTTGTCCCAATCTGATGGAAAAACGTATGTAAGACGTCCTCCAAACAAAGCCTTTGATCCCATGTACACAGTGAACTGTAAAACAAATTAACAAACATACATGTTGTTAAGTCGTTTCTAATTATAAGGCCACCACTGTATGTATGTATTTCATATCAGGCTTCTCGCGCATTGTTTCTCACGATGATTGTTAATTGATGGGCATCACAAAGTGCCTGGCAGTGTGGTTGATAATCATAGGGGATCCATGCAACTTAATTTTTTCTACCGTGCCACGATGTTCATATGTTGCCACGGTGTATGTTGAACATTACTTGCTATACAGAAAGTGTCTAAAAAGCTGGCCTTTCCATATGCTAGCAAATATATAAGGTCCTTACATATTAAAATGGAGACTGCAGACTGCTTACGTCGCCCACTTACTAACTTTTCTAGAAGATAACATGGCTGCCTTCCAAAATGTTAGTTGCTTTGTGTTTGAACAAAGTATCGTGTTTCATAATGCCGCTGTACAAAATATATACAATGTATTCTATTTCAAAATGTCGCCAATGTGTATTTTTAACGTAGTGAAAAAGCAATTAGGCATCGGATTTATAGTTGATGCATTGTTTGGTTACTTCGTTTATCTACATAGTTTATATACAGTAGTAGAAAACTGCATACAAACTTTGTATTGATACATTTTGGAAGGCAGCCCATCTTAAATTGACATCAATCTTGTTCAAATGTATCTTTCACTCGGCAACATCTTTTGCAGTTTACACTGGTTTGAATAGCAGGTACTTCTGTCTAAAAATTACAACACTTTTCCAACTGGAAGTTCCCATTCTGAAGTATGTATTCGGCATTTAGATATTGTTACGTTTTTACCTTATGAAAAATGTTTAGATATGAGTTCGTTAATTGCAAACAAAGTAAAAACAAATATGTGTTTAATTTCAGTTAAACTCGTTATTGTCCGCACTATCTTATGTGCCACTGTTTGAACTTGTACCACGTATGTAACAATAACTACAACAATAATCTGTTTATTCGTTATTCTTATCACACAACTATTTGCGTTAACACTAACAACTGTTCGGTCGATCTTTACAACTGTGACTGTTTACTTCGAACGCAACTCGTCTCCACACAAGGCTGACTGAATTCTTACTGATTCGTTGGCCGCTTTGTCTGGCCTGTTTATATATTCACAAAATCAGTCTGACGAAGGTGCTGGAAGCAGAATGTTCTTGTCTTCGTCTTCTTGAGAGTTCTATAGCGACTACATTGTTGTTTGTGTATTTTGTTCATGTTGTTTGTTGTTGCGTTCTTATTTACTTGCCTATCTCCTTTTCTTTCACACTTGTTGTTGGTGCTTTACTTGTAGCATGTTCGTTGCATTTGTGTGTGTGTGTAGCTTTTGTTTATCGTTAATGTGAAATGATATTTGGTCGTTTCCATTTGTGTAACAATATTATCACCAACTACAATTGGTGACTTGCTTACATAATTGTTGATTACAACCTAGTTTCTCACACCGCCCATGTTGTGTGTGTTAATTTTATACATGAGTGGTGGGACGTACTGTTAAAAGGCGACCGCGAACGATAGATTTTAAAGAAACTTTTCATGTTAATTATATGTACTCTTAGAGTTTTTTTTTGCAGAAGACGGCTGAGAGGAAGTCGTTGAAGAAATATTCTCTCATATTTCGTTTTTTTTTTTTTTGGAGATGTCTCATCTGGGTTTTGAATCATGGCTTCACGTCTATTAAGCCAACACACTACCCAAACGATTAAAATTTTTATAAATTTTTCAAATGTTATACTATATTCAGACATGCACTTATATTGAGTAAATCGCAATAAACGGCATTATTGAGCTCAATATTTCACATAAAGTTTCAACTAATAATTGCGCAATAAATACGAAAATTTTTATAATATTGAGTAAAACTTAAAATACAGCACTGTCATAAGTACATTCAGTGAGCATATTACAATTTTCCGAACACTTTCAAACAACGACGAACAAAAAAAAAACAAGAAAGCAACGAACAAAACAAAAACAATGTTGTTGAAACAACCATGTTTTGTTTACCAGCTGTGAAAGGAATATTGAATAAGCAGCTGAACTGTGTATATTGTTATGCCTGAACACTTATAATATTGTAATCAATAAACCGAATATTGACTCAATAAAAGTGCATGTCTGAACATAGTATTACGGCTACGAGTTATATGACCCTTTCGTACTGTCGCATTTCTTTTTTTACTAAGGTCAATGCTCACTTGAATATTAGCTTTGAATGTTTCAAGAGTTCCTAGCTTGTTCACATAAATCGAAGACTTAAAATAGCGCCATGGAAAGTAATCCAGAAGCGTTATTGCGCTCAATTGAGGGTAACAGCGTACAGAACTGCTTCGGAAACGTAAGTTGTCGCCAAACAGATTTTCCCGTCTTTTGGAAACAAATAGTCGTTGATGTTGAGCTTGTCAATTTTTGGAAACAAAAATGCGGTGGATATGGCAGTTTCTTAAACATTCTTTTCTTTTTTTCTTTCAAATTGAAAAATGAAAATTATTTGACAGGAAACGTAGTCTCTTCCTTTCTTTTTTTTTGTTTTCTTTTTAAAGTTTAAATTTTCTGTTCCATAAAGACAAAGAACCACACTAATGAGGATTTCTTTAATACCCGTAGCCATACCAATACCCATACCCATATAAAAGCAATTGCGTATGTATTTATGTATACTCAACAATATATTGTATTTATAAATACAGAACAATTTGAATCTCATACCGTTATTTGTGTACGAATAAGTACGTGTAGGTGTATGGCCAAATCTGTTGTGTATAAATGGTATTTAAGTGTGTGTGTGTGTGTGTGTTTGTATGTTGTGTTTAATACTCATTCATTTTGGTATTTTACGCTGTATTACCAATGACATTGGCATTGTGTCGCTGTTATTGCTGTTTATATTGTTGCTGTTGTTGTTGTTCAATTTAGCAACTGGTGGGTTTATTATGTGAACATTTTCTCATTTTTTTCACCATACATAATATGCACTGTTGTTGCTTTAGTTGCCGTTTTTATTATTTCGTTTGGTTTATTATGGCATTTCAGTTGGTAGGCCATTAAATTAGAAATTGCAACACAATATTATGTGGCAATATACACACACACACTCATACGCATACGCATATATTTACATATTTTCTGGGTATTCGTTTTATTTTATGTTTTAATATGTACACAAGCAAATAAGCCTATAAAAAAGTAATATTTCTTAGGGTGACAAAATTAAAGTGCCTGACGGCGGTAAAAGAGGCTGTTTTGGTTATTGGGTGTTGTAAAAAAATCCCAAGGATATTGAAAATCAATAATGTTATTCTACAAATACATATGTATGTACTGGAAACAATTGCTATTGTTATCGATAACTGTTTATCAATTTCCTTTTCGCTGCACATGGATGCATTGTTGTAGGATATCATTGGTTTATAGAGGGAGAAACATTCCTTCTTCGTTGGTCATGGTCTCCTCCTTGGACGTGTATTTTTTTATCGTTAGCGACGTACTATACGTAGATAGGAAGAGGTAGCTGTCCATCCAAGGAGGTCGAATGGACACACTTCAGCCAAATCACAATGGCGCTAGTCCTGGAACCACTCGGAGCTTCTAATGAAGCGACTTAGATTGCTAGTGCCAACTAGCGCTTGACAGTTCCTCCAAATTGTTCATATAATAGGCATCAAGATGTCTTTTTCTCTTTTGGCATCGTACCATAGCCTTAGCCCTAGTCCTGGAACCACTTGGAGCTTCTGATGAATCGACTCAGATAGCTAGTGTCAACTTGTGCTTGACAGCTCATCCAAATCGTCCATATAATAGGCATCAAGATGCCTTTTTCTCCTTTCACATGATCTCGGGCATGTTTTCAGTAAGTGAAGTAAGCAAACGAACAGTCTCATCTTATTTCTCATCTCTACAGCTTCTTCCCTAAATGAAGGAGCCTTCCATCCGTTCCCATAACGCAATGCCCCCTCCTTATGACCCCGACAACCATACTAAGCATGCTTTTTTGAAGTTTAAACAGCTTTAGCGTGATTCGCCTATCTAGTTTTCACTAGATTTTCCGCGCCATTTTGCCCCATGTTGTTGACGAAATCGATTACCGCATTGCGGATTTTAAGTCAGTATATCGTCAACGAAGTCGCCGTAGTCTACTAGGTTTAGGTTTAGGTTAGAGGACTTGTACTTGCCAATTGAGACAAGTACAGTACCCCAAGGTAAAGTTGACCCATTGAGCAAACACCCTAAAGGGGAAAGGACAATAGAGGGAAAAGGGAAAAAGGAGAGGAAGTAGGAAAGGGAGAATAAGGAAGCTAGTCTACTACAGGTAGTGTGTTGGCTTATTAGGGTCCAACGCCAGGTCAGACATCTCCAACAAAATGAAATTCTTCGGCGACTTCCTCTCAGCAGATTTCTGGCAAAAACTCAGCGAGTAAATAAAAAAATTGCCATGAAAAGTTGCGCAAGAAATCTGTCGTTCAGAGTCGACTTTAAAACTGTAGGTCCCGCCGCCCAAGTATAAAATTAACGTACACAACATAGGTGGTGTGAAAAGCTAGATCGTAATCCTGACTGAAAGGTTGTAATTACCAATTCTGTATGTATGTATGTATGTATGCAATTTGTCAAAAAGTTCGCCTGTTTATCTGCTCTGCAGTTGCCAGAAATATCATTGTGTCCTGATACCCATATGATGTGGACTTCATATCGTTCTCCTATCTCATTTGGGTATCATGCGACAGTTGTACACTGTCCTGGAGTTCATCACATTGAAACCCATTGCCTTGATAGCCGCCTAACTATCGAAAAGTATAGTAATTTTTCGCTTGGGGATATTTGCCTATATTGCCGACTGTATCCGCCTGAAAGACGCTTCAGTAATTCGGCAAACTTATATACTAAGTTATCGCAAAGGACGTATAGTTTTAAGCATTTATACTCCTTATTATACATTTGCTTGAGGTTTAACTTTAGATCTCTTTTACGAGGTGGAAGGCCTATTAAACTTTGCTTTCTTCTCAAACATTATAATTAGTTTCACAAGTAAGTACACCATGTAAGCCAAAGCCTGCTAATATCGTTATTTCATCAGCTTTTCCTAAATTGTTTATTCTTCATGCCCCTAATGTCCCTCGTAATATTTTCTCTAATTATTCTCCATTTAAGTTCGTCGTGAAAGATCATCAGCCTTGCAACATGATTTTTTGTTTCAAATGTCTGCGATTGGTACAATTTTTGATTGTCTGCAGTAATCCGCCTTCAAAATGGTAATCCACTCAATTGGATTTCTTTAAATGAAGCCAAGTGAACTCCAAAGAACAAGTTTCTTTTGGAAATGATTCCAAACTGATATGCGTTTGATATTTAATGCTATCTCTACCTCCTTGCAACTTATGGCCAAACTATTTCTAGTTCAGTTGTTAAATTTCTTTCGATTTCTCAGTTACAGTCTGATGAGTGTGGAGACATTGTTTGACATTGAAATTTGGTTAGACATGCATTCATAACACTTGCAACTTATAATATACAAATTACTGAGGTTTTTGCGCCCTTGTGTTCCTGCCTGGTTTAAGAATACTTATACAGGATAGGGCACAATGGAATAGTGGGGTACTCCTGCGGCAGAGTGGTATACCCATCTTCACAGATGTGTCTAAATTAGGTGGACGTACAGGTGCTGGGGTTTTCTGTAGGGAACTCGGTCTTGAACTACACTTCAGGTTGAATGATGAATGCAGCGTTTTTCAGGCGGAAATTTTCGCAATCTTGAAGGCTATTGGGGCCATAGCTGGTGGCCCAGCTTCGGATTCCGAATCTTACATGATCTTCGTTGACAGTCAGGCTGCCCTTAGGGCCATTGCGTCGGTCTGGTGCAAATCACGGCTTGTTCGCGAGTGCAAGGAGTCGTTGAGGACTTTTGGACCGGACCGTATCCGTCTGTGCTGGGTTCCGGGACATAACGGAATACCGGTCAATGAGATGGCGGATGCCCTCGCTAGGCTAGGTTCGCTTTCAGTAGGCGATTTGATGGTTGGTCCTGACCCCCCAATCTGTCACATCTATGGCCTCATCAACGGATGGGTCATGGAGAAAGAGCAAAGGCGTTGGGGGAACGGATCGGGTTGTTTTGTTTCTAGTTGTCTATGGCCTGCTGTAGACAGTAAGAGAACAGGTTGGCTGCTGGGCTTGAATAAGGCCAGCTTAAGGTTGTTTGTCGGTTTTATTACGGGGCACTGCGAGATTAGGTCACTGACGGGGATCTGGAACAGATCCCAGCCGGACTATTGCAGGGCGTGTTGCGATGAGGAGGAGTTGGAGACTATCGAACACCTCCTCTGTAACTGCCCAGCCCTTGGTAGATTGAGGTTGAGGACCCTTGGTAGGCCCTTCTTTGAGATTTTGAATTCTGTGTCGAGAGCTCTCCACAGATTCATTAGTGGCTTAGGTTGGTTGAGAGGCTAGGACTTCATCGGTGTAGTCGCGCTCTCCCATCCTTTTGTTGTGTCTGGTCTGTGTGATTCCTCCGCTTCCCACTCCCTCCTTTCCCATATACCCTCCTTTCATCCTACCCCCCTACACTATCCTTCCCTCCTTTAGGACGTTGTACAATGGGTCAATCTGACCTCCGGGTACTGTACCTGTCTTGACTGACAGGTACACGTCCTCTAACCTAACCTAACCTAACCTTGCGGCCTTATTTCTTTGATTTTCACTTCATTTTCAAAACATCATTCATCTTCTTCAGCGAACTTGTAAGTTGAAGTATTAAACATCAAACATAAGCTCGATAACATTTGAACTCAAGTGTTATACATATGAACGTCAAATTGATCATTACAATCCTTTAGTCAAGATTAAAACCTTCGCTCACAACTCATGTTGAGTGGCAGTAAAACCACAGTTTGAAGTCGACTCCGAACAACAGATTTTTGAGAAACTTTTCATGGCAATTTTATTTAAATTTTATAGTAAAGGGTCCGCCAAATAATTTTTTTTATTTTTTGAAAATGCTTTAAAAAAAACTACTGAATATTTTCTCAAATTTCTTTTTTTTTTTTTTGAAAGTACAATCCTTTCGGTTAATAATCGAAAATAATTTCATTCAAATGGCTGCCTCGGCTGGCCATGCAGTAGCCTACACGATCGGTCTAATTTTTAAGCAGATTATCGATTGTGTGCAGCTGTATTTCACCAATGGCTTCACGAATATTGTCCTTTAAAGCGTCAATTGTCTCTGGCTTGTCGGCGTAACACTTATCTTTGACGGCACCCCACAATTAATAGTCCAACGGTGTCAAATCGCAGCTCCGAGGTGGCCAAACGACATGCGGCTGATAATGCGATCTTCAAAAACAGGGCGCAAAACATCGAGTGTAGCTTCGGCTGTGTGGCACGTAGCGCCGCCCTGTTGAAACCAAATGTTGCCAATATCCTCGTCTTCAATTTTTGTGAACAAAAATTCGTTCAACATGGCCCGATAACGATCGCCATTGACTGTAACGGCCACTCCTTGCTCTTTTTCGAAGAAAAATGCCCCAATTATGCCTCTGGACCAAAATTCGCACCAAACAGTGACTCGTTTTGGATGCGTCGGCTTTTCAATGTATGCGTGCGGGTTTTCTGTGCCCCAAATGCGACAATTTTGCTTGTTTACATACCCGCCAAGATCAAAACGAGCTTCAGCTGAAAAGATGAATTTTTTTTTTGCCAAAATCTGCATCTTCTGTAAGTCGATCGCAGGCCCACTTAGCGAAGCGAAAACGCATTGGATGGTCAATTGGCTTCAAGTCCTGAACCAATTGGACTTTGTGTGGCGTCATACCAAGGCTTTATGCAAAATTCGTCTCAATGATGTCTCCGCAATGTTCAATTGTTGAGATCGACGGTGAATTGATGTTGATGGCGCTTCACGCACACTTTCTGCCACAGCAGCAATATTCTCAGGTGTACGCACTGTTTTTGGCTTTTCACGCTTTAGTTTATCGATGAGGATGCCAGTTTCTTTCACTTTTTTCACAAGATAACGAACATACGGAGCTGACGGTGCTTCTCTTCTTCCAAAATCCGTACGCAATTTTCGCACACATTCTGCAACATTACCATGATTTTCAAAGTAATGTCGCAATATTTCCCAGCGTTGTTCAAGCGTATACACAACCATATTCGTTCAGCGGAAGGATAAAACTAATTATCTGTCAAATCAGACATGAGCTAAGTGTTACCATTCACGAAATAAGCACTAGTTAAAAAAAAACGTTAGATGGCGGACCCGACATTTGCCAGAAGTAATATTTTTTCCATATGTTCGAGATATCTGAGGCAACAGTTGAATCATAGGCTCTCGTTTAATAAGCCAGCACACTTCCTATTAGATTATGACAATGACTTTAACCTGCATTAGTTACATAAAACCAGTGCAACTTTTTATTGGACCCAATTTTTCACCTAAAAACAAATAATTGTTGTGGCAGCAACGACCACTACTGCCTGTTACTGACCGCACATATTCAAATCGAAATTCATTTGTATGGCGCTTCAGGCAACTGATTATAAAAATCTATTGCTGGCTGGTAGTGGCATTTTATTGTCTCTGGTTTGTGTATGCTTGCTCGTAAGTATGTTTTGTAGTTGGTTGTTCGGCTGTTGCTGCTGCTGGTCAATAATGATAAAAATTTATGATTTTTAATCTGTTATTTTCGGTTTTATTTACCCATATACATACGTACATAGTAAGTATGCTTGTGAGGTACAATACACCACATGGCCTTAAGTATAATGCGTTCAACATAAACAACAACAGGTTTTATCAACTGTTGTGTTGTGTTCGGTTGTGTTGCGTTCTGTTGTGTTGTGTTCTGTTGTGTTGCGTTCAGTGTGTGATGTGTTCGGTTGTGTTATGTTCTGTTGTGTTGCGTTCAGTGTGTGTTGTGTGTCATTAATTTTAATAACGCCAATGAAATTCTCATTTTCGTATGGGTCTGGATATTTATGAGTATGTATACATGTGTATGGTATACATGTGTACGTGTATGCATGGATAATTTATAATTGTTTTCTTTTAAAGCCAGCCTACACACGCATTATTCACCATTACGTATGAGAAATAATTATCGTTTATATTACAATATATTCCATTAAATATTAATCATACGTTTAGTTGGCTAACAAAACATTATTCGTACATGGAGAGAGAGTGAGAGAGAGACAACTGTAGGTAATATGTACCGAAATGAATTTTGTGTAAATGATACGTTGCTAGCATAATGAGTAAATAATTGTTTGTTAGAATTTATTTGTAAATATAATCTCCTGTTGGATTTTACATTTACATAGGGTTGGAAAATTAATTTTGAAATACGAAACAAATAATAGACTTTAATAGGCTATTATAATTGAAAACAGTGACTAAAAACTATAGAAAATCAGTTTCAAACTCTATGGAAAGTGAAAAAAATTTTTGAAACGCCTAGAATTTATAAAATTACGAGACTTCAATACCCATCAATTAAGAAAAGTGATAAACAATGTCCAGCACAATGAAAGCCATGATTAGGAGGAAATGGAATCGAGGCAACAACTTTTATGCGAGTGTGGGTGGCATACCCAGATGGTGATGAACATGCCACTAAGGAAACTGACCGGTTTCATCCGAAGTTCGGAGTGGTTCAAGCTCACCACTAGCGCATCATGATAATGGGCCATATGGCCACCGACTGAAATTGCCTGTGAACGGCTAACTTCACCTGATCTTTAAAACCGTGAAATTTAGGCTGAAATAAAATCAAATCAATCCGATAATGTTTATAGAATCATTTAGAACATATCGACGCCTACGTTCTATAACAGTCTAAGTCGAAAAAGTGTGTTTTGAGTTACGAGCTCCCAATGTTTTCACGCTATATACGACTATATGTGTATCCTAAGTGGATTTTTCCCTATAACTTCGGAACGGATCGGCGCATCTTAACCAAATTTTGTCGGTATTTAAGTTAGAGAACGTAGAATTTAAAAATGCAAGAACATTAAAAACGTTCTAAGTACACTTAGAAATCTGTGTTCTGATATTAAATGAAGCTTCTAGTAACAAAAGTCACCATTAGGTTTAACGCGGTAGTCTGGCTGCCTTCCAAAATGTATCAATACAAAGTTTGTATGCAGTTTTCTACTACTCTATATAAACTATGTAGATATGCAAAGTAACCACACAATGCATCAACTATAAATTCGATGTCTGATTGCTTTTTGGCTGCGTTCAAAATACACATTGACGACATTTTGAAATAGAATACATTGTATACATATATTTTGTACAGCGGCATTATGAAACACTGTACTTTGTTCAAACACAAATCAACTAACATTTTGGAGGGCAGCCTCTATCTGTCTAATTTGAATAAACATTTCTTAAGTGTGAATTAGCCACACGTAACGTAACGTACCGTAGAAAACGTTCTCTTTTTAGCATATGGAGAACAATGTAAACGCTTACCCAAACGTTCTCTCTCGTTAGCAAAACGGAACGATCTGTATAAAACAGAATTCTCCCACGTTTTTACGTGACATTTGAACATAAGAGAGAAAACATGAGAGAGTGCAGTGTTGCCACGAAAAAAAAATATTGTAACCAACATTTGTGAAAAAATCACCAAATAAGGAAAAATATGATCAAAATTAAATTTGCAGTTTTTTTATTTTATTTATTTTCAAATTTAATTATGATTGAGAAAAAAGAAACGAAAAATAACAAAATAAAAATATAGTCTTACTAATTAATTAGTTTTAACAAACAAAACAAAAGCTATTTTTATAAGAAAAATAATAAACAAATCCGGAATAATCTACACATTGAACAAAAAACGGCAACACTGATGATGAGTGTGTATACCAATTTCTATGCATTGTGTTTTGTTTGTTTGTGTGTTGGTTTGTGTTCTGTTTCGTTTTTATTTACATTCTTCGTTGACATATGTCCCGTTTTGAACGTTTCTATAACTACACAAACGTTTTTAAGGCTACGTACGTTACGATTTTACGTTTCTAACGCTTGGCTAACCAAGCCATTAGGCGACTTCCCTCTCAGCAGATTTCTGGCAAAAACTCTGAGAGTAAATACAACTTAGGCGACTCACTGTCAGCAGATTTCCGTCAAAAACTCTGAGAGTAAATAAATCTGCCATGAAACGTTTCTCAAAAAAAATCTGTCGTTCAGAGTCGACTTTAAACTGTAGGTCCCACCACTCATGTATAAAAATTAACGCACACAACATAAGTAGTGTGCGAAGCTAGGTTGTAATCCTGACTGAAGGGTTGTAATGACCAATTATATACATATGCATGTATGTATGCATGTATGTACATATGTTTGAGTTGAGCTCTGCAGTCGAGTTATTTCATTAAAATAAATAAAAAATTGTTGGATTTGATGAATTAAATTTGACACTGTATCTATGCATGGATTTCATTTTCTGATGAACATGATAATAAGTTTCCGCTATTGTTTCGGCAACAGTAACTGCAAATTTTAATTTTCATCGAAATAAAAACTTTTTTATGATGAAAAATAAATTTTATTCAGTTATTTTCCATGGCTTTCTATGGCTTTTATGGTTACAGGTGTTAGTTTACGATTAAAGTATTAGCCACGTACCACCGGTTTTTTTCCATTTCCTTGAATTGTAATTTTCCAAAAAAGTACGAAACTCATTTAATGACACTATTTTGGTCCCAATTTTTTTGTTTGGTTTTTTTTTCTTTTTTTTTCGAAGGGTTTTTGTCATTCAATTTACATAATTTTCCGGTGTAAATGAATAACAACAACAACAAACAAAAATTTTTTCAAATATTTTTTCATTTCATTTTGAAAACGTTCTCATGTAAAGGATGTTTTTTTGTAGAGGTATAGAACTTTAAGTTGCAATAAAACAACGATAGATTATTCGATTGACATGAATTTTATTTATCCGAAAGATAGTCTTGTGGCATTACATTTTAAATATGATTTCTGGCATATGACCGCCACGGCTGGCGCGGATGTAGTCCAATCTGGACGTCCAATTTTCGATGACTTTTTCCAACATTTGTGGCCGTATATCGGCAATAATACGGCGAATGTTGTCTTCCAAATGGTCAAGCGTTTGTGGCTTTACCGCATAAACCAATGACTTTACATAGCCCCACAGAAAGTAGTCTAGCGGTGTTAAATCACAAGATCTTGGCGGCCAATTCACAGGTCCAAAACGTGAAATTAGGCGGTCACCAAACGTGTCTTTCAATAAATCTATTGTGGCACGAGCTGTGTGACATGTTGCGCCGTCTTGTTGAAACCACATCTCCTGGACATCATGGTTATTCAATTCAGGAATGAAAAAGTTAGTAATCATGGCTCTATACCGATCACCATTGACTGTAACGTTCTGGCCACCATCGTTTTTGAAAAAGTACGGACCAATGATTCCACCAGCCCATAAAGCGCACCAAACAGTCAGTTTTTCTGGATGTAACGGTGTTTCCACATACACTTGAGGATTACCTTCACTCCAAATGCGGCAGTTTTGTTTGTTGACGTAGCCATTCAACCAGAAGTGCGCTTCATCGCTAAACAAAATTTGCTTATGAAAATCGGGAACAACTGTAATCTCGTTTTGGGCCCATTCGACGAATCTACGCCTTACTTGATGATCGTTTGGCTTCAAATCTTACACGAGCACGCAAACCAAGATCCTTCCGCAAAATCTTCCATAAAGTGGATGGACACAGATCCAATTCCTGTGCTCGATGGCGGATGGACTCATTCGGGTCTTCCTCAATGCTACGCTCTACAGCAGCAATAGCATCTTCTGTACGCACCGTACAGCGTCTCTGGGGATGCGAGTTATCAATAAGAGTAAACGTGGTGCGAAAACGTTCCATGGTTAATCGAATTAACTGCTCTGATGGACGATTTTGTCGACGATAAAATGGACGTAGTGCGCGATACTTTTTTCGCACAGAACCATTATTTTCGAAATAAAATTGCACTATCTGCAAGCGTTGTTCGGGCGTGAGTCTATTCATGATGGATTGCCAAACCAAACTGAGAATAAATCACTTGACAGCTGTTAAATCGGTCGCCATCTTGAAAAGTAATGACAACTTAAAATTCTATACCTCTATAAAAAACACCTTTTATAAAAAAAAAAGAATAAAACAAACGAATTTCTCTTCTAAAATTTCATTTCGGAACCTTTTTTTTTTTCTTGTACTGGCACTGATTATATTTCAGTTCTTTGCCCTGCTGCCTGCCTGCTTTGTTTTTATGTTCATGAGAGGCTCTTTCACGATTTTTTGTTTGTTTTTTTTTCTTTTCTTTTAAACCGTTATTACCATTTTTGTACCTTTATCAGGAATTTTTTTTTGTAGTCACTGGTTTTTTATTATTTTTCTAGAGAGAAGAGGTGGGAACGGTGTATCGCTGGGTTTCTCTTTAAGTCACGTAAATGTTTATTTACTGTCAGGAAACTGTCAGACTTTTGCCACATGCAAAATAGCAAAAATGGCAAACAAAAAAAAACGAAAGGAACAAAACGAAAAATGGCAAAATGACATTAAAAGCAGGGGGGGGGGGAGTAAAGCATACAAATAGAAAAGGACATAAACAATAACAACAATATTAACGAAAAGTTAAAAAAGAATAAGAAGAAAAAGTAGAATGAAATGGAAAATGGAAATTTTAAAGTCTGTACAACTCAATAAATCTTTTAAATTTCACTTTAAAATCAAATCCCTTTTTGACAATTTTTCCTAAAGGACTGCAAGTTGTACGCAAAAAATTAGGAAAAGAGAAGAAGTGGATGAAATTAATATGAATTTTTAATAAAGAAAACTTCTAACCAAAAAGGAACGTAGTAGGAGCACTGATTTAAAAGAAAACCTTATAATAAATCATTGCTTTTGCTGACATGTTAGTCTTATTAACAACGTTTTTGCAGTCAAGTGATAAAAGTCATAGAAAAGGATTTAAACAGACTTTAAAGCTCATGTGTAGCTTTTCTACTTTAAGAAATAGTTTGCGCCTCTTATTGTAAAAGATAACAGAATTATTGTAAAAGATAATAAGAGGACTACAGTGCCATCATTAGATTTCTAGAGAGTGTAAGCATTACCGTTGTCGCCGTAGTCTAGTAGGTAGTGTCTTGGCTCATTAGACGTAAGGCCACGGTTCAAATCCCAGGTCAGAAATCAAAAACGAAATATGAACAAATATTTCTGCGGCGTCTTCCTCTCAGCAGATTTCTGGCAAAAATTCTGAGAGCAAATAAAATTGCCATAAAAAAGTTTTTCAAAAATCTATCGTACGGAGTCGACTTTAAAACTGTAGGTCCCGCCACTCATGTATAAAATTAACACACACAACATGAGTGGTGTAAGAAGCTACATCGTAATCCTGACTGCAGGGTTGTAATGACCAATTGTGAATGTACACACAGTTACTAAAGTATACATACGATTAATAAATTTCACAAATTTCTGAAACAAAGCAAAAGATCGTCTTAAAATCGAAGAAAGATGTCAGACAATTATAAAGATTTTCAACGAAAACGGATTGATTAAAAAATTTCTGAAATTTGTTAACCGTATGTATACATTTGTGGCTGAGTGTATAAATGTATGTATGTGAAATAAATTTTTGATGATTTACAAAAATTATCATAAATAAACTCACAAACAAATGCTTTTAATAGACTCGTGGTACAATGGTACGTATGATTATTTTTATTTTTCTTTATAAAAAATCAATCATACGCTGTGTGGCACAATAAAGAATAAATATTTCATATGAAAGTTCTCTTATCATTTCCTCTGGCAATAACAAAAAATATTGCATTTTAACGACAATTTATGACTTTTTCTTTCCCATTTACCAACTATTTGTTAAAAAAAAATTTGAACATTTGTTTGCAACATTTGTTGTTAGAAACTGAACTGCATTTGTTTGAAGAAAACAAAATTCAGTTAAAATTTCTTTTGAATTGCTTTTTTAGAGATTTATTGTAGTTTTTATTATACGTTCCTTTTCATTCACATTTATTGAATAGTTTATGTGACACTGCAACATACAAAAGTTTCTTTATTACCAAGCAGACATGACCAAAAGAAAAACTATGTGTCTTCTATTTAAACCTCTTGTCTAGCTTAACTGTCAGCTGTTAAGTACAGTAGTTTTCCGATTTAACGAATATTTGATTCAGTGAATGCACGCATTTAACGAAGACTCAAAGTTTTTGTACTGAGTACCTCGTATGACGAACAAAAATTTTAGTTTGTACGCGATACAATAAACAATCGGTTAAAATTCGATGAAATTTAATAAGTGGGCTGGATAGCTATTATATCCAGGATTGGAAAACAATTTCCGCTACCGTCCGATAAGTCTTGGGACTGGAGGTATAGCCAACGAAGTTAATTGTTTTTTTCAAATGAGCAAAAGGAAAGTGTTCTCTATATAAATCGGTCAATGGACCTAGTGAGCTTCACAGCCATTGTATCAAGGATTCCAAACAGGTGTCCCTACGGTCGAGCGTTACTTAAGACCGAAGATATAGACGACGAACGCAACTTTTTTACAAATTTATAAAAAAAACTTCTCTATATTGGAATCTGAAAAAACATGGACCTAGCAGGGATATGGACTGGACAGCTATGGTATCAAGGATTCCAAAACAGTTTTCTTTTACGTCGGGCGTTACTTGGAACTAGAGATATAAGCGACGAAGCTAATTACTTTCTTCATATAAGCAACAAAGGGGGGCTAAATCGGCTAAAAATGGACTAGTGAGGAATATAGACCTAGTGAGCTGGAGAGCCACGGTATCAAGGATTCCAAGTTTCTTTTCAATCGGGCGTTACTTGGAACTAGAGATAAAAGCGACGAAGCTAATTGCTTTCTTCAAATGAGCAACAAATGAGTTTAAATCGGATAAAAAAATGGACACGTGGGCAATGTGGACCTACTTAAGTGGAGAGCCACGGTATCAAGGATTCCAAGTTTCCTTTAAGTCGGGCGTTATTTGGAACCAGAGATATAAGAGACGAAGCTAATTGCTTTCTTCAAATAAACAACAAATGGGGTTAAATCGGATAAAAAAATGGACTTGTAGGGGATATGGACCTAGTGGGCTGGGTAGCCTTGGTATCAAGGCTTCCAAAACAGGTCTTCTTAAAGTTGAGCTTTGTTTGGGACCGGAGATGTAGGCGACGAAGCTAACTATATAAATCGGTCAAAATTTGAAATTGTGGTTAAATGAACTTAAAAATCTTAATAATTCTCATTGAGTTAATATGAATTTATATGTATATATATGCAGCAAAATGTAAAATTTTTCGCAAGTTGCATTTTTTGTAGATGACTTGCACTTTTTTTGGGTGATGACTTGCATGTTTTTGGTTGATGATTTGCTTTTTTGGTCAATGATTTGCATTTTTTGATGATGACTTGCATTTTTTGTAGATGATTTGCAGCTTTTGGTCGATGACTAACATTTTTTTGGTTGGTGACTTGAGTTTTTTGTCCATGACTTGCTTTTTTTTGTTTATAACTTGCATTTATTTGCCGATGACCTGCATGTTTTTGGTCGATGACTTGCATTTCTTTTTGTCAATAACTTGCAAGTTTTTGGTGGATGACTTTCATGTTTTTTGTCGATAACTTGCATTTTTTTGGTCCATGGTAAAGATATTAGTTTCGTTACCGATATCTCCGGTCGTAAGTAATGCCCGATCAGTAGGTCAATTTGCCTCACAATTTCATTTTATTTTATCCGATTGTGACCGATTAGTTTACCTTTTTTGACTAATTTGAAAAAAGAAAACTTAACTCCGATCCCAAATAATGGCCGAATAAAATGCCATGAACCTTTAGGTGTCATAGGTTGTTTCAACAGGACGTTGATACGGTCCACACAACTTATACCGTATTGGATATTCTGCACAAGAGATTTGAAGCCATGGTCATCTGCCATGGTAGAGGTGATGTGGATCCTGTCAGACTTTTACTTGTAGGGTTACCTTACGTCGCAGGTGTATCCGAAGAAGCAACAAACCACAGCGATCCTCAAAGTCAATATAGCGCATGTCGTCAATGAAGTTCATAAAATATTTTGAAAAAATTTCACTCAAAACTTTGTTTTAAAGATATAAAGCGCTTAAAAAGGACCCTATTTAAGAATGTGATGGTCTAGTGAACTCAGCAACTTCGCAATTATACGGAATATGACTGTGAGATTAACGCAAAAGTGTCACAAGAGGCGCTCAAGGTTTGTGGGCTTAGTTAAGTGTCTTCTAGAATGGATTATTTGAAGGGGGAATGACCACCGTCAACAATTTTATAATTCGAACCAAGCATCACGAATAATTGCTTGCCTTCTGCTTTATAAGAACCTAGAAAGTGCGGATTTATAGACAAACTTCTGTACATAAATTTGTATTTTTTTGTTTTTGTAACACAGTGAAATTTATTTGAAAATCTAAATCACCTTCAAGCATTAAATTAATTTGTAGAAATTAATTTGTTGATGCCATTAAATCTTATTGTTTGCCACCCCAAAACTGTTGTCACACAGTGTCAGATGTCTTCTAAATTAAAACATTAACTGCCAGACATCAGATGTTTTTTAATACAAAAATTCATTATATTTTAAATTAGAAAATAAGACATTAAAACAACAACAACAACAATAATAACAACGAAAAATTTAATCATTTAAATAATGTTTCAAAAAATAATAAAAATTCATAATTTGTTCTTTTTCTTTTTTGGAAAATAACAAGAGAGCTACTTATGGCTTCTTTCATTGAATAAACCGGTCACGTAGTCAGTTGTAGTGTTAGTCATTTTAAAAAATTAATTTTCTCTCTTAAAAAAAAACAAAAAACAAAAAAATACAAAAAGTGAGGTTAAAAAGGACGCATAAAATTTACATAAGAGGGACATTTGTTGCGATGTTTTTTTTGTTTGTTTAACATTAATTTAGCCAATCATCGCATTATAAAGGGTGGCCATCTATTGGTTTAAAAATTGAACCAGCGGTTATTTCGAATCTGGCAATACTTACAGTGGTGGTCATATTACAATTTATTACTTCTTTATTTTCCTATTCTATTCTATTTCCAAAATAAAACGATTAATTTACTATGTACGAATGTTTTAATTATATGACCACCACTGTACATATGAATGTCATTCTATTCTGTCACAAAATTAAGTATATTATCTCTACTGAACGCAATGAATCGGTTTACGCTTGAGCAACATTGGGATTTATTGGAATTTTATTTCCAAAACAAAGACAATTGCTCGGAAATCGTACGAAAATGTCGTGCCAAATTTGATCACAGAGAAGGGCCAACAGTACCCAGTATACGCAAGTTTATTGCTAAAGTTCGTGAAACTGGCTTCATTGTTGATGCGTCAAGACGTGAGTGTGTTCGTACAATGTCTGCACCCGCAAATATCAAAGCTGTGGCTGAGAGTGTGCATGAGAATTCATCAACTTCAACTCGTCATCGTTCTCAAGAATTGAACACATCACGCACCAGTTAACGTTGAACTTGAAGTCGCCGTAGTCTAGTAGGTAGTGTGTTGTCTTATTAGACGTAAAGCCAGGGTTCGAGCCCCAGGCCAGACAACAAAACAAAATATGAAAAAAAGTATTTCTTCGGCGACTTCCTCTCAGCAGATTTCTGACAAAAAAAAACTCTGAGGGTAAATAAAAATTGCCATGAAAAAGTTTCTCAAAAATCTGTCGCTCGGAGTCGACTTTAAATTGTAGGCCCCACCACTCATGCATAAAATTAACACACACAACATAGGTGGTGTAAGAAACTAGGACGTTGTACAATGGGTCAATTCGACCTCCGGGTATTGTACTTGTCTTGACAAGTACACGTCCTCTAACCTAACCTAACCTAACCCAACGTTGAACTTTGCGAAAAGAACTCGCTATGACGCCATACAAAGTTCAATTGGTTCAAGAGTTGAAGCCGCATGACCATCCGCTTTGTTTTCGCTTCTCTATATGGGCCAACGGGAAAGTGCACGATGTCGATTTTGCCAAAAACATCATCTTTTCAGTTTAAGCTCATTTTCATCTTGGTGGGTACGTTAATAAGCAAAATTGCCGTATTTGGGGTTCAGAAAACCCACACGTGGTCTTACAGACACGAATGACCGCTTCCACTATACGTGACTGTTTGGTGCGGCTTGTGGAGCGGAGGCATCATTGGCCCATATTTCTTCGATAATGAGGACGGTAAATACATACATACATACATACATAAATGGTCATTACAACCCTTCAGTCAGGATTACGACCTAGTTTCTCACACCACTTATGTTGTGTGTGTTAATTTTTATACATGAGTGGTGGGACCTACTGTAACGTATTTATTTATTTATTTTAAATAAAGTGCACTCAAGGAGCACTATCAAATAAAAAGATCAATAGTTTTAACTAAGTGCAGCTGAACCGCACTATTTGGTTAAATTTTATTGATTGATCTCTTGAGGGAAAATGTCCCTTCTTTTATACTAAATTTTGGCTGATTTGACAATTCCAAATCAAACCCTTAATTCTAATACAATTTTGTATTGACTTAATACTATAACATATGTTTGTGTGTATATTATATGTTTAACTATATTATATTGGTTTGTGTGTGTAATAATTATGGGACAAGTGGATGTTATATGACACGCGCCTATTATCCACAATAATTCCCACGGTGAAGTGTAAAGAGAGACACACACGATCACCAGCAATGCCATACAACAACAACACACATACTACATATTATATGCAAACCAATGCAGTCGGCGGCCTGACAACAAAGTGTCAAATGATCGTCGCATGTGCGCGACGGTCAATAACATTGAGTCAAGTGGTCGCCGCTCATATGCAATTGGATATTCTTTTGTTTATGCATATGAAATGTTGTGCCAGTATTGACAACTGTAAAATCATGCTACACTACAATCTAAAGTCGATTCCGAACGACAGATTTTTGAATAACTTTTCATGGCAATTTTGTTTGCTCTCAGAGTTTTTTGCCAGAAATCTGATGAGAGGTAGTCACCGAAGAAATACTTTTTGTATTTTGTTTTGATGTCTGGCCTTGGGCTCGAACCCTGGCTTTACGTATAATAAGTCAACACACTACCTACTAGACTACGGCGACCTCTAGGAGGACGGTAAATAGAGACACCTACTGCACTATGATAATCGATTTTTTTTTTTGTACCCGCTCTTCATGGTATTGATGTCAACGATGTTGGGTTTCAACTGGATGCTGCAACTTACCCCAGATATCATTCCGAGATCGATTTATTGCGTCAAACGTTTGATGGCCGTTTAATTAGCCGAAATGGTGATGTCAATTGAACGCCGAGAAGCTGCGATTTAACACCGTTGGACTATTTGCTGTGGAGCACCGTTAAAGAAAAGTGTTATGCTGACAAACCAGAGACAATTGAGCATTTGAAGGCCAGCATTCGTGATGCCATTTGCCGAGATACAACCCCCATACACTCGAAAAAGTGCACGAAAATTGGTTCGATCGAATGAGGTACTGTGAGGCCAGCCACTACAGCCATATGATTGAATTAATATTCCATTTTTGACCCGAAACAATCGTACTTCCCAACAAAAAAAAAAAAAAATTGCCAAACTTTCAAGCCGATTTTGTTTTTTTTTTTTTCGTTTTTAAATTTTAACTTTTGAATGGTCCACCCTATACATTACCGCTGTTTCTGTATATAATTTCAAAATTCTTCGCATATTAAACATTTACCGTCCTATTGTGCTTGTACACTGTGGTGTCAGATTTTGTAATATGTGGTGTCAGATGATTTGAATGATTTGTATGAAGAATGCCTCGGTGTTATAATGAAATAAAAATTTCATAGAAACTATAGATTCAGAAGTATTGTAATTTGAAATACAAAAATGGATAAAATTTCCGTTACAGTCGCCATAGTCTAATAGGAAGTGTGTTGACTTATTAAACGTGAGGCCATGGTTAAAACCCGAGGTCAGATATCTCTAATGAAACGAAAACATGAAATTCGGCGACTTTTTCTTAACAGATTTCTGACAAAAAATTCGAGCGAAAAATAGAATTGTCGTGAAAAGGGCTGCCTTCCAAAATGTTAGTTGATGTGTGTTTGAACAAAGTATCGTGTTTCATAATGCCGCTGTACAAAATATATACAATGTATTCTATTTCAAAACGTCGCCAATGTGTATTTTTTACGCAGCCAAAAAGCAATCAGGCATCGGTTTTATAGTTGATGCATTGTTTGGTTACTTTGCATATCTACATAGTTTATATACAGTAGTAGAAAACTGCATACAAACTTTGTATTGATACATTTTGGAAGGCAGCCAAGCTTCTCAAAAATCTGTCGTTCGGAATCGACTTTAAACTGTTGGTACTGCCACTCATGCATAAAATTAACACACACATCCTAAGTGGTGTGCGAAGCTAGGTCGTATTCCTGAGTGAAGATTTGTAATGACCAATTATATATGTACAGTGGTGGCCTTATAATTAGAAACGACTTAGCAATGTATGTATGTTTGTTAATTTGTTTTATAGTTTTCACTGTGTACCTGGGATCAAAGGTTTTGTTTGGAGGACGTCTTACATAGATTTTTCCATCAGATTGGGACAAATTAAACTTAGATTCGTCACTCCAGAGAACTCTGTTCCAGAAATATCGTTTCTAATTATAAGGCCACCACTGTATGCATTTATGAAGAGGCATGGAAATCATAGTTTCATAGCTTCCCGTTATATGTATACAAAAACTAAAGCAAAAAAAAAATTATTTTTTTTCCATTTCATCGTATTAATTTGCATGAAGAACCATTATTTTAATTGTTTTTTTTTTCTCTGCTGTTTACCTTGAATCTATAATTCACTTTCAATTTAATTTCAATTTTAGCTGACAATAATTTTTCCACTTAAACGTGATTTATTTCACTTCGTTATTTAAGCATACGATAACAGCATATCGCTACCACACAGCAAACATAATATAAATTCAATGCTTTTCAAATAAATTTTTTTAAGAAAGAAAACATAAATCATTTCCATTAAAATAACGAAAGATGTTAATAATTTTGTCATTTAAGACTTTTTTTAGACATAAACTGGTCGATATTTTTTAATTCCAAAAAATATTCTTTTTTTTGCTTCCATATTTTTTTACTCATTTTCCTTTGCAATATCCATGTGAACAGCAAAATATGTGTTACATACACTGTGCAATCCATTTAATAATAAAATTATTCAATAATTTAATTATCAATTATGTATGTATGTACGACAGCGACATACATAGAAAAATCGATTTTATTTTCATTTTCTTTACGTTTTTTTTTTCTCATTTTTGTTCATTTTTATTGCAGGTAATACTACTAGAGACAGCATAACCCTTCCACTGAAGCATTCAAATAACCAATGAACCAAGCAATCAACCAGCCAAACAAACCATTTATCCAATGAACCTTTATTTTCGTATGCATCGACTGTGTGTGTGCGTGTGTGTAAAAGCCAACACAACTTAATTATCATGTTAATGTTAGTTTAACAGTTTTGTTGGCCTGTGTGTGTGTGTGTAAGCGTTTAAGTGAGCTTAGTTGGTAAGTGTGAGTAAATGGATAAAACTTTATAAATTGTTCGCTGGAAAACAGAAAAAAAACTGTAGATAATTATGAAATATATACATACACACATATGTACATACATTAATATTATATTGTATATATGTATGTACATATCCTTGAACCAATAATATTCCAATCATTTAAACATTCAAACATCCATCCATCCATCCCAACCATCCATCCCATCCTTCTAAAGCAAAAAAAAAGTTCAGAGTTTTTTAATTAAATTATCAGGATATCGAAGACTTTAGCTAAGCACAGTTAGAAAAATTATTACAAATACACGTACATAACAGAGAATATTTAATGAATGAAAGAATTCTCTTCAATATTCATATTTATGACAACACTGTGCAACGTCACAAATTATTTTCTCTTCTTTGGAAATTTTCCTTTGATAGGTAGTGTATTTCAATCCCTGGTTCAGACATCTCGAAAAAAATTAAACAATTTTCCTCAACGAATTCCTCTCAGTTTTCTGCGCTCTTTTCCTCCATTATTTATTTTTGGTTTGGTAACTTCCAGAACTTGCAGTTGATTTGTTGTAACCTTTTTGTTGATATTTTTATTGTCAGTCTTTCTAGCACGTTTTCCAAAAATATTTGTTATGTTTACGTAACAATATTAAATGAAATGAAGACGCCGTAGCCTAGTAGGTAGTGTGTTGGCTTATTAGACAAAAAGCCAGGTTTCGAGCCCCAGGCCAGACCTCAAAGACAAAATACAAAAAGTATTTCTTCGGCGACTTCCTCTCAACAGATTTCTGGCAAAAACTCTGAGAGTAAATAAAAATTGCCATGAAAAGTTTCTCAAAAATCTGTCGTTCGGAGTCGACTTTAAACTGTAGGTCCCACCACTCATGTATAAAATTAATACACACAACATAAGTGGTGTGAAAAACTAGGACGTTGTATAATAGGTCAATTCGACCTCCGGATACTGTACTTGTCTTAATTGACAAGTACACGTCCTCTAACCTAACCTAACCTAACACAACCTTGGAAATTATCCTGTGTGAAATGCAACAGTCGCCATAGTCTGATAGATAATGTATTGGCTTTTTAAACCAAAGCCTAGATTTCAATCCCTTAATCAGACATCTCAAAAAAAATTTAAAAAATTTTCTCTCAGTCTTCTTCGCTCTCTCCACACATCATTTACTCGTATCTTTGGTTTGGTAACTTCCAGAACTGTTGCTATTGATTTGTTATTGTAATTCTTTGTTGTTGTAAACTTTTTGTTCACATTTTTTATTGTTAGTTTTTCTAGTGCATTTTCCAAAAGTATTTGTTATGTTTTCGCAACATTAGGCCAATTCACACGACTTGTATCGTGTATGTTATATTGAATACACTTGGTTGTTTGTGAACGCTCAATGCTATGTTGTATTGTGTATTTCGTATTCCAAATGTCTTCTTCTTATTCTTCTTCATAATTTTTGACATTCAAACAATTTGATAGCACGAAACCAATACAACTTTTTAAAACATATGAAAAAAATGTGTATAAGTGTATTGGATTTTTATATGAAAATTATCAACAACAAGTATACACTGTTGTATAGTCGTTTAACAATACACTCAATACAACGATACAATGGCTTGTGTGAATTCACCAAATATTAAATGGAACAAAACCTTACACTTGCACGCGAGTAGACTATATTTTTGCTTTTAGTTTTTCGATAGCAAATTTTATACGATCATCTAGTCTGAGAATCAGTCGGTTCTCATCAAAGTATTTTACAATGGCTCCAAAATGTTGGACAGTGTATATATATTGTTACGTTTTTACCCTTTTAAAAGCGCTTAGAATATTAGTTCGTAGATTGCAAATAAAAATAAAAATAAATTTCTGTTTAGTTTTCATTAAAATTCTTTATTGTTCGCACAATTCCGTGTGCCGCTGTTCACAACTTCATGTAAACAACAACAATTTGCTTTGTTTGTTATTCTTCTTTACACTCTTCTGCGTAAACACTAACAATTGTTCGTTAGATCTTTACAACGGAGACCTTCAAACCACGATTATTCTCTTCGCACGCAACGCATCTTCACATAAGACTGACTGAATTTTTTCCCGATGCCGTTGCCTGCTCTGTATTGTCTTTTTTATCAAAGGCTAAACAGTCTGATGAATGATATTGCAGGAAAATGATTTTGCTTCGCGAAATCTCTATTAATGTAAACATGTTGTTTACGTTATTGTTGTTTGTGTATTTTGTTTACGTTTGTCCTTGCAGTGTTGTTGCCTGTTTGTTTACTTGTTTATCTCTTTTTTCTTACTGATGTTGTTGCTATACATACATAAATACATACATAATTGGCCATTACAACCCTTCAGTCAGGATTACGGCCTAGCTTCTCACACCACTCATGTTGTGTGTGTTAATTTTATACGCGAGTGGCGGGACCTACAGTTTAAAGTCGACTCCGAACAACAGATTTTTGAGAAACTTTTTCATGGCAATTTTTATTTACTCTCAGAGTTTTGCCAGAAATCTGCTGAGAGGAATCGCCGAAAAAATTTTTTTTTTTTATTTTTTGTTTTGATGTCTGACCTGGGATACGAACCCGGGCTTTACTACGACTTGTTGCTATATTTTTGTTTATTTGTTGATCATATAACCAAGTCCATAGTTTTTGTTTTTGGGCACTCAAGGCTGCACTACTAATTCTCCTAGAGATATACTGATTTACATAGAAAGCAAGGCTATAGCGCCAACAAAGCGCCTGCCCCCATCGTAGAATATTAGGGTTTCGTCAGCAAATTTCGAACCATTCAAATGAAGCCCTTAAATAGGTTCCAGGGAATGGCTGATGAACTGGACCTGTGGTGAATAAAGATAATGTTACACACCAATCCTTGCTACATGATAATTTTTTTCATTACGAGTTCGGGACATGCAATAATTGAAAATTTTCACTGCAATACCTACAACATTTTACTTTTTTATTATTCCATGGGGAGATTGTTCCTGCTCGATATTTAATCTCCAGCATAGTTTATGTAGTAGACTCAGAGAAATGGATACACTGTGTCAAACGGTTGGTGACGAGTTGACTTGAATTTATTTGCTGGCAATAAAAGCAAATGCTGAGGTACTTTAAATAAATTAATTACACAATATTTTATCAGCACAAGAGCTAATAAGTTTTCGAAGATAGAAAGCATCTCATTCAAAAGACCATGCAAAACTATTGGCCAAATTGTAATCGTATAGCAGGTGACACAAGAGCAAACCAGAAAGCAAAATATCCAAGAAAATTTTTGTGAAAAGCCAAGTTAAACTTACGAAACCCCAGATATAGCAGTAAGAACAGTGTTTTTATTGCTTTTCGTATAATCGCCGAATGGAATTAACTGTGTGTGAAAACATGAATTCATCCCAGCCTCGAATATTGTCATCATAGACATTGTTGCCCCAGGTCAGACAACAAAACAAAATATGAAAAAATATTTCTTCGGCGACTTCCTCTCAGCAGATTTCTGGCAAAAACTCTGAGAGTAAATAAAATTGCCATGAAAAGTTTCTCAAAAATCTGTCGTTCGGAGTCGACTTTAAACTGTAGGTCCCACCACTCATGTATAAAAATTAACACACACAACATGAGTGGTGTGAGGAGCTAGGCTGTAATTCTGACAGAAGAGTTGTAAAGGCCAGTTTTGTATGTATGGACGTAGACATTCTAAATTTCCGTCATAAAAAATTAACTTGAGCTTGAAAGATCTTGGATTGTGAAAATACGAAGACAAGGCTTATTGTTCACAGCAAATTTTAAATGTTTCTTTTCAAAAACATTTTGCTTTCGTAATAGCTACCTAATGTCGCCGTAGTCTAGTAGATAGTGTGTTGGCTCATTAGACGTGAGGCCACAGTGCAAACCCCAGGTCAGACATCTGCAACAAAACGAAATTTGAAAAAATATTTTTTCGGCGATTTTCTCTCAGCAGATTTCTGGCTAAAAGTCTAAAATTAAACAAAATTGCCATGAAAAGTTTCTCTAAAATCTGTAGGTCCCAGTCATTCATTTATAAAATTAACACACACAACGTAGTGTGAGAAGCTAGATCGTAATACTGACTGAAGGATTGTAATTGTGACCAATTATGTATATATGTATGTGTATGTGATTCCTGTCTGATTATTGATCTGGCAATTGGACTAGACAGCTTTAAAATGCTGGACAGAGTAGACTGTGGCATAATACCAAAAGTTTCATCAGTAGTCATTGCCATACTGAAACCTGTGTAATCTTTCTAAGGTTACCGAGAAAATGGATTCTAGGACGTACGAATAAATACATACTTACATACATAATTCGTCATTACAATCCTTTAGTCAGGATTACAACCTAGCTTCTCATAGTACTTATGTACAGTGCATAGCAAAAGTCTTAGTACGGCAATATATTTTTAGCAATTTCATGAATTTTAGGATTAGAATTATATTTATTTTATTAATTTATTTCTGTTTTAATATAAAACAAACAATTTTTTAATGTTTTTTCATAAAACAAGGTACCCCCAAGGAGAACCCGGAGTACATATAAAATTAAAAGGCCTAATATATGAAAATGTTATCCTCCCTTGTATTTAGCAGAATATCCCTTAAGGTCAAGCACTCCATTTAACCGATTTGGAATTGAATGTACACACGTTTTGTTTAGTGTTTTCTGATGGCACCATGAGCAAGTTTTACAGTATTAAGCCTGTGGGGACTTTTTGGGGGAAAATATATTGCCGTACTAAGACTTTTGCTGTTCTCTGTATGTTGTGTGTGTGGGTCCAACAGTTTAAACTCGACTCCCAACGTCCAATTTTTGGGAAATTTTATTTTACATTCAAAGTTTTTGCCAGAAATCTGCAGATTTGAAGTTTGAGTTATGGTAACACAATAAGCCTAACCTCTGGCCTAAGTACATACATACATAATTGGTCATTACAACCCTTCAGTCAGGATTACGACCTAGTTTCTCAAACCATTACGTTGTGTGTGTTAATTTTATACATGAGTGGTGGGACCTACAGTTTAAAGTCGACTCCGAACGACAGATTTTTGAGAAACTTTTTCATGGCAATTTTATTTACTCTCAGAGTTTTTGCCAGAAATCTGCTGAGAGAAAGTCGCCGAAGAAATACTTTTTGTTTTGATGTCTGGCCTGGGGCTCGAACCCTGGCTTTACGTCTAATAAGCCAACACACTACCTACTAGACTACGGCGACTTCTGGCCTAAGTGGGATGTTCTTTTTTTTAGCTAGCCTTCCGATGTTAAATAACCTAAGCGAACAAAAATTAATATTTTTTTATATTTTTATATTTTTTGTACAAAATAATTGCAATTTAAAAAAAAATTAAATTGAATTGCAAAAAGCCAATAAATCCCCTCCTAAATAATGAAACATTTCCTGAATGAAAAATTTCAAATTTCCGAATTTCAATAGACAACAGCAAACATTTCACAACAAATACCGTAAAACTGTAGTTGAACAGAAAGATAAGATAAAAATCTTAAGGACACTGCAGACGAAAACATGAAACCAAAAAAAAACGTAGAAAAAGGAGAAGAACAAGTGAAATGAACATTTTAACAATCAATAAAAATCTATAGAAATAACACAATAATTTGTTAAAGGAAATGAATACAGACAGGAATTCATCTCCATCTTGTATTATTTTATTTTTATATTTTTATTTATTTATTTATTTTTTTTTTTTTTGGAATGTAAAGAGATTTTTAAGCAGCAAAAAAATTCTTTTAATTTCTGAAAAAATATTATTTTTAAATTTATAAAAATTAAAAATAATAATAATAATAAATAAATAAAAAATAAATAAAATAAAATAAAATAAATAAATAAAAGTAATAATAATAATAAATTTACGGTACAAGAAATTTAATCACCTGCAGTCAAGGTTATGCTTTATTCACGTTTAATTGAAATTTCACTTCTTTTTCTTTTTCACTTTCACTTTCACATTCACTTTCAATTTTTTTTGTTTTCTTACTGTCACCAGTTTACTGTAACAAGGTACAACGTAGATGAATTTCTTCTTGTATTTTTTGTACGTTTTTAGTTATTTTCTCTTATTTTTTTCTTCCTGTTTTATACACAATTATTTGCAATAGACAGGGTTTAAATACTTTGGGGGAAATTTTTTGTAGAAAAATAAATTTTGTTTTTAAGGTTTTCGTTTATTTTTGAATTTTTTTTTTTATTTATTTTTCAAAGAATAAACTTTTATTTATTTGACTTTGTTTAAATTAATCACTTATATAATTTTTATATACATACTAATTTTACTTTATTTTAAAATTTGTTTATTTTATTTTTTTTTATTGGGTTTTTAATTTTAATTTTTTCTTTTTTTTTCTTTCAAATTTCAAAAAAAAAATTTAAATTTTCTAAAGCAAAAGTTGTAAGGAAAACCTGTACACTTGTTTACAGTTACTCACTAACACATAAGCACTCTTACACATACACACATAATACACACTTTGTTGTAAACAGTTACTCAAACTCTACAGCAGACTCTGGTATTATACAGTCTTCTGGCTCAAATATTCTACAAAAGAAAAAAAATTTTTTTTAAATTTTTCTTTTTTTTTTTCAAATAAATTAATTGTATTCCCATCTACACAGTGTTAATTATTTTAATTTTTTTATGATTTTTTTTATTTTTAATTTCTTAAAAAATTAATTTCAATTTAATACACAAAAGTTATTATTATAATTATTATTATTGTTGTTGTACAGAATATTTTTTTTATATTTTATTTTATTTTTTTGTAATTTTTAAAGGGTATGCGCTAACTATCCTTTACTCATAACAGCTCAACTCGAACTGTAGTGCTTGCTTACAGGTTTCAAAATTCCCTTGAATATTCCAAATACCTTACACTTGTACACTTATAACACATACACAGTTACTTAAGCATTCACTTTTACTTTCCGTGTTTTTGTAAATCTTCTCTCTGTACTGCTTATTCTAGGCGATGTTTTTGAAAACTCTCTTTCATCTTTTCCAATTCTCTTTATTACATATACTTTCTATGTTTTTTATATATATTTGTATATTTACATACACATATACACACATATATACATTTTCTTATTTTACTTGTTGTTATTTAATTGCAAATAACTTTCGTTTTTTTATTTTGTTCGTATTAAAATTCAAAATAATTTTCTAATTTTAATGTCTTTTGTTTTTAGCATCAATTTAACACCTTATTTCCACCATCATTCTTTTACACATGTATGCACACACACACGCACACACACACCGTCATACATTTACAATAAAAAAAAGTAGTGAAAATTACAAAAGAAATTTAAATATTTATTTATGCAGCAATAATATTTCCAATACTTGTTGAACCGTCGTTTTGTTTTTCATCGTCCATATACGCATACAAGCAACAGCCAACTGTTGGTTGTGTTATACAGAGTGTAACTCCTTTATATTTTTGGTTGAACAGCATTAACAGTAAATATGATAAAAATTCTCACTGTATGCTATTTTTGGGCATACAGTAATAATGTCTCTCTTTCTCTCTCTCTCATTATTTCTGTTTTAAAGTATATTGCAGAATATTTGAAATGTTCGTATTGTTAGCATATTTGCAAGTGTTGCCATATTGTTGCAATGTCAGAAACACATACTAATTCTAAAGTCGTGTCATATATCCATAAAACGTCGATATTTTCTTTACAAAGGCTTACAGTTATGTATGTGAAAAATAATAGGTACAATGCCCACCCAAACTCACATTATATTTAAAACCGAATAAAAAATCGAAAATTCTCGAAAAGATTAAAAACAAAATTTTTGCTATTCCTATAATATATTTTGATTTTTCTCTGTTTTAGTATGAATTTATATAGTTTAACGTGTAAAAAAAAATAAAGACACTTCATGAAATCTTAAAGCTATAACTGACTTAAGTGAGAAGGTCTGCGGCCATTTATATAACTGGCGCTCTGCGCACCACCCCCACGAAAGCCTTGTTCGCAATGCTCAACTAGCTCCCCTACTGTGCTTCTCGCTAAGCAGGCGGCTAAGTTTGCTGCGACTAGACTTAATGCCCTGTCTCGTTGGCACATTGTACCTTCTGGTCACTCCACTATTCTGGAGGTTGATCCAGTGGCCCCCGTGAACATCGACTATCTCCCTGCTGAATATTGTCTCGATAGGGGTTTCCACTTTCTGATTCCGAGTAGGGACGACTGGAATCCTAATACGGTTGTCCCCCCGGAAGTCCTGGATATATATACCGACGGCTTTAAACTCGATAATGGGGTTGGAAGCGGTGTCTACTCTGGGAAACTGGACCTGAACATTTCTCTCCGTCTGCCGGACTACTGCAGCGTGTTTCAGGCGGAGGTGACGGCAATTTACTGGGCCGCTCAATGGATCCTCATCAACGGTGCTCCTTTCACTCGCGTCTCTGTCTTTTCTGATAGTCAGGCCGCGATAAGATCTCTATCGGGTTTCGTGAATAACTCTAGGAACGTTAGGGAATGTCGCCGCTGTCTCGACCTTCTTTCTGGGCGCTTCTCACTGGTGTGGGTCCCCGGGCACAGTAACATTCCGAGAAACTGTAGGGCCGACGAGCTCGCCAGAGCTGGTGCGCTACTTCTGGCATTCTGTTCAATTGAAATGGGTATGCCACTTGCCTCGGTCAAGTTGGACATTGTGCGGAAATTCTTTCGGGACACCAAACTATTCTGGGTCAATGAGGAGTCCGACTCACCTGGCCCTTGATGGATAGAAGGCGTACCAACTAATTACTTGGTCTTGGGCGTGACGTCATCTCAACCACAGTGGCCGTGCCTGCAGGTCATTGCGTTATGGGTAGACACGAGGAGAGAATGATGCTCCCATTTAACGACTTCTGCCGTGAATGCAGATCCGCTGAGGAAGAGGAGACTGTTATCCACTTTCTTTGTCAGTGCCCGTCTCTTGCTAGGTGTAGATATAGGTTATTTGGCTCCCCATTTCTTGTCAGCTTGACGGAGCTATATAGCTTCGTTCATCAAACTTTCTGACTGGTTTTCCAGTGTAGGGTAGTCGTGCTTTTGATGTACAGCTCTTGCGCTGTCCAACTTCTTTCTCTTCCCTGATTTTGGTGGAACTTGGTCAGTACAGGGACTGCGTTCACCCGTGGCATCACAACGGGCCGCTATGCGTACTCAAGTGAGCTTTGTGATATCAGAGCTACCACGCCGACTAACTTAAGTAAAACTAAATACATATTTATACTGAATATTGTTGCATAAAGCCTTAGTGGCACATTAGTACTTTGTTGCGGATCTTTTGTTAATCAGAACAGCAGCACAAATTTCCAGACATTGAGTAGACCATATTTTGTCAAACATGTAGCGGTATTGCGTTCCGCGCATCCTGTATCAGATTCCAAAGCTCATCGCAATTTGATGGGCACTTCCCCTAATCGCCCTTTTAATTTCGTTTCACAAATTTTTATTGTTTTCAAATCAGGGCACTGTGTTGGCCATTCTAAAACATTGATTTGTTTTGCCCTGAAACCACATCTTTGTGTAATTTGTCGTATGCTTTGGTTCATTATCCTCCTGGAAGATCCATTTGAGTGGCATATTTTCTTCGGCATACGGCTGCATTGTATTTTTCAAAATTTCAGTGTAATCAGCCTATTTCATTGTATTCTGGATACTATATAGTGGACCCACGCCATAATAAGAGAATGACCCCCATGCGATGATGCTACTACCACCATGTTTGACCGTTTTTAAAGTATGTTTTCGATTGAATTCTTGATGGATAGATCTTCTTACATGGTAAGATGTAAGAATTTTGAATTGAGAATGAGTAATTTTGATTGAGAATGAGTAATAAAAGCGAATGCTACAATTTCATTTCTACACATATTTTTTCTAAGCACAGGACATAGTAACACTATTTGTAAGTCAGACCATCAGCACTCAGTTCCTACGCTGTTGAATAGAAAGTAGAATGGAAAACTGAATCAGTGAGACACGGTAAATAGGGTCTCTTCGTCTGAAATCTGAATCTTATATCATTTGACCACGTTTGGTTTCAGTATTTTCAAAATGTCCTTGATGGATTCAAAATATTAATGGATCAATGGTTCACTGCAAAGAAAATAGCGGGCAAAACCTGCAAATGTAGTATAAATTAGTAGGCATTGTCAGCCTATTTGAGCCACAGCCTTCCACAGTAACTTTCATTTTCGATACTTGAACACCGAATAATTTTTTTTCTTGTAGTTCACAAATATAGGAAAAGGAATATAGGGTGGGCCATTTGCAAGTTTTAATTTTTAAAAATGCAATAAAACAAAAACGGTTTGAAATTTTGACAAATTTAGTTTTTTGTTGTGGAGTACAATTTTTCCGATTAGAAATGGAATATTGTTTTCATTCATATGGCTGCCGCAGCTGGCCTCACAGTACCTCATTCTATCGAACCAATTTTCGTGCACTTTTTCAAGTGTATGGGGTCGTATCTCGGCAAACGGCATCACTAAAATTGGCCTTCAAATGCTCAATTGTCTGTGGTTTGTCGGCATAACACTTTTCTTCAACTGCAAACCACAGAGAATAGTAAAACGGTGTCAAATGGCAGCGTATTGGCGGTTAATTAAATGGCCATCAAACATACATACATACATAATTGGTCATTACAACCCTTCAGTCAGGATTACGACCTAGTTTCTCACATCACTTATGTTGTGTGTGTTAATTTTATACATGAGTGGTGGGACCTATAGTTTAAAGTCGACTCCGGACGATAGATTTTTGAGAAACTTTTCATGGCAATTTTATTTACTCTCAGAGTTTTTGCCAGTAATCCGCTGAGAGGAAGTCGCCGAAGAAATACTTTTTGTATTTTATTTTGATGTCTAGCCTGGGGCTAGAACCGTGGCTTTACGTCTAATAAGCTAACACACTACCTACTAGACTACGGCGACTTCAAACATTTGACGCAATAAATCGATTATGGCATGAGATGTGTGGCATGTAGCACCATCCTGTTGAAACTAAACCTCATTCACATCAATACCATGAAGAGCGGGTACAAAAAAAAATCAGTTATCATGGTGCGCTAGGTAACTCCATTGGCCGTAAAGTTGCGCCGTCCTTATTTTGAAAGAAATATGGGCCAATGATGTTTCCGCTCCACCAGCTTCACCAAACAGTCACTCGTAATGGGTGCATTGGCTTCTGTAAGACCACATGTAGGTTTTCTGAGCCCTAAATACGGCAATTTTGCTTATTAACGTACCCACCAGGATGAAAATGAGCTTCATGAGGATAGCATCGTATAGTTTCTCGTTGTTCTAATAAATCCCAACTTTGCTCAAGCGTAAGTCGATTCATTACGTACGTTCAGTGTAGATAATATAGTGAATTTTGTGATAGAATACCATGACATAAGTATTGCCAGTTTCGAAATAACCGATGGTTAAAATTTAAGCCGATTAATGGCCCACCCTATATGAAATCCGTTACAATTCTCATTGAAAAAAGTCGCCGTGGTCTAGTAGGTAGTGTGTTGGCTTATTGACGAAAAGCCAGGCTTCGACCCCCAGGCCAGACATCAAAACAAAATACAAAAAGTTTTTCTTCGGCGACTTCCTCTCAGCAGATTTCTTGCAAAAACTCTGAGAGTAAAATAAAATTGCCATGAAAAGTTTCTCAAGAATCTGTCGTTCGGAGTCGACTTTAAACTGTAGATCCCGCCTCTCATGTATAAAAATTAACACACACAACATATGTGGTGTAAGAAACTAGGTCGTAATCCTGACTGCAGGGTTGTAATGACCAATTATGTATATAATGGCCCACCCTATATAAAGTCCGTTGCAATTCTCATTCAAAAAGTTATACTATCTTTCGTTCTTTATACTTGCCCTGGGGATATTGACTAGGGCAACCTGAGAAAGTATAACCAGAATCACAACTAACGGTTTAAAAATCTTGGAGGTTTGAACAAAAAAAAAATTAAGAAATATCTTTGAAGAGTGCTGTATTAATTTATTAAAAAAAAAAAGATTTTTTTTTGTGTTTAATAAACTAAACAATTAAAATTCAAACAAATAAAATAATGAATAAATTATTTATCATCATTATGTCGTCAACAATAACGATTACCCAGTAAAAAAATTCTCCCAAAGGCAGTAACACAAGGCGTATGAGTTATAAATCAAATAACAGCAGCAGCAACATAAGAAAACATAAGGAATTGAAAATATTTTCGTATACAATATATTTACTTGGTACTTAACAACAATAACAAAAATTAACTCAACAACAACAACAGGAACAAAACATACAAGAAGCAACAGGAATAACATAAAAAATGTTAGGAAAAAAAAACTATTTTCTCTCTCTCTCCCTCTCTGTTATTCTCCAAAATGCTAATTACACCTGTGTATGTACATTTAAGAGAACATTAAAATTCTCTTAATATATAGAGAGCACTCTCACTCTCTCGATGAGAGCATAACAGCCGTATGTTTTGAAGAGCATGACATTGAAAGTGTATGCAACAGATTTTTTTCCAATTTTCATTAGAAGCGTATTAGTATGGGTGGGTGTTTATTTGTAAGCCAAAGGAAAATATTCAACTGGTAGCTGTAGACATTAGGAGTATGAAGGACATTTTTATTGCAAAAAAAACACACTCACACACACACAAACACTGCGATTGACTGGAAAGTCATGGTTTCGTTTTTTATAGGGAAAAGCAACAGGATTAAATGGAAAAACATCGCAAAATAATAACAATAAAGCTGATACAAAACGACAACAACAACAATAGTAACAATAATAACATGCAGAGCAGAAGAAAAGTAAAACATCGCCTAAAGTTAAGTAAAGGAATTCTGTTGATTGCGTTTCATTTTTAAGTTTTTTTTGCTTTCGTGTTTTTCTTTTTTTTCTTATTTTCAAGAGAAATAAAGCCAATGAAACAACAAAAAAAAGGGAATAAAGAAGTAGAAAAAGTTGCTTTAATGGAAAAATAATATTCTACACAAAAACCAAAAATAAAAACGAAAGCATAGAAGAGAAAAGAAAAGAAAACGTTTGTGTTCATATGAACATTACACGATACATGGATTTTAAGTGAAAATTATAGTCTCTTTAATGTAAAAATAAACGGGGAGTTTAAAGAAATCCCTTCGTTTTCATTTACACAATAAATATTGTTTTGTTATTGTAAAATGAGAATTTAAAAGATTAATTGCCACAATTATCATGAACACGGTTTAAAAATATTGCTTTTTAATCCATCTTTACATAATGATAAGAAAGGATAAAGCAAGGTTTTAAGATATTCCTTGCCACTACAGCCGTTACAACGCTGGATCCCAGACTAACATTTTCGTACCAGATTCAGTACTCGGCTAACAAGGCCCAGAAGATCGTTGGACAGCTCAGCAGATTAATGGCGAACATTGGAGGCCCGCTACCGACGAGACGGAGACTCCTGATGGAGGCTGGAAACAGCATTATGCTTTATGGGCGCAAAATTTGGGCCGAAACACTAGATGTTAAGAAGCGGGCGAACTCACTTATATCGGTACAGAGAACGGCTGCATTGCGTATCGCGTCGGCATACCGCACAGTGTCCGCTCCAGTCGTACTGGTTATAGCGGGTATAATCCCTGTGGATCTGCTGGTAGCAGAGCGGATGGAGATTTATAAGGCGAAATCGGCTGGAAATCATATAACCGGTTACTTCAGGGAAAACATCATTTCAAAATGGCAACAACGTTGGAACGAGGAAGATGGACGGCGACATAAGGCCATGGATTGGTCGGAAATTTGGAGAGGTAAATTACTACGTTACCCAGATGCTATCGGGTCACGGATATTTTAGAAAATATCTGCACTGAATGGGCAAGAGCCCCTCCCCTTACTGTCTTTACGAGGATGACGCAGAGCACACTGTTTTCGAGTGTGCACGCTGGCAGAGCTGTCGCTCTGTACTGACGTCAATAGTTAAAACGACCACAGCCGTTAACATTGTCGGGGTCATGATTGCGGGTAGTGAAAATTGGACCTCGGTGGTGAATTACGTAGAGCGCATTCTAAGGCGAAAAAAGAGAGATCTTGAGGCTGCAGAACGAGTAAGCATGTCGGCATAGGTGATACTGTCACACGTGCCAAGCGAAACCGAGACGATGATTTAGACGAAAGGAATAGTGGAGACGCTTACATTTCTCCTCAACTTTCGATTCGCAATCCGGACGCGGATATAAACATGAAGAGGCCAAAGAGCCAAAAGGACTCCACTCCCAAGTAATACCACCGTAGTTCCGGAGTGGGCACAAACAAGTCCATAGGAGACGAGGGGGGATTTAGTAGGTGAGGGCCCCACACACGGAGGATGTGACGACTTCCTTTATGGTGCGGTTAATTACATTTACCCCTCCTCGACGTAAAGAAACACCAGTTACAACCATTTCAATGCGTTTTCACAGAAACTTTTATTTCTATGCAACGAAAGATTGCAACCCTATCGTTCTAGAACTTCAGCGTTAATCACTGATTTCATGAGCAAACTTGATTAATACAGATGAAGGTCGCGTCCGTGACTCAACCTCCCATCAAGGCATCTCGTACGTAACGAAACAATATTTCTTCCGAAAAATATTTCTTCGACAACTCCCTCTCAGCAGTCTATCTGCAAAAACCCTGAGAGTAACTGAAATTGTCATGAGAAGTTACTAAAATCTGTCGTTCGAAGTTAAAATTAAAATGCAGGTCCCCACACTCACCGATTTTTTTTTACGCTTGGGAGGGGTAAATGTACCTAACCGCACCATAGGGGAAGTCGTCACTATCCCCCGTGTGTGGGGCCCTCATCCACTAAATATCCCCCTCCTCTTTTGGAGTCTTCGTGCCCACTCCGGCACTACTGTGGTATTACATCGAAGTGGAGTCCGTCTGGCCATTTGGCCCTTTTGTATCCATATCCGCGTCCGGATTGCGCAACAAAATACAAGAAGTTGTCTAAATCTCTCATCCAAGCCAATCTTCTTTGATTTCAGTAAGGCCTCTGTGTAACTGGCTATGCTGTTCCAATTCTCCTCGCTGTTTAGAATTACTTCGCAGAAGTTCTCGACAGTACAGACGCCGACTTTGGCCTCAAGATTCCTTCTTTCCAATTTCCATCTCTCACAATGAAAGAAAGTGTGTTCCGCATCATCAATCGACGCATCATCATAGATGCAATTTGGTCGTGTCATCTTCCCCATTTTAAACAGGTACTTACAAAAGTAACCCTGTCCGGATAACAGTTGTGTTAAATTGTAGTTAACCTCACCAAATTTCCTCTCTATCCAGCGGCTAATATCTGGGAGAAGTTTTGCCGTCCATCTACCACTAGTCGCAGTGTTCCATTTCTCTTGCCAGTGTTGTATGGCTCGCTTTCTGGCGTCGTCGACATTTACTGTCTCTCCGTGCACGTTTTTAGTCTCCCACACTTTCTTCCGTTCGCTTGCTTGTAGACCTGTAGGTATCACACCACTGATTACCAGTATTGCTGACTTGGATACAGTTCTATACGCTGATGCCACTCTAAGTGCAGCGGTCCGTTGTACCGATGATAAAATTTTCATCCTACAGTCAACCTTCAATGCCTCTGCCTAGATCTCACTGCCGTTTAGTAGAATAGACTCCGTTATTGCCATCATCAATCTGCGTCTGCTCTGTACAGGACCTCCAGTATTGGCCATAAGCCTGCTAAGCAAGGAGGTGACCTTAGCGGATTTGGTTGCAGCGTGTTGTATCTGAGCCCAGCACGTCAGTTTAGGGTCCAGTCGAATACCAAGATAGTTGACTACTTTCCGCGTCGTCAGAGTGGTGTCGCATATCGTAACGTCGATTTCCAGCGGTATACGCTTCCTTGTAAGAAGTATCAACTCTGCGAGTTTAAGTCCTCTGTCCTCACTCCACACTCACCGATAAAATTAACACACACAACATAAGTGTTGTGAGAAGCTAGGTTGTAAACCTAACTAATCGGTTGTAATGACGAATTAAGTAAGTAAGTAATAAAGATGAAATAAAACAAAAGAATAATAAAAAAAATATAAGAAACTCCTTATGATAGCCCCAGGCCCACTGGAGAAACGCAATTGAAGATCATAAATGACTACCCAAGATTGGATTAGGTAAAGTGCTTGAATATAAATCCAAGAAATTTCGAAAATAGCCGACAAAACTTTGTAAAGTTTTCAGTTTCTAAAAAATAATTCATTCAAACCGAAACGAGGAAAGAAATTTCAAACTAATCTGAAACGTTTACGGTTCGAATAACTGAACATCGAATCCAGTTTTGTCTAGGATTAAAGTGATTCCATTCCAAAATCATACCACACCATGCAAGATGCATTTGTCATTGTTCGTTCAATTTCTGAAGAAGTGAATGAAATTCTGCAGGAGGCAACGTAGGCTCAATCAGTCAATTCTGATCTCAATCATGAAAGTACGAACGAAGTCGGCAAAGGAAAGTGTCGTGTTCTCTTATATAACAGTCTTAGGACTCATACACGCATCTTTGATGACTGTGCTGCTAAAACTATCTAAATCCTGTATTATTTCACCACCTTACTTATTCACTTAATTGATCTTTAACAGCCAGACAAGGTAGCAACTTAGCTTCTCACCCCACCACTCATGGAGTGTGTAATAATTTTATCCATGCGCGACAGGACATACAGTTTAATGTCGACTCTGAACGATAGGTTTGGAAAAATATTCATTGAAATTTCGGAAGACGCCGAAAGAAATTTTTGTTCACCTTTTTTTTTTTGTTTCATATGTCTAGACCCACGGGTTCTCGTCAACACTCTTGAACAGAATCTACAAGTACTGTTGATTGATTAAACTTCAGTTAAATAGACTGACTGGTCTTCTGAGAACTTTTGTTTATTTATAGTGTTACGCGTTTTACCTGTTAAAAACGTTTAAAATATGAGCTCGTAGATTGCAAATAAAATACAAATAAATTTCTGTTTAGTTTTAATTAAAATTCTTTATTATTTGCACAATTGTGTGTGCCACTGTTCACAACTTTATGTAAACAACAACAATTGCTTTGTTTGTTATTCCTCTGTTTATACCCTTTGCATAAACAATAACAATTACTAGGCAATTATTCGACAGATCTTTGTAACGCGGATCTTCGAACCACGATTACTCTCTTCAAACACAGCGCGTCTTCATGCAAGCCGGTCTGAACTTTTACTAACTCACTCGTCTGCTTTACAACGATGTTTACATTTATAGAGATTTCGAGAAGGCGAAGTCATGAACATTCGCCTTCAAGAACCTTCATCAGACTGTTTACTCTGCCATATAAAAGGCAAGGCAAAGCAGGCGACTGAGTTAGTGAAGTTCAGTCAGTCTTGTGTGAAGACGCGGTGTGCTTGAAGAGAGTAATGTAAACATCGTTGTTTACATTGATTCTTGTAGTGTTGTTTGTGTATTTTTGTTTACTTATTTACCAATTTTTTATGCTGGTGTTTGTTGTCGTATTAAGCAGTACGACAATTTGTAAACATGTTTGTTCACTGCATTGTTTTGTTTTTGTAGGTTTTTTTCTTTGTAATTTTAATGTTAAGCGATGTAAAAACAAAACAACAGAATCCACATCTTTTCATTTTCATAACAATAGAGAGTAACAGAGTCCGTTTGGGTTATTCGATGAGTAGTCAACTGTCTGGCTGTTTAATTGCCAACAATGAATAATGAATTCAATTGACATGACATTGACAACAAAAACAAAAAGAAAAATAGAGAACAGTGACCCGTCGGCATACAATTAGAACAAAAGCAAGGCGAATTCATTACGAGGTGGGAATAGTATTACAATAAGTACAACAATACAAAAACAACAGGGATTTTGTTTTTGTAAAAATGTACACATCTTGTCAAAAAAATTAACCCTCAAATCTCCATACGAAATTAGTTAAAGCAATTAAAAAAAACTAAATAAATTTTATATATTGAAAATTCTTATGAATTTTATTATTACATTACATAAGGTGCTGCAGTAACCTGTAAATTAAAAAAAATATCAGCTGCAAACGTTATTTCTTATAATAACAAATTTTCAACAGAAGATTGGTCCAATTTGTTTTAATCCCTATATCCCAATCTTCAGAAAGAGAATTTGTTTTAAAAATAACACACAAGTTATTTCAGTCATAATTTAGGCACCTAGTTGGAGACATGAATTTTTTTTTTTTTTTTTGGTAATTCATCACTCTTACCTAAATAACTATAAATATATGTATTTAGTGTTAAAGGCTTAAATATTGTTAATCATCTTGCAACAATTTTAATATATACATACTCTTCAGTCAGGATTATGATCTAGTTCCTCACACCACTTATGTTGTGCGTGTTAATTTTATATATGAGTGGCGGGACCTACAGTTTAAAGTCGACTCCGAGCGACAGATTTTTGAGAAACTTTTCATGGCAATTTTATTTACTCTCAGAGTTTTTGCCAGAAATCTGCTGAGAGGAAGTCGCCGAAGAAATACTTTTTGTGTTTCAATTTGATGTCTGGCCTGGGGCTCGAACCCTGGCTTTTCGTCTAATAAGCCAACACACTACCTACTACGGCGACTTAATTCTAATATATAATTGGCTTTAAAATAGTAATCCTAAAGAATTTCCAGAGTGCGTATCGTTAAGGATACATGCGGTACATATGAGGGTTTATGACTAATATGAATACGAAATTGAATATCGAAACAAAATACACAAAAAACAAACATTTTTTTTGACATTGTTACTTACATCAGCTGGTAAACAAAACCCACCTCGTTAATGAATTCGCCTTGAACAAAAGCCTTCAGTAGTTTTTTTTTTTTTTATTTTTATTTTTTTTTTTTTTTTTTTTGTTGAAAATTTTCGATGACAAGTGAATTTTTTTTTTGTTGAATAAAAAAATTACGGAACGCACTCAAAATGTATCAGAAAAGTTAAAATTAATGAAAAATTAAACAAAAAACTTTGAAATGAAAACTGAAATCGAGAAGGCGTGTGAAAAAAGACAAGATAATATTGCGTTGAAGGATTAAAAGGATTCAATTTTTTTTATTTGCCATTTTAAAGCACATCTGAAAAATCAAAACCACCGAGCTTACTGTCGTACAAGGACTAAATAAACAGGTTTTTGTTTCAAGTTCAACAAATGAAAAGGTTTGTTTGTGTAACCAAAATAAAAATTATAACGCGCTTGTCGACAGTCAAGTAATTATAAGCCAGACTTTACGTTACCAGGTTTAAAACAGTTGCAGTACTTTATCATTACTTACTTTCCTTTCCTTTCCTTTTAAAGAATTCTAGTTTTCTTACATAAAAATCATTACAAAACAAGTGTTTTATTTTGATATTTCAAAGTAATCTTTGCTGCTATACATCCATTCGTATACGTATTATTTTTTTAAGGATTTTAAATTCAAAAATTATACCAGAATCATAATCCTTTAAGCTGATTAAAACTTTAAAAACCCGAAAACTATTATTATTCTTCCATAAATAAAACATTATGAAAAGCATCTCATCTTTGTTTCTTTCGAGAGCAAAAAAAGTATCCAAAAATAGCTAGAGACCCCTAAAAGGACGGGTGGGTGGCTTAAAAGATAAAAAAAAAATTGAATTTATTTTTAATCAAAATTCTTATGAAATCGTTTTAATGCCGAAAGATATTTATTTAGGACACTCATATTATATGCAAATAACACTTGTATTATGTAAAAATATAACAGAAACATACTGAATATGTATAAGGGTAATGCAGTGCTCAAGTACAGGAAATTCATCAGCTTAAATGACTATATTTAGGAATTTTCTTTTCTGATTTTATTAAAAATGTATCGCGTCATCAGGACAACACAATAAGCGACTCAGATAAGGCTCTATTGGAAATTGATAATATTGCTATGAACGCTCTGCAAAAGCTAGTGTGTGCACCAGGATGTTACTGGAAATCTTAGGCGACAAGCGACAAGCGGGAATAGCAGTTCATTCTATTCCGTTTTCCCCAAAGTTCGTACCTGCATCTAAAGATAAGTTTACTGCTAGTAACCAGTTTTATTTTTAAGAATAAGGGCGAGAGGGTATCGGTACTCATCTTCTATGCGACTGCCCCGCTAGGTGGCAGCTTAGATTTATGCACTTTGGTTGAAGTTTCTTTTTTAACCTAAACGGGCATAACCTCAAGAACATATTACTGCTAAATCCTATCAATTACGGCAAGTGTACTGATTATTTCCTATGAGGACTAAGGGAATTGTATATACTTTCCAGATACCATATAAGATATTTCATACCTACACACATACATACATACATATATAATTACGACCTAGCTTTTCACAACACTTACGTTTTGTGTGTTAATTTTTGTACATGAGTGGTGAACCTACAGTTTAAAGTCGACTCCGTACGACAGCTTTTTGTGAAACTTTGCATGCCAATTTTTATTTACTCTCAGAGTTTTTGCCGGAAATCTGCTGAGAGGAAGTCGCCGAAGAATTACTTTTTGTATTTTGTTTTGATGTCTGGCCTAGGGTTTGAAACCTGGTCTAATAAGCCAACACACTAGGACTAGGGCAACTTCTCAAGAGTTATGAAAACGCAATAAATCGGCTACTGTGTCCTTTTTTGGTTTTTTGAAACCTAATAAACACAATCAAAAATCAAAATTAAAGTAGTATATGCTATAAAATTAGGTCCTAAACAAGTGACCTTTTACAGATGGATACTGTTAAACTGTTAACAGTGCTCTGTAAAGGGCAAATTTTGCTCTGTTAAAAGCAAATTTTGCACCGTTAACGCTAAATATGGCGCTGCTAAAATTTATGGATTGCGTCTGGGATTTCAAAATGCGAATTTATCTTCACACACATAGAAAACACTTTACCTTTACAAAAAAGGTCAACAAATTCATTTCAGTTTTTACGGCATAACTTACTAACTTTTCCTTTAAATTAAATGTTCAAATTTTCTACAAATCAAAACCATAAATTAATACAAGCAAAATTTAAAACATATACTTTGGAAAAATACACGATTTTTCCATTGAAAATATCCGCAAACAATTGAGTCCGTCGCTGCAAAGCAAAAACAATTATTTAACTTGACATGAACAAAAACAACAACAAAAATTTTTAATATATGGCATCCATTTTCATATATTAACGCCAAAAACACGTACTCACACTCTCTCACACACCCAAACACACGCTTGAATACACGTGTACACTCTTTAATTCATAGAAAAAGTTTCAGGTGACCAAAATGTGAAAATAAATTGTGGCTTTTCAACCAGAAAAATAAATATTTTTTGTTTTTAACAGACTTATTATACGTTTTTATTCTATATTGTTATTAGTGTTGTTGTAGTTGTTGTTGTTGTTGTTTTTTGCAATTACATGTCATCGTATAATAATAAATTATTTCCGGAAAATACACATGTCGAGACATTCCCTCTCTCTTTCTCTCCCTGACACACGCATACATATGTACATACACATATACCACAGACCTATAGAGTGCTATGTGGCACTGTTTAGGCAAAGTCAACAACTCCATAAACATACCTTCAGACATTTAGGACATTAAGAAAAGCGGAAGCTCTTCTATGTACAGAGACATTTAAACATTTTTAGACGACGAATACATTCCAAAGGTGCATTGATTTTTATCAGAATTTTTTGTCTGTTTCTTACAACACTGACACCATTGTAAAATTTTTAATAAACTGATTAATATGTCTCAAGTCTTGCTGAGAATTGAAGTCACATAAGCCTTTAGAGCAGTGGTGCTCAAACACATACTATCATAGTTTTAGTTGTGTTGGTAAAGCAGCGGAGAACAAAATTCAACTTCATTTTTGAGAATAGTACACTGGGAAAATAAAAAAAAAAATGGTTTATTGTGTTGCGTGCATGCACATAATGAACTTATGTATGTGTGTATGTATGTATGTATGTATGTATGTATGTATTGATGAATATATTGATGTATGTGGGTATGTATGTATGTATTGATGAATATATTGATGTATGTGGGTATGTATGTATGTATTGATGAATATATTGATGTATGTATGTATGTATTGATGAATATATTGATGTATATATGTATTGATGAATATATTGATGTATGTGTATATGCATGTATGTATTGATGAATATATTGATGTATTGATGAATATATTGATGTATGTATGTATCAATACGTCTGCCGTCAAATTCAAAAAGAACATTCCGTTATCGAATGGACGGCACTGTTTTGCTAAAGCCAAAGCAACTATATATGATGCCTTTTTAAAAGGCAACGATAATTTAACGTTATTATATGGTAAATTATTGTAATTTGGTACGTCCGTTTCGTCAACCATGAATTTTAAAAAATTCTGCTTTTAATTGCAATAATTTTAAAGTCCTATCATTTCCTTTAATGTTGTCGAAAAATCCATGGCAAGCCTCGTAATGTCTTTTTATAAAAAAAAAATAATTACGACATAAAGAGCGACAACAAACAATACATTGTGTATTACCATCCATATTCTCTATAAAAAAGAAATCATATTCCCAATTTTCAACAAAAATTTTGCTGCGTGTATTTGCAAAAAACAAAAAATCATTCATAAAAGTTGCGTAGCGAGGTCTTCCCTCATCAAGTGCTAAACATCAACTGAATTGATTTTGTTCTCTGAGTTCAACACAAAACAACAAACACACGATCATTATAAGAAACCGCACAAGTAAGCTTATAGTGTAAGTGTGTCAACGCAGCGTCAGCAGAATTTTCTTTGCCTATCACATGTGATAGGAAATTTGGATTTTGAGCATCACTGCTTTAGAGCTTTATTAAAAATTCTTGGAAGAGTTTAAAAGTAAATTCGAAAAATTTAATTTCATAATAATTCTTAGAACTTGCCATTGTGTTCGAAATGCCATGTGATTTAAATGAGCTTTTCTGGATTGATTGCAGCAGCCAATAGGTCGCTTATTTCAAATTTGACGCATCTTAACGCACATTGACGCATGTTGACGTATATCGACGCATATTGACGCATACTTAAAAAAAATACCCGCAAGATGTTAAATTTGACGTCTTCCAAAAAAAAAAAAAAACGGTCTAATGACGTTAAATCATTTGAGTAGAGCGGCTTGTGGCACCGTCTTGTTGAAATAACACTCCATCCGACTTGCAATCTTCAATTGCAGACTAAAAAAGTGGATTAACATGCTGCCGCAGTGCTCTAAATTGATTCATTGCCATTTTCATAAAAATACATGTCCCAAGACACTTTCAGCCAATTATGTCCACACCAATAGTCGCTTTTCAGAGATAAAATAGACTCAGAATACTGTCTTATGCAGAAAGGTCCTTCTATCTCAACATGTAGATTCTGCGACCATGAGAATGAATCGTCAAAACAAAGTCTGGGAACTAGGGGGGCCAATAATGCAAAACAGAAAGCAACAACTTAATGCACACCAGGTTATGTTATGTTAGGTTAGAGGACATGTACTTGTCAATTAAGAAAAGTACAGTACCCGGAGGTCGAATTGACCCATTGTACAACGTCCTAGTTTCTCACACCACTTATGTTGTGTGTGTTAATTTTATACATGAGTGGTGGGACCTATCTACCGAACGACAGATTTTTGAGAAACTTTTTCATGGCATTTTTATTTACTCTCCGAGTTTTTGCCAGAAATCTGCTGAGAGGTAGTCGCCGAAGAAATGGTTTTTGTATTTTGTCTTTGATGTCTGGCCTGGGGCTCAAACCCTGGCTTTGCGTCTAATAAGCCAACACACTACCTACTAGACTACGGCGACTTCATGTACATCAGGTACTAGGCAGGAAATTTTCATTTTTAACCGTGAGCAGCATACTGAAATTAAGCTTGGCAGAGACATTATAGGGAGATTCTGTAAAGTTTGAGAGGGGAGTACAATAGAGCGTATGGTCACAGTACTATGGCATCTGTTCACGACAATAGTAATAATAAGAGGCCAGTTTGGCGAGCAATAAATCGCTTGCTCGGAAAATAAATCGGAACAGTCAATTGACTGTCAAGAATATGCGTTTTTACCATACACACTTGTAGTTACAGTTGAAGTTTTTCATGTAAAGTGGCAAGCCAACCACTATTCTGTTGGTTTTGCTTCTCTTGTGCAGCCAACAATGCAGAATCATCTGGTCTTGTTGGAGATGGTGGTCCCGGTAAGCCAGGCGGGGGGGCCGTCATTATTGCAGCCGGATGTAAAGGTTCTCCAGCGCCGCCAGATGGTTTCATGTACGCCGGAAAATCTGATCCCTAAGGCCCATAACCGTATGGTGAATTGAATGGATTATGACGGATGCAGAAGCGTGTGGGTAGGGCGATTGGCCAGGATGTACGCTTATTCAAGAAATAATATTTAAAATTTTTTGACAGGCATTCAATATTTCATGCACATTGTCGCTCAAAAATATTCAGTTCTTGTGGGTTGGAAAGCCAACACTCTTTAGTATTTTTCTGTTATTTTAATTTAAAGTGAAGGATTTGCATTTGATTTACATTTGGAAAAGGATTTGATTCTTTCTTCCCTCAGCTTGAATCCTTGTTTCCCTTAAAAGCCTTGGCAAACAACAGGCGAAAAGGAATACAGAGACAAAATTAATTAGAAATGGAACCATAACGGAAGGGAACTGAGAAAAAATAAAAAAAAGTAAATGAACAACTGAATATTGCTTGTGTATGAATAGAAATCAATTTCTTTGGAAACAAAAATACAGAAATTTTACTGAAAACAAAACAAAACACAACACAGCAACAGATTACAAACCCCGAAAATAAAGGCAAGAAAATCTTGATAAATAAAAATGAAAACACGAAACAATAGCAGGGGTTCCGTAAAGCAACAACTAATAGTTGGTTGCCTAAAAAATTAAAGAAAATTAAAAATAGGGGGCGCAACAAACAAAAGAGGGGGGGGGGGGTGGTGCGCAATAATAAATAAAGATCTTCGTTTTTATTTTCCTTTTTTTGTTTTGTTGTGTTCTCTGTGGCACGTAAATGTTTTAACAGTAAAACCGATATGCACACAAACGTGGGGAATACCTGACCCAAATGAAATTATTTTTTTGGTTTTCACTTTTTTCTTTCTTTTTTTGGCATTAAAAGTTACAATAACCACCACTGTTCGTGACTTGCAACATACAAAATATTTCGGCACGAACATCAATACATTGTACATCCCACACACACACATACACTCTCATACTCTGTCACTTACTCATACCTACATACCGACTTACATTTAGAAATTTATTTTCGCTTATTTTATTAAGTTAAACTGAAACCAACGAAACCAACAGTTACTGTTTGCTAATTAGAAATGATAAGTAAAAAGTGTTTAAACAAGTGCAAATACATACATTGGCATTTACAGTAATCCTTCGATTTACATTGCCTCGATTAACGTTGTTTCGATTTACGTCGTCAAATTTTTTGTTCCCTCTAACTTCCATTTGCGTCGTCATTCGATTCACGTCGCCTTTTTTTGGAACCAACTGCGACGTAAATCGAGGGATTACTGTAACTTTTTTAAGTTCCTTGTTAAAAACATACTACTCTGTAGTATGAGCAATATGAAATTCGATTTACGTCGTTTCAATTTACCCCGCCTTTTTTTGGAACCAATTGCGACGTAAATCGTGGGATTACTGTAAACAATACTCCTATGAATTATGGCCAGATCTTCTTATATTAATCGAATATAAATTGGTAAATAGACCTCCAAACGAGCAAATTAGCGAAGAGTTATTGTAATGAAGTCACCGTTGTCTAGTAGGGAGATGCCTCCACAACAAAATGGATTATGAAAAAATATTTCTTCGGCGGCGACTTCCTCTCAGCAGATTTCTTGCAAAAACTCTAAGAATAATTCAAATTGCCATGAAAAGTTTCTCAAAAATCTGTCATTCGCAGTGAACTTTAAACTGTAGATCCCGCCACTCTTGTACAAAATTAATACACACAACATAAGTGGTGTGAGAAACTACGTCATAATAACGGCTTAAGGGTTGTAATGACCAATTAAATAAGTAAGCTTGTCCTGTTGTGGTTTAGAAAGTTTTCTCTAGCCCCTCTGGTTTACATCAGAGCATGTAGTGGTCGATGTGTTCCTATTTTAAATGGGAAGCATAGTACCACTAATCTTATGATAGTACCTAGTCCAACTAGTTTCTACACGATTAGTTGCCCGTTTTTTTCTTCCACTTGATAATGTATGCAGGCAAAGATGACACAATGGCTGCCTTCAAAAATGTATCAATACAAAGTTTGTACGCAGTTTTACTACTGTATATAAACTATGTAGATATGCAAAGTAACCAAACAATGCATCAACTATAAATTCGATGCCTGATTGCATTTTGGCTGCGTTAAAAATACACATTGAAGACGTTTTGAAATAGAATACATTGTATATATTTTGTACAGCGGCATTATGAAACACGATACTTTGTTCAAACACAAAGCAACTAACATTTTGGAAGGCAGCCGATGCCTGGCTTAAACATGGCCGCCGACATTTTAAAATATGTGGTATAAGTCACGTGTTTAGTCGCCGTAGTCTAGTAGGTAGTATGTTGGCTTACTAGACGTGGGGCCACGGTTCAAACCCCCAGGTCAGACATCAAAACGAAATATGAAAAAAATATTTCTTCGGTGACTTCCTCTAAGCAGATTTCTTGCAAAAACTATGGGAGTAAATAAAAATTGCTATGAAAAGTTTCACAAAAAGCGGTCGACTTTAAACTGTAGGTCCCACCACTCACAACGTAAGTGGTGTGAGAAACTAGGACGTTGTACAATGGGTCAATTCGACCTCCGGGTACTGTACTTGTCTTAATTGACAAGTACACGTCCTCTAACCTAACCTAACCATATGTCACGTACATACAGTCACACAGATAATTATACGTACCCCCCCTAAAAATCATTTCTTTAAAAGTAATGAACTTCTAATCTAAAATTTCTTTACATTAGCGTCTGTAACGACACATTTACTTAAATAAAGAAAAAAGATTCCCAAAATCTATGAATTTGTGACTGCAGTTTGCTTAAAACCAATATGGCACCACAGAAAATTATACGTACGACGTATATTTCATATAAAATTTCTCCAAGGGTAGCCCGGTATATAAAAGGTATTGTGCATAAAAATCCTAGGATTACAGGCGTAGAAATACGAAATACCTCGGAAAGTGATCACAGTGTTATTGTGCATTCCGAAACAGTTCGAAGTGTCACGATTGAAATTTGCCCAGTAATATATGGACAAGTCAACTGATTTTTGGGCGAATGTAATAGTAGTGATGAGAACAAATATAATTTGTTCGACAGTGACGGAAAACAAAAAATTTGGCGCAAAAATCAGTTGACTTGTCCATATATTATCATTTAAAAAAAATTATTTTTAGGGGGGGAGTACGTATAATTTTCTGTGTGACTGTATGTAGTCGCCGTAGTCTAGTACGTAGTGTGTTGGCTTATTAGACGTATGGCCACGGTTCAGACAACAAAACGAAATATGAAAAAATATTTCTTCGGCGACTTCCTCTCTGAGAGTAAATAAAATTGCCATGAAAAAGTTTCTCAAAAATATGTCATTCGGAATCGACTTTAAACTGTAGGTCCCGCCACTCATGTATAAAATTAACACACACAACATGAGTGGTATGCGAAGCTAGACCGTAATCCTGGTCAATTATGTATGTGTTTGTCACGTAGCCAATCAATTTCTCTTGACCTGACATTGCGTTATTGGCAGTTGCGCGGTCCTACCAGAATTACGACACCTTTTATGTGAGTGTCCTGCACTTCAAAACCGATGTCATTGGTTTTTAGATGATTGGGAGTTTGAAGATCTAGGCATTGTGGCGAAAGTGACTAAAGGACTTCACTGGCCGACTTCATCCAGAGCTCAGAGTGATGCAAAACTACCACTAGCGGATCATGATAAAGGGGCTTACCTCACACTGTGTTACCCAGTGTGGGCCATATGAACCACCGAGTGAATTTGCCTGTGAACGGCAAGCTACCCGCTAACGTAACCTACCCTAACCTAACCTAATCTTTATGCCTCTTTTTTGTTTTTCTAAATGAAGGCGATTCTAAAAATAATACTAATCATTATTATTCATCATTATTTCTACCATATTTGCCTATAATGTCAACTGTATTCAATTACCAAGTCCTGGCCTCTAATGGCCTTTGGATTGGATTAAATGGGGGAAACAAAAAAAAATTAAAAAAAAATTTAAATCTCAAAATGTTAACAATACTTGGAACAATAACAACAACAATAATCCAAGCCAAGCGAAGCGATACAAAGCAGTATTGAATTTAATTAAATTCTAAAATGGAAAAGTGTCTCCTCCATGGACGGCAACAAGTGTTAGCAGAGGCAACACACACAATAATTTTACAATTTCTGTTTCACTTCTTGCAAAATGTTTATTATTGTTCTTGTTGTTGTTGTTGTTGTTGATTTTTTTTCTCCTAACTGTTGCTCGTTTTTAATACTTGACATTAAAATTAATTGTTATTTTATGTACAACTGACAATGACGAAGCAATAGCCGCCGTTGCTGTAGTTGTAGAAATGGCAGTAGCAACATACGCACAACACTAGTAAAGGGTGTTTTTTATAGAGGTATAGAACTTTAAGTTGCAATAAAACAACGATGGATTATTCGATTGACATGCATTTTATTTATCCGAAAGATAATCTTGTGGCATTACATTTCAAATATGATTTCTGGCTTATGACCGCCACGGCTGGTGCGGGTGTAGTCCAATCTGGACGTCCAATTTGGATGACTTTTTCCAACATTTGTGGCCGTATATCGGCAATAATACGGCGAATGTTGTCTTCCAAATGGTCAAGCGTTTGTGGCTTTACCGCATAGACCAATGACTTTACATAGCCCCACAGAAAGTAGTCTAGCGGTGTTAAATCACAAGATCTTGGAGGCCAATTCACAGGTCCAAAACGTGAAATTAGGCGGTCACCAAACGTGTCTTTCAATAAATCTATTGTGGCACGAGCTGTGTGACATGTTGCGCCGTCTCGTTGAAACCACATCTCCTGGACATCATGGTTATTCAATTCAGGAATGAAAAAGTTAGTAATCATGGCCCTATACCGATCACCATTGACTGTAAGGTTCTGGCCACCATCGTTTTTGAAAAAGTACGGACCAATGATTCCACCAGCCCTTAAAGCGCACCAAACAGTCAGTTTTTCTGGATGTAACGGTGTTTCCACATACACTTGAGGATTACCTTCACTCCAAATGCGGCAGTTTTGTTTGTTGACGTAGCCATTCAACCAGAAGTGCGCTTCATCGCTAAACAAAATTCGCTTATGAAAATCGGGAACAACGTCAATCTCGTTTTGGGCCCATTCGACGAATCTACGCCTTACATGATGATCGTTTGGCTTCAAATCTTGCACGAGTTGGATTTTGTAAGCACGCAAAATCTTCCATAAAGTGGATGGACACAGATCCAATTCCTGTGCTCGATGGCGGATGGACTCATTCGGGTCTTCCTCAATGCTACGCTCTACAGCAGCAATAGCTTCTTCTGTACGCACCGTACAGCGTCTCTGGGGATGCGAGTTATCAATAAGAGTAAACGTGGTGCGAAAACGTTCCATGGTTAATCGAATTAACTGCTCTGATGGACGATTTTGTCGACGATAAAATGGACGTAGTGTGCGATACGTTTTCCGCACAGAACCATTATTTTCGAAATAGAATTGCACTATTTGCAAGCGTTGTTCAGGCGTGAGTCTATTCATGATAAATTGCCAAACCAAACTAAGAATAAATCACTTGACAGCTGTTAAATCGGTCGCCATTTTGAAAAGTAATGCCAACTTAAAGTTCTATACCTCTATAAAAAACACCCTTTAGTAGTACGGACAACAGCAAACAATAACAATAACAAAGAGCTGAGGGTGTTGTCAACAACATAAACTGGAAGTCAGAAGACATAAGAAAAATTGTCATTCAAAATAGAAGCGTAGAAAATGAAAGGAATTCTAAAGAAAACGTAAACAAAACTGAGCAGAAAATCTTAAAGAAAAGAAAAAAACTGACCTTTAAAGTACCCTCCATGCTCAGGGAAGAAAAATCTGTAAATATTTCCTCAACTGGGAAAAGGTTAGGAAAAGTGAAATAAACCTCATGAGTTACTCTCTTATAAATCGGAATATATTACGTTGATGTAATACTCCCTATGGAGTATCCTGGTTGGCTTGATTAATGTCAGCTGTCGTATGTTACTTTGGCATTCACTAAGCCAGTGATTTCCTTCGGTTTGATGTCCACAAACCTATGTAAATTGATTCGCAATCGATTTTTTACTGATTCGCCCTCAATTTTTTTTTTTTGAGATTGTTTTCATGGCAATTTTTATTTTCTCTCAGAGTGGTCAAAAATCTGGAGATTTCAGGACCCTTCAGCTGGGATTACGACCTAGTTTCTCACACCACCCATTCGGTGTGTGTTAGGTTAGGTTAGGTTAGAGCACGTGCACTTGTCAATTAAGACAAGTACAATACCCGGAGGTCGAATTGACCCATTGTACAACGTCCTAGTTTCTCACACCACCCATGTTGTGTGTGTTAATTTTATTCATGAGTGGTGGGACCTACAGTTTAAAGTCGACTCCGAACGACAGCTTTTTGAGAAACTTTTCATAGCAATTTTATTTACTCTCAGAGTTTTTGCCAGAAATCTGCTGATAGGGGAAGTCGCCAAAGAAATATTTTTCATATTTTCGTTTTGATGTCTGACCTGGGAGTTTGAACCGTAGCCTTAGGTCTAATCAGTCAATAGACAACCTACTAGACTACGGTGACTACTTTGGCGATATTCTTCCTTGAACTATTCGCAATAAAGTCTCCGTAGTCTAGTAGGCAGTGTGTTGGCTTATTAGACGGGAGCCTATTTGTTCAACTTAATTACTCGTCATCATATTCTTGATTTGAACATTTCACGCACCTGTTTACATCGAATTTTGCGAAAAGAACTCGGTATGGCGCCTTACAAAGTTCAATTGGTTCAAGAGTTGAACCAACATGACAATCCACGTCATTTGCGCTTCTCTATAAGGGCCAACGAGAAACTGCACGATGATGTCGATTTTGCCAAAAACATCATCTTTTCGGATGAATCTCATTTTCATATTGGTGGGTACGATAAGCAAAATTTCTGTATTTGGGGTTCAGAAAACCCAAACGAGTGACGAGCGGAGCCATCATTGGCCCCTTTTTTCTTTCAAAATGAACAGGGCGCAACCATTACGATTAATGCAGACACCTATTGCACCATGATAATCGATTTCTTTCTACCTGTTCTTCATGGTATTGATGTGAATGATGTTTGGTTTCAACAGGATGGTGCAACTTGTCACACATCTCATGCCCCAATCGATTTATTGCGTCAAACGTTTTATGGCCGTTTAATTAGCTGAAATGGTGATGTGAATTTGCTGCCAAGAAGTGATAATTTGACACCGTTGGACTATTTTCTGTGGGGCATGGTTAAAGGAAAGTTTTATGCCGACAAACCAGAGACAATTGAGCATTTGAAGGCCAACATTCGTGATAACATTGCCGAGATACGACCCCATACACTCGAAAAAGTGCACGAACATTGGTCCGCTCGAATAAAATACTGTGAGGCCAGCCGCGACAGCCATATGAATGAAATTTCTAACCGGAACAATTGTACTTCGCGACAATAAAAAACTTAATTTGGCAAAAATTTGAAACTAATTCGAGCATTGGAAACACTGAATAAGTAACTCTTCTGTCTGAAGTCCCCGTAGTCTAGTAGGTAGTGTGTTGGCTTATTAAACGTAAAGCCAGGGTTCGAGCCCCAGACATCAAGACAAAAAAAATGTCTTCGGCGACTTCCTCTCAGCAGATTTCCGGCAAAAACTCTGAGAATAAATAAAATTGTCATAAAAAGTTACTCAAAAATCTGTCGTTCGGAGTCGGCTTTAAACTGGAGGTCCCACCACTCACGTATAAAAAAATTAACACCCACAACATAAGTGGTGTGAGAAACTAGGACGTTGTACAATGTGTCAATTCAACCTCCGGGTACTGTACTTGTCTTAATTGAAAAGTACGCGTCCTCTAACCCAACCTAACCTAACTCTTCTGTCTGGGGTGTAAAATTTTCCAGATCTCCCTAATTGGCATCAAGGAACGTGGGAAATTTTCTTGAAGCAAATTTACTACGTTTATTCAGGACTGGTATCTTCAACATTTAAATGCAGTTTATACAGTATGCCATGAATGTATTGAATTGAGATTCAATCGAACGTAATCGTTAATTACATTTCCATTAAAACAAAATTTAATTTCTTAAGTAAATAAAATCAACTGTGCCACCCTGTTGTAATCTTCTTTCATTATTTTAAATTTATTTTTATCCCCTCCTCGGATAAACGATACCACTTAATGAACTAAAATTACCCACACTTTTCGCAGAAAAACGTTCAATTCCCAATGTCTGTTTGCAACAATAATAGCAAGAACAAAAACAACAACAACCAACAATGGTTTTCCGATTTCTTTAAATAACAATAACAACAACACGAAATAAAATTAAGAGAATAAAAAAAGAACTGAATGCAAATAAATGTGGTGGTAAAAAAAAAGTTTTTTAATGGCCTGTAATCTGAAACCATGCACATGTTTACGCACATGCATATACACAGGCACACAATCACATTTTAATACACATACAAGGCATTCGTATAGAAAGTTATCGATATTGTGTAACGAAGTCATTAATAGAGCACCCACACACACATACATCGCCTATATATTCACACATAAAATGAAAACGAAAGCAAATGCCTTGTACAACTTGTTGCTGTTGCTGTTCATTTCTATTTTCTTTTCCTCTCTCTTTCTTTACTCTCCAAGGATACTCATAAAAAATTTATTCATTCACTCATAGTGTGGAATATTTACACACAGTAAATATATAGAGACATATGGCCACATATACATGCATACATACATACATATATAGTAAATATTTCTGTATAATATGAGTTGAGTCCTGCAAGTATTTTTTTATGTCGTTATGCCAGGATAACAGATGGATTGTTTCTTCAATGAATTACAAACACTTTTCCAAAAAAAAAAAAGAAAGGAAATCGGTTGACTGCAATGTTAGCTGATTTGCAACCTAGTTTCTCACACCACTTATGTTGTGTGTGTTAATTTTACACATGAGTAGCGGGATCTACAGTTTAAAGTCGACTCCGAACGGCAGATTTTTGAGAAACCTTTTCATGGCAATTTTTTTTTACTCTCACAGTTTTTGCCAGAAATCTGCTGAGAGGAAGTCGCCGAAGAAATACTTTTTGTATTTTGTTTTGATGTCTGGTCTGGGGCTCGAACCCTGGCTTTACGTCTAATAAGCCAACACACTACCTACTAGACTACGGCTACTTTCATGAAACTGATAACTGTCTCCAAAAAACAAACTCTGAGTCTGGAATTTAATGGGCAAATTTGAACAAATTGATGTGATGAAGACTAACGAAGCCCCTAAGCATATAAAATCTTAGCGCCTGAGGTGTAAGGAACGACAGAGTGCTGGATCAGTACTCGAGAGGTCTCTTAGATGCATTAACCGTATTAAAATGTAGAAAAGGAAAGTTTTCAAGATAGCAGACAGAGGACGGAACTCGAAAAAATTACTGTGCGGATGTAACACAATGCCGTGTTAAAAAAAAAACACGGAGTTTGAAACTTTAACCCGCCAAATCGGCCAAAATTTCGTGGAGATTAACGCAGCGTCTAAGTACATAAAATATTCGCTGCTGAGATATAAGGAGCGACAGAGTGCTGGATCAGTACTCGAGAGGTCTCTTAGATGCCTTAGTTTTCAAGATAACGGACAGAAGGACGGAACAAGAAAAAATTACTGTGCGGATGTTAAAAAAAAACACGGAGTTTGAACCTTTAACCCGCAAAATTGGTCAAAATCTCGTGGAGATTAACGCAGCGTCTAAGCACATAAAATATTCGCTACTGAGATATAAGAAGCGACAGAGTGCTGGATCAGTACTCGAGAGGTCTCTTAGATGCCTTAACCGTATTAAAAGGTAGGAAAAGAATTTTTTTAAAAAGCAGACAGAAGACGTAACTCGAAAAATCACTGTGCGGGTGTAGCACAAAGCCGAAGCCATGTTAAAAAAGAAACGAAGTCTGATATTTCAACTTGTAAAATTGTTAAAAATAATGTGAGGATATGAGCTACTGAGATATAAGAAGCTACACAACATTAAACCAAGTTTTCGAGAAAAATAACGTGAGGATTAACGCAGCGTCCAAGCGCATAAAATATGAGATGTAAGGAGAGACAGAGCGCTAACCTAAGTTTTCGAAAGATCTTTACGGTTTCAATGAAGTCGCCGTAGTCTAGTAGGTATTAGGTATAGGGCTTATTAGACGTAAAGCCAGGGTTCAAGCCCCAGGCGAGACATCAAAACAAAATACAAAAAGTATTTCTTCGCCGACTTCCTCTCAGCAGATTTCTGGCTAAAATCTGGCTGAAACTAACTAAAATTGCCATGAAAAAGTTTCTCAAAAATCTGTCGTTCGGAGTCGACTTTAAACTGTAGGTCCCGCCACTCATGTATAAAATTAACACACACAACATAAGTGGTGTGAGAAATTAGGTCGTAATCCTGACTGAAGGGTTGTAATGACCAATTATGTTATGTATGTATGTCTTTACGATTGCAAAATAAAGCCGAACATTGCAAGATAAACAGTCGTCCAAAGAGGCAACTGTCAAAAGAGTCTTCGAATACCACCAAAATTTGGTGCAAAAAGTAGAGAAGCACTTATGTCGCATACAGCGAAATATTGAAGGATAAAGCTAGAGATGGTGGACGGCTTTAAGCAGTCATATCTTTCTGGCAGTATAACATCTTCCTTTCAATATGAATAGATGGAGGCGAATCCAGAACCAGTACAAAGGCATCAGAAATGTGGCTGGTATGAAAGGCAAATAAAATTAATGACGTGTAGAGACAAAAAGCCCTGCATGCCAATCCAATGCCATATCGGACACAGAGCATATGAAGTCGTTCTAGAAAGTACTTCAATTAAAGACACCGTATTCTAGTAGGTAGTGTGTTAGTTTATTAGACATGAGGCCGCGGTTCAAACTCCAGGTCAGATATCTTTAACAAAACGAAATATGAGAGAATATTTCTTAAGTGACTTCGTCTCAGCAAATTTCTGGCAAAAACTCTGATGATGAAATTGCCATGAAAAGTTTCTCCAACAACAATCTGTGGACTTTAAACTGTAGGTCCCGCTAGGTTGTACTCCTAACAAAAGGACTGTAATGATGAATTATGTATGTATGTATGTGCTAACTGGTCTCTAATCTTCACCGAGCTGTACTCAGTTGAAGTCGCCGTAGTCTAGTAGGTAGTGTGTTGGCTTATTAGACGAAAAGCCAGGGTTTGAGCCCCAGCCCAGACATCAAAATAAAATACAAAAAGTATTTCTTCGGCGACTTCTCAACAGATTTCTGGCAAAAACTCTGAGAGTAAATAAAATTGCCATGAAAAGTTTCTCAAAAACTTTCGTTCGGAGTCGACTTAAAACTGTAGGTCCCGCCACTCTTGTTTAAAAAAATAACACACACAACATAAGTGGTGTGAGAAACCAGGTAATCCTCGTAAATCGTAATCCTGACTGAAGGGTTGTAATGACCAATTATGTATGTATGTATGTACTCAGTTTAAACGGCAGCCATGGAATAGTTTCAGGTTTTCTTATTAAAAGGATTACAAGTCACTAAAAACTTAATGGCATTTGCATGATAGTGGAGAATATTTGCAGACAAATGCTTGCTGGGTATACTTTTATAAAATGTTTGATTGTGTTTGTTTTCAATATAAAAATCCTGGATTTTTTTATCGCTTTCTAATTAGTTTTCTTTTTTTTTAATTTGAAGCAATTAAAACAGTAAAACATTTTAATACACAAACATATATACATACATGCATGTAAACAATATAGTTTTCTGCCATTAGCAGGAGAATACGTTTTTCATAAGAAAAATTAAAAAAGAAAACAGAAAAACACAATAACCTCCAAATCAAAGGCTCCCATTCATAGCATTACGACTACTATTGTAATTGCAAACGAATAATAAAAAAATTAACAAAAACAAAAACCAACAACAGCGATTTTAAACTGTGAAACACACTATGAAACCATCCAGCTACCTAGCTTAATTTCATTGTATTCTGACGCACTAAATTAATTTAAACGAAGTAAACAATAAAATTGTATTCATATACGAATACATTTACGTGTATACGTGTGTATGTGAGAATGTGTAAATGTTGGACAACGACTGCCATATTAAAATCTAATAATTTATAGCGAATAACGAACAAAAACAAAACCTCACCTTCACCATTACCACCACCAAAACACCACTCAAGCTGATATGCGTAAGCAAAACAAGAACCAGAATAGATTTACCAACTCCTCCATGCCTATTTTCAATGCCTTCCGTTTTCTATTCCTTTCGGCACACCCAGTAATTGCATAGCGTAGAACTAATTTCAATTTTCATAGTATTTTAGAATAATTAAATCAGAGATGGTAGTGTTCATATGAGATAACACCTACAACGACTTACTGTGCAAGGAATTGGCAAAATTATGAAGAAATTTGTGGTGACCTGTGCAACATTGCATTGCCGAAATTATCGCTTCTGATAGAGAAAGTGTGATGGATAATCGGAATTTATTAATTATTGCATATTCTGCATTTGCATTTTCATTCTCCGTCGTTATAAAGTCCAACACACAACAGCCTTTCAATGCTTACCTTTCGAAAAAAAAAATTGTCTTCAGCTATGAATCCCATTTCTCACTAACTATTCACATATTGGACACGAAAAACCCAAAAATTATTGTGAAAAATCCATTGCATATCGACGCCTCCGTTCTATAACATTCTAAGCCGAAAAAATGTGTTGTGAGTTATGAGCTCTCAAAATTTTCACTCGACATACGACTATATGTGTATTCTAAGTAGATTTTTCCCTATAACTTCGGAACGGATCGGCGCATCTTAACCAAATTTTGACGGTATTTAAGTTAGAGAACGTAGATTTTAAAGATGCAAGAACATTAAAAACGTTCTAAGTACACTTAGAACGTTATAGAATGGAGGCGTCAATATGAAAAAATTCAATTTTTAATACAACTGTAGGTTTCAGCACTTTTTCGAAAATGTCCCTGTTAGAACCGTTACTGTCAATTTAGAGCTTTATGATATTACGATAACACACTTTTTTTGGCTTGCAATTGAATATTATGTACTCAAGAGTACGTGATTTCTGCAAGCTCTGGTGAAAGGAGTCTCACAACACTGCCTGTTTTGCATGAAATGTCAATTTCTAAAATTATGTCAATTTAATATTTTGATATTCGATTTATTATTATTTCTTTAAGTTGTTTTCAATTGTTGTTGTTTTTTCAATTTCAATTTTAATTTTTTTTTATATGTACATATATTTTAATTTTATTTTTCTTAACTTTTTCAATTTTTTTTTTAATTTCTTTTTGTTTTATTTTTTTATTTTTATTTGTTCATTTTTTATTTCTATTTTTTAGCTTTATTTCTTTAGTTTATTTTTAATTATTTTGGTTTTATTTCTTTTTGAATTTTTTTTACTTTTTATTTTTTAATTCTTTTAGTTTTATTGAATTGTTTTATTATTTTCTTTAATTTTTATTATAATTTATAATTTTTTTGTTTTATTTAATTTTTAAATTTCTTTAATTATTTTTTTTTAAATTAATTAAGAATTATTTAATTTTTAAATTGTTTTTAGTTAGTTATTCTATTCCATTATTTCGAACGTTTCGTCAATTACATTTCCATTAAAACAAATTTTAATTTCTTAAGTATTATTTCGAAGTCGCCGTAGTCTAGTACGTAGCGTGTTGGCCTATCAGACATCAAAACAAAATACAGAAAGTATTGCTTCGGCGACTTCCTCTCAGCAGATTTCTGGCAAAAACTCTGGGAGTAAATAAAGTTGCCATGAAATGTTTCTCAAAAATCTGTCGTTCGTAGTCGAATTTAAACTGTAGGTCCCGCCACTCATGTATAAAATTAACACACACAACATAAGTGGTGTGAGAAACTAGGACGATCAATCCGACCTCCGGGTACTGTACTTGTCTTAATTGACAAGTACACTTCCTCTAACCTAACCTAACCTAACCTAAACCGTTTTTAGTTAATTATTCTATTATTTGGTTTACTTTTCTTTTTATTTTATTGTTTTTTTTAATTTTTTAATTTAATTTTTTTATAATTTTATATTTTTATTTGTAAAATTTTAATACAAATTTATTTCAATTTTCATTTTTAAAGTTTTTATATTTTATTTGTTTTTTTCAATTTTTAAAATGTTTTTAGTTAATTATTTCTATTATTTCGTTTACTTTTATTTTATTTTATTTTACTTTTAATTTATTAACCCTTTGCGACCGTATGTCTGCTCACAGCCACCAAAGTTTTTTTTCCATTCCAGTCCTATGTCTGCTCTCAGCCACCAAAGATTTATTACCGATCTAGACGTATGTCTGCTCTCAATCGATAAGCTTTCGAAATTCATTGAAATCGAATGATATTTTATAAGTTGTGCTTAACTTATATTTGGCAATTTCGCTTCTTAAAATATTTCAAAATAACACTCTAATAAAATGGCAAAAAGAAATTTACTGAAAGAAGTGTTCCGTGAACTTGAAAGTAGTGATGACGAATTTAATTTTGACTCTTTTAACACTGACTTTGATAAAGAAAGTGATAACATTTGCCGACCAGCATGACACCCATATATAAAATTGATATGGTCGCAAAGGGTTAATTAATTTTTTCTTATTTTTATATTTTTTTGTTTTTAAATTTTAACAAAAATTATTTGATTATTTTGTTGTTTAATTTTTTATTTTTTGTTTATTTATTAATTACATTACAAATTATATTTAATTATATACGAACTGAGTATCTTCGACCATATGCTCGGTATAGTATCCCAGGCTAAAGTCACTGGTGGGAATTGAACCCACGACCCTTAGGCTAACAGTTTAGCAGACTACCCACTAGATCACCAGTGTACCCTCTTTTTTTTAAATTTATAAAGCATTATAACACCCCCTTGACTTATTTGCAAACGCCTGCCGAGAGGCCCTAATCAATTCAATCCCTTTCAAACGCCTTTAAACTAAGGCCTGTAAGAATCAGAATTGTTATGCGAATTATTGATCAACTAAGAATCGTTTTTCCGTTATTCATAAGCACTCATGAGATTTGAAATATAAGTAATAGCCCATTTACACTACAGCGAAATCTAGTAGATTAGATTTCAAATCTTGCTCAAAATCTAAATCGTTTACACTGGATTTATTTGACAGTAGCAAGATTTCATTTTAATAACAAAAACAGCTGACTGAAATTTAAAATAAAATAATATTTTAGTTTAACCCTAATCAAGTCAGGAAAATTTTTTACAAATCCAGTCAAAATGTGTCTCAGAGGCACATACAAAGAATTTACGTAGTAATTTTGTTAACTTATTTTTATTTTATTAAATTTTTTCTTCTCAGTTACATAAATGAAATATTATTTATTTATTTTCGCATTTTAAGCAAACTAAAACTTTTGAACAATGCTCGTTGCAAGTATTTTTGTGGTAAATACTGCAGACTGCTTACACATTCTGCATATCTTCGGTGGGCATATATAACATCTACGTCGCATATCTGTCTGCCTTGGCTGGTTTGAGAATTCATCCTCATGTTGTATGGACCGAACATTGTACAAATTATTATTTTTTTTCATTTTGGAAGACTACGGCAAATAATGGGTGCCAGAACTCTTCGTAACTCATTATACCTCATTATAAATAATTATTATATTTTATTTTGTTGTTCACCAACAATAGAAGTAATAGTTAGCGTTCCCATATGTGCCTCATATATTAACATGACATGATTAAGAACATTTTTGATTGAAACAAAATAAAAAATAAAAAGAAATTAATTTATTACTTGAAATTTGTAAATTCTAAATAAAACAATTAAAAGTAGGAATTCAAGAAGCATTAAGAACTAGAACCTATATTTAAGGAAGTTACAACATGACCAAGTGAAATATGTGCCGGAGAGGCACATGTTGACTTGATTAGGGTTAAATTGAAATGTCATTTTTTTCCTGCTCAGCGTTGTATTTTTAAGTACTATTTGGCAAAGCACATAGTTGCATTTCTATTTTTACTAGATTTTGAGTAGATTTTGCCGAAATCTAATAAATAAGTAGATTGGAAATCTAGTTAAAATCAACTAGATTTGGCTCGAAATCTCATAAGTACTAGTTTTCGCTGTAGTGTAAATGGGCTATAAGTCAACAATATTGAAATCTACTCTGATTCACTCACACCCACTACAACGTTGATTTATAAATACAAGCTGCAATAAGTATGAGTATACAACGCTCACATCAAACCCCTACCATTCGAGATATGTTTGGTTGCATTGCATTGCGAAGATAAAAGTCGTGATTTAGTTCTCGGGTTATACTTATTTCATGGCCCATAAAATAAAACCAATTTCAATATTTTCTTGGAAAATTTTAAGTTTTCTTTTTTATTTATTATAATTTTATCACTTTGTTATTAAAAAAAAAAAAAGAAGAATAATAATAATATTGAATTAAATTTATGTATGTATGAAATACAGCACTATTTAGTTAATAATAATAATTATAATTAATATTTATGGATAATTATTTATAATAATGATTGTTAAAGAGCTTAAATCAATAAAAAAAAGTCAAATAAAAAATTAACATTTTCCAACATAAGGGTTTTTATATTGCATAATATATTTTCCTTTTTTTATTTTTTTTATTTTAAAATTAATTTAACATAGGGATTAAGTAAATCGAACTTAAGAGAACAATGCAAAAACAAATACAAACAACAAATTTACTTAAATTTTTTTCTTTTCTTGTTTGTTTCATAATATGTATGTATGTATTGTTTTTAAGTAATAATGGAAAATTATCAAATATTGATTTTCTTTTTATGGTATTATTTATTTACCTTTTTTCTTTTTTTATATATAAATTATTTTATTAAAATATATATGATAATAATAATAATAATAATAATAGCGATATTATTATAGAATTATAACGGTACAGTTAAAATGTAGTGGTAGTATGGATTGTTTTTTCTTTAGCATTAATTTTCAATATTTATTGACTTTTTTCTGTTCAATCATTATATTTTTACTTGTTATTCTTATTATATTGAAATGGAAAAATATTGCAGTGTATATATATTGTAGTATATGTATATACATATGTATGTAGTACGTAGTTTATTTAATGGTTCTTGGTTAATTATTTGTATTCCATTTTTTGTTTTTTTTTCTTTTTTTGTTGTTAGTTAATAATTAATAATGGTATGATTATAGTTATTAAATAATAATTAAATTATTTATTACTGTATATGCACGTAGTTTAAAATGAGGAATATTTTGCATTTAATAAAAAAAATAATCAAAAAAAAAATAATGAACGTTTAATTTAATGCCTTCAAATGAGTTAATTATTCTGTTTCTTACTTTTTTTTTTCTTCTTTTTATTTTATTTAAGCTTATATAAAAATATATAGATAGATTTATTTAATTTTAGTAATTTTTTTTAACTATTCTAAGCTGTTTATTTAAGTATGCTAAGCATTCTTTTTCTTTTCAAAATAAATTTAATTGTAAATTTAATTAAGTACATTTATCATACTATAATTTTTTATTTATTTTTATGTATCATAATTTTAATATAAAAAAGTTTTATTATTATTTATTTTTTTATATCAAATATTATTTGTTTTAATTTCAGTTCTATTATAATATTAAACGGAATTGTTTTCTTTTTTATTTATTTTATTTTAATTTTTTTTTTTTGTAATTTTAAACACAATAAAAATAAAATTATTTTTTTTTCCGAATCCTTTCCAAAAAATAAAGGCTTTTTCTTTCCTTTAAGGAAATACTTTATATTTTTAAAGACAATTGTTTTTTTCTTTTATTTATTATTAAACCTTTAGAAGTTTTTAAAAATCTCATGGGAAAATGTTATAATATTTTAAACTTCAGTATATTTTATTATATATTTTAATTAAGTTGCAATAATAAAAATAATATTTTGAAATTAACTGTTAACTGAAATGACATAATTGTGAAAAAATTGAATATTTTTTGGGAAAGTGACTGCAGAACTTTATTTTAATAATAATTTTCCAAAAAAAAAAATTGCACATATTTTATATTTAATTTAACATTTATTCATCTATATATTTTTATTTGAAAATAATAAAAATCATTTCTATTTATAATAATTATTTATTATTAATTTATATTTTTTAAAAAGCAGTTTTAAATTTAAAAAAATTGTTTTAAATTAAAAAAAAATATTTTTTTATTATCAAAAATATAATATATTTTAATTATATATTATAATAATAATAAATAATAATAATAATAATAATAAATAATAATAATCAATTAATAATAATAATTAATAATATTAATAATTAATTAATAATAATTATTAATTATTATTATAATATATGAGTCGTTTATTTTGAAAGTGGTTTACGTCCATTTTTTAAAAAATTAGTTAATGATAATAATTACAATCCTATATAATCTTTTTTTTATAAACAATTTAAGTATAGTATCATTAAAATCGCTATGATTTGGGGCACTTGAAAATTAGCTAGTTAACGAAAAATTTGTTTTGAAACTGGTCCATTGAAATCCATAAAATTGGCAGTAACATGGTTGAAAATTGTGCAATCGGCAGAAAATAATGCAGATATTATTGACCATAAGTTTTTACTATCAGGACATTATTTTTTGCCAAATGATAGTGATTTTGGAGTGATAAAAATGGCTTTGAGAAAAATAATTTAATGTCTCCCAGGGTTACTGTGAAACCATTAAAACATGTCGAAAGTGAAACAAATTTATATTAACCAAAATGAAACGAGAAGATTTTTTTCTACAAAACCTTTGGAAGAAGCAATTCATAAAAGATTAAAAAACACTAGTGGCGAACCTGTAAATTGGCTAAGGACACTATAAAATGATTTATAAAGAATCTATGGAAGTGGATAGAGAGTTCAAAATACTTGGTTTATTACCTTGTCGGGGAAGGCTTTAGCAAAATAATATTAACACGATTATACAAAAATGTACGTCCCATTCCAACTCCTAGGTATAAGGATAACTATTTAGAGGAATCACTATCACTAGTGGTGTAACTTTAAGTGAAAAAATTAACTTATAAAATATTAAACAAAGAACACAAAGTGGACTTATTCCTTTTCACAAACAAAAAAGTAATTTTATTAATTTTGAAAGTGGTTTAAGTCCATTTGAGGTTTTGAAACACAGCTTATTTTTCTAGTAAAGTTTACAAAACGTATTACGTTATATATTCTAACATGTTTAAGGTCACAAAGCCATAAAAACAACTTAATACCAGTTAAAAATATTTTTGAAACAATTCAAACGCAAACCCTTAACTATCTCAATATAAGAAAAAATGGACTTAAACTACCTTCAAAATAAACGGCTCATATAATTAAAATATGTATATTATATTTTTGATAATAAAAAAAATATTTTTTTTTTAATTTAGAACTATATTTTTAAGTTTAAAATAATTATTATTAATTATTATTATAATATATAATTATTATAAAACTGATTTCTTTAGTTATAATAGAAAAATTATTAATATTTTAATCTATAAAAAAATTACTTTTATTATTAATTCTTTTATTACGAATAAATATTTTCCTTTTAGTTTCGAACTATTTTTTTATTTTTTAAAAAATAAATATTAAATAAAAAATAAAAATAAAAAATATTTGATTTAAAAAATGTAATTTCATTTATAAAATTTAAAAATGATACATTTATTAAAAAAACAAATTGCATAAATGTAAAAAAGTGAATATAAAAAATGTTTGTTGATTAAAATATTAAAAATTTAGATTTATTTATAAAATAAAGAATAAATATTGACAAAATTTAAATAATTAACTGAAAGAATGTTTTTGTTTATTTGTTTTCAAAATGAATATCTTTTAAAATTATTTTTTTTTATAATTTGTAAGCTTTTAAATTTATTTTTGTAATTTAAAAAATTATAACATTTTCCTTAAGACTCATTTTTATTTATTTTTTTTAACAAAAGTTGTCATAATAAACTTTTTTTATTTTTATTTTAACATAATATTCTTAAAAAATATTTTATTTTTTAAATATAAATTAATAGAACTTAATTTTTTTATTAGAAATTAAATTGTTTTTATGTTTGATTTTAAAAATTAAAAACTTTTAACAATTATGCAAACTAGAACTAAAAAAATTTTTCTTTAAATTGTCTTCTTAATATTGTTCATCATTAGTTTTTATGTTTATTTATTTTGTTTTTCTTTTTAACTAAATTATTTAATTATTATCAATCATATTGATTATAGGGTTATTTATCTAACATTCCTGTTGGTGATGTAAAAATTTCTATTTCTCATGCACACAATTTTTTTATTTTAATTGTTTAACTCTCATTTTGTTTTTTCTTTTTTGTTTTTCTTTTTATTCATACAAAATAAATTTCATTTAATTTCATTATTGACTTTTTTTAATTGGTTTGTTTTTAGTGTGGAATGCTCTTAATTAGAAACATGTTTTTTTTTTAATATTTTTATTTTATTTTAATTTTTTTTTTAATTAAAAATAAATTTTTCATGTGTTTTTTATTTTTTTTGTTTGTGGTTAAATTTATTAAAAATTTATTTATATTTTTATATATGGAAAGAATTTATTTTCAAGCTTAAATTTGGTATTTAAAATAAACAAATTTTTTTCTTAGGATTTTGTTGTTTATATACACTTTTGTTAAATGCATCGAAATAATGTGTTGTAGGGGGGGATATAAATAATTTTTCTAAATAAATAAATCATATTCATTTTGACATTAAACTTTAATTATAAGGAATAGCTAAATAGCTGATTTTTTTTTCTTTTTTTTCGATGTTTATACACGAGTAATGTTTTAAGATTTTTAGAAAAAGTATTTCTTTTTTTTTAATAAAATTTTTGCAATCTTTTGGTTTGAAATTTGTTAGGAAAATAATTTTTAATCCATCGTCCTTTTATTCTAGATCGTATAAAAGAATAGGATACGCAAGTAATTGGGGTGTTTTTTTTTTTGGGAGCACAAATTCTTTAAAGAGATTTTAGAAATCATGTTTTATTGCTGTTGACTTACCGGATAAAGAACGCTTTGAATCAGATCGTAATGCTGATTATTGCAAGACATTCGGCAACAAATTTATATTTTTAAGCCTCTTAAGATATGCTTTAATATTTGAAAATTAAAAATCACATTGTTCTGTCATAACATTACTTGACATTCTTTAATCTCAAATTGAAGGGCTTTTTAAAGCGAATATAAATCCATTTATAAAGTGTTTAAAACTTTTGAAAACCTGGGTTTTTTTTTTAAGAGCTAAAATTCTTTAAATAGATTTTAGAAATCATGTTTTATTGCTGCTGACTTATCGCATAAAGAACGCTTTAAGTCAGATCGTAAATTCGTTTTAAGCCTTATAAAGAATGTTCTGTTTGCTCGATTCCGCTGATTTTATCGTAATTATTTCAGCATAAAGTTTTGGTAGACATTAGGCAACAAATTTATATTTTTTAAGCCCCTTAAAATATGCTTCAATATTTGAAAATTAAAAATAAGAAAAATGGACTTCAAATTGTTCTGTCATACAATTATTTGGCATTCTGTAGCCTCAAATTTAAGGGTTTTTTTTAAAGCGAATACCCACGTCATTTATAAAGTGTTTAACACTTTTGAAAACCTTTTTTTTTTAATTTTAAATTTAAGCGTTAATCACCACTACGTACAATATTGTACTGAATGTGGTAACAAAACACTGCAGGATATTTAGACTCTCTTTATGACACTATCAAGCTTTAAGGCCCTTTTAAAAACGAATTTATATCAAAACATACAAGTTCTTTAAGTCTTAAAAACACCCCATACTTGTTTGTACCTGTCTAGACCTTAGATTTTTTAAAGCTCAAGGTTCATTTTAAAATATCTCTTAAAACCATAACGTATACGTACATAAAAATCTCGTTGAATAAACGAAAGAAAACTGGTTTTGAAAATGCCTATATGATAACACATTCCAAGGACTTGGCAACACTCTGGGATATGTTTAAAGGTTAATTAAGTTTTTCTTATGGATATACTAACGAATGAAATAAATTTATACGGCAAAGTCACCTTCACCCCAGGACATTTTGTAATCATCAATATTAAACAAATCGAAAATATCCTGGGAATTTGAACCAAACGTATCCGTAGACGATGAAGTAGCGGTGCCCATACCCGTACCACCACCGCCTTCAAGCATACCCATGCCCATTGTATTGATAGCATTTGCATTTGCATGGCAAATGGACATTTGTTCATGATGACTATGATGGCTATGCGGCTGAAATAGATCATGAGCATTGGGCATACAACCACCACCACCGATACCACCACTACCACCCATCATGGCACCTAATGTATTAAGAGCAGAGCTTAAGTTGTTGCTTTGATTATTACAAGACATTTGTGTTTGGGCTTGCAAACCACAAGTTGTTAAAACATTTCCATTTATTTGGCTGCTGTTGGCTAATGTAGAGTTTGATGATGTTGCCGCCGATGTTGCACAACCGGACAGTGATGATGACGATGACGAGGCTAAGCCAAAGGGATGTGGTGGCGTATTGATATTCGAATCCGGCGATAAAGTGGAAAAATTAAAATCGCTTAAAGGATTATCGAAATCATCACAAACATCCATGGGCGTGGAAGTGTTATTGTTGTTGCAGTGGTTATCGTTTGTTTGATTATTTAAATTATTTTGAATTTGAGCATTTTGCTGATGTTGTTGTTGTTGTTGCTGGTGTTGCTCGTGTTGGTGTTGTTGTGTCAATTGTTGTACAAAACATTCTGCGTCGAAATCATCCAAAATATTGTGATTTTGTAAAGCGGAACTGTTCTCACCGGCGGCCATTAAATGACTGAGCGAATGATTGAGGCCGTTACAGAGATTTTTCTCATTGGAATGCTGGTTATGCTGATTATGATCCTGCTGTTGCTGTTGTTGTTGTTGTTGCAATTTATTATGATGATATGTTGAATTCTCTTCCTGTATATCCATTTCCAAATGTTGTGACATCAATTCAAGCAATTCAAACTCATCGAAATGATTTAATTTCGCTTCCTCGGGAGTATTTGAAACACGATTGGCATTATTGCTAGGCTGTATGCAAGCTGCCTTACTTAACATATCATGATGGGTTGGCGAGGACTGTTGCTGATGATGCTGCAGCTGTTGCTGTTGCTGCTGCTGCTGCTGCTGCTGTTGTTGTTGTTGTTGATGTAGATGATGTCTTTCTAAAAACATATCCAAAGTTTTGGCAACATTTTCATTGTCCATATGGCAGTCGGGCTGTGAAGGTGAAGCCATTTCAATATTTTCTATGAAATTATTATTATTAACGCTGTTGTTGTTATTATTATTACTATTGCTGTTGCTAATGTTGTTTGTATTTGTAGTTGTTGTTGTTACATGACTACTATTATTCTTTTGATAGAAATCATAAATATTATGCATGTTGCTGGTATTACTAATGCTACTACTGCTACTACAGTCCATATCTATGGCGGTAGGATGATGTTGTTGATGTTGTTGTTGTTGTTGTTGTTGTTGTTGCACAATATCCTTATTGTTGTTGTTGTTGTTGCCGCCCGTAGTTGAAGTAACCGTATCCATAAGATTTTCTTGTTTTATATTCGTTTTGGTATCTTCAATGGGTTTAAAGAACAAATTCGCGGTCAAATCATTCATATGGACATTGGAACCGGTGGGCGTTAAAGGTGTGGTTAGGGGGGGAGTTATGGCTTCCAAGGCATTATCATTTAAGTCGCCCTGTTTAATGAGTATATCCAAAACATCAGTAAGTTTTTCCGATTTTATAGCAGCCTTTAGGGGTTGTTTCTGCTCATTAAAGGCATTAAAATTTTCATTTCCGTTGACGTTGCCGTTTCCATTGCTATTGTTGTTGTTGGATGTGGTACTGACGGGTTCTTCTTTAATTTTTATTAAAGGATTCAATAAATTGTTACAATTTGCTTGTGGTTGTTGTTGATATTGTTGCTGCTGCTGCTGTTGGTGTTGTTTTTCTTTCAATTGTTTGGTGGCCTCTTCATACTGTGGCGGTGGCGGAGGTGGTGGTGGTGGAGGCTGTAGATTCTGTGGTTTTATGTCCAATTGTATAATTTGTTGCTGTGGCTGTAGTTGTTGCTGTTGTGGTTGTAATAATGGCTGTTGCGATTTATGTAATTGCTGTTGCTGTTGTTGTTGCTGATGCTGCTGTTGCTGTGCTATTAAATTTACTTTTGTGTCATTTACAGCGTTTCCGGTTATTTGTGTTGGGCCTGTCGTTCCCACAGGCGCCGCAGCCGCAGCTGCTATGGGAAAGACAATGCTTGGCAGGGAATTTGTCCGTTGATGACCATTTAACAGTTTCTTAGTGGCCGGTGTTGCATTAGCCAAACTAATATTGCCTATCGTATGGGCAGTCATATGCTGATCGTTAAGACCCACTAGGAAAATCGTTTGATTTCCCTCATTCCATACCAGACCCAAATTGTTGTGGGTCTTGGTTAAAGGCAATTGATTGGCCATAATAGTGGCGGTATTGCCCGGTGCAGTTGGCACTAAGCACGTGCCTCCGCCAGTTGCCTTTAGAGTTGTGACATTTTTCATTTTTAATTTATCCTCCAATGCTTTGGAAGCATTAGCGGCGGCGGTATTTGTGGTCGCGGTTGTAGTGGTTATAGTGGGTCCAGATGGAATGAGTACAGTTTGTGTCTTTTGTGTGAGTAGTCTTAGCTGAGCCTGGGCCTGTGCCTGGGCTTGTGCCAAAGCCTGTGCCTGAGCCTGTGCAGCTGCCGCTGCTGCTTGAGCCTGTTTTTGCTTTTGTATTTTAGCCTCCAGCTGCTGTTTGACCACCATCTTTTGCGTCATTACCGGTGTGCTGGGGGTGGTAGTTGTATTAGAGGTTGAGCTGTTCGTATTTTGTGCTTGGGATGTGCTTAAATTGTTTATGATTTGTAACTGATTGTTGGGCTTTTTATTGACTATCGGTACTGGCACCACTAGCGATTTCATCGGATTACAATTGGTTTTAATAGTAACTTTGGCCGGCGGTGTAACAGCATCTTTAAGCTGCGATTGCTGCGTCAGTGTTAAAGTCTGCTGTCCTCCCATGGCATTATTAAGTGGCCTAGCGGCTGAGTTTCCAATTGGATTTGTGGTGGTTGCTATCAAAGTTATTTGTTGTGTGGGTAAAGCATTAACCAACTGCGCTGTCACAGTTTGTTGCTGGTATAAATGAGGATTTCCCATTGCCTTTGGCAACATTCTTGCCATAGTTTGCTGTTGCTGCTGCTGCTGCTGCGGCTGCTGTGGACTATGAAACTGTTGCTGTTGCTTCTGTCGTATTTCCAACAACTCCTGCTGTGATTTCTGTAATTGTCTTTGTAATTCATCGATTTTTCTTTGTTGTTCTCTTAACAATTCCTCATTGGTCAGTATTATAGTGGCCGTCTGTGGTTGTGGTTGTACGACGGTCTGCAAGGTCATTGGTTGTGGCGAATCAACTTGTTGTTGTACCACATCCATCTGTTCTTGTTCGGGTTTGGGTGAATTTACCTCAGAGTGATCCATAGCCTCCACAGTTGTTGTATTGTTCTCAGTAGTACCTGTGGCAGCAGTAGTGTTAGTAGGCTGGTCTAAGGCTTCCAAAGGCAAATACGGTCTTAAACGTTCAATTAACTGGGGTTTGGGTCCTGACACAGGCAAATTACGTTTTTTCAAATGCATTTTCAAATCGGAAACTTTCATTTTCTCCAATTTGGTGGTGTCTGGCAAAGATGAAGCACATGATTCAGCATAACTAGTGCATGGGCTGGCCGGTATAGACGAGGATACTGACAAAGCCGGCGAAGGTAAGGGTGGAGGTCTCGGTGCAGCACAACTAACAGACCCGGTTGAAGTTGCAGTCATTATTGCAGATGTTTGACTGGTCATGATGCCAATGTCATTTTGCTGTTGTGGGTTTGGATGATTATTATTACCCGTGCTTAGGGCCACTGTTGCAGTGGAATTGGCAGTGGCCGTGGTGACTGTATTAATAACAGTGCTTACCGACTTACCCGCTGTACTCACCACACTGGATGTCGGCGTAGTAGTAGCCGCACTAGTGGCCGGTATTATGGATTGATTTTTATTGAGGGTCTCCAAGAACTTTAACAAACAATTTTGCTGTTCCAACATTAATTGATAGGACGTCTCCTCAGTGGTGCTGCAAGATTCGCTGGTTAACTTATGTGCAGCACTGGGTGGCCCTTTATACTCATGGAATTTAATGGTTCTGGCTTTAGAGGTCGGTTTTGATTTCGATTTCTTGCGATTCTTATCCTTGCCTGGTGCATCTGATTTGGCTATATGCAGAGCTGGTGACTGCAGCGACGGTCTGGGTGTCAGGCTTTGAGGCGGTGAAGATATGGACGACAGGGGACTTAACGTACTGGTTGAGGAGGCAAAAGAACAGGGCGAATTCACCATGGGCATGTAATGCGAGGTATTGGTGCCTGCCACTGACTGGCACAATTCCTCATATAAATTCGATGTTTCCTGTTTCACTTTAATGGCCGCATTATTGGGTAATGGTGGTGGTGGGGGAGGTGGTATGTAATCTGGCTTGACTGTATTCTTTTTATTTTGTGCTGTTCCTCCGCTGGCCGCTGTAGAAGTTACCATTAACTGACCCGCTGTCGTGGGTATGCTCAAGGCCACTGTTACAATGCCAGCTGAGGCTGCGGCAGCTTGCAGAACATCACTGCCGGTAGCAATAACAGTGTTAGGCTGCTGACCATCTAACCTGGGTGGCGTTTGACGGGTATCACTTTCTGACGACTGGGAATCATCTTCGAATGTCACATAACTATTGGGATGCTGTGGTCTTGTCAGTAGACCCTCACTGGTAGCTTTAAACGTTACCAGACCCTCCTTAACTATCTTTTCTATGGGTTTTTCCGTATGCAAAATATTCTTTTTGATCAGCTCCAACGGACCCGGTCGATGTTGAATTTGTGAATTGAGTTGATCAGCCAAACGGGCCTTCTTAAGCATGCGCTGCTTTTCAGCCAAACTGGGATCAATATGACATTCATCTTCTTCTAAAATATGGCGTCTTTCGAGATCCTCACGATTGGGCCTCTGTTGGATTTTGGCCTTTAATAGGTCACTGGTTTTGGCACGTTCCAATTGTTTACATTGTTCATGAATGGCGGGTGAAGTTTTTAAAGCTGTGCTCGAGCAAAAGAGACAAAATAAAAAGAGTTTTAGAAAAACAACAATAACAGTAAATTGAAGGGAAGGCGGAGAAAGAGTTAACCAGACAAAACCAATTAATCCTTAAAGTATGCTTTAGAAAAAATGAAAAAAATAAAGCCTAGCGGTATGCTTAAGGAAAACAAAGACAATATGATTTAAACAGATAATCTTATCATTCCGTGAACTAATGCCTAAGCGTATTTTTTGTTTGTTTTTGTAGCATTACCTTAAACTTTATTTTTCCTATTTTATTTTTTACTGCATGCATGCTTCATGAAATTTCTTTTTGGCAGGGAAAAATTCGTCATTTAAATGGTAATTTAAAAAGAAAATTTTTGGTTTTTTTTATTGTGAAAACGTGATCGAACTTTTAAAAATATTTCCATTGGCTACATACGAATGAAAGTGACTTCACAGCCATTATTTTTTATTTTTTAATTTTTTTCCTTACACCGTGCATGGAGGTTTCACTGGGGCAAATCTACCACGTGATATTACCATTCGGTTATTTCTTGTGCCCTTTTACGCCCTTGACTAAGTTACGACATCAGTTATTCTCATATCAATAGCTTTGTAGACTAGGGAGATAGGTAGGCTGGATACAGTGGTCTCCATACTCCGAGTCTTTCATCAATGCATGTGTTTAATTCATCCCTTATTCAAGTGGTCTTCTTGAGAAGACCGTTCTTCTCCGTACAGTTTGTGTCTTTTGTGTAAGTAGTCTTAGATGAGCCTGTGCCTGGGCTTGCGCTAAAGCCGGTGGCAGAGCCTGGATTGCTGCCGCTGCTGCTTGAGCTTTTCACCGGTTCATTTAGAACGATTCTTTCCAAACACTCTTCACTTTTACCTGATGGCTACAGTGATAGTCACTTTGAGGATGAGCATCTCCACATACAGAAACTCATATTCCAGTAATGTAGACTTACTGCCCATCCTAATCACTCGGCCGACAATAATTTCACCATCCAGATCGATCCAGTGTAGGTCACAGTTCATTCAGTTTGTCCTGCTATAATCTGATTAAAATTTAAACGACAATATTCAATGCTTTACAAGCAATCAAACAGATTTGAAGGCTTTGGATGGAGTCCTTTACGACCTACAATTGCCTGGGAGATTAAATAGAGATTAGTATAGACAACCTGCTTGATCACAAGAAATCATTTCCATTAATTGACTTAATGGTTGAAGCGATCACACTTTGTAGGTATACGCGGGCGATGATTAGATATTCTGCAAACTAATTTTGGAGACGTCGTTATCAAGAGGAAGAGGTTAAAATCATCAGACTGCGACCCGACATCATAAGGTTTTATGGATTCCTTTAGAACCACAAAATGTTTTGAGAGTAATTTAGAACGATGGCAAGGGGAAGTTTTTCTCAGTTATGGGCTTCACTGTGACCTCAATCAAGCTTAGTTATAGGCTTAATAACAATTTATAACACTAGCCTAGACAAAAATACAATGCTTCTAGTAAATTTAATTTCAATTGGACTCATAACAAAACTGATTACCTATATCTATTTGCCTTTAAATATGCTACAGTATATATTGCAAATAAAGTTATTTAAATTTGATTTGATGATACATTTTTATAGCATACTTTTAGTAGCTTATTAAAACAATTTTCTAAAGCATACTTTAAGGTTATGTTTTGTTTTTAGTTTTTATAATAAAAAATAAAACAAATTCCCCAAGACATTTTTATTAAAGTAAATGCCTTTTAACCATAAATAAAATCAAGAGAGAGAGAGAGAGAGAAACAATAAGAAAATCAAATAAAAATACTTACGTGGTATAATGCCTTGTTCAACAAGCTGTGAATGGGGTCTTCTAACCATTAATTTGACTTTGAGCGCTGCAGGATATTGGTTTTATTTTACAACCACCAGACAAGTAATTTGAACGAAGAAAAAAAGAAATCCAGCCATAATGTCATATAAAAAGAGAGAGAAAATAAAGAAATAAAATTAAAAAATGTTTGTTTGCATGGGCAATACGTTAAGCTGTGAAAAAAGAAAATTTATTCTCGAATTTATAGAGGAAATTTAACAACAAAACTTTTGGTTGACCCCAACCTCTTTTTTTAAATCATGGCCACAAAAACTGTGGGCTAAATTACAGCCAACAACATAGGCAGGTAACTAGACACTCTGCCTATATTTTTTCCTGTATCTCCTTTATTTTATCTTTTCAATGTGTTTGCATTGTTAAATCCTTAACATGGGGGTCTTTCTTATTTATGAATTAAAAATATGGCCACTAACGAGGCAACAAATTTCCATATTCATGCACTCGCCTAACAGGCAGTCTTTAAAGCTGTAATCTTGATACTGCCTGTAGTGGTGTGGTAGTGGTGCTGGTAGTGGTAAAGGTTATTGCTATGGTAGCAGGCCGTATAGTTTCGGTCTTGTTTACTACCGTTTGAAAATTTATTCTTCTTTTTTATTTTCTTTTTTGCAATAAATGCAAGCAAGACTGGGAAAAATTTCATAAAATAAAAACACATAAAATATATGCACACAAACACATTTAAAGGATGTCCTTTCAGGCTCTATATAGCACACTCACCTACACACAAATACACACACAGTTATGAAGTGTGCACAGAAATGCTACTTAATAAAATATTAAAAATAAGTTGTATTGAGCATACAGTGTAGAATAAAACTGAGAACAATATTTACAAGCAAAAGAGTATTTTAAACACATTTTTATAACTAAAATTCTTTATTACATTATCCAAAGTTCAAAGGTCATTGCTTGAAACCATTATAACATATTTCCTCCATCGATTTCATGACCTACATTGTATTAAAGGTTATAAAAAATTATGTTCTTTAATCTTAACATTAAACAAAAATTAAAGGTGAAAGGTCAAAGGTCATATAAATATAAATAAATCTTTAAATAAGGGTGACAGGTCAAAGGTCATACAAATAAATCTTTAAATACCAAAGTATATAGCAAGGGCTACCCCAGACAGAGAGAGAGAGAGAGATGCCTTAGACCATACTGACACATAACAACAAGGCTAAGAACAATTCAGAGCAAAGGTCACATGATTAAGCTGTCCTGGACTCACTATAAGGTTAGGAACGTTCTAAGTTTCAAGAGGCAAATAGTGAAAAGTCCGTAACATGGCACAATTTGCAGTATAAAGAAAGGACTCATCCATGTATAGGGTGGATGATTTAAAAGTTTAAATTTAAAAATGCAATAAAACAAAAACGGTTTGAAATTTTGCCAATTTTGGCTGCCCTGGATGGCTGCACAGTACTTCTTTCGATCAATTATCGTGTACTTTTTCAAGCGTATGGGGCAATGGCATCACGAAAATGCTCAATTGTCTCTGGTTTATCGGCATAACACTTTTCTTTAATGGCGCCCCACAGAAAATAGTCTATGACGTCAAATCGCAGCTTCTTGGCCGGACAATTGGTATCACCATTTCGGCTAATTAAAAGGCCCTCAAACGTTTGTTGCAATAAATCGATTGTGGCATGAGATGTGTGGCAAGTTGCATCATCCAGTTGAAACCAAACATTGTTCACATCAATACCATGAAGAGCGGGCACAAAAAAGTCGATTATTATGGTGCGATAGGTGCCTCTATTCACCGTAATGGTTGCGATGTCCTTGTTTTTAAAGAAATATGTGCCAATGATGTCTCCGCTCCACAAGCTGCGCAAACAGTCCCTTGTAGTGGGTACATTGGCTTCGGTAAGATCACGTTTGTTTTTTTTTTTTTGAACCCCAAATACGGCAATTTTGCTTATTAACGTAGCCAGCGATTTCGTCGCCGTGGTCTAGTAGGTAGTGTGTTGGCGTATTAGACGAAAAGCCAGGGTTCGAGCCCCAGGCCAGACATCAAAATAAAATACAAAAAGTATTTCTTCGGTGACTTCCTCTCAGCAGATTTCTGGCAAAAACTCTGAGAGTAAATAAAAATTGCCATGAAAAGTTTCTCAAAAATCTGTCGTTCGGAGTCGACTTTAAACTGTAGGTCCCGCCACTCATGTATAAAATTAACACACACAACATAAGTGGCGTGAGAAACTAGGTCGTAATCCTGACTGAAGGGTTGTAATGACCAATTATGTATGTATGTAAATATGGCAATTTTGCTTATTAACGTAGCCAGCGAGAAGAAAATGAGCTTCATCCGAGAATTCACCGATTCATTGCATTCAGTTGAGATAATATACTGAATTTTGTGGCATAATAAAATAACAAAAGTATTGCCAAATTCGAAATGGCCAATGTTTCAAATTTAAACCGATAGATGGCCCACCCATTATATCACAAGCCGAATTTACTCTGATTCGATATGGATCTCTAGTACGGTAGTATCAGATCGCCGTATATCATTCTTTACGGCGCCCTGTAGTAGTTCTCAATGAAGAGTAATTCCATTGATGGAATGTTTATTCTCGTTCTATGAGCAGCTTTCGCCCCGCTGAGTCCCCTAATGTTATCGAGTATATCAGACTGTTTCTGATCTCCACAATGAACACCAGACTTCTTTTACTATTATAAAGTGAAACATTGCGGAGTAGGTGTGCCTCTGGCTGCTCTTCCTAAAGAGTAATTCCATTGTTGGAATGTTTATTCTCGTTCTCTAGTATAAGTTATATCTTTGCGGAGCTTTTCCCTCACTATGTCTCCTGACGTTATTGAGTATATCAGACTGTTTCTGATCTCCACAATGAACACCTGACTTCATTAACTGTTATAAAGTGAAACATTGCGGAGTAGTTGTGCCTCTGGCTGCTCTTTCTGAAGAGTAATTCCATTGTTGCCATGTTTATTCTCGTTCTCTTGTATAATGGCATCTTTCTCCCCGCTAAGTCCCCTAATTTTATTGAGTATATCAAACTGTTTCTGATATCCACAATGAATACCTGACTTCTTTAACTGTTATAAAGTGAAAAATTGCGGAGCAGTTGTGCCTCTAGCGGCTCTACCTGAAGAGTAAATGTTGGAATGTTTATTCTCGTTCTCTTGTATAAGGTATATCTTTGCGGAGCTTTCCCCTCGCTATGTCTCCTGACGTTATTGAGTATATCAGACTGTTTCTGATCTCCACAATGAACACCTGACTTCATTAACTGTTATAAAGTGAAACATTGCAGGGTGGTTACATCTGTGGCTGCTCTTCCTGTCCGTCTATTGTGTTTAAACCGCTGTACCGGTTTTTTTTTTTATTAAATTGATACCAAATCCTTTGATAGTCTAGGATACAAACAATTCATACAGACGGCACTCATATAGTTGTTGAGGAAAGTGAAAAGTTTAAACCTCATCATGAAGATATGCGGCTATGAAGATATGAAAGACCAATAGAGTGGCAATGTTTCTGGAAATCCTATCGTTAGATAGACTCAAATCTGGAATTATTTAAATATGTATACAGTAGTGGTATCACAAGATGCATATATTTGGCATATATCGGCCAAATAGATCCGAAATATGTACGACATCTTCAACGTAAAAAATTCAAATCCCAATTTTGATTCAAAACAAAATTTGTTTGCGCTTTAGTTTTAATCAATTTGCAATCAATTGGCCACACTATGCCTAAGGATATCATATCATAAAGCTAATGCCTAACATACATGCATCATACATGCTCGTACGCCTGCTTAAAACATTCTATTGGAGCACGTCTATTGAGTGTCCTGTAGGGAAAGAAAACAAGGCAGCAAAACAAAACAAAACAAAACAAAAAAACATAATTTTGTCAACAAAACAATTCATTACTTGTGTTTATTGTTGCCACAAGACTGTCAGTTTAAATTAAGTTTTGTTTTGCTCTCTGCCTGTCTCTCTCCCACTCACACTCTATATGCAACAGTTTAGTTATGCAGACATACATATGTATGCGGTCAGAAAGGCTTTCATGCCAGCCATATGATAAACTCATGTCCCCAGCCGTTTTGTGTTTTCATATACAAGATGCAAAAGATTTTTTATTCTGCCTATAAACCAGTAGTCATAATACTGTCAGTGCCTTTGGCATTTTGTTAACCATTATGTGTCATACATAAGCATGTACATATGTATGACAACAACAGTCGAATTAAACTATAACGAATTGTAATTGGATAAATTGGAATTGCGATGGTGATTTAAAGTTATGGCAACGGAATGGCCGACGTTATGGCATTGGAATTACGTAGAGCGCATTCTGAGACGGAAGAAGAGAGATCTTGAGGCTGCAGAACGAGTAAGCATGTCGGCATAGGTGATACTGTCACACGTGCCAAGCGAAACCGAAACGACGATTTAGACGAAAGGAATAGTGGAGAGGCTTAGATGTCTCCTCAACTTTCGATACGCAATCCGGACGCGGATATAAACATGGAGAGGCCAAAATGACTCCACTCCGAAGTAATACCACCGTAGTTCCGGAGTGGCCACAAACAAGTCCACAAGAGACGCGGGGGGATTTAGTGGGTGAGAGCCCCACACACGGAGGATGTGACGACTTCCTCTATAGTGCGGTTAGGTACATTTACCCCTCCTCGGCGAAAAAAAAAAATGCCGGCAAATACGTTGTTAAAGATAAATCGACAGTAAAAAGTAAAATCAAATCAATATCGCCCAGGAGAATATCTTGACAGTGAGCTGACTATCATACATACAAGCATACAACTCTTCAGTCAGGATTACAATCTTAGCTTCTCACACCACTTATGTTATGTTTGTTAATTTTACACATTAGTGGCGGGACCTACAGTTTAAAGTCGACTCCGAACAACAGATTTTTCATGGCAATTTTATTAATTCTCAGAGTTTTTGCCAGAAATTTGCTGAGAGGAAGTCGCCTAGAGAAATATTTTTTCACATTTCGTTTTATTCGAGATGTCTGAAGTGCGATTTGAACCGTGGCATTACATCTAATAAGGCAAAACACTACCTATTAGACTACGGCCACGATGAGTTATGAAGCAAGATCAAATTGTCGAAAGTATTAGAAGTCATTTTAAAGAGCTAGGGATTACCGGGGAAACATATTCATAGACTAGCTAGACGTGGTATTTACAAATCATATTCTGTCATTAACTGTGTGGCTTTTAAGAAACGTAAATAAAAATACTGGGAATATTACTTCTCACAAGAAAAGGACGTAATCGTTCTAAGGTTAGGTAGATAGTTTGAAGAAGAGAACAACTAAACTGTACTTTCGACACGCAATCCGGACGCGGATATGAACACGCAGGGGCCAAAAGGACTCCACTCCAAAGTAATACCACCATAGTTCCGGAGTGGGTACAACAAGTCCACGAGACGAGGGGGGATTTAGTGGTTGAGGGCCGACACACACGGAGGGGATGACGACTTCCTCTATGGTGCGGTTAGGTACATTTACCCCTCCTCGGCGACAAAAAAAACTGCATACATATAAGCTATCAAGTAAGCTTATTATGTGCTCACCATTAAGGGAACCAGCCCTAGTTTCTATAGAAAATCTGTTTTTTTAACAACATTTTAGAAATATCAGGCCATAAGAAAGAGAAGAACTCAATCAGGTGAAAGTTTTCCACCACAAAACTTATTCACCACAATACTTATTCACCACAATACTTATTCGCCAATACACTTATTCACCACAATACTTATTCACCACAATTCTTATTCACCACAATACTTATTCACCACAATAATTATTCACCAATACTTATTCACCACAACACTTATTCACCACAATACTTATTCACCACAATACTTATTCACCACGATACTTATTGTTTCTGATGATTAGAAAATTACAGGAGGATACAGGAAACTCTTCATAAAAACAAAACTTCTTTTCAACATGCTTACTAAAGTGAATTTAAAGATTTCTATGAAATGATAACGATTTCCTCTTCAAATAATAGCCACCATTTGGTTTTTATCTACATTCACAATATCTTTTCACGCCTTTGTGCTGCAATAAAAGAAAATTATGATCCCGACAGCCATGCCATAGTCTATGCAGAGAATCATCATGGAGTAGTTGTGGTTGTCAACCATTATAATGTCCTTTTTATGGAGTTCTGAATATGAACTATAATAGTATGGAGAAGAAAATCAATAAAAAAAAAGCAAAATATGGAAAATATAAAACGATAACGATTACGATGATGGCGATGATGATGACCTTTAATGGCATTATAATTTGCATCATCCTTAAACACTAACCATCCAACCCTGCCATCTCCAGCCAACCTCCCACTGAGTATGTTAAGTGTTATGATGACATGTTAATCGAGTGCCGTTTAAACAGGTAATAAATATGAAATGATTAAAGGAAAATGAAATAAAATTATCCTGTCATATAAATAAATAAAGTTTTATTTTTATTTTCTATCCAATCAACTAATACAGAACAAATTTAATTGAAAGCACACAATACATATGTAGCAGAATACATATATAAAAATTCATAGAAAGATTAAAAGCCAAATTGGTTTTTTTCTTTGCTAAGTTTATTTGCAAATTGTCTTTACAAACGTTTATAAATAGAGGGTCTGGTTTGCAGGACCTTTAATTGCCAGTGGGTTCCTCTTCAGAACCAAATTTCTTGAATTTTTGAGGCAATTAAATGGTCAAGAATGCCAGTAGATTCTAAGAAAACATTTTTAAACATTTTTAAAGAAAGGACAGAAAAATCATGTAATAGTATCCTTTATCGTTATTTAATTAAATTCCTTCCAATATATCCTTAACAAAGTCTAGGGAAAGAAAAAGATTTTATTGATGGATGGATATTCAACCTTTCGCGTTGAGTGAAGTGGTCACTTTGAGCCTAAAGTTTATATTGTTACAAAAAAAAAAAAAAAAAAAAAAAAATTGGAAGTTAGGTACGAAATTTATATTTTTCTTCTATTTTTTTACAGTGAATATTATGTCAAGGAACGCGAAACTGAAGCTTTAAATTTTACAACAACAAAAAAAAAACATTTTAGAATAACCAGCTATCTAGCCAGCCAGTTATCCGGCCAGCTAGCGAGCCAGCTATCCGGCCAGCCAGCTATCCGGCCAGCTATCCTGCCAGCTATCCGTCCAGCTAGCCGGCCAGCCAGCTATCCGGCCAGCCAGCCAGCTATCCGGCCAGCCAGCCAGCTATCCGGCCAGCTAGCCAGCCAGCTAGCCAGGCAGCTATTCGGCCAGCTAGCCAGCCAGCTATCCGGTCAGCTATTCGGCCAGCTAGCCAGCCAGCTATCCGGTCAGCTATTCGGCCAGCTAGCCAGCCAGCTATCCGGCCAGCTAGCCAGCCAGTATCCGGCCAACCAGCCAGCTATTCGGCCAGCTAGCCAGCCAGTATCCGGCCAGCCAGCCAGCTATTCGGCCAGCCAGCCAGCTATCCTGCCAGCTATCCGGCCAGCTAGCCAGCCAGCTATCCGGCCAGCTAGCCAGGCAGCTATTCGGCCAGCTAGCCAGCCAGCTATTCGGCCAGCTAGCCAGCCAGCTATCCGGCCAGCCAGCCAGCTATCCGGCCAGCCAGCCAGCTATCCGGCCAGCCAGCTATCCGGCCAGCCAGCTAGCCAGCTATCCGGCCAGCCAGCTAGCCAGCTATCCGGCCAGCCAGCTATCCTGCCAGCCAGCCAGCTATCCGGCCAGCCAGCTATCCGGCCAGCTATCCGGCCAGCTAGCCAGCCAGCTATCCAGCCAGCTATCCGGCCAGCTAGCCAGCCAGTATCCGGCCAGCCAGCCAGCTATTCGGCCAGCCAGCCAGCTATTCGGCCAGCCAGCCAGCTATCCGGCCAGCCAGCCAGCTATCCGGCCAGCTATCCTGCCAGCTATCCGGCCAGCTATCCTGCCAGCTATCCGGCCAGCTAGCCAGCCAGCTATCCGACCAGCTATCCGGCCAGCCGGCCAGCTATACGGCCAGCCAGCCAGCTATCCGGCCAGCTAGCCAGCCAGCCAGCTATTCGGCCAGCTAGCCAGCCAGCTATCCGACCAGCTAGACAGCCAGCTATCCGGCCAGCCAGCTATCCGGCCAGCTAGCCAGCCAGCTATCCGGCCAGCTAGCCAGCCAGCTATCCGGCCAGCTAGCCAGCCAGCTATCCGGCCAGCCAGCCAGCTATCCGGCCAGCCAGCCAGCTATCCGGCCAGCCAGCCAGCTATCCGGCCAGCCAGCCAGCTATCCGGCCAGCCAGCCAGCTATCCGGCCAGCCAGCCAGCTATCCGGCCAGCCAGCCAGCTAGCCAGCCAGCTATCCGGCCAGCTAGCAAGCCAGCCAGCTATCCGGCCAGCTAGCAAGCCAGCCAGCTATCCGGCCAGCTAGCAATCCAGCCAGCTATCCGGCCAGCTAGCCACCCAGCTAGCCAGCCAGTATCCGGCCAGCCAGCCATCCGGCCAGCTAGCCAGCCAGCCATCCGGCCAGCTAGCCAGCCAGCTATCCGGCCAGCCAGCCAGCCAGCTAGCCAGCCAGCCAGCTATTCGGCCAGCTAGCCAGCCAGCTATCCGACCAGCTAGACAGCCAGCTATCCGGCCAGCCAGCCAGCCAGCTATCCGGCCAGCTAGCCAGCCAGCTATCCGGCCAGCTAGCCAGCCAGCTATCCGGCCAGCTAGCCAGCCAGCTATCCGGCCAGCTAGCCAGCCAGCCAGCCAGCTATCCGGCCAGCCAGCCAGCCAGCTATCCGGCCAGCCAGCCAGCTATCCGGCCAGCCAGCCAGCTATCCGGCCAGCCAGCCAGCTATCCGGCCAGCCAGCCAGCTAGCCAGCCAGCTATCCGGCCAGCCAGCTATCCGGCCAGCTAGCAAGCCAGCCAGCTATCCGGCCAGCTAGCAAGCCAGCTAGCCAGCCAGCCAGCCAGCTATCCGGCCAGCTAGCAAGCCAGCCAGCTATCCGGCCAGCTAGCAAGCCAGCCAGCTATCCGGCCAGCTAGCCACCCAGCTAGCCAGCCAGCCAGCCAGTATCCGGCCAGCCAGCCATCCGGCCAGCTAGCCAGCCAGCTATCCGGCCAGCCAGCCAGCCAGCTATCCGGCCAGCTAGCCAGCCAGCTAGCCAGCCAGCTATCCGGCCAGCTAGCCAGCCAGTTATCCGGCCAGCTAGCCAGCCAGTTATCCGGTTAGCTAGCCAGCCAGCTATCCAGCCAGCCAGCCAGCTATCCAGCCAGCCAGCCAGCTATCCAGCCAGCCAGCCAGCTATCCAGCCAGCCAGCTATCCAGCCAGCCAGCCAGCTATCCAGCTAGCCAGCCAGCTATCCGGCCAGCCAGCCAGCTATCCGGCCAGCCAGCCAGCTATCCGGCCAGCCAGCCAGCTATCCGGCCAGCCAGCCAGCTATCCGGCCAGCCAGCCAGCTATCCGGCCAGCTATCCAGCCAGCTATCCGGCCAGCCAGCCAGCTATCCGGCCAGCCAGCCAGCTATCCGCCAGCCAGCCAGCTATCCCGCCAGCCAGCCAGCTATCCGGCCAGCCAGCCAGCTATCCGGCCAGCTAGCCTGCCAGCTATCCAGCCAGCTAACCAGCCAGCTATCCAGCCAGCCAGCCAGCTATCCGGCCAGCTAGCCAGCCAGCTATCCGGCCAGCCAGCCAGCTATCCGGCCAGCCAGCCAGCTATCCCGCCAGCCAGCCGGCTATCCCGCCAGCCAGCCAGCTATCCAGCTAGCCAGCCAGCTATCCAGCTAGCCAGCCAGCTATCCGGCCAGCCAGCCAGCTATCCAGCTAGCCAGCCAGCTATCCGGCCAGCCAGCCAGCTATCCGGCCAGCTAGCCTGCCAGCCAGCCAGCCAGCCAGCTATCCGGCCAGCCAGCCAGCTATCCGGCCAGCCAGCCAGCTATCCGGCCAGCCAGCCAGCTATCCGGCCAGCCAGCCAGCTATCCGGCCAGCCAGCCAGCTATCCGGCCAGCCAGCCAGCTATCCCGCCAGCCAGCTATCCCGCCAGCCAGCTATCCGGCCAGCCAGCCAGCTATCCGGCCAGCCAGCCAGCTATCCGGCCAGCCAGCCAGCTATCCCGCCAGCCAGCCAGCTATCCCGCCAGCCAGCCAGCTAGCCAGCCAGCTATCCGGCCAGCCAGCCAGCTATCCAGCCAGCCAGCCAGCTATCCAGCCAGCTATCCAGCCAGCCAGCCAGCTATCCAGCCAGCCAGCCAGCTATCCGGCCAGCTAGCCAGCCAGCTATCCGGCCAGCCAGCCAGCTATCCGGCCAGCCAGCCAGCTATCCAGCCAGCCAGCCAGCTATCCAGCCAGCCAGCCAGCTAGCCAGCCAGCTATCCGGCCAGCCAGCCAGCCAGCTATCCGGCCAGCCAGCCAGCTATCCGGCCAGCCAGCCAGCTATCCGGCCAGCCAGCCAGCTATCCGGCCAGCCAGCCAGCTATCCAGCCAGCTAACCAGCCAGCCAGCCAGCCAGCTATCCAGCCAGCCAGCCAGCTATCCCGCCAGCCAGCCAGCTATCCCGCCAGCCAGCCAGCTATCCAGCTAGCCAGCCAGCTATCCGGCCAGCCAGCCAGCTATCCGGCCAGCCAGCCAGCTATCCGGTCAGCCAGCCAGCTATCCAGCCAGCCAGCCAGATATCCGGCCAGCCAGCCAGCTATCCGGCCAGCCAGCCAGCTATCCGGCCAGCCAGCCAGCTATCCGGCCAGCCAGCCAGCTATCCGGCCAGCCAGCCAGCCAGCTATCCAGCCAGCCGGCCAGCTATCCCGCCAGCCAGCCAGCTATCCAGCCAGCCAGCCAGCTATCCAGCCAGCCAGCCAGCTATCCAGCCAGCCAGCCAGATATCCGGCCAGCCAGCCAGCTATCCGGCCAGCCAGCCAGCTATCCGGCCAGCTAGCCAGCCAGCTATCCGGCCAGCTAGCCAGCCAGCTATCCGGCCAGCCAGCCAGCTATCCCGCCAGCCAGCCAGCTATCCAGCAGCTATCCAGCTAGCCAGCCAGCTATCCAGCCAGCCAGCCAGCTATCCGGCCAGCTAGCCAGCCAGCTATCCGGCCAGCCAGCCAGCTATCCGGCCAGCCAGCCAGCTATCCCGCCAGCCAGCCAGCTATCCCGCCAGCCAGCCAGCTATCCGGCCAGCTAGCCAGCCAGCTATCCGGCCAGCTAGCCAGCCAGCTATCCAGCCAGCTATCCGGCCAGCTAGCCAGCCAGCTATCCGGCCAGCCAGCCAGCTATCCGGCCAGCCAGCCAGCTATCCGGCCAGCCAGCCAGCTATCCGGCCAGCTATCCTGCCAGCTATCCAGCCAGCTAACCAGCCAGCCAGCCAGCTATCCGGCCAGCTATCCAGCTAGCCAGCCAGCTATCCAGCTAGCCAGCCAGCTATCCAGCTAGCCAGCCAGCTATCCAGCTAGCCAGCCAGCTATCCGGCCAGCCAGCCAGCTATCCGGCCAGCCAGCTATCCGGCCAGCCAGCCAGCCAGCCAGCTAACCAGCCAGCCAGCCAGCCAGCTAACCAGCCAGCTAACCAGCCAGCTATCCAGCCAGCCAGCCAGCTATCCAGCCAGCCAGCCAGCTATCCAGCCAGCCAGCCAGCTATCCAGCCAGCCAGCCAGCTATCCAGCCAGCCAGCCAGCTATCCAGCCAGCCAGCCAGCTATCCAGCCAGCCAGCCAGCCAGCCAGCTAGCCAGCCATACAGCACTATCTAATTAAAGGAAATAAAAACTCTATATATTGTATGTATATTACATTGAAAAGAAATGATAATAAAATATAAAACAAAGTATTTAAATGAGTTTAAAATTTCTGTAAAGGATCTCTCATAGTCCAAATCCTAGTCGAGAAAGTTTAACTTTTGAAAGTGTAAACGAGGCCTTCATTTCTGTTCAAATTTCTTGTGAACATTTTTTTGTCAAATACCAGGCCAACAGAAACAGGCAGCAAGCAACTGCCGATTAATAGGAATTTTCAAACGCTTATAACTCTGGACCGAGTGGACCTATTGGAATGTAAGGGGTGCCATTGGAAAGGTCTGAGGTCGTACTTTCAGATAGTATCAAAATAAAATCGAGCAGGTCCAAGTCCAAGTCCAAAAAGGCCAGAGGTTAATAGGAATTTTCAAACGCTTATAACTCTGGACCCATTGGACCTATTAGAATGAAATGGGTGCCATTGGAAAGGTCTGAGGTCGTACTTTCAGATAGTATCAAAATAAAATCGAGCAGGTCCAAGTCCAAGTCCAAAAAGGCCAGAGGTTAATAGGAATTTTCAAACGCTTATAACTCTGGACCGAGTGGACCTATTGGAATGTAAGGGGTGCCATTGGAAAGGTCCGAGGTCGTACTTTCAGATAGTGCCAAAACAAAATCGAGCAGGTCCACGTCCGAGTCGAGAAAGTTTAACTTTTGAAAGTGTAAACGAGGCCTTCATCACTCACACACACACAGTAACGGTTTTTCTGTTCAAATTTCTTGTGAAATTTTTTTTTCAAATACCAGGCCAACAGAAACAGACAGCAAGCAACTGCCGATTAATAGGAATTTTCAAACGCTTATAACTCTGGACCGAGTGGACCTATTGGAATGTAAGGGGTGCCATTGGAAAGGTCTAAGGTCGTACTTTCAGATAGTACCAAAATAAAATCGAGCAGGTCCAAGTCCAAGTCCAGAAAGGCTAGAGGTTAATAGGAATTCTCAAACGCTTATAGCTCTGGACCCAGTGGACCTATTGGAATGTAAGGGGTGGCATTGGAAAGGTCTGAGGTCGTACTTTCAGATAGTGCCAAAACAAAGTCGAGCAGGTCCACGTCCGAGTCGAGAAAGTTTAACTTTTGAAAGTGTAAACGTGGCCTTCATCACTCACACACACACACACATACACACACAGTAACGGTTTTTCTGTTCAAATTTCTTGCAACTGCCGGTTAATAGGAATTTTCAAACGCTTATAACTCTGGACCCAGTGGACCTATTGGAATGTAAGGGGTGCCATTGGAAAGGTCTGAGGTCGTACTTTCAGATAGTGCCAAAATAAAATCGAGCAGGTCCAAGTCCAGGTCCAGAAAGGCTAGAGGTTAATAGGAATTTTCAAAGGCTTATAACTCTGGACCGAGTGGACCTATTGGAATGTAAGGGGTGCCATTGGAAAGGTCTGAGGTCGTACTTTCAGATAGTGCCAAAATAAAATCGAGCAGGTCCAAGTCCAGGTCCAGAAAGGCTAGAGGTTAATAGGAATTTTCAAAGGCTTATAACTCTGGACCGAGTGGACCTATTGGAATGTAAGGGGTGCCATTGGAAAGGTCTGAGGTCGTACTTTCAGATAGTGCCAAAATAAAATCGAGCAGGTCCAAGTCCAGGTCCAGAAAGGCTAGAGGTTAATAGGAATTTTCAAAGGCTTATAACTCTGGACCGAGTGGACCTATTGGAATGTAAGGGGTGCCATTGGAAAGGTCTGAGGTCGTACTTTCAGATAGTGCCAAAACAAAGTCGAGCAGGTCCACGTCCGAGTCGAGAAAGATAACTTTTGAAAGTGTAAACGAGGCCTTCATCACTCACACACACACACACGCAGTAACGGTTTTTCTGTTCAAATTTCTTGCAACTGCCGGTTAATAGGAATTTTCAAACGCTTATAACTCTGGACCCAGTGGACCTATTGGAATGTAAGGGGTGCCATTGGAAAGGTCTGAGGTCGTACTTTCAGATAGTGCCAAAACAAAGTCGAGCAGGTCCACGTCCGAGTCGAGAAAGATAACTTTTGAAAGTGTAAACGAGGCCTTCATCACTCACACACACACACACGCAGTAACGGTTTTTCTGTTCAAATTTCTTGCAACTGCCGGTTAATAGGAATTTTCAAACGCTTATAACTCTGGACCCAGTGGACCTATTGGAATGTAAGGGGTGCCATTGGAAAGGTCTGAGGTCGTACTTTCAGACAGCTATCCAGCCAGCTAGCCAGCTATCCAGCCAGCTACCCAGCTATCCAGCCAGCTACCCAGCTCGCCAGCGATCCAGCCAGCTATCCGGCCAGCTAGCCAGCTACCCAGCTATCCGGCCAGCTATGCAGCCAGCTAGCCAGCTATGGAGCCAGATAGCCAGCTATGGAGCCAGCTAGCCAGCTATGGAGCCAGCTAGCCAGCTATGGAGCCAGCTAGCCAGCTATGGAGCCAGCTAGCCAGCTATGCAGCCAGCTAGCCAGCTAGCCAGCTATGCAGCCAGCTAGCCAGGTATGCAGCCAGATATCCAGCTAACCAGCTATCAAGCTATACTAGCCAGCTACCCAACTCACAGGTTTATCTGACCGTAACAAAAACTGCTTTGGAATCCTTGATCCAATAGCTATCCAGGACACTAAGGCAGTGCCCAATTCATGGAGCGTATATTTGGTAAAAAAAACTTGATTTTTCAACTTTATTATCACTAATAAGCAATTTTTATTTTAGGGGGCCCTGGTTGTCTGTGACACTACACCGAGCAAATGGACAAAGTCACTCAGCATGTTTATAATTAGAATTTAATTTGCAATTGTATTGTAATTAATAAATAAATAAATAATAGATAATATATATACATATATTAATGTTAATGTTACTACATATGTTATGTTATGTTACTAAGTTAACAGTGTCTGTTAACATAACATTCAATGTAAAAAATAAAGATTATAACTTTCGTAGCTAACTTCACACACTTAAATCACATTCTAAACTTAACTTGTTTGATGGCCACATCAAATTTTATTTTATTAAACAAATAAAGTTTTCGACAATATTCCTACAGTTTGAAGGATTCTGTGGTAAAAAATAAAACGAATATTCATAGAAATCGTATGTATTTCATTCAACAAGTCGAGGTTTACTGACCCACCCTCGTATATATACATTCATATGTATATACAAAGGAGACTACTAAGCAATACCCCACTATCTCTGAAAGTCATAAAATTAATCGTTATTAGTAGAGAAAGCACTTTGTAAGTAATTTCAGTTCCTTTCTACAATGCAAAGCAATAATCAACAACAGCAACAGCAATAGCAAGAAGAGCTGATGCATACATTTGCATAAACAAATAGTTTCAGATGGACAGATACGGACAAACAAACGACCAACAACAAAGAGATAACAGAGATATTTACATTCGAATACACAGAGAGAGAGAGAGGGTAAGAGAGAAATGAAATTAAAACGATTGGAGTGAGAAAGGGAAACAGGACATAAAACCGGCGTTAATGGTATTGGCAACTGGGTTTGTATATGTTTTTTTTTATTGTTTTAAGTGTTTATGTTAGTGAGTGTGATTTTTATTGAATGTGGGCGAGTATTTCTATTAGAGAGGGGATCTACAGTGAGTGGCGAGCAAAAATGGATGCATCTTGCCACATTCTTAATAAAACTACTATAAAAAATCCTAAATAAATAAGGAAAATTAAATAAAACGTCAGGTATACTCGTATATAACATTTTTTGATATATTTTTTGAAGATATAAAAATGAATATAAAAAAATTAAATGTATTTCATTTATTTGCTAAAAACTTAAACAATTCAATTATTCCACTTCTGCACGTATATAAAATTTTTAAATATTTATTATTTTTTAACATTTTATCCACAGTACTTTTTTTTACGCTTTTGATGCGCTTGGGTATTTGTTTTTTTGCCGCAAGGAGGGAAAATGCTTTCACCATATGTCGGACTCTCCCACTGGGTATACCGACTAAAAACCCACATTGTCTCCTCACCGGAGTATCATTCCACCTTGGAACCACGGTTGTATTACTTCGAGGTGGACCCCCCTTTTTGGCACCTGTGCCAGTTCCATCATTGTCAGCCTGCGTCCTTGCTCCGCTCTTTTCTTATCTCCTTATTCTACTGCGTCTAGGTCATATTTTTTCTTTCGCAGGACATAGTGCACAAATTGTTTTACTGTGTTCCAGTTTTCTTTGCTGTTTGTCATTTTAAGCACGACGTTTGTAGTTCTAATAATGCTGATTTCAACCTCGAGACCCTGACGTCTTTCGGCCTAGCGACTGTAGCCGAAGAAAGTCTAACATTTCCTCCTCCTCTTAAATACAGAATGGCGAGCGACATTTCCCCATGCGATGCAGGTACTCTCTGAAATATCCATGACCGGTTAGCATCTGGGTTATATAGTAGTCGTCTATTTTGCCGTTTTTTCTGTTTTTCTACACTTGCAATTCTGGAATCAGTTTCAGTGTCCACCTACCATGCCGTTCATTTTCCCAGCGATATTGCTGTATCGCTTCTATGCTCTGCGACTGTCTAGCGTTGAATATCATTTGGCGCTCAATTACTTGAAGATCTATGGGAACCACTCCAGCTATTATTAAGGCAGCTTGTGTTGATACCGTGCGATACGAGGATGTGACCGGCAAAGCTGCTATTCTCTGCGCAGACAGTAGTTTTCCAGCGCTGATCCTGGTTTCCAAAGTAGTAGCCCAGATTTCAGACCCATAAAGGAGTATACTATTTCCAGCCTCCATGAGTAACTTCCTCCTACTTGGGAGTGGTCCTCCAGTATTTGCCATCAGTCTACTCTGCTGTGTTGTTATTCTAGCTACTTTCGCTGTTGCATGCTCTATCTGCTCTGAGTAGGTCAGTTTCGAATCCAGTCTAATCCCAAGGTCCCAATCGATTTCTTCGTAGGGATAACCAAGTCGCCTATATTTATTTCGACCTCGGTCGGAATATGTCGTCTTGTTAGCAACAGCAGCTCCGTTTTATGCATGGCCAACTGCAGGCCATGAGATTCCAGCCAGTTTTTAGTGCTTAGTGCACATCATGACTTGTCGTAGTTTGCATTGAACTATTTCTGTGTTTCTACCTCTAATGACTGCCGCAATGTCGTCTGCGTATCCGACTTACAAAGTATCCTCCGGCAATGCATTTTAATGCGCTTGGGTATACTTGCCACAAAATTTTTTATGGATTTTTTTTCTGGTATTTTTCTGCATTCATCCTGTATCCTAGTCCAAAGTTCATCTAAATAAGACTGGAGCTCTTTCATATGCTGCCAGTCTTCTCTTAATAACTGCCCATACATTTTCTATTAGATTTAAATCCGGGCTTTGTGATTGCCATTTAATCAATTGAAAATTTTGAATGGGACAACCAATTTTGAACAATTTTGACGGGGTGTTTCGGATCGCCATCCTGCTGGAAAAACAGTTCTTCTTCAGGGTAGGCACTTTCTTCAATGAATTCTGGCAATTTTGTTTGAAGGATACTGAGATAGTTTTCCTTTCTCATTATATCCTCTATTTTCACCAACGGACCAACACACTCCACCAAGTAATAAAACATCCCCAAACCATCAAACTTCCACCTCCATGTTTGATTGTCTGTTTTACCTGATGCCTTTGAAGTTTGTCATGCGGCCGGTGCCAATAATACTCTTTTTCATCTGATTGAAATCGGTTAATTTTTGTTTCATCCGACCAGATCACGCGTTTCCATTCGTCAAATGTCCATATTTACCATAAGTTTTGCAAAATTCTAAACGAGCCTTGACGTCTTTATGCGGTAGAGCCGGCGCTTTTCTTATGGCGGATACCAATCCGATCCTGCGAAGTGCTCTTCGGTCTGTCCACTCGCTGACATTTTTATTTATGGCCTTTGCAGCTAGCTTTGGTATAATTGTATCCTTATTTTTCATAAGACGTTCCATAAGACGAACATCGCCATCGGTGAGCAACCTTGGTTGACCTCTAGTTATAGAAACTGGATGCACATTTCGTTATTTTCGATCACTTAAGGCCACATTGGTGTGATATTTGTAGTGCTTTTGCTATTTTTCTTGCACATTCACCTTTTTCTGTTAGAAACACAATTCTATTTTCAATTTCAACACTTATTAGAAATTAGAAGACAAAAACCGCACCAAGAATAATCATATTATTTTTTATTTTTAAATTTTACAAGATAATAAATGCAAAAATTAAAAAACATGCAACCATATTTGCTCGCCACTGTATATTTCTTTCTCTTGATTCCTCTCTCTCTCTCTCTCTCTCTCTCTCTCACTCTTTTGGTAAAATTAAAAACAAAACAAATAATCAAATAAAACCCACAACAATGAAAAACGTATTAAGAGCGTATAATTTAATACGTAACACGTAAACGATTACGTTTATTCGCTGGAATATAATAAAAAAAAACGGAATATTAAGGAAAACATGTTTAAAAATAACAACAAGTGAACGCGTTACAATCGGTGAAAGCCTACATATGGAGGGGAATGTATCGATATAACGAAACAATTCTATCGGCTGGTTAACATCGATGCTTTAGGGTGTAGAGTGTTAAAAAAGCACACACAAAAAAACTTTCATTAAAATAATGAATCGAAAAGAAGGATGGGGAGGGTAGAAAGATCAGGTCTTTATTATATTTCTAAATACGATATAGCATTACGAGCTAAAGGTTGGGAATCTTCGAAAGACATTGGTAGCCCGGCCTACCAATGTGCATGATTCACCGCAAGACTTACTCTCGGCTTGCTAAGAGCATACGTGTACTAAACCCAAGCTAGTTCGTCACTCTTTCAACCATTTGCCCACCTCCCCCCCCCTGGGCCACAATCAAGTATTACTTCGGGCGGGGGGTGGAGATTCAGCGAGTGCTGCCTTAAAATACTGCTGACCTTGCTCTTTCAGCCAATCTTTGTTGCGTCTATACCTTCTCTGCGAAAACACATACTGCATTCCAATTGTCACATGAGGTTAACATCAGGTTAACTATATCATCGGGCGTTACCTGGAATCATATTGTCCTCTCCATGCAATTTCATTGAACAACATATCGCGGGCAAGTAAAGAAAAAATGCTCCGCCGTCTCCCATTCATTACGGCATTCTGGGCATGCCTCGTCTACGTCATGACCATACTTATAGAGATATGCCCTATAACATCCATGGCCGGTTAGTAACTGTGTCAGGTAGAAGTTCACCTTACCGTGTTTCCTTTTGGTCCATTCGCCTATGCTTGGTATGAGTCTGTGGGTCTATCTTCCCTTGGTGGAATTGGACCAGATATGCTGCCATCTATCAATAGCATCCTGCACTAACTGAACAGGACTGGAAAGATCCATTCCCCTCCTTGTGTCATGTTTCCTCCTATCTACATCCACTACTAGGCTCAGGGGCAGCAATCATCAATGCTGCATCAGTAGACACCGTGCGGAAGGCAGAAATCACCCTAAGAGCTGATCTTCTGTAGACCGCTTCTATTCCCGCTCTATAGGTCCTCTTATCAATGGCCCCGGCCCATATAGGGGCTGCATATATAGCGATCGATGTCACTACCTTCATCAGTAACCGCCTCCTCTCCTGTTTTGGGCCTCCTAGGTTAGGCATTATTCGGGCAAGTGGACATGATGTCGCCGCACACTTTCCACCGTTGTACGTCAGGTGTTCCCTAAACGTGAGCCTGATATTTAATCGCCTGCTGCTTTGATATTATGCGCTCGTCACCTACCAGCGTTATTGTAATAAATTCCATCCTCTTCCTACTGCTTACAAAGTAGTACATCCGCGTCTTGTGATCAGCAAGTTTGAGACCTATTCCCGTGATCCAGCTCCTGACTATGCCAACCGCCGTATTTCTAAATACGAGTATGTATGTGTATGTGTGCGCTTGTTTAAAACGGTTTATTTACGTTTTATTATCGCAATAAACACACGGTGGGTGTAAAAAGAGCGAAAGATTTTGTTTACAACTGTAACTGTGTATGTATTTCTATGAGGGAAGGCGCATGTGAATGTGAGTGTGTACACATGTATGTGTGTGCCAGTGAGTAAGATATTTGTTTGTTTACTCTGTTAATTTGTATGCATTTAGTGGCCATTTTTATATGGATTTTCGGTATAAATTATTCTGCGCGTGTACATTTGCAGCAAGTGTGTTTTATTTTATATCCGTTTCCTCATTGTTTTCCCTTTGTTGCCGTTTGCTCCAGTGATGGTATTTAATTTGTTGTATGTGTTTGAATATACGTATGTATCTTTCTACGTCATACATTTATATTTATTTAATTTGTATGTATCGTCTTCTTCTATTCATTGGCGTGTTAAAATAAATGCCGTTCAGCATGTTCAGGAAATGCTTTCATTTCAATCTAATCTTTTGACAATCTCCGAAGGAAGGCAATAAATACAGGATAAAGATTTAATTTAAAATGAATATGATAATCAATGTTTTGTTTGTGGAATTTGTGGAAATGGGATGAGGGGGAAGAGGTTTGTATGTTTTAATGATTATTTTTATTCAATATCATGTAATATTAAGCAGTAGAAAAGACATAATATGACATAGCAGATTGGCGAAGGCGAATGCCTAAAGATATTTTAAAATTTCGAAACGTATTCATTGAAATTGCCGTAGTCTAGTAGGTAGTATGAGGTCAGAATCTCCAACAAAACGAAATATGAAAAAATATTTTTTAGGCGACTTCCTCTCAGCAGATTTTTGGCAAAAAAAATTTGAGAGCAAATAAAATTGCCATGAAAAAGTTTCTCAAAAATCAGTCGTTCGGAGGAATCGAATTTAAACTCTAGGTCCCACCATTCATGTATGAAATAACAGACGTAGTATAATTTGTGTGAGAAGCTAAGTCGTAATCCTGACTGAAGGGTGACCAATAATGTATGTAATCAAAGAAGATTTTTATTTCATGTTGTTATACTCTTAGTTTTATTGAACGGGAGCCTATTAAGACAGGTCTGGCGTTAGAGCAAAACGAAGTGTATGTTGTCGATAAGCAGAGACATGCAACGTATTGGATCCCAGATTACGGCCGATAAATATCTTTTCGATATAGTCAAGGAATTTATTTATCTTGACTCCACCGTTAAAACACAGACGTTCAACAGAAACAAAATGAAAATAAAGTCCCAATTTTATACAAAACTGAGGTACTTATTATGCCAGTCAGGCACACATATATGCTGGAGAATAATATGAATAGGGATCCTTTACAAAAAAAGTAAAATACCCTGCATTAAGTATTGCAATCAATGTTACTAGACGGCGTTAAAACTCTTATATAGGCCAACGCTAGACGTCGGTTAAGTTTGACAGATTCAGATTATACATATAGTTTTGAAGGTGAGTAAAATATCTGAAGAAATACGCCATTTTGGTTCGTCCTTTTTTCCGTTAAAGCGGAAGAAAGACGCCTCAAAAATATCACGCTGGCTATAACTTGAGTGAACTATTGCCCTTGGAGAGGGACGCTCCTGAATTCCAACCTTTATATCAGATCAATATGCCCTAGGGAATATGATTTAAAGACGAAAATATTATTGAGTAAAAACGAAGTATATGTTGTCGACAAGTGGGGAAAAGCGGCGTATTGGATCCCAGATTACAGCCGATAACTATACCTTCAATATAGTCAAGGAATTTATTCATCTTGCCTCTACGGTACCATACAAAATAATATCAGTCTGGAATTCAAGCGCCGATTCACTCTTGCCAACAGGTGCCATGATGGTCTCTTTATGGCTCAGAAGCATGGGCACTAGTAAACACTGATGCAGCAGTATCGTGGGTATTCGAAAGAAAAGTCCTACGTAAGATCTTCGGTCGAGTGCGATTTGGCAATGATTTCCGCATTCGATACAACAATGAGCTGTATGAGCTGCTCAACGATGTGAGCGTTGTGCAGCTTATTAACATCTAGAGGCTGCACTGACTCGGCTATGCCATTCGAATGGAGGGGTATACTCCGGCGAGACAGTTATTTGATGTGAGGATTTGCGGAGGTCGGCGAAGAGGACGACCTTGTTTGATTTGGAAGGACCAAGTCGAGGAAGCTTTGTCAGCGATTGGTGTAACCAGCTGGCGAAGACGCGCAAGAATCAGAGGCGCCTGGAAGCATGTGCTGAAGCAGGCCGAAATCCGTTAATCGGTTTGTTAATGGCCACTTACGTAAGTAAGTGTTATACTTCTTTGCGGTAATAGTTCGAGCACTTCGTAAAGAATGGTATTTTTAACTCATACACTCAGAATTATTAATAATGATCCAACAAAGCGAAGAACAAGTTATTCGATAACTCCAAAGGAATATCGATAACTCCAGAAAAAATGCTCTGCATTTGGTGGAATTTTTTTTAATCGCCTACCTTTTGCCAAAAATCCCACAAATTTTACGATATGCCTCGATATGTCTCAATCTACGAACAAAATGTAATTGAATGCCATGCGATTTCCTGTAATTTACTGGTGAATTGTTTAATTAGCCTTAATTTTATATTTTAATTTCTGTGTTGTTTTTTATCTCTTTCTTTTTTTATTTGCCTAACGTAACGAAATTAGAAACTCAAGCTAGTTATGGAGGCAAGAGGAGTAGTACGCAAACAAAAAGGCCTTATGCCTTTTGAAAGTCAAGCTCAGTTTACACCCAGTGACGCCAATTCAACAAAAAAATATGAGAAAAAGAAGAAACGAAGGCAAGAAGAGATTTTTATTTATTTAACGTATAATTTTTGTGAATCTTCTTGTATCTCTTCCAGCTGTTGGTGTAAAAAAAAATCACAAAAATTCAAATGAATGACATCGTTAACAGGTCCGTAATAGGAGCCACTAATTATTATCGTCATCATTATCATTATCGTCGTACGTACATAGTTATCGTATTATCCTTATTGAGATAAACATGAGGAATTTATTTTTGAATTTTTTCTAAATAGAAGAAGGAGGTTGTTAAACTATGTATATGAAAATAATTTTAAAATGCCATGAACCTTACAATTCCTTGGTTACAATAGCAGATATTTTTAGAAAATATCATCACCATCGTTATCCATGTGCTTATAACACAAGGATTTCAATTTCAAATTTAATGTAAAGAGAATTTTCATTCATTTCTTTTGACAGATTTTTTTTCCAGGTTGTAGACAGAAAGTAAACAACAAACAAATAAATCAGTTTAATTTCTCTTGAGACTGGAAAGAGGTAAAGTAAAAAAAACACCAATAAAGAGCATTGATTTCGATTCGACTTTCATTTCATTATATTATTGCAGCACAGTCGATTCTTTTGAAGGTTAGGTTAGAGGACGTGTACATCTCAATTAAAGCAAGTACAGTACTCGGAGGTCGAATTGGCCCTTTGTACAACGTCCTAGTTTCTCATACCACTTATGTTGTGTGTGTTAATTTTATACATGAGTGGCGGGACATACAGTTTAGAGTCGACTCCGAACGACAGATTTTTGAGAAACTTTTCATGGCAATTTTATTTACTCTCAGAGTTTTTGCCAGAAATCTGCTGAGAGGAAGTCGCCGAAGAAATACTTTTTGTATTTTACTTTGATGTCTGGCCTGGGGCTCGAACCCTGGCTTTACGTCTAATAAGCCAACACACTACCAACGAGACTAAGGCGACTTTAAAAATGTTTTTTGATAATTTTTTTTTGCACATTTTGAGCAGTACTTCGGCTTTAAGTTCAAGAATGTTGGTTTCCCATGACACCAAGATAGGAGACAATCCGCGTAGACACGATGTATCATGTAGTCCCACAAAAAAAAAAATTAAAACTTTTCATACAATCCAAAAATCGGTAGCATTCGTATCTCAGTAAGACCGCGCTTAGCGCAATTTTATTTACTCTCAGAGTTTTTGCCAGAAATCTGATGAGAGGAAGTCGCCGAAGAAATATTTTTTGTATTTTGTTTTGATGTCTGGTCTGGGGCTCGAACCCTGGCTTTACGTCTAATAAGCCAACACACTACCTACTAGACTACTGGACATGGTGTTCCGAGAGTTTATTTTCTGTGTTCGACACACCGCCAACTCAATATTCAGACAGCGAATGTCGTTACTGAGCGCCTCGTGCTTGAAATGGCCTGTAAGCAGCTAGTCTTTCGCTGGAAAAGCAAGCTGTGTCAACTTCTCTATTTCCATAGCGAAATCCTACAGCGATTAGTCAAGTGCTGCATTCGGCATTTCATTTGTTCTCTTTATTCCTCAGCAAATTATCGTTGAAGCGCTGTCACACCACCTGGTTGTCGGACAGCGTTTTTAGAACTTCAGCTGCTTTCCCAATGAAAACCAAAATGAGTTGTAGAATTTTCTCATCCTTCTACAGTTTAAACTTTAAACATCGATTGAGGTGTACTGCCAATGATGTCAGGAGATGCCTGAGACACAGCGCACAATAGTCCACCAAGTCACTCCCATTTCTTTAAAATCCAAATTAAATTCATCTTTTAAATAAAACTTATTTGGTGGGCGAAGCTTAGCATATTTATGAGCCACTCGTACTCTCTTTTATGTATCTTTCTCTCTTCTGTATCCCTTTGGTAGTTGGGCTTACACTCTGGATTGTCTGTCTTAATAAACATGTTGTATTTGAGTTATTGTTGAGCCATTATGTATGAAACTGTTGTTTACAAGGATAATACTTCCGCTCAATTTTATATTTTGTTGGTTAATTTTGTTACTGGATACGGGGGTGGGTTTATCGAGTAGGGTTGGCTAAATGTTTTAAGGAATTATTTCCTGTGTTTGTTTATTTTTTGTTTCTCTTTCTTCCTGTCTGTAGTTGTTGAGCCAGCCATCCAGCCACTGTGATTTCATTATCTAAACACCATGCACAGCTCAAAGGGAATTTATGTTTGCTTAACCAGTGCTTCATTGTTGCTATTTTAACCTTAAAGCCACAAGCAATTCTTGAATATTTTAGTTTAAAAAAACGTACAACTAAAACAGAAACTTAATTTCTGGTTTATGTTGTTTATTTTTTCATTTCTCATTACTGGATTATTGTTAAGCACAGCAGCAGCAGCAATAACAACAAAGTTTAATTGTTGAGGCGGCTTTAGGTTTTATGAGATCTTTTGCTTGACCATGTGGACTAATGGCTTTCAAAAGTTTTACTCGTACTTTTATAAATTTTTCAAATAAAACACAACAATTGCAATGAACAAAACAAAACAAAACAAAACGAAAAAAAGTTTAAAGTTTTACGTTTTAATTTTCAAAAAAGTTTTTGTCCCGTTGGTTAGTTAGAATTCCTATTTTTGATGTTTTAATTAATTTACTAGGAGGAGAGCGAGTAGAGGTAAGAAACTTGAAATGAAATAAAAATGAAATATAGTCTTAACTAACTAATATCGGGTGGGCCAACTATCGGTTTTAATTTGAATCATCGATTATTTCCAATCTGGCAATACTTATGCCATTCTATTCTGTCACAAAATTCAGTATATTATCTCCACTGAACGTAATGAATCGATGTACGCTTGAGCAACGTTGGGATTTATTGGGCCAACGCGAAACTGCACGATGATGTACATAGGTTAGGTTAGGTTAGGTTAGAGGACGTGTACTTGTCAATTAAGACAAGTACAGTACCCGGAGGTCGAATTGACCGATTGTACAACGTCCCAGTTTCTCACATCACTTATGTTGTGTGTGTTAATTTTATACATGAGTGGAGGGATCTACAGTTTAAAGACGACTTCGAACGACAGATTTTTTTGAAATAAGAAGACTTAATCCAACCTGAGTTCGATGAACTTTACTCCATCTCTCTATCCGACAGGATACACTACATGGTTATAGGCCATCCCCTAAAAAATATACCTTCTGCTTGCAAAATCTTTTAAAGGGAAACCCCTACAATCCATTAACCATTTTCTCTATCAATCATTCAAATTTTCTACATGGAAAGTCATTCCGGCAGATGATTTCTGTTTTTTTTTTTTTTTTTTTTTATACTGATATTGACCATATTGAGCCTTAAAGAGGCCGGCCGGCCTCAATTAATTTTTTTACACTTAAAATTTAAAACACTTTACACTTTTGTTGTTGGGTTTTCTATTTTTCTACGCGAATTTATTTTTGTTTTTAAGAAAATTCAATAAAAAGAATTATAAATCAACGTGATGCTGTCAAAAGTAATAAAAATACCAGAAAGAAAACGAGAAAAAAGAAATTTAAAATCTAATCGATCACGAACAAAAGAATCACAATTAAAAACTATAAACTGACGCGGTTGTTGCCAATGGGCTAAAATGATAATCATGACGTTGATCGTCGTTTGATCGGCCTACAACTTACATACGTTTACGGCGCAAAATAATTTGTTTTCTATTTCTATTATTGTTGTTGTTGTTTTTGTTATTGTCTTATTATTTAATGGCCAATAAACAATTTCATCTAAAACTGTAGGAGTGTGTATGGGTGTGTGTTTTTATAGAAGATTTTTTTATTCGCCTTAAAATTAATTAATTTTGTTGTTGTTTTCTAGTTGAACTTGTTTTACAATTGAATGCGAAATTTTTGTGGCAGTTTTGATTCCCATCCTTTTGGACGCTAATAAAGCTTCATGCCATCATGCCATCACTTCTAACGCCATTACTTTAAAGACTATGGCTGACTGATGCTATTACTGCCCTTAAGGAAGAAGCACCCAAGCAAGGAGATCTCAAAATATGTAGTAACTGGAATTGGCAGAAATATATCGCACTAGCACAGTATCTCGTAGCACTGTATCGCTTAGCACAATATCGCTTAGCACAGTATCGCTTAGCACAATATCGCTTAGTACAATATCGCTTAGCACCGTATCGCTTAGTACAGTATCGCTTAGCACAGTATCGCTTAGCACAATATCGCTTAGTACAATATCGCTTAGCACCGTATCGCTTAGTACAGTATCGCTTAGCACAATATCGCTTAGCACTGTATCGCTTAGTATAATATCGCTTAGTACTGTATCGCGTAACACTGTATCGCTTAGCACAGTATCGCTTAGCACTGTATCGCTTAGAACAATATCGCTTAGCACAGTATCGCTTATCACAATATCGCTTAGTACTGTATCGCGTAACACTGTATCGCTTAGCACAGTATCGCTTAGCACTGTATCGCTTAGAACAATATCGCTTAGCACTGTATCGCTTAGAACAGTATCGCACTAGCACAGTATCGCTTAGCACAGTATCGCTTAGCACAGTATCGCACTAGCACAGTATCGCTTAGTACGGTATCGCTTAGCATAGTATCGCTTAGCACAATATCGCTTGGCTCAATATCGCTTAGCACAGTATCGCTTAGCACAATATCGCTTAGCACAGTATCGCTTAGCACAATATCGCTTAGCACAATATCGCTTCGTACAGTATGTCTGCCAAGAATATGCAGACGTTCAATTCAGTTACAAAAGATATGAATTTGAAGAGACTAGAGATTGTAAAGCCTTGATGTCCGTTAATGGGTTTGAGGATAAACCCATCCTCAGCAACAAAATTTATGACAAGGGCTGCTGGGAGACGTAAAATGGAGGAACAAATATCTGGAAGACTCAAATAAAGAGCCAAGCCATGCCCTAATGATATGCAGGGAGGACCTGATAGTCTTGAAATTTGGAACATACTTATCAACGACACTATGTAATAAGAAGCTGTGGCTAAACACAGAATTCTGTGACAAAAGCAAAAGTGTTCGTTCACAGAGTGAAATATTCGGAATTAGAATGAGAAAATTCGAGGTACCTCCCAAATAGTAGTCTAGGCCATGAGATAATCTGAAATTTGGAACATATTTGGCAAACAAGACTAAGTAATAAAATGCTGTGGCTAAACACAGAATTCTGTGACAAGAGCAGAAGTGTTCGTTCACAGAGCGAAACATTCGGAATTGGAATGAGAAAATTCGAGGTACCTCCAAAGTGGTAGTCTAGGCCATGGGATAATCTGAAATTCGGAACATATTCCGAAACTACACTAAGTAATAAGATGCTGTGACTAAAACACAGAATGCTGTGACAAGAGCACAAATGTTCAGTCAGAGTGAAATTTTCGGAACTAAGGAGGAAATTTGAGGTACTTCCTCGATCAATGATCAATCGGTTTGTATGTGATTAACTTGAGAATAATCTGCTAGATAGTAACAATAGAGGATCCTCTGCTGAAACACAGCGTACTTGCTTACTTAATTGGAGTCATTACAGCTCTTTAGTCAGGATTACGACTTAGTTTCTTACACCACACATGCGTGTTTACTTTAATCAATGAGTGGTGGAACCTACAGTTTAAAGTCAACTGCGAACGACAGATGTATGAGAAACTTTTCATGTCTATTTTGCAATTTACTCTCAGAGTTTTTGGCAGAAGACTGCTGGGAAGACGTCTACTTATTTAATTGGGCATTACGTAACTTCTCACACCACCCATAATATGTGTGTTTATTATATCGATGAGTGGCGGCACCTACGATTTAAAGACAACTACGAACGACAGATTTTTGACAAACTATTCATGACAATTTTACAATTTACTTGCAGAGTTTTCGTTAGAAGACTGCGAGGAAGAACTTACTGAAGAATACGAAAAAATATTTGCTGGAGAAAACAACATTGTGACATAAAAAAAGACGCAAGGATATGCTATCAGATGAAAAATAAAGTGTGACACCAGCTTTCAGAAAAAAAATTTAATTTTGAAGAGAATTCAAGAAACTTCTTGTTCTCTCATACCAAAAAATGTCACTTAAAAGACCAAAAAAAAAAATTGTTGCGAAAATCTTCTTATAATTGCTATTTAAAGATAAAAGTAAAACTGGAAAACAACAATAACTACAACAAATACAATAAACAATAAACTTTTTAAAAGTACTATGTCTCCCCCCTCAGTTTAATGCTCCAATGGCGCTGAGTTCAAGAGGAAGAAGTTAGAGAATGTGAAGGGATTCGTAAAAAAAATAAGAGAGAAAATAAAATGAGAAAAAACCCTCAATACCTTTGAAATTACACTCAACCTCTCAAAAAGAAAATCAAAGAAAAACTTTAAGTAGCCGAAAGAGTAAATAAATTAAATGAGAAAGTGTTTGGGAGAGTGTTCTCGCTTCAACAATAATAAAAAATGAATGACTGGACAAATTAATCGGTCCCGAGTGCGAGTATGCAATAAACTTTGAGTAAATAATTCGAAAATGTTCACAAAAACTTAAGTGTTAATAATAAATTTGAAAGAAAAATTTCACTTGACTTACATTCTTTATTTTTATCCATTTGTGGCTGTAGAGGACTGGAATCAACAATTGCTTTTGGTGGCGATTGTCTTGGATCATAAAAATCGGAATTTGTGCCATCATCACTGCTGCCTCCCAGAAATGATGCGTTCAAACGTTCTTCGCCTAAAAATAAAAAATAAATTAAGGATATTAACAGGATAAATATTAAAAATGTTTTATTGTTTGGCTTGTTCCACAAGGCAAATAAAATTAACTGGCGTCCATAGAATACGTCGTACTAGCAGGATTAGTCTATGTATTATTGGTCTACTCTATCCTACCCCCATTCAAGCCTCCAGACAGATTTTAAAAACGCATCTGACTAGGCACCGCTTGCACCTGCAACAGCTAAAAGAAGTCGCCGTAGTTTAGAAGGCATTATGGTGGCTTATTAGACTAGAGCCCGCGGTTCGTTCAAACCGCACTTCAGACGTTTCGAACTAAACTAAATAAAATGAATAAAAATTTCTCTCGGCGACTTCCCCTCAACAAGATTTCTGGCAAAAACTCGGAGACTAAATAAAACTGACATGAAAAGCTTCTCAAAAAAATCTGTCGTTCAGTGACGACTTTAAACTGTAGATCCCCCCGTTGGTAGGTAGGTAGAATTGGCTGTCCCCTCAATGGAGTCATGAGCGGACCCATTGTGATACCACAGTTTCACATTCTCCCCTAGTCCAAGAATCGCTCGGAGCTTCCAATCAAGCTATTCATACTGCCAATATCCATGCATGACAGTTCATCCAGATAATCCATATAGTAGGCACACAGGTGGCTCTTTCTCCTCCAACCAAGTGCCGGGCATGTGCCCAGTAAGTGAAGAAAAGCCTCATTCTTCTCCTCATTTCCACAGCTTTTGAACAGAAACCTTTTGCAAGGTGTCCAAGACCAATACGCCTCGCATGCGTACCTATAATACAATGTCCCGTAATAACCTCGAAAACAGTGCTGAGTCTACTTCTTTGGAGTTTAAGCCGAGCCGGCGCGCCTCTTTTCCAGCCTTGGCAAGATTTTCTGCGCTGTCCTAGCCGTGTCCGAAGCTGCGCAACTACTGTTGACAAGCTTCACGATTGCAATGTCAATTATAAGTTTGCCGGTACCCAAAGGGATCCCTAATGTAGAGAATTCATCACAAAGTTCGACGGTCGTGCCCTCTCTGGTTGATTCATACGCTCTGCAGTTACCAGGAATATCCCTATGTCCCGGTACCCAAGTGATACAAACATTATATCCATTCGCCACCTCATTAAGACATAAGTGACAGTCGTATGACGACACTGGACGTCATTACATTAGAATCCAATGCCCTGATTGGCTTGGCTATCGAAAAATATGGTGATTTTCCGCCTGTGAACATTTTTGTCCACAATAATTTTCACCGCAGCCTGAATTGCCTATACTTCCGCTTGAAGGACGCTGCAGTGATTCTGCTATTGATCAGAATTTAAGCCCTTGTGAATTCAGTGATGTGCAGTCAATGACGCCAGGCCAACGTCAAAGTCCAAGACCCTGTATCAACACTTTATGTCATTGTTGGCAGGAACCTATAAAGTACGCTGATATCCTCAGCGACCAACCCAAAGGAAGGCACCTTTGTACTGCTAACAGTTCGAAACTAAAAGGAGCAATTATACAGGCGGATCCTGGTTGAATGTAGAGATCTGCAAGCCTCACATTTGAGAACGAACATACAGGACTTTGACAAAAGTAATCAAGAAATTCAATTTCAACAAATAAAGTTTGATGGCTTTCAATCACATTTTGAGTTACGGCTTCCAATCAAATTTCGCGCAGCGTGACCATCTAGACAAACTCCCTGAAACTGAAAGGCTTTACGGAAAAAAATTTCTGAATGCCTGATGACCAGATTTTACTCTCTTGTGATCGAAAGAAATTTGGACGATTGACTAGCTTCCCACAAGCCTTGTAGGCTATGAAATAATTTCTGAAGGCGTTGCAATGGTGAGTATATTTTTCAAAATTTTTTAAATATTCGTCGAGGACAAGACAGAAATTTCATCGTATAACATACTCAGCGTCCTGGTTAGGGGGGAGCTTGCCGTTCACAGGCAAGTTCACTCAGTGGCCTTATGGCCCATTGTGTTATCCCGTGTGAGGTAAATTCCCTTGTTATGATTCGTTAGTGGCGGCTTTAAACCACCCCGAGCAGTGGATGAAACCTGTCAGTTCCCTTAGTGGCACCGTGTGCAGTTCTTTAAACGTACTGTCACCCAAAAACCGATGATGTCTCTCCTGAAGGGCAGGGCACTCGCTTAAAAGTTATTGCATCGATTCCGTTTCCTCCACATCATGGCAGCTTCTGCAGTAATCCTGGTGGGATAGACCAAGCTTGTCAGCGAAACTGCCAATAGCGCAGTGTTCCGTTAGAATTCCTGTTAGAATGCGACCCGTGTTTCCTTGTCGAACTCAATTAGTTCCCTGGTTTTCCTACAGTCCACTGTTGGACACAGCAGTTTTGGGCCATCCACGGTTTGTTGCGTTACCCAATTTGAAAAAATATCCTTTAGAGGCACATATATCCCCTCTATTGTCTTCTACTCAGGCATTTTCGAACCCTATCGTGTCAGTTCGTTCACCCTTTTCGTTTCCCTGCTGATAAATAACCCTACATGACTTAACAGGTCAGGTCGGAGTGGTAGCTCTGTTATCACAAAGCTCACTTGAGCAGACATAGCCACGGGTGAACGCAGTCCCTGTACTAACCAAGTTCCACCAAAATCAGGGAAAAGGAAGAAGTTGGTCAGCGCAAGGGCTGCACACATGACTTAACACTTATCGGCATAATTTGGAAATTATGGACTCCAATTAAAAAATATATTTTCTCGGTAACTTCTGTAAACTTAATAACAATTTCGCACTTACCTTCGGACATATCGTCGTAGGCTTCCTGCAGCAATATAATGTCGTGAAATGAATGCTCGAAAGGATTTTTGCCACTCAAATGGGCTGATGTCAGTAGACCGTTACACGATGAATCGGAAATGATTTCAAACGTTGTAGCCGATCCGGGTGATGAGAATGTTGCCAGTAGAGAACCACCGCCACTGCTACTGCCACTACCGTTTAGGCTGTGCAATGATGGTGATCTTGGAATTACTCGTGTTATGGTTGTGGAGCCCAACGAAGCAATCGGCTGTTGTATGCCAGCAACTCGCAAAGTTAAATCACCTAAACTCGAGGGTAGTGATGCTGTTGTGGTAAGATTAATAGGTGTTTTAACCTTTGCTATGGCGGGCGTAGTTGTAGTGTTGCCCGAAGACGATTTTCCTGCAATGTGACCGTTTAAGCTTTTGTGTTTCTTTACATACGATTTCGTTAGATACTCTCCACTAGAAGACGAGGATGATGAAGACGAAGATGATGAGGAGGAGGAGGAGGAGGACGATGAGGAACACGACGAAGACGCGGATGATGGATTGTAATTTTTATTGTTTTTCCCTGATGCTTTACAGTTTAAACTTAATTTACCGTTACTATGGTTAATCGATGGCTTGGTTGACGTGCTGTTGGATTGTATTGATGTGTTCGATTTTTTTGATGAGATCGTTGAATACGAATTACCCGAACAATTCGATGTGATACTGTAGGCTGGCGATGCTGCAGACGAAGACGATGACGAACAATTTGATGTTGTCGTTAAAGGTATGGCCGTTAGAATTGTTGAAATAGTGGTTGTGGCAGCGTTACCGTTCAATTGATGCAAATGGAGTGTATTATTCTTATTGTTGTTGTTGTTGTTGTTGCTGTTGTTCCTTTGATGTTGCGTCGTATGCAAATAACCGGTTGTTTCAATTGTAATGGGCGTTACACAGATCGTGTTATTCAATAAATTAATACCGTTTGCTAGATGAGATGGTGTTGTTGTTGTTGTTATTGTTATGCTATTGCCGTTACAAGTTGTTGTTGCTGATGTATTATTATTATTCGCATCGGCTGCTGTAGTGATTAAAGCGGTAAGATTATTGCTATTATGTTGGTGGGGTATATGATTAAATTGATTAACAACAGTTGCTGCTGCTGCTGCTGATGATGATGATGTCGCTGACGCTAATGACGAAGATGATGTTAATGTTGGATTTGTGCTGCTGGTCTGTGTTTGAAACCAACTGGGAAAACTGCCTTTGAGCGTGTCAATAAGATCCTGATCGAGCGTTAAACGCCACGATACAGGGCCGTCCACGCCGTGCGTAGACTCTGTAAAGAAAAGGAAAATGGAAAAAAATTCATTAATTTTTCGGATAATTGCAAGATAAAAAAAACACTTTTTTTCTTAATAGCCCGTGTAATTAAGTATGAGCGAAGTGCCTACACCGTGTGTTTAATGAAAAAAAATTTTTTTTCTATGTTTTCAAAAGTAATTAAAAAATCTTAAAACAAAACAAAAATAAACAAATCGTTTGTGTGAACATGAAAAACTTTAGGTTTTCATTTCAATTTTTCATCATCGACATTATCGTCACCAGCGTCATTAACATTATTAATGAACAACAACAACAACAATACTTTAAAGAGCAACATTGAAAAACAAAACAATTAAAACGGGCCGGGCCAGAACAGACCAGACACACATTTCATTTGCTAACTGGGTTAGTTGGCAACAAACAATTTTTTCTTCACTTAATTTTCATGAGAAACAATAAGAAAAACTGAAATAAAAAATAACAATATTTACTGTGAAAAATACAAAAACAATTCCGTTTTTAAGGGCATCTTAAATTAAAATTTAAAAAAAAAACATTGAAAATAAAAAAAAATATTTTTAAATTTATTTTAAAAAATATTAAAGACAAAAATGTTTTAAAACACAAACAAATTTTAGTGTGTCGTTATTTATTTTTTTTATTTTTTTTTTTTTGTGTTTTTAATTTATAAACACAATATTTTATATTTTTATGTTTTTCAATCATCACATCCCATTCATACGATATAGAAAAACGGCTGTTTTACATAATGATTAAAACCATGAAAATACTCGTATACATTGTATATCTTTAGAACATGAAGCTATAGACTTGAATCTTATACAATAGAACGATAACCCGCAATCGATTACTATGTTTGTAATCCGAGATTGAACATTCAAGATCCTGAAGAATATAATCTCCCAAGTATATCGATTTATATAATTGATGACGCAGAGCACACTGTCTTCGAATGCGCAAGCTGGCTGAGCTATCGCTCTGTACTGACGTCAATAGTTGGAACGATCACAGCCGCTAACATTGTCGAGTTGTCATGATTGCGAGTAGTGGAAATTGGTGGTGAATTACGTAGAGCGCATCCTGAAGCGGAAAAAGTGAGATCTTGAGGCTGCAGAACGAGTAAGCATGTCGGCATAGGTAATGCTGTCGCATGTGCCAAGCGAAACCGAAGTGATGATTTAGACGAAAGGAATAGTGGAGACGCTTAGATATTTCCTCAACTTTCGACACGCAATCCTGACGCGGATATGAACATGGAGAGGCCAAAGGGCCAAAAGGACTCCATTCCGAAGTAATACCACCGTAGTTCCGGAGTGGGCACAAACAAGTCCACAGGAGACGAGGGGGGGGGATTTAGTGGGTGAGGGCCCCACACACGGAGGATGTGACGACTTCCTCTATAGTGCGGTTAGGTACATTTACTCCTCCTTGGGGTAAAAAAAAGTACATCGATCTATAATCCCTTATTGCTGGTTGTTTATTATAACTCTTTAGTCCTCGACCTAGCTTCTCACACCACTCCTGTTATGTGTGTTAATTTCATCCGCGAGTTGTGGTGTCTACAGTTTAAACTCGTCCTCGAACGCCAGATTTGAGAAACTTTTCATGATAATTTTAGTTACTCTCAGAGGAAGTCGCCGTTTATGTTCAAGATGTCTGAGCTGGGATTTGAACTATTGGCTGGCGTTTATTAAGACACCACATTACCTACACTGGTCTTTGGCTTACTCTGTCTAGTTAGTTACAGACATAATTGGTCATCACAACTCTTTAGTCAGGAGTACGACCTAGCTTCTCACACCACTCATGTTATGTGTGTGTTAATCTCATCCATCAATTGTGGCACCTACAGTTTAAACTCGTCTTCGAACGCCAAATTTGAGAAAGTTTTCATGGTTATTTTAGTTACTCTCAGAGGAAGTCGCCGAAAGAAGTATTTTTTTTTTCATATTTCGTTTATGTTCGAGATGCCTGAGCTAGGGTTTGAACTTCTATCTCGCTTTTATTGAGGCACCACATTACCTGCACTAAACTTTGGCTTACTCTGTCTAGTTAGTTACATACACAATTGGTCATTACAACCCTTCAGTCAGGATTACAACCTAGTTAGGTTAGGTTAGGTTAGAGGACGTGTACTTGTCAATTAAGACAAGTACAGTATCCGGAGGTCGAATTGACCCATTGCACAACGTCCTAGTTTCTCACACCACTTATGTTGTGTGTGTTTATTTTAAACATGAGTGGTGGGACCTACAGTTTAAAGTCGACTCCGAATGACAGATTTTTGAGAAACTTTTCATGGCAATTTTTATTTATTCTCAGAGTTTTTTTTTGCCAGAAATCTGCTGAGAGGAAGTAGCCGTAGAAATACTTTTTTTGTATTTTGTTTTGATGTCTGGCCTGGGGTTTGAACACTGGCTTTACGTCTAATAAGCCACCACACTACCTACTAGACTACGGCGACTTCATATCCATATCATTCCCTTATCATCCAATGTCATTTTCTGATAATCTCACGTCCTAGAACCTATCCGTGCCGTCATATTTTATTTATCAAAAATTTTCAACTGACCTCTTAAAATTCAATCGTAACTACCACTCTATAATACTTTCATTGCTAATTATCTGCCAATATTTGAAATTTTCCGCAGAAGAATTACGTTTTACTCCATGGCCAATCTAGCAGCTCCAATGATAAAATACATCTTGTGGGAAAAGAGTCGAAAATTTTAGATTTTGCATTAAGATTATTTATTAGGTCCTAGGTTCCTTTTTATATTATCTCCTGCATATCCAGGTCGCTGGACTGTCTGTTTTCCAAACCCCGCTCCTATTATATATGCATCCATAAGTCGTATGTAAAAAAACTGAGTCAGCATTGCCTCATATGACACAGATTGCAATCCTGGATTCTCTGAATATAAACGGCGAGATATGATTCAGTATGGTATCGTTTCCAAACCAACTGTAGCATCTAGGCACTGTAAAAATTTTACTGAGAAATTCTTAACGTATATATACGTAAAAACATTGACTCTGAACTCAAATCTTACCAATACGGCATAACGAAGTTGTATTTTCAATTTCTTCAAGATAGTATCACACTCCAGTTTATTACATTCCACTGAATCAATTTCAATACATCGAATGGGCCATGTTTAAATTGGGCTCGGTGTAAATTTGGACCATCGATCATTTCGAATCTGGCAATACTTATGCCATTCTATTCTGTCACAAAATTCAGTACATTTATCTCCACTGAACATAATGAAACGATGTACGCCTGAGCAATGTTGGGATTTATTAATTGGGCCAACGAGAAACTGCAGAATGATGTCGGTTTTAGCAAAAAAAAAAAAAAAAATCTCTTCGGATGAAGGTCATTTTCATCTTGATGGGTATGTTAATAAGCAAAATTGTCGTGTTTGGGGCTCGGAAAAACCACACATGGTCTTACAGAAGCCAATGCACCCATCCCAAGTGACTGTTTGGTGCTACTTGCGGAGCGGAGCCAATTTTTCTTTGAAAATGAGGACCACTTAACCATTAAGGTCAATGGAGTAAACTAAGTCGCCATAGTCTAGTAGGTAGTGTGTAGGCTTATTAGACGTAAAGCCAGAGTTCGAGCCCCAGGCCAGACATCAAGACAAAATACAAAAAGGATTTCTTCGGCGACTTCCTCTCAGCAGATTTCTGGCAAAAATTCAGAGAATAATTTAAATTGTCATGAAAAGTTTCTCAAAAAAAAAATCTGTCGTTCGGAGTCGACTTTAAACTGTAGGTCCCACCACTCATGTATAAAAATTAACACACAACATAAGTGGTGTGAGAAACTAGGACGTTGTACAATGGGTCAATTCGACCTCCGGGTATTGCACTTGTCTTAATTGACAAGTACACGTCCTCTAACCTAATCTATCGCACCATGATAACCATGGTATTGATGTGAACGACGTTTAATTTCAACAGGTTGGTGCAGCTTACCACATATCTCATGCCACAATCAATTTATTGCGTCAAACATTTTATAACCGATTAATTGGCCGAAATGGTGATGTTAATTGACCGCCAAGAAATTTAGGAGCCCTCCTCTGATACACATTTCTTTGGATAATAAAAGTATAAAAAAATTTAAATTTAATCAAAAAAAAAATATTTTAAAAACTCAAAACAGTTATTGGTCATTGTAATTCTAAATATTTAATTTTATTTTATTTTATTTATTCCTTTTGATTACTGTCCCGGCCGGCCATCGACAAAACCAATTTTGTTTATTAAATTATTAACAAATTATTACACAATAATTTCCCAATATAGCCTGCCTGGTGTTATGCATTCATAAAAGTCATGTACGAAAAATAAATTAAAAATCCATTTTAAACAATACATATGTACATAATACAAAATTACAACAACTGAGTAAATAAACAAAAAAAATATTTCTAATTAACAAAAAAGGGGGTGGGAGTTTAATTTAAAAACAATAAAATATTCTTGCTTTGAAAAATCAAATTGAATTCCAATTAAATTTATTGAAAAAAAAAACAAAAAGAAAACATTAAATAATAATACAATAATAGAATAGAAGAAAATAAATTTAAAATAATAAATAAAATTACAAAACCCTATAAAATGAGTTTTTGCCACGCTTCCTAAATACTTGAAAGATTAAGAAGAAAAAAAAATACGAAAATATTTAAAAAAACTTGGGATTTTTTTTTGTATGAGTTTTCTTTAAGGTTTTCTTTAAGTTTTTCATACGCATATTAAGATGAAAAGAAAACAATTCAAAATAATAAAATGAAAATCGAAAACGTAAGTAAAACATTCCTTTAATATGTAGAACCGAATAAATAAAACATTTTGAAAACAGAAAAGTACATAGGTTAACAGGCAGATGGCGCTACAAGTGCTTAATCTATTTAACCTGAACCTTGAAAAGTCATGTGTAGAATTTTAACAGCTGTAGACCTACTAGATTGTGTGATAAAACATTTTAAATTAAGCTACTTTTGTTGGCTTAAAGGAAATGAATAAAAATGAATTGCCGATAATAAGGGTTAAAGCCAAGGCTTGGCTTCTATATACACCAGTTACTAAAGTATACATACGGTTAAAAAATTTCAGAAATTTTTGAAAAATCTTTATAGCTTCCTTGATCTTAAGACGGTCTTTTGCATTGGTTAAAAAATTTTTGAAATTGAACTGAATTGTGGCCCTGCACAGGCCCACAAAGGTATGCATCCGATTTACAAATTTCACAAATTTCTGAACCAATGCCAAAGACCGTCTTAAAATCGAAAAAAGATGTCAGACAATTATAAAGATTTTCAACGAAAACGGATTGGTTAAAAAATTTCTGAAATTTGTTATCCGTATGTATACTTTTGTGGCTGAGTGTATATAAAAATGAATGTGTATTTGTTTGTATGTTTAAAGTTTATAGACGACGAAACGGCTGAACTGATTTTCTTGCATGTCTGGAAGGAGTTATAGGCTACTTTTTATGTTGAGCGTTCAAATGAGCGAGGTGCCACGCCCACATATACTACATTACCTACTATTGTAAGCTAATAACAAAAGGGCTATATTGAATAAACTATAACAGCAAGATACCGCAAATTTTGTACAAGTAACTACAGTTTCATTATAAATATTTTGGACAAAAATGGGCGAACTAGCAATAGTGGGTGTGTCACCTCCCATATAAAGTAAATATGAAAATCTGTATATCTGAAAAACTGTAACAGCTAGAGTCCCCAATTTTTGTACAAGTAACTACAGTTTCAATATAAATATTTTGGACAAAAATAGGCAATCTAGCAAAAGTGGGCGTGACTCCTCCAATATAAAGTAAATTATAAAATCTACATATCTAGAACACCAGAACAGTTAAACTATTCAAATTTTGTACGAATATCTAAAGGTTCAATATGAATATTTTTGTTAAAAATGGGCGACCTATCATTAGGGGGCATGGAACCTTCCATATAAAGTAAATACTAAAATCTGCATAACTGGAAAACTTTAACAGTTGGAGTCCCCAGCATCATATATTATTATCCGGCATGCTTTAGACTGGAACTCACAAGAAGCTTGGCTTAGCTGACAAAGGTTCTTGGCATAGAAGTGTGAACGATAATTCAAGTTAAAGGCAGATGGAAACAATATCTCGAGAAATAATAGTTAATTTAAAGAATTTTAAAGAATAAATGCTACTCAACTGCTGAATTGTTTAAATGAATTATAAATTTGGAAACACTTCCTCCTAATTAACCCTGCTTAAGACTGCTACGTTAAACAATTTTTTGGAAAACTTAATTCATTTATGGATGTGATTTCTTTCTTTCTCTGAAAGATAATAATGATAGAATTTAATTGAAATATACTGTCATCAAATGAAATTAGAATAAACCTTTAAGAAAAATTGCGTAATTTAATTACTAAATAAATAAATTTTTTAATTTCGATGGGGGGTAGCGAAGCACACCGGGTATTAGCTAGTAATAAATATTATTCGACCTTTGTACCAAAAAAAAAAAATCCATCAATTGTACCAGAAAAATCATCAGAAATGGTCTGATATCGCCATAGGCTAATAAGTATACAGTGTGTTGGCTTATTAGGCGCGTGACTGTGGTTCAAACCCTAGCGCAGGCAGAAGCAAACAGAAGTACGAAAAAAAAATATTTCTACGGCAACTTCCTTTCGGCAAACTTCTGGCAAAAACTCTGAGTGTAGAGTAAAATTGTCATGAAAAATTTCTCAAAAATCTATCGTACAGAGCCGACTTTAAACTGTAGGTCCTGCCACTCATGTATAAAATGAACACACACAACATGGATGATTAAGGAAGCTGGGTTGTAGTCCTTACTAGAGATTCGAAAGACGAAATAGGTAGGTAAGAAAAGTGGTTTGCTAAATACAAGTGAGGCGAAATGAGCACCAAAGACAAAACACGCAATGGACGCCCTAGTCCCCCTGTCTTCATGGTATTGATGTGAACGATGTTTGCTTTCGACAGGATGTTGCAAATTGCCACACATCTCATGCCACAATCGATTTATTGCTTCAAACGTTTGATGGCCGAAATGGTGATGTCAAATTGCCGGCAAGACAATGCGATTTGACACCGTCGGACTATTTTCTAAGGGCCGCCGTTAAAGAAAATTGTTATGCCGACAAACCAAAGACAATTGAACATTTGAAGACCAACATTCGTGATGCCATTGGCGAGTGAGATAAGGTTAGTGCTGTGTTTCTAGTGGATTTTGAATAGTTGTCTGAAATATATAGCATCAGACCATAGAATAGGGTAATCGAGTAACCATTACGAATGTATCTTTTCGTTCCTTCTCGTAGTATACATATATTTGCTCAATCGCTAACAATTTTCATTAAAAATTCCTGCGTAATTTTCTGTGTGTGTATACAGCAGATAATTAGTGAAACAATTGTAATTACGATTGCATCGACATTCGCTCATTAGCATTGAAATCCGAAAACAAAATTTTGTGGCATGAAATGTACATGAAATGAATGGAATATAACAACAACAGCAACAAACAATTATTTAAGCATGGTATGCCTAAAGGCTTAGAGAGGACTGAGTAATTTTACACACTAAATTGCTTAAAAGAAGTATTAAAAATGAGTCAAGCAAGACGATTATTATAGGCAAAGGCATGGTCGATTGGATCACTAAATAAACGACTGACTGACTACTAAGTGGTGATTGTAGTGAATTCGATTCCTGAATGAAAAACAAAAACAAAATTTTTTAAATTTTCAATGATGCAACAGCCACTGCTGCAAAGTTGCATCATAAAATCATGAGTGCAAGAAGAAGAGCAGACTTATTTTTTGGCACAACAGATTGAAAGAAAAATAATGATTTTAAAAGCCAAAAAATTCTTGGGATTAAATGCATGGCTGGCGGGCTGACAAAAGTTTAGTTCGGGTTACAAACAAATCGACACATCTCATCAACGGTAAACAATAATAATAATAACAACAACAACAACAACAACAACAGAAATATGTTTAAATATTGAATAATAATGGCACTAAAAATAATGCTCAATTACATAGCCATGCTACAGTTGTGAAGAGAAAACTAGCATAGTTTTTCTGCAAAAAAAAAAATTAAAGGAAAGTGTACCATGTGTTGTGAAATAAATTGCGTCAACGGTTCTAGACTAAATAGAGCCTCGTAACAGATCGTTCGAATTTAGGTTGTTGAGCCCTAAAAAATACTTTTTTCTGACAGCAAATTTTACTACCACACTTGTTAGGTTAGTTCCCAGTGGTAGTTTTAATTAAAAAAAGCTTACTTAAGCATGCATAGCGGCCCGTTGTGAGGCCACAGTTAAGCGAAGTCCCTGCACTGACCAAATTCCACCAAATTAAGGAAGAATTTGGTCACCGCAAGGCGTTGCACAATAAAAGTGGAAAAACCAGCCTGAAAGTTCTATAGCCGATAACTCCGTTAAAATACATAATTGGTCTTTACAACCCTTCAGTCTGGATTACGACCTAGTTTCTCACACCACTTATGTTGTGTGTGTTAATTTTATACATGAGTGGTGGGACCTACAGTTTAAAGTCGACTCCGAACCACAGATTTTTGAGAAACTTTTTCATGGCAATTTCATTTACTCTCAGGGCTTTTGCCAGAAATCTGCTGAGAGAAGTCGCCGAAGAAATACTTTTTGTATTTTGTCTTGATGTCTGGCCTGGGGCACGAGCCCTGGCTTTACGTCTAATAAGCCAACACACTACCTACTAGACTACGGCGACTTAATGTTGAGCCCTAAAAAAAATACTTTTTTTTACAGCAAATTTTGCTACCACACTCGTTAGGTTAGTTCAAAGTGGTTGTGGTTGATTACAAAAAGCTCACTTAAGCACGCCTAGCGGCCCGTTGTGACGCCACAGATAAGCGAAGACCCTGTACTGACTGAATTCCATGAAATAAGGAAGAACTTGGCCTAGCGCAAGGCGTTGCACAATAAAAGCACGACTATCCTACGCTGAAAAATCAGCCTGAAAGTTCTATGAAGGAAGCTATATTCTTGACATCAATGGCCGATAACTCCGTTAAACTGGCAAGAAATGGAGAGCCAAATAACCTATCTCTGTACCTGGCTAGAGATGGACATTGACAAAGAAAGTGGATAACAGAGTCCTCAGATTCAGCAGATCTACAACCACGGCAGAAGTCGCTAGAGGGCAGCCGCAATCTTTCTGCGTTTCTTGCCATAACACAATGACCTGTAAGCATGGCTACTGTGACCGCGATGACAATACATTCAAGTCCGAGTAATCAGTTGGCTCGCCTTCTATCCATAAAGAGCCAAGTAAGTCTGGCAGTGGAGCAAGATTCTTCACTGACCCAGGAAAGGTTGGCATTCCGCAAGAATTTCCGCTTAGCGGCTAATTTAACCGAGGTAGGTTAGTTTAGGTTAGGTTAGAGGACGTGTACTTGTCAATTAAGACAAGTACAGTACCCGGAGGTCGAATTGACCCATTGTACAACGACCTAGTTTCTCACGCCACTTCTGTTGTGTGTGTTAATTTTATACATGAGTGGAGGGAACTACAGTTTAAAGTCGACTGCGAACGACAGATTTTATGCCGAGGCATACCCAAATCTACGGACGAGGGTTCGGGAAGGAGTACACCAGCTCTGGCGGGCTCATCGGCCCTACACATATTTTTTTTTTTTGGAGCACAAAATTAATACGAAAAATACAAAAACAATAGTAATATTAGAGTATGAAAGGCTTTATTTGCTACCTGCCTCAACTCAAACCAGGCTAGTTAAATAATTACCACAGGAATTCTAGTCAAATTAATGAAACCAAAAAAAAGCAAACCTAATAAAAATAGATTTCAAGAAAAAGAAAAAAAAAACAAATTAAAAATAAATAGACGCGCCAACTTATGTCATGCCATGCCTCATAAGATCTTTGAATTTTTTTGTTTTTTTTTTTCTTCATTTGTTTTTAATTCAAAAAATAGCACAGAATTTACCGAAAGCAAAAAAAAAGTACCAAATAAAAAAAGAGTACCAAAAATAAACGCTAAAATTTGTTTTATTTTTGTTTATTTCAAATAAAATTAAAATTGTTTTTATATTGTTGTTGTTGTTATTGCATTTAAATTGTTCAAATTTAAATTGGAAAACAAAAAAAACACAAAAAAATTCACTTGTATTGCATGCAGGCAGAGGTAAGTATATGCTAAACGTCTAAACTGGTCGCTCGAATTGTTATTATTTGTGGCGTTAAAACGTGCGACATGTTGAAAATAGAATATCTTTCAGGTTTTTTTTTCTGTTTTTGTTTTCGTTCATGCTTCAAATAAACTGTCATTCGTTTGAAACGCCAAACGGCTTTACCAAACAAACGAAAAGAAATAGCGAGCAGCACATCAAATAGAATTTCCACCAAAAACTCGTCTTTAAAATGTACGATGCGACACACACATTAGAAAGGGATTCTCTTTTAGAAAAAGAAAAAAAAAACACCAACAAAAATGAAAAATTAAAAATAAGCAGCCGCATTTTGCAATTGACAAGTGAATGTCATTCATTCAAATATTTCGGTAGAGAAGATCGACAAGTCGTAAGCATTTACTAGCATACGACTGACTGACTGAGTGACTGACTGACGGACTGACCGACCGATTGACTATTCTCACAGAGATATCATGGGTGACAGACAGAGAGACACTGTTTGAGGACGCGGACGATAATAATAAAAAAAACAAAAAGTGTGGCACATGATTTTTGTTTCTAAATTTTTATTCTCAGAAATCCAAATTCACTGAAATATGTAATCAAACACTAAATATGCACTATATACAGTGGTGGAGAAATTAATAGCAGAACTAGCGTAACATAGCATTCAAGAGATTTTTGTTTTATTTACAGGCGGATGATCACTATGGCTACCTTCTAAAATGTTAGTTGCTTTGTGTTTGAACAAAGTATCGTGTTTCATAATGCCGCTGTACAAAATTGTATAGACAATGTATTCTATTTCAAAATGTCGTCAATGTGTATTTTTAACGCAGTCAAAAAGCAATCAGGCATCGGATTTATAGTTGATGCATTGTTTCGTTACTTTGCATATCTGCAAAGTTTATATACAGAAGTAGAAAACTGCATACAAACTTTGTATTGATACATTTTGGAAGGCAGCGTATTTCTGCACTTTAAAAAGAAAGCATGTATCATGTAATGAGTAACGCCGGCGATTGCCGGATACAAGTTTAATCCACGATAGTATCAGGAAACAATGAAGCACAAGCCAACAATGATTAGGTCCTGTAACGCGTAAAGCCGGCAATAGGCGGATACAAGTTTAATCCACGTTAGTATCAGGAAACAATGCAACACAAGCCAACATTGCTTAGGGGTCGTGTAATGAATAGAGTTTTCGAGACTTATGCCCTTTGAAACCTTAAAATATGTTATTTATTTAAACCTATAGTTGGGTTCGCCAAACATACAGTCAAGAAAAAAGTCTACATACAGCGGTATATGCATGTAGACTTTTTTCCCGGCGATTTTTTTTTTTTTTTTTTTTAAATTAAAAAGGTGTTGTAGCGTTCTTCAAGACAGTCACAATTAAGAATGTTTGAAGACAAAATCGAATATAAAAAATAAAACAGAAATTATTAGAAAAAAATTCGGAAAAGAAGTCTACTTACAACGGTGTATGTAGACTTTTTTCTGTGACTGTATATTCGAAGTTTAACAGTGGCATTAACTGATTGGTTTACGCGACGGGGTAAATAGCGCCATGAGACACCGTTTAGAGAGCTTATCATAGCTCTGCAACCGTAGAGGGACATGTACAACTTTAAGTCAGATCGTCGCATCTAAAACAGTCCCCTGGTGCAATGCATGGTATTCCGGAGATGTTGGAACCAAAGTTAAAAAGATCGCACGCCGCTTGTTTTGAAGGCTTTTCAACCTTAATACAGCCGAGTAGAGAGTAGTGCAATACAGCAGGCATAACATAAGCGAATAGTGCCAGTAAGCTGTACTTACTAGAAACCAGTTTAAATACATTACCCGCCCCCCTGCTGTGAACTATACATACATACATACTTATATACATAAGTGGCCATTACAACCCTTCACACCACTCATGTTGTGTGTGTTAATTTTATATATGAGTGGCGGGACCTACAGTTTAACGACAGATTTTTGAGAAACTTTTTCACGGCAGGTTTATTTACTTTCAGAGTTTTTGCCAGAAATCTGCTGAGAGGAAGTCGCCCGAAAATTAATTTTTTTTTAGAAAATTTCGTTTTGATGTCTGACCTGGGGTTTGAACCTTGGCCTTTCGTCTAATAAGCCAACACACTATCTTCTAGACTACGGCTACTGTATGTAAGTGTATATTCACTATAAGTCAACTAAAGAGCCCACAAATTCTCAAACATCGCCGAGAAGATGCCAAAGATTAATGCTACAAGAGCTACGACAAGCTCGTCTAAAAAATCTACGCTACAGAGCCAAATATGCCAAGAACTGACGACACGGAATAATTAATGATTTCGACAAAAAAAAAGGCTGTCATACAAGCATTGAATTGTACTGTGAAAAGAAGTCCGTTTTACTCACAAATGCAATTAATGAATAATGAGGGCAAGGCCTGTGCAAAAACAGATTAAAAAATTAAGGTTATGTTGGCCCAGAGTCATGAGAATTGACTCTAAAAATCGTACGATCATTTGAAGTATTCCTTCAGTTGTTTGCACATTTTGTAATAGGTAATGGGTAGTAATTCTAAGGACTTCATAGAGATAAATAAAACCCTGGCATATAAAATTCCAAGGCTTTGACTGACGAGACATTTCAGTTCTCAAAACTGTGGTAAACACATGCAAGGACTTTCAGGACGTGAAGCCACGGTTCAAACCCCAGCGGGCTAATTCTGGCAGTCGTATACGAACGAATTTTTACTCTAACGTGCGAGTGTTTTTTAGTTTTGAGATTCTCTTATTCTTTATCGAGTAAAGTGTATCGAAATTTCTAATGATGGCATTCGATAATGTGTGACCATTCGAATGCCACCTTGTGAGTTTAAAGCTTTCGAATTAACGTTTTTCTGCTGTAAAGAACAATATAAAAAAAATTTAAGTAACAAATTTATAATAATTTATGAATAAAAAAATTAATTGCAGTATTTCGATGGCTTAATATAAAAAAAGGCCTAACTCAATTTTTTTCAAAATAATGTTTTTTGTTTATTCTGGTAGGCAAATGTCAGATGCACAAAAAAAATAAAAAAAATTTCAATGAGAGATTAAATGTGTTGCTGTTTCTTATTAAAAATTGTATTAAAATTTTTGTTGTATCTAAAATTTTACGGATTTTATTAAGTTTTTTTCTTCTCCTGTAAAGTAACCAAAAATCGAGTTAGGCCCTTTTTATATTAAGCCACCGATTTGTAGGTCAAAACTTTAAAAATTAATTATACCCAGAAGGAAATTCTTGGAAATTTCATGGTTAAGCATTCAGAATTGGTAAAGAGTATTATACCAAATACTTCTCATGGAAAGGCAAGAGCTAATCAACTATGGGAACAGCTCACAGCTAAGCTAAGCTAAGGGTGTAAAAATGTCCAAACTTTTGGGTCTTCAAAAACATCAGCAGGCAGCCCAAAACAGAATTGCGACAAAGAAAATGTTACCACAACAAATTCACCAAAAAATAGTATTCCTGACGTATCTCCCTGCTGTTTGTCGGATTATGAAGAAGACAAAATGGAACCTATCATGTCCTCTTTTATAGAATTTGAAGATGATATTGCAGAAGAAACTTCAGCCCCAGCTAATAATAGAGTAAAACCAAAATATATTATCCATTATACGAAATATTACAATTTTAATAAAACTTTTCTTTCTTGGATTAATTAAATTTCATTTATTTTTTGTAAGAAAACATATGTTTATTGTTTACAATTTTTGCATTTTAGTCAGTGCTGTAAAACGAAATAATTAACTCGTTTCACAACACCTAAGCAACAAATCGATTCGTTTCGTATCGAGCAACATGATCAGAAAATTTCTCACTATCGAAATTAATTTCTATTCGAAAGCAATTTCGATCACAACTGCGAGAATTAGACCCCAGGTCATACATCTCCAACGAAATGAAGTACGGAAAAATATTTCTTCGGTGAGTTCCTCTCAGCAGGTTTCTACCAAAAACTCTGAGAGTAATTGAAAATTGCCATGATACGAAATTCTTAGAAAAGTGTACGGTAAGAATGCTTTAAGTAAACGCCAAAGCCAGAAGTGATTTGCTTGATTCCATTTAAGACACTGTGTACGACGATCAGTCACTGAAATGTGTGCATGAAATTTTGCAATACTGATGGATTGGCCCATGGAAGCTGTTGTCATCGCATTGTCGATGAGAGTTAAGAATCATTTAAAGACAACTGGCCCCTCTCACAGTGGTTCAATTAAACACTACACAGAAATTGTACAGTTTTGAAGCAATCATTACGAGATGTTGTTCAAAAGCTATACTGACGGCAAACAAAATCAGGTCCATTATGACATGTTTTGTGGGAAATAAAAAAGTCACAGGATTTTTAAAAATCGATACAATATTTTTGACATTTTAAAGGTCCCCATTACAGCCCATATAACAGAGCAGAAACTATTTATCGATAAAGATTATTATCTGCCTTCAGTAATATTGAATATCCTTTAACATTATCTATACAGAGAGTATACTTATGCATTCGCTTAAGCAGTTGTTTTAATATTAATTGTTATCGATTAGTACCCGCCATATTCCTGCTCTCCCAAACCCAAACCAAAAAAAACACAGAAAAACAGAAAATATTTCAAGTAAATTCCAAATTTTCCTTTCAAATAATATTTCTTCGAAGGACTTTAGATTGTTGTTTTTGCAAAACAAATTGTTTGCAATTAATTTCGATGAATTCATGAATTCAGTTACAAATACGCACAATTTGCCCAAAAACTTTAATAAACAGGCAATGGAGAACAGGCCTACAATACACATACAGTGGTGGCCTTATAATTAGAAACGATGTTTCTGGAACAGAGTTCTCTGAAGTGACGAATCTAAGTTTAATTTGTCCCAATCTGATGGAAAAACGTATGTAAGACGTCCTCCAAGCAAAGCCTTTGATCCCAGGTACACAGTGAAAACAGTAAAACAAATTAACAAACATACATGTTGCTAAGTCGTTTCTAATTATAAGGCCACCACTGTACATAAACAACAATATCGATTATGACAGAATTTAAATGGAAATCATACGTCAAATGGAGCCAATTAAATAGGAATTGTAGAGATGAATACGCTCTGCAAAGCATACTTTCTCTAACAAGGTTCCACTGTTTGTTTATATAATTGTAACTATTTCCTGTGCAAGTGTATATGTGTGTGTGTATGTTAAACATATGAAAACGGAAATGTTGTACAAATACACACATGATTTCACTAAACACACTCACAAGCACTCACACCCACACAAAATCCCTTTTTGGTAATCCTGTAATCCCAAATCATTGATGCATAAATGAAAATATTTTTGTTTTGCTATTGTTGTTGTTGTTGCTGGTGTTGTTGTAGGCAGGATATGTTTCTCTCTATTAACATTAATGATGGCAACTGGGCCATGTGCTATTTTGTATGAATAAGTAGCATAATTAATAAGCCTGAAATTAGTTTTTCATGCATCGAGGAGAAGTAATGACCGCAAAGGACCATTTAAAATGGAATTTTCAATTGCGTTTAAAACGCCTGCAATTCCTTAATTCGCGTAACATTAGGCTTTAACATGTGTTTTTTCTCTGGACTTTTTAGTTCCTCTGGAATAATTAGCGTCACCGGTCATAAAAAACACATTAGGTTCCCAGCGAATTGTAGGGCTTCAAGAGGTATTTTTAATTTCAACTCACTCAAGATACTCTCTAGCCTCTCAACTTAGTTGTTCGTCTACATATATTTTTTAGGCTAGCCCAGCAGGAGACCAGAGAGTTGAGGTTTAGGTCTGAGTGGTAGCTCTGATTTCACAAAGCTCACTTGAGCACACATAACGGCCCGTTGTGATGCCACGGGCAAACGCAGTCTCTGACCAAGTTCCACCAAAATCAGGGAAGAGGAAGAAGTTGGTCAGCGCAAGGGCTGCACAGACCAGGGAGTGGCTGTCTTTTATCGGCATTTTCGTCGTATATCATTCTAATTTTCGCTAACAAATATTCCACGAATAGAACCTGATTAATTTTAGTCTGCAGATCTTAGTTTGCTAACTGGTTGCACACAAAACATTACCTAGTTTGATAGATAGGTTTGAGGACGTACCTAGCTAAAATGGTAAAAAACAAAAACACCCAGAGGACCCTGACAACAAAGAGAAGAAAATGTCCTTTTTAAGCATCTGTATGCCGTCGTAGTTTATAATAATAATTGGTCATTACAACCCTTCAGTCAGGATTACGGCCTAGCTTCTCATACCACGCATGTGTCTGTTAATTTTATGCATGAGTGGCGAGACCTGCAGTTTAAAGTCGACTCCGAACGACAGATTTTTGAGAAACTTTTTCATGGCAATTTTATTTACTTTCAGAATTTCTGCTAGAAATCTGCTGAGAGGAATTCGTCGAAGAAATCCTTTTTTTTTTGTATTTTGTATAATGTCTGGCATGGGGCTCGAACCCTGACTTTACGTCTAATAAGCCAACACACTACCTACTAGTCTACGGCCGTCGTAGTGTAGTGGGTGTTATTAGACGTGAGATCACGGTTCAAACTCTGGGTCAGACATCAAAAGCAAAACGAAATATGAAAAAAAATATTTATTCGGACACTTCGTCTCAGTAGATTTCTGGCAAAAACGAGAGTAAACTCCAAGAGGCAACTACAGGAATAAGCAGCTCTTTTTTCTCTCTCACTTGGACAACTGTAATGTGATCTCAGTTCTTATTGGATACCGCCTTACAGGAAGAAATAGACGTCGACTAGGCGCCTCTGTCATTTAACATTTAATATGTCACTGTGCAGCACTCGACTGTACTGGGTATCCCAGTTTTAACAGCCCTAACGGGACTGTATGGAATTAAAATAAAAAAAAATCGTATTGGTGACTTGATGCGGAATACTAATGGGTCCGCCATCTAACGTTTTTTTTTCAACTAGTGCTTATTTCGTGAATGGTAACACTTAGCTCATGTCTGATTTGATGTCAGATAATTTGTTGTATCCTTCCGCTGAATGAAAATGGTTCGGTATATGCTTGAACAACGCTGGGAAATATTGCGACATTACTTTGAAAATCATGGTAATGTTGCTGAATGTGTGCGAAAATTGCGTACGGATTTTGGAAGAAGAGAAGTACCGTCAGCTCCGTATGTTCGTTGTCTTGTGAAAAAAGTGAAAGAAACTGGCATCCTCCTCATCGATAAACCAAAGCGTGAAAAGCCAAAAACAGTGCGTACACCCGAGAATATTGCTGCTGTGGCAGAAAATGTGCATGAAGCGCCATCAACATCAATTCACCGTCCTTCTCAACAATTGAACATTTCGGAGACATCATTGAGACGAATTTTGCATAAAGACCTTGGTATGACGCCACACAAAGTCCAATTGGTTCAGGAGTTGAAGCCAATTAACCATCCAATGCATTTTCGCTTCGCCAAGTGGGCCTGCGATCGTCTTACAGAAGATGCCGATTTTGGCGAAAAAAAATCATCTTTTCAGATGAAGCTCATTTTGATATTGGCGGGTATGTAAACAAGCAAAATTGTCGCATTTGGGGCACAGAAAAGCCGCACGCATACATTGAAAATCCGACGCACCCAAAACGAGTCACTGTTTGGTGCGTATTTTGGTCCAGAGGCATATGGCGATCGTTATCGGGCCATGTTGAACGAATTTTTGTTCACAAAAATTGAAGAGGCAACATTTGGTTTCAACAGGACGGCGCTACGTGCCACACAGCCGAAGCTACACTCGATGTTTTGCGCCCTGTTTTTGAAGATCGCATTATTAGCCGCAGAGCTGATGTCGTTTGGCCAACTCGGAGCTGCGATTTGACACCGTTGGACTATTATTTGTGGGGTGCCGTCAAAGATAAGTGTTACGCCGACAAGCCAGAGACAATTGACGCTTTAAAGGACAATATTCGTGAAGCCATTGGTGAAATACAGCTGCACACAATCGATAATGTGCTTAAAAATTGGACCGATCGTGTAGGTTACAGCATGGCCAGCCGAGCCAGCCATTTGAATGAAATTATTTTCCGTTATTAACCGGAAGGAATGTACTTTCAAATAAAAAAAGAAATTTGAGAAAATATTCAGTAGTTTTTTTAAAGCATTTTCAAGAAAAAAGTTATATGACGGTCCCTATATTAGCAATAATGTACGTCAGATCCTTTTTATTTGCAATACTGAATGTGTTTATTCAGGAAACTTGCAGAAAGCGCAAGAAAACAAAAAAAAAGATCAAATTATGATAAGAAAACTTTTAATATTGGAAGGCAGAATGATAAGAAAAATAATAATAATAATATTATAATAATAATAAAATAATAACAAGGCAACTTCTAGAATGTGTCAGAACGTTTGAGTCGCATTATAAATTGAGAGTCAAAAAAAGGGGAATAAAAATTTTAATTTTAAATATAAACACACCTAATACTACCCATGTTTACACTGACATTTAAAATGGAACAAAGCAATCAATTCAGCTTTCAGTTACTACTACTGCTGTTCAACGCAAAATCTTATTAATGAGCGACTTAAAGGTTTAATTAATATTTTGAGGAAAATTCATTGCAAACAACAATACATAGAAAGGAAACTCTTAGGGAAATTACATGTGTAAATATTACTTCGCATACACACGTTTATATATATATATGCTTCTTTGCACAAATACATGGCAAATATATGTACATACACACAGTAACAATTAAGAAATTCTAGTTTTTAAGCAGTCTTGTATAATGCCTGCTGAAGTACGAGTATATCTGCGTTAATGCCGTTGGTGTTGCTGATTTGCAGATGTTGATTAGAATGCCGCCGTATGATAAGAAAGGCGTCAGTGTGTGTAAGGCATCTATTCATACATATATAAGTGTTATTTGCTTTTGGGGCAAATTTATGTAAATCTATAATAATTTGTTGAAATAATTATTTTTCTTTTCTTCTTTGGAATACAAGTAAAACATTACACAGTAATACGGGAAGTTCATGCGCAAAGTGCTGTCAATTAAAGAAGAATGAATGATTTTAACTTCTTCTTTAGTTTGCATTAGAAATTGAAAATTTTACTTCCTTGCAAGATTTGCTTTCTACGACGTCTGACAGTCTCCTTTTTCTTGATAGGAAATATAACAGAAACTCGTTAAAAATTCGAAAAATTTCTACGTATTTCATCACTTTTAAAAATAATTCTTTAAAACACGTGTCAATTTTTATAGTTTTTAAAAAAGAAAACTATTTTTATTTTATCATTAAAAAAAAAAATAACTTAAAAAAATCCCGGTTAAAAATAAAAATTCACGGTATTACACTGTAAACCATTTTAGAAAATACACATTTTTAAAACCCAGAGATGTAAAAGAAATCATTCTTCAACAAACAAGTCAACCAGAAACAATAAACACCTATTATGCCCACCACTAAGAGAAAATATGGCAGTATAAGACAGAATCAAACAGCTTTTGTTGCGCAATATCAACTTATAAATTTAAGCATTTATTTATTAATTTCTACAGAAAATTTTTCGATATCTATAAATTATCTAATTAAATTTATCGATAACATAAATTTAAAAAATTTAATAAATTTAAAAATTTAAATAATCGATCGATTTATTAATTTCTACAAAAAAAAAAATTTCGATAACTGTAAATTTTCAAAGTCAATTTATCGATAACTTATATTAAGAAAAGTATATATAACGATAACCGATCGATTTAATAATTTCTACAGAAACGTTTTCAATAACTATAAATTATCAAAGGAAATTTAACGATAAATTATATTAAGAAAAAAAATTATATATCGATGACCACAATTATTTTATTAAAATTTTATTAAAAACTATAATATTTATAGAAATTTTTATGTTGACTATTTTAGAGAAAATTTATCGATATTATATATAATTCTTATATAAGATATATCGATAAATAAAATTTTAAATGGAAATCGTATCGATAAACACAACTTTAAATATAAAACACGTCGCGTTACATTAAACTTTAAATAGAAAATGTATCGATAAATAACATTTTGAATAGAAAACTTATCGATAAATAAAATTTTGAATAGAAAACTTATCGATAAATGAAATCTTAAATAGAAAACGTATCGATAAATAAAATTTTGAATAGAAAACTTATCGCTAAATAAAATTTTGAATAGAAAACTTATCGATAAATAAAATTGTAAATGGAAATCGTATCGATAAATACAACTTTAAATATAAAATACGTCCCGTTACATTAAACTTTAAATAGAAAACGTATCGATAAATAAAATTTTGAATAGAAAACTTATCGCTAAATAAAACTTTGAATAGAAAACTTATCGATAAATGAAATTTTGAATAGAAAACTTATCGATAAATAAAATTTTGAATAGAAAACTTATCGATAAATAAAATTTTAAATAGAAAACTTATCGATATATGAAATTTTAAATAGAAAACGTATCGATAAATAAAATTTTGAATAGAAAACTAATCGATAAATAAAATTTTGAATAGAAAACTTATCGATAAATGAAATTTTAAAAAGAAAACGTATCGATAATTAAAATTTGAAATAGAAAACGTATCGATGAATGAAATTTTAAATAATAAGGATATCGATAAATAAAATTTTAGATAGAAAACGTAAAGATAAATAAAATTTTCAATAGATGACTGCAATTTGTTAACAGCACCGTTTTTAACAACTAGAATGCTCTACAGAAAATTTATCGAGAATGATAAATTTCTATAAAAAACTGGAACATTAAACCACATTCGCATTTTTCTATTTATCGATACCTATAAATATTTCTTTCGATTACTTACAAAAAATAAAATCTATTTTTTATAACAATTCTTTAGCGAACATAAAACTAGAATAGCCTACATCCTATTGGAAATTATCGACAGCAAAAATTTAATTTATTGCTTTCTAAAGCAAGTACTTTGAAAATAAATACAATATATTTTCGATAACTAAACTGTTCTACGGTTGTATTGAAACTACCGTCATAACTGGAACTTTCCATGAAAAATATATTGTTATCTTAAACTCTGTCTTAAGAATATATTCATCGATAATTTCGATAATTAAGTTATTCTAAGGAAAATGTTTCGATTACTCTAATTCTATTCAAGAAATTTGATTTTATTCGATAACTGATATTTAACATATAAAGCCTTTCGATATTTTATAAAATAAAAATATGATAAATATTTTATATTCGATAAAAAAAAATTATCGATAACCGAAATATCGATAACCGAAATATTCTACAAAAAGTAAGATTTTCAAAACAAAATTTTGGATAGTTGGCTAATTCATATACAAACTCTATTCAGTTCGGATATCGTATGTTGGTAATTTATAGAAAACATCGTTTAAATTCTTTTAAACTGCAACTGCACATATCATACACGCGAGTTATGATAATGTAATAGTACTTATCATCACTGTTATAATGTACCAGCTCTAAATCACTCCATAAAGATACCGTTAAATCTGGTGATTTATATTCTAAAAATATCTTCAATTTTTATGTTTATGTTTTTATATTTTGTTATATTTAAGTTAGTCTTATAAGAACTCTTAAACAATAAAGACAATTTTGTTTTGAAGAAATTAAAATAAATTGTTTGTAATTTAAATTACATAACTGGCGCAGTCTTAAAACGAACCGAAATTTGCATTTAAATGAATTAAATAATAACTTTAGTTATTTAAAATTAAAAAATATAAAATATTGTGAAAAACATTCTACATAAAATAAAATTGTGAACAATATCGACTAAAAACTTAAAAATTTTGTGAAACCAATTTGTGCATTTTGGTGCTATTACTAAAAATTTAACAAAAACAAATATATTAAAGTGTGACAACTGAAAAACATTAAAAGAAAGTGATAAAGAAAGAACTGCTTTACTAAACTATAATTAAAAATCAAGGTCACCTTCAAAACCTATAACAAATAGATTTCAATTGTTTGAAATAACAAAAAAAATAATCATGCAGTCGAGTTGGCAATTATCGATGAACGATATTTTAAAAGATGCTCAGAGAATTCATGAGTATCGTGGTGATGACTCTTACGCTCTTACATCATTTTTAAGAGAAGTGGAAAGTGTTTTTGCTCTTGTGGACTCTAATGATGACGTGAAAAAATATATTTATCAAAGAGTGATATTAAATAAGCTACAAGGTGAAGCTCTTCATGTGATGCGAACTTTGGGGCCAAATCCAACCTGGGGAGATGTGAAGGAAGCACTTATATGCAACTTTGGAGTAAAGGAGTCATATCATCAATTGTACCAAGAGGCTTTTGAGGCAAGAAATTTTAATATTGAAAATTATTATAATAAATTAGTAAGTATTCTATGTAAAATAAATGAGAAATATGAATATGATAATAATAAACCTGTAGAATTTAGTCCAGAACATGCAGAAAAGATAATTTTAAAAACCTTTATAAATAATATTGATGTAAATTTAGCTTCAGTAGTTATTAATAGAAATATTAATAAAATTAGAGATGCTTATAACCTACTTAAGTTAGAAGGTTTAATAAGAGTTAATAACAATCAAAAGAATGTAAAGTTTTATAAAAATACTAATGACCATGGTACTTCGTCAGAAAAATTTAATAAAAGTAATAAGAGAAATGAAAATGAAAATAATAATTCTGCTAATAGAAATTCTAGATGTACATTTTCTAATTCACAGTATAACAGAAATGGTTCTTATAGCCAAAATAACTCGTATAATGTGGAAAGACGTAATGGCCCAAGTACAAGTTATAATACTGGTAATTCTCAACGAACATATCAGTCAAGAAATAATAGTTCTAACATGGAAGTTGATCATATTGAAGAAGTTGATGATAATTCTATTAGTGAAGAACAAATAAATTTTCACATGGCGGGCCACATAAATCACTACCAATAGTAAAACTTACGATTGGTAATGAAAAAATTAACACACTTATTGATACTGGCGCAACAACTTCCGTTTTAGATCTTAATAAATTACCTCAATACGAAAGATTGCGATTAAAAACACCAATTTATTTCTCATCTTTGAATGGTAAAGTAAGTGTTAAGGAAGAAATAATTACAAAATTACCTTTAGAATTTCAGGAAAATGCAACAATGTCGTGGAAGTTAGCAAAGTTTGAGAGAAAACAGTTTGATGCAATATTAGGTCAAAATATTTTGAAACCATTAGGGGCGATTGTGAACATGGAAAATGAAACTTTAGAAATAAATGGATGTACAATAAAATTTATAAAATATTGTCCTTACGATCCGGATGAGATATTTCAGTTAGAAATTATAAATAAAAAGGTATTAGATAATTTGTTTGATGGATTAAATAATGAGGAAAAGTTAGCATTAGATAATATTTTAGTTTCTAATAGTGATCTAATATATTGGGATGAACAGAATTTAGATTTTACTAATGTCATTCAACATGAGATCAAAACAGCTAATGACCGTCCGGTGTATATGAAAATGTATAGGTATCCACGTGTACATGAGAAGGAAATTTGTAAACAAATTGACCTTATGTTAAAACAGGGTATTATAAGGGACAGTAATTCGCCATATAATAGTCCTTTATGGATCGTACCAAAAAAAATGGACAATTCTGGTGAAAAGAAATGGAGGATAGTTATAGACTATCGGAAATTAAATAATATCACAATAGACGACAAATTCCCTATTCCTAATATAGATAATATATTAGATAAATTAGGTCGAGCACAATACTTTTCCACTATCGATTTGGCAAAGGGTTTTCACCAAATTCTTGTAAAAGAAGAAGACAGGTCGAAAACAGCCTTTTCTACGCCATACGGTCACTACGAGTTTAATCGAATGCCTTTTGGCTTAAAGAACGCACCAGCAACTTTTCAAAGGCTGATTAACTCGGTGCTTCGTGAACATATTAACAAGATATGTGTTGTTTATTTAGACGACATTCTGATATTTTCAACAAGTTTTCAAGAACATCTTGTTAATATAAGAAAAGTGTTTAAAAAGTTAAGAGAAGCAAATCTTAAAATACAAATTAATAAATGTAAATTTTTCTCAAAAGAAACTTTATATTTAGGACATATTTTGACTTCTGAGGGTGTTAAGCCTAATCCTTCAACGGTTGATTCGATCCTGAAGCTTAAGCTTCCTAATACTGTTAAGGCAATCAAATCATTTTTAGGTGCCACAGGATATTATCGAAAATTTATAAGGGATTATGCTAAAGTCGCATACCCTATGGTTAAGTATTTAAAAAAAGATGCCAAATTAGACACTAATGACCCCAATTTTATTAATTCCTTCGAAAAATTAAAAAAGATAATAACCGAACCCCCTGTGCTTAAATTTCCAGACTTTACAAAAACGTTCCAACTAGTAACTGATGCAAGTTTAAATGCTCTTGGTGCTGTTTTGCAACAAAACGGTCATCCTATTTGTTTTGCAAGCCGCACTTTAAATGACCACGAAAGGAATTACTCTGCAACAGAGAAAGAGCTGCTAGCGATTGTTTGGGCTACTAACTATTTTAGGCCTTATTTGTACGGAGTTAAATTCGAAATCCTTTCCGACCATCAACCTTTAAGATGGTTGTTTGTAAAGTCACAATGTAAAGAATTAAACCCTAGACTTTACAGATGGATTATAAAACTGAGCGACTTTAATCTAACTGTTAATTATTTGAAGGGAAAAGACAATCAGATTGCCGATTTTCTCAGCAGAATTGATAATAATTCTGGTGATATTAATGTTTTAAATACTTCCCCATCTTCCTCTCTATACAATAATATTGATGACTGTGCAACCATTCATTCTCAACTGGAGGAAAGTCAAAATCATATACCGATTTTGGATACAGTCGTAAACAGGTTTAAAACGCAGCTGATTTTAACTGATAATAAAACAAGAGAGGTTATGAATGTTCACGGAAATAGAAAAATCTACATTAGTTCATCCGATTTAGAGAATGACCTTGAAAGTATATTGTTGCGAAATTTAGAGAAAGGAAAAATTGGAATTTTTACGGAACTTAGTGATAATAAATACAATATTTTACAACAGAAAATTATCGATTTATTTGATGGCAATAGCTCAATTAAATTTGTAAGATGTTCCTATAATGCCATGGATATGACCTCTGAAGACGAAACGTATAAACAAATACACAATTATCACAGAAATGAAACAGGACATACTGGTATCAGTGAGAACTATGAAGGTCTAAAAAGAATCATATATTATCCAAAACTTAAAACCTTAATACAAAAGTACGTAGATAATTGTGATACTTGTAATCGATCAAAATTTGATCGTAATCCTATAAAGCCAAAATTCAAATTAAGTGAAACTCCAAATGATATTAACCAGATAATTCATATGGATATTTATACAAATTCCAAATTCAACTTTCTAACGTTTTTAGATAAATTTTCAAAATTTGCAACAGCCTTTTATTTAGAAGATAGAACCAACCAGACTATAATCGAAAAGTTAAGATTATACAAGTCTTTAAAAGGTCAGTTCGGTAAACTAATCACGGACAATGAGTTTAAAAGTGTCAATATTAAGGAATATTTAAGGAATGAAAATATAGAATTACATTTGGTAAAAGCAAATAGTCATACAGGCAACTCCGATATTGAGAGGTTTCATAATACTCTCTGTGAGAAAATTAGAATTTTAACTATTGAGGAACCATTACTGGGAATAAAAGATAAGATGAGTAAATCAATTGAGTATTACAACAATAGTTATCATTCAGTATTGAGAGAAAAACCGATTAAAGTTGAACAAGGGTATTGTAATAAAAACAAAATTTATGAAATAATAATTGAAAATAAAAATCAATATATAGGTAAAAGAAATAGTAATAGAGAAGAATATACTGAAAAAAGAGATAAGGGATATATAAAAAATTACCAGTCATTAAGGCATAAAGAACAACCTAAATTTAGATTAAGTGAATTACAAAATGTACATAGCTCGAATATAAAAAGAGAAACGAAGTATAATGGTGTTATAAATATGAATAATATTTAAGAATATCTTGAAATAATTGTGTAAATAATAACATTTAATATAATAATAATATTTTGAATTTTTGGATTATTATTTAGAGTTAATAAAAAATATTGAATTATTTAATTAAAAACATGTACGAGTACACATATAAGTAGCTATCTTAAAATAGTAAAAAAAAAAAATCATTATAATTATAATTCAAACTTTTAATTTCTAAATATTTAAGAACAATTATAACTAAGTTTTTTTTTTTTTTTTCTATATTTCAATAAACTCTGGAGAGTTTCTTATCTTTGTGGGGGAGTAGTTATGATAATGTAATAGTACTTATCATCACTGTTATAATGTACCAGCTCTAAATCACTCCATAAAGATACCGTTAAATCTGGTGATTTATATTCTAAAAATATCTTCAATTTTTATGTTTATGTTTTTATATTTTGTTATATTTAAGTTAGTCTTATAAGAACTCTTAAACAATAAAGACAATTTTGTTTTGAAGAAATTAAAATAAATTGTTTGTAATTTAAATTACATAACTCGCGTGTTTCATTAAAGAATGTTTTCTTTTGTATTTGTGTGTTGCTTCAAATGTTGACATTAAATTCATTGAGTTCTGAATATATTTTTTTTCCTGTTCGCATTTACAATTGCCAAAATTAAAGGCGAAACAAAAACCAACTAACACGCGTTGCTGCAAGCAAATACCAAAAAGAAAAATCACACATAAAGGCAGCAACAAATATTCGCATTTGCCAAATTTATTTGTAATTTTTTTTTTTTTTTCGTTTCATTTCGAATGATTTTTAGCCCTCCCAACTAACCAGCTGTGTAGCGAGTACCATACCGCCGCCATACGCCCAACGCAGCTTTATGTTTTCCGAGAACGTAATCGCAATGTTTAACAAGGAATTGCATTTAAAGAGAAAAAACGTTTTTTTTTTCATTCATATTGATACTGAAATTATATTTCCTTCTCGGTTTAAAATCAGAATTTCATTTTTTTTTCTTTCTATATTTTGAAATATTTACTCGAATGACATTATGATGCGATACAATTTCTGGGTTGATAGTTTTTTTTTTTTTTCAGGGAAAATCTCGTCAAATTAATGTTTGTTTGGGGGTTTATGATTTCCGCATTTGTTTTGAGAAAAAAAAAACAAAATACATCGAAATTTGTCAGATTTCAAGCGCAAAACAAGCAAATTTTGAAAAAGAACACTGATGTACAATATATAGGGTGGGCCATTTAAAAGTTTGAAATTAAAAATTTAATTTCTTGGAACAATTTTCGTACAATTTGTCGGGTATATTGGGTCGTATCTCGGCAATTGCATCACGAATGTTGGCCTTCAAATGCTCAATTGCCTCTGGTTTGTCGACATAACACTTTTCTTTAACGGCGCCCCACGGAAAATAGTCCAACGGTGTCAAATCGCATTGTCTTTACTGCCAATTGGCGTCACCATTTCGGCTAATTAAACGGCCATCCTACATTTGACGGAATAAATCGATTGTGGCATGAGATGTGTGACAAGTTGCGACATCCTATTGAAACCAAACATCGTTCACATCAATACCATGAAGAGCTGATAGAAAAATATCGGTTATCATGGTGCACTGGGTGTCTCGATTGGCTGTAAGGGTTGCGCTGTCTTTATTTTCAAAGAAATATGGATGCCGCTCCAAGCAGTCACTCGTAATGGGTGCTTTCATCTGCTTCTGTAAGACCACGTGTGGATTTTCTGAGCCCTAAATACGGGAAGTTTGCTTCTTAACGTACCCACCAAGATTAAAATGAGCTTCATCCAAAAAGATAATCGACATCATCGTGAAGTATCTCGTAAATCGATTAATTACGCTCAGTGGGGATAATATACAGAATGCCGTAAGTATTGCCAGATTCGAAATAACTGATGGCTCAAATTTAAACCCATAGATGACCTACCCTATATTAACATTGCAAAACAATGTGCACGACATACATATATATATATATATATATATATATATATAGTGCATGCTATTATTATATTTGACGAAATTATTTTTTTCAAAAAATATGGCTTTTATTGCCTTTTTCATTAACAGGCTTTTGATTTTTCAATTAAAAATAATTGAATTAATTTTTTTACTCAATAAACAACGAAACACATATAATACGATTTTATTTATTTATTCATTTTTAATTTATAATGACAGAATTTTATTTTATTTTCATTTTTCTTTAGTTTTTTCTTTCATGATTAATAAGAGAATTTTTATTCACATTTTATTCGCTTTTAAATTAACAATTTCACAATAATTAAATATTTGTTTTATTGCCTTTTGAAAATATGTAAATAAACAACAAATTAAATAACAACAGACCGCAGCGTTATTAATTAAAACGATTTAATTTTTTTTTGTTATCGATTTTATGCAAACGCCGACTAAAAATTCATTGACTGACTGATTGGCCGCATGGGACTGCTTGGCTGGTCACACAGTTGAATAACAATTTGTGGCCGGTCTATGTTGCATTTTCAGAAACTTATAAAAATTTAAAAACAAAAAAGATCGGTAAAGGAATGCCTACCGAAAGCAAAATGGCAAATAGAGCAAAACAAAAAAAGAGAAAAAAGTTTTACAAAATATGCAGGCTGCATACTAATTATCGCTCATGGAGGCAATTATCTGGCGAGTTTCTTACACTACGGGGATATAAATTAAGTCAAGGATATGATTTCATAAAAATCATTATTAAAATCCTACTCCAACATACCCTTTTTCAAAAAAGAAAATTAAATTTTTCAAAAAAAAATTTATCGATAACTGAAATATGTCAAAGAAAATTAATCGCTAACTTAAATATGTCAAAGAAAATTAATCGATAACTGAAATATGTCAAAGAAAATTAATCGATAACTGAAATATGTCAAAGAAAATTAATCGATAACTGAAATTTGTCAAAAAAAAATTAATCGATAACTGAAATATGTCAAAGAAAATTAATCGATAACTGAAATTTGTCAAAAAAAAATGAATCGATAACTGAAATATGTCAAAGAAAATTAATCGATAACTGAAATTTGTCAAAAAAAAATATTCGATAACTGAAATTTCTCAAAGAAAATTTATCAATAACTGAAATTTGTCAAGAAAAATGAATCGATAACTGAAATATGTCAAAGAAAATTAATCGATAACTGAAACTTATCAAAGAAAATTTATCGATAACTGAAATTTGTCAAAGAAAATTAATCGATAATTGAAATATGTCAAAGAAAATTCATCGATAACTGAAATTTGGCAAAAAAAAAAATTGATCGATAATTGAATTTGTCAAAGAAAATTAATCGACAACTAAAAACCAAGAAAAATAATCGATAACTGAAATTGGTCAAAAAGGAAAATTCATCGATGTTCAGCGGTAATGTGTGTTTTTAAATTATTTAACATTTGCAATGAAATTTTTATTTTCGAATTTTAATATAAAAAATAATATTTTTAATGTTTAAACAAATAAACAACAAAAATAACAACAATAACCGTGCAAATACAAATGATAATCGTTATAAAATAAAAATTTGTGTTTTTGACATGCGTAGGCTGTGATTTATAATGATTAGAGGTAAAGCATGTGAGTGTGTGCGAACTTTTTTATAACGTACTGTATTTCGAAAAATAAAAATAGGTGAAAAACAATTTGTTTCAAAAAAAGAAAAACAATTATACAACATATTAATTAATTTGTATAATTAAAATTTATAAACAAAAAAAAAAAATCTTGTTAAATAGTTTCTTTTTTCAAAATATTTAAACGAAATGCAATTTAGCACGTTTGCTGAAAAAAAAACAATTTTTTTTTTTAAATTTTGTTTAATTTAAGAAATTTAAAATTCTTTAATTGTTTATATTTAATGCAAAACCTAAAATACATACGCAAACACATATGGTGGTATACAAACTAAATTCCTCGTCATTGCTAATGAATGAAAAAAAAAAAATAAAATTCATCCAGTTTCAGCTAGAAATGCCTCGCCTTTCGTGAGCAGACAGACATTTGCTTTGCAATCTGGACTTTTTCTTTTGCTAATAACTTTTAGATAATAACTATGTAAACAATTACGTTATTAATTGTTAAATAATTATAAGAATTATATATTACATACATTTAAAATATATTTTATTTATTTATTTTTTTTTTTTTTAATTAATGAAATAAACCAATTTCTTTAAACAATGACGCCGTTTTATTGACTCAACATAGGAACACGTGTTACAAAATTGTAAAAATTTAAAAATTTTACGATATTTTAATTGATTTTTAGATTTATCGAAAACTTCTGTTATCGATTTTTTTTTTCTTAAAGAGAATTCGTTTCACTGAAAAAATATCGCTTAAAAATACTTGAGTTATGCAAAGTCTTCTATAAATTCTTGTAGTCAAATAATTTCCTATAAAGAAAATTCTTGTTATCGATAAATTTTCTGTAAAGAAAATTCTTGTTATCGAAATAATTTCTATAAAGAAAATTCTTGTTATCAAAAAAAATTTCTGTTTGTTATTGTAATAATTTCTACAAAGAAAATTCTTGATATTGAAACTATATTTATAAAGAAAATTCCTGTAATCATAAAATTTTTTATAGAAAATTTCTGTAATCGAAAAATTTTTCTATAAAAAATTCCAGTTATCGAAAAATGTTCTATAGAAAATTCCAACTACCGTAAAGTTTTGTACAGAAACTACCAGTTATCGAAAAATTTACTACCGAAACTAACAGTTATCGAAAAATTTTCTATAGAAACTACCTGTTATCGAAAAAGTTTCTATAAAAGTTTCTAAAAAGTTTCTATAAAATAAAAAATTACAGCTAGCGAACAAATTTGTAAAGAAAATTCTTGTTATCGAAACTGTTCTATAGAAAATTCCTGGTATTCAAAACTTTTCTATCGAAAATTGTTGTTACTGAAAACTTTAGTATAGAAAATTATTGTTACCGAAAAATGCTCTATAGAAAATTTCTTTTTTCGATAAATGATGTATAGAAAATTTCTATCCAAAAAGTTACTACAGAAACTACCAGTTATCGAACAAATTTCTATAGAAAATTCTTGTTATCGAAACTTTTCCATAGAAAATTCCTGGTATTCAAAACTTTTCTTTAGAAAATTATTGTTATCGAGAAATGTTGTATAGAAAATTCCTTTTATCGATGAATGCTGTATAGAAAATTACTGTATTCGAAAAAATTTTTATAAGAAAATTTCTGTAAGCTAAAAGTTTTGTTTAGAAACTTGCTGTAATCGAAAAATTATGCATAGTAAAATGTTATGATGGAAAAAATTTTTATACAAAATTTTTATTATCGAAAAATTTATCGAAAAATTTATTATCGAAAAAATTATTATCGAAAAATTTATTATCGAAATATTTTGTATAGAAACTTTGTGATTGTGACAGAAAATTTCTGTATTTCAAAAAATGTTCTATACAATACTTGAGTTATCAAACAGTCTAAAGATTATTTCAACTATCCATCTTAACATTATCGATCAATTTTCTATAGAAAATAATTATCGATAAATGTTATGATGGAAAAAATTTTTATACAAAATTTTTATTATCGAAAAATTTATCGAAAAATTTATTATCGAAAAAATTATTATCGAAAAATTTATTATCGAAATATTTTGTATAGAAACTTTGTGATTGTGACAGAAAATTTCTGTATTTCAAAAAATGTTCTATACAATACTTGAGTTATCAAACAGTCTAAAGATTATTTCAACTATCCATCTTAACATTATCGATCAATTTTCTATAGAAAATAATTATCGATAAATATTAAAATGGCGTATTATATTAAAGCGTATTTATTTAAATCTTTTTTTTATAAATTCTAATTAAATTATATTTTATTTTTGATAATTATTCAGAGCTTAAGCTGTATTTTCACTGAATTTTTTTCCAAAGCTGCATGTAAACTTTACTGTTGCAATTTTGTTTGCAGAAGATTATTTTATAAGCCCAGTTATTAGATGAAATTATGGTATATTTATTTTCTGTTGGCTTTTTTTGTAACATCCCTTAATTATAAATTATTTATTTAAATTTTTTTCTTTAATTAAAGAAAAGAACAATATATGTTTTAAATATTAAAACTATTAGACTGTGAAAATTTTAGTTTTAAAACACATGCAAAATTAAAACAATTTTAAATGACTGCCAAAAAAGTAGGAAAAAAGCCAAAACAAAAAACAAATGTTTAAACAACTTGTTATAAAAATATATCATTATAAATTTAATTATGAATCATATAAATTAAAAAAAAAAACAAAAAAAATTAATAATTAAGGCATAGAGGAGGAGGATATACACGGACACGTATGGCATTAAAATATTTTTAGCAGTGCCTTTAAATAGAAAATTCAAATTTGAATTTGAAAATTATTACGAGACAATAGCCAGCACCATCTCTCATCATGATTGCGGTGATGATGATTACGTTGATTCATACAGAAATAATACGAAAAGCTTATGAATATCATACCATTCCGATCCGATACAATGGTATGTCGTATGTGGCCATTTAAATTGTCATTCATCACATTGTGTAACGATAAACATGATGACGTTCAACAGAAACAAAATAAAAATAAAATCCAAATTTTATATGAAACTCAAGTACTTATTATGCCAGTCAGGCATACATATGTACATGATGGAGAATAATATGAAAAGGGATCCTTTGCATAAAAAGTCAAATACCCTACATTAAGTATTGCAATCAATGTTAAAACCTTTACGAGTATATAGGTCAACGCTAGATGTCGGATAAGATTAACAGATTCAGATTGCAAATATCATTTTGAAAATGTGTAAAATATCTGAAGAAATACGCCATTTTGGTTGGTCCTTTTTTTCCTATAAAACAGAATATCCCACTGTCAACAACTTGTGTGAACTATTGACCTTGGAGACGGATGCTGCTGAATACATAATACATAATTGGCCATTACAACCCTTCAGTCAAGATTACGGCCTAGCTTCTCACACCACCCATGTTGTGTGTGTTAATTTTATACATGAGTGGCGGGACCTACAGTTTAAAGTCGACTCCGAAAGACAGATTTTTGAGAAACTTTTTCATGGCAATTTTTATTTACTCTCAGAGTTTTTGCCAGAAATCTGCTGAGAGGAAGTCGCCGAAGAAATACTTTTTGTATTTTATTTTGATGTCTGGCCTGGGTCTCGAATCCTGGCTTTTCGTCTAATAACCTACTAGACCACGGCGACTTCCTGCTGCTGAATTCCAATCTTTATATCAGATCATTATGCCCTATGGAATATGATTCAAAGACGAACATTTTATTGAGTAAAAACGAAGTATATGTTGTCGACAAGTGGGGAAAAGCGGCTTTTTGGATCCCAGATTACTGCCGATAACTATACTTTCAATATAGTCAAGGAATTTATTCATCTCGGCTTCACCGTAACCACACAAAATAATGTCAGTCTGAAGATCAAACGCAGGCTCAGTCTTGACAACATGTGCTACTATGATCTCAATAGGAAATTGAGTAGCAGGGACCTCTCTCATACGACAAAACTAATACTCTACAAGACGCTCATTATCCCCGTGCGCTTCTTTATGGCGCAGAAACATGGGCACTTTTAAGCACTGTTGCAGCAGCCTTGAGAGTATACGAGTGAAAATTCCTACATAAGATCTTCGATCCAGAGCGAGTTGGCGATGATTTCTGCATCCGATTCAACAGTGAGCTGTACGAACTCCTCATCGACATGGACGTTGTGCAGCGTATTAACATCCAGCGACTGCGCTGGCTCGGCCATATCGTTCGAATGGAGGAGGATGCTTCGGTGAGACGGGTATTTGATGCGGGGTCTGCGGAAATCGGCAAAGAGGACGACCTCGTCTGCGTTGTAACGACAAAATCGATGAAGCCCTGTCATCGATTGGTGTGACTAACAGGCGTATGCGCGCAAGAAGCAGAGACGCCTGGAACGTTGTGTTAAGGCATTAATCGGGTTGTTAATGGCCAATTAAATAAGTAAGTATGTCAGTAAAATTTTAAAGCCAACAAAATCAAGGTCAAAAGTCAATATTACTCCACAAACGACTACAAATCCTAGAGAGAGGCTTGCACAATCAATGTATGAAATCTGGTTGATAAATTGATCACTTGAAGAAAACAATTTAGACAGGGTCGCCAGAAAATGCGTTGCATTTCATTAAGGCCACACATATCCTCGGCAAAAATCCGACAAAAATCAATTACACTTGCCTGCGGAGGTTTTTATCGATATATTAAAGACCTTGCACTGTTTGAATGTTATTTTATTAGGGCCGCTGAAATCGTGTGTGGTCACAGATCAAAACCCCAGGTCCGACATCTGCAACAAAACGAAACGGCGACTTCCTCTCAGAAGATTTCAGGCAAAAACTCTGAGAATAAATGAAATTGCTAAGAACAGTTCAAAAAAAAAAAAAAAAAAAAAAAAAAAAAAAATGTCTCGTTCGGAGTCGACTTTAAAACCGTAGGTCCCGCCACCTATATTAAATTATAACATTAAAAATTATATATAAAATTAACACACACACAACACAAATGGAAGTGATAAGCAAGGTCTAAATCCTGATTTAAGGATTGTAATGACCAATTATGGGCAGCTGAAAATCCCTTGAGCAAGTTTTTGACAGCGCAACCATAGAATTTCTATGAATGACTACGACAAGTATGTTAATAAGGAAAATTTTAACCTAATTTATATCAATCCCGCGACAGTATAGTCTTCAACAAACTTAAATCAACACTTATCATAATATTTTCAAAATATTCCATTCTATTCTTATATTCACTTCGATATTGTAATTGATGTCCGATAATAGCATTAAATCAAGCCATGCAAATGAAATTTTATTAACAATTCTACTCAATTTAAGAGACAGATATTGTAAAGGATACTGAAGACTGAAGAGAATAAGAAACAGAAGAGTAAGAGTAAGAAAATGAAAAGGCAAGACAAGAGTGAATTTATAAGATACGAATGGATTTTCATGGAAATGCGGCTGGTATATGGAATTACTCATGCATGGCAAGAGAAAATAAAAATAATAAGAATAATAATAAAAAAATTATACAATAAATGAATGAAAATTTATACAAAAAAGAAATACTAAACAATACAATAATGCCTGTTTATAATTTCAAATAAAAATAAATTCAATACCAATAGAGTTCATTGGCCTATATTAGCCACATATATCGTATATAACAACAGATCGGCGTCAAGATTTAAATTTTTAGATTTCTTTTGCAAGTTTTCTTAATTTTTTTTTTTTAATAATTTTTTGTTATTTCTATTAAATAAAAGAATATTTAATAACAAATACTACAAATCATATTTCTACTATCATGAGTCGTAGTCAAGTGGTTAGGAATTAAAAGAAATCCGAAGTTACCAAGCGTATCGGTATGAAATCAGCATCAAGATAAAAATGTTTCCAAGGACAACATTTGTTTACTCTCAAATATATCGGCTGCCTTCCAAAATGTATCATTACAAAGTTTGTATGCAATTTTCTACTACTGTATATAAACTATGTAGATATGCAGAGTAACCAAACAATGCATCAACTATAAATCCGATGCCTGATTGCTTTTTGACTGCGTTAAAAATACACATTGTCGACGTTTTGAAATAGTATACATTGTATATATATTTTGTACAGCGGCATTATGGAACACTATACTTTGTTCAAACACAAAGCAACTAACATTTTGGAAGGTAGCCACCCAGTATACATCAAATCAATATGAATGAATAAACTTTATCATAATTTTTCATCGTGTTAATAAAGATGGCTGGATTTTATACCAGAAAATTCTGATTTGCGGAAAACACAAATATTTTTGTTCTTATTTGTAGAAAAATATGTAGTCGCATCAAATGCTTCTCGAGGCATAGCAGCTCTATCAAAAGCAACATGCAAGAGCTACTTTCAATGGTTCCGAGACAAAGATTTTGATGTACGAAATGAAGAATGTGGCAGATCACCAAAGAAGTTTAAAAACGCCGAATTGCAAACAATATTGGATGAAGAAGGATGGCATTGGATTGAATTCAAGTCGCCTCGGTTCAAACCTTAGACAAGACATCTTGAACAAAACGAAATAAAAAATACAATATTTCTTCAGCGTCTTCCTCTCAGCAATTATGTACAGACGTGTTCGAAATAATAAGAACATCCACAGCGAAACAAAAGATCGTTTTAAAAAAATGTTTGCGAAAGATTTGAAAATATGACTTTTTATTATATTTATTGTAGACATCTTTAGCTTTTAAAAAATACTTAAAGTTATGTTTTACCTCATCTAGTTTTTTTGTACTGCCAATAATGTTGAACTAAGTCGAAAATCAGGTGTTCGAAAAAATAAGAACAAATTGGAAAATTGGTAATAATTTCAGTTTTAACGTTTATTAAATTTACAGATTAGTATTATTTGTTTGTAAGTAGTTAATATGAAGTAGCCCCTCCACGATTAATGATTACTTCGGCATATCTGGACCTCATAGAAGCTATCAAAGTCTGACATCTGTGGAGTATAATATTTTCCCATGTATTCTTCGCTACAAGTTAAAGTTTCTCCATATTTTTAGGCCTTGCATTTTTAACACCTTTCTTTACATCAATCCAAAGATGTTCAATTGGATTTAGGTCCGGCGATTGTGCCGGCGAATCCATAACATGGGTATTATTGTCCTGGAACTAACGCTTTGCTTTCTTTGAGGTATGCTTCGGGTCGTTGTCAGCGTTGTCCTTCAGCGGAAGGCAACATTACGGCTTCTAAAATATTTTGAACGTAATAGGTGGTATCCATCCTCCCAACGATTCGAACTAGAGATCCAACGCCGTTTTACCCAAAGCACCCCCATAGCATCAGCGTAAAACCGCCATGATTTATAGTTTTGATAGTGTACTTTTCGTTGAATTTTTGATTAGGAGGGCGTCTAACGTACTATTTATCTTTGCCGTGGTACGATTGGACTACTTTTGTTTCATCGGTCCATGAGATATTACTCCAAACAGTGTCAGGTTCATCGATAAACTTTTTGGCAAACAGAAGTCTGTTCTTTAGATGTATTTTTTTCAACAATGGTACTTTTCTAGGACTTCATGCTTTCAAATTGACTGCAATAAAACGTTTTCTTATCGTCGATGTAACAATTGGGAGGTTTAATTCGTTTCTAATCTGCAAAGACGTTATAGTGGGGTACTTTTTAACGATCCGTGTGATCGCATTATCCTGCCTTTTGTTAGTTTTCCTGCGCCTACCGCGACTTTCGATCTTCGGTGACCAGTTCCTAGCATTTGTTATCGCTACGTTGGAAATTCCAAGCTGTTCCTTTATGAAAGCACACATTTTCCCTTCGCTGAGCAATTTTTTTATTATCTTACGTTGTTCGAAAGAGCAATGCTTGCTTCTTCCCATTTTAGAAGAATTTTTCACCAAAATAAGTCAGTATTCTGCACAAAAAATGATCAAAGGCATCTCAACAATTATATTTGTAACAAAACTTTAGACTTTTTTTCACATGTGAGGAATGTAAGTGGGACCAATATGATTTGTTCTTATTTTTTCGAACACCTGGTTTTCGACTTAGCTCAACATTATTGGCAGTACAAAAAAACTAGATGAGTTAAAACATAACTTTAAGTATTTTTTAAAAGCTAAAGATGTCTACAATAAATATAATAAAAAGCCATATTTTCAAATCTTTCACAAAAATTTTTTTAAAACGATCTTTTGTTTCGCTGTGGATGTTCTTATTATTTCGAACACGTCTGTATATACAGTGGACAGCAAAAGTCTTAGTACGGCAATATATTTTCTCAAAAAAGTCCCCACAGTCTTAGTACTCTTGCACAAAGTCCCGATATGACTTCAAGAGAGTATTTAGGAGATCATTTGAAAAAAACGGTTACTAAAAATATATTGTCGTACTAAGACTTTTGCTGGCCACTGTATATATTGGAAATAAATGGCAGAAAAATGTATCATTTAAAAGCCATGGGAAGGATTTAAAAGTCTGGAAAATGGGTGCCGCATGAATGAAATGACAGACAGATCGAAAATCGAGAAACAACTGATATACAGTGGTGGCCTTATAATTAGAAACGATGTTTCTGCAACATAGTTCTCTGGAGTGACGAATCTAAGTTTAATTTGTCCCAATCTGATGGAAAAACGTATGTAAGACGTCCTCCAAACAAAGCCTTTGATCCCAGGTACACAGTGAAAACTGTAAAACAAATTAACAAACATATGTACATGATGCTAAGTCGTTTCTAAATATAAGGCCACCACTGTACGAGAAACAACTTAAAACAATAGAAAGCCAGTGTTCCAGGGATATGTTTTTAGAATTCTAAACGGAAAAAATCATGGGTTAATCAAGGACATGCAACGAATTTGGCTGCAAAAACTGATCACTTCGGCAGCAGGACAATGCTAAGTTTCTGATGAGACCATACAGGTCTCAACATCAAGTGAGTGTTTTTAGTTGTAAATATTGTTTTCTCAAGACCATCACCTTATCAACACGAAAACCGCAGCTTGAAGTCACCAAGGCCAAGGTTCAAACCCCAGGTCAGACATCAAAACGAAATATAAAGAAAATATTTCTTTGGCGACTTCCTCTCAGCAGAATTCTGGCAAAAACTCCGGGAGTAAATAAAATTGCCATGAAAAGTTTCTCAAAAATCTGTCGTTCGGAATCGACTTTAAACTGTAGGTCCCGCCACTCATGCATAAAATGAACACACACAACATGAGTGGTGTGAGAAGCTAGGCCGTAATCCTGACTGAAGGTTTGTAATGGTCAATTATGTATGTAGGTATGTATTGGTTTCTCAAGGCAACATAGTTGCCTCTAATTACACTTCTTACAACCGTTTGAAAAAAAATTCTTTTTCTATGATGAACTTTTAAAATGCAAACAAACATTTTGGCCACTTAACAGAAGCCACTGTAAAATCTTTCCAAACAAAAATGTTTTTTTTTTAATTTATTTTTTGTGTTTTCATTTTCTCTTTTAATATTTCTTTTAATAAATTGTTTATAAATAAAATAAAAAAATAAAATAAAAAATATGAAAAATAAAAAATAAATCCCGACCAACAACTGTGTTTTTGTCTTAAAATAGTGTGACACTTTAATAGAGAAATACTTCGTAACCCATAAATAATAAACACACAACAACAACAAAGAAAAAGAAAAGAAACACTGAGAAACAAAAATAAACAGACGCGGCGCACACAACCACTATGTATGCCATATGTGCATGTTTGTATGTATTTATATACAATGTATGAGTGTGTGTATGTGTTACTCAAAATGTTAAATTTAATTTTTCATATTTTTTTTTTCTTAATTTTTTTTTATTTTTTTGATGTTGTTGGTGACACATTTTGGAAAATTTATTTGATTTTTCATTTAATTTTCATGTTCAAAAACCAATTCGGAAAAAATAAAAGAATTAATTTTATTCAGTCAAAGACGACAACAGATTACTCTACACTGTAGAGTCTACAGCTAAATCAGCTTTAATGAGAAGCTATGTCGGTCGACATTAGTGATTATGGCTGACTTCCAAAATGTTGGATGCTTTGTGTTTGAAAAAAGTATAGTGTTTCATAAAGCCGCTGTACAAAATGTTTACAATGTATACTATTTCAAAACGTCGTCAATGTGTACTTTTAACGCAGTCGAGAAGCAATCAGGCATCGGATCTATAGTTGAAGCATTGTTTGGTAACTTTGCATATGTACAAAATTTATATACCATAGTAGAACTGTATACAAACTTTGTATTGATACATTTTGGAAGTCAGCCTATATGTCACTTACAAAGGCTGGGAATCTAATCAAACAGGACACAGGATTCAATGAGTTCGAAACAATTTGTTGAAGCAAATTTTAGTTGAATTAAAACCTAGGCCCGCCTACCCAAATATTTTCTAATTTTTCAAAAATTTTTGAAAAGTATTTACATGGTAGAGGAGTCTAATCTTAATCTAAATCGTGTGTTGAAAAGTATTACGAATATGATACGATATCTCCTCGAACAGATGCTCTCTGTGAAGCTTAAAAATTTGCAGATCCTGAACGTCCTCACGGTACATATGTTTCTAAAGGAGTAAAGCACGCGATAATGCTTTAAAAAAAATTCGAGCTCTTTGTAAGGGCTTACTAGAACGCTCAGAGGAAGTCAGCAAACGGAACTGTGTTAAAAGCAAAAAGATAGTAAAAATTGACTTTTACGAGGGGTAAATTTCGGGTCCCCCAGGCCCTATAAAGTACACTCACTATAACTACTTTGGCAAATTGGATTTTTCCGCTCGCTACTCAGAAGAGAACACAAGGATTATATGTATAATAAGAGACGTTTAATCTTCATTCCGAAAAAGTCAGGATCATTTTCTCAATACTTATAATAAGGACTTACGGGCTCTGGTGGTTTCATAATTTCATTATTGTTGTCGGGGTTTTTTGGATTTATTAGTGAAACTTATCTCACCCGACTAGAAGTTATATTTTCAAAGGTGAGAGATTGGAAAAATATACATACATTAAGCTGACGGTATTGGCTTTCGCGAGCGCAATAAGATGACCGTTTAATACTCGTCCAATCCAGATTCTTCGTTAAGGAGAGTCAAGAGTATTTTTAGATGAATTATTCGAAAACCACGACATTCGAAAACCCGTTTTGAAAAAAATATGACAGTTTAATACCCATCCAATCCAGATTCTTCGTTAACGAGAGTCAAGAGTATTTTTAGATGAATTATTCGAAAACCACGATATTCAAAAACCCGTTTTGAAAAATTCCCCTCCAAATACTTCATTCATGAATTCACATGACCTCTATCCACCCAGAGCCTAACTTCAGCAACGAACACCATAGGTAGTTGAACAGTGACATCTATTGAAAAACAATAGGACTCAACGAGCCTAGTTCTCCGTTACTACATACCCATTAAAGTTTTTCAGAGGGCGTCATGTACAAGTTAGATAGAAATCCGATTATAGTTAAACTTGCTACTATAGACCGATCACCTAAGCAGCTGGAAAAACGTTGCTGAATGACATACAAAATCTTTTTTGTCGGACTTAACTCACGAGTAATGAACGGCATGATAGCTTTCTGCATATCATGGCCAATTGACCAAAATCGTGTACAGATTCCAGGATGAAAACCATGTTCACATAGTAATTGCTCTGCTCTCTAAACCAAGCCAGCACAAAATTTAATCTGTGTACCTTCTCCAGACCGAGCCGGCATTCACACTTACTGAATCATCATTATATAGAGATACCGTTAAATGCGGGTTCAGCTTTGGTACTTCATGAAGTAAACGCCAATAAGACACGAATTCCATTGAGTGAATATCTCAAGTATTAGAGTCCCTTTATACTGTGTTCAGATATTGTTTATTTATTGAGTACAATATTTTCAGTGTTCAGACATAATAATATACGCAGTTCAGCTGCTTATTTAATGTTCATTTGACAGCTGGTAAACAAAACAGCTGGTTGTTTCAACAACATTGTTTTATTTTTTTTTTTTGTGTATCGTTGTTGACATTTGAGTTGTCAAATATCAACAGAAAGTGTTCGGTTAATTGTAATATGCTCACTAAACACACGTATGACAGTGCTGCATTTTAAGTTTTACTCAATATTATAACAATTTGCATATTTATTGCGCAATAATTAATTAAAACTGTATATGAAATATTGAGATCAATAATGGCGTTTATTGCGATTTACCCAATAAAGGTGCACATCTGAACACTGTATTAGAGAACCTACTACTCTATAAATGTTCTTCTTGCGTGTTTTTTACATCCCTTCTTTACAGGAGAAAGGCCTTATTAATGCTATTTCTCTTGCAATCAAGAGATTTTGAAGTCCTTGCGACCTGTAAAATCAGACATACTAAGATAGAGCATGAATTTGACTAACAAATTATGAGATTGATGCTTCCTCTTATCATTAGACATTCAGCGGTCGTAGTTGATGAATTGTGCCTCTGGATTTCATCACTTTGAGTGTATTACACACAATATTGCTGCGAGAACTCTCAACGTCTGTCTCTGGTAGGCAATAAACTTAGTTCGGGTGTCGTAAAAAGTAGATTTTATAAAACAAACTCCAAGTCAATTACTAGAATTTAAAAAGCCTTTAGAGTTAAGGCAGAATTAGCCGAACGTTCATGGAACGTAACGGAATGTGAAAGTATGTAAAAGGCAATGGAATTTCGTTAAGATTTTGCATAAAGTTCGTATCCTATAAAGGAACGCTTGCACGTTCCGTTACGTTGCGTGAACATTCGTTTAATTCTACCTTAACTGTCAAAGCTTTACGAAAGCCAAAACAAACGTTATCTTGTGTATTCACTACATAAAATTTTGTAGGCATTAACGTTAATGATGATGTCGATATTTGTTGCGCCAATAAAAGTTTCAATAGATTTGTATACACTGAGAAAAAAATATACCATCAACTGATATTGAAATTGTGAAAGGATAGAAGGCCAAAAACTTCTAGGTAACCAGTATTTTGATCAAGGACATGGGCTTGATTGAAATTTATATGAAATTCTAAAATTAAAATCAAAAAGAAAAATTTCTTTTCGTGTAGAGATGTTGATGTTGCTCATGACTTCTATACTTTTACGCGATTGTAAGCGTCTGTCGATTATGAATTATGCTGCTGATTTCTATTCTATACGGTCGTGTAAGCAATACAAACTAAAGTTTCAAATTTTTTTTTTTCTAAGATTTTTGCTTGTTATTGTTGTTGTTTACGGACGGATATCCTCGTTCTATATTTTCTATATAGTAAGTGTACAAATCGAATATTATTTGTTTCATAACAGCTTTGTTGTTGTTGTTGATTTTTTTTCTCTGTTTCTAAAGTCATGATAAACAATTTAAAAATAAAAAAAAATTAATTTTTGTTTTCAAAAAAATCTTTGGACTTGTGTACGTACCACCAGTTAGCAGGTTATCGCACTGAGTTTTCAAATGTTTATTATTTTTAATTTAATTTTTTAATATTTCTTGAAAAGTGTTCTTCTTCATGTGACATTTAATTGTTTTTTTTTTTGTTTTTTTCTGTAATTTTTCATTACTTTTTAGGCGATTAGCTGGATTAAGTCGTAGACTTTTTTATTAAAAAAAAATTTTTTTTTAAATTTTTGGCAGCCTTTTTCTAGACTTGTTTTTTATTTCTTTATAATGATTTTCAAAAGGTGATCATTTATGAAAATGCCATCAACACTGACAATCAGTTTTCATAAATTTAGATAACAAATGATGGGATCATTCCATCGCTTAAAAAAAAATATCTTCTTTAGGGTATTAATCGAAACGTTTTTATTTAAGAAAATTTATTATCATAAACAATAGCGCAAGAAAAAAGTGTAAGAATTTGCAATCGGCTACGTTTTCGCTTCGCTAGATGGGCCAACGAGAAACTGCACTGTTATGTCGAGTTTGCCAAAAAAAAAATCATCTTTTCGAATTAAGCTCATTTTCATCTTGGTGGGTATGTTAATAAGAAAAATTGTCGTATTTGGAACTCAGAAAACCCAAACGTGGTCTTACAGAAGCCAATGCACCCATTACAAGTTACTATTTGGTACTGCTTGTGGAGTAGAGGCATCATTGGCCCATATTTCTTCGAAAATGAAGACGGCGCAACCATTATGTTCAATGGAGACATCTACCGCACCATGATAACCGATTTTTTTGTACCCGCTCTTCATTGTGTTAAAGTGAACGATGTTTGCAACTTGCAACACATTTCAAGCCACAAACGATTTATTGCGTTAAACGTTTGATGACCGTTCAATTAGCCGAAATGGTGATGACAATTGGCTGTGAAAAAGCTACACTCAGCCACAAAAGTATACATACGGTTAACAAATTTCAGAAATTTTTTAAAAAATCCGTCTTCGTTTAAAATCTTTATGATTCTCTGACAACTTTCCTCGATTTTAAGACGGTCTTGGTTAAAAAATTTCTGAAATTAGTTAACCAATGCAAAAGACGGTCTTGGTTAAAAAATTTCTTTAAAAAAAAAAAGGAAAAATGTCAGACAATTTTAAAGATTTTCAACGAAAATGGATTGTTTAAAAAATTTCTGAAATTTGTTAACCGTATGTATACTTTAGTAACTGTGTGTATGATTTGACACAGTTGGCCTATTTTCTGTGGGGCGTCGTTAAAGAAATGTGCAATGCCGACAATTCAGAGACAATTGAGCATTTGGGTGGTGCTAGGTCGTAATCCTGACTGAAGGGTTGTAATGACTAATTATGTATGTAAGTTATGTATGATCGAAAAAGGCTCCTGCATTGATTAACATTTCGAAAAACGATTTACGTATATTGTGTACAGATTTTTTACTGGTTATTATCTTATAAAAAAAAGGGATGAGTTGCCCTTATAATAAGAATTTGTAGGAGCTACAGTCCCACATAAATGGCTAAATGAACGTGGCATCTGACATACAATGCGGATGTTTAAAAATTGAAATCTGAAAATGTTTTTCTGCAACTAAATTCAAGAGGTAAATACGAAAATTAAAACACAGGGTGTGCCGCATACCATATAGACTAAATATATTAACATTATAACGATTAAAATGTTCGTCTGCAAACTAGAAAAAAAATTAAATCCTCAAGAAAGCAAAAAAAAACGTTGACCATGTTTTTCCATCTGGGAAGAGCCTTAGCTATCGTCCACCACCCAGAGAAGATAACTGTATCATACTATATATGAAGGCAGCACGACGTTTCTAGGAAATGGCATGTGGCAACCCCGTTACCATAGAACCTGCCTTGTAATGGTTGTATATAATTTGCAAACCCTAAGGGCATTATTACAGCTTGCCGTTAACTAAAGGGAGGATTTTAACGGGCAGATAAATTGTTTTTCGTTATTATGAGTACCCAATAAGATAAAAGTGGTCATTAAGCTAAAGGGAGGATCATCCTACTGGTAACTTTTAAAGGTCACTTTATGTTTGAACTTGCCATATTATATATTATTTTCATTATGGCAACTTCAAATTTAACCAAAATGAGCATATATAACAAAAAAAACGAAGCCCGCGGTTGCCACTGCGTTTAAATAAAATAGTTTAATTTGAGCAGTGCTATCGACATTACTCCGTAATTGCCATATTTATGAAAAAGTTAACTTAACTTAACCGTGGTCTAGTAGGTAGTGTGTTGGCGTATTAGACGAAAAGCCAGGGTTCGAGCCCCAGGCCAGACATCAAAATAAAATACAAAAAGTCTTTCTTCGGCGACTTCCTCTCAGCAGATTTCTGGCAAAAACTCTGAGAGTAACTAAAATTGACATGAAGAGTTTCTCAAAAAATCTTTTTAAGAGTCGACTTTAAACTGTAGGTTCCGCCACTTACGTATAAAATTAACACACACAACATAAGTGGTGTGAGAAACTAGGTCGTAATCCTGACTGAAGGGTTGTAATGACTAATTATGTATGTATGTATGTAACTTCATTTTATCTGTAAGTTGTAATAACGAAATTAAGTTAAATGTAACTTTACAGTTCCCTTTAGCTAAAGGTACCTTTAACTAAACCCAAGTTTAACGGCAAATTATAATAATGGTCCTAATGCTGTAAGTGCAGGCAAGACGTTGTTTCTCTGAAATGGCATGTGGCAACCCCATTGCTATAGAACCTGCTTTAGTGGAAAGAACAAGATATTGTAGTGATTGTATATATTTTGCGAACGTTAAGAATATAATTTTCAACATTTTTAAACTGCTTTTGCCTTAAAAAATCCTTTCTTTCAAAGAAACTAAATACGTTGCAACATTTGCTGCGAAAATTTCAATCAATTTTCGATAAATTTTCCCGTATAATTATTAACAAAAATTGAAATTCTTTTAAAGGAACACAAAAAGAGAAAGAAAATGAAAAACAGAAAATAAAAATGTTGTAACGGCATTTTAGAGAAATTCATCCATCATTATAAATTGAATTTTTGAAGCAAAATTATGTTAAAACGAGTCATTTATCAAATGGCAGGCAAGCGGCAGACAGACCAGGCCAAAATTTCAGACAAAATTTCGCACACTTTAATTTCGTTCATAATTCGTCATATTCGAATGCACGCACGCACACAGAGGAGAAAAGCAAATGTAAAGAACGCGTATTTGAGGATCAATATACTTTCAAGGTTTACAAAGTTGTGTAAAACACAAAAAAAAAACGACCATAAAAATTGCATTCGTAAACAAGAAAAAACAATAACAATAACAATAGAAAACACATTCTTTTCTATAAAAATTATTAAAAAAAAATTCAAACAATAAATACAGAGGAGTCTTCGTTTAAAATTCTTATTTTCATTTGAATTCTTCGAAAATACGTGAAATATTTTTCAATATTAATTTTCTATTCTCTTTTGCACATTGCAAATACTTTCTTTCATTCATTCATTCATATTTTATTACAAAATTTTAAAAAAAAAATTTTTTTTTATTAAAAATTTTTAATAATTTTTCAGTGAATAAGTGAGTATTGCCTCATTTACAGCTGTTGAATGAAATATTTAATGAATATTTATTCATTTCAATTTGTTACAAACATTTTCATTTTAATAGCCAAGTTTGCTTGGGTTTTGATGGAAGAACGGAAGAATGGTCATAGAGAGGGGGGGGGGACGCATCAAAAGATTTGCATGCAATTTTGCACAAATTTGTACAAAAATTTTGTAATGCTTACAAATGATGTCGCGTCAATATATGAACACACTTTATCAAATAGAAATTGAGAGCAGGAAAAAATCTACAGTGCCAGTACAGTGGCAATATTTAGAAAATTATAACAGAGCTCACAATAATGATACACTAAGGCCCATTACCATAGCTTGCTGTTAAAGTAGGGTTTAGTAAAAGGTAGCTTTAGCTAAAGTGAACTTTAAAGTCACCTAATGTCACCACTTTAGCTAAAGTGAACTTTAAAGGCACCTAAAGTCACCACTTTAGCTAAAGTGAACTTTAAAGTCAACTTTAACTTATTTTCGTTATTACAAACCACAGATCGACGCCTCCGTTCAATAACATTCTAAGTCGAAAAAGTACACTTAGAACGTTATAGAATGAAGGCGTTGAGATGAAATACTTTTTCAAAAATATGCCAGTGTCGGAGCAATGTTAGTAACATTTGCCAAATTAAACATGTTTTTTTTAAACGCAGTTGCAAAAACGAGCTTCTTTTTTGTTGTTTTTGCTCATTTTGTTTTTATTTGAAGTTGCCATATTCAAAATAATATGTAACGTTGCAGGTTCAGACATAAACTTAACTATAAAAGTTACCAGTAAAATGATCCTCCCTTTAGCTTAACGCTCACTTCTACCATATTGTCCACTTATAATAATGAAAAACAAGTTATCTGCCCGTTAAAATCCTTCCTTTAATTAACGGCAAGTTGTATTAATAGCCTAAGTGTACTACAAATAGAATACGATGTTAACGATTTTTTCTATGGATTCCATTTTATGTTGACAGCATCTGTCTCCTTAACTTCTCATTTAGGCATTCACCATCTTCGAACGATGTTGTCATACATACATAATTGATCATTAGAATCCTTCAGTCAGGATTACAACCTAGCTTCTCATACTACTTATGTTGTGTGTGTTAATTTTATATATGAGTGGCGGGACCTACAGTTTAAAGTCGACTCAGAACGACAGTTTTTTGAGAAACTTTTCATGGCAATTTTTATTTAATCTCGGGAGTTTTTGCCAGAAGGCTGCCGAGAGGAAGATTTTGTTGGAGTTATCTGACCTGGGGTATGAACCTCACGTCAAATAGACTACGGCGACTACATATGTTTTCTTTATTAAACCCAATATGTGTCGTTTAGCCCGGCAAATGTTGCCACGTTTCATGTAAAACCATTGTGGGCATAAATACGATTCGAAGGTCGACAAAAGGCTGGTAATACTATGTTCAGATATGCACTTTTATTGACTCAATATTCAGTTTATTGAGTACAATATTTTAAGTGTTCAGACATAATAACATACGCAGTTCAGCAGCTTATTCAATATTCATTTGACAGCTGGTCGTTTGTCATTGTTTTTATTTTGTTTTATTTTTTTTGTCGTTGTTGACATTTGAGTTGTCAAATATCAACAGAAAATGTTCGGATAATTGTAATATGCGCACTGAACATACTTATGACAGTGCTACATTTTAAGTTTTACTCAATATTATAACAATTTGCGTATTTATTGCGCAATAATTAATTGAAACTTTATATGAAATATTGAGATCAATAATGGCGTTTATTGCGATTTACGCAATAAAGGTGCATATTTGAACACCGTATTACACTGTGTGAATGTCTGGCCAATGTTGAACTTAACAGGTTTGAAGCCGCACTGATAAGATCCAAACAGTGCTTTAGTAAGAGACTTCAATTGTTCATGTGATACGCTCACAAGAACTTTATTTGCAACTTGTAGGAAGGCTAATACTATTATAATTGGAGCAGAGTGGTGAGTGTTCGTCCAGAGAACACATTGGTTCCACACTTTTTCCCAACCATACTCTGCCAATAATCTGTTGTATATACCCTAATAACTTGTTACCACCAGTGTGAAATATCAAGCAGACAGACCAACACAAACACCAGTGATGTGAGAAGCTAGGTCGTAGTCCTGACTGAAGGGTTTTAATGATTAATTATATATGTATGCAGGGTATGTAAATTTCGAACACTCTGTAGCACTAAATTTTGGCATATTTTTTTTTTATTTTTTAAAATTTTTCTATTTTCGTTATTTTTTTTGCATCTAGAAAGGTTAAGTATTTTCGCCAAACTTTTCGAATTCGAAATTAACCTTGAATTTGTTTTGCAATTATTTTTCCCTCCATTTTTTTTCTTGATTTTGTTTTTGTAATTCTTAAAAGTGCATTATTCTGATAAAATGATGATTATTTTTATCCACACACACACACATTTTTGTTTTTAATAAAAATTTAAATTTTTTTTTAATTTTTATTAGAATTTATATGTAATTTAATAAATATTCAAATAAATAGTGGCGGCTATTTAAACCAGCTGCTAACATTTCATCATGTGGGATTTCGCCGTTTTTTCTTTTTGGTAAATTTTCAAAAAAAAAAAAAAAAAAATATTCGATGAGCAAAATTTTCGTTCGATTCATTCATTTTTAAAAGTTTGTGTAATTTTTTGTTTCTGTTTTACTCGGAACATTGGTCCGCAACAGATGAACAGCGGCACGATTCATTGAAACGGGGGTGCTGAATTTCCTTTAAAATTTTCTTCATAGCTGTGGCTGCTACTGAATTACAATTTTTTTCTTTTGGCATATTTTGAGTGCCATTTGAGAAGATTTTTGTGTTTCTGCTGTTGCTGCTGAATCACATTTGAAATAATTTAAAAACTTTTTTTTGGGTTTTTTTTTTAAATTTTAATAAACATTGTTGCTTAAACAAAACAATGTTTCTGTGCGAAATTATTGAAATTATTTTGTGTGTGTTTTAAAGAAAATTTTTGTTGCCATTTGCATAAATCAAGGCCAGTAGGTGGGGTTTAAACAAACAAATTCTAAACGAATTAATTCAATAAATATGTCTTGTAAACAAGAATCCTGCAACTTTACGTGCAGTTTATAGCACAAATTTATTTCATTTTTTTAGTTGCTTAATTTCATAGTCACAATTTGATGATAGTTTGCACAAACCACTTGTCAAACAATTTATTTACATAGACTTTATTCTTCTCTTTTTGAAATTACTGTCAGTGTTTACTATAAAATGCTGTCAGCAAATATAAAAAACGATATATTAAGTCCACATCCTCGATTTCATACACAAATTTACTGTCAAACATCTGTTATCAAATTTTTTGACCTAACCCTCGTATGTTCTTAAAAATTAAAACCTTGGCAACTCTATATAAATACCTACAACTTTGTTGCAATTATTTTGGCATATTTATTTATAATGAATGCATTTTAAGGCGCTTAAGTCTGTACAAATTATAGAGGAATTACGGCATGCTTTACTAAATGTATTCAGGCAGCAACAACAATACATATGTATGTATTACAATATAATAGGACGCCATTGGCAACAACAACGACAACAACAACAAAAACTATAATAGAAAAAAAATAATAAAATCAACAAGCCAATAAGAAAATTACAGTGGGGAAATACCGACTATTTAATGCCACAAAAACATACATGCAGCAAAGCTACAGTGGTGTCCTTATAATTAGAAACGATGTTTCTGGAACAGAGTTCTCTGGAGTGACGAATCTAAGTTTAATTTGTCCCTATCTGATGGAAAAACGTATGTAAGACGTGCTCCAAACAAAGCCTTTGACCCCTGGTACACAGTGAAAACTGTAAAACAAATTAACAAACATATGCAAATGTTGCTAAGTCGTTTCTAATTATAAGGTCACCACTGTATATACAGCCCGTTTCAATAGGAAAATTTATTCATTTATTTCATATGACGCAAATGGATTTTATAGGGCCCCATATGCTCCTATCTTATTCAAATGTGTTGTTTTAAAATCTGTATGTAGGATCAATGAAAATAAAAAACGAAAGATGGCAACCCTGTCATTCTGGGACTAGCTGCTGAAGACTGCTGCTTCGTTGACACTAATCTGCGAAATAAGAAATTAACATCGAATTAAAGCAACTGAAAAGTGTCCGTAATCTGGTAGGAGGTGTGTCGGCTTACTAGACGTAAGGCCACGGTTCAAACCCCAGGGTCAGACATCAAAACGAAAATATGAAAAAAATATTTCTTCGGCGACTTCCTCTCAGCAGATTTCTGGCAAAAACTATGAGAGTAAATAAAAATTGCCATGAAAAGTTTCTCAAAAATCTGTCGATTTTAAACTGTAGGTCCCGCCACTCGTGCATAAAATTAACACACGCAACATAAGTGATGTGAGAAACTAGGTCGTAATCCTGACTGTAGGGTTGCAATGACCAATTATGTATGTATGTTTGAAAGAATAAATAAAATTCAGGATTTTCGAAGCTAGTCTTGTATTCTCATAATCAGAAAGCCGAGAATTTAAGACAGCAAGAGTCCAGACTATCGTATTATGGTATCGACTGGCGTTCTGTAACAAGATGCCTATGGAGACAGATAGCTAGTAAGCTTGCCTGTAAGAATATTAAAAAAAACCTGAGATTCTTAGTGTTTGTTCTGACTCTCCTAATCAGGGGGAAGTCATGTCCAAATACATGGCTTCGAATTGGTACTCAGATGTAGCAGTCTGCTACATATGGGGGCGTTGTTAGACGCATTGTATTTCACCCTGTGCGAAGAGCACCGTGGGATTAGGTCCACGCGGACAGGTAGCCACGTTAAATCAATCGTCGTTGTTTGTTCTGACTCTGCAACGTGCCAGATAGGAAAATATGGTGTTGAACTCACTGGTAAGTCTAGGGTTTTAATCACTTTAACGCACTTCTTCAAGGACGTTCTGTTCTGTCGATGCCCTGGCTTCATGCTAAAAGATTGTCTTTTCATTTAAAAGTCCGCTGGCTACAACGAAAGTAATGATTGAGTGCGAAGGACCATTTCCTTAGCGAAAGTTTGGGTACTTCGTTCTGGTCCTAACTATAATGAATAGTTTCGGAATTCTTCCTTAAAGCGCTATGGGGACTGTCACAAGGTATTTCGTATTTATTTCTGCCTTGTTTTAGATGCAATAATCAAGTATTTTCATCTAAACAAAGGATTGATCTGCCATAGCAGGTGCTAGAAAGATAGGATTACCATCTGTGGTTTCCCATGAAATTATATTGGGATGTCGTAATAGATTGTTAATTGGGTGATTGTATTTGGTTGTCCTATTGAGCTTAGCGGTGGCATTGATCATTGATTTTATACTATCTTATGAGTGTAGGTAGTTTCTGAATGGATTATTTAGAGAGGCAAGAATAAAGTCGCTTGATTTCCTTCTTTTAATGTTCCCAAGCTTTAGAAAAACATGATGAAAATTGTTTGTATTCTGCTGCACTTGATCTCACTATTTTCAGACCGGAATCAGAACCACTAAAATGCAGGATCATATCATTGTGACCATTTCTAGCTAGTCATAGAACGCTAAATTCCTGCTAAATAGCCCTAACATTGGATACACGTCATATGTGGTATTAAACTTGTGCTGCACTGTAACTTTTCCACCCAATGGGTGTATAGGGTGTTGAATTTATTCGTTTTTCTTTTTATTTTTTAATTTTCTTGCCACATCGTTAGCAATGTGCAACAATATTAAATTGTATAACATTGTATAAGTATGTATAAGTATGTATGTATGTACGTGTGTGTACAATATGTAGGAGTATAGAATATAAATTTTTAAAATAAATTTTTATCCAAACAAAATATTCAATTTGTAGCCACTTTGTTGTATAGAGGCATGCAACTAGCTACAGGTGTTTTTTGCAAAATGCCACCAAGTGTTACAAAATTTATAAAATTTAATTCAAGTTAAAGGCAGCCTCACACCATTTTAAATAAATTAATATTTAATTGGATTATCTTATAATAATTATTTAAAATTTTTGTTGTTTCCGTTTTTAGAAAAAAAAAATAAAAAAAAAATTTTTTTTTAAATAAAAAAAAATTTGAAATAAAAATTAAAAAAAAAAAAAAATAAAAAAAAAAATAAAAAAATAAAAAAAATTGAAAAAAATAAAAAAAATGCAAAATAATTTAAAAATGAAAATAATAAAAAAAAATATAAATAAAATAAAAAATATAAATAAAAATTTTTTTTTGCGCTTTGAATCAATTCGAGCTTTAACTGGAACTGAAGTAAACTTATGCAAGGTTCTGCTGAAAAACATTTCTTTTTGCGAAACCTACACTTTCCCTTAATTTTCCTTTATCTTGTCCCAATGCTTTAACTGTTCCCCTGTCAGGTATGAAGAGATAAACTCATGTCTTATACGTGATTCCGAATTAACTCACGTAGCCAGCTTTATTGTGATGACATATGGCCAACCTTCATCTCCAATCATCTGGTAAATGAGAGATCCATAGCACCAATGTGGTACCATAAGTAATTTTCATCCCGGGATAGAGAGAATCTCTTCTCCTGCAAAAGTAAATTGATGTGATGATCTCTAATAGGATGCAGATTTTGCGCTGACCGACCTCCCCTCCTGGGTTCGGGGGAACTTGGTTCGTACAGGAACTACGTTCACCTGTCGCATCACAACGGGCCGCTATGCGTGCTCAAGTGAGCTTTTGGTATGAAGCTACCACAGTAACCTAACCTAACCTCTAATGGGACAATGGCCTGTAAGAAGAGCTGTCGTACAATGGATGGCCGTGCAATTTCAGCACAGAAGACAACCATTTTTCTGAACAGAAGACAACCAGTTTTATCCATATCAGTCCTACATGAAATATTGCACGTACCGTTCCAACGAAGTTGTGCCTTCGTGAAAAACGACTGGAGAATATCCAGTTTGATAGAGGCAAACAGAACACCTACACCCTGCTAAATGCCGAAGATTATGAACTCTGTACCGGTACCGGCCAATTCATTAGCAATGCAGCTTTCTATGATATCTGCACGTTCTGAAACCCATACCTTTTAAAATGCCCATCATATCAGCGTATGAGTCATGCGTAATGGGTAGACAACATGTGGAGAGACTACACTGAAAATGCTAATAATTTTGGAAGAAGTTGTAGATCTAGATCTTTAGAAAAGGAAGACAAAATTGCTTGCACCACTAAGACTGGCTTGTTTTCATCATGCTGCCTAGGGAATCAAGTTATAAAGCGAAAGCCCTATGCCAACACTTGAAACCAATTAATCAGAATTTGTCAGTTAGCTTTGGAGCATCACTATATGTGGTATCACAAGAGGCCACTATGCGTGTTCACGGATATTTTAGGAAATATCTGCACAGAATGGGCAAGACCGCCTCCCCTTACTGTCTTTACGAGGATGACGATGACGCAGAGTACACTGTTTTCGAGTGCACACGCTGGCAGAGCTATCGCTCTGTACTGACGTCAATAGTTGGAACGATCACAGCCGCTGACATTGTCGGGCTTATGATTGCGAGTAGTGAAAATTGGACCTCAGTGGTGAATTACGTAGAGCGCATTCTGAGACGGAAGAAGAGAGATATTGAGGCTGCAGAACAAGTAAGCATGTCGGCATAGGTGATACTGTCACACCTGCCAAGTGAAACCGAAACGATGATTTAGACGAAAGGAATAGTGGAGACGCTTAGATGTCTCCTCAACTTTCGATACGCAATTCGGACGCGGATATGAACATGGAGAGGGTAAAGAGCCAAAAGGACTCCACTGCGAAGTAATACCACCGTAGTTCCGGAGTGGGCACAAACAAGTTCACAAGAGACGAGGGGGATTTAGTGGGTGAGGGCCCCACACACGGAGGATGTGACGACTTCCTCTATGGTGCGGTTAGGTATATTTACCCCCCCCCCCAACACGGCAAAAAAGGCCATAAATAAAAATCTCAGCAAGTGTACAGCCCGAAGAGCACTTCGCAGGATCGGGTTGATATCCGTCATAAGAAAAGCCGGCTCTATCGCATAAAAGGCTCGTTTAGAAATTTGCAAAACTTATAGTAAATATGGACAGTTGACGAATGGAAACGCGTGATCTGGTCGGATGAAACAAAAATTAACCGATTTCGATCAGATGAAAAAAATTATTATTGGCACCTCCCGCATGACAAACTTCAAAAGCATCACGTAAAACAGACAATCAAACATGGAGATGGAAGCTTGATGGTTTGGCGATGTTTTACTTGGTGGAGTGTGTTGGTCCGTTGGTGAAAATAGAGCGTATAATGAGAAAGGAAAACTATCTCAGTATCCTTCAAACAAAATTGCCAGAATTCATTGAAGAAAGTGCCAACCCTGAAGAAGAACTGTTTTTCCAGCAGGATGGCGATCCGAAACATACATAATTGGTCATTACAACCCTTCAGTCAGGATTACGACCTAATTTCTCACACCACTATGCGTGCTCAAGTGAGCTTCGAAGTAAAGCATCAAAGACAAATTATTGTCGACAGTTTACTGAATCGCCGTAGTCTAGTAGGTAGTGTGTTGGCTTATTAGACGTAAAGCCAAGGTTTGAGCCCAGGCCAGACATCAAAACAAAATACAAAAAGTATTTCTTCGGCGACTTCCTCTCAGCAGATTTATGGCAAAAACTCTGAGAGTAAATAAAATTGCCATGAAGAATTTCTAAAAAATCTGTCATTCGGAGTCGATTTTAAACTGTAGGTGCCGTCACTTGTGTAGAAAACTGACACACACAATATAAGTGGTGAGAGATGCTAGGTTATAAACCTGACTGAATGTTATGTAGTTTACTGAGCGGCTTGATGCAAAAAGTGTTTGAATGAACACAAATGAACAGAATTCGGTTCTTATCTCCAGCAGAAATATAATCCTGGGTATATTTGAACAAAAAAAAATCATTTCAAACAAATTAATTGTAGGAAAAAAAGATTTTTATGAAAATTTCAAATGATTAAATCGGGACTAATTTAATAAAAAAAAAATACAAAATTAAAAAAAAAAATTTTTTTTTAAATCTTTTACTCAAGCAATTTATCAAATTTAGTTGTAGTTGTTGGCTGTTGTTGTTGTTGTTATTATTATTATTGCGTTTAGTCGTTGTTATGATGTCTAAATATTGGAATTTTGGCATTTGGTTTTTAAACAAGAAGAAAAAAAAATTTGTTTAAATAATATCAGCACACAGAGTAGCGAAAAAATAAGTGAGAAAAAGAAAAATCATAAAATATATGAAATAAATTCATATGTTGGCCATAAACATACGGATTTTATATCACAATAAAACAAACAAAAATAAACAAACAAAATAATTAGTTGCGTCGATTAAATCGTTGGGTGTATACACTACACTACACTCAAACAAAAAAGTATAGTAATAGAGAGGAAGCATTGAGCATTTGCAAAATAGAATTCAGTTAGAGTGTTGCTATGTAAAGGGTGTTTTTTTATAGAGGTATAGAACTTTAAGTTGCAATAAAACAACGATGGATTATTCGATTGACATGAATTTTATTTATCCGAAAGATAATCTTGTGGCATTACATTTTAAATATGATTTCTGGCATATGACCGCCACGGCTGGCGCGGATGTAGTCCTATCTGGACGTCCAATTTTCGATGACTTTTTCCAACATTTGTGGCCGTATATCGGCAATAATACGGCGAAAGTTGTCTTCCAAATGGTCAAGCGTTTGTGGCTTTACCGCATAGACCAATGACTTTACATAGCCCCACAGAAAGTAGTCTAGCGGTGTTAAATCACAAGATCTTGGAGGCTAATTCACAGGTCCAAAACGTGAAATTAGGTGGGCACCAAACGTGTCTTTCAATAAATCTATTGTGGCACGAGCTGTGTGACATGTTGCGCCGTCTTGTTGAAACCACATCTCCAGGACATCATGGTTATTCAATTCTGGAATGAGAAAGTTAGTAATCATGTCCCTATACCGATCACCATTGACTGTAACGTTCTGGCCACCATCGTTTTTGAAAAAGTAGGGACCAATGATTCCACCAGCCCATAAAGCGCACCAAACAGTCAGTTTTTCTGGATGTAACGGTGTTTCCACATACACTTGAGGATTACCTTCACTCCAAATGCGGCAGTTTTGTTTGTTGACGTAGCCATTCAACCAGAAGTGCGCTTCATCGCTAAACAAAATTCGCTTATGAAAATCGGGAACAACGTCAATCTCGTTTTGGGCCCATTCGACGAATCTACGCCTTACTTGATGATCGTTTGGCTTCAAATCTTGCACGAGTTGGATTTTGTAAGCACGCAAACCAAGATCCTTCCGCAAAATCTTCCATAAAGTGGCTGGACACAGATCCAATTCCTGTGATCGATGGCGGATGGACTCATTCGGGTCTTCCTCAATGCTACGCTCTACAGCAGCAATAGCTTCTTCTGTACGCAGCGTACAGCGTCTCTGGGGATGCGAGTTATCAATAAGAGTAAACGTGGTGCGAAAACGTTCCATGGTTAATCGAATTAACTGCTCTGATGGACGATTTTGTCGACGATAAAATGGACGTAGTGCGCGATACGTTTTCCGCACAGAACCATTATTTTCGAAATAAAATTGCACTATTTGAACTTAAAGTTCTATACCTCTATAAAAAACACCCTTTATAATGGAGTATCAAGGCTTCTATGCTGCTGGCATATTCCGAGCTTTTTTCTGCCAACGTGTGAGAATCGAGGGCAATAAACAAGAAAATGAAGTTGACAGAAGAGAGATCCAATGACTGTGTTGGGGCCAAAATTTTTCTGTGGTCTGGGAAGAGGACTTTTGAAACATAAACTAGGCTGAGATTTTTCTTAAGCGAAACGGGTTTGAAACAATCTAAACTTATGAAGGATATTTCAGTCTTGAATCATGCTACTCAGAAATAGTCTTCTGCTCGTGTAGTATACACTCAAAGAAAATTTGTGCAGAAAACAGATAACTTCAATCGCTTCAGCCCAATATGTAGATGCTGTGTTAAGAGGAACGAGTCACCAAAGAAACATAATTAGAATGTGTGTTGGACCAATGCACTTCAAAAGAAAAAAAACTGGATGCTTAGAAGACAGGAAGTTCGAATTGTGCTCCCCGTCATGGAAACTTAGTTGGGTGAAGCATTATGGGTTATGGTATGCTGGACCAATGTACTTCAGAAGAAGAGAACTGGATGCTTAGAAGACAGGAAGTTCGAATTGTGAGCATCGTCATAGAAACTCAGTTGGGTGAAGCATTATGGATTATGGTGTGCTGGACCAATGCACTTCAAAAGAAAAATACTGGATGCTTAGAAGACAGGAAATTCGAATTGTGAGCCTCGTCATGGACACTCAGTTGGGTGAAGCATTATTGGTTATGGTGTGCTGTACCAATGCACTTCAGAAGAAAAAAAAGTTGACACTTAGAAGACAGGAAGTTCGAATTGTAAGCCTCGTCATGGAAACTCAGTTGGGTGAAGTATTACGGGTTATAGTGTGCTGTACCAATGCAGTTCAGAAGTAAACAAAAACTGGATACTTAGAAGACAGGAAGTTTGAATTGTGAGCCACGTCATGGAAACTCAGTTGGGTGAAGCATTATGGGTTAGACCCAAGAAGGATGGCTCACCCGTATTAGTCGCCGTAGTCTAGTAGGTAGTGTTTTGACTTATTAGACGGAAAGCCAGGGTTCGAGCCCCAGGCCAGACATCAAGACAAAATACAAAAAAAAAAGTATTTCTTCGGCGACTTCCTCTCAGCAGATTTCTGGCAAAAACTCTGAAAGTAAATAAAAATTGCCATGAAAAGTTTCTCAAAAATCTGTCGTCCGGAGTCGACTTTAAACTGTAGGTCCCGCCACTCATGTAAAAAAATTAACGCACGCATCATAAGTGGTGTGAGAAGCTAGGCCGTAATCCTGACTGAACAATAAATCGTTTGGATTCTAGATTTCTTTGCGATGATGAAATTGTAATTGGCTTGTGAAGAAATTTAATTGTTAAAAGATTTAATTTTAAAATATTTTTAAAATTCTTTCTTCAAAGGCGCGACATGTCAGCGATAATAGAAGTAATGGTAGAATTTTTTTTTATCCAACCGTAGTCGAATTTCGGTAACAATATAACATAATTGGTCACTACAATACTTAGTTGTGCGTGTTAATTTTGCACATGAGTTGTGGGACCTAAAGTTTAATGTCGACTCTGAGCGACCGATTTTTGAGAAACTTCTTCATGGCAATTTTTATTCAGTCACAGAGTTTTTGCCTAAAATCTGCTGAGAGCAAGACGCCGAAGAAATATTTTTTCGTATTTCATTTTTTTTTTGGAGATGTCTGACTTGGAGTTTGAACCATGGCCTCACATCTAATAAGCCAACACACCACCAACCAGACTACGGCGACTTCAGTACGGAAAGGAATAAAGAAAATGTAGTTAAAATTTGTTTTGAAATTAAATTAAAATTTGAAAAACAAAACAAAAAAATGTATTTCTTTTAACTCGAAAATAAACCACCCGCTGCCCGTTGTTCGCGGAAGTGATGACCTAATTACTAATCATTTTTGCATGAGTGTATTATTGAATGTTTTAATTACTAAGAAAAAAAAGATTATTCGTTTTTCATTTTCCAAATTTTTAATTTCTAACCTTGACTAGATTTTCCGTTTTAAATGGTTCGAACAACCTTGAATTAGGTAGGCAGGTGTAGCAACAACCATGCATGATTTCGAATTTCTTTTGGGGATAAAACGCATACGAAACCTTTTATTATTTGGCGAAAATGTCTCTTATACACCCACATAAAATACTTTACGTATGTATTTTAATTTCTGCAAATATTTTCAACGGCAACAACAACTACAAATAAAAAAAATGAATTTTCTTTTTGTGTGACATACATTGTCAACCAAGAAATTATCGCCTAAAAAAAAAAATTTTTTTTTTTTTTAAATAATTTTTGCGCTCCGACCATTTCAAACATGACGGTTTTAATGTTTCTATTCTTTAATAGGGGGAAAATATTTAATTTAATTGCTTTAAAATGTTATGCATTTCATAAATATATTCGTATACTTTTAATATAAAAAAGTATCTTTGATTTACGATCGTGATGTATTATTTATATGATCCTCTTGGCAACGGGGAAATCTGTTGAGTTTTCTTTCTTAATTTGCCATTAACAACCCGATTAACGGATTTCGGCCTGCCGCAATACAGCCTTCCAAGCGCCTCTGCTTCTTGCGCGCCTATGCCTGTTGGTCACACCAATCGATGACAGGGCTTTCTCGACTTGGTCCTTCCAATTTGGTCCTTCGTACTCTCCGCCGATTTCCGCAGACCTCCGCATCAAATACCCGTCTCACCAGAGCATCCTCCGCCATTCGAACGACATGGCCGAACCAGAGCAACCGCTGGATGTTAATACGCTGCACAACGTCCATGTCGTTGACGAGTTCATACAGCTCACTGTTGGATCGGATGCGGAAATCCGATCACCAACTCGCACTGGACCGAAGATCTCACGTAGGACTGTTTTTTCTAAAACTCTCTCAAGGCTGCTGCATCAGTGCTTAATAGGGTTTGAGTTTGGTTCTTAACACATTGACTGCCGACTACGAGATAACTCGTAGATTGCGTTCCCTTCTAGGGCGCCAAACTACGAGTTATCTCGTACTCACTAATGTGAAAAAATCAAATTTTTTTTTTTTTTGGTAAGTTTTCTGAAAATTGCCGTGGCAGTCAACGTGTTGATATTATTCCAGCTCTTCCCTGCATGCAAATCTATTCTATTAATCTGTCTGCCTAATGTATTGAGTGATGCCAGCAGGACCACAGTTGTTCATTCGGACATTTATTTATGAAAACTTCTAATGCGTTAACGTTTTTAATAACCTCCAACCGAGGTTCCTACATCCATGTAGCACAATGGAAAACGCAGGCAAAAATCTCAATTTTCTTGAGGCACATTGTGTCTACTTCGTTGAAAGTTTGATGAGCTTTCATGGCGCTATTCGCTCATCGTATACTAAAGGTGGTACACTTCCTGGAGTACGTACACTATCTTTGTCTCAGCTATATTCACTGTGAGACTTGGCTTGTAGGCACTTTCTCTACTATTTGAAGTTTCTTCACTATATGGAAACGATATCGTCTCCATATTATGCCTCTGTTGTTGCGCGTTCCACTCGTAAGAACGGGGTCCATACCATGCTAAAGTGTAGCAGCGATAGGATCCAACGCTATGGACATATAGAATTACGACTTAGCTTCTCACACTACTTATGCTGAGTGCGTTATTTATATACCTTAGTGGCGGGACCTACAGTTTAAAGTCAACTCTGTAGGACAAAAATTTTTTTTTTTGAGAAACTTTTCATGGCAATTTTATTTTGCTTTCAGAGTTGTTGCCAGAAATCTGCTGAGAGACAGCCGCCGAAGAAATATTTTTTCATATTTCGTTTTGATCGATATGTCTGACGTGGGGTACCACTACTGGTTACAAAATTTACCGCTAAACAGGTGGCAGTACAAGTTTCAATTTTAGTCGAACCAAATTCGAATTCGATCACGCAATGCAAGAAGAAATTGGTGAGTCTTTATCAGAGGGTTAATATGAAAATGAGAAAGCATGAGATGATAAACTCTTAGGAGGACTTATACTAACGTACTAGACATACTCAGAGTCCCTCATCCATGAGAACCTGCAGGAGTTATTGACGTACGGCAGTATTGGAAATAGCTCTGCAAAATCGGACCGTGGCCTCAGGTCTAATAAACCAACCTACTGCCAACTAGACTACAGCTACTACACCTACCTACTAGATCCAACATCTTGTATTGATCAAAGACACATACATACATAATTGGTCATTACAACCCTTCAGTCAGGATTACGACCTAGCTTCTCACACCACTCTTGTTGTGTGTGTTAATTTTATACATGAGCGGCGGGACTTACAGTTTAAAGTCGACTCCGAACGACAAATTTTTGAGAAACTTTTCATGGCAATTTTATTTACTCTCAGAGCTTTTGACAGAAATCTGCTGAGAGGAAGCCGCCAAAGAAATATTTTTTGTATTTTGTTTTGATGTCTGGCCTGGGGCTCGAACCCTGGCTTTACGTCTAATAAGCCAACACACTAATTACTAGTAGACTACGGTAACTTCTATCGAAGACAAGTTATCGATAACTCTTCTTCTGATCAAAGACAAGTTATCGATAATTTTTTGTGACTAAATGTCGTTGATCGCCATATATCGAGAGACACTAATTGAATTGTGTGAACACGAATACGGTTTTAAAATATGACACTCGACGTTGAATTAATAGAAGTTCCATCCATATTTTAATGTAGGAAAAAAACAATTCAAATAACTTTGCAAACACCCGAGAGTATAAAGTGCCGTAAAAACGCTGCATGTCAACATTGGACTGTTCCGCTGGATTCCCTTGCCGATATTTCATTGTGAAAAATGCTCTTGGCTTAAATCGGCGAGTTTCCATAAAACATGAAAGAAATTTTCATTGCGGCAAAGCAAGATCCAAACGCAAGATGTCACAATGCGGCCGTGTCATTAGGCATCAATCATATGACAGTTTGGAAGCATTTAAAAAGACTGGTTGGTCACTCAATAAAGTTTGATATTTAAGTGCCACACAAATCGTTTATGGATTTAACTTGACATGTTAACATTAGTCAAGTAAAATATGAAATCGTAAGCAAAAATCATTAAAAAAAAAGAAATTATTGCCGATAATAGAATTTCTTTTAAAGACTCCCACCAAAATTTGTTTCTAATTTTTTTTTATTTCTTTGCAATTTATGGCCAATTTTGAGCACGTTTAGCAAATAATTTTCATATTTTAGGAAAAAAAAAAAAATGCATTTAAAAATTTGCAATAAATCTTTAGGAATTTTTTTTTTTAATACATCAGTCACATCATTTGTGTAGAAAATAAAAATTTAATTTTGGCCAAAAATTTAAGGAATTTTTAAGAAAATATACGAAATCAAATAATTAAAAATAAAAATAAATTGAAATTAAAATTTTAAAACAAAAACAAAATAATATATCGGCGCCTCCATTCTATAACGTTCTAAGTGTACTTAGAACGTTTTTAATGTTCTTGCATTTTTAAATTCTACGTTCTCTAACTTAAATACTGTCAAAATTTGCTTAAGGTGCGCCGATCCGTTCCGAAGTTATAGGGAAAAACCTTCTTAGAATACACATATGGTCGTATATCGCGTGAAAACTTTGAGAGCTCATAACTCAAAACACACTTTTTCGGCTTAGAATATATATATATAGTATAATTAGAGCTGTAACTGATTTTAGTTGAAATTTCCTTTTCAAATTCCAGGGCACGAAGAAAAAACGAAAGTTGTTTGTTAACCGTGAAAATTCAAACTTATTCCAAAGAAAAAAGGAAGATAATACTCAACTTCTAAGGAGCCGGAAGAACGATTAAGGAAATTTCCCAGTTACTTAGTTATTATAATCAAATGAAACGTTTTAATACATTTGGAAACTCAAACAACGTACTCAGAGCCTCTCAACTCCATGTAACTACAGCCAGGGAAGATGCAACAGACATAAGAGCTTCTAAAGCGGACCCATTTAAAAGTTCTAAGCCGACAATGACAATGACTTTAAAAACACTTCACAATTTTTGAAAAACTGCTTTGAGGAACAACAGGCTCAATCTACTGATCTCAATCCACTTGAGAACTTACGGACTGAAGTTGAAAAGAGGATGGAATGCAAAAACCTTAAAAATGTTGATGAATTGTGGTAAAACATCGAAACATCTCGATCTCTTTTTCAGCACTTTGTTCAGGTTTTGGAAACAAACAAAAATATTGGTGGTGAGAAGAAAAGATTAGAAAATATTGCAATAAAAATGGAACTGGCCAAGCAGATAAAACATTGTTTTGTTATGTCCTCAACGACAAAGACGTTGTGCAGCGAATGAAGGAGGATGCTCTGGCGAGAGGGGCATTTGATGCCGGGATCTGCAGAAGTCGGCGAAGAGGACGACCTTGTTTGCGTTGGAAGGACCAAATCTAGGAAGCCCTATCATCGATTGGTGTGACCAACAGGCGCAGGCGCGCAAGAAGCAGAGGCGCCTGAAAAGATGTGTTAAGGCAGGCCGAAATCCGTTAATCGGGTTGTTAACGGCCAATTAAGTAAGTTTCATACATTTTATTTACAGAATTATAGATTTTCTGCTTCGAAACTCTATTGGATGTAAGAATAAAAAAATCTCCACAATAGTTAGATACTATTTTTTAAAATATAAGTAACGACAAAGTCTAGCAGGTAGTGTATTGGCTTTTTAGACGTGTGGCCACGGTGTAAATCCCAGGAAAATTTATTTCTTCGGCGACTTCCTCTCAACAGATTTCTGGCAAAACCTCTAAGGACCATTATTACAACTTGCCGTTAACTAAAGGTAGGATTTTAACGGACAGATAAATTGTTTTTCATTATTATAAGTGGACAACAAGGTAGAAGTAAGCGTTAAGCTAAAGAGAGGATCATTATACCTTTAACTTTTACAGTTAAGTTTATGTTTGGACTTGTCATACTACACTGAGCGCCAAAAGTGAGTAAACACCACTGAAATAATTCATTTTCTTAGGATAGCGAGAAAAGTAAATGAGAATAGTCGAATAAATTTTCATAAATAAAAACGTTTATTTATTACTTATAAAATGTTAAAACAAAAACAACAATTCATGATAAAGGAACTTTTTATATAGTTAAGAACAAAACTGTTTTATACTTAAGAACAAAAGTGTTGACTCACTTATGGCGCTCACTGTATATATTATTTTCAATATGGCAACTTCAAATATAAAGAAAAGAAGCATATAAAACGAAAAAAACCAATCCCATCGTTGCCAATGCGTTTAATAAAAAAGCTTGTTTAAATGAGCAGTGTTATCGACATTGCTCCGGCACTGCCCTATTTTTGAAAAAGTTAACTTTATTTTATTATTAGGTTGTACTAACGCAAAGAAATTAAAATTGACTTTAAAGTTGACTTTAGCTAAAGTTGCCTTTAACTAAACCCAACTTTAACGGGAAGTTGAAATGAAATTGCCATGAAAAGTTTCTCAAAAATCTGTCGTTCGGGGTAGACTTTAAACTGTAGGCCCCGCCACTTATGTATAAAACTAACACACACAAAATTACTGGTGTGACCAGCTACGTCGTAATCCTTTGCATGTGAAATAGACGAAGAGGACCTAAATAATGACTTTTTGCCATTTTTGCATGAAGTTCAAGTTTTTTCATTTTCTCCCACTCGCTAGTCTGATATAAATGCCTGTTAAAGACAAACCAAACAACGCAGTTTGTCTAAATGCTTACAGTTTGCAGGGGTCCTAATTATTTCCAATATTTTATGTATGAATTTATGTTAACAAATCACTAATGAATGAAATAAATTGTTTTAAATTCATACTTACAATGGCACGGAATAAACTTTATCTATGAACCCTGTTTTTAATCCGTATTTGTTAGCAGTATTTGATGCGGTTACTATATTACTTTGATATCGCACGGTGTGCTCGAAGAATCACTCTTTCATGACACTTTATACCTCCAGAACGATTTTTGGAATTTAAAAACGGGGGTTCTCTGTGAACCCTACTAAATAGTATCCAATACTACGCTACAGTAATGAACATTTACCATAAGCACAATACTTTAAAATATGTACAGTAAGAGCGAACAAACAAAGACGTTTTTAAAGAATTTTTTTTATAAGTTCCCCCTCAAGTATTAGAAAACTTTTATCAATTTATTTGGAAAATATTTTAACGCTGCCCTTTATTTACGTGGAAATGCTTAAAAATATTTGCACTTAACGTTTATCAGCGACTATCTTATCTTTTAAGAATTGGCCTACAAATTTAATTCGAATGAATTGTAAATATTATTTTTATTTATGATTTCTAATTTACCGATTCTCCTTAGTGGCCAAGTTTTAAAAAACTGATTATGACTCACACTCACCTGAAAAGAAACAAAAAAAAAAAGAAGAAAAAAATATTAAATTTAAAATTGTATTAAAAATAAATAGAAAATGATTAAGACAGAAACTAAATACATAATAAAATTGAAAAAAAAATTGTAAAAAAAATCGATAATAAAAAAACTGGACACTTATTCCATTAAGATTTAAAAATTATACGCAAAATCAAAAAATATATTCTGATTGATCAGTGTATAGCTTCAAGTGTCTGTTATAACAATAGTTATAACAGTTATAACAATAGTTATAACAGTTATAACAAAAGTTATACCAGTTATAACAAAGGTTATACCAGTTTCATTTACTTGCATTTACCAATGACCAGTTATAACAAAGGATATACCAGTTTGTTATAACTGTTATAACTGGTATATAACTGTTATAACAAATGTTGTACCAGTTTGTTATAACTGTTGTAACAAAGGTTATACCAGTTTGTTATAACTGTTCTAAATGTTATTATAACTGTTATAACTTTTCTAAATGTTATTATAACTGTTATAACTTTTGTTTTTGTTTTTGTATACGTTCTAAAAACTTGTTTTTATAATCGGTATATACTTGAGTAAAATTCATCGGCTGGCCATGCAGTAGCCTACACCAGAAGATGCCGATTTTGGCAAAAAAAATCATCTTTTCAGATGAAGCTCATTTTGATCTTGGCGGGTATGTAAACAAGCAAAATTGTAGTATTTGGGGCACAGAAAACCCGCACGCATACATTGAAAAGCCGACGCACCCAAAACGAGTCACTGTTTGGTGCGGATTTTGGTCCAAAAGCATAATTGGGCCATTTTTCTTCGAAAATGAGCAAGGAGTGGCCGTTACAGTCAATGGCGATCGTTATCGGGCCATGTTGAACGAATTTTTGTTCACAAAAATTGAAGAGGAGGATATTGGCAACATTTGGTTTCAACAGGACGGCGCTACGTGCCACTTAGTCGAAGCTACACTCGATGTTTTGCGCCCTGTTTTTGAAGATCGCATTATCAGCCGCAGAGCTGATGTCGTTTGGCCACCTCGGAGCGGCGTATTGACACCGCTGGACTCTTATTTGTGGGGTGCCGTCAAAGATAAGTGTTACGCCGACAAGCCAGAGACAATTGACGCTTTAAAGGACAATATTCGTGAAGCCATTGGTGAAATACAGCTGCACACAATCGATAATTTTTTTTTTTTTTTTTTTTTTAATTTTTTTCGATATGTGCTTAAAAATTGGACCGATCGTGTAGGCTACTGCATGGCCAGCCAAGGCAGACATTTGAATGAAATTATTTTCCATTATTAACCGGAAGGATTGTACTTTTAAATAAAAAAGAAATTTGAGAAAATATTCAGTAGTTTTTTTTATACATTTTCAAAAAAAAAAGTTATTTGGCGGACCCTTTACTTGAGTAAAATTCCTACTCTTATTGTTCTCCAGACTCAGATGAATACAGATTTTGAGGTCTGTAGATTAAACAAGAAAGCTATCGTGTAGCAGAAGCAGATAAGATTAGATCATGTACTGGAAATATATAAGAAATAGCATTTATATACATACATACATAATTGGATATAGTCTACCTTCTCAAACCATCCATTTTGTATGAGTTTTACCAGTGAGTCGTGGAACATTCAGTCTAACTACAGATTTGTTAAGCTTTTGCCAGCAGACTGCGGAGAGAAGGTCACTCATACAAATAATTTTTGTAATTTTTCTCAAGATATCTGAAGTTCTTATCTATTCATCCAATAAACTACTGCCTAGACTGCTGTGTTCACTAAAAGATTTTTATACCCACAGGCGATTTGTTTTCCACAGTTTTTCAAAAGCAGCAAGAGGAAGATTTCTAAGCATCCAATAAATACAGAACATGAAGTTCTGTAGATATACGGCAAAACCAAGTAATCTATGACTGGACTCAAGTGTTTTTTGTATGCAAATATCAGCCACTCTAAAATATGGCAAGTAGAGTACTTTACAAATGAAGAGAAAAGTACCTAAGTTCTATAAATTTGGAGTTATATGCTTAGCAGCTGATGCTTAAAAGTCTATAAAATGAATTAAATTTAAGTCCCTACATCAGCTATAATGATAGTAATGTTGTAGCATTATAGAAATAATTAATTGCTTCTGTATTCGTAAAGGTACCAAAAACCAAACAAGCATTTGCTTGCTTTAGTAGAAAATATTTAAAAGGAAAAGTACCAAAATGCCATATTAGAAATTATCAAAAAGGGAAATTTAATTAAGTTTTTATGTCCAAAAGGAAGAATTGCAGATTTTTTTAAAAAGTACCAAAGTACAATTTAAAAACAAACAAAAAAAGAAGTTAAAAAACAATCAAATTAAATGCGAGAAGTAATGAAGTTTAATTTGTAAAAGTAAAAAAGTTTAATTTGTTGGATGGTAATTATTTTTATTTAAGTTTCGATGCCCAAAAATTAAGAATTGCAGATTTTCTTAAAAGGTACCAAAAGTACTATTTCCAAATTTTTAAGAAAAATTTAAAAAAATCAATTAAATGCGAGAACTAAGAAGTTTACATTTAATTTGCTGAATGTAATTGCTTGTAATGATTTTGATTTAAGTTTCGATGTCCAAAAAGAAAGAGTTACGGAATTTCTTAAAAAGTACCAGAGTACTATTTACAAACTTTTTAAGAAAAGTTAAAAAACAATCAAATTAAATGAGAGAAGTAATGAAGTTTACATTTAATTTGTTGAATATAATTGCTTACAATTATTTTTATTTAAGTATCGATGCCCTAAAAGAGTGACAGAATTTCTTAAAAGGTACCAAAAAAAAAGGTTTACAAACTTTTTATAAAAAAAATTAAGAAACAAAATCAAATTAAATGCAAGAAGTAATGCATATAATTTGTTCGGTATAATTGCTTGTAATTATTTTTATTTAAGTTTCAATGCCCAAAAAGGAACAGTTACAGAATTCTAAAAAAGTACCAAAGTATTGTAAATAGTACCCCTTAAGAAAAGTTAAAAAAAATCAAATAAAATTCGAGAAGCAACGTAGTTTACAAGTTTTTGTATTTATTTTTATAAAAGTACCAAAACCTAAAGTACCATTCGAATGTTGGAAAGGAAAAATTTTTTTTTATTTTTTATTTTTTTTTATTATTTTTAGTTATAAATTATGCTACAGGTACCATTCCCCACGTCCCCTGAGTTTCTTAAAATGGATAGTTTACCTATGATAAAAACAAAAAAGATCAACAAAATTTATTAAAGTCGAAAACGATTGTGTTTTGCGTTTTTTAAGTATGTGGGTCAACGAAGTTTGGTGTCTCATAAGGTTAAAAAATTTTATTAAATTTTCACACCATTCTCTTTATTTTTTTTATCAGGGGGAACAAACATGCATCATCAGTGATTTTCGATTCTTGATTTTAATTTCACTTAATGTTTCATCTCTAAAAAAGAAAAATAAAATGAAAATTTCTTATACGATTTTCCTCTTCAAGTGACTAAATGCAGTAATTAATCATACTTTAGGGGCGAAAAATAAAGAAAAAAAATTAAAAATAGAAAAAAATGTATTTTAATTATAAGAATAGATTTTTGTTTTTATTTTTAAAAATAGAAAAAAAGCATGAAAATTATTTTTAAAGTTTAAAAATAGGAAAAAAAAAATTTTGCTTCAATTAATCATCATGCAGTTATTCTAACACATTTTGTCTTTTCCATTCGACAATATTTGCAAAATAATTTTTAATTTATTTGTTTTCAAAAAAAAAAATTGTCAAATGTTTATTTTCGAAATCTTTTTTAAGATGAAAACCAATAAAAACAAAAAAAAAACAAATTAGTCCTCTTCCTGTCGTAAAAGAAAAAAAGAATTATTTTTTATGGATTTTTTTATAGAATTTATTTTCAATTTTAGAAAAAATTATTAACAAATCAAGTATATTTATAGCTCGGATGGGCTATATTTATAACCTAAACCCTGAATAGACCCAGCTTCATATTTTAAGGCATCAAGATCACACTATAAGATCGTTTATGTACCTTAGATTGGCCATTAAACTACACATATATACATAATTGGTCATTACAGTAATCCTTCGATTTACGTCGCATCGATTAACGTTGTTCGGATTTTCGTCGTCAAATTTTTTGTTCCCTCTAACTTCAATTTGCGTCGTCATTTTTTACATTACATCGCCTTTTTTTGGAACCAACTGCGACGTAAATCGAGGGATTACTGTAACTTTTTTAAGTTCCTTGTTAAATTCGATTTACGTCGTTTCGATTTACGTCGCCTTTTTAAGAACCAACTGCGACCTAAATCGAGCAATTACTGCACAACTCCTCCAGTCAGGATTACGACCTAGCTTCTCACATCACTTATGTTGTGTGTGTTAATTTTGTACATGAGTGACGAGCTCTACAACTTTAAGTCGACTCTGAACTACAGATGTTTTATTTTGAGAAACTTTTTCATGGCAATTTTTAATTACTCTCAGAGTTTTTGCCAGAAATCTGCTCAGAGGAAGTCGCCCAAGAAATATTTTCTCATATTTGGTTTTGTCGGAGATCTATAAAGCGGGGTTTTGAACCGTGTCGTCTCGTCTAGTAAGGCTACACACTACCTACTAGATTGCGGTAGTAGTCTACTAAACGCTCCAGATTGTAATTTATAGTCGGTCAATGTAATTTAGGGGGCAGTGTGTGGACTAACTGGATTAGGGCTACAGGCTTCAAGCTGCTTTGACATCTTGAAACCCCAAAGTTTATATGAAGCCGACAAGCTTCAGGCAAAAAAGAGAAACTAACTGCCATGAAAAATGTTCTCAAATCTGTAGTTCGGAGCAGAGATCAGCAATGAATCACTTTTTCGCTAATCATAAGGACTCATGAAATTTTGAATATAAGTGAGTCAACAGTATTGAAATCCAACTACTCTGATTCATTCGTACTCAGTACAACATTGATTTATAAGTACAAGTTGCAATGAGTATGAGTACAACGTTGACATCAAACTCATAACATTCGGAATATGTTTGATTCATACGCCGCCTACTCATTCAGATTCATAAATTTAGAAAAATACTTATAATACTCTTAAATGATTCGAGTGATTCGAATCATACATCACAATTTACAGTCTTAGTTGTTGTTGTATTTACAAAGAAAGAAGAAAGACAGCAAGCAGAGCAAACACACAATCTTCATGTGAGTATTGTAGTGTTCGTACCCGAATCATACTTATTTTGTGATTCGTGTATACGATGAGACATGGAGAGTCGAAATCATAATCGTAATATCATGCGTATTGTTAAGTATGAGTAACATGAGTATTTCAAACTTTGAATAAGAGTAGTATGAGTATGACATTAAAATAAGTATGAATGCGTATAAGTATCAGAAATTATAAGTATGATTCGAATCTACTCATCGTTTGAATACTCATTGCTGACCTCTGGTTCGGAGTAGCAGTTAACCCGTGCATACATACAGTGGCGAGCAAAAGTGTATTCATGTTGGCAGATTCCGCCCTTTAACCCCTATAAAATCTTTAAAGAATGAGAACGCAAGATGAATGTTTCAGGGTTGATTACTTGTTTATTATATTACATATTTAAGTTAAAAAATTAAAAGAAATTATGTACCATACTTCAAGAATATAAATAAAATTAAAAATAACTCAATTCGAACACTTTTGCACGTATATTCAAAAACCTTAATATTAAGCGATTTTTAATACTTTGTCCACAATCGCTTGTTCTTTTTTATATTTTTAATGCGCTTTAGCATACTCTCCACCAATTTTTGTATGATTTCATCTGGGATTTTGTTCCACTCCTCTTGTACTCTTTGCCAGAGTTCATCCATGTTCGTTGGTGCTCTTTCATACACGGCCAGTCTTCTTTTTAAAAGAGCCCACAAATTTTCTATAGGATTGAGATCCGGGCTTTGTGCTGGCCATTTAAGTAATTTAAATTTTTGATTAGACAACCAATTTCTAACAATTTTAGAGGTATGTGTAGGATCTCCATCTTGTTGAAAGTTTATCTCTCCTCGGAATATGCACTTTTGTCCACATATTCTGGCAAATTAGTCTGAAGAACATTGAGATAATCTTCCTTCTTTATTATACCTTCTATCTTAACCAGTGGACCAACGTTCCTCCAAGTAAAACACCCCCACATCATCAAACTTTCCCCGCCATGTTTTACTGTTTGCTTCACATGATGTCTTTGAAGATTTTTATGTGGGCGGCGCCAGTAATATTCTTTTCCATCTGATTGGAAACGGTTAATTTTAGTTTTATCAGACCAAATCACATGTTTCCAATCCTCTGCTGTCCAGTCTTCGTATTCTTTACAAAATTGCAGGCGCGCCTTAACATTTTTATTTGATAAGGCTGGTTTCTTTTTCTTGACTCCTCTCTCTTGATGTCCAATCACTAACGTGTTTATTTATTGCCTTGGCAGCTAATTTTGGTGTTCTAGTATCCCTATTTCTCATTAATCGCTCAATATGCCGAGCATCTGCGTCAAAGTTAACAACTTTGGACGAGCAGTTATAATACATTTGGATGATATATTTCCTCTTTTACGAATACTTTGCACAGTACTATGGGCTATTTTTAAAGAATTAGCTCATTCTCCGCATGACTGTCCATTTTCCGTTATAACTACTATACGATATTCTATTTCCACGCTTATTTTTTCATTTTGTAGTTACAAATAAATTACCAATGTTTATTTTAATAAAAAAATTGCCAATAATATTTTGGAAACTGCACTTAAACTTTTTAAAAACAAACAAAGTTGATATTAAACCATAACTCGATAAAAAAATAAAGGTACATTATAAATTGACACTTGTAAAGTGATATAAACCAACATGAGCAAAAGTGTTCGAGTTATCATATGTTGCGATCATGCTCGATAACCAGAGTTGTAATTGTTATTTTTATACATTTTTTGCACTATAATATAATCCAACAGTAATGAATAAACATGCGAATTTTCGTTAAAATATCTTAGCTAGAAAAATTTTTATTGACATTTAACTAGAAAATTTACCAACATGAAAACACTTTTGCACGCCACTGTACATACATAATTAGTCATTACACCCCTTCAATTCTCAAATCTGTCACGTTCGTGGTGTGACCTATAGTATAAAGACGACTCCGGACGACAGATTTTTTTTGCCCGAAATCTGATGAGAGGAAGACGCCGTAGAAATATTTTCTCAAATTTCGTTTTGTTGGAAATATCTGGCAAGAGGTTTGAACCGTGGCCTTACATCTACTAAGGCAACACATTACTACTAGACTGCGACGACTATGACAGTCTATAGAGTACCCCGTATCCAAAATTACCCAGGAATAACGAATGTCTCTGGAAGTGATAGCATGACATTCAACAAATTCCTATACAGAGAGAACAGCAGGAGATAACAAACATGACGGAAACATGGAACGGACGGAAAGTAGAAACAACTACTAAACGGAACAAATCCAGAAGTGAGATTTGGTCTCTTAAGAAGGCAAACAAAAGATCAAAAAATAAAACCTGTTAGTAGAGAGATCAGGCAAATCTGGTAATTATGTGGATATAAGGAAAACACAATTAGATTTAAAACAATCATAGCGATCACTGGACCCGGCTCTCACGTTCAAAGAGTGAGAAAACTGTTAAAGATTAAAGATGAAGCTTTAACGGAGACCACTTAACATTTTCTCAATTCTTTTCTGGCACTAGGATACTGGACACGAAACAATTTTAGACACCTAGAGTTCATTAATTTAAAGTACTAAACAATTAACAAAAAAGTACCAACTAATAATTAAGTTTTCCAGTAGAAAGATAACAGCTAACGTTTTAAGATTTTTGGTACCAAATCCACTCAAAATATTACACGAAAGAAAACCAAAAAAAAAATTATTTTCAAACAACTGACTCAATTGAATGAAAAAGAAATATTTTTAAGTACCAACTGAAAAGGTACCAAATTATTATAACACGCTTATGTCTTGTCTTAAACAGAAGAATTTTGAAAACTTTTCCAATCCATAAACGAATGAAAGCGAAAAGGTTTAAATCATTTGTCCTTCATCATCTTTTATCCCATATTTCTGTTTTTCGGAACATAAAATTTTTATGAGTATTAAAAGGAAGGGTGTGTGATAAAAATACAAACACAGTTTCACAGACTCAAACTCTATAAAAAAATGTGTTGGCATTGTTGCATGTGGCAAATAGAGAAGAAGTAAAAAAAAAACGTAAATAAATGATTGAAAAAGAATACGTTTTTTTTTTATATGAGTTTTGTTGGTACGAGCTTTTTATTTTAGTTTTATCAACGCTTTTCACAGATGACTAAATCAATTGATTGATTTCTCAGGTGTGCTGAGTCAGTCAGCAATTCGTGGCATATGATGTAACAAACAGTAGATATTCCGTATCACATAGTATTTGAGCAGAGCAGAGGTGTTAAGTAAATAAGCAGCAGACCATCTGAGTACTTTCAAGTAAACCAAGCCACACAATACCGTGTTGAGCAGAAAAGTACTGGGGAGAGAAGCTTTAGCACAAAGGCAGAGGTACTTAAATTTTTTTGGTAGCAAATAACGGCCTACAGGCCTTTTATTATTAAAAAAATTGCAATGAAATTATATTTCTTACAAAAAAAAAAGTACGGCAACAAAATTGTACCACAGAAGGGGTACTAAAATAGGGCCAGGAGTAAATTATTGAAGAAAGAAAATTGAAAAAATAAATGAAATGCTAAGGAAGAATTTGCGTTTTCAAAAGTACTCGAAGGAAAATGTAAACAAAAAGCATTGAAGTCGCCCGTAGTCTGGTACGTAGTGAGTTGGCTAGGTTCAAACCAGTGGTCAGCAATGAATCGCTTTTTCGCTACTCATAAGTACTCATGAAATTTTGAGTATGAGTGAGTCAACAGTATTAAAATCCAACTACTCTGATTCATTCATACTCACTACAACATTGATTTATAAGAACAAGTTGCAATGAGTATGAGTACAACGTGGACATCAAACTCATAACATTCGAAATATGTTTGATTCATACGCCTACTTATTCAGATTCATAAATTTAGAAAAATACTTGTAATACTCATAAATGATTCGTGTGGTTCGAATCATTCGTCAAGAAGAAAAAAGAAGAAAGACAGCAAGCAGAACAAACACACAACTTTCTTGTGAGTATTGTAGTGTTCGTACCCGAATCATACTTATTTTGTGATTCGTGTATACGATAAGTCGTGGAGAATCGAAATCAATAACATCATGCGTATTGTTAAGTATGAGTACCATGAGTATTTCAAACTTTGAATATGAGTAGTACGAGTATGACATTAAAATAAGTATGAATGCGTATAAGTATCAGAAATTATATGTAAGTATGATTCGAATCTACTTATCTTTTTGAATACTCATTGCTGACCTCTGGTTCAAACTCCAGGTCTGGCATCTCCATTCAAACGAAATATGAAAAAAATATTTCTTCGGCGTCTGCCCCTCAACAGATCTCTGACTACAACTCTGAGAGTAAATAAAAAACATTGCCATGGAAAGTTTCTCAAAAATCTGTCGTTCCGAATCGACTTTAAACGGTAGGTCCTGCCACGCATGTAAAATATTAACACACACAAACAAGTGGTGTGAGAAGCTCAGTCGTATGCCTGAGTGAAGTGTTTTAATAACCAATTACGTACGTAATGCCCAGAATTTTACCCGTAATTTTTTTAAAATCTACATAATTTTGTGAAACCTAGTTCAACTCACTTGAATCTTTTTCTTCTCAATTCACTTGCCATAATGACTATCGATTGTTGTTTTTTTTCTGTTTTCCTTCTCCTTTTTTCTTTCATTATGGCTATCAATTGTTTGCCTTGGTTTTAAGTAGAATCCTTATGAGTTCAAATTTATTTTCTTTTTCTTTTTATTCTGTGTTTATCCTGTTTATCCTTCTCTAATACTTTTAATACTTTTCCATAAAACAGCAGAATAAACATAAAAGAAGAAAAAAGGAAAAGAAAAATGTGCTCGAACATTCAATTTCATTAAATTTATTGCAACAAATTGAAGAGGCGGTTACAACAAATTTGGTTGTTTCGGTTTGAATTTCAACGTTAAATCTCATCATCATCATGATGATGATAATGATCTTTCAAAGTTGAGGCAGACACAAGGTGGAAATATTTGGAATTCCTTGAAGCAGAACAATTTGTTTATTTTGTAAGCAATTTTTTGTTCAAACCCTTTCCCTGAAAAAAAATATTCCCCTGGCGGTAAACGTTGTATTTTTATGGGAGCATTTGAAAATCCCTGAAAATGCCTGCGATCTGGTAAATATTTTGAATCGATTTGAACATACAAATGCTGGAAATGCTGTCATGAAGTCACCGTAGTCTAGTAGGTAGTGTGTTGGCTATTTAGACGTGAGGCCTCGGTTCAAACCCCAGATCAGACATCTCCAAAAAAATAAAAATTTGAAAAAAATATTTCATCGGCAACTTCCTTTCAACAGCCTTATGGCAAAAACTCGGAGAGTAAAAAAAATTGCCATGAAATGTTTCGCAAAAATCTGTCGTTCGGAGTCGACTTGAACATTGTAGGTCCCGCCACTCATGTAACGGGTGATTTTTTAGCTAATATCTTTTTGGCAGCACTGGTTTAAACAGATCACGCATGTTTCGTGTTCTGTTTCACTGTCAAACATCTTCAGTTTGGTGTATAATTTAGCCATGAATCGTCTTACAAACGAACAACGCTTGCAAAATCCTGGAATTTTATTATCAAAATGCGTGCTCTGTTAAGAAAGTTCATCGCGCGCTTCTTCCATTTTATGGTCAGTTTAATCGACCCACTGAAGCGGCTATTCGGGCTATTGTGACTAAATTTCGCATCAAATTTACATTGTTGGACATTAAACCACCAACACGCTTAAGTAGAGTGCGAACTGAAGAAAATATCGCAGCTGTATCGGCCAGTGTTAATGATGACCATCAATTATCGATTCGTCGCCGTTCGCAGCGCAAGGATTTAGGTGTGAAGCCTTTCAAAATACAGCTGGTGCAAGAATTGAAGCCGAACGACCTACCGCAACGCAGAATTTTTGGTCAATGGGCTCTTGGAAAGTTGGCCGAAGATCCACTTCTTTATCGAAAAATTGTGTTCAGTGACGAAGCTCATTTTTGGCTCAATGGATACGTAAATAAGCAGAATTGTCGATTTTGGAGTGAAGATCAGCCAGAAGCATTGCAAAAGCTACCAATGCATCCAGAAAAAGTCACAGTTAGGTGCGGGGTTTATGGGCTGGTGGCATCATTGGACCGTACTTCTTCAAAGATGCTGCGAATCGTAACGTAACTGTGAATGGTGAGCGCTACCGTGAGATGATATCCAACTTTTTTTTTGCCCAAAATGCAAGAGCTTGACTTGCATGACATATGGTTTCAACAAGACGGTGCCACATGCCACACAGCACGCGTAACAATGGACTTATTGAGAGGCGAGTTCGGTGAACATTTTATTTCACGTTCGGGACCGGTCAATTGGCCGCCTAGATAGTGCGATTTAACGCCTTTAGATTAGTTTTTGTGGGGCTATGTTAAAGCTCATGTCTATACAGACTAGCCCGCTTCAATTGACGCATTGGAAAACAACATTGAAGCATTTATTCGTGAGATACCGGCCGAAATGTTGGAAATAGTATGCCAAAAGTGGACTAGGCGGATGGACCATTTGAGGCGCAGTCGCGGTCAACATTTGCATGAAATAATCTTCAAACATTATATTATATGGACCGTACTATCGATTCAAATAAAGATTTCATACATTTTTCTGAATTTTATGTGTTTTTTTTTGAAAAATTATCCTATAGCTCTTAAAAAATCACCCATTATAAAATTAATACACACACAACATAAGTGGTGTGAAAAACTTAGTCGTAATCCTGACTAAAGGCTTGCAATGACCAATTATCTATTTTTCATAGGTTTTCTATGATAAAAAAATATTTGAAAAATTTTTCCTTAAAGTATCTAAAATGTCTTTGGCAGCCATATTGGAAAATAAATTTTATTTGGCATGAAATTTTTTGTTTTTTTTTTTATTTTAAATTTATTTGCAGATTTATTTCGATGTTTTTTGATGAAAAAAAAATTTATTTAAAAATTCTTGGAGTTTTTGGGTCTTTTCTGTTACTCGGTTCTAAATGGCAAAAATTCTTAAGCACAAATGGACTTAAAATGCCCATAAATTGTGCAACAGAACTCAGGCAAATTGATTACAAAGGACAGACGTTGCTTTGGTTGCATTCTATTTGTGCATCTAATGCATGCACGCACACTTATAGGCCTAAAACAGAATTCCTTCGGCGTTTTTTTTTTTTTTTTTTTGTTTTTTTTTTTTTGAGTGAAAAAGAAAAATGTCTTCTTCTTTAGGTTGATTATGTGCAAAGTCTATTAAAATGGCCCAGAAGCAAAAAGACTTAGAAATTGTATGTCGTTTTCGGTTTTTAATTTTTTTTTGTTTTAGGGCCCCACATATTTTAGCCTATGTAAACGACGGGTTTTTTTCTTTCTTTCTTTTTTTTTTTGCAAATTTCAAACAACAGCCAGCCATCAATTTCGTAGACCAACATTGTAAAAATGAGGTTTTTTTGCTTGCTGTGTGTGTGTCTTTTTCCGTTGGCAATAGTGTAACGTAACGTAACAACCATAGGAGTGTTCGTTGTTCGTTCAATCGTGTGCCATCCGTCAAAATGTTGTGTTTTGAGTCAATTCTTTTCAAAGTTTCATTTCTTTCTTTTTTTTTTTTGTTGCCTGATTTTTATTACATTTTTTATTATCAAAAAAAACCAAAAAAAAAATAAAAATTAAAATAGAAAAAATTACAACAAAAACTAATGGCTGGCTGGCTGACAGACAAAACGACTGAATTGAATGAGTGAAATATACAAACAACTCTTGTCTAATACGGAGAATAATTTTTTTCTCCTCTTTTTTCTTTCTAATTGTAAACATTTGCTTGTGATATTGACGATGGCGATGACGACAACGCCAGAAACAAGCAACGTATTGTTGTAGCACTGGACAGTTGTTATTGTTGTTGTTTTTTCTCACATCTTTTCTAGACGAAAATGTTTTCCTAAATTTAGTGTTTTTATGCGTTATGTTAAGGGCCTTAAAGTTTAAAGACAAAACAATGTCTGTTGGTAGACGAAATTAAAAAATAAAAATCGGAAAAAAAATAAATAAAAAATAAAACAAAAACCAAATCTAAATATAAAAAAACAATCAAATGAGTTTCCTTTAAAAAAAACTGTCGCAAAATTAATTTTGGAAAATCTTCTGTAATGTCAGCAAACGGTTGTTATGGAACCAACATAATACTACTACCACTGGGTTTATTTATTTATTTATTTATTAATTACAATACAATTACAAATTGTATTTCAATTATATACGAGCTGAGTAACCTGGCCATATGCTCGGTGTAGTGTCACAGACCAGAATCTTTGGTAGGAATCGAAAACACGACCCTCACGCTAATAGTCTAGCACACTACCCACTAGACTATCAGGGCATCCTACCACTGAGTTTAATTTTTATGACAACGTCAGCAGTCTCTTATGAAACAGCGATTAACAGGTACTTCCTTTTCATTTCTCTAAGAAACATAGAGCTGTGACTCAAAGCAACCACCCCGTGCGCTTATTACTCCATGGCTTTGTTGCTTACTTTACTTAGGGCCATTATTACAACTTGCCGTTAAAGTAGGGTTTAGTTAAAGGTAACTTTAGCTAAAGTGAACCTTAAAGTCACCTTTAACTTCTTTTCGTTATTACAACTTACAGGTAAAATAACGATAAGTTTTTCAAAAATATGGCAATGCCGGAGCAAAGTCGATAACACTGCGTAATTAAACAAGTTCTTTTTAAACGCAGTGGCAACGGCGCGCTTCTTTTTTTTTTTGTGTTTGCTTACTTTGTTTATATTAAACATAAACTTAACTTTAAAAGTTAGAGGTAGAATAATACTCCCTTTAGCTTAACGCTTACTCTACCTTATAAAGAGTGTTTTTTATAGAGGTATAGAACTTTAAGTTGGCATTACTTTTCAAGATGGCGACCGATTTAACAGCTGTCAAGTGATTTATTTTCAGTTTGGTTTGGCAATTCATCATGAATAGAGTCACGCCTGAACAACGCTTGCAAATAGTGCAATTTTATTTCGAAAATAATGGTTCTGTGCGGAAAACGTATCGCGCACTACGTCCATTTTATCGTCGACAAAATCGTCCATCAGAGCAGTTAATTCGATTAACCATGGAACGTTTTCGTACCACGTTTACTCTTATTGATAACTCGCATCCCCAGAGACGCTGTACGGTGCGTACAGAAGAAGCTATTGCTGCTGTAGAGCGTAGCATTGAGGAAGACCCGAATGAGTCCATCCGCCATCGAGCACAGGAATTGGATCTGAGTCCATCCACTTTATGGAAGATTTTGCGGAAGGATCTTAGTTTGCGTGCTTACAAAATCCAACTCGTGCAAGATTTGAAGCCAAACGATCATCAAGTAAGACGTAGATTCGTCGAATGGGACCAAAACGAGATTACCGTTGTTCCCGATTTTCATAAGCGAATTTTGTTTAGCGATGAAGAGCACTTCTGGTTGAATGGCTACGTCAACAAACAAAACTGCAGCATTTGGAGTGAAGGTAATCCTCAAGTGTATGTGGAAACACCGTTACATCCAGAAAAACTGACTGTTTGGTGCGCTTTATGGGCTGGTGGAATCATTGGTCCGTACTTTTTCAAAAACGATGGTGGCCAGAACGTTACAGTCAATGGTGATCGGTATAGAGCCATGATTACTAACTTTTTCATTCCTGAATTGAATAACCATGATGTCCAGGAGATGTGGTTTCAACAAGACGGCGCAACATGTCACACAGCTCTTGCCACAATAGATTTATTGAAAGACACGTTTGGTGACCGCCTAATTTCACGTTTTGGACCTGTGAATTGGCCTCCAAGATCTTGTGATTTAACACCGCTAGGCTACTTTCTGTGGGGCTATGTAAAGTCATTGGTCTATGCGGTAAACCCACAAACGCTTGACCATTTGGAAGACAACATTCGCCGTATTATTGCCGATATACGGCCACAAATGTTGAAAAAAGTCATCGAAAATTGGACGTCTAGATTGGACTACATCCGCGCCAGCCGTGGCGGTCATATGCCAGAAATCACATTTAAAATGTAATGCCACAAGATTATCTTTCGGATAAATAAAATTCATGTCAATCGAATAATCCATCGTTGTTTTATTGCAACTTAAAGTTCTATACCTCTATAAAAAACACCCTTTACTATGTTCAGATATCTACTTTTATTGAGTCAATATTCGGTTTATTGATTACAATATTTTAAGTGTTTAGACATAACAATATACGCCGTTCAGCTGCTTATTCAATATTCATTTGACAGCTGGTAAACAAAACAGCTGGTTGTTTCAATAACATCGTTTTTGTTTTTTTTTGTCGTTGTTGATATTTGAGTTGTCAAATATCAATAGAAAGTGTTCGGAAAATTGTAATATACTCACTGAACGTACTTATGACAGTGCTGTGTTTCAAGTTATAACAATTTATGAATTTATTGAGCAATAATTAATTGACATTTTATATGAAATATTGAGATCAATAATGCCGTTTATTTCGATTTACTCAATATAAGTACACGTTTGAACATAGAATTATTGTCTGTCCACTTATAATAATGAAAAACAATTTATTTGTACGTTAAAATCCTCTCTTTAATGGCCCTTAATTCATCATTACAGCCCTGTTTTCAAGATTACAATCAAGCTTCTCACACCGCCCTTTGACGGGTGTGTTAATTTTATTCACGAGTGGCGGAGAACTGTCAAAAATTGAGATTACTGGAAAGCAAAAATCAAACTCTATTACCTGAAGCTCCTTAACCTTATATACATATAAAACTGAATGTATGTTTATTTGTTTGTGGGTTTGTTTGCGTGCTTGAAGTCTATAGACGGCTAAACGGCTGGACCGATTTTCTTGAAATTTTAACAGTAACTTCCTGTATGTCTGGAAGGAAATATAGGCTATTTTTTATTTTAAAATTTCAAGTAGGCGAGGTGCCACGCCCACATACCCAATAAGTATTTAATGTCGCATATCTCATAAACAGCAACAGCTAGAGTCCTCAAATTCTGTATGGACGACTTTGACGTATTTATGAACAAAATGGGCGGGATATAGTGGGCGTGTCACCTCCCTTAGTCTATATATATAAAAATGAGTGTTTGTTTGTATGTACCTTATAGAATCGTAAACTATGCATTTGATCATGTTATGATCTTTAGCAAAATTGTTGCGCATGATCCGGGGAACGTTTCTAAGTTGGTATGACCAATATCCGATAGATGGTGCCAGTGAAGATTACTCAAAATGAATTAAATCGTAAACTGTACATTCTTTAACAAAGTTGTTGCGCATGAGTCGAAGGAGGTTGGTGCGATTAAATTCCGATGGATGGCGTCACTGAAAATTATTCAAAATGACTGACAAGCAATTGGTCGAACTACACCTCAAGCACGGAAGAAAAGAGTATTACGAGCCTCAGAATCAGACGAGCATTGAGACTGGAAAATCTTCGAGTATATGCCGCTGAGACCCGTTCGCTTGAACCACTTGAACAACGAGAAGTGAGATTAGAAACTGAACGAATGCGTACTACTCAGGCCCGTTCATCTGAATCATCAGGACAACGGGAAACAAAATCAATAAAATGATTCAAAATTAATTGGACATTTGTGTAATGTCTTTCCTTCAATTTTATTTTGGTTGGTGGCGCAGCAACACGCGCAGGGTACAGCTAGTTACTTTATAAAACTCTTTATTTTATTATTTTTTTTATTTTTTTATTTTTTTATTCTTTTTTATTTATTTTTATTAAAAAAAAATGCAAAAAAAAAATATTTTAAATTTTACATAGAAAATATTTGTTATCACAACAAGGCCTATCACTTGCAATTGAAACGAAATATTAGAATATTCTTTTTGAACGGATTTTTTGGTTTAAATTTTTTGTCTCTGATTTCGCATGTAAAATTTCAAGAATTTTCTTGAAAAAAAATTCAAAATTTTTAAATAAAAAAATTATTTTCTTTTTTGTAAAAATATATATGTACATATATTGTATGTGTGTACGTGTGCGTAAATTTTTTTTTTTGGTTTTTTGTTTTTAATTTAAAAATGTAGTAAAATAAACAAGGTTAATGCCAATTTATGTTTTGTTTAACAACAAAAACATCATCGCACGAGCAGTTTCTTTTGGTTGATTTTCATTAAAATATTGTTGTAAAGCAAACATATTATAACAGCAACAATAAAAACAACACCAACAACAATACCAAAATTTTAAAATAAATAAATAAAATAAAAAATATTAGAAATAAACAAAAAAAAAAAAAAAAAAAGAACCGCAACTACACGGTAAAGCCAAAAAAAAAAACAAGAAGAACAAAACAAAACAACAAGAAAATGCGTTTCTGATTTTAAAACTGTTTCATCAAATATCTGAAACGAACTGCATTATCATTATCATCATCATCGTAATGATCATAAAGATTAGAAAATCAAATTAAAAACGAAGCCAAGGCGTAGAGGTAATAATAATCATGATGATGATGTTGCGTTTTGTTGGTATTTTGAAAGACAGACAATCGGGCGCATGATTCTGATGAGATTCTGCTTTTGCCCCCGTTAAACATGACGGAAATACAAAATAAAATCAAATACCAGACATTAAAATCTTTAATTTTAATTTTAATTTTAATTTTTGATTTTCTTTATTATAAACATTCAATCGATACATTTTCAATACAATTTGTGTTAAATTTAAACAAATTGTTTACTTTGCGCCTGTGTATTGATCTAAAATAATTGAATTGGAAAGAAAATTTATGGAAATTTGAAAATTTTCTGGGAATTGTTTTCACAGCAAAATTGCATTAAATTTTGGGAAAAAAATTTTATCGGTAATGTTTAGCAGCCCACATTTAAAGGATTTTTGTTTTCTTTCCAATTAACCTCTAAACGGGACATAGGGGTCACTTGTGTAACAGGTCACTAAAGCGGCATTTTCTAAGGCATCATCTGCAAGTTCCTTAGAAAATTCAGCGAAATAACTCAGATAACTCATCCTGAGTCTTATTAAATACTATACCAACAGTTGCAATTATAACAACTTCTCGTTAACTAAATGGAGGATTTTAACGGGCAGATAAATTGTTTTTTATTATTAAAAGTCGACCATAAGGTAAAAGTGAGCGTTAAGCTAAAGGAAGGACCATCCTACCGGTAAGTTTTAAAGTTAAGTTTATATCTGAACTTGCCTTATTATATATTATTTTCAATATGGCAACTTTAAATATAAACAAAATGAGCAAATACGACAAAAAACCAAAGCCCGCAGTTGACACTGCGTTTAAAAAAAGCTTGTTTAATTGAGCAGTGTTATCGACATTGCTTCGGCACTGCCGTATTTTTGAAAAATTTAAATTTATTTTATCAGTAGGTTGTAATAACGAAAAGAAGTTAAAGTTGACTTTAAAGTTCACTTTAGCTAAAGTTACCTTTAACTGAAACCAACATTAACGACAAGTTGTAATAATGGCCCTTAATCGTGTGGTGCCCATTAAGATCTCAGTCTACCTGCTATCATGCACAGTCCACTGGAATATCTACGGCGAATAGATGCCCTAAGATACCAGCAGATCAGGCATAACCATCAAAACGAAATATGATAAAATATTTCTTCGGCAACTGCCTCTCAAGAGATTTCTGGCAAAAACTCTGAGAGTAAATAAAATTGTCATGAAAAGTTTCTCAACAAATCTGTCGTTCGGAGCCGACGTGAAACTGTAGGTCCCACCACTCATGAATAAAATTAACGCACACAACATGAGTGGCGTTAGAAGCTAGGGCGTAATCCTGACTAAAGGGTTGTAATAGTCAATTATGTATGTATGTATGTATGTATATATGTGTTAGAAATTCACTTAATCGTGTAGTGCCCAGTAAGATCTCAGTCTACCTACGGCGAATAGATACACTCAGATACCAGATCAGATATAACCAACAAAACGTTTGGCGACTGCCTCTCAACAGATTTCCGGCAAAAACTCTGGTAGAAAATAAGGTTGCCTTGAAAGGTGTCTGAAAAATATGTCGTTCGGAGTCGACTTTAAATTGTAAATCCTGCCACTCATGTATAAAAGTAAAACACACAACATAATCGGTGTGAGAAACTAGGTCGTAGTCCTAACTAAAGGGTTGTAAGGGTCCTAAAAGGACAATCTGGACAACAGATTTTGGAATCTCTTTGTTTGTGGCATTAATACAGTTTCATATTAATTTGTATGCAAAAAAAAACGGTTCAGATCAATAAATTTAGGTTATACAGTCAAAGAAAAAAGTCTACACATAGTGGTGTATGATTTTTTACAAATTGAAAAAGATGTCAGGACGTCTCTAAAGGCATTTACAATTAAGAATGCTTGAAGAAGAAGCGAATCGTATAAAATATAATGTAGAAATTATTGGGAAAAAACATAAAAATTAGCGGAGAGCAAAGTAGACTTTTTTCTTTGACTGTATATGGTAATTTTATAAAACAAATCAACCTAACGATGTTATTTTTATGTATTTATACTACAGACGTTTAAAATTGAGAGGGAAAAAAACATGAATTCAACTGAAAATTAGAAGAAAAAAATCATTCTAGAACATTCTTAACGTATGTATGAATTAAAACAATAAATATGTACATATTTAGTTGGCTTGACTAATAAAAACATATTTTAAATAGAATTCTTTTTTTTTTCGTTTTTTAAGAGTGAATTAAAACAACGACAAAATTTTATTCTATTGTGGTTTTTTTATTTTTAACCAAAAAATTTAAAAGAAAAAAATTTTTTTTATCACAGAATTGAAATTTATTGCTTTGTTTTGAATATTTTTTTCAGAATGATTTTTTTTTTATTTTTAGTTTTTTCCTTTGTGATAATTATAGTTCACCCTACACTTTAAATATTGGTGAACTTAGGTTGGTAAATGGTTTTTAAAGATCTTAGCGATGCAGCTCGATAATCGTTAAAGAGGAATTTATTCCAAAATATTAAAAAAAATTTTCGAAATTAAAGACCTATTGACACAGATTGAAGTCTAAAAATAGCCCAAACAGATCTTACCAGAGGTCAGCAATGAGTATTCAAAACGATGAGTAGATTCGAATCATACTTATAATTCCTGATACTTATACGCATTCATACTTATTTTAATGACATACTCTTACTACTTATATTGAAAGTTTGAAATACTCATCGTACCCATACTTAACAATACGCATGATGTTATTGATTTCCATTCTCCATGACTCATCGTATACACGAATTACAAAGTAAGTATGTTTCGAGTACGAACACTACAATACTGTGTGTTTGCTCTCCTTGCATATTTCGAATGTTATGAGTTTGATGTCAACGTTGTACTCATACTCATTGCAACTTGTACTTATAAATCAATGTTATAGTGAGTACGAATGAATCAGAGTAGTTGGATTTCATACTCAAAATTTCATGAGTACTTATGAGTAGCGAAACAGCGATTCTTTGCTGATCTCTGGTACTTACTCCATTCCATGGCAATTATACAAAACGTTTTATGTAAATGTGACCAGCCTTAATGAAACGCAAGCAGAAATAATTGTTAGCCCACTAGTCAGTGGGCTAGGAATATGGAGAATAGCTATTAAGGAATTTATCTAAAGACATCGTAACAAGAGGGAGATCCATCCAAGTTTATGTAAGTCTAAGTTTAACAACCACTACAGCACACACGATAACAAGTTTCATAAGGGCAAACTAATGTGTTCCACTGGTTTTCTGAAGAGTTTTGGTGTGTGAACGATAAACTTCAGGGTGTTTGCTATACATTATACTAACCACCAACTGTAGGGCGTTTGAGGCGTATAAAATCGAGTGATGTAGTTTTGGCAGAGACTCAAAAAATAATGTCATAAGTTTTAAAATTTTTTTTTTAAATTTTTCTTTTTTTATATTTTTTCATATTTTTTTTTAATTTTTTTTTTATATTTTTTTTAATTCTTTTTTTTATTATTTTAATATGATGTCTAGTTATTAATAAAATATTAATAAAATAAGAGAGAGATAGAAAACTCATGATGTTCAATAATAAATTTGAAAACATAATTAAAATTAAAAAGTTGACAGTTTTTTTATACATTTTTAAAAGATGTATCAGACTATCAGCAGCAGTTCTATGAATAAGGAAGTTAGGCAAGCAATTTACGCGCCATTTTGTTGCAATAATAATAGCATGTGATAATTTTTGTATTTTTTGAGTTATAAATTATTAAATTTTTATCAACGTTATTGCCATAAAAAATGTTGATGAAAATCATATTTTTTAAAAAATGTTCGTGGATGTTAATATAAAACTGCCATGCCCACAAAAGCAAAACTTTAATCTGTACACAGATGATTGATTCTTAAACATACAGGTCAAAGTAAGATAAGCAACTCAGGGTGTCACAAAACATCTGATTTAGGTTAGGATAGAGGACTTGCCAATTAAGACAAGTACAGTACCCGGAGGTCGAATTGACTCATTGTACAACGTCCTAGTTTCTCACACCACTTATGTTGTGTGTGTTAATTTTATACATGAGTGGTGGGACCTACAGTTTAAAGTCGACTCCGAACGACAGATTTTTGAGAAATTTTTCATGGCAATTTTATTTACTCTCAGAGTTTTTGACAGAAAGCTACTGAGAGGATTTTGATGCCTAGCCTGGGGCTCGAACTCTGGCTTTACGTCTAATAAGCCAACACACTACCTACTAGACTACGGCGACTTTCAAACATCTGATTTAATCAGTTTTATTCAATACCAGCCAAATGTGGCTTTCACGCTGTTTTCTCTCCGGCTTTCTTTAATCGTTGGCGTTCCGGGAGCCTATAATGTGAATGATCAATCCTTGTTATGCCTGTAAATAAAGTGAGACAAGCAACTCAGGGTGTCTCAAATCATCTGCTTTAATCAATTCCATTCAACTCCAGCCTATGCTTATGCCAAATGTGGCTTGCACGATCCTATCTCTTCAGGTTCATTAAATGGTTAGCATTCCGGGAGCCTATAAAACTAGTGATCAACGCTCATTGTGCCTGTAAATTTTGATTATCGAGATTCCAAATTTCGTAACTATAGCACAGATTCTGTTTATTATTAGTGCGTATGTGTTATATGTGAATGGATATCCACCGAAGTTCCAAAATGACTCAACCTCACCACAGTTCTAGTGAAAGAGACTCGAGTTTTCTCACATTCATTCTCATCGTCCTGGTTTAGCCAGTCTTTAGCACATCCAGTTAACAATGTTTCCAGTGTAAGTAACGGGTCCATTTGGTTGTGTGTCAGGAAACACATATCATCTATACAATCTAGGTCTTCGAAGTGTACATTTGGACGTTCCGATATGTTCCGATGATTCATTACTTCATTAAGCCAATGTTTTAGATTATTATGCCGTCCTGTTCAATGCGCCATTTGTTGACGTTGCTATAAGGCCTGTAGTAGAGTAATTAATTTGACTGGAGGCAAAGACCATTTCTAGGTTGATTTTGTTATTTTTTACAGGCTATTCCCTCGTCCGTTGCAAGACTTGTTGGGACGGAATGTTTGCATGTTTTTTCCGTATATCTAGACAGCCTTTGTTTCAGATATTGGTTGATACCTTGTTGACCATTAAGGGGAGTATTCAGCCGGCTTTACTTACTGAATTAATTGGTCATTGCATTCGTTTAGTCAGGATTACGATCTAACTTCTCACGCCACCCATGTTCTGAGTGTTAATTTTATTCATAACTGGTGGGTCCTACAGTTTAAAATCGGCTCCGAATAATTTTTTTTTTTTTTTTTGTCAGAACTTGCTACCGGTATAAGTCCGCCGTAGTCTAGTATGTAGTGTGTTGCCTGATTAGACGAAAAGGCCGGGTTCGCATCCAGGTCCGACATCAAAACAAAATATAAAAAAAAAATTCCACGGCGACTTCCTCTCAGCAGATTTCTGGCAAAAACTCTGAAAGTAAATAAACCTGCCATGAAAAAGTTTCTCAAAAATCTGTCGTTTGGAGTCGACGTTAAACTGTAGGTCCCACCGCTCATGTATGAAATTAACGCACACAACATAAGTGATGTGAAAAGCTAGGCCGTAATCCTGACTGAAGGGTTGTAATGGCCAATTATGTATGTATAAGTCCGGCTTATTTGTTCCTCTTGAGGTTGAACGAGCAGTTCTAGTACAATATTGTTTGTTATGTTCATATCTCTAATCCCATTGACATCTCGCATCAATCTTTAGAATCTGTAGGTCCATCAGCTCATTGTAGCAAGGACAGCAACCCTAGTAGTCTAAGTTGTAAGGGATTGTATCTTATCCCGATTCAGAGCAGATCGGTTTTGTAGATAATCAAGTTTCAATACTCATTTTTTATGAGAAAGAGAATTGAAAGAGATTTCTTCATAATTCTATACCATTAAGGTCCCGATTTCAGTGCGTCTCTGTTGCTGATTACAATGTCTCCTGGCCAATTTACTATTTCCTTCAAATGCGTATACACAAGTCGCCGTAGTCTAGTAGGTAGTGTGTTGGCTTATTAGACGTAAAGCCAGGGTTCAAGCCCCAGGCCAGACATCCAGTGGTGTGAGAAACTAGCTCGTAATCCTGACTGAAGGGTTGTAATGACCAATTATGTATGTATGTATGCGTATACGCATACAAGAAAATATTTTTTCTAAATTTATTTATTTTTTTTTTTACAAGTGTTACATTATTCTTATAACTTACTGTACTCATATTGATACTTTTCTTTTGAAATGCGGAAGTAGCAAGTCCAAAACATACCTCAGGATAATACCGTTGACAATAAAATAATTTTTTTTTTCTTCTTTAAAACTTTTCAAAACTTTTTCAAGTTGTGCTACAACTACAATTCGCGAAAATTGCAATAGAAAAGCAACAACAGAAACCCAGTTCCAAATGGGGAAAAGTGAAAAACAAAAACAAAATCAGTTTCCCCAATAAATGCAAGGAAAATAAAACCAAACAATGCCACAAACACGCCAAGAAAAAAAACTTTTCACTTTAAAGTCATGTATCACGAATTCAAGAAAAAAGGGGTGAAATAATGGAATGCGGCCGGGTTCATTTGATTTCATTTCAATTGCCATGGTGTCGGTGTTTAACCAGGGGAAATGTCAATCGTTGTTTTCTTTTTTTCTGGTTTTTTTGTGTTTTTCACGAAACATTTAAAACTTTTTGGTTTGGTTTTTTTTGTGGTTTACAACAGAGACTCTCTTAGTCATTCTTGTTCGGAAGTCAAGTAAATTGCGACTTTGTTCGACGATATTATTGCTTAAGCAGTGGCTGATGATGGTTACAACAATTTGTGGTGAAAACAACAACTTGTTGCTTTCACATTGTAATGAAAATGTAATAAAAAATTTCCTTATTTTGTAAAGCCAATGAAGGAAATTTAAGTTACTGAGCGTAATACTATGTTCAGACATGCACTTTTATTGAGTCAATATTCGGTTTATTGATTACAATATTTTAAGTGTTTATACATAACAATATACGCAGTTCAGCTGCTTATTCTATATTCATTTGACAGCTGGTAAACAAAACAGCTGGTTGTTTCAACAACATTGTTTTTGTTTTGTTTTGCTCTGTTTCTTTTTTGTCGTTGTTGATATTTGAGTTGTCAAATATCCTGTACTGTACTGTACTGTGCTGTATTTAAAGTTTTAATCAATATTATAACAATTTATGAATTTATTGAGCAATAATTAATTGACATTTTATATCAAATATTGAGATCAATAATGACGTTTATTGCGATTTACTCAATATAAGTGCATGTCTGAACATAGTATAAGTTTTTTTACTGAGCAATAAAATTCAATAAAAAAAATTTGAATTCAATTGATTATTCATACCCAGGGTTTTTAGCAAATTTTGTTTCGTTTCCAGCTTTTTTTAAAAACAATTATTTTCAATGGTTTCGACAATAGCAATTTATAAATCAAAGAAATTATTCACTTTATGCATTTTATTGCTACTCAATAGCAACAACATATAATTCGTTGTTTGTTGTTTTGGCAACTTCTAGAACTTACTCTTGTTATGTTATTGTGGTGGACGATTTATCGGTTTAAATTTGAAGCAACGAATCTGACAATACTTATGCCGTTCTATTCTGTCACAAAATTTAGTATATTATCTCCACTGAACGTATTGAATCGATTTACGCTTGAACAACGTTGGGATTTATTGCGCCAAAAAGAAATTGCAGCAAAAAAAAATCCGATGAATCTCATTTTCCTCTCGGTGGCTAGGTTAATAAGCAAAATTGCCATATTTTGGGCTCAGAAAACCCGCAAGTGGTTTTACAGAAGCCAATGCCCCCATCAAAAAGTCGCCGTAGTCTAGTAGGTAGTGTGTTGGCTTATTAGACGTACAGCCAGGGTTCGAGCCCCAGACCAGACATCAAAACAAAACACAAAAGTATTATTTCTTGGGCTACTTCCTCTCAGCAGATTTCTGGCAAAAACTCTAAGAGTAAATAAAATTGCCATGAAAAAGTTTCTCAAAAAACTGTCGTTCGTAGTCCACTTTAAAAACTGTAGGTCCCACCACTCTGGTGTTTTTTTTTCGCCGAGGAGGGGTAAATGTACCTAACCGCACCATAGAGGAAGTCGTCACATCCTCCGTGTGTGGGGCCCTCACCCACTAAATCCCCCCCTCGTCTCCTGTGGAGTTGTTTGTACCCACTCCGGAACTACGACCACTCATGTATAAAATTAACACACACAACGTAAGTGGTGTGAGAAGCTAGGACGTAATCCTGACGAAAGGGTTATAATGACCAATTATGTATGTATGTATGTAATGCCCCCATTACGAGTGGCTGTTTGTTGGGGCTTGTGGAGCTGAGGCATCATTGGCTCATATTTCTTTGAAAATGAGGACGGCGCAACAATTACGGTCAGTGGAGCTATCTATCGCAGCATTATAACCGATTTTTTGTACCCGCTCTTCATTGTATTAAAGTGAACGATGTTTGATTTCAACAGGATGGTGCACCTGCCACATATCTCATGCCAAAACTGATTTATTGCGTGAAACGTTTGATTGCCGTTCAATTAGCCGAAATGGTAATGTCAATAGGCCGCCAAGAAGCTGAGATTTAACACCGTTGGACTATTTTCTGTTGGGCACCGCTAAAGAAAATTGTTCTGCCGACAAACCAGAGACAATTGTGCATTTGATTGATGAAGAAAATGTAGTAAGCAATCCAATCTGTTGAATTCATTGCGTTCTCATCAATTACGCTTATCTTAGGGTCTATAATGGAGTACATTCATCTTCATTCAAATTCAACTCACGCAGAAATTATGATCAATTGACCATTCACAATGCCGTAGATAAACTGGTTGATTTGCTACAGCAACAGGCTTTCAATGTTGATGGAATTTTAACAAAATTTTCTTCAGCAAAGAAGCTCACTTCTCACCCGGTAATTACGTGAACTTGTAAAATTGTGGTCGCATATTGCACTCAAAAAACTCAGCCGTGATTGTAGAAAAGCCATGATTGCATCCAGAAAAAGCTTGAAGACGTCATAAGGCCGTATTCTTTCCAAAAAGACACTGAAAGAGCTGTTATCATTAATTCAAGATTACAATCTAAGCGGTGAGCAGTTGCAACAAAACAAAGGCATGAGCCAAATAACACGTCCAATTCTGAATTTATGGCCTAACAGTTTTCAGAAATGGAAATTTTACATTTTGGAGAGGTCAATTGGCCAACAAGATCATCAGATTTACTGCCGTTAAACGTTTTTGTGAAAAAACGTCAAAGACTTTGTCGTCGCGATTGGAGATACAAAGATACCGCTTAAATAGTAGTCGAGAATTACCTCGATTGCTGCCATCAATCTAGGTGCGTCAAGCATTATATTGAAATAAAAGTTTCATCAAATCTTATTTAACGTTACTTTTGTAACCGAAAATGTATAACCCAATACAGTGCGTAATAAAAGTAAAACAAGAGAGATACCAAGATACCACTCAAAAAGTAGTCGAGAATTACCTTGACTGCTGCCATCAATCTAGGTGCGTCAAGCATTATAATGAAATAAAAGTTTCATCAAATCATATTTAACTTTACTTTTGTAACCGAAAAATGTATAACCCAATACAGTGTGTAATAAAAGTAAAGCAAATATGGAAACTTTAATTTTTTTATCATTATTTGTAGACAAAAAAAGGAAAAGTATGGCAAAAAAAAATTTTTTTTTATTTATAAAGCCATTTAGCCTGACATTATGGCCATTTGTTAAGGGTATTAAGAACATATTTTTTGGTAATAATGTGCGATAGAAAAAACTCACAAGAAAAACAACATTAACACCCCATAATTGATTGTATTTTTTTGTGTTTTTTTTTTTTATTTTGGCCCAAATTATTTGATTTTTAAACCATAAGCCTTTCATTTCAATCGCTAAACTTTAGGAATTTTTTTTTTCATATAAAAAACACTCGTTTTTTTTAAGGAACGTGTGTAAACTATCACTTTAAAGCAACAAAAAATATTTGATACCCTACACACGAACCTTAGTATACCAAAATCAAATTAAAACCAAATTAAATAATTTGAAATCATAATCAAATCAAATACTCATCAAAAAGTATTCAAATTACCATCAAATTAGTGGTAAACGAATTGGAAACAAGTCCAGCCATAGTTAAATAAGCCTAGTTAGGATGAAATCTTTGACAATTTGTTCAAATTACAGTCAAATTGTTTTCAAACGTAATCTAATTCAATCAAACTCAGTGAATTTATCATCAAAAATAGAACAATCGTAGTGAAATCATTGAAATTATGGCAAAATCTTTATGAAACACGTCAAACTATAATCAAATTATATTCAAATAATAGTCAGATCAATTAAAAACAAATTATAATTAAACTTCAGAGAATTTATGGTCAAATAAAATTCTATCATAGTCAAACACTGATGAAATCATACAAATTATGGTGACCTCTTAGTCAAATTGTTAAATTTATAGTCAAGTTTTTTCAAATCAGCTTGAATTTGTAGTCAAATATGCATACAGTTTTAGTAAAATCAAATCAAATTACTATCAAAGTAGTCGTAAATGAATTTAATCAAGCTGAGTGAATTTATCATCAAAAATAGTCCAATCGTATGGAAATCATTGAAATTATGACAAAATCTTTATGAAACGCTTCAAACTATAATCAAATTATATTCAAATAATAATCAAATCAATCATAAACAAATTATAATTAAACTTGAGAGCATTTATGGTCAAAAAAAATTCCACCATAGTCAAGCACTGATGAAATCATACCAATTATGGTGACCTCTTAGTCAAATTGTTAAAATTTTAGGGAAATCTTTTCTAATCAGCTTGAATTTGTAGCCTGTAGTCAAATATACATACATTTTAAGCAAAATCAAATGAAATTACCATCAAATTAGTGGTAAACCAATTGGAAAGAAGTCCAGCCATAGTGAAACAAGTCTATTTAGGTTGAAATCTTTGACAATTTGTTCAAATTATAGTTAAATTGTTTTCAAACGTAATATAATTCAATCAAGCTCAGTGAATTTACCATCAAAAATAGTCCAATCATAGTGAAATCATTGAAATTATGGTAAAATCTTTATGAAAAGCTTCAAATTATAATCAAATTCTATTCAAATAATAGTCAAATCAATTAAAAACAAGTTATAATTAAACTTCAGTGAATTTATGATCAAATAAAATTCTATCATAGTCAATCACTGATGAAATCATACAAGTTATGGTGATCTGTTAGTCAAATTATTAAAATTATAGTCAAATCTTTTCAAATCAGCTTGAATTTGTAGTCAAATATGTGTACAGTTTAAGCAAAATCAAATGAAATTACCATCAAATTAGTGGTAAACGAATTGGAAACAAGTCCAGCCATAGTGAAATAAGCCTAGTTAGGATGAAATCTTTGACAATTTGTTCAAATTGCAGTCAAATTGTTTTCAAACATAATCTAATTTAATCAAGCTCAGAGAATTTATCATCAAAAATAGTCCAATCATAGTGAAATCATTGAAATTATGGGAAAATCTTTATGAAACACGTCAAACTATAACCAAATTATATTCAAATACTAATCAAATCAATTACAAACAAATTATAATTAAACTGTAATGAAATGTTCAAATAAAATTCAACCATAGTCAAGCAATAGTAAAACCATGCAGATTGTGGTAACTTTTAATCAAATTATAATCAAATCAGCTTGAATTTGTAGTCTGTAGTAAAATATACATACGGTTCAAGCACAATCAGGTTGAGGTCAGGACAACGTAAATTCAGAATCAAATCAGCGTGAAGTCAATTCACAATTAAGCTAGAGTGAAGTCAAATTTGAGTCAAAGCCTAGCCAATCTCAAGTTAAAGTCACTTCAAATCAAAGTGACATCAAATTCAAATCAAATTGAAGTCATACATACATAACACACATAATTAGTCATTACAACCCTTCAATCAGGATTACGACCTAGTCTCTCACATCACTCATGTTGTGTGTGTTAATTTTATACATGAGTGGCGGGACCTACAGTTTGAAGTCGACTCCGAACGACAGATTTTTGAGAAACTTTTTCATGGCAAGTTTTATTTATTCTCAGAGTTTTTTGCCAGAAATATGCTGAGAGAAAGTCGCCTAAGAAATAATTTTTGTATTTTGTTTTGATGTCTGGCCTGCGGCTCGAACCCTGGCTTTATGTCTAATAAGCCAACACACTACCTACTAGACTAAGGCGACTTCACTTATGTATGTATGTATGTATGCCCATTTAAGGTCAAAATCATAGCAATTTACAGGTCAAGCCAAAGAGATTCAAGGCAAGTCATAGAGGTTAAGACATAAAGCTTTAAAAATCCTTTCTTAGGATTTTAAAGAGCCCAGTTATAGACATTAATCACAGGCAATTTACAATGACAAATGACGTCATAAGCCAATCGGGGTTGTTTGATAAATTCAATGTCATTAAATTATTGAAAAGTCCGGATCTCCGACTTTGTTTGAGACAAAGTCTTGAGTTCATAGTCATGAATTCTGGGAACCTATAATCAAATCATATAATAAAAACTTCTTCCATTTCCCCAGAGCAGCGTATTACAAATTCATTACAGCTGGCTACTCTCTCACATGCCATCTCTGGTCCACATTAAGTTTTCTCAGAGTTTTTGACGTGCGTGAGTGCGTGTTATTTTTCGCACGAACGCATTAACAACTTAATTTTTTTTTATTTTTTTTTATTCGTTGTTGTTGTTGTTTGTTTATATTCAAATAACATTGTTTTCAAGTTATTAAAATAAAAAAACAACAACAACAAAATATTAAAACAAAATTGTCTTAAGTTTTCTAAAGCAAAGAAGGTTCAATGACTTTCCGGACTAACGAACATTAGGGACAGCTGTTTTCATAAAAGGAAAAAACAAACAAAAAAAGTTGTTCATTAATTGCCAATAGCGGGAAAAATATTTATTTTTGTTTTTGCTTTATTTTCTAACACATTAAAGAAATATGAAAATTAATAACCGACAGATAACAGCGGACGATTGGTTACACAAGAAGGAATAGGGAACGAACAAGCGATGTTTTTTTTTTCTTTTTTTTTTTTAAAGAAAATTTTTAATATTTTTCAAATTGAGTGGAAAATAATTTTTAAAATATTTTTGCGTTTCCATTTCAAACATATAGAACAACTGTTGCCAAAATTTTGCAGGTTATTAGGCTAATATTGTATATGAAGACCATAAAGAGAATGATCCATTTTCGTTTTCTATTGGACGGCTTCATTAATCTGCATCTCTGATTATAGAAAATCAATTGAACCACTCTTTATACTTTAAAATTTCCTTCATAGAAGTCGCCGTAGCATAGTAGGTAGTGTGTTGGCTTATTAGACGTAAAGCCAGGGTTCGTATCCCAGGTCAGACATCAAGACAAAATACAAAAAGTATTTCTTCGGCGACTTCCCCTCAGCAGATTTCTGGCAAAAACTCTGAGAGTAAATAAAAATTGCCAGGAAAAGTTTCTCAAAAAAGTATGTCGTTCGGAGTCGACTTTATACTGTAGGTCCCGCCACTTATGTATAAAATTAACACACGCAACATAAGTGGTGCGAGAAACTAGGTGGTAATCCTGACTTAGGGTTGTAATGACGAATTATGTATGTATGTTCATAGTTTTGTTTGAGAACTCACCAGACAATATGCGCCACTAGTCGTAATGCTTTATACTAGAATTACAAGCAGGGAAGACAGGTCTTCTAAAGAGTATTGCTCCGCGATACTTCGTAAATTTACATGGAGGTTCTAAACATGAGAATAAGGTAGATTGTAGAATTTCCTCCAAAGGACTTAATCCCTCCGCCTCAATGACTTATGTAGCTTGTTACAGATCAGTTCTCTTTCAGTTGCAACTTGGTGTATCCCGTGAGTCCCTTGATTGACTGTCGAGTTTGCGTCAATCTTATCGCAGAGGGATACCGCATACAATTATGTTACTGATGAACTGGCTAGAGCGGTAACACGTCTGCCTAATTTCAATCCATATATGAATCACTACTGAATCGTATTAAAATCGAGTTATTAACCCTTTCATGCCCGAATTTTTTGGGCCAGAGCTAAAAATTTTTTAAGGACATGTGTTTGTTAGTCAAGGCCTAAATATGAAGTGATATGAAATTCAGAGTCCTACGTATTCTGGTTTTACAATTTTTTAACCAAGCTTGTTTGCAAAAAAAATCTTTTAAAAAAATTAAAATTTACGGAATTTATGAACAAAAATGTACAATGTTGCCCATAGGCAACGTCGGGCATGAAAGGGTTAATACAGCGCAGTATGGCTGTTAAGCAGTACATGCATTACTTAAGACAACTTCATGTGCAAACCTCACTCAATCACTACAGAAAGATGGAAGAGTAAACCCGTAGGTAAGGAGGCAAATCTAATATCATATGGATGCACAGAAAACAGTTTTTACGAGACACTAGCTCCTGGGTTCAACCTATCTTAGTACAATTTCGTCGTCATTCGTCAACAGTCATTTCGAAACCTGAGGCGAAATATTTTTGGATTTGAAGGAATCAACCATACCAACATTTATAATCCCTTAAGAAACCTGAAAATCAGAGAAGGAACATCTTAATGAGCTTGTTTTCTTGCCAAGTTTTCTCATTTTCTCAGGCAATATTGTTTTTAGTCAGCAACAGATGGCAACCCTATCATCCTAGAACTTGTTACATTAGACTATCTACATGTTTAGCTAGTAAACCGTGATTAACAAAACTGAATCTAAGCAAAGAATATAATAAGAAGATCGGGGAGATGCTTTGCGACAGTTTGATATCTCATACAGAAATGAAAAGACATACAAAGGGTTTGCACTGAAAGCTATTTCCCTACGGCCTATCTGTCTGTCAATAATCACACGTTAGGAACAATGCAAACGGCCAGCTTTGTCCAATAAATTAAAAATTGTGGTAAAATAACACATCGATAGTGACTTGCATAGAGCTCTGGTAACTTGAATGAAAGGTTCTTCTGCATAAAAGTTTAATGCTTGTTCTTGCCTATGCTAATAAAAAATGTATCGCAAAATCAGTACTATTTTTTACCGTTTATAAGCTAATAAAAAATGTTTATAAAAGAATTCTGTAATCAAAATATTTCTCTTTTTGAAATCCTTAAAAACTAACCACAAACCTGAGTAATTTTGGAGATTAATTTATTACTATGCTTACCTGCAAAGAAAAAAAGAAAAAAAAACAATTATTAAAGAAACAAAATACAGTTAAAAAACAATAAATAAATTTAAAAAAATAAAGTAAAAAAATTGCATTTAAAAACATTTATGAACCACCCTATTTTTTATAATAAACATGATCAATTGCACATTCATTCCCATCCCTTATAAAGTTGTCTGTATTTATGCGCTTTGTTTACTTTTTTATTTGCTGACTCTCTTCATATACAACAATTTGCTATTGCCTTTAAAATATGACCCATATTTCTTTTTTTCTTTTCTTTTGTTCTGTCTCTCGGTCTCTCGCTTTATCTGACTGTGTATTTACAAGGAGTGCAAATTAAATTGCATGCAATATGTTGAGCATGGCATGCAATAACATTGTTGTTTTGTTGTTGTTGTGTTGATACATTTTTTTTATTTGTTATTATGATGTTATTATTACACAGCATGGGTGGTGGTGCTGGTGAGCAAAGGAGTAAACAACAAAGAGCAAAACATACAAAGAAAGAGAGACAGAGAGTGGGAGAAAGTGAAAGTTTCATTGTTGAGTGCCTGTGTGTGCATGAAATGTTTTGTAGCAACAACTCAACAACTTTATTTGCAAGATTTAATAGACATGCAGTGCCATAGCCCAGTACCAGCTAAACAAAGCCAAACAATAAAGGGTTACCCTTGGGCACAAAAGCAAAGGGAAATTGGTATGATTTAATTACACTTTGTATGAAGAATTATTAAAACATGGGAATATAATGAAATAAAACTGAAAAATTCTATTAAAATAATACAAAATTAAGTAGATTTAGGTATTTTATTTTGAAATGTATCGGGTGGGCCATCTATCGGTTTAAATTTGAAACATCGATTATTTCGAATCTGGCAATACTTAAGACATTCTATTCTGTTACAAAATTTAGTATATTATCTCCATTGAAGGTAATAATTCGAATTATGAGCAACGTTGGGATTTATTGGTCCAACGCGAAACTGCCCGATGATGTCGATTTTGACAAAAAAAAAAAACATCTTTTCGAATGAAGCTCATTTTCATCTTGGAGGTTACGTTAATACGCAAAATTGTGGTCCGTATTTGGTTTTTAAATGCATTTTTAAATTTAAACTTTTAAATGGCCCACCCTTTATAATATTTTTAAGTATTTTAAAATGTTTTCTTAAATTCTAGGTGCCATTTAAATTGTTTACTTTCCTCTAAAAAAAACTAATTCTATTAAATTGTTATGGACCCTAATATTTCCTATTTTTAGTTTCTTTCTTTTTAAGCAAAATTTACTTGTTACTGCCATAAATTGTTGCAACATTTAGTGCGATGACACTATAGGAAGTCTACATGTAGGGAGACGTAATATGCATGAGTAAAAAATGTGTGCCACACTGAACATGCAACTTCAAAAATGAACATATTTATTACCACACAGCACATTTGTAAGGTTGACAGTTTTATTTATAAAACCATACAACACAGGGCAGTTCATGATAAAGCAAAAATATATGTATGTAAACCCAATGGAGAGTGTAGTAGCCTGGTGTATATTTGTATTTCTGTAAACAAAAATATATACTAATTGAGATTTATACATACTTTCCAAAGAAAAATAAATAAAAATTTCCAAAGAATCATTTTATTAAGGATTATGAGTGTCCTGCTAGTCTAGTGGTGTGTAGTGTGCTAGACTGAGTGTCAGTTCATAATTAAATTGTAATTTCACTGAAATTTTTAGTTTTAAGCTACAATGCGAGTAAAAATTCTAATTGAATATTAAAAATTTTTTAAATAACATTTTTGATGGATCACTCATGTAGCATTTTGGCTGCTAAATATGTTACCAACGCTGATGGCTGTTAGATGATGCATAAGTAAATGGAAAAGGCCAAAAATATGTTGCATAAATCAGCCTTAACACTACAATTTGCATTAATAAATACATTTTGGGAAAATGTGAGATTTCATGCGACACTAAATTGGAGTAATTATGATGGAATACCTTACTGACAGCACAAGAATAAAATTTCTAAATAGCTCCTAGTGGAATACGAAAGCTAATTCACATCCCCACAACACTGCTAATTATTGGTTATGGTTGAAACCATCTGTTATATACACTGAGCGAAAAAAATTAGGAAACACCACTGAAATAATTCATTTTCTTAGGATAGCGAGAAAAGTAAATGAGAATAGTCGAATAAATTTCCAAAAATAAAAACGTTTATTTATTACTGATAAAATGTTAAAACAAAAACAACAATTCATGATAAAGGAAATTTTTTTATACTTGAGAACAAAACTGTTTTATACTTAAGAACAAAAGTGTTGACTCACTTATGGCGCTCACTGTATGTACATAAAAATATGAGCCAAAAAAAGGAAAATTAATTTATGGTACATTTTGGTGTGGTAAAAAGGAATCTATTTTATTTAAAAAAAATCAATCTCTGATTATATAAATGCGACTGAATATGAGTTGCGGGCTTTAGCCATGCTTCGTACTCAACAAGTTCTTTGACAGTTTTATGATTGCTTGCCTCAAGGCATTCACACAAAGAAATATGCCATATTGAACAGGATTTCCTTCGACAAGAGCGTCAGGAAGGAAATTTGAAAACAAAATAATAAAAAATATTCTTACTGACAGCCGTATCAATAACGACATCAACAGGCTGGAAGTTAATTGTTAAGCAAAAAAATATTCAGAATTACTTGGATGAGATTAAATATAAAAGCAAGTTCAATGCATATGTATGGATCGAGATGTTATGTGTCTAGGAGTCTATGGCCTGCTATAGACAGTGCTGGAACAGGCTTATTGCTGGGCCTAGATAATTCCAGCCAGAGGTTATTTATTGATTTCATTAGAGGACACTGCGAGATGAGATCCCTGACAAGGATCTGTATGAGGAGAAGTGGGAAACTTTCGAACACTTCCTCTGCAACTTCCAGCCCTAGCAGCAGTAGGTTGATGTCGAGTAGCCTGGTCTGGGGCTTCTTCCAAGGTTTGGACTCTCTTCCGAGAGCCGCCATTAGGAAGCTCCATTGATTTATAAAGTGATTGATCTGGTTGAATAGTGCTAGAGCTTCAAGGTTGTAGGCGCGCTCTCTTGTGTGTTTAGCCCTCCATCTCTTATAACCTCCCCTTCCTACCTATTCTCCTTTTTCAATTTCCCTACTTCCTTCACTATCCATTATCCACTCTCTCTCTCTCTCTCTCTCTCTCTCTCTGTCTTCTAGGACGTATTTCCAACGGGTCATTTTGACCTCTGGGTATTGTACTTGTCCCAATGACATGTTCTCGAACCTAACCTAACCTAGCCTTCATCCAACGCTTTATATTTATTACTTGGTTCTCTTTACCTTTTTTATAGTTCCTTACTTTAATTAAATTTATGACTTAAACGAGATTTTTTTTTCAGCTAAGCAGAGGTAATTAGTGCTGTACACTGTAACAGGCCCCACCCATGCTGATGCCAGATCTATCCGTTGTTGTTTTGGGAGTAATGCCTTCAGTGAAAATTATTAGAGTAGTGGCGAGGCTATTCGAGTCCTACTTTTTTTATTCGTTACTTGTCTTTCTCTATAATGTACAATTACAGCAGGGTTCGGAGAACAAGGTTCAGAGAGCAGGGTTCAGAGGGCAGGGTTCGGAGAGCAGGATTCAGAGATTTCCTATATGGATTATTTAAAGTAATCCACCTTCTTTAGCGGTTTAAACCTAAGTTACTTGGATTTGTGTTAAGTCGCCGTGGTGTAGTAGGTAGTGTGTTGGCTTATTAGACGTAAAGCCAGGGTTCAAACCCCAGGCCAGACATCGCAACAAAATACAAAAAAAAGGTATTTCTACGGCGACTTCCTCTCAGCAGATTTCTGGCAAAAACTCTGAGTAAATAAAAATTGCATGAAAAGTTTCTCAAAAAAGCTGTCGTTCGCCGTCAAACGGTCCCGCTACTCATGTATAAAATTAATACACATAACATAACTGGCGTGAGAAACTAGGTCGTAATCCAGACTGAAGGGTTGTAATGACCAATTATGTATGTACTTGGATTTGTAGTGGAGGAACTAACTATCGTACATTAATTGATCGAAATTACAATAAAGTACTGGCAAATAAGTGTGCCAAAAGTTAAGATAAGAAAACGCCTGCAGTGGTATTATAAACCCATTTAATTATTGGATATTGTACCAGCATGGCAACACTTCTTCCAAAGCGCTTATTTAATTTCGGGTTTAATTCCTACTGCCTTCAAAAACCACAGGTTAGGTTAAGTCGAATTGGTAGCTTTGATTACCAAAGCACACTTGAGCACGCATAGCAGCCCGTTGTGACGCCATAGGTAATCGCAGTCTCTGTACTGGCGGAATTCCACCAAACTCATCGAGGAAGTTGATCAGTTGGCTACACAAGAAATCTCATAATAACACTCATAATGAAACGCCATTTTAACTAAAAATGTAATAATTTTCAAGAACCTTGCTTTAAAAGCCATAAAACTTTGAACTTAGAGCTGGTGAAAGTAAAAAAAATGTTTTTCTTTGAAAATATTTAATTTCAGTCGCCCATTTCCAATACCTGATTTCATTAAAAATTACAAAGAAAATCGCTTAATTGCAATTATTGCATCATTATCTTACGTATTGTTTACATTGTTATTATTTTAATGAAAACAAAACTAACACAGACAATCATTGTTTACATTTGAATAGAGAACACAAGGAGCGAGAGTGAGAGAGAGGAAGCACACACACAATAAGTTTACAACAGCGACATTATTAGTTTATAAAAGTGAGAGGAAAACAAAATGGAGAGCACAAGATAAATGAAGGATTATTTAGAGAAAATGTGCAACGAAAACAGGACAATGCCTGTAAATATGCATGAATGTACGTGAGACAATCAAATAAACAGGGTGTTACTAATAAATTTATAAAGAGATACTACCAGGTGATGGAATAAATTTCAATTAAATTTAATTTAAAACGTGCAAAATATTAAATCGTGATATTATTTTTACACTTAACGTACAAAATAATTATTCTTGTCATAACAATTTGTAAACAACGCCAAAAGTTATAGGCCGAAATATTTATTTTAATGCAAAAAAAAAAGGAAAATTAAATTAAAAAAACATTTATGGCTACGTATACTGGCAAAAAACGGGTCATTAAAAATTGAAATTTATTAATGAATAGTTTTTGAAGCGACTTTTTCAAAACATTATTTTTTTTCCTCAACAATTTGTTGACATATTTGTTTCGCTAAATTTGTAGTATGGTCGCATGTACCATTTTTTTTACCAGAAATTAAAATTTCAAGCACAATTAGCATTAAAAAAAAACTGACTAAAATTTTTTTTATATTTTTAGGTTTTAAAACATTTTTTATTTTTTTAAATTTTTTTTTAAATTTTTTTTAATTTTTTTTTATTTTTTTTTTTAATTTTTTTTTTATTTTTTTTTAATTTTTTTTTTATAAATTTTTCTCGCATTTACTTTTTAGACAAATTTTTAAAGCGACAAACAACATAATCATTAGGATGGCTGGTGGTGATGAGCAACGAATTCATCAACTCATGTCTCTATCGCCTAATAGAGGACACGAAAAAAACTGTAACTGTTCTTGTAAGAATTGTAGTTGCTGTGTTGAGCGAATGTACCACGCATGTGACACTTTTCTTAAAGCAAAACAATTTTTATTTCACATTTTTTGTTTTGTTTTTTTTTTCATGTTACGCCATTTTAATGACATACATCTGTAGTGTTTGTTGTTGGTTGTTTTCAAAAGAAATTTCTTTGACTGGTTTTCGTTGATGTTTGAAGAAAAATACCACAGCACACAGCATGGCTCATGCAAATTTTGTTTTCTTTAGTTCCACTTTCCCTCTCACCCCGCTGTATTGTGCGGGTGAGTGCATTTTAAAAAACATTTTGATTTCATAAAATGTGTCATGATACGTCCGTTCGCAATATTTGTAAACATACGCATACGCACACACCCCCATCTAAAAGCCACATCAAAATCACTAACACCAACAATTTACGAAAAAGAAAATTGTGCCCCAGAAAATAAAGTGTAAACAAACAATTGAAATGGCCATCTTAAGCATATCAAAACGAAGAAGAGAAAAAGTACGGTTTATTATTGTTTACAAGAGTATTTTTTTATTTGTTTTGTTTGTTTTTTTTTCAGTGAATTTGAAGAATGGAAGAACAGAAAAAGTGTTGCCATGCTTTAATTTGCAGTAAATTTGCAATTTGTTTTTATAGTATGTATACATAGTATGTTTCGTATGCATGTATGCATACTTACATACATAATTGGTTATAACAACCCTTTAGTCAGGATTACAACCTGACCCAATGTCCTGTGCATTAATTTTATCCGTTAACTAAGGAATCTGGGTCTAATATACCAACACAATACCTACTAGACTACTAGGCAGCTATCTCGAGAAACTTATAAATATCCCTGCACTTCTGGTGAAATTGCAACGAATGATGTAGAATAGAAGCGTGCCACTATCCAAAGTTGTTAAAAAGTAGGACCACTCGAATCTAATAAAATAAAATCTGTGCTACACATGCTCTACGGGAATTTCGAACTTGGAAACGAAAATGTCTAAAGTAAAGTCAATGTTTACTTCAATTTACAGGTAGGGCCTCTCAATTCGTCGTATTAAACTTTTTAAATCATTGCTGATATGTTACGGCGTCTAGGGCTTCGTCTTCGGCATCGAATTCATCTCTTAGAACCAGAATAGTTAGTTATGCAAAATATATTTTATTTTAAGACCTACACTCAGGGGATGAGTCCTCCTCATGCAGTACATTGTGTTGGAATAACAGAAAGATAGTGTTATAGAAGAAAGTAAAGAGGGATATTGGGATATTCTTTTTCGTCATATACATAAATACAGTCAAAGGAAAAAGTCTACATACACCGCTGAATGTAACCTTTTTCCCCAGTGATTTTTACCAAATTGATTAAGGTGCTATAGCATTGTTTAGGGCGGTTTCAATTAAGAACGTTTGAAGACAAAAACGAATATAAAAAAGTAAAACCTAGAAATTATTAGAAAAAAAATTAAGGAGGAAAAAAGTCTACATACAACGGTGTATGTGGACTTTTTCTGTAACTGTAGATAAAATAGGGGGCGCCAATTTATTCTGTACCTTATTAAAAGCGAAACTCTGTTGAGTACTACTCATCCTAAAGACATTCATTAAAAGGTTACCATATAAGGCTACAACCAAGTGGCCTGTATGAAGGTAGCACAACTTGTACTTTAACGATGGAAGGCCTATTTACTTAATTGTATGCTTTTATAAAAATTTTCTTTTGTATGTACGTATACAACAATATGATCATAACTTGTACAACTCAAACTATCACTACGATGGTAACCCTGCTAAGAGAATAAAATGAAAAAAATCATTTGTTGCCATAAGATTTTTCCACAGAATTGTCACAACAAAACAAAGGCATTTTTAATAATAAATTATAAACAATCTGACTTAACAATTTAAATAAAAACTTGTTTATTCGCATTTTTAATAATTTCATTAATTTTTGGAATTCAATTATAAGTCATCTTCATGGTATTGAGGTTATGAATGAATGAATAAAATGTAAACATTACCTCGAAAGTTTTTTTTATTGTATGGTAATGGTATGGTAATGATAATTTGCTCTCCAAAGAGTGCTTAAGTAGAAACAAAGCTTAAATAGATGCTAATAGGGTGTTCAGATATACACCTTTATTGCGTAAATCCCAATAAACGCCATTACTGCGCTCAATATTTCATATAAAGTTTCAATTAATTATTATTATTATTAATTATTGCGCAATAAGTACGCAAATTGTTATAATATTGAGTAAAACGTAAAATGCAACACTGTCATAAGTATGTTCAGTGAGCATATTACAATTATCCGAATAATTTCTATTGATATTTGACAATTCAAATGTCAACAACGACAAATAATAATAAAAAATAAAAACAATGTTTTTGAAGCAACCAGCTGTTATGTTTACCAGCTTTGAAATGAATATTGAATAAGCAGCTGAACTGCGCATATTATTATGTCTGAACACTTAAAATATTGTACTCAATAAACCGAATATTGACTCAATATAAGTGCATATCTGAACACTTAAAATATTGTACTCAATAAACCGAATATTGACTCAATAAAAGTGCATATCTGAACATAGTATAAGGAAATGATGGTTTATAGTGTAAACAATGTTAGCAAGGCAGAGATGGGTGTTCTGATATACTGATAATATAAAATTAATTTAAAAAAAATTAAAAACTAAAGTAATTTTTGTGTAAAATTCTTTATATTAAAGAAGTTAATATTATAATAAAGCATTTGGGTATTGAAATGAAAGAAAATTTTACAAAAATTTAGTAAAAAATAAAATAAACGTCTTATGACACTGACATGTCCTAATGAATTAAGATTAAAAACTAATTTTGTTTAAATTATTTGCTTTCTTTTCTAACTTAGTGAAAAATCTGTTGAAACGTATTAAAAATTAAATAAATTACTCTTGAGAAATGTTTAACAATTTAAACAAATTGTATGTGATTTATTATTTAAATATTAGAGGCAAAGAATTTTCTTTTTTGAATATTCTTTTTTTTTTTGTTTTTAATTTTTTTTTGTAATTGTTATATTTAAATGCTAATATTTTAAAACAGAAAAAAAAAGAAAAAACCCAAGTGTGTCAAACAATTCATTAGTCACAGTGAAAATTAAAGTAAAAATCAAATAGTCTGGTATTAAGAAGTACAGCAGGCGGATGGCTAGGATGATCGAGTTGAAACTGTCGTTGCATTTGTAAAAATATATTGAGCTTAACAGCCCAAATCGTTTTACTGCTTGACCCTTCTTGATATTCATTGCTTATTTTATCATCCCTGAGAGACAGCGTTCAAGAGATTTCCTGAAGGTAATATTTGGAGGAGGACAATCATTTAGTCAGGATTACGACCTGACTTATCCACTTAAGACCACTTATCTTGTGTGTCTTAATTTTATACATGAGTCGACCCCGAACGATAGACTTTTGAGCAACTTTTCATGGCAATTTTATTTTCTCTCAGTTTTTGCCCGGGATCTACTGAGAGGAAGATCTTTTCGGCAAAATATTTTCTTCATATTTCGCTTTGTTGGAAATGTCTGAACTGGAGTTTAAACCGTGGCCTCACGTCTAACGAGTCAACCAACTACCTACTAGACTACGACAACTTCACAGGGCATCAGATAGGGCCTTTCAATTTGTCTTATTAAACTTTTTAAATCATTGCTGATCTGTTATGGCGTCTAGGGCTATCTTCGGCATCGAATTCATCTCTTAGAACCAGAATAGTTAGTTATGCAGAGTATGCTGTCTAGACATACAGTCACACAGATAATTATACGTCCACCACCCCCCCCTCCCCTAAAAATCATTTTTTTAAATAGTAATGAACTTCTAATCTAAAATTTTTTTACATTAGCGTCTGTAACGACACATTTACTTAAATAAAGAAAAAAGATTCCCAAAATCTATGAATTTGTGACTGCAGTTTGCTTAAAACCAATATGGCACCACAGAAAATTATACGTGCGACGTATATTTCGTATAAAATTTCTCCAAGGGTAGCCCGGTATATAAAAGGTATTGTGGATAAAAATCCTAGGACTACAGCCGTAGAAATACGAAATACCTCGGAAAGTGATCACAGTGTTATTGTGCATTCCGAAACAGTTCGAAGTGTTTTGAGGAAGAACGTTTTCCTCAGCCGAGTGACGGGAAAAATGCCACGATTGGAATTCGCCCAATAATATATAAACAAGTCAACTGATTTTTGGGCGAATGTAATATTTAGTGATGAGAACAAATATAATTTGTTCGGCTGTGACGGAAAGCAAAAAATTTGGCGCAAAATCAAGTGGAGTTGTCCATATATTATCATTAAAAAAAATGATTTTTATGGGGGTAAGTATAATTATCTGTGTGACTGTATGTATGTTCAGATGGTGAGTAAATGCCATACATGTTCTATGCATATCCATGAAGCTGTAGCTAGCCGACATAATGAAATTGTTGTTGAAGGTCTTTTAATAATTTTGCAAGTTTTTCTTAAATTTAATAAAAATTCTTATACAGTAATGCCTCTGACGTATCATCGTCCAAAGTTTTAGATGGCCTATCTTGTTGTTCAGTGTCAAAAACAGCTTTTCGGATTGTCGCAAATGTTTTGAAATTTTATTTTATTTTAAAACGTTTTAACATTTAATTTTAAAATAATTAAGTGTGCATATCTAATCTTTAAAACGTATCAAAAATTTCAATTTTCTTAACCGTGCTATTTTCGATTTTCCATTTTCTTTAACACTAAACACTTTCCAATCAAATATTTTCAATAAATTCCAATTATTTCGTTTAATTTTAAATGTTTTTTTTTAATTAACAATTATTTCGCACTTGTTATTAAAGCAACAAAAAAATCTTTTTTTTTTTTTTCACTAAAACTGTATGACTAAACACGTAATAAATTTGCTCAAAAACTAGAAATCATTTTCATTTTGTTATTATGTCTGTATGTGTATCTGTGCCTCCTTCGTTTTAAGCAATTGTGCCAAAAAAGAGTTTTTCCACAATTTTTCTATTTCTTCTTGAATGCGTTAAAGAAAATTTAAGGCCCCCGCATTCTCTATATGTAGCACCTTCTCTTTGGGGCCACGCCATCAAGTACAACTCACGTAATGGAGAAAGAAAAATTCAATAAAAAAAATTTTAAAAAATTAAATGCAAGACTTTTTGTTTTATTTCGAATTATTTTCACTTTTGTTTAAAGTTTATTACGTTTTTTTAGGAGGATTAGGAATTTGGAAAAATTAAGAAGAATGCGAAAAACAAAACATGTGGTTTTCTTTTCAGCAAAGAAAAAACAAATTTTTTTAAATAAAAACTTTTTTTTTAATAAGAAAAAAAACTAACAACGCTATTGAACTTTGAATTTCTTTTTCTAGTTTTCTTTGTTTTTTTTTCATCTCTTTTTGTTTTCCTGCAGAGAGCGAGAGAGAAGGAAAGAACCGAATTGCCAACCATAAATATTCAAGATTTACGTTTGGCGGTGTTGTTGTTTCGGTGTTGTCCGAATTAAATACGTATTGTTGTTACGACGTGTTTGCATGATTTTTTATTCCTTTTCGAATATTTAGTGTGTTATTGTTATTGTTGTCTTTGTTGAATTTCTATTTTAAATTATTAAGTGCTTAAGTTTATTTGAAATAAACTTTCAGTCTGCCACTATTCTTTTAAAATATTTTTTATTTTGAACCAAACACTTACGTTTTGTAACTCACGTGAGTTGTAATCAGAGCTGGTAACATTACATATCGACGCCCCCGCTCTATAACATTCTAAGTCGAAAAAGTGTGTTTTGAGTTATGAGCTCTTAAAGTTTTCACGCGACATACGACCATATGTGTATTCTAAGAAGATTTTCCCCTATAACTTCGGAACGGATCGGCGCATCTTAACCATATTATGACAGTATTTAAGTTAGAGAACGTAGAATTTAAAAATGCAAGAACATTAAAAACGTTCTAAGTACACTTAGAACGTTATAGAATGGAGGCGTCGATATTAGGATTGTTAATGTGATTTTTGTATTTTTCATCAAAACTAATCGTTTATTCTCTAATAATTTGTCACTTTCTATATAATAACACCCTGTAATGTGTGATTTTCAAAACATTAGTACCGCATATACATATGTATTCAAAGCTCGAATGTTCTACACTGCACGGAAATAATAGTGAAACCGGGTAAGTAGTAGTCACCGCAGTCTAGTAGGTAGTGTGTTGGCTTATTAGACGTGAGGCCACAGTTCAAACCCCAGGTCGGACGACATTCCAATCAAATCGAAATATGAAAAATATTTCTTTCTGGGAGCAAATAAAAATTGCAATGAAAAAGTTTTTCATTCAAATCATCCACTAATGGATAAAATTATCACAGTGAGAGTGAGAAGCTAGGTTGTAATCCCGACTGTAAGACTTGGATATGCGTTTTATTATTATTTTTCTATCATCAATTTTGTTTACACTCTCTATGTGTACATATGTATGCAACTAATTGTTTATAATTTGGTTATTAATTGAACATTAAATGTTTAAATCTTATAAAAACACATTTTAAAACTTTTATAAACATATTTTGAAGAAATATGCCATATCATGATTGCTTTTTTTTTTTGTTTGTAAATTATTAGCATCGTTTTAATTGTCGTCGTGGTGTAGTAGGTAGTGTGTTGGCTTACTATTCGTAAAGCCCGGGTTCGTATCCCAGGTCAGACATCAAAAATGAAATATGAAAAAAAAATATTTCTTCGGCGACTTCCTCTCAGCAGATTTCTGGCAAAAACTCTGAGAGTAAAATAAAACCTGCCATGAAAAAGTTTCTCAAAATTCTGTCGTTCGGAGTCGACGTTAAACTGTAGGTCCCGCCACTCACGTATAAAATTAACGCACACAACATGAGTGGTGTGAGAAGCTAGGCCGTAATCCTGACTGAAGGGTTGTAATGGCCAATTATGTATGTATGTATGTTAATGTAAACAAAATTTAAAAAATTTAGATTTTTGCCAATACATCACATTTGGCAAAAAGTAGGGTTATGTTTGTAAACAACAAGTTTTGTTGACCAAATATTAAAACAAAAAGCTTTAATAAAAAATAAACATTTAAAAACAAATAAATAAACAAATAAATTCTGCAGTTAATTATTTGTCACAATCAATCAAGTTTCAATACATACATATGTGGGTGTTACAAATTGAATTCGTAGTTTAAAATTCCTATTGAATTCAATTAATTGAATTATAATCTTCTCATCTGGCATCCCTAGCAATGGCGTACATGCGAAATTAATGCACAGATAGAGAGAAAACATAAATTTGTTTATGTGACCTTAGTTTTTATTACTTCAAAACATATGCAAATTCTCAAGGAATCAATAACAAATACTTTCATTCACTCTTTCTCCCTCTCTCTCGCATACACGCTCTCTATTTCAAACTATAAGCAGGCATACAATACCTAGAACATGTGTTTGTTTTTTCTGCAAAGAGAATTCAATGAGTACAAAACAATACTACGGTATATATGGTATACCGTTAATTTACTTCTATTAAAAATTTCCATACTTTAATAACAAAACAATTACGTTGAAAACACCTACAACAGCAACAACAACACATACACACACAATCGATATCAAAACAAAAACTAATAATTACAGAAACAATGTAAACATTGGAATCGAACGAAATGAAAAGAAAGACAAAAAGTCTGCTGGTATTGTTGTTCGTGTTAAAAACTTTCCTAAGCACAAAACTTATACGCTCACCTTCACTTTTAACGTTAAGGATGAGTAAAATAATAAACAACAACAACAACAGCAACAACAGAAGACGATATTAACCATAAACTATAGAGTAATTTGCTTAGGCAAGAGCACAACAGCATATTTTTCATCATGCCATCACACACTGAGTATGAATAATATCATCAGCATCTCGTTCATACATAGTTTCGTTCGTACAGTGATGGCATTATTTTGTTGTTTATGTTTGCATGTGTGCGTGAAAGATTATTTCCACCCAATAAATATTCAAAAATATAACGAATTTCTTTTAGTTTTTTTTCTTCTTCTTATAATCATCTAACCAAACAAGTTGTGTGGTTTTGTCTGTAGAAAAATATTTGTTTTTCAATTTCGTTTTCTTTTCCTAGAATAAAAATTTTCATTTCATTTTGTTTTTTTTTTTTTTTTTGTTTTCCTTTACTTTGAATAAACAAGACTTACTACTACAATTACACAAACAAAACAATTGCAGAAACATGCACACACACACTCATGAGCACAGAGCGATCGTATATGGTAGCGAAGACTGTTTTTGGACGAACATACAAGACACACCCTGCGGTGATGGTGATATAACAATTTTCACCGAAGGTCCAAAATGGAATCCGGAACAGGATCTGGGGTCTATTCCGATAAACTGGCAGTAAACGGGTGATACAGATTACCTAACCAGGCCAGAGTATATCAGGCGGAGATTTTTGGTATTTAACAAGCTTCACAAGCTGCACGCATGATTGAAACGGAGGACCTGCCTCTGGATCATATGTGTGGACAGTCAAGCAGCAATCAAACCGCTGAGATCCCATCTTGTCAAAGCCTACGGCGTCAGGAGTTGCATGGACTCTCTTTCCCATATACAGTGAGCGCCATAAGTGAGTCAACACTTTTGTTCTTAAGTATAAAAAAGTTCCTTTATCATGAATTGTTGTTTTTGTTTTAACATTTTATAAGTAATAAATAAACGTTTTTATTATTGGAAATTTATTCGACTATTCTCATTTACTTTTCTCACTATCCTAAGAAAATGAATTATTTCAGTGGTGTTTACTCACTTTTGGCGCTCAGTGTACGTCGACACAACACCCAACTCTACTGGTTTCCGGGCCACTGTGGCATAGAGGGGAATGAAAAGGCGAACGAATGGACACGGAAGGGATTGGAGATGTCAGGGGAGGAGACGATAGAGGGGAAATATGTGTCTCTACAGGAATACTTTTCCAAATTGGAAAAAGCAGCATGGCATTCAACATACCGTGGGGGTCCAACATACCTGGTTTCAAAACTGCTGTGTACAGCAGTGAAGAGCAGAAAAAACCAAGGAACTATTTGAGTTCGACAAGAGAATGGCTCGCACTATAACAGGAATTCTAAAGGGACACTGCGCTATTGATAGCTTCGCTGACAAACACGGTATGCCTTACCAGGATTACTGCAGAAGTTACCATGATGTGGAGGAAACGCAATCGCCACAACACTTTTTATGCGAGTGCCATGCACTTCAGACCAGACTTCATCGGTTTTTGGGTGACAGAACATTTGAAGATCTGGGCATGGTGGCGAACGTGCCACCAAGGAAACTGGCCGATTCTATTCGAAGCTCGGAGTGGTTCAAACCCTCACTCACGGAATCGTGACAAGGTGGCTTGCCTCACACTTGCCTGTGATCGGCAAGTCCCCCGCTAACATAATCTAACCTTACCTAGTGTGTTTATATTAAAATTAATAGAAATTTTATTTAAAATTAAATTAAAAACAAACATTTTAAATATTTTCCTTCCCAAAGGCCATGAAATTAAAAACAAAAACAAAAATTTACAACAAAACAAGTCACCTTAACTGCAAACCAAGCCAAATGAATGCAACACAGTTACGCGTAAATATTTTATGTTCCATTTTTATTTGAAATATTTTGTGGGTGTTTCTCACGTTTCTTTATAATTTATAATTAAAGGAAAATATTACAAAATTTTATATTTTTTTTTTTTAAGGAAATAAATCTTTAAACGTAGGTGGTGGCAAAAGAATTATTCACTCAGAGAACATAAATAATCGCATAACGACACATTTTTCGGTTGCTATTGAAATGTGCCAAAAAGAATAAAAAAATATATTGAGCAGGTTTTTAATTATAATGTACAAAATTATTATTTTTTTTAGACTATCAAGTCTAGTTTTAGAATCAATCAAGCATTCTGTAATTAATTTCGAGTTGCCAGTGTGTTTGTTTTTTTAATGTAAAGATTAAACAACGTTGCATTTATATCGGGTGAGCCATCTACATAACACAACATAATTGGTCCTTACAACCCTTTAGTCAGGATTACGACCTAGTTCCCTCACATCACTTATGCTGTGTGTGTTAATTTTTATACATTTTTCGATTCCGAACGAGAGATTTTTGAGAAACTTTCCATGGCAAATTTTATTTACTCTCAGATCTTTTGCCAGAAATCTGCTGAGAGGAAGTCGCCGAAAAAATATTATTTCAGTTTTCGTTTTGATGTTTGACCTAGGGTTTGAACCGTGGCCTTATGTCTAATAAACCAACACACTACCTACTAGACTACGACGATTAATACGGGTGAGCCATCTATCGTTTTAAATTGGAATCATCGGTTATTTCGAATCTGGCAATACTTATGCCATTCTATTCTGTCACAAAATTTGGTATATTATCTCCACTGAACGTAATGAATCGATTTACGCTTGAGCAACGTTGGGATTTATTGAGCCAACGAGAAACAACGCGATGACGTCGATTATGCCAAAAAAAATCATCTTTTCGGCTGAAGCTCATTTCCATCTTGGTGGGTAGGTTAATAAGCAAAATTGCCGTATTTGGGGCCTAGAAAACCCACTCGCGGTCTTGCAGAAGCCAATGCACCCATTACGAGTGAGTGTTTGGTGCGGCTTGTGGAGCGGAGACATCATTGGCCCATATTTCTTTGAAAATGAGGCCAACGCAACCATTACGGTCAGTGTAGATATCTATCGCACCATGATAACCGATTTTTTTGCACCCGCTCTACATAGTATTAATGTGAACGATGTTTGGTTTCAACAGGATGGTGCAAATTGCCACACATCTTATGCCATATTTGATTTATTGCGTCCAACGTTTGATGACCGTTTAATTAGCCGAAATGGTGATGTCAATTGTCCGCCAACAACATGCGATTTGACGCCTTTGGACTATTTTCTGTGGAGCGCCGTTAAAGAAAAGGGTTGTGCCGATAAACCGGAGACGAAGGCCAACATTCGTGATGCCATGGACGACATACGACCCCACAGATTCGAAAAAGTGCACAAAAATTGATTTGATCGAATGAGATACTGTGAGGCCAGCCGCGGAAGCCATATGAATGCAATAATATTCCATTTCTAACTAGAACAATTGTACATCACAACAAAAAAAAAATTTGCCAAAATTTTAAACCGTTTTTATTGGATTTTTAAATTTAAACTTCTAAATGGCACACCCTATAGTATTATAGGAAGTCGCCTTAGTCTAGTAGGAAGTGTGTTGTTTTATTAGACGTAAAGCCAGTGTTCGAGCCCCAGGCCAGACATCAAAACAAAATACAAAAAGTATTTCTTCGGCGACTTTCTCTCAGCATATTTCTGGCAAAAAAACTCTGAGAATAAATAAAAATTGCCATGAAAAAGTTTCTCAAAAATCTGTCGTTCGGAGTCGACGTTAAACTGTAGGTCCCGCCACTCATGTATAAAATGAACACACACAACTTCAGTGGTGTGAGAAGCTAGGCCGTAATCCTGACTGAAGGGTTGTAATGGCCAATTATGTATGTATGTATTATAGTGTAATTTTCCATACAGAGTTGTATTTATTTATTATGTCAGCCCTAAGTAATCTTCTTTTAAATTGTTTCAATATGAATATTAAAATTATTTTCTAATATTTCTTGTTTTCAATTGCTGCTGCCGTTTGCCATTAAAAACTTTTAATTCTTATTTATTAAAGCACTTGTCATGTCATTAACATGATTTTTTTTGTTTTGGGTTTGTTTTTAATTTTAAAAGCAAATTGAAAGACTTATGATGATTTTAGTTAAAGAATGCTATCAATGCCATTATTAGGGCACTTAAATCGTCTTATTTCAATGATATTGTGTGATGTGAATTCAATAAAAAAAAACATTTAAAATTTTTGAGAAAAACAGAAAAAAATTTGCATGGATTGTAAAATATTAAAAAATTTCCTTGCAATCAGGTTGAACTCCATGAAGTACAGGACTAAGCAGCTCCTTGGACTCCTGGAGTCATAAACCCTCTTATTCCTAGGTACCGATTTATTACATTATTCCCTATAACCATACCAACATGTGCTTTGACGCTGTTATTCCTAATACAAACCACTAGAAAGCGAAGCTATTCCCTCTCTCAATATTTCACGTACCCTCCTGCTGCCCACGAGATTGAGCGTCCTCGTAGAATGAGTGGAAAATATTCATATTAACCGAAGCAATGGGAATACCTATGCCCTATAACATGTCGGAGATTGCTAGCTTCGTACCGACCCTGACCAACTCTTCAGCAATGAAATTTCTAATGTCCCAGAATCTGTCCTGAACCCATATTAGAGTTACCTTTCAATAATCCGAAATTTCTCGAAGAAACCCTCTGCATTCTTGGACAAGGACGGACGTTGAAACTACATTCGTTAGAAACTTAATTGCAGCCTGGCTATCCCAGTAAATCTGGAGATTTTCAGGGAAAATGCCGCCACTCAACATGCATTGCACCGCCTTTAAAATTGCGATGACCTCTAATTTCAAAACACTGCAGTGATGAGGCAGCCTATAAGAAATTTTAATTTCAGGAACCTTAATAAGGTTACCATAAACAGTATATCGACGCCCAAACTTGTAGTTGGTTGTCATCTACGTCTCTCCATCACTTGGATTTCTGGTTATAGGGCCGGGCCAGGCCAGAAAGTAGTGTTGCGAACACATTAGCCATATGAGGACACGACCACCCTGCACTTAGCGTCGATTACACTGAAAATTAGTACTTAATAAATTCTACAATTAACACTTCCTGGGTAACAAAAAGGACGTACTCAACTAGCCGGATCTCAATGCAAGGAGGATTGATCCATGCATAAGGGTCCTCTTGGCTACTATTGAGCTCGAAATTAGGGATACATTTAAAGCCATGGCTAAAGTTTCCTGGTAGAAGAAAGGATCTGTTCGTCCATTAGCTTGAAGAGACCGAATCTTAACAAGGGAGGGCAAAACATCCTCATTTTTCTTTCTCAACTGAAAATTTACTACGCAGTCCTAGCCTTTACACGATGCTGCTTAACACACTTGATGTCTCAAGAAATTGCGAAATTGACTGCTGAAATGCATTGGTAAATAAGGTCGTGAAATAGGTTGTATTCATTCATTTTGAAAGTTTGAAAGCATTTGTTACTCACAAACGTAATCTAGTCTAACTTACGCTTTAAACAAAATTGTAAATAGAGTCGTAGCAATTAGTACTCTTTTACCAACACAACTACAGTTTTAACTTTGACAAACCTAGAGATAGTTATCGCAAGTTTTACCCAAGAACAGTAGAATTAAGCAATACGATGGCAAACGCAAAAAAAATTTCAAATTTTCCTTGTACCTGTGAGATATGACGTCACATCTATGTGTTAATAATTTTCAGCAGTATTACATTATTTGTTGTGTAAACATAACAAACAAACAAGAGAGAAACTACGTCATCTAACTGGAAATCTTGCGCGTGCCTTAATCTTTAGTTCTATCAGTCTTGGATATTTTTCATTCAAAGGTAATTAGTATGATAAAGAAGTCGCCGTGGTCTAGTAGGTAATGTGTTGGTTTATTAGCCGCAGTTCAAACGCCATGAAACGTGTCTCAAAAATCTGTCGTTCGGAGTCGACTATAAAACTGTAAGTCCCACCAATCATGTGCAAAATTAAGCCACACAACGTAAGTGGTGTGAGAAGCTAGGTTGTAATCCTGACTGAAGGGTTTTAATGACCAATTATGTACATATATATGTAACGGGTGATTTTTTTAGCTATTATCTTTTTGGTAACACTGGTTTAAACAGCTCACGCACGTTTCGTGTTTTGTTTCACTGTCAAACATCTTCAGTTTGGTACATAATTTAACCATGAATCGTCTTACAAACGAACAAAGCTTGCAAATCCTGGAATTTTATTATCAAAATGCGTGCTCTGTTCGGAAAGTTCATCGCGCGCTTCTTCCATTTTATGGTCAGTTTAAACGACCCACTGAAGCGGCTATTCGGGCTGTTGTGACTAAATTTCGCACCAAATTTACATTGTTGGACATTAAACCACCAACACGCTTACGTAGAGTGCGAACTGAAGAAAATATTGCAGCTGTATCGGCCAGTGTTAATGATGACTATCAATTATCGAATCGTCGCCGTTCGCAGCAATTGGGCCTCTGTTACTCAACAACGTGGAACATTTTGCGGAATGAATTAGGTGTGAAGCCTTTCAAAATACAGCTGGTGCAAGAATTGAAGCCAAACGACCTACCGCAATGCAGAGTTTTTGGTGAATGGGCTCTTGGAAAGTTGGCCGAAGATCCACTTCTTTATCGAAAAATTGTGTTCAGCGGCGAAGCTCATTTTTGGCTCAATGGATACGTAAATAAGCAGAATTGTCGATTTTGGAGTGAGGATCAGCCAGAAGCATTGCAAAAGCTACCAATGCATCCAGAAAAAGTCACAGTTTGGTGCGGTTTATGGGCTGGTGGCATCATTGGACCGTACTACTTCAAAGATGCTGAGAATCGTCACGTAACTGTGAATGGTGAGCGCTACCGTGAGATGATATCCCAACTTTTGCTTGCCCAAAATGCAAGAGCTTGACTTGCATGACATATGGTTTCAACAAGACGGTGCCACATGCCACATAGCACGCGTAACAATGGACTTATTGAGAGGCGGGTTCGGTGAACATTTTATTTCACGTTCGGGACCGGTCAAATGGCCGCCTAGATCGTGCGATTTAACGCCTTTAGACTATTTTTTGTGGGGCTATGTTAAAGCTTATGTCTATACAGACAAGCCCGCTTCAATTGACGCATTGGAAGACAACATTGAAGCATTTATTCGCGAGATACCGGCCGAAATGAGGCGCAGTCGCGGTCAACATTTGCATGAAATAATCTTCAAACATTAAATTATATGGACCGTACTATCGATTCAAATAAAGATTTCATGCTTTTTTCTGAATTTTATGTGTTTTTTTGAAAAAATTTCCTATAGCTCTTAAAAAATCACCCATTATATATGATTAGTTACCATAAATACTTATTCGTGGTTTGACGAGGTCAATTTGCCATCAAAATTATGCGATTTGACGCCAATAAAATTTTTTGCTGGTACGGCCAAAAATTGTGCCTACGAGGAAAATCGTTATCGCTGAGCTATCGCTCGAAATGTTTAATAAAGTGGTCGAAAACTATCTCATCAAGATCGGCATTGCATTTCGTACATACCGAAACAAAAGCTTCAGCAAATTCATGGCTTTAACTTTAATTTTGAAACTACTACTGAACAGTGAATAACCCTCTATAAAGAGCTTTCATTGCATACATACAGTAGATAGCAACAAGAGAATCAAAACAATACGAGTACATTCTTAATACGTGTGCAATATAACGAAATAATTGCTCTTTTTCGTTTTAATATAAACTTATGTACTTATGTTTGTATGTATGCTTGTATATATTATGTGGTATTGTAAATGCTAATGCCTTTTCAATCGCATTGATAATATGTTGTGTTATTGTTATTGTTGTTGTTATTGTTTTTGTTTATGTTGATGCTAAAACATTGCCAGCATAGTGGGGTGTGTGTTAATGTTGATGGATGTTAATGCAAATGGTGGCATTGAAGGGTTGCCAATAAAATAACCTTTTAACGCGTGTACTCTTCTCTTGTACAGTTTCAGTGTTCTGTGTTCAGTGTTTCAGATTCGTATTTTTGCTTGAGAGCATAGTAGCCAAACGAACGAACGTACATTGTATGTAAATGTTCGTTTTTTATTATTATTGAAGTGTGACAAACATTTAATTAATTTTTAGGCTGTTTTCAGTGTTTTTCTTTTTTTAATCACTTTTTCTTTGCATTGCGTGTGTATACATATACAAATTATTTTTAATTAAAAGTTATTTATTTGAATTAATTAAAAAATTAATATAATTTCCGGGCCCAAATTAAAGGCTTTTATATTTAAATTGATTTGCTTTTCTTTTTCTTTTCTTTTATTATTGTTTATGCTAAACTAACATCCATTTTTATGGTGTTAGCAAAATATAGAAAAAAAAATAAGAACAATACGTACTCTGGCCAACATTATTATTATAAACTTGGCAAATATTTTAAAGCAAGAAATTTGTGTTGGTTTTTTGTTTTGTTTTGTTTTATTTATAAAATCAAATAAAAATTTTCGTCTTTTTTTATACTTTCTCATCAGACTAAAACAACAACAACTATAACAAACTAGAAATGTGATGTAAAATGTATTTTAAATATAAAGTATCCGCGTCAGCACCTATTTAACAGAAGAAAACTAAAAGCCATACAATATTGCTGAAAAAAAAACGAAAATAATACACTGAGAGAAAAGTTTAACGATTATTCTCATAAAAAAATACTTTTAGTTTTTATATAAAAACCAAAATCTATTAAATTTGTATATTCCTTCGGAGTTGGGTACCTCCGTATGTATTTTTTTATTTCTAAACTTCGAAGTGTTAAACTGCCGTACAAACTAAGTTAATAATTTTCCTATAATTCCTTTAAAAACCTGTCTGTTTACAGTGCTACCACAACATGCTGATTTATACACCGCAAGGCTCATTACAACTCTTTAGTCAGGACTACGATCTAGTTTCTCACACCACTTATGTTGTGTGTGTTAATTTTATAACATGTGTGGCGGGACCTACTCCGAGCGACAGATTTTTGAGAAACTTTTCATATGGAAATTTTGTTTACTCTTGGAGTTTTTGCCAGAAATGTGCTGAGAGGCAGTCGCCGAAGAAAAATTTTTTCGTATTTCGTTTTTTTTGGAGCTGCCTGACCCGGGGGTTTGAATCGCGGAATCACTTCTAATAAGCCAACACACTATCTACTAGACTACGGCGGCTTTAAGGACAAAATCCATGCAATTTGGTATTCGGTCACGTTGATAAAAGTAACTGAGAATAAAATAGACATCGAAAGTGAATCTTTCCTGGAAATATCGTACTCATAAGTGATATTTGTATACCCCTAAGGAAAATACGAAATATAAATGCTGGTATCACTATGTGATTTTCAAAGATCTCCCAAGTTGTATGGCCTAAACCGAGTCGTCGTAAGAAATCCATGAAAATTCAAAATTTTTCGTTTTGAATTAATTACAGTTCACTGCCTAAGCAGGTATATTTATGGCATGTGAATTCTATAAAATGTCGGCCGTTGTGTGCTATGCCAGCTATCTTCAAGTCCGAATTTATTTGGGGAATGTCATTCATTCAAAGATTTCGAAAGTACTTCAAATAAGTCCTCGGATTGTGTTATAAATTATCCTAGTGTTGTCACTAGTCGAGAAAAACGAAATTTTGTAAGTGAATTTTTTCTATTCAAAGGTAGCTAAGAGCTTAGCTAACGTCAATGTATTGATACAACACAAGCTAATATTATTTCCCTGAACCAAAAGCTGGCTTCTCCAAATTATTTTTTGTCTTTCTTAATTGTGAAAAATATTTAAAAGTATGTTTTAATATTTAAAAAAAAGAGATTTATTATAGTTTCAATTTTTTATAAAAACCTTGAAGTTTTTCTTTAAGAAAAAATGTTTGTTGGGTTCAATACTTTAAAGGGTTACCATATAATTTTTCTTTTGCAGGCAAATAGATTTGGAATAACAAAAAAAAATATGATAACATTATAGAAAAACAAAAAAAAATAATAATGCCTACCCTCACAATATTTGCAACATTTTGCTGGTGGTTCATCTAAATCAGCAATGACCGGCATGGTACCCTCCCGCGAAGGTCCACACGCAGCAAATGTTGAACAAAATGTTTGTTGTTTAAAATTTCCAAAACATTAGAGAATAACACCACAGCACAACGTTTGAAGTAACGTTTTTTATTTATTTTTATATTTTTTTAATTTCCTTTTTAAGAAAAATATTTAATTTAGGCAATTAAAATTTATTTTATTTTTAATTTTTTTTTTATATTTTTGCAGGTTTTTCTTTGAATTTTTTTAATGGAATGTTTTTTAAATTGAAAATAATTTTTATTTCATTCAAGTTTGCATTTTTATTATGATTATGATTATTTAATGCATTATTAGATGTTTTAATAAAATTAACAATTTCTCTACAACGAACATTTTGCAAATTATTAAAAATAATAAATTTTAACAACATTTATTTAAGTAATCAAAAATTACGCTTTTTATTTTATTTAACAATTTAATGGATTATTTACTATTATTTATTTATTTATTTATTTATTTATTTTTTTATTTAATAAAACCAAATAATTTTTTGGAGGATTTTTTTTATTATTTTTTTTTTCTTAATTTATGGAAATTTTCAAAATGGTATGTTTAAATTGATTAAAATTTTGTTTTTAAATTTTTTTTTTCTAAATTTAAAACTATTTTTTCGGTTTCATTATTGCTTTATCTTTTATTTTTTAAACGGATTTTAAATTATTTAAAAAGAAAATCTTTTTTTTTTTTAAATTCGATTTCAATTAAAAAATTTTTTGTTTTGATTTTTTTTAACGAATTTTTTCAGATAACTTTCAAAACCGCTGATTTTTATTTTGAAAATATTTCATTCTGTAATTATTTTTATGAATATTTATTTTTTTTCTATTCAGGGTGTGTAAATATATGCGCGCTTTACAAATTCAATACGTTTTAACGTGAAACCTCCGCAGAGACCACTGACATGATTTTCCCCCATTCGAAATTAATGTTTCGTTAAACACAAGAAACACACTTATTTACGAAAAAAAAATCAAAAGAAAATTCTGTTTTTCTCGAAGAAAATCTCACACACTCTTTTCAGAAGATCTCAAGATCTCAAGGCAAAAAAAATCAATTATAAGAGCATTTCATGCTCATTACATATTGACCGTGTGTTGTTCTCCGAGGTTTTCAACAATTTTTTGAATGAATTTTTCAAAACTTTTCTCATTTTCTTTTCCACACAAGAAATTTTCTCCCGGAAAAACTCTGTCTCTCTTGCTCTATTTCGAAATTTATGTGTGTGAGAGCATTTTTTCTACACTTTTTTTCAAATTTCGAAATTTCGAAATTTTTTTCGAACAACTTCTATTATATAAAAATTCTTTTAAATGATCTTTTAGAGAAACAAAATGAAAAAAATAAAGAAAAAAACAGCAGCAGCATAATAATAAACAAGTTGTTGTTGATTTTCCTTTTTAATAAAGTGAAAATGACGAAAAAAGATTTTCTAAAGCGATAAATCGAGAGGAAAAGTGGCGAAAAAGTCAAGTCGAAATATTAAAAAGAAAAAAAAACGCAAAACCAGGGGGAAAGTGTTTATTATGTGTGAGAGAGAGGGAGAGAGAGAGAGGTAAAAAGAGAGGACAAGGGAAGGTTAATTAGAAGTGGTCAATAGGAAACAAATAAAATCCATCTTCCGTTCCAACAAAGAATCGACAATTAGGGGGTATTATAGCTTCCAGTTAGGGAGTCTAATAGGAAAGCAAAGGTCAACTGAAATATAGTTATCTTTGTTCTGTCCCTTTTAACAGTCATCCTCACCCATTTTTCTTTGGACTTGGTTTCCCCTTTTCTTAGATATGAAGCTCTGACGATCTAAGCAAAAAAAATTCTACACAAACCACAAACCAATCAGACGCCGCCTTATATAGTCTAGCAATTTTATCAAAAACTGTTATAGCACTTTGGACCCATTGCCCTCAGTAGTACAGCCACAATAATTTTATAAAGAAGTGTTATATAATTGAGTATGCAACAAAGCAACTTGTTTATCAAGCCAAATCACATGCATTTAATGTAAATAAAGGGTGTTTTTTTATTGAGGTATAGAACTTTAAGTTGGCATTACTTTTCAAGATGGCGACCGATTTAACAGCTGTCAAGTGATTTATTCTCAGTTTGGTTTGGCAATTCATCATAAATAGACTCACGCCTGAACAACGCTTGCAAATAGTGCAATTTTATTTCGAAAATAATGGTTCTGTGCGGAAAACGTATCGCGCACTACGTCCATTTTATCGTCGACAAAATCGTCCATCAGAGCAGTTAATTCGATTAACCATGGAACGTTTTCGCACCACGTTTACTCTTATTGATAACTCGCATCCCCAGAGACGCTGTACAGTGCGTACAGAAGAAGCTATTGCTGCTGTAGAGCGTAGCATTTAGGAAGACCCGAATGAGTCCATCCGCCATTGAACACAGGAATTGGATCTGTGTCCATCCAATTTATGGAAGATTTTGCGGAAGGATCTTGGTTTGCGTGCTTACAAAATCCAACTCGTGCAAGATTTGAAGCCAAACGATCATCAAGTAAAGCGTAGATTCGTCGAATGGGCCCAAAACGAGATTACCGTTGTTCCCGATTTTCATAAGCGAATTTTGTTTAGCGATGAAGCGCACTTCTGGTTCAATGGCTACGTCAACAAACAAAACTGCCGCATTTGGAGTGAAGGTAATCCTCAAGGGTATGTGGAAAAACCGTTACATCCAGAAAAACTGACTGTTTGGTGCGCTTTATGGGCTGGTGGAATCATTGGTCCGTACTTTTTCAAAAACGATGGTGGCCAGTACGTTACAGTCAATGGTGATCGGTATAGAGCCATGATTACTAACTTTTTCATTCCTGAATTGAATAACCATGATGTCCAGGAGATGTGGTTTCAACAAGACGGCGCAACATGTCACATAGCTCGTGCCACAATAGATTTATTGAAAGACACGTTTGGTGACCGCCTAATTTCACGTTTTGGACCTGTGAATTGGCCTCCAAGATCTTGTGATTTAACACCGCTAGACTACTTTCTGTGGGGCTATGTAAAGTCATTGGTATATGCGGTAAAGCCACAAACGCTTGACCATTTGGAAGACAACTTTCGCCGTATTATTGCCGATATACGGCCACAAATGTTGGAAAAAGTCATCGAAAATTGGACGTCCAGATTGGACTACATCCGCGCCAGCCGTGGCGGTCATATGCCAGAAATCATATTTAAAATGTAATGCCACAAGATTATCTTTCGGATAAATAAAATTCATATCAATCGAATAATCCATCGTTGTTTTATTGCAACTTAAAGTTCTATACCTCTATAAAAAACATCCTTTACATTGAGGGCGAATGACGTCATTATCCAGGCAGGCATAGAAGTGATACATAGTTGGTCCTTACAACCCTTCAGTTAGGATTACGATCTTGCTTCTTACACCACTCATGTTGTGTGTGTTAATTTTATACATGAGTGGCGGGAGCTACAATTTAAAGTCGACTTCGAACGGCAGATATTTTGAGAAGCATTTCATGGCAATTTTTTATTTACTCTCAGATTTATTGCCTTATATCTGTTGAGGGGAAGTCGCCGAAAAAATATTTTTTCGTATTTCGCTTTGTTGGAAATGTCTGGAAACGGGTTGAATAAGCCAACGCACTACCTACTAGACTATGACCACTTTAAAACAGAGTTAAAAACAGAATTAAAATGGCAAACAATTTCCTTTAACCCGTATAGGCCCAACTTTTTTTCTCGTAAAAAACATGAATTTTTGTATTTATTGGAATCTATATGGTATACCATATAGATCAATAGCTGATCAATATCTTACCGTTTTAAAAATGGGGCGATAAGCACATATGGGTTAAAAATGCGATCTCAACATTGTTAGAAGTCACCTGAATAAAGTTCAAAGACTAGCTTACCTAACTATAAAAGGAACGATGAAATCTATTCCGTAGGTTAGTCTGGTGACCAATGCGTCGATGGAAACTCTTGGATGTTTACATTAGAAACTTATCAACTAAAGCGTTACTGAGGCTTTGAAGGGCTGAGATTTTTATGTGGTTGTACTGTTGTCTCGTGGTGTTTGAGTGGTTCAAGGATGGAACCGGTTCTATTATTTGCTATAGATCTGGAGATTTATTAGTAAATCAGTAAATCTTATAATTGCCCTGTCTTTCAGGCAAAAATCTGTCACCATAAGACCAAAGCTAACATAAAACTACAGTTGGCCATATATCTGGAAATATATTAAGACTGTTCTCGATACCGCTCTCATGATCATAAAATAGTTCATAAATGTGCAAGAAATGGAATGTCTCGAGAAAATTCGGTAATAATACCCGACATCTGTGAGCCAGCATCTCAAAAAATAATTCCAAAACTCCATGCCTGCAAGTAAGTCCAAAATTAATGGAGCACTTACAGAATGCACAAAACTTTATGACTTAATCAGGACCATAAGAACGCAATCAAGGTGTTATTACAGCAATCAAGGTGCATTTGAGGACATGGGTTTTCTGGGAAATTACAAATAAAAAGGGGAGAGAACTCTATAACCTTTTTTGCAACTGTTCGACTCCGGAGGAAAGCATATAAAAATTCTTGGGATATTATTTCTTTAACAGTCTCTTGATTTATCTCAGTGATACTCTAAGAAGTGAGGTGAGAAGTGACGTATGCTATGCTGGTTATAGATTTTGTACTTATGAAGGACGGATTTTTTTTCCTAAAAATTAAAGAATGGGCTTAATGGCCTGCAAATGAACCCCAGAATCAATGGTGGGTTATCCATGTAACTTAATCCCTCTGAAAAATTCCATTGTTTTCAAATTCCAAAAAGCATATGATGCCTTAAATGCGACTCCATCCAGTAAATCCCTTAACCCCTGAGCTCTGGATTGAATAAATCCTTGTGAAAGAGTAGAACTTAATGAGCAACCCACCACACCTTTTTAATGCAATTTAATGACTAAACAGAAAATATAATTACAAAAAGACCCACCCTCGTATTAAGTGAAATACCTTTTGGAATCGAAACAATTTTTATATTCCAAGCAATGAGGGCGAAGTATTTTTTGCAAAACCGACTAATGCGTCATCATCATAACTCACCTGAAATTAGAGAGAAGAAAAAAGGAAAATTAATGAAAAATAATGAAAATAAAAGAAAAGAAGAGAAATCACAGGAAATTATTTATACAATAACTGTGGGTATAAAATGTAACAAGCGCCACACAAACGCCTTAAAAAAGTAGGAGAAGGTGAAATATTTTTTTTTTAAGAGACAATGTTATAATTATTTCCGAGGATAACTTTTGTTTCCATTTGAGCTGGTAATTCAAAGAATACTGTTATAAAGGGTGTTTTTTATAGAGGTGTAGAACTTTAAGTTGGCATTACTTTTCAAGATGGCGACCGATTTAACAGCTGTCAAGTGATTTATTCTCAGTTTGGTTTGGCAATTCATCATGAATAGACTCACGCCTGAACAACGCTCACAAATAGTGCAATTTTATTTCGAAAATAATCGTTCTGTGCGGAAAACGTATCGCGCACTACGTCCATTTTATCGTCGACAAAATCGTCCATCAGAGCAGTTAATTAGATTAACCATGGAACGTTTTCGCACCACGTTTACTCTTATTGATAACTCGCATCCCCAGAGACGCTGTACGGTGCGTACAGAAGAAGCTATTGCTGCTGTAGAGCGTAGCATTGAGGAAGACCCGAATGAATCCATCCGCCATCGAGCACAGGAATTGGATCTGTGTCCATCCACTTTATGGAAGATTTTGCGGAAGGATCTTGGTTTGGGTGCTTACAAAATCCAACTCGTGCAAGAATTGAAGCCAAACGATCATCAAGTAAGGCGTAGAAGTTGGTCGAATGGGCCCAAAACGAGATTACCGTTGTTCCCGATTTTCATAAGCGAATTTTGTTTAGCGATGAAGCGCACTTCTGGTTGAATGGCTACGTCAACAAACAAAACTGCCGTGCCCTTTATGGGCTGGTGGAATCATTGGTCCGTAATTTTTCAAAAACGATGGTGGCCCGAACGTTACAGTCAATGGTGATCGGTATAGAGCCATGATTACTAACTTTTTCATTCCTGAATTGAATAACCATGATGTCCAGGAGATGTGGTTTCAACAAGACGGCGCAACATGTCACACAGCTCGTGCCACAATAGATTTATTGAAAGGCACGTTTGGTGACCGCCTAATTTCACGTTTTGGACCTGTGAATTGGCCTCCAAGATCTTGTGATTTAACACCGCTAGACTACTTTCTGTGGGGCTATGTAAAGTCATTGATCTATGCGGTAAAGCCACAAACGCTTGACCATTTGGAAGACAACATTCGCCGTATTATTGCCGATATACGGCCAAAAATTGGACGTCCAGATTGGACTACATCCGCGCCAGCCGTGGCGGTCATATGCCAGAAATCATATTTAAAATGTAATGCCACAAGATTATCTTTCGGATAAATAAAATTCATGTCAATCGAATAATCCATCGTTGTTTTATTGCAACTTAAAGTTCTATACCTCTATAAAAAACACCCTTTATAATGACGTCAAAGTCGAATGCCTATTAAGGTTTCCTATTGTACTGTTTAAATGCGAAAACAACACTCCAGAGATGGCTCCTATTCATGCAGTAAGTTTTAGTAGGAATTAGGGAAACCTTTTAATGGACGACAGGAGCGCTTGTGGACATAAGATGTGAAAATGTTTACTTAACACGTTGACTGCCGCGGAAATTTTCAGAAAACTTGCCAAAAAAAAACGACACTTTGATTTTTTCACATTAGTGAGCACGAGATAACTCGTAGATTGCGTTCTAGGGAGCCAAACTACGAGTTATCTCGTAGTCGGCAGTCAACATGTTAATGTCTTGTGGAATTCATTGGATACCCTAATACTCCCCTATCACACTTAGCAGTTTCGTAGTTCCCCTTCAATTCAATAAAATTAAAAAAAAAATCAAATATTTCATTTCGATATAGATACCGCACTTAATGAGGACTACATGAGGACAAGTATTCTTTGCATTGGAACTTAAGTACCTCTTTAGCCTAGAATCCTAAGACTCAAAACATTAACATCTATATTATCCACAACTACAGATGGGGATCGGCATGTCTTGGGAAAAACCTGGTGTCTTACTAGACGTGACCTTCGAGTTCGAAAATCTCGAGGGAAAAAATATAACAAAAAAATATATTTTTCGGTGACAACATCTGAATAGTCTTTCAGGATTTTGAATCCCACTTTTTAGTTGGAACTGGCAGTGCATTAGCAACCACTCAGAAGAATGTAAAAATGACAACAATGAACACACTGAAGTCGATTGTGATGTGTACAGAGACGATGCTGTAACTAGGAAAACAACTGCGAGATGGTTTCTTCGTTTTCAATTGGATAATTTTGATCGAACAAGTCCAAGTTAAATGTACACATCTTTGGATCTCGTAAATTTCGTTTAAAAGAAACTCACGAGTTTTCCCAAGGGCTATGAATATTTCACTTTGGGACCGAACGCTCCCGATCCGATCCTTGACCCACCTGTATACCACAGAAAAGCAACAACGAAATATTTCTTCGGCGACTTCCTCTCACAGATTTCTGGCAAAAACTCTGGGAGTAAATGAAATTGCCATGAAAAGTTTCTGAAAAATCTGTCGTTCGGAGTCACCTTTAAACTGCAGTCCCGTCACTTATGAATAAAATTAACACACACCGTATAAGTGGTGTGAGAAACTAGGCCGTAATCCTTACTGAAAGATTGTAACGACCAGTTATGCATTCACTGGAGGAACATAAAGTAATTGAAACATATCTGAAGCGAATGAAAAGTGAAAAAAAGACGAAAATAACATGCGGAAAAGTCGAGGGCAAAGCTTCACAGACGGTGACAAGATGAGGCTTGACGCCCTCCCTTGGAATGGGATTGTTCATTATGAGCTTTTACAGCCTGGTTGAAAGTTTGATTCATCAGATTAGAACTACGCAACAGAGAAGACCAAACCGCACACATCTTTGATGACCCGGCAAGAATTGACAGATAATTTTGATGATTCCGCTACATTTACTTGGACCTTGCACCTTCAGATTATCATTTGTTTGAATCTCTGCAAAACTGTAGTAATGAAGTAAATTTAAACTCCAAATTTAAGCTTCTGTATAACACAGAACCTAAGGAAACTTTCTCGAGAACCCAATACAATCTATGAAGACTGTTAGCAAGCCCGAAAACTTGCAAAATCACTGACATAGATCCCAGCATTCATTTTAAAACGTTTATAAGTAGGAGCCATCACCCAAGTGTCGCCAAAATACAATTGCATGTCCAAAATACAGTTTAAAGGCCAGAACGTTATAACGGACAATGACAAAACGATCTGCAATACAGTAATCCCTTGATTTACGTCGCAGCTGGATCCAAAAAAAGGCGACGTAAATCGAAACGACGTAAATCGAATTTCATATTGCGCATCCTACAAAGCAGTATGTTTTTAACAAGGAACTTAAAAAAGTTACTGTAATCCCTCGATTTACGTCGCAGTTGGTTCCAAAAAAGGCGATGTAAATCGAATGACGACGCAAATTGAAGTTAGAGGGAACAAAACATTTGACGACGTAAACCGAAGCAACGTTAATCGAGGCGACGTAAATCGACAATCCGAAGTGCAAGAAATCTATGTAAAGCCTGTTCAATTGGATCGAATAATGCCAAAGCCGCATAGCATACTCTTGGCGCCGTCAAGGCAATGCTCTCGAATCGGGCCCGACGTTTATAGGAGATCTGTACAGAAAACAACTGACCCATTTGCTGGAAATATTAGTCATTGACAATGGTGGCTGGGAAGTTTTGTCTCACCCGTTTTATACTGCAAACTGTGTTCAGTCCACCTAGTATTAGTTGTCACCGTTGCAAAACACTCTCCACGTTCTACTTCACTAAAGAGCAAAATTAACACATACCGTATGGATGTTGCAAGACTAAAGGGCGGGAGGGGTGGCGACACTAGGGGCCGGTTTCGCAACTGGAGCCTTGTGTGCCAAACGAGATGTTGCCAAGGAGGTAGATGTTTGGGCCTTGAATTTAGGGCTAGGAGCAGCTGCATATCTGACAAACGCCTGCCTTGAGAGGGTGTTACACCCCTCGGCTTGAGTGGATGCAGTTTGTCAAACAAATTTTAAAACTACAGTGAGCGCCAAAAGTGAGTAAACACCACTGAAACAATTCATTTTCTTAGGATAGCGAGAAAAGTAAATGAGAATAGTCGAATAAATTTCCAAAAATAAAAACGTTTCTTTATTACTTATAAAATGTTAAAACAAAAACAACAATTCATGATAAAGGAACTTTTTTTATACTTAAGAACAAAACTATTTTATACTTAAGAACAAAAGTGTTGACTCATTTATGGCGCTCAGTGTACATTTAACATTGTAATGACACATTTAGTTTGTGAGTGTGTAGATGGCTCTAAACTGATTTCCAGAGTTGAGGATTGGTGGGGGCTTTTCATGAAACGAAGCAAATTCGCTTTGATTCATTGTTGATGTCAATGCAGTAGTCTTCGGCGTAGAATCCTATCACAATAAATACCTCAACATTTTCTAAAAATCCAATAAAACAACTATGAAAAGAACTTGATCTACACCAAAGCAAGTTAGTGAACCCTTCAACACATCAGCCCACAAAAGTGACATCATTTCCTCAACTCACACCACCTGACTGTCGTAAATACAGGCAGGCCATCACGGTGACAATTTTCTACGTCGTTTTTTTTTTTCTTTTTCTTTTTAAAATTTATTTCAGTTTTTATTAGAAAACATTCCTTTTCTATGAATCGTTTGGGCAAAAAATAACAACAATTTATAAATAAATTTGAATTATTTTTCTTTCTTCTCATTTTTGTTTCTCAATTTTTGAATTTGAATTTGAATTTGAATCGTTTCCGATTGACGTATTTTGCACTTTTAATACTAGTGGTTGGCTGGTTTTGCTGGCATTACAACAGCAACATGCTGTTAACGAGTACTACTACACGAATATTTATAAGAGAATTATGATTTAAAAACAAAAAAAAATTCATTAAAAAAAATTTTAATTTTTTTCCTAAGTTTTCTTTGCTGCTTTTAATGATCAGTGGTGTAAGCATTTTGTTTATTTTTACCAAAATTTGACAATAAAAATAAACAAGAGACAATTTCAAGCTCAAAATAAATATGAAAAGAAAAATGTTTTCTCATGTTGTTGCTTGGCACTGCCATGCCAGTGAGTGTAACACTGCTGCCTGCGCCCACTTACCAGACAACAACGATTCTTTTTTTTGCTTATTTGAATGGGCACTGGGTTGTGATTAGTTGGGACAAGTGTTGGTTACGGTTACGCTCGGAAATTATTCGAAATAATTAAAGAAAAATTATCATTTAGGCTGTATTTCCTCATCTCTGAATCCCCATGATTTGCTTCCTTTTTTGAAAGGGAAAATCGTGCAGATGTATATTCCCGTCATGTATTTTTCCCGCCTCATGTAATTCCGTTTATCATTGAATAAAAAGAAAAACTGGAATTACAATACCATTAAGGTTCAATACATACATACATAGGTTCTGAGTTTTACAGGCCCCTTCTGAGTTTAAATTTCCTTCATTATTACAGTTTTCCACAGTTCCAAATAAACGATAATCTGACCTAGTGCAAGGTCCGACTGAATGTGGCGGAATCATCTGTCAATTCCTGACGGGTTCTCAAAGATGTGTATGGACTGGTCTTCTTTGTTGCGTAATTCTGATCTGATGCATCAAACCTTTAACCGGGCTTTAAAAGCTCATAATGAACAAATCCATTCCAGTCCCCTAGATACACAGCGTCAAGCCCCTCCTTGCCACCGAAGCTTTGTGCTAGGCTTTTTCGCATGTTCTTTTCGTCGTATGTAATCCACTTTTCATTCATACGTAACTGGTCGTTGCAACCTTTCAGTCAGGATTACGACCTAGCTTCTAACACCACTGATGTTGTGTGTGTGTTAATTTTATACACGAGTGGTGGGACCTACAGTCGAACCTAAAGTCGATTCCGAACGACAGATTTTTCGAGAAACTTTTCATTGCAATTTTATTTACTCTCACAGTTTTTGCCAGAAATCTGCTGAGAGGAAGTCGCCTATGAAATATTTTTTTATATTTGATTTGAACAGAGGCCTCACATCTAATAAGCCTACTACCACTACCTACTAGACTATTGACTATTTTCGACCATTGCCAATCATTTCCTTTAGCGTAATAAAGGTCAAGGTGAGTTTTGCAATTTTGCGTAGCACAGACATAAACCACACATAAATAGGCTTCACCTCTGGCTCTTACCGGGCCGTGATGGGCCAACCTAACTTTAGTGTGCCTATGTTTGGTCTACGATTAGCAAATACAAGTATTATTTCCGTTTAACTCGAACTAGCTATACTCAATTGGCTACCCTCTGATCTCCAATATTTGCCGGGGACTGAGCAGAATGTAAAGCTCAATGCAGTTAAATGCTGGCCCAAACTGCAATAAAGCCTTCCGGTTGGACTACATTACTCGATATTTAATACTAGAATACCAACTAAAGGGTTTTGATCAGATAAGCCGGCGGTTCTCGGTAGGGCGCCTTGGGGAAAAATACCGTTGGCTCTAAAATGCTTGACTGAGTAAGCTAGGGAATATTTATTTATTTTATTTATTTATTAATTACAATACAATTACAAATTATACGATATAACAAATTATACAATATATACGAGCGGAGTAACTTGACCAAAGACTCTGGTGGGAATCGAACCCACGACCCTCACGCTAATAATCTAGCACACTACCCACTAGACTACCCACTAGGCACCCAAGCTGTAGAATATATATCAGACTTTTGTATAGGCTGCCGAGATCGCTACAGTTTTTTTTTTCCAAACAGAGGTTATTGAAAGCGACGCTTTGCTTGTTGAGGAATGGGAATTTCGCCAAATGACTTCCGGGGATTTTTCAGGGAAATTTTAGTTCAATCAAAGGTAGCTTTTATATGGGAATTATGGGTCGAGAATTACACTACTGAAGGACTGGCCAGGTCTGGTAAAGTTCTCAACATCTCCGACCCATTACAGGACATACATAGGTGCTGCAATTACCAATTATGTTGGCTGCATGAGGGGACATGCATAATTGCTAGGCCCTGCTAGACTGATATGTCTAACTTAATTGATCATTACAACCCTTGAGCCAGGACTAGAACCTAGCTTCTAACACTACTTATGTTGTCTGTGTGTTAGGTTTATCAATGAATGACGGAACCCAACAGTTTAAAGTCGACTTCGAAGGACAGATTTTTGAAAAACTTTTCATGACAATTTTATTTACTCTCAGAAACTTTGTCAGAAATCTGCTGGGAGGAAGATTTTTTGTTTGTGGAGATATCTGACCAGGGGTTTGAACCGTAGTCGTACGACTAATACGGCAACTCTACTCCTAGACTATATGTGACCTAAAAGCATATCTGTTCCAAGCCTTCAATGTTGTCTGAAGATCTTCACCAATTGTTAGTTTCGAAGTCATCAGAATATGTTTCCTAATTAGTTCCGTGGCCTTAACATACATAATTGGTCATTACAACCCTTCAGTCAGGATTACGACCTAGTTTCTCACACCACTTATGTTGTGTGTGTTAATTTTATACATGAGTAGTGGGACCTACAGTTTAAACTCGACTCCGAATGACATTTTTTTGAGAAACTTTTCATGGCAATTTTATTTACTCTCAGAGTTTTTGCCAGAAATCTGCTGAGAGGAAGTCGCCAAAGAAATACTTCTTGTATTTTGTTTTGATGTCTGGCCTGGAGCTCGAACCCTGGCTTTACGTCTAACAAGCCAACACCTACTAGACTACGGCGACATGATTTTACGTAACGTATATTGTAAATGCGTTGAAGAATCAAGTAAATTTTAGCTGCAGCTGTAGATTTTGGTGTAAAAACTAATGGTATTGTCGTGTAATGAAGAAAATCTTGAGAAAACGTTAATATGGCAACACTATTAAAACAAAAACACGAGCTGAGGTGTTATTATTTCCTAATAAGCTGGCATAGAATTGCCCGGTATATTGAAATGGGACAAGAAACCCTGTAGTGTTGTCTGTACTCCCCGCGTCCCTCATTACAGAATGACTGAGTCAAAGTAATTATTTATAAATTTTCAATTGATTTTAAAATAAATACGAATCAATTTAAATTGATTGCACTAAAGTATTTTTACCTGGGTTTTAGTTATATTTTTAAGATGAAAAATTTAAATTAAAATTTCACACAAACTGAATAGAAAAAGAAAGACATTTTTATTTAAATTTAGAATTAAAAAAAAAAAGAAAATATTTTTTTTTTATAAAATGCATTGATTAACTGTGCGGTGGTGGTTAACATGCAAAAAAAGGAATTTAAATTCTTATCTAATTGAGCCAAATAGAGGGAAAACCACAATATGAAAAACAAAACATTTTTTTTGACCACCTGCACATCAATTACATCAATCGTATGTATGTATTGATGTATGTATAAATAAAACAATAAACTTTCTTTCTTTTGTTTTTTGTTTTTGTTCAAGAACACAATTACGTTTTTAAAACGCTGAACATAATCCAACAAATAATTTAAAAAAAAACACACAAACATGTGATTGAAATTATTTTGGCTCTTAAACCACCATAAGGTAATTATCCTTTTGTTAACAATTAATTCAACAAACTTGGGGCGCCGTATGGTTAAGATCGTTTACGAACTGGTGTCTCCTCATATAAATATAAACTTTTTATAAAGGCAGGTCAGGCGTTTATATTTTTAAAATGCAACGTGGCATTGTTAAAGGCTTTACTGGTAAAAATCTACAAAGGAAGTGGACAAATGCTATAAACACAATCGAAAAATAAACAAAATAATTAAAAGTGTACTGTCTGGTCGAACAAGTGTTAAAAAAAACCAGAAAATGTTGGAAAGCAATTGTGAAAAAATTTAAAGGACAGAATTTCCATTTGCCATTCACTTGGTAGTCGCCGTAATCTAGTAGGTACAATGACAAGTACACGTCCTCAAACCTAACCTAACATAACCTAACTTCATGGACCAAAATTTTATTCTAAAATTCGCAGATGATCTGTCCATTAATAGTCTAGTAGGTAGTGTGTTGGCTTATTAGATGTGAGGCCACGGTTCAAACCCCAGGTCAGACATCTCCAACAAAACGAAATAAGGAAAAAATATATTTCTGCGGCGACTTCCTCTCAGCAAATTTCTGGCAAAAACTGTGAGAGTAAATAAAATTGCCCATAAATAGGTCCCGCCACTCATGTATATAATAAACCCACACAACATCAGTGGTGTGAGAAGCTAGGTTGTAGTCCTGACTACAGGGTTGTAATGACCAAGGATGTATGTATGTATGTTATGGCCACGGAACTAATATTTTGACGTCGCACTATGTGGCATTTGCCTGAAAAGCTGGCCAAAATTAATAGAAGTGTTTTATGAGTTAATGGCTGGAATTTTTTGATAGTGTTAGTGAGAATTGGGCCCACGGATGAACCCAACTGATTTTGGTTCAAATCGGTCCGTGATATTCCCCTCGAAATTGCACTTATTTACACATAATTATAGCAATTATGCAACAATCATGATAAAATTTATCATGGATCTGTTCTGTGTACTAAGAAATCATGGTGTAATGTTTAGTGAAAATCGGATCACATTTGATCCTAGTCCCCATATAAAGTCCCCTTTAGAAATTCAAATATGCGCTTATAAATTGCTTAAAAACATCGGTATCGTGATGAAATTCGGTATGAACGTGTATTTTGTAAATCTAAATCATATTACCAAATTTTGTTATGGTCGGTCCATAATTGCCCATTGGTCCAAAATAGGGCCCCTTAAGAAAATATGTTTAACAATTATAATTGGCTTAAACATTTTATTACCTCGATGAAATTCGACATGAACATGTTTAATATGAAAGTGAATCATTTATGGTCACATTTTATTATGATCGGATCATACGTGCCCCTAGGTACCACATACGGTCCATTAAGAAAATCAAACATACATCTCATATTGTTATAATAGTCGATATACATATGTAATTAAGTTTTTAAAGTTCTATGATAATTAATATTTATTCATAATATTTATTTTACATTATTTAATACTTAACTTAAAAAAATACTTAAAAAGTGAAACTAACTACAATCGTTAAAATAGTATCATATGAAAATGCTTTTCTATTCCTTCGCGATTTTTGTGTACTGCAGCTTGTAAAAGCGTCACTGCTTAAAAGTAACCTATTCAGGACATCTCGATTGGTATCGCTTCTACTGAATTTCCTCGCATAATTCATACGCCATATGGCTTTATTACACTACGTCTAATTTTTTTAATTTTTCAAAAAAAAGTAAAATTTTCAAAAAATCGCCAAAAATAATTGCGCAAATTTGCGCAAACTTTTATTTTTGTTCCTGAATATAGAGAGTTCATATTTTTTTGTGGTGTATAACATTAAACTACTAAAAACTACTTTCACCTTTAAAATCCTTATCTTTTTTTAGGAAGGGTAAAAAATATGAAATTTTTATTACTTTTAATTTTTGAACGAATAATTGTAACATTAATATATGAGATATATATATATATAAAAACTGAAACTAGCAGTTGCTCATACCTTTCAAATAAAAAAAAAATCAATATAAAACCTCTATTCGTTTAGCCACAAAAAAATATCATATAAACCTATTACAATTTCAAAAAAAAAACCAAAAACGCATTTAATTTTCTTCACTTTCCTGACTTTGACGTCGTCTCAAGTCTACAAATCTCAACTTAAAGTCGTGAAAATTCACTATATAATGCAGAATTGTGTTGTCTATTGAACTGCATACTCAGTTTCTTAAATTTCTTTAAATTCATTTTTGCCTTTTTGGCCAGCTTTTCAAGGTAAATGCCACATAGTGCGTCGTCGAAAGTAATATTGATGAAGATATTCAGACAGTTATGACGGCTTTGAAAAGATATGTTCTTAAGTCACATATAGCCTAAGAGTGTAAATGGGTGCTAAACGACCTTATGTCGCAAAATCGAATCAGCAACGTTACTGCCAATGATGTCGTGAATGAACTAATAAGATCAGATTAGACTTTGGATATAATGACAGGAGAGAAGTTAGTTTAACCATCAAATCAGACATTCTCTCAGCTGTCTTCTGTGAATAGCTCTGAGAGTAAATAAAACTGTCATTAACAGTGTCTCAAAAAACTGTCGTTCGAGGTCGAATTTAAAATGTAGGCGCCACCACTCATGAATAAAATTCACCAACAACATGAGTGATGGGAAAAACTGGGTTGTAATCCTGGCTAAAGGATGGTAATGACCAATTAAATAAATATAATAAGGAAACACTCTCTCTCATTACTTGTTTACATGCGTGAATAAAATTGCCATGAAAATTTTTTCAAAAATCTATCGTTCGAGGTCGACTTTCAAATTCACTCATGAATAAAATTCACACACAACATGGTTGGTGGGAGAAGCTAGGTTGTAGTCCTGACTAAAGGGCTGTAATGATCAATTAAATAAATCTAATAAGGAAACACTCTCTCTCATTACTTGTTTACAGGCGAAATACGGTCATGCAATAGGGGCCGTATATATGAAAACAAAGCTAATTAATATTGGGACTGGACCGTATCCGTCTGTGCTGGGTACCGGGACATAGCGGAATACCGGGCAATGAGACGGCTGATGCCCTCGCTAGGCTAGGTTCGCTTTCAGTAGGCGATTTGATGGTTGGTCCTGACCCCCCAGTCTGTCACCTCTATGGCCTCATCAATGGATGGGTCATGGAGAAAGAGCAGAGGCGTTGGGGCAACGGATCGGGTTGTTTTGTTTCTAGATGTCTATGGCCTGCTGTAGACAGTAAGAGAACAGGTTGGCTGCTGGGCTTAAATAAGGCCAGCTTAAGGTTGTTTGTCGGTTTTACCACGGGGTACTGCGAGATTAGGTCACTGACGGGGATCTGGAACAGATCCCAGCCGGACTATTGCAGGGCGTGTTGCGATGAGGAGGAGTTGGAGACTATCGAACACCTCCTCTGTAACTGCCCAGCCCTTGGTAGATTGAGGTTGAGGACCCTTGGTAGGCCCTTCTTTGAGAGTTTGAATTCTGTGTCGCGAGCCGACATTAAGGCTCTCCACAGATTCATTAGTGGCTTAGGCTGGTTGAGAGGCTAGGACTTCATCGGTGTAGTCGCGCTCTCCCATCCTTTTGTTTGTGTCTGGCCTGTGTGATTCCTCCGCTTCCCACTCCCCCCTTTCCCATATACCCTCCTTTCATCCTACGCCCTATACTATCCTTCCCTCCTTTAGGACGTTGTACAATGGGTCAATCTGACCTCCGGGTACTGTACCTGTCTTGACTGACAGGTACACGTCCTCTAACCTAACCTAACCTAACCTAATATTGAGCCAATCAATTCCCCTTGGATGTAAACAAAGTGATATTTTTCAAATTTAATAAAAAAACACATAAAATGAAACGATGGAGAGAGGGAGAGGGAAAGTGAGGAAGAATTATTCCATAAGTAAAATGTAAACAAATGACAGTTGTGAACATACAGACTTCAACTTTAAATTAAAATGTAAACAAGTCACGTTATGTGCACACAGGTTTGCATTTCCAAGTACTCGTAAGTATGTTAACGAATAACTATTAAAATCGTAAGTTGTTGTTTATTTTTTTTTTCATTTGTATTACAATTTAAATTTTTATTAGAAACAAAATTAAAGACGATGCCCTCATTAGTATATAAATTATTTGCAATATTAATACGCTCAACTTAGAAAACAATTAAAAAAATCGTATAAAAATTAAGCGAAAATAATCATTTTAATTTTGTTTATTACTTTTGTCAGTCAGTCAGTACATTTCATAGTAACACACAAAAAGAAAAGAAGAAAAAAACAAAAAAAAACCAAATACTAAGTAAAAGAAATTTAGAAATGGGTACAATGACACTGACACTTTTTCTCAAGGTCATATTAATTGAATTCTGTTCTCTTCTTCTTTTAATTTCTAATAGATTTTGACAAATTAATTTACAAGCAGAATCAACAACCGAACAACAGAAGAAAATTTTATAAAAATCTTAACTTCTTATGTAATAATTGAAAAAGAAATTTTTTTATGTGTTTAAATAAATAAAAAACAAAACTCATAACATCATTGAGATTTAAAAAAAAAAAATTTTTTTATAAAATTTAAAAAACAATAAAATGTGGTATAATTTATGGAATTAAAATCAAAATACAAAAAGAATAAATATTGTTGTTGCAGCATACATATGTATATATGTATGTATGTAGAAATCAAATCAGCTTAGCAAGAATGAAAATAAAAGTTCATTTAATTTTGACTTTCACTTTAAGCAGTATGTAGAATAATGGTGTTTGGTTGGATACCTTTTGGGTTATTTTTGCTACTTGTTGTTGTTGTTGTTTATAATAATAATGACCATATAATATAGTATAAAAGACATACATACATTTTCAATACATCATTATCAATTTACTCATACGCCGTAATAACCCAACAACAAGACAAACATATTCGAATAAATTGGACCAAAACACAGAAATCGTGTGAAAATGCGTGGGTGCCATCACCATTTAATAGAGACAGAATAAAAACAGTTTTCACACCATTCTACAGTGTTGCCATTGTGTTAAAAATTATTTCAATGCTTAAGATCAGCTACTTTATACAGCACTTTTATACAATAAAAAAAGCGCCCAATGTGCAGTTTTTTTTTCTACCAATCAGGCCATAATGTTACAGCATTTACGTTAATACTTTGTCATCCTGATACATATGTAAATACACACCTAAGTGGTCATTACAACAGGATTCAGACAGGTTTACGACCTAGTTTCTCATACCACTTACACTGAGCGCCAAAAGTAAGTAAACACCACTGAAATAATTCATTTCCTTAGGATAGCGAGAAAAGTAAATGAGAATAGCCGAATAAATTTCCAAAAACAACAATTCATGATAAAGGAACTTTTTTTATACTTAAGAACAAAACTGTTTTACACTTAAGAACAAAAGTGTTGACTCACTTATGGCGCTCACTGTATGTTGTGTGTGTTAATTCTACACATTAGTGGTGGGACCTACAGTTTAAAGTCGTCTCCGAACAACAGATTTTTGAGAAACTTTTCATGGCAAATTTTTTATTCGCTCTCAGAATTTTTACCAGAAATCTACTGAAAGGAATCGACAAAGAAATATTTTTTTCGCTTTGATGGAGATGGTTTGACCTGGGGTTTGACCTGAGGCCTCCTGTCTAATAAGTGAAGCTTGAGAAATTTAAAGAAGGAATTCCAGAAGCCTATAGTCTGACCACTTTGTCTGATTTGGCGTTGTTTAACGTTAATTTGGAGGTAATCATAGGCTATTTTGAATGAATTTGGAACTTATTAAAGTATTTAACAGCATAGACCAACAAGGGTCTATTAAAGTCGCCGTAGTCTAGTTGGTTGTGTGTTGACTTATGAGACGTAAAGCCAGGGTTCGAGCCTCAGGCCAGACATCAAAATAAAAATACAAAAAGTATTTTTTCGGCGACTTCCTCTCAGCAGATTTCTGGCAAGAACTCTGAGAGCAAATAAAAATTGCCATGAAAAATTTCTCAAAAATCTGTCGTTCGGAGTCGACTTTAAACTGTAGGTCCCGCCAGTCATGTATAAAATTAACACACACAACATAAGTGGTCACGACACAAAACCCAGCTCAGACATCTCCAATAAAACGAAATATAAAAAATATTTCTTCGACGACTTCCTCTCAGCAGATTTCTGGCAAAAACTCTGAGAGTAAATAAAAATTGCCATGAAAAGTTTCTCAAAAGTCTGTCGTACGGAGTCGACTTTAAAACTGTAGGTCCCACAACTCATGTATAGAATTAACACACACGACATAAGTGGTGTGAGAAGATAGGTTGTAATCCTGACCAATGACCAATTATGTATGTATGTGCGTCCCTTAAATGTGTCTAAGTTAGGCACAGAGAGAGTAGCTTGGCCTGTGAGCAGTAAGCGATGTTCTGTACAAAAGAATCGTTAGGCTGCGATATCCATAAAAATGGCATAAGAACCATATGAAGGGTACATAGGTGGTCGGAGTATATGTAGGTACATGTTTTTAGTGGCACATTCGCAGATCGCCTACAATCATAGCTAGACCTAGCTGAACAAAATTGTTTAACCAAACATTTGTTACAGATCTTCCTTGGGTTGCAAGTGCAAACAACCTAAATTATGATTAATTTTGTCCAAATTAACCCGTGATAACATACTGATCTCTATTTAAAAAGTGTTAATATTCAGAAATTACATGGGAAGTTCGAAATTAAGCCTATTTACGTTTAGTGCGAAACAAAATTTGATGGATGTCTGCTCATAATAATATGAACACTGGCAGAAATCTTTTTAAAACGAATTTCAACAACTTCTCCGCAACCTTCTATAACTGTAGCAAATTTATTAACTATCAGGGCAACATTTGTAACTCAAACAATGTAATCCAATGGCATAGGGTCTCATATATATTCAGACTACTTTCGCTTATCTTTAATTAAAAATAAAACAATTACTTTTTTTAAGATTAAAAAAATTGTTAAACTTAAGGAAACACCACTGTTTAGTTCAGGCGCAATGACAACACTATATAAATACATGAATCAGAGAAAGAGAGAGTATTTAAAATCATAGATTTCAGAAAACTAAAAGAATGAAAACATTTGTTGTTATTTTATATTATTTTGTTTTTGCTTAATAAATACATTCAAAAGTATTAAATCTTCAAATTATTAAAGTTCAGATTATAAAACTGGTTTAAATAAGGTAAAGTTGTATGTCAAGAGACGAACACATAAGGTCAAACCATTGTCCGCACAACTTGAATACAAAGAAATCAGTGTAACGTAACGATTTTATTATTCCATATTTTTTTCACAATAATTTTCTGGTTGAATGGTTATTCTGGCTGTATTACTACAATATTTCTGGTCCTTCCTCCTGCTAATGCTTCACTAAGTGAAAAGCAGAGATTATTTGGAATGCCATAGTCAAGGTCAACTGACGATTACCGACAATATCATTTCATTTGGCATTCTTTATCTCGCAACCATTTGAAACTCAATACAATTTATTTCTTTTGGCCATCACTTCATAGCAGAAAGTTGTAATTAAACCCACCTTGATTGCGATTTAGGTTAGTTTAGGTTAGGTTAGAGGACGTGTACTTGTACGTGTGTTGTGCACGCTGGCAGAGCTATCGCTCGGCACTGACGTCGATAGTTGGGACGATCACGCCCGGTAACATTGTCGGGGTTATGATCGCGAGTAGAGAAAACTGGACCTCAGTGGCGAATTACGTGGAGAGGATTCTAAAACTGAAGAAGAGGGATCTTGAGGCTGCAGAACATGTGGGCACGCCGGAATAGATGAAACTGGCACACGTGTCAATCGAAATTCGAAGTAAAGATCTGGAGGAAAGGAATAGTGGAGACGCTTAGATGTCTCTTCAACTTTCAACACGCAATCCGGACGCGGATATGAACATGCAGGGGCCAAAGAGCCAAAGGGACTCCACTCCGAAGTAATACCACCGTAGTTCCGGAGTGGGCACAACAAGTCCATGAGACGAGGGGGGATTTAGTGGGTGAGGGCCCCACACACGGAGGATGTGACGACTTCCTCTATGGTGCGGTTAGGTACATTTGCCCCTCCTCGGCGTGAAAAAAAAAAAAAAAAAAAAAAAAAAAAAAAAAAACAGTACCCGGAGGTCGAATTGACCCATTGTACAACGTTCTAGTTTCTCACACCACTTAGTACGTTGTGTGTGTTAATTTTATACATGAGTGGTAGGACCTACAGTTTAAAGTCGACCCTGAACGACAGATTTTTGAGAAACTTTTTTCATGGCAATTTTATTTACTCTCAGAGTTTTTGCCAGAAATTTGCTGAGAGGAAGTCGCCGAAGAAATGCTTTTTGTATTTTGTCTTGATGTCTGGCCTGGGGATCGAACCCTGGCTTTACGTCTAATAAGCTACTACACTACCTACTAGACTACGGCGACTTCATTACGATTTATCTATTCTGCAAATATTTTAAAATATTTTCTACTTTACCGGCCACATTTGTCTCCGGCAACTACACCCATAGCTTCCTGTACGGTATGGATAGTAAACAAAGCTATAACCTTTACCGAATGGTGTAGCTCAAAGACCTTTTGCTAGTTTAAAAGTGATACTATAACTCTCTTTGCTATATTTATCAGGGTTATAGCCTAGCATAATTGATCATGACAGCCTTTCAGTCAGGATTACGACCTAGTTTCTCACACCATTTATGTTGTGTATGTTAATTTTATATATGAGAGGTGGGACTTACAGTTTAAAGTCGATTCCGAACGATAGTTTTTTTTTTGACAAATCTCTTTTCATGGCAATTTTATTTACTCTCAGAGGTTTTGCCAAAAATCTGCTGAAAGAAAGATGCCGGTGAAATATTTTTTTATATTTCGTTTTGTTGAAGATATCTGACCAGGGATTGGACTAGGGCAACTCATCCATTGTCCATTTTAATTAAATAAGTTTAAGGGCCATTATTACAACTTGCCGTTAACTAAAGGGAGGATTTTAACGGGCAGATAAATTGTTTTTTATTATTATAAGTGAACAATATGGTAGAAGTGAGCATTAAACTGAGTGGAGGATCATCCTACCGGTAACTTTTATAGTTAAGTTTATGTTTGAACTTACCATACAGTGGTGGTATTATAATTAGAAACAATGTTTCTGGAACAGAGTTCTCTGGAGTGACGAATCCAATTTTAATTTGTCTCAATCTGATGGAAAAACGTATGTAAGACGTCCTCCAAACAAAGCCGTTGATTCCAGGTACACAGTGAAAACTGTAAAACAAATTTACAAACATACATGTTGCTAAGTCGTTTCTAATTATAAGGCCACCACTGTATAATGTATTATTCTCAATATGGGAACTTCAAATAGAAACAAAATGCGTTTAAACAAAAAAACTTGTTTAATTGAGCAGTGTCATCGACATTGCTCCGGCATTGCCATATTTTTGAAAAAGTTAACTTTATTTTATCTGTAGGTTGTAATAACGAAAAGAAGTTAAAGGTGACTTTAAAGTTCACTTTAGCTAAAGTTACCTTTAACTAAACCCAACTATAACGGGAAGTTGTAATAATGACCGTAAGAATTATAAACGTTGTTGTTGTTAATGGATAGCCCGAGAAGTAGTAAGCCAGTGTTCAAGTGTTATTTTAACTACCTGCCTTACCATATGCTGAAAACCGTTGTTTCATTTGTGTTTGCCCGCCATTATGGTAATTTTATTTATTTTATTTTTTTAACTTTTTCTATTTTAACACTGCAATAGGTATTTAAAATAAATTTCACAAAAGTTCAAACTAGAATTTATTTATAATGAAGGAATAAAATTAAAAACAAGAAAAAATGAAACAAAAATAAAAACGAAAAAATTTTAATACCTATGGAAACTAAGTTATGAATACAAAAAAAAAAATCGTTTGTAAGTTAAAAATCAAATCCTGTGTGGGCTGCTGATAGTATGCACGAGTAATAAAAGATTTTGTTTTTCTTGTTTTACATTCAAATTTGAAAATGGCAAAGAAAATACAAGTACCAGCATAACATTTTAATTACCTGCAGATGGCAGTTTTTCAAACTAGAAAACTGTCGTTGTTCCCAAAGAACGAATTGTTCGAAATTATGGGACTAACGATGATGCCACTATAATGCCTGCAAGAGGCAAAATACACCGGAATTTAACTCAGTCGTATCCGAACCATGAAGTCGTTCATGCGACTTCTTGCATCAACTAAGCTGCTTAACATCAACGGAAGACTGTAGACTCACTTTCTCGAAGGTGACAGATATTATTATGCGAATAATCCATTAATTCCGCATGTGACTCTATTAGACTGAATAAAGTACAAGTAACGTTTATCATACATCGTTTTTGGGATGCTCGGCATAGTTTTTCCAGCAAAATATAAAAAAACGTCTTCTAAGTCTATCTAGTGGTCTAGTTATACATAGTCTGCCACTTCTCACTCTCTCTCTCTCTCTTAAACTCGCTGTGTCTTTCTTTCTCTCACACTCTTTGTTTTGTAGCCCTTTCGCTGACCAACTTCTTCTTCTTCGCTGGTTTGGTCGAACTTGATCAGTACAGGGAATGCGTTCACCTGTGGCATCACAACGGGCCGCTATGCGTGCTCAAGTGAGCTTTTAATATCATATATAATTACCACTCCGACCTAATCTAACCACTCTTTCTTTGCCTCTTTCTGTATTTACATCTATTAATGTATCTCTCTCTATCTACATCTCCGACTATGTCTCTCTCTATCTACATCTCTCATAGTCTCTCTCTCTATCTACATCTCCGACTGTGTCTCTCTCTATCGACATCTCCCAATGTGTGTCTCTCTCTATCTATCGACCTACATCTCCTTCTACAAATCTCCCTCCCTATCTACATCTCTCACAGTCTCTCTCTCTCTCTATCTACACCTCTCACAATCTCTCCCTCTCTCTCTCCTTATATCTACATCTTACAGTGTATCTCTCTCATTCGCTTTCTGATCGCTAATATCGTAGTCAGTTAACAACGCTTCGGACTAAGTTTATCTCTTAAATGGAAAACTATTCCCAGCGGGAATATTCGGCATATTCTTCTAGATGTTTACCTTCATATGTCCGCAATCGAGAAGACTCGAAAAAGCTGTCATGTGCCCATTCGATACATGGATGTTATAATACATTTTTGCTGGATTAACGGCGCACTGGATTCTTATGACCAGATCGTCAAAAGCTTCTCACTCCCCAATATTATGCCTCAACCCCAATCTCGAAGGAGTTCGAAATCAAAGCAATCTGATGGAAAAACATTTCTATCAGCTTCAAAAGAGCAAATCAGATCAGAATTTAACCCTTTGGCGGACACCAAAATTTTAGGAGGCCTTCCCGTGGGACACTTGCTGTATCTCCGTTATTTGGAAGGAAACAATTTATGACGTGTATACACGTGTATACATGACGTCTATAGACGTCAGTATCCGTCAAATGGTTAAAGAGAAAAAGTCGTTAAGAAGTTGAGCTAGCAGAAGACTTGAGTCTTTGAGTTACCGCTATATCAAGTGGAGTGACTGACGACATCGTACGCATTTAATTTTGAAGAATAAAGGCGCATTGGAACACATGTGGAAAATTGTATGGAAAATGTTTGGAACTGCAGTTATTTTGCGTATCCTTGCGGAGAGTAATAAGTAATTGGTCTACTAATTCTACGGAATCTAGAAACTGTGTGAAACAAATTGTTACTGGACTGTACTTTACACGATTGATCATACCACAAGATCTAGCCGCAGAGGCTTGAGTTCTGTAAGAATCTTTTCAACTGATCGAGATCGCAAGCATATAACGGATAATTTTTAGCTATTATCTTTTTGGCAACACTGGTTTAAACAGCTCACGCACGTTTCGTGTTTTGTTTCACTATCAAACATCTTCATTTGGTCTATAATTTAACCATGAATCGTCTTACAAACGAACAACGCTTGCAAATCATTGAATTTTATTATCAAAATGTGTGCTCTGTTAAGAAAGTTCATCGCGCACTTCTACTATTTTATGGTCAGTTTAATCGATCCACTGAGGCGGCTATTCGGGCTATTAAGACTAAATTTCGCACCAAATTTACATTGTTGGACATTAAACCACCAACACGCTTACGTAGAGTGCGAACTGAAGAAAATATCGCAGCTGTATCGGCCAGTGTTAATGATGACCATCAATTATCGATTCCTCGCCGTTCGCAGCAATTGGGCCTCTGTTACTCAACAACGTGGGAAATTTTGCGGAACGATTTAGGTGTGTAGCCTTTCAAAATACAGCTGGTGCAAGAATTGAGGCCGAACGACCTACCGCAACGCAGAATTTTTGGTGAAAGGGCTCTTGGAAAGTTGGCCGAAGATCCACTTCTTTATCGAAAAATTGTGTTCAGCGACGAAGCTAATTTTTGACTCAATGGATACGTACGTAAACAAGCAGAATTGTCGATTTTGGAGTGAAGATCAGCCAGAAGCATTGCAAAATCTACCAATGCATCCAGAAAAAGTCACAGTTTGGTGCGGTTTATGGGCTGGTGGCATCATTGTATCGTAACTCTGAATGGTGAGCGCTACCGTGAGATGATATCCAACTTTTTTTTGCCCAAAATGCAAGAGCTTGACTTGCATGACATGTGGTTTCAACAAGACGGTACCACATGCCACACAGCACGCGTAACAATGGACTTATTGAGAGGCGAGTTCGGTGAACATTTTATTTCACGTTCGGGACCGGTCAATTGGCCGCCTAGATCGTGCGATTTAACGCCTTTAGACTAGTTTTTGTGGGTCATGTCTATACAGACAAGCCCGCTTCAATTGACGCATTGGAAGACAACATTGAAGCATTTATACGTGAGATACCGGCCGAAATGTTGGAAAGAGTATGCGAAAATTGGACTAAGCGGATAGACCATTTGAGGCGCAGTCGCGGTCAACATTTGCATGAAATAATTTTCAAGCATTAAATTATATGGACCATACTATCGATTCAAATAAGGATTTCATGAATTTTTCGGAATTTTATATGCTTTTTTTTGAAAAATTTTCCTATAGCTTAAGAGGCTTAAGAGGCCATTACTAGGCGCTGCTAGCGACTCTCTTTCGAGTACGGATTGTTTATATACTTGTAAATCACTCAGAAAATGGCCAATTGAATGGGTATTAATTTTCAAATTGTCGTGGTGGCTTCCACATAAACGTCAATTTACTGTTGTGAAGGCAGAAGTAACTCTAATGGAATGGAATGGATAATGACATTACGGGAATAAAGATAAACAACGGTCAAGTTACAATAACAAATCAACATAGAGATTCTAGAAGTTACCAAACCAAAAACGAATGAGTGGATAATTGAAGTAAAAGGATCTTGTAATAGAATTAAGTAAATAAGAATTTTCAGGCCTTATTTCAAGTAAAACTGAATACAGTACACTAGTGTAGGGTATTCTGAAATACCAAGTAATGGTATATGTTACCAAGTAATGGTATATGTTATTTAATTTCTATAATGTTTGTTATTAACATTAAAAAAAAAACTAATAAAAATTGGAAAATAATTTTAACAAATAAAAAAAGTTTTTGTATACGAGCTAGTAAACATCATAAAAATTTTAGAGATTAGAATACATGACTATAAAATGGCAAAATTTGCAAAATTTTTTGGCACATTTGTTGCACATTATTTGTTGGCGTTTGTAGTTGTGCTTCCTTGCCACCCACCCTACCACCTCCATAACAGTTCTTACTATTAACATTTGGTGGCGGTTGGTGGTGGTTACATGGCATTTAGTTCAGCGGCATCATTTTCATCATCTTGAAATAATTTTTCATCGCAAATAAAATCAAAACAAAAAAATTAATTGCCACTGCAAGTGTCTCAATTTAAAGAAATTCTTTCTAATTTTTTGCAAAATAAATCGAAGAGAAATAATGTCACTAGTGGGTGTTGTGTCGGTTTTCATTTGTTTGTTTGTTGTTCATCTGCTACATTTTGGACTTGGTTTCGTGATATTCGTTGATGTTTTCGTTTCTAAGAGAATAACAAAAAAAAAAACAAGTATTTGTTTGCGGGGTTTTTGCACTGCGCCAGACCATTAGCATTTGTGGTGCACAATTATTTTTTTATGTTTTTTTTTTTATTTTATCAAAATAAAAAATTCTATTAAAATTCAAAATTAATGTTTTTGAGGAATAAAAAAAAAAACAAAAGAATGCACATGTTGACGTTTAATGTGTTTATTTATTTCATAAGAAATAAAATTGAAACAAACAATTTAATGGTTGGTAAGGTTAAATTCCATGACAATTACCCCGCCGCCTACCTGTTGGCAACACTAATCTCATACTAAATAACGGATTAATAGAATTAAGACATTACCCTCACAACTAACTCTATGGATCACCTTTAGTTCCATAGAATAACAAGCAATTAAATATATCAGGACCATTATCACAACTTGCCGTTAAAGTTTGGTTTAGTTAAAGGTAACTTTAGCTAAAGTGAACTTTAAAGTTACCTTTAACTTTAGCTAAAGTGAACTTTAAAGTCACCTTTAACTTTAGCTAAAGTGAACTTTAAAGTCACCTTTAACTTCTTTTCGTTATTACAACCTACTGATATAATAAAGATAACTTTTTTAAAAATGTAGCAGTGCCGGAACAATGCCGATAACACTGCTCAATTAAACAAAATTTTTTTTAACCCTGTGGCAACGACGGGCTCTTTTTTTTTTTTTGTTATATTTGCTCATTTTGTTCATATTTGAAGTTGCCATATTGAAAATAATACAGAATACGGCAAGTTCAAACATAAACTTAACTTTAAAAGTTACGGGTAGAATGATCCTCTCTTTAGCTTAACGCTCACTTCTACCTTATTGTCCAATTATAGTAATGAAAAACAATTTAACTGCCCGTTAAAATCCTCCCTTTAGTTAACGGCAAGTTGTAATAATGGCCCTCAGAATATTACTGCGAAATCGCAAAACATCTGGCAGCGATCCGCCAAGTCTGTATCAGTTCGACAGTTAGTTACATGTCTTTTGTATGCCTTTTGATCGTTATTACCTTTACCGGGGTTTATGTATGCTTTTTTGTAACAGATTGGTGGAGAGTGGTCACCAGAATGTCCTGAAAAAAATTGAGAGACCTGTCTACATTGCCACAATAGGAGCGTTTACAGACGAGTCTACATTGCCACAACAGAAACGCTGACAGACGAGTCTACATTACCACAATAGGAACTTTTACAGACGAGTCTACATTACCACAATAGGAACTTTTACAGACGAGTCCACATTACCATAATAGGAACGTTGACAGACGAGTCTGCATTGCCACAAAAGGAACGTTGACAGACGAGTCTACATTGCCACAACAGGAACGTTGGTAGACAAGTCTTCATTGCCACAAAAGGAACGTTGAAATCTACACTTCCCCATAATTTTCCTATCTCCTTCACTAACCTTTCTCTCTCTCTCTCTTCTAGGACTAATTTGGGTCAATTTGACCTCTGGGTATTGTACTTGTCTTAATGACAAGAACACGTCCTCAAACATAACCTAACCTACATCAAAGACTAGTCTGAAGACAAAAATTCTGAAACTTATCAACCAAATCCATATTAAGAGAAAGAGAAGCTCGTAGAGTTCTGTTTAATTGCTGTACATACATGGGTCTATGAATGGCCTCTACTTACAAGCTCTTCATCTACGATAATGACGTCTCAATCTTTATGTACAACTCAAACATAGATGCTGAAACTGAAGCCGGAGTTTTAAAAACTTGCAATCTGTCCTCAAATTTTGTATGGACGACTTTGACGTATATACGAACAAAATGGGCGGATTGGCTATAGTGGGCGTGTCACCTCCCATAGTCTATATATAAAAATGAATGTTTGTTTGTATGTACCTTATAGAATCGTAAACAATGCATTTGATCATGTTATGATCTTTAGCAAAGTTGTTGCGCATGAGCCGAGGAAGGTTTCTAAGTTTGTTTGACTAATTTCCGGCAGGTGGCGCCACCGAAAATTACTCAAAATGCATTAAATCGTAAACTGTGCATTCTTTTACAAAGTTGTTGCGCATAAGTCGACGGAGGTTGGTGCGATTAATTTCCGATGGATGGCGTCACTGAAAATTATTCAAAATGAATGACAAGCAATTGGTCGACCTACACCTCAAGCACGGAAGAAAAGAGCATTACGAGCCTCAGAATCAAACGAGCATTGAGACTGGAAAATCTTCGAGTATATGCCGCTGAGACCCGTTCGCTTGAACCACTTGAACAACGAGAAGTGAGATTAGAAACTGATCGAATGCCCGTTCATCTGAATCATCAGAACAACCGGAAACAAAATCAATAAAATGATTCAAAATTAATTGGATTTTAGCTGGTGGCGCAGCAACATGCGCAGGGTACAGCTAGTCTATACATAAAAATAGATATGGTATGGTTATCGCGACAATTAGATCTTCATGTTAATGAAATGGTTGATGAATTCGCTAAAGTAAATCTGACATGAGTAATGACAGAATGGCGTCTACCACAAATGATTGGAAAAGCCTTCATTAATTTCTCAAATCACATTTGCAGTCATATCGCCATAATCAATATGTTGTAATCAACCGCAGATTTTTGCAAAATCTTTACAATGGCCATCAACTTATCCGCCGTCAGTCCAATGCAGAAATTAATTCAAACAAAAAAAGAAAAATTTAAATGAAATACTCGATGATGATATTGTGACATTAAGAAATGAAAAAATCTTTTTCAATTTTATTTTTATGCAGCCCTAGAAATATGATGAACCGTAAGAAATACCGACAAATTAAAGTCAAACAAACAATTTGCAAAAACAAATTCAGCAACAGTCGCGAAATGAATTTGAAAAACAAGTGAAAAAACCTATGAAAAGATTTACCGCCATTGTTAATGCCAACAGCAGTACGGCCACCATCGGTGGTGGACTGACTCACTAGCAGACTGACCACTTTAACACACATCACGATAACAAATCATACCCCACCCACACATACACTCATGCTAAATGAGAAATTCTCTATGAATTGGTACTTAGACAATAGACAACAACTACAACAACATCTATAACTACAACAACTTATTCTTGTTCCTTTATTAACAAATACAAGAACACTTATTATTTTTTGTTTTTGTTCTTGTTTTTGTTTTTTTTTTGCTTTCGTTTTAAGTTTTATTGGCCTACTGGCGATATATTATGTGAGAAATTCAGAGAACTAAAGATATAAAATCATTATCAGTAACAATGCAAAAAGAAAAAACATATTCTTAGGATTACATGCAAAAAGAAATATTGTTTAAAATATATTCTTAGAACCTTTCAGTCAAGATTACGACCTAGTTTCCTACACCGCTTATGTTGTGTGTGTTAGTTTAAATACAGGAGTGGCAGATTTTTGAGAAACTTTTTCATGGCAATTTTATTTAATCTCAGATTTTGTGTCAGAAATTTGCTGAGAGGAAGTCGCCGAAGAAATATTTTTTCATATTTCGTTTTGGCTACTCTATGGTATACAGGTGGGTCAAGGATCGGGTCGGGGCCGTTCGGTCCCAAAGTAAAATATTCATAGCCTTTGCGAAAACTCGTGAGTTTCTTTTAAACGAAATTGACGAGGTCGAAAGATGTGTATATTAAACTTGGATAGAAAGTACAGAAGTCGGAATATAGCAATCCTATCTGACAGCAAGGCCGTCAGCCGGGAAATCAGGTATGTGGTTGACTCAAGATGGACGTTAATAGGCTAAGCTGGATCCTACACATACATAATTAGTCATTACAACTCTTCAGTCAGGATTACAACCTAGTTTCTCACACCACTTATGTTGTGTGTGTGCTAATTTTATACATGAGTGATGGGACCTACAGTTTAAAGTCGACTCCGAACGACAGATTTTTGAGAAACTTTTCATGGCAACTTTTATTTACTCTCAGAGTTTTTGCCAAAAATCTGCTGAGAGGAAGTCGCCGAAGAAATATTTTTTTATATTTCGTTTTGGCTATTCTGTGGTATACAGTTGGGTCAAGCCTTTGCGAAAACTCAAGAGTTTCTTTTAAATGAAATTTACGAGATCTAAATATGTGTACGTTTAACTTGAACAAAAAGTACAGAAGTCGGGATATAGCAATCCTATCTGACAGCCAGGCCGTCAGCCGAGCAATCAGAAATGTGGTGGACTCAAGATGAACATTAATAGGCTAAGCTGGATCCTAAGTTAAGTGGAAATCGACGGTAATGAAGCTTATAAGCCATGCAATAAAAAGAGCGATTTGAAAGAGCAAAAGGAAAGATGAATAGAAGTGGATACTCAAGTCAAACTAATATGACACAATCTTAACATTACGATATACTCCATATAGATGGAGGGCAGTGCAATAAATCGTCTGTCTGGTTTCGATACTACACAACCTCTGAGCATGCATTGAAGGACCACTTAATTTCGTTTTACAATGACATTTAAATATTAGACGTTGAAATCACCGCAGCGTAATGATTAGAGAGTTGGTTTACTATAAAAGTATTATATAAAGAATAATATTATCGTTCGACAACCCCTCTCAACAGTCTTTCCAAGCATCTAATTACCATGAAGAAGATTTTGAAATCTATCGCTCAGAGTAGAAATAAATGTTCAGAGATAAAATTAACACTTACAAAGTAGGTTGTTAGTAGGAAACAAGTCCCTAACACTGGGACTAGGATGTTTATAATAAATAATAATAATAAATGTAAGGATCAAGCGTAAATCCAAATCAAGAGTAAAGATTTTTAATAACCAGTAATGCATGCAAGGATCTAGCGTTGCCCTAGTCTTCCATGGTATTATCATAACCCTTGATTACCCGGCATATATCGCGGTTTATTGTAGATACATTGGATTTACCATACTTCTACAAGGATTTCTCTTCAGGCTACGTTCACAACAAAGTTGAAGAGCTCTAACATAACCGGTAATTTAAGTGTAAGTAGCCAGCATTTAATCCATACATAGGCGTCTGATTGAAATTCATTTCACCCTTAAACAGACTTCAGTTGGAAAAAATGTGTCATATTACGTTTTTGTCTGTGATATTCAGTTTAATTACGTTTCATTGATATTTTCTTTTTGCCAGTAACTCGCTAACTACTACACCTAGACAAATTATGTAAACAAACTTGTATTAAATTCAGAGGGTATATGAAAAAAAAACGCTTTCAATTATAAAGCAGCAAATGTCATTGCATTTCGATATTTTCAACGGAAAAATTTAAACCAATTGGATTAAGGAAAAGCCTTTTCGGCATAAAAACTGATAAGATAATATGCGAATAACAAATTTAATACTGATATATTATTTATATTTCTGATTAAGTGCAAAGGTAAGACATAATACTGCGCCCAAAGAAAAAAATTAAAAGAGTTTGTTCTACTATTTAACAGTTAAACATGTATGACGTGTATATACGTCAAGGGAAAAGGTGACGTAAACTTTAAATTAAGAAATCTTTAGTTATGGCCTCTTTAGTTAAACAATCTTGAGAAATCACAATAGTTGGCGATAAGATTTCATAAATCCATCATTGGGAAAAACTCCACAGACAAAGAGTTTTAAACACAAGGAATTTATTTATCCTGCTCAGATGTTGACTTACTTGGTTAACTTACTTGTGATATTTCATTGAAAGCGTAGATAGATGATATAATTTTTACACACACAATCGGCCCTACTAAACATCATGAAACCAAGATCGATATGACGACAACTCTACCTCGTTGCATTGGAATTAGTTGGAACGATCATTTCTATGTACAGTGCTGTGCAAAATAATAGACTATAATATATTAAATAATTTCTCTTTGATTTAACACTTAAAAAAACTTTCTCTTAGGAATTTTTGGTACCGATATTTTTGGTATTGTCAATACTAAAAATAATGGGTATTTTTTGGAAGTTTCTTTCTTTCCTTAATGTGCTTTCGTAAACATTTTAAGAAAAGTCAAAATATAATTTGTGCAAAATAATAGACTTATTTTAAAACAAAATATATGTTTCGTTTTAATTTGCCTGATAATTTGGATAAATTTTCTGAAAAAATTAAATGTAAGGTAAATTAAATTAAATATTATTGTTAAAAAAAATATAAAGATGGGTCGTAATGTACATTGCACTCCTGAAGAAAGGCGAATAGTGAAAAAATTACGTGACCAAGGAAAAACACTTGATTTTATTGCGGAATTGCTTGGAAGGTCTCATCATTTCGTCAGAAACGCCAAGTGGAAGCCTTCAAAAGAAACCCGTGGTAGACCTCGCAAAACAACCGCTACCACGGATTCACGGATAGCTCTTCTGGTTAAGAAACAGCCGTTTCTATCTTCACAAGCCGTTTCTGAAGATATAGGCAACATAATTAGTGCTTCAACAGTCCGACGATGACTTTTACAGAAAGGTTTGCCAAGTAGAATTGCCAGGAAGGTACCACTTTTAAGCGCAAAAAACAAAGCAGCTCGAAAGAAATTTGCCACAAAATTTAAAGACAGTGTAGTTGATGATTTTAAGAACATTTTATGGAGCGACAAGACAAAAACCAACTTGTTCGGTTCAGATAGTCGCAGAAATGTTAGAAGACCAAAAGGAAAGGAACTAGATGATCGCTATACAAAAAAGACTATAAATCACGGCGGAGGAAATATAATGGTGTGGGGTGCACTTTCTTGGCATGGTGTTGGCCCTCTTTATCAGATCACAGAAAAAGAGATGTACCGTGATATTTTGAAAGATATTATGCTACCCTATGCGGAGAACAATATGCCACCAGAATGGACTTTTCAACAGGACATTATATCTGTTTTAGAATGGCCTTCACTGTCACCGGATCTCACTCCTATTGAGAACCTTTGGGTTGAACCGAAGAGAGGCCTAGATGGGAAGACATTCCGCAATAAAAATCAACTTTGGGAAGAAGTTAAAAAGAAGTGAGAGGCAATTTCTATAGAAAAATGCCAAAAACTAATAGAATCAATACCGAGAAGAGTTCAGTACTGTTTTAAACAACAATGGTGGTCATTCAGGTTATTGAATTAACTGGCATATTATTAAAATATTCAATATTAGTATACAATACAATTTGTTTTAGTATTAAATGAAAAAATATGTATTTGTTTAAGAAATCTTGAATAAGTCTATTATTTTGAATCATAGGAAAATTAATTTTTTTTAATTTTTGTGTTAAATAAAGTAATAAAAAAAAAACAAACATTTGTGGTTGGTGTATCATTTAGTACAATTCTTAAATAAAATAAAAAATAAATTTAAATATCATTCATAATGGGAAATATTTAGGAAATAAAAATAAGTCTATTATTTTGCACAGCACCTTATCAACCAGACATCTGTATCTAATCATTTAAATTAATAATTATTAAAAAAATAATTAATCACTGATTACATGAAATACGAACGGTTTCGACAATCTTACAGATTCAGTAGTCGAACGTCCAATAATATACTGAGAATTAAGTCTAGGGCTGTCAGGGAAATATAGAACTTGCTTGAAGGAGAAAAGGCCTTGACAGCCTTATAGTAGCAGAAGATTAGACCTCCTCAGAGAACTTACTTGTCTTTTGAGATTCGATTATGTAATGAACTGTGCAACAATTCGTATTGAAAACGGAAACCATCATGCGAACATAGAGTACAATATCTACATTAAAGACAACGTGGACTTACAACTTGTGTTTGAATTTTCACGTCAGTAGAGTCTGTAATTACGTACATACATACATACATAATTGATCATTACTACCCTTCAGTCAGGATTACAACCTAGCCTCTAACACCATCCATGTTGTGTGTGTTAATTTTATCCATGAAGATAAGCGGAACCTACAGTTTAAAGCTTTTTAATTTTCATGGTAATTTTTTTACACTCAGGGCCATTATTACAACTTGCCGTTAACTAAAGGCAGGATTTTAAAGGGCAGATAAATTGTTTTTAATTATTACAAGGGAACAATAAGGTAGAAGTGAGCGTTAAGCTAAAGGGAGGATCGTCCTACCTTTAACTTTTACAGTTAAGTTTATGTCTTTACCTGCCATATTATATATTATTTTCAATATGGCAACTTCAAATATAAACAAAGTGAGCAAATACAACACTGCGTTTAAAAAAACATGTTTAATTTGACAAACGTTACTAACATTGCTCCGCCACTGCCATATTTTTGAAAAAGTTAGCTTTATTTTATCAGTAAGTTGTAATAACGAAAATAAGTTAAAGGTAACTTTACAATTCGCTTTAGTTAAAGGTAGCTTTAACTAAACCCAACTTTAACGGCAAGTTGTAATAATTGCCCTCAGAGTTATTGCCAGAAGACTGCTAAGAGGAAGTCACCGAATGAAATATTTTGTTTTGTTCGAAATGTCTAACATGGGATTTGAACGGTGGCCTTAATAAGCCAACACACTACCTACTAGACTACGGCAATGTTTACATTCCTTTAAAGATCTTTCATTTTCTTACGTATGATTAAATGAAAAAAAATTGAATTTCATTTGATTTGATTTAATGTTTTCTTTTATTGTTTTGCTTCTCTATTAGGCTTTTGGCCAAGAAAAAATTTTTTCTTCTTCTTCTTCTTTGATCGGCAATTCGCATTAAGTTTGCCGCAAAAACATTAACGTTTAAGAAAATTAACGAAAAAAAAATTTTTTTTAATCTTTGCTAACCGAGTGGCTGCTGCTGGCTGATCTAAACATTTTGCATACGATTATATTGTAGACTTTAGCTACAATACATATACTACTACGGTATTAAAAGACAATTTAGTACCAACCAACCCAAGCAAACAATAAATGTTTTTCTAATCATTGTTGTGGCGGTTCACAACAGGGCTCTGTCTATTATTCACACACACACACACATACACACAAATTATTGTCCTACTTTCGAAGATAACCGGCCAAAAACGAATGAATGAAGCAGATTCTTGCTTTTTGTTTTTAGACTGACGTCTTATTGTCAAATTGATGGACTGACCGAGAAAATGGCATGAAAATGAATGAATCTCTGATAGAGTAGTGTATGGCTGTGTGATGTTATTGCAACTTTTTGTTTGCATAGAGGTCAGTGTGTTAAATAGTTTGTTTGTACTTCGACAACAAAAAATCATACATTATGCTAGAACGATCGTACGATCAATGGGCTTGGGCTGTTTGGCTAGCAGACAGACAGGCTGACTAGGTGGCTGCTGGTCAATTGGTCACTAAACCGTTTTGATATGCCCCCTCCCCCCCTAGAATGCCCAACAAAATTATTTCAAAATGAATCATTTCTTTGATTTTCTACTACTGCTGCATGGTTCTGTTTCTATTTTAGGTTCTATTTTCGAGCATGAAAAATAGAACGAATGATTTTGTAAAAGATTTATTTGTTATTCTACTATATTTGAATCATTAGTTATGTTTTCGAAACCACAGTAGCAGTATAGCATATAATAAATTTATTTATTTCATATAATTTCTATTGTATTTATAAAAGAAATGAATCAGACGTACGTACGACTTGTTGTGTTATACAAAAATAGGCTGCATAACTCTGTAAATAGGCCTACAATCTAAAAAAAAATTCTTATTCCACAAAAATATGTTTTTCGGCATGAATAAAACTCTTCCAAAAGCAAAAAATTCGATACACTCATGGCATGTGCCACAGTAAGCCCTACGTATTATAGTATACAGCAAGGATTTCGTTAGTATTTCTAGAAACTAAATTCAAACTTCGGAAGGAAGAATGGGCTGCTGAAGCTGTCACCGGTTACGGTGATATAACGATTTTCACCGATAGTTCAAAAATTTAATACGGAACTGGATCTGAAGTCCATTCCGATAAATTGGCACTAAACGGGTGATACAGATTGCCCAACCAGGCCAGCGGATTTCAGTCGTAGATTTTTGCTATTGAACAAGCTGAACACATGATTGAAATTGGAGACCTGTCGCCTTCGAACTTGATCATATGTATGGACAGTCAAGCAACAATCAAGAGTTGCATGGACTCTCTACACCGTATATGTACGGCGACACAACAACCGCCTCTACTGAGTTCCAGGCCATTGTGGCATAGAGGTTAACGAAAAGGCAGACGAACTGGCACGAAAGGGATCGGATATCTCTAAGGAGGAGACAATAGAGGGGATATATGTGCCTCTACAAGAATACTTTTCGAAATTGGAAAAATCAGCATGGAATTCAACCGTGGGTGGTCCAACATACCTGGTTGCGGAATTTCAAAACTCCTATGTCCAGCAGTGGACAGCAGGAAAACCAAACCGAACTACGTGAGTTAGACAAGAGAAGGGAATTCTAACGGGACACTGTGCTACCAGGATTACTGCAGAAGCTGTCATGATGTGGAGGAAACGAAATCTATGCAACACCTTTTATGCGAGTGTCCAGAACAGACGTTTGAAGAACTGGCCGGTTTCATCCGAAGCTCGGGGTGGTACAAATTCACCACTATGGGAACATGACAAGGGGGCTTACCACACACTGGATAACACAATGGAGTGAACTTGCCTGTGAACTGCAAGCTACCTGCTACATATGTGAGGGTAATACATTAGTTTGCTTAATAATGCAAATACTTTAGAGCAAATTTATATTCCCAAATATAATTTTGTGTATAAAAAGCTATTTATTTGCTTAAAAAACATTTAGGCAACACTGTTTAAGTAAAAAACGTTTAAAAGGACGTTGTTAAAAAAGCCTACGAATATAAAATTGAAAACACACTCTACCAAACACATAAGCGCACACATGCGTTATTATTTAGGGCGTTTCGCCGGTAAACAAAGGAAATAAAACAAAAACGCAACGAAATCAAAAGAAAAAAAAGATTTTCTTACTTATAACTTGTTTTATAAAAACAAGCCCTAAAACTAAAACATTTAAGCGAATTTTTAAACAAAATAGACTTTATAAACAAATTAAACAATAATAACAACAACAACAAAACACACCTAGTGTAGGCGTTTATTATTTGGAAAAAAATAACGTATAAGTTAGCTGTACACAGGCGGTTGCTTAGTCGGCAAGGGACTGGAGAAAAGATATAGAAAAAATGAAATAAAAACAAAACGCTGAATAAATTACGAAACAGCAACAACAAATAAAAAATTGATTTTAATGCGAATCATTTTTTTTATTTTATTTTATATTTTATTAAAATATATAAAAATGAATAACGTCAAACAGCACACATATAAACAAACTTTAAAAAAGGGGGACTAAACAAGCAGGCAAAATTAACAACAGCAACAACGAAATCAAGTGCAGTCGTCGTTAGCCACAGCTGACGCTACCGAGAAGGCAACAATACACTACAGCGGCAAAAGCAGCTGTATAAACATTTATTTAATGAAACGAAATTCTATAGGAGACGATATTAAACAGCAGAGAACACAAAACCCGCTTATGTATGGATGTGGTATGGTGCCTGGGTGATCCACTAACATGAATACAAAAAAATATATTAACAACAATAAAACCAAAAACAACACATGTATTTGTAATAAAAAAAAATGTCTCCTCTTATTAGATGCTGATTTTTTCTTTTGGGAAAAGGGGTTCTATATGGGACAGTAGAAACAATGAAACTTACCTTAGGAAGCTTATAGGAAAAGCGTTTTGTAGTCGTTATTCTTCTCCAGCATTTTTATTACACTACTTTACACTATTTTAAACACAATTTTCTATTTCTTTCTATACACTTCACTTTTTATCCTTTTAAAAATGGCTGCAAAATGACCAACTTTTTGTTTTCTCTTTTCTTTTTCTTATTTCTTTTTTAATGGCTTATATCGGACTAGCCTTAGCAATTATTAATCAGCAGAGCTAATATTTCTTGAATTTTTTCCGTTTTGTTTTATATTTAATACTAATTTTATTTGATATCTTCTTTTGGTTTCGCTATCTATATAATTTTCTTTCTTTTTAATACCCGTTACCCGTTAGCTTTTTTTATTTCTTTCTTTGTACTCCCAGTTGTTGAGGTTCTCTTTTTAGAATTTATGGAAACACTTTCATATCTTGCACTCATACAACTGGATTTTATTACTTTTTCACAAAATATTGCAATTTAATCGTTATCATTTTCTTATTAAAGCATTTTTACCGTTTAGCGTTATTAATAATAAATAAATTTTACAATTTTATGCACAGACGTCGCGGAATTTTTTCTTTATTTTTATCTACTTTTACACTATTATTGCAGATTCTTTTTGTATTTTATTTGTTGACATTTTGGATTTTGTTTGACAATCGCATTGTAAAGGCGTTAAATATGATAGCGACGGCGTGTTAAAAATCACAATCCATTAATGGCACAAACAAAATCGCTAAATCATTACAAAAGGAGAGATAAACGCTGAAAAGAAAATCGCGTTTTTTAATATGTTTACGTTATTTATTTTATTTAAAAATGTGTGTGGCCTTTAACACCATAATTAAAATGAAAAATTAACTGTCTTAACTTTAGTTTAATATTTAGTGAACCATGAATAAATCGTTTTAAAATTTTCGAAATAAAAATTTAATGCACTGATGATAATTGTCTGTTTAAGAGAGGTTCGCTTTAGACGTTCCAATAGATGTACCAGTAAATGAATTTCAGTCAAAACAAAAACAACCGTCCATAATCGTTTTGGATTAATAGGTTTTTCCCTATAACAATAGCTGAAATGCAATTAAACGCTTTTTTCGAAAGAGCCGTTAATTTGAAATAATTTGTTCCCTTTTTCAATGTTATTGCATTGCAATACGCCGGTAACACAACTGTGACGTTGGCATTTAGTACTCAATTGTGCAACTATTTTTTCAAGGTACCATCATTCGGCGTGAATTTATAAAATAGACGCCGAAATTTTTTTTCTTCCAACACATTTTCTCTTCATTAAAATAAAATAAGTTTGAAACTATTGGTGCATAAAAGCTTAAAATACGAAAAAAGTAAAACACATAAATAACAAAACAGGTATTTAATACAGTGGAGCATATATGAGGCAAATGATTGTATTTAATAGTGATTTTCATTTAGATTTCGATTGAAATAAATTGCATACAAACAAAATGGCTGACATTTCTACGGAAGAATTGAAAAATGAAATCCATGCAGTTTTAAAGACCGCCGATTTGTCCGTGGTATCGGCCAAAAAGGTGCGCGAACAAGTGGAGAAGAAATTGGATTGTTCCTTGGTCAGCCGCAAGAAGGAATTTGACAAAATCGTTATGGATTTCATAAATTCGCAACAAGAAGAGGAAGAATCTGACGAAGACAAAGACGATGAAGAAGAGGCAAGTGCCTCTGAAGAGGAAGCCAGCAGTGACGATGATAAAAAGGCAAAGAAACGTCCACAGCCTACACAACGCAAATCGGCGCCTGCCAAAAAGAAGCGCAAATCATTAACTGCATCTGATTCCGGGTCCGAGTCGGATGCCGGTTCGGATTCAGATTTTGAAATGCCCAAGAAAAAGGCTGTTGCTAAAACCAAGAAGAAGAAGGCTGCCGGAGACAAACCAACCACTGGCCGTAAATCAACTGGTTTTACTAGATCTTACAATTTGTCACCGGAGCTATCGGCCCTAATGGGTGCCGAAGCTTTGCCCCGCCATGAAGTGGTTAAGAAAGTTTGGGCCCTTATCAAGGAACGTAACTTGTACGATCCGAAAAATAAACAATTTGCCATTTGTGATGATGAGCTCATGAAAGTGATGAAAGTTAAACGTTTTCGCACTTTCGGTATGTTGAAACATTTGAAGCCTCATTTCTTGGAGTAAATTTATAGTGGTGCCCCAGTCAATCCCCCCTGTGTAGGCGTTTAAACGATGGTCAAACATCTCTAGCCATTTAGTGTACGAAAGCATGAAAAGAGAAGAATACAAAAAAAAATGAAAAACAAAACAAATGAAAAAAGTTTTTAGTAATCTTAAAATTAGAATTTTCCCTTTTTTATAAAATAATTTTAAAAATTTTTGTCTTTGATTTGATAATACCAATAATTACTTGCAGTTATTGTGACAGTTTAAATTTATATAAAGAAATTTAAATTAAAAAAAAAACGTATTAAAGTTAGAGTGTAAAATTATTAAAGAAAAATTTAATTACAAATTAAAAGAAAGATAAAGCATTTCTAAAATAGTAGTTTAAGTTCTTTTTTTTTTAAATATGTAATAAGTAAAAGATATATTTTGTGTTTGACTGCATTTACGCATGCAGGCGTAAGAAGATATTTTATAAAAGAAACAAACAAACGAATTAAATGAAAGAAGGAAAGAAAGAAAACTATAAACTCAATGTATCCGCAATAAACTAAAAAAGAAATAATTTCCAATTAAGAATTTATAATTTACCCATAAATAATTTCCTTTCTTTTTCTATTTTGATATTTTACAATTAAGACAACAGGAGAAATAAACTTAAAATTGCTTCAATTTGAAAGAAACTTGAATAAATTTTACTTTGTTATGAGGCTGTTGAGATAGATAAAGATAAGACATCTTGAAATGGTTTTAAGCATCGATTATGAGAGATTTTTAGATTTCATTTGTAAGCCAGCGGTTTTGAATTGTAGAGAGAATGGTATATTCATTCTAATTGGTATTTAATCAAATTGGAATATGCTAACTATGAGGGACTTTCAGTTCTATTATGAATGGCCATTTGACAAACAAATCATTTTTCCCAGTGAATTTGTAATATGTTGGTTACACCATCGATGGCCACTGAAAATACCATTGAAGTTAAAATGCTATAAAAAACAATGGCCATTTATCCTTTTGTGCTTCAATTGTTATTGAATAAACTAATATTTGTATACTCAACTGATTGTATATGTACCGCTAAACTCTTCGCTTTCAATCATTTGGCGCATCAGGCACATTTAGACATCATTTAAGTGGCCTTGTGTACAAACATTGTAAATAATTGTAGCAATTTCAATCAGGATTACGATCTAATTGCGCAGATGCCCTATACTGTGTTTTTATCAGTATATAATAGGACCTATAAAGAGGAACGTCCAAAGGTTTTTAAGTACCAGAACTGAGGCTTGAACTTGAAATACTAACCAGTATTTTTGTTTTACGGAGAAGCATAATTTATGGTTAAAGGAATTCTCAGGAAACATATATCGTTTCAAATGTTATAAAGTTATCAAGCGGGGGCTAGTCGAAGTGGAGCAAACATATAAAAATTGCCATGAAAAGTTTATCACTAAAATCAGTCGGTTGAAGTCCACTTTAAACTGTAGGTCCCGTCACTCATGTCTAGAATTAACACACACAACGTAAGTGGTGTGTCATCAACAATTCCTTTTTGTATTGAAATCGATCTGTTTTGCATGATGGAATAGATTAAAACAAATAAGTTGTAAAAACCGTTATTAAAAATTTAATTTTAAATAAAGAAAACTTTGTCTTACTTTTTTTACTCGCCTTGCAAATAAATTTTGAAAATCCATATCCAAGTTTTTTTATAATTTCCTTTTCGTTTGTTGTCGTTTATATATGAAGGCCCCTACGGGGACTTGAGTTTCTTATATGCCATGACATAAAACAAAAAGTCGTACAACTGCTTGGAAAATGCAGTATTATGCTGAGGCTGGATAGCACAACTTAAGCTTGGACACCGTATGTCCACAAGGGTTTTAGCACTTGGTTATAAATTATTAGCCAGTTAGCCTTAGGTATGTGGATCTGTTATGTACAGTAACCGAACTTTAGTTTCGTTGCCAGCTGGCAAATGAAAATTTGTAGTTGAAGAAAAAATATTTTTTGAGTGTGAACATTTTTAGAAGTTGATTGTCATCTGCTGTCTGTTAAATTAAGGCATTCATTTGAATCTGCTCACTCCATGGAAATTTGGCGTTAACATGGTATTTACAAATATCTCCATAACATTATAAAATGCCATCTATTAATATTGGTGAGTGTAGTAAAGTTTTGTGTAATTAATAAGCTTTGAAGAAAAGCTGCTCAAGTTAATTCGTCATGTGTGCCACTAAAATAATTGCTGAATTATTTACGAATATAGCCAGGATTAGATTAACGTTTTCCGGAATATCACTGGAGTACAAGGTATATGATACTTTTCCACAATTATAATCGTTTGTAATGTTTAGCAAAGTGTTTTCAAGGGTTTTATAAAATATTTTGAAATAAATTTTATCTAAAAAATTATTTACACGGTGGCTGGACACTTACATTTCTATTTGTCCTTTAAACTCCATGTAAATGGAATAAAATACTTTGGATTTTTATTAAATTTTATAAACAATTTGTTTTTTTTATTTTGTTTTCTTTTTTTATTGGTAAAGTTTACTTTTACTTTCTTGTTGTCTGTGTAATCATCATACTTTTTATACATAAAATTAATTCATACAATACTATATACTGTTTGTTGGTTGGTTGTTGAAGTCATTAGTTGTAGCATCTTTTTTTGTATTTTTCTATAAAATTTCCTGTGTTCATTTATTTATACTCAGCAATTTATTTGTTTTTTTCGCTTATATTGCAAAGCTTAATATACAAGAGTAAATTTGTTTTGTTTGATTCATTCTTATTATTCTTTATTTAATTTTCTTTTTTAATTTTGTTTGTGTGTATATAAATAAACATTTAAATATGTAATATATGTATGTATGTAATAAATACAATAAAAAAATTATTACAACACAATACCAAACATTATTTCATTCATTCATTCATTTTAAGCATATTAATTAAGTACTTTAATGCAATTCTTTTCGTTACTTTTCGAAGTTCATTTTTTGCCAAAATAAAAAACAAAATTTTATTGTAGATAAACTAAATTATGATGGAAATATATTTTTTATTTTAATTTTATTTTTAAATACAATGGAATAATAATTTTTTTTTTGTAGATTTATTTCGTGTTGTACGAGTCTATTTTCAAAATAATGCTGTTGTTTAATAAAAAATATTTCAACGGAAAAGGAATAGAACGGAATTAACGGGTCTTAAAAGCAATTTTGGAAAGGTACGTTTATAATTTGATAAATTATTAAATGCTAGAAAATAAAAACTTTTTTGCTTTTAAACAAATTAAGTACATAAAGTATATACGAATATAAAAAATATAGCGTGTATATATGCATCATATGATAGTTTTATTTTCTTGTAAGCTAAATAGTGCAGCAAAAAAAAAATACCATGGCGGTAATAATTAAGTAAAATAAATTCTTAAGCGGCAAATTGTTTTAAATCAAATAAAGTACAACAAAAACTGGCTATTTTTTTCAAGATTTTGTTTTAAATAAATAATATTAAAAAATATTCACTTTAGACTTAATACTTTTTACTTTAGAGAGCAAGCGAGAGAGAGAGGATTACAATTTACACTTCAATTCAAATAAATATTCAATAAAATATACGAAATTAAATTATACTCGTATTCAAATAAACAAAAAACTATTGAAAGTAATAACTAATTGCTTTACAATCTTTTAAATTAAATCGCTGCTCTAAAGTAATATTGATGGCATTATAAAGCGTCGCATAGTGCAGGGTCTAATGTAAAATAATTGGTAATTATTTCTCAAAACGCTTAGCAGAAATGCCTGTTCTGTTTTGTGTATTTTTGTATTGTTAGCGAAAATTTATAAAATTGTATGCCAAGTGTGGCATAAAGACAACGAAATCTACAGATTTTTTTTAAGTTCATAACATCTTCTACTGGAATATCTATCTTTTAAGTGTGCAAATTGTATTGCAATTTTTTTGTTTTTGAAAGATAGTCTACATTCAACAAAAATTAAAATACCTTTACGACGTATGAGCTAACAATTTAGTGGGGAAGTCTTATAAGCTTTGTTAAGCAAAAAAAATAATTTAGTAATGAAGGAAAATGGAATTAAAATTTCCAAAGTTTTAGCTCAAAAATTTCATGGCGTCAAAGAATTTGTGGTCATTTTTTCCCCCTCGTTAATGAATAATTGAGCAGAAAAAGCTTTAAAAGCGTATTGGAACATGACCATCCTTATAAAATTTACATTCGATATTTTCAATAGGACTACAAGAGAGTTTGCTGCCACATTTAATTAAAAAAGAAACTTTAAAAAACGTATTGGAAAATATAGGACATTATAAAATTCTTGTTCGATATTTTCAATAGGACTACGGGAGAGTTTGTTGGCATCTTTAAGTATTTAATGAAATAATTAAAAAAAGAGACTTTAAAAGCTAATAGGAAAATAAAGGACTTGTGATTTGGTTTTTATGCCAATCAATCATTATAAACTGGACATTCGATAGAACTACACTTGTGAGCATATCACAGATAATTGTGAAATGAATGCATGTGAATAAAAGTAAAGATCTTCCAAAAGTTTAAATCCTATCCCTGATTTCAGAAGTTCGAAAATTTTTAATGAAAATAACAGCAAAAGGTTTTAAATAAGCAAGTGCATACAAAATCAAATTATTACCAATCATTTTACATTCGTTGCTAACTGCCATTATGCCATAATGTGTGTCAATTATTTTGTTTAATTTTTTTTTTAATATTTTTTTATAAATTTTTTGCTTCTTCTTATCAAATTTTAGGCCTAATAACTATTATTTTTTCTTTTTCATTTTGCATTATCCGCCGTTTGTATTAACAAAAATACAAAAACTAATAAATTCTTACAATTTCATGATTTAATCAGTAGTAGTTGTTGTTGTTGTTGGTTGTTTTACTTTAAATCTTAATTATTTTCATTGTCTAAAGTCATCTGCAGTGGTTTGTTTATGTTTTCTTAATAATTTAGTTGTTTTAAGTTATCGTATCTCGTGCCCTTTGAAGCCTGTGCGCAGGTTTGGTGCTTGTTTTTATTGTAACTTCATATTTAATTTTGGCCGTTTTGCGACCTCTTGTTTTCTAATAGCGATAGTAGTTGGGCTTAAATGGACCCGCTTTATTAAGACCCATATATTTGGCCTGCTCATCGGTTAATTCAGTTAAGTGAGCATCAAATGTGGGCAAATGTAAACTGGCGACATATTCATCCATTTTCTTGGGCAACAAATAAACATCGGACTTGTAACGGCCGGGTGGAGCATTAAAGAGCTCAATAAGAGCTAAAGCTTGGGTAGCAGATGTAATTGACACAGCAAATGAGGGTATACTGGAACATGAAAGATTTACTAAACGACCCTCGGCAAGTAAAATAATATATTTGCCCTCGGGCCATATTATATGATCGACTTGGGAACGCACCTTTTCCCAAGTCAAATCCGGTGTACGTAGACTATTTACATCGATTTCGGTATTTGAGTGGCCCATGTTGCATACTATACAACCATTTTTCATTTTATCCATATGCTCGCGCACCACCACATTCTTATTGCCCGTGGCTGTAACAACAATATCCACATTACGTATGACTTCGTTTAGTTTCACCACACGGAAGCCATCCATACTGGCCTGTAATGCACATATGGGATCAATTTCAGTTATATACACAATACAACCTTGACCCTTTAAGGCTTGTGCACAACCCTTGCCCACATCACCGTAACCGCAAACAACAACTTGTTTACCACCAAACATAACATCCGTTGAACGTTTTAAACTGTCCAATATGGACTCTTTGCAACTGTAAAGATTATCGAATTTTGTTTTCGTTACCGAATCGTTGACATTCATAGCCGGTACGGTTAATTTGCCAGCCTTCGACAGTTGATACAGACGATGAACACCGGTAACACTTTCCTCTACTATACCCTTGACCAATTTGAACATGGTCGGATATTTTTTCAACATCAAATGAGTGGCATCGCCACCATCATCCAATATCATATTGGGCTGCCAGTTTTCGGCATTAACACAACGATCGATGCACCACCAAAAATCTTCTTCGGTTTCACCACGCCACGCGAATATTGGAATGTTGGCTTCAGCCAAGGCGGCAGCAACTTCATTCTGTGGACAAAGACAACAACAAAAATTAAACGATTATTAAAAACAACATGACATACATATAACTCAGCATGGATGAGGTCAATAAATCATTTATGCGAGTGTAATGTTGAGATAATAGGAATAACTTAGAAAGTAGTAGAATGTTACTGGCAGATATGTATATTCGATGTTCAAAAAAATTAATTTAGAAATTACAAAAATGAAACGAACTTGAAAAACAAATTAATTGATAACATTTTGAGATAAAGCAAGTATTCTACCAATGCAGAACATATGGGGTGTCACAGCGAAAGGCTGGTTGCATTTTGCATGTCTCTACTGATTTAAAATTTTCACCATCATAAAGAGAGTTCTGCAGAAATCGAAACACAACAGAATCTGAATGTGAAGGTAGGCAGAATGCATCCAAACTTCCCTGCCATAATTCCCTTCGAACTGCATCAGAAGCACAACATTCTCTTTCGTTGTATCAATCCTCCATTCATGAATTTTTTCTCTTTTTATTATTCGTAATTATTCACTTCAAAAATGGTTCGAGTTCTTTTCGTTATAGCGCAGTGAAATGGAAATTCGTTGCAAAACTTCACAACTATTTTTAGCAGTCTGCAATGCATTCTTCCCCTGTCATGTTAATGTTAAGAATTTTGACTTGAATAATAGCTTCTTATAAGGAAGAGACTTTAATTTCTCCTTTCAAAAATAAGCTATACTGTTGCCCCATATAATTTGTTTGGAGTCATCTATCGAGAACTTTTGCGGACAGCCGTTATATTTAAAACACGCTGCTCTAAGAGTGTTTGCTTCGGTCTCGTGTAAATCTCGGCTTGTTCGTGAGCGCAAAGAGTCCTTAAGGACTTTTGGACCAGAACGAAGTTATCTATGTTGGGTTCCGGGACATAGCGGTATACTTGGTAATGAGACGGCGGATGATCTCGCTGGTTTAGATTCACTTTCTGAGGGCGATTTGATAGTTGGTCCTGATTACCAAATCTGACACCTCTACGGCCTTATCACTGGGTCAGGGGGAAGAGCAGAGGCTTTTGGGGGTATATGGATCGGGATGTTATGTGTCTAGGTGTCTATGGCCTGCCTGTTGGGTTTAGTTAACGCCAGTCTGAAGCTAGTTATTGGTTTCATTGCAGTGCACTGCGAGATTAGATCGCTGACAAGAATCTGGGACAGATTCCATCCGGACAATTGCAGGATATGTTGCGACGAGGAGGAGTTGGAAACTATCGAATACCTTCTGTACAACTGTCCAGTCCTTAGTAGGTTGAGGACCCTGGACAGAAGTTTCTTCGATAGTTTGACTCTTTGTCGAGAGCCGACATTAACCCATTAGTGTCCAGTGGCAACTTAAGTTGCCAGCAGAGATTGCCTTAGTTTTAATGCTCTGAGAGGAAATTGAGTGTAAAAAACAAAACGGTAACCGTTAGAAAAAAGAGTAATTCGGGCAATAATGATTTAAGACGCTCTATAGATTCATAAATAGGTAGTGATGATTGAGAAATGCTAGGACATCAATGTTTTAGTAGCGCTCTCTTGTGTGTTTGAGGTCCATCTGTTTTTCCTCCGTCACTTTATCCTCCCTTTGCTACCACTTCTGCTTTTCCCTATCTACTTTATTGTCCTCTCTCTCTCTCCTTTAGGATGTATTACAATGGGTGTCATTTTGACCTTCGAGTATTGTACTTGAGCCAATGACAAGTGCACGTCCTCAAATCTCAAACCTAACCTAACTTTTTATTTATTTTAAATCCTATTCTTCATTTCGAAAACAAACCGAACGCTATGTTAGTGGATTAAATTTCAATCGTATTACAATAATATAAGTATCCGAAACCAAATATTGATTTTCGAAAGTGCCAATTTACAGCACAATCATATTCTTCAGACTTGAACTGTATTACCTTAAATACCTTAAAAAATTCGCTTCCCAGAGAAGAGGGCAAAAATGCTATAAGATAGATGCAGTGGGTGGTGATAATTAAATATTTTCAGAAGCCTGGAACTATTTTTAAATGTTGATAATTACCAGATGTAGGAAACTTTGCTTAGGGCATTTTATTTATTTTTTATGACAACAGCACATGTGTTAAGCAACAGAGTTAAAAACAAATGTTGAGAAAAATTAAATAATTTTTCTGCTAACTAATCATGTGACTTAATGGCATCAATATTAAATTAAAAAAGCATATGCATAGATGTATATACACACATATGTATAGAGTTGTTAGTCAATATGTTTAAAGTATTTTTAACTTTTTTTTTTGGCTAAGCTTCCATTGTATTTTAGTTAAATAACGAAATTAATGACAAACAATTATAATGGATTTCCTGTTTGTGTTTCTGAAGATGAAAGAGAGATAACAAGTAGATATTATTACAACACAATTGGCAATAATCTAAATAATAAAGAAGAATAATAAATAAAAATTGAATCAACAAAATAATAAAGAATACAGTGATGAAAAATAAACATACATATTTGCTTATATGCACATGCCTACAGTGGTGGTGGCATTATAATTAGAAACGACTTAACAACATGTACACATGTTTGTTAATTTGCTTTACAGTTTTCACTGTGTACCTGGGATCAGTACATATGCAATTTGTTTGGAGGACGTCTTACATACATCAGATTAAGACAAATTAAATTTAGATTCGTCACTCCAGAAAACTCTGTTCCAGAAACATCGTTTCTAATTATAAGGCCACCACTGTATGTATGCTATACCATACATATTGTATATAAGAGCTGCTGTATCGTCCAATGCCCACAATAAATACGGGTATATATTTACAAATAATATTCATAAGAACAAATAAAGATAATTTTCAAAGTTAAGCAGCAAAGAAGGGGATCGTGAGACAGGCACGGTGCATGTATAAGGGCAAATATTGTATAATAATTGATTTTTAATAGTATTAGAAAGATGCACTTGGGCAGTAAATTATTGTCACATGAAAATATTAATTTTAATGACATTGCCTTGAAAAAATCTACTCTTACTACGTATACACATACCATAGAAGTAATTGTGTATACATATACATACTTTTGTATATATTTTTAATAATTTGTTTATAATTAATCGTATTGTATATGAATAATATACATTTTTAAACATTTTTATTTTTAGCTTCAATTAATGGCAATTATAAACACAAATATGAATAAGGAAAAGCAATCTACTGAATTAGATTTCAATTTAAGATTTCTTCTACCATTATTTCCATCAAAATGAACAGGAAAGATAATTAAAAAACAAAAAATAATTAAAAAATTGCATTTTAATTTCAAGCGATGCGCCAAACTTAGTAGCATAAAATGAGACAGCAAATAAGTTAAAGAATTTAAGAAGATCGATAATTTGTTTTAGGGCATAGAGGATAAGTTTCGTAAAAAGAAAAGTATTTAACCCTTTGCACCCAGCCTAATAAGCAATAGTAGGAACCAGTAACTCCAGAAGTAGAGTCACACAGATAATTATACAGTGCCGGTAAAAAAAATAGCACCAAATCTGCACATATTATTTCATTGTACATAAAATTCCTATTAATATTTTATTTCGATTTCATGGTAACACTAGATATAGTGCAGTTTGTGCCCGCTATGATATAATAACTTTTTTTCTTAAAATATGAACACTTTTTATTATCAAACAATTTTAAGAGTAACATATGAAATCTGACGGTAAAAAAAATAGCACTTGTCATTGTTTTTGCAAGATTTTTCTTTTGTAATTTTATTTTAAGCAAACATTATGTAGTTATTCGTGAACAGATTGTAGAAGCGAGTGTTTAAAAGGAGTTTAAAAAAAATTTAAGTGAAAAAAAACAATAAATATGGGCCGTGGAAAGCATTGTTCTGAGGAAAAAAGAGAAATTATTAAAAAAAAGATTTCTGAGGGAAAAACTTATGCGGAAATTGGTCAGTTTCTCAAATGCTCAAACAAAATGATTAGAAATGCCATTACTTATACTAAAAAAACCGAAACACGTAGAAGAAAACCTGCAATATCCCCGCTACTTGTCAAGAGGTTGGTACGTCAGAGCAAAAAGGATCCTTTTAAGCCAGCAACGGAGTTGAAAAAGGAGCTACAAATTGCGGCATGCGTTGAAAAAAGTCGAAATCGGCTTCGGGAACATAAATTTAAAAGCTTGCAGTCCAAGAAAAGTTCCGCTTCTTACGACAAGCCATGTGAAAAAACGAATGAAGTTTGCATGTGAGCATCAACACTGGCCCGCAAGTAAATGGAGAAACATTTTGTGGACTGACGAGAGCAAAACTGTTTTGTATGGTGGAAAAGGCTCTCGAGACTTTGTACGACACCCACCAAACGCTGAATATAACCCTCAATTCACCTGCAAGACCGTAAAACATGGAGGTTCGAGCATTATGATTTGGGGGTGTTTTTCATATTACGGAGTGGGTCCAATATACTGGATCAAAACATTGATGGATCAACAGTTTACGTTGATATACTGGAGAATGTTATGCTACCGTATGCTTCAGAGGAAATGCCATTGTCATGGGTCCTCCAACAGGACAACGACAAAAAACAGACCAGTCGAAAAGCTAAGAAGTGGTTCGACGAACATAAGATAAATGTTATGGAGTGGCCGGCGCAGTCGCCAGACTTAAGCCCAATAGAAAATTTTTGGACTGACGTTAAAAAATACGTTTGGGAAATGAAACCTACAAATAATGAGCAATATCCCAAAAAAATATGTGAAGAACTAGTTGACTCCATGCCAAGACGATGTGCTGCCTTTATTGCCAACAAAGGCCATGCCACAAAATATTACAATGTCTATTTAAAACTATATTATGACCATATAAAAAATCTTTTCCAATTTAATGTATTTTCTATTTTTTTTTGTACCTGTTAGTTGAAGTGCTATTTTTGTTACCGATCAAATTTAAAGTTTCAAATTAATTTTGTTTAACCGCTGGACTAAATTAAAATAAATATGTCTGAAATATGTTTAATTTTACTTACAACTGTGTATTAGTTATCTTTTTATTTAATACATAAAATTCCAAAATTAAATGTTAGAAAAATAGACGACGAAATAATTATTCCATCCTTAGTGCTATTTTTTTTACCGCAGCTGTACGTACCCCTACCACCCCCCCCCACCCCTAAAAATCATTTTTTTTTAAATTAATGAACTTCTAATCTAAAATTTCTTTACATTAGCGTCTGTAACGACACATTTACTTAAATAATGAAAAAAGATTCTAAAAATCGATGAATTTGTGACTACAGTTTGCTTAAAACCAATATGGCACCACAGAAAATTATACGTACGACGTATATTTCGTATAAAATTTCTCCAAGGGTAGTCCGGTATATAAAAGGTATTGTGGATAAAAAAAATCCTAGGACTACAGCCGTAGAAATACGAAATACCGCGGAAAGTGATCACAGTGCTATTGTGCATTCCGAAACAGTTCGAAGTGTTTTGAGAAAGAACGGTTTCCGCAGCCGAGTGCCGAGAAAAAAGCCACCATTGGAATTCGCCCAATAATATATGGACAAGTCAACTGATTTTTGGGCGAATGTAATATTTAGTGATGAGAACAAATATAATTTGTTCGGCTGTGATGGAAAACAAAAAATTTGGCACAAAAATCCGCTGACTTGTCCATATATTATCATTTAAAAAAAAAAATGATTTTTACGGGGGGTACGTATAATTATCTGTGTGTGACTGTATATTAGTAAAAAGTAGATGCATTAATGAAAGAAAGAAAATGGGGTCAAAAATTAAACAAATCAATTTATTGTTACATTGTTATTGTAATAAAGCATATTGTGGCTTATATTTAAGGCTAAAATAGCAAACTTAAAGCTTAAAATCTCTCAAAGTATGGTATTTTTCAAAGCATTCGCCTTCGCATTCGAGGTTTATCGGGACAAGTATCGCAAAAGTCTAACGTTTCTCGTCTCTGCCTTCATTCTTGCCTGTTGGAACAAACTATGCAATCCCTTTTTTGTCCTTACGCAAGATGTGATGTCTTTTGTCAAGTCTAGCTTCTTGATTTGAGGTGGATGGTCTTGATCGATCTTCTCGGAATTCTCCCACGAGTTGATCGACTAAGCACAAATGTAAACACTTTTGTTTTTCTAAGAATTAAGAGGCGCTGAGTGAGATAAAGAAACGTTTCACAAATAAGGGCGTCAACGGATTTACGGAAATGTTTCAAATGGGGCGACAAGGGAGTGAAAAGGGTTAAAATAAATTAATGGCGCACTGCTCACTTATAAAGTCTTAAAAACCCTTTCTGTTTCCATTTCATTTTCCCTTTAATTATATAACACTCATTTTAAATGTTTTATGACCTTTAACAAATTAACTGTTTATTATTTTTTTATCAAATAGATGCCGCAATATCGGTCTTTTTGAAAAGAAAAATTTATTTTAAAAATTTGTTGCACTTTTTTTAATTTTAAATTAGCGTAAATTTACTAATTTAAAGAAGTAAATGTACTATTTTTACTCTACTAAATTGTATTGTTTTTAAGTAAAATAGTTTGAAATTTATATATGATAACAAAAATATATTTGCTAGGAAATTGCAAAAAAAAATTTACTGCGCAAAAAAATAAACGCGATAAAAATGGATGTAAAAGCAAAATGGAGAAAAATTATAATCAAAAATAAATCATAAAAAAGTGAATGATCCTCTGACTGTTGGAATCTGGATATCATACTTTCACCTCACAGACCAGAAAGCTTCCATCGTAAATACACAAATAAAATCTAAACTATATGGAAAAGAGACAGAAGGTAAAGCGAAAAACAGACGAAAAAACTGAGCGGATGATTGACAAAAATGAAAGAAAAAAATTCGAAGTTTCACTTCCTAACTAAATCTTGATAAAAGCTAGCTCCTCTTTAAGGTCATTAAAAAACCACTGCCACTGTATATCAGAGAGCAAAGGCACAGGATGTATTCGATAATTTCAAAATCCGGCCCTTTCATGTTGCAAACTGGTTGTACAGCTTTATAATTGCCTAAAAACAATTCTTAAATGGTTGGTTGAATATCAAAAAATTTTGATTTGCATTCAATCGACAAAAAATACAATTTATAAGTAAATCTGGTTGAAGAAGAGAAACTATTTAAGAAGACGACCAACCGTTGATTCGACTTGTACAAATAATCGCAACATATGGGGGCCGCAGTGTTGAAAAATTCAATACTTTGGTATTTTTTTCAGTACTTTTTCATTTGAAAAATACTGCAGTACCCCTAGCGACGCTCTCAGTACTTTTTTATTATTACATATATGATGTCTTGCGCTTTTCAACTATTAATGCATTAGCAACATGTTCAACATAATGCAAAAGGTAGAATTAGGCTTTAGCCCCAGTTAGCCAAGCGATCACGGCACGTACATTCGTTTTTAGAACACGAAAAGCAATGAAAACGCTTGCCGAACCGTAATGTAATTTCGGTAAGCATTTGCATTGCTTTTCATATGCTAAAAACGAACGTATGTTGGCTAAACGGGGCCTTTACGCTTTATTACGTTCCGAATCAGCTGGAAGTTGGCTTGCATGTGTTGTTGTTCGACTTCCTTCTGGCAAAAACTCTGAGAGTAAATAAAATTGCCATGATAAAGTTTCTCAAAAATCTGTCGTTCGAAGTCGACTTTAAACAGTTGGTTCCGCCACTCATGTATAAAATTAACACACACAAATAAAGTGGTGTGAGAAGTTAGATCATAATCCTGATTGAAGGGTTATAAAGACGAATTATGTGTGCATGTATTGTTTTTTTACAAAAGTACCATTTGGTGCAAAAAAGTATTCTTTCAATTATAGTTCAGTACCATTTCAAAATTTCAGATTTGCAACATTGAGGGGCCGCATTATAAATAGATCAGTGAGTACAACTTCATTAAATGTTGTGCATGCATTTAGTAGATGAAATATCATCATCTCCTCTTCAATTTCTTTGTCTTTACAACGTCTACTAGATAACCAAGCACCCTTTGCCTTGCATGTGTGCCGCTTAAACTTTGTACAGTAGGCTTTCCGTAAGCCATTTATCTAGCCTAGACCAGACCGGCTTAAAATATTTTTAATAATTACAAAAAAAGGCGAACAAACTAATATTGTGAATAAATAAAAATGTTTGGAATGAAAAAAAAAAATTATTCAACAATTGTATTCGATTCTATTTCATTTAATTCGGAAATAAAACAAAAACTACGAAAAAGGGAATTTCCAGTTTCTGATTTGATATGCAAGTCTCCTAAGTAAGCAACTTAATCAATTAATATTGAAGATCAATAAAAACTCTGTCATTCAATTTGTATAAAGTCTCATGTAAGCGATAAGAACATACTAGATATTTTGTAAGTAAAAAGAATGATAATTATTTAAGTTAATTTTGCCCTTGGATATGTTACTTATGATAGAAGAACTTAAGCTTTTTATTTCAAATTGTTTGCAAAAAGATTTTATGAAATACCATGAATTGAAAAAATTAAAAAACTAAATGAATGATTTATTATTGCATTAACAAATTAAAAAAATAACTTTCAATTTACTAAGTGCATAAGTACAGATATTATAAATGCAAACAAATGTATTAAGAGATCACATTACAAAACTCTAACTGATGTGCATAGTTATTGTAGATCAAACAATGTTTACAATTTAAAAATTAAAAACAAGTCCACACCTTAAAAACATTTACCAAAGGCCATATAAATAATCAAAGATACGATTGACGTACAGAAAAATTACCACTAAAAAGAGAACAATTGATCGAAAAAGAAAATAAGTAAGAAGGGAACTGTGTTAAGCAAATAAAACTACACAATAAAATTTAATAGAAGTGTTAATGAAACAAACGCTTAAAAAGACATTCAAGTTAAGATTGCTCAAATGATTGAAACATTATTATGTGGGCTCTAATTAATTTTTAAATAAAAAGCGTAACGTAAACAATTTAAATAGAAAACAACAAGAAAGAAAACAACACCCTATGCCTAAGCAAATATCATACGAAAGAATATGCAAACATTTACTTTAATTCCCTAACAACATTTCCTAGAACAAATGAATTTAAAGAGAAAAAAGAGTACATATACAGTTGTGTTCATAAAAATAGGAGTGAGCCCATTGAAAAACAAAAGCTTAATTTTTAACAAATAACAAACATGGTTTAATTCAATTTTTTGGTGTAATGTAATGTTGATTATTAATTAAATAAAGCTTTCAACAAGTAAGTAACAGGAAGTTTAAAAAAAATATCTTAAAAGGTGCTGTTCAAAATAATAGGAGTATTTCAGTTTTCATAAAAATTTACTATTAAAAAAGTTAAAAATGCTTATGACTATAATCAGAAACTTTAAATACGATTAGTATTTGGTAGAATAGCCTTTACGTTTTATTACAGCAGCACATCTACAAGGCATGGAGTCAACTAAATACTGACATCGTTTTGGTGGAATTTTATTCCACCCATCTTGAACTATAGACCACAACTCAGCTGCATTTGACGGTTTTTGCTCGGCAACATATTTTTTAACATCCCTCGTAGATGTTCTATGGGATTAAGGTCAAGAGACTGAGCTGGCCACGCCATAACCTTTACCCCATTAACCCGAAACCACTCATTTGCTAATTTACTGGTGTGTTTCGGGTCATTGTCTTGTTGGAATATTCATTTTAGAGGCGTGGAATATGGTAACATCACTTCTCTCAAAATGCTGACATAGACGTTCCTATCCATTATGTCTCTAATTCGATGTATTGGGCCTAAACCATTATATGAAAAGCCTCCCCATATCATTAGTTTTGCACCACCATGTTTAACTGTCTTTTGTGTATACTGAGCTTTATATTCGGTGTTGGGCGGACGTCTAACATGCTGTCTAGATCCAGTGCCACCAAATAAAACAATTTTGCTTTCGTCGGTCCACAATAAGTTCTCCATTTTTCTTTCGGATATTTGATATGTTCTTGGGCAAACTTTAAGTGTGCTGCTGCCTGTTTTGTATGTCAACAATGGCACCTTTTGTGAACGTCTTGCGAATAAATTGTTGTCCATCAGACGCCTACGAATAGTAGGGACACTTACGGCAAGATTCAGATCCTTTTAAATTTTATTTGAAGACGCTGAAAGATTTATTTTGCTGTATCGCACAATTCGGCGGTCATCGACAGTAGATGTTTTGGCCTTGCGCCCACGCTTTTCGGGTTTTTGTTATATTTTAATGTATTTGTGATCATTTGATCGGAGTAACTTAAGATTTCCTTAGTTTCTTTGTAAGTTTTGCCTTTATTTCGAAGATTTTTAATTAGTTTTCACTTTTCTTCAGTACAGTGCTTTTCTCGTCCCACTATTACAAAAATTTATGTGAATCACTGTAGAAAAAGTTTTAACTACATTTTTCCGTACTTATTGTTCACTTTTTTCTTTAAATTATGTGCTGTTATATTTTTATTTTTAAAAGAACACTCACACTCCTATTTTTTTTGATCAACTGAATTCAGGGGCAAACACAGAAATGAATCAATTTCATCGTAAATATTAAAGTTATTTCGAGATTCTTTTTTGTATTTTATTTCTTACATATCGTTGTAACTACCATTAAAATATATCATGTTTTGCAAATTGGTACAATAAAAAATGTTAACTTTGAAAATATTACATGGTAGCACTCCTATTATTTTGAACACAGCTGTATGTACATCATCATTTGTAACTTAAAGAATTAGGCAAAAAGTCTTAGGCATACAGTAAACAATAATACAATAAATATGTATAATGATTAGATACGTTAGTAGCCATATACATACATACACATTCAATATCAGACAGATATATAAAATATAGTCTATAAAGAAAATTCAATTCTTTTTTATACAATTTATTAAATGGTGTCAATTGATAAAAAGTACACAAAAAAAATTGAAGAAGAATGAATAGAAAAAAAATCCAAAAACAGTTTGCAATAAGTTTTATATTCTTTACTCGCATACAGCAACCAATATAAGAGAATATGATGTATGTATGTCGTTTTGTTAGCAAAGTTAGATTGTTGTGCAATAACGTATAATTTATGAAATGTGTCGTTTTTTATTTAAACAAAAAAATTGTTTTATGGCGCTAACTTCTTATTTGGTCTTTAATTTGTTTAAATATTAAATTGAACTACCACCAGGCAGGCAAACTAATCTTTTTTTTAAAAATATCTAAAAATTATTCTACGTCATGTCATGTCCGTACCATAATTTTCCAATATTAGTTTGTCTATAAATATATTTTTTTATTTATTTGTACATGCATAAATCTTTTTTGTTTACAGCTTTTCAAGATTAGTTAAAAATTATGTCTGTGATTTCCCATCGCTAATTTAGATAAGATTTACTCGTAATATAAATATCAGATTTTTTACAAATGCTTTTAATTTATACTAACAGGAGGTGGTAACGATGATAATTTGAGGAATAATAAATTTATTTCTTTCAATTGCCACACTAATTAATTGTTGTTGAGAAGACATGTGATACAAATCAGAAGATTTCTTTTTTAACAACTTAAGTCGAAAATCATACTTTTGAGATAAATCACTTTTCTTAGAAGTGTTTCTGAAAAAATTGAGGAAATGAATGAGAAGAAATTTATTGCAAAATTAAAGATACTTAAGCATGCCCTCGTAAACCTATATCAAAAACGATCATGAAAGTCTCATTTGTCATATTTAGGCGCTTATTATAAATGTAATGGGCCTTCATTACGACTTAGGTCAACATGTCTTTTTATATATAACTTTTAAAAACCATTGTTAAAGATGCATAGCGTTAGTATAATTCGCAAAGACGCTAAATCCACTTTTCTCCAAAATTGAGATTTTAATGCAAAACGATAACACTATACCAAATACATATTTTACGACAAAAAAAATGTCAGTATGTAGTTTAAAGTTGTTGTAATTTTGTGGTTTGCAAAAACGCTAAGTCCACAAAACTACGAAAAATATTAACAGCACATGCTAACTCCACGAATATTAATTATTAATTATTCTTAATTTTTGATCTAGGTCATTTAAAGAGAGCTATTTTGTAAAACTAATTGCGTTTAAAAAGTTTAAAAATTTTAAAAACTGAAGAAGCCGCAATGTTTTTTTGTGTCTCCTGTAAAATTTGAAAAAAGGGACTTAACACATCTGCGAATGAGACTAACGATAGGTTTCATTACAGGGCACTACGAGATTAGATCGCAGACAAGGATCTGGAGCCAACACCAGCCGGACAATTGCAGGATATGTTGCAATAAGGAGGAAACTATCGAATAACTCCTCTGCAATTGTTCAGTCCTTAGTAGGATGAGGTTAAGGGCCCTGGGCAGGGACTCTTTGTCGAAAGCCGACATTAGAGATCTTCATAGGTTCATAAAAAGGTTGAGGTGATAGAGAAGTGCTAGGGCAGCAAGGTTGTAGTCGCTCTCTCTTGTGTGTTTGTGATCCATCTTTTTCCTCCGCCTCTTATATTCTCCCTTTCCTACCTCTTCTGCTGTTTCAATTTCCCTATTTCCTTCACTATTCTGTCTCTCTCTCTATCTCCTCTTAAATGTATTTACAATTGGTAATTTCAACCTCTGGATATTGTACTTGTTCCAATAACAAGTACACGTCCTCAAACCTAAGTTAACCTAAAGAAATATAAAGTTTTAGCAGTAGAATATGATGGCAAACATAACTCAAATTGACCTAAGTCGACATAGGTTATTAGTGCCTGGGACCACAGATATCGAACAAATTTCTTCTATCAGATTTCAAGAATTTCGATTCTGAAATATAAGCTCAAAGTATTTAAATATGTATTTATTAATAAGCGCTTTCAATGTAATAGAGTTTTGCGTTTCACCTCCACCCAAAATAGTAGAAACGGCCCATTATGGTTACAACTTTAGAAATGTGGATCACAACAAAAGAAAGACAATAACAATAATAAGCAGGATATGTGATCTAGAAATGCAGAGAGGAAAATGAAAGAAAAAGAGAAATAAACAGAATAATGTCATAAACCATCCAACGCCAGAAATATAACTGTCAACCCCAGAATTCCCAACAAATATTCCAAGGTTTTTGTAAAGAAGAGTCGGCCAAGAGCCTAGTGTCTTCAGCTACGTAGGCCATTGCAGAGACACAGAAGGTATTCAACAGACATCGCATTACCACAAATCCTGCAGAAAGAGGAAATATCTGCAGAAAGAGGAAGTTGCTCTCAAGCAACAATGACGAGTTGAAAAATCTATGATTCAGTTTTATTCACTTTTAGAAAAGCCGAACCTGTAGTCTGAATATTCCGCAATCTAGTTTATTCTGTCAGAAAAAAATCCAGAATCTCAGCAGATCATTCAAGAAAGAAAGAAAGAAGTATCCCTGTACTAGTCATTGCCCCCAAGTAACAATGACCAGTTGAAAAATGTATGATCATTCTAATAGATTTTCTCTAGTTCAAGAAAAACCAGTGCCACTGCAGCCTGATTATTCTGCAATCTCCCCTATTCTGCTACAAAAAAACATCCACTCTCCGTGTAATCACCAGATCGATCAGGGAAGGTAAATTGTATAATTGCGACATTAGAAAGACAGGATTATGTGCTAAAAAATCTATGACTGATTTCAGCTTTTTGAGACATGTTTGTAAAATAAGGAAGCAGCATTACTTTCTCTTTGTGAAATATTAAAAATCAAAAGATGGGCAATGTGATCAAAATTATAGGGGTCTTATGATCGAAAATGTTGTTCAAAAATAATAAAAATAAAAGGCCTTCTTGGGCTTGTTGCAAATTCTTATTATTTTTAACGCTTTTGTTTCATTTAAATGAAAAAAAAAACGACTAAAATGGTTTAATTTGATCGGTGACACACCTGCATATGCTACTTGGTCATGGTGTGTGTGCTTGATTCGCAATGAGGAAAATTAGTAATTTGAAAATTCATATTTTAACTTCAAAACATTGTACATATAAAGCAATTAATAACCTATTTAATCTATTACAATAGAAAGAGAATTATTTGATTATTTGAAAACGGAAATACGATTCCATGGAATTTTAATTATTTTGAAAATAAAAATAAATATTATTTACTATTAAATTACGAAGAAATTAATGATAAATAAAAAATTATAAATATAAATATGAAAATGTACGCAAGACTTTACAAGGAAAGTAGTTATTAATTGACAGTATTTGTTCCGGTCATTATCTTTATGAGAGGAGTGCCATCGACAAAGTGGTTATCAATTTAGAGTGTTGCTTTAATTACTATATTATTAATGACTAATTGAGAGGTCCAATATACATATAAAATGTAGTACAATTAATCCTACAAACCTATCTTTCGATACTATCCAGTTACATAATATTACTATCAGCCGATAAAACAATTGATCGATTTTTACTACATGTCCCATACTACTACATACATTTTATCCTGCATTTCAAAGTGAAAATCTGAATTTATTTATACGTCACTTTTATATTAAATCTCTTAGATTTCAAAACTTTTTTTTTCCTAAAATCAATTTTAGGCTTCAATTTAGAAATTGCTTTTAAAAAAACTGTTTTGAAGAGCAAAACTTGGCGCACAAGGTATCACTTTTAAATCGAAAATTTACATACAATTTCTCCTCTTAGTAAGCCACATACATACATTATCCAACCAGCTGCCCGTATAGACGCAGACGAAAATGAATCAGTGGATGAAGTGGACAATAAACGACTACGATAGCGGCTGGTTTTCTTTAAAGCACTTGATTGTTTTGCTTCCTTTTTATCACCACCAAAACAGGTATCTGGCACGGAAGTGTCAGTTAAATTGTTCATGTTCTTGGTGGTCTTAATAGTGTTCTTATTAATAAAAAAATAATTTATCTTCAGTACATATACACTTGTGGACACACAATTAAGTCATCTATGCAATATTTTTCATTTTTATAAAAATTAAAAAATTTAGGAAAAGTGGAAACAAAAACAACTTATATTTATTAATTTCATATGCTTCATAATTAATTAACAACAAAAACTTATATAGTTTTTCATTGTAAAAAATGTTTTGGTACTTAGTTGATATCAGACCTAAAATTTAAGTGGACACATAATTAAGTCATTTGAAACAAAATATTGAAAATTCAATTTAATTACTTTATTTTTCACCCAAACTATTTGGAACCTTTAATATTTTGTGGGGAAACCTTTTTGGCGTATTATTTCAGTACATCTATGTGCTATTGAGTTGATTAAGTTGCGTCACTGCTCAGGACTAATGTTATCCCATTCTGCCTGGAAAAGCTGCCAAAGTGCTTTTTGATGCTGGGTTTTTTGGCTGCAACTGCTCGTTTTACGATCCCCCAAAGATTTTTAATAGGGTTCAGATCGGGACTTTGAGTTGGCCAATCAATTGCGACATTAGAAAGACGGGATTATGTGCTAAAAAATCTATGACAGATTTCAGCTTTTAGAGACAAGTTTATAAAATAAGGAATCAACAACACTTTCTCTTTGTGAAATATTAAAAATCAAAAGATGGGCAATGTGATCAAAACTATAGGGGTTTTATGATCGAAAATGTTGTTAAAAAATAATAAAAATAAAAGGCCTTCTTGGGCTTGTTGCATTATTTAATTATTATTATTATTATTATTATTTAATTATTATTTTTAAACACTTTTGTTTCATTCAAATGAAAAAAAAAACGACTAAAATTGTTTAATTTGATCGGTGACACACCTGCATATGATACTTCGTCATGGCGCGTGTGTTTGATTCGCACTGAGGAAAATTAGTAATTTGAAAATTCATATTTTAAAGTCAAAACATTGTACATATAAAGCAATTAATAACCTATTTAATCTATTACAATAGAAAGAGAATTATTTGATTATTTGAAAACGGAAATACGATTCCATGGAATTTTAATTATTTTGAAAATAAAAATAAATATTATTTACTATTAAATTACGAAGAAATTAACGATAAATAACAAATTAGAAATATAAATATGAAAATGTACGCAAGACTTTAAAAGAAAGTACACAGTTAGTAATGAACAGTATTTGTTCCGGTCATTATCTTTATGAGAGGAGCGCCTTTAATTACTATATTATTAATGACTAATAGAGAGGTCCAATATACATACATATAAGGTGTAGTACAATTAATCCTACAAACCAATTTTTCGATACTATCCAGTTACATAATATTATTATCAGCCGATAAAATAATTGATCGATTTTTACTACATGTCCTACACTACTACATATATTTTACCCTGCATTTCAGTGTGAAAATCTTAATTTATTTATACATCTCTTACGTATTAAATCTCTTAGATTTCAAAACTTTTTTCATAAAATCTATTTTAGGCTTCAATTTAGAAATTGCTTTAAAAAAACTGTTTTGAAGAGCAAAACTTGACACACAAGTTATCACTTTTAGATCGAAAATTTACATACAATTTCTCCTCTTACTAAGCCACCTATATCGTCCAACCTGCTGCCCATATAAGACGCAGACGGAAATGAATCAATGAATGAAGTGGTCAATGAACGACTACGATAGCGGCTGGTTTTCTTTAAAGCACTTGATTGTTTTGCTTCCTTTTTATTACCACCAAAACCGGCATCTGGCACGGGGGTATCGGTTAAATTGTTCATGTTCTTGGTTGTCTTAATGGTCTTCTTATTAAAAAAAAATTATCTTCAGTAAATATACAATGAAACTTCTATCATAACATCAGAAGTACGCTGTTTGAGTGTTATACTACCAACAAAGATGTACTTGAAACTTTGAGGCCCTGTTTACTCTGAAATTTATTTTTTTTTTTATAAATTTCGCATTAATATAAGCGACAAGTTTATAAAAACTTTAAATTATTCATTTCGTATTATCGCTTTCAATAGGAAAACAAATAATTTTATCGCTAAATTTTAAATGTTAAATATAGGCCAGTATATAAATGATATGTTTTTACAATAAAGGTCAATTCATTTATTTAAAGGGTCATTAAAAATGAATCATTAAGATATAAGCAATACTGACTGCATTATGACATGAATTGTCATGCAAACTATAAAAACTCATTAAGTGCACAGTTCTTTTAAACTAAACCAAAAGAAAAAAAAGGCAAACTTTTTTGATATTTATAGTATAGTGTGTGTATAAACAGAGTACATAACATATACCGCAATAGTTTGGAAAAAAATGATCACTATCTACATGCTCCATACTTTATCTAAATTCACAAGCCGACGTCAATCATGACGATTTTGATGTTTTTGTTAAAAAAAATTGAATATTTTTCAAATATAAGTTGAATAGTTGTAGCTAATTCGTATACGATAGGACTAAAAAAACTGCTCCCCGTCTTCTTGAGCGCTCTTCAAAAAATTTAAACATATAAAATACGCTTTTTTTACAGTCGATAAATGCGAAAACACAAGCTAGTCATCTAATGCCGCCGTTTGATACAAAAAATTTACAACAGTCTGGAACACTAAGTGTCGGAAATGTCAATAACATAACGATAATCAAATGGATACTGTGTTGATTTACCAAAGGCTAAGCAATGAACAAGAAATCATTTGACAAATTAGCACAAATAAACTTCATGGAGGACGACTTGATAGTTGATCCTGATCCCCCAATTTGCGATTTCTACGGCCTCATTACTAGAATGCTCAGGGAAGAAGAACGGAAGCGTTGGGGGGGTAGATCGAGATATTATGTGTCTAGGTGACTATAGCCTGCTATAAACAGTGAAGTTTGCTGCTGGGCTTAGTTAAGGCTAACCTGAGGTTAGTTATTGATTTCGTTTAGGTTAGTTCGCTGACAACGATCTTAAACAGATCCCAGCTGGATTATCGCAGGGTATATTCCAACGAGGAGGAGTTGGAAACTATCGAACACCTCCTCTGCGACTGTTCAGCCCTTAGTAGATTGAGGTTGAGGGCACTGGGCAGGGGATTCTTTGAAGGTTTGAACCCTTTGTCGGGAGCAGACATTAAGGCTTTCCATAGATTCATAAATAGGTTGCGATAATTGAGAAGCCCAGAGTATCAAGGTTGCAGTCGTGCTCTTTCCTACCACTTCTCTTTTCCAATTTCCTTCACTATCCTCTCTCTCTCTCTTCTAGGACAAGTTTATAATAGGTCATTTTGACCTCTGGGTACAGTACTTGTCACAATAACAAGTACACGTCCTCAAACCTAACCTAACATAACCTAACTTCATGGACCAAAATTTTATTCTAAAAATCGCAGATGAGTTAGCACATTTCTAAGGCAATGCTGAACTACTGTTCATCTGTCCATAAGTAGGTTTTTTGAGGTTAATCGGAACAAAACCGACTGTACACATTACAAATGACTTCTCTAAAGCAAAGATTCAAGTTTATGAGAGTTTTAAATATACAATATAACGGAATAATACTCCGAGAGTACTCGCTTTACAAAAACAACGGATTTATGTGTCCAATTAGATGACATAAACATGTACATAATTACTGAAATGTATTTAAATTTATGCAGCAGAATTTTTCTTTCACATAAATTTCAATCACATTTAATTTATAAAAACACCAAACGACAACTTAACGGTGAACTCAAATCATGTTTTGATATTTCTCTTTGATTTGTTTCGCAAAAATGTCCGTATGCTTTAAAAATGCCAATTGAAACCACAAGAAACGTAACCTTATAACCACAATACATATTCGAAAAATTCGATTTGGCAAATTATTATATACTCGCGCGTTCTACTACTCTTCAAAAACGCAAATAAAGAATCAATTATATTAAGTACACGTGTACACATACATACCTGTGTTGAATATATATTACATGCAGCCCAACGTACGGATGCACCCAAATCAATCAATGTTTCAATGAGGACTGCAGTCTGGGCATTAATATGAGTGCAACCAACAATTTTGGCATCCTTTAGGGGTTTGTCATCGGCAGCACGTTTTCTTAATGCCATAATGCCGGGCATTTCCTGTTCGGCAATTTCTATTTCACGACGTCCAAAGGCATTTTGATTGATGTTGCGAACACAAAAATCAGAAGTGCCTTTAGAATTCTTTTGCACCTTTTCTCGTGGTGGTACATCATCACCATCATCCGAACTGCTACCCGTATAGGACGCAGACGAAAATGAATCAGTGGATGAAGCGGACAATGAACGACTACGATAGCGGCTGGTTTTCTTTAAAGCACTTGATTGTTTTGCTTCCTTTTTATCACCACCAAAACCGGGATCTGGGACGGGGGCGTCGGTTAAACTGTTCATGTTCTTGGTGGTCTTATTTGGAATAATTGACTGCTTCTCTGAACGACTGTATCGCCAATCAAAATACTGAACAGCTTTTGTGGATAACGTTCGATTCAAGCTGTTGTTTGTTTTTTTCCTTTAATAATTAATAAAGAAAAGAGCAGAGTTCTAAAATTCTTATTTGTTTTTATCCACAAAAAAGTTTCGGTGCTTTTTGTCGCTTGGCTCACGTAATGCTCACGTGACGTGTTGTCTGTTAAATGTTTTAAACTTATTTTTATTTGCTTCGCCTTATTCGTTGTACTTGAGTCTCTTTTTTGTTTTTGCTTTCCTTTCTACAACAACGGTTTTTTTCCTTGTTATTATTGTTTTGTTTTTATTTCATTTGCCGTTCCCTTCTACGTCTGTTTCTTCCACTTCAATTGATTGTGTCAATTAACAAAACAAAAAATGAATGGGGAGCTTAGTAAAAACAATAACAATAAAAACAACAACAGCTAAACGTCAATTTAGTTGTAGTCGGTCGAGACTCAAATATCTTGATATAAATATTGATGATTATAGAGCAAGAGGGCAGGGGGAAGGTAGTGAGGTTGAGTGCAGTGTTGCTATTTTATAAAATGTAGAATAAAAAAAGAAAAATACAAAAACAAATTATATAATATTCCAGAACCGTATGTTTTTTTCGCAATGCTTCTTAATTTGTTGCGTTTTTCTCTGTTTTTGTTTGTTTGCAATTGTTTTTTTCTTTTGTTTTAAAACAAAAAAAACACCAATAAAAACCGCACGCACACAAACGCACTCTCTTAATTACTCACAAACACACAAAGAAAATTTATTTAACAAATAACAATATTTTAATAATAATGCTGATTTAAACCTTTTTTAGTGGTAACGGATGGAATATGTTTATACCGAAATAAACTAAAGAAATAACTGATATATTTGACTATATCGTGTTTAAAAATTAAAAGCAAATAAAATATTTTTATACTCAAAAAGACGTTTTGGGACAAACTTTTCGTGCTGGCGAAGTCGGTAAAAGATAAAATGTATGTGCGAGAGTCAACACGACTTTAGCAAAATGTACTCAATATTGTCATGTGAAGTGTATAAAGCACAAGTGAGACTTAACAAATATTAGAAAATGAGTGGAAATATGAAAATTATTAACCCCCACTCGCTCTGAGACAACCAATTGTCAGTTTGTATAAAAAATCACTCAAGTACTCAAATTTCTTTTGAGTTATTTTCATACAAATTGATGAAAATAAAGTTTTATTTAAAGTTTGCAGTAATTCTTGATATTAGAGTTTAAAATAAATGTAATTAAATCAAATGAGACTAACCCATGCAGAATATTTGTGATTAAATAAAGCTGCCAGATGGTTTTAAAATATTTGTTTATTCACTAGTTTTCCAATTTTGAAATTTTGATATTAAATTTAAAAAAGTTTTACTAAATTCTCTAAAATATGATCAACTTCTACTAAATTAAAAGGCAATATTTATAGATATATAAAATTACTTTAGAATAAGAACAATATCATTAAAATAAATAAAATATATCAAATTTACACAATGATAAATAATCATTTCAACAAATAACAACGAGTACTTAATTGCATACACATTCCTAAAAAAACACCTTTTCATCTCATTTCTTTGTAGCCACAAATTTCTGTATCTTGTTCGTCTGTTACTAAATGGGCTTCCGTCAATAAATCAGCATCGTATTGTTTAGCTGATAATTTAAGTTTCTGCTGTTTCTGTCTGAAGCCCAACTTTGCGTTATCTTTGATAAATTTCACCACAATGCCATCATCCACAACTGACATTTGTAAGCTCTTTCCCCAAGTTACAAGAGCCAAGGGGCGTTGTGGTGTTAACCTTTGTGATGGTGTTATAATATGTCGATATAAACAACCTTTTAAAGTATTCTGCAATTGTTCTACTTGGCCAGGAAAGGCACATGGATGATAGAGAAGTACAAGGGCGCCATCTGCTAAACTATGAAGCCAACGTTGTGGCGGTAAATAACGATATGAACCGAATTTAGGTGCTAAAGGACGATAGGCACCACTGGAAAAAAAATGTATACACAAAATAATTAAAGTGTTGTTTACTTCAAATTAAAACATCATTACTTACAAAGTTGGTATTAATTCCGTGTAGTCAATGGATTCGTTTAGGCACTTAACTGGTGGTTCATAAGCAGCTGGTATTAAATGCTCCTGTATTAAAGCACTGGTATTTAAATTTGGAGCATAATCCGAACGTTTTCCCAAACATAAGTAATTATATGAATGACGTTTATCCTCTGGATCAAAGTCTGCTATTAAATTATCCTAAAAAATAAACAAAAAATATTAGTGTGAGCTTAAACAATACTGTTAAATGGTACGGTAGGACCAGTGATATTGAATAATTTTGTTTATTCTTAGTCTTGTTTTAATACCTATAGGTTAGGTTAGGTCAAAATGGCCCATTGTAATACGTCCTAAAGGACATAGAGGATTATAAAGGAGATAGGGAAAAGGAGAAGAAGTAGGAAAGGGAGGATAAGGAGACGGAGGAAAAACACAAACCACAAACACACAAGAGAGTGCGACTACAAAATTGAAGCCTTAGCACTCCTCAACCAGCTAATGTCATCACTCGACAAAGAGTCCAAACCTTCGTAAAAGCCCCTGCCCAGGACAGTTACAGAAGAGATGTTCGATAGATTCCTCCTCGTCGCAACATATCCTGCAATAGTGCAGATGGAATCTGTTCCAGATCCTTGTCAGCTATCTAATCTCGCGGTGCCCCGTAATTAAACCAATAACGAATCTCAGACTGGCCTTATAAATACCCATTATCGGGCTCTGATTTATTTGATCCAAAATTAAAGGTTTATAGATATTTAACATTGTTTAGCGAGACATTGTAGTTTTATTTAAACTGAGGGATAGATATACTGCCTCGCAGAGTTCCGAAGGAAGTACATTGATAGACAATCAATGCTAAATATTTAATCCTAATTATGACGGTCACTTTTTTCTGTCTTGAGAGTAAGGTGTTACACTATGCTCACCTTATTATTGATTCTATTGTAACACCAAGTAATCTGCACCAAAGTGGAATGGGAATTGCTAAGGCAAAGGATTATTTCAAAAGAATTGGCACTTCAATTTGAATTTCCAAAATTTGTTGTTTAAGTATTTCAGTGTATTTACTTCCAACTTATAATATGACTAATATCTTTAGATTGTAAATATATTAATAATACGTTCATATTTATTAAATGATTAATTACCTTTCCGTTATCACATTCATACTCTTTATGTATATTTTCTTTTAACTTCACAATTTTACTCGGAGTCTTTACAGTCTTTTTGTAATTTGGCGGTTGGGGAAACCATAAACCAGACCATTCCCCCGACGAATTTCTCTGATCATCTGTTATTGCTTCTTCTTTATCTTTTAGCGCGGCTGCCACATTGACTGTCTTGGTTTTTACGTTGTCGTTTTGATAATTCGGTGGATGGGGGAACCACTTATTTGGCCAGGGCGAATCATCATCTCTCTCAAGGCTATTATAATTTAAAGGGCCTCTTTTAAATGATTTACCGTCATTATGTTTAACAAAAACAAGCAATAGAGTTAAACAAATTAATAATTTGAACATAACAGAAGTGAAAAAATAACTAAAAACTAAAAAGAAATTAACTTGTAAACGTAAAAAAACAACTACACACGACAAAAACAACCAACGTCAATAAAAAAAACCTAAACAAAGAAGATGGGTTCAAAGAGAATGAGAATATTTTAAGTCGCCATTGTTGGTGGTGAGAATAGAATGAGAAAAGGTAAACACAGGTTATCTATAAGTGGTTAATAACAAGTGGTTACAGTGGAAAAACAGTAAAAATTTTGTAAAAACATTTTGCACCATAAATTAAATAAAATAAAAAATGTTAAAGAAAACTATTAAGAATAAATAAAATAGTAGTTATTTCCGTTAGTAAAATGCATGATTAAGTTAATCAAAGTGAAAAGTAAATTTGTACATGAATACTAGTGCATAACATATCCAAGAAGGCTCATGGAATTTGACTGTGCTATGGCTAACAAGGCAGATTCGGTATGTATAAGGACATTCGTAATACTCTCTTGCTTTTTCGAAGAAGTTATAAATATAAATAAAGGAGAAGTGTATTTATTCATTAGTATATATTTGAAAAAGCCATCTAGAAATTGGTATTAGGGTGATTAGTGATAATTGAGGTTAGGTTGAATCTTCCGCATATGCCCAGGATTATTTAGCACTTCCACGCTGGCCATAAAATCCGTCCTCTCGCCCACTGGCAGCTGCGCTTAATATTTTTCGTACTCTGATTGTACTAGAAAATCAAATGCGTACAACAGGTGGTTCACATTAGTCAAAGACCAGCAGTAAGCGCTGACGTAAACGTGGTAAGGATAAACTTTTGATTGGAAATCTTATAACAATAACAAGTGGCTCCCGAAATAACCGTATTTGATTTGATTATCCAAGAACGAAAATTAAACGACTAGTTTAGATAGACGTTAGTTAGTTAATACAGTTTTCTCCTTTACTTGAATGCTGTCATAGCAATATGGTGTTGCAAAACTTATAGCAAATGGATGGCTATCCATTCAAGTGAGTTTTTAACCTGGTCAGAGTGTACACCAGGTTGCTTAGAAGCTTAGGCGTAATATTCACATAACTTGCATTTTTTTTAATTACTTTATGTATAGGCTAGGCCCCTTAGTAATCTTCACATAGAAGTTCCCTAGCATCGACAAATTCGACAATCTTCACATAGAAGTTCCCTAATATCGAGAAACACGTGTTCCTACCCAATCGCCGTTTATTACGAGGGACACAGAACATTAAGGCCAAGTCAAATGAACACCTGGTTCTTACAAATTTTAAGACAATTAGGATAGTTTCTTTTGAAAGTCCTTTAGAAATAAGCCTTTTTAAACTGAGAAATAATAAAAAATGGTTGAAGGCGTTAAAAAATATTTCGAGTTCATATAATAAAGTTGAGTTGTCAATTAAAATACGAAGCTTATTAACTTGAAGGACGAAGGTCTCAATTTTTTGCCTATATTACCTTTCATTAATTACTTATTAATATAAAAAAACAATACATAAATTATATATTTTATTAAATATATTTAGACCATTAAATATTTTATAAATATATACTTTTCATTTGGTTTAAAGCATTAAAATTAACAAAGAAAAATTAAAAATGAATAATAAATTATATGGCTTCCCCAATCATTTTAATAAAAAAAACAAAGAAAATAATACATTAACAAAAAGTTTACACCATTCACAATTGTATTTTGAAATTGAAAGAAAATTTAATTTACAACTTATTTTAAAGCAAAGTTAAGCAAATTAATCTTTTGATTTTTATAGAAATTAAGTTTCAGGGTATCAATGGAATTAAAAAAATTAAAAATTCTGATAATACTTAGAAAGTTAATAATAAAATTGAATTTGCATTGTGGAAACTTTTACGCAACACAGTTGGAAATGGTGTAGCATAACAAAAAGTGAATGGTTTACAAGTATTATAAGTATATATGTATACTTAATTTAGGTATTAAGTGTAAATAAATGTGATTGTTTCTGTAATATATGTATCTTAGTGCCTTTGACCCCATTCAACCATAAAGAAATATTTTAATTTTCTCGATTATTATAAAAAAAACTAGATGCAATTTCAGACTTCCATTGATCTCGGTTATAGTGAATACATTTTGGTGGTACATCATTAATCCTGTTGCCACTGTTAGCATGAACAAATAAACAAGTAAAGGTTAAGGTTAAAGAAACGTTACCAGTTGCTAGTTAAAAAAACACACCTTCAATGTTGGTTGCCCAGCGGCTCCTATACGTGCTGCTTCTTCTTCACGTCTTTGTAATTCTTCAGTTCGTTGTTGTTGCCTTTTCACACGTTCCGGATCTTTAATGCCTCTAGCTTCATTTTCCTGGCGTCGTTTTTCGGCTGCTTCCAATTGTTGCCTTCTACGGGTTTCCTGCAATATATAGATATGTATGAATGTATATTTTTTTCATTATTGGGAGTGTTTTTTATGTGTTTCTTTTTTTGCTACCGGTGAAGGCATTAAATTGGTCTCCTCTGCTGAATTGCCAAAACATGATGAACATAATCCTCCCATACTGTAGTTTTAAAAAAATGTATTTCAAACCTTAATACTTTCAATTAATAATTAATTAAACAATTTGTTGATTTATTCTGCGATTGACTCATTGTTTTGTTTAAAGCAGCTGCTAATTTTTCTTTTTTTTTTTGCGTAATCAGCTGTTTTCATTTTGCTTTCATTTTAATTATCATTGTGGTTGCCAATGCCTTGAATATTTATAGCGTAAATTAAACACCATCAGTGAGACAAACGATTAATATTGCCATTTTAACATTATACGAATATGGCAACTCCAGAAAACCATAAACGACTGGTATCTCTATAAAGTGCAAAAACCAAAACAAAACTAACAAAAACACTCGTTAAAGATAATATCAAAGAACGGTTTTCATATTTTTCTTTAATCTCTAAATTCGTTTGTTCTCTTGATGTGGTGTTGATGGTTTGGCGGCTAAAAGTTTTTTTTTTGAGTGGAATTGCTTTAAGGAATTAATTGTTTGCTAAAAACAATATTAAATTGTGATTAATAAGTAGTACGCGTGTGAAAAAAACATAATAATTGTGCAAAAATGTCTCATTTGAATGTTCCAGCTGAAGGAAAGGTAAGTAAAGTACGAAAGATTTGTTCTTGTCGGCAAAATGTAGTCTTATTGGAATTAATGCTCTCCCGGATATAAGAAATAATTTTATTTTTCATGGCTTGTGATTAAGCAAAAAACAAAAAATAATCTAAAATTAAATATCCATCCATAAATTAGAATTTATATAATTAGAATATAAATACAAATTAACCATTTAGTTAAGGAAGAGGTCAGTGTGACACTGTTTTTTTTGTTTTTATTTTTCATAGATGTACAACCTTCAAGTGACCTTATTGAATAGAAATACAAAACATGCGAAATTTCTTTAGGGTTCATTTTGTCTCTTAATCCCCCAAAAACGAAATAAAAAAACATTCGTTATAAATTGAATTTTATCAATAAATTTGTTTTCTCGTTATTTATGTATTTGTTTATACAAATACTTTTTTAATTAATTAATACACACCATCGCACATTTTCTTTTTATTTTTACAAAAATGTTTGAACAATTTTAACATGAATTTGATTAAAATTTATTGTTGGCATATGAATTTGATTTCTGCCGGCTAAATACATTAATATTAATATATTAATTAATATTATTAATTAATATTAATATATAATAATAATGTACATTTTTACATAATAACGAGCAAGCAGTTGTCCCAGGTCAGTTCTAGTTTTGGAAGTTGAAAGTGATAACATTTTTGAAGTATTACGTGATAAGACTGAAAATATATAAGTTTTTGATATAATATGTGTACAATATATACATATGTATGTATATAATCGAAACAGTCATTAAATTTTTGTCGAAATTTTATTCCAAAAAAAAAATTGATTTCTGTTTGTTAACCACAATAGCTTCAATGAGTGTTAATCACAAACCAATGCCGTAGTTTGTTTCAATATTATAAAGAATCCGCTAAATCAAGGCTGTTAATAGAATCAGTTTTGCCCTTTCAGTTACTTACTGAGTAGGCCATTAACAACCCGTTTATGGAATTTTGATTTGCCTTAACACATGCTTCCAGGCGTCTCTGATTCATGTGCGTCTGCGCCAGTTGGTTCCACCTTTTGATGACAGAGTTTTTTTGATTTGATCGTACTCTACGACGACTTTCGCTAATCATCGCATCCAATACCAGCCTCGCTAGAGCATCCTCTACCATCCGAACGACATGGTCAAGCTTGCGTAATAGCTGTATGTTAATCTGCTATACAACGTCCATGTCGTTCAGGAGCTAATGCAGCTCATTGTTGGATTGGAAACGGAAATCATCGTCAACTCGAACTGGAGCGAAGACTTTATGTAATTTCTTTAAATTGTTACTTCATTAAGCAGATTGGTGCAGATATCCAGGGAAATGGAATTTTCAAGCTTCTGCTGATTTTGCTTTTTTTATATGTGCTAGTCTTGTATCATAGAACTTTCCAATGATGCATAGCACCATGTAACATTCAAAGTATCTCCATTGTATTAAATTCCATTGATTTAAAAGAATGTTAGTTTGACCAGATAACAAAACATTGTTACAATTTGTTTTGCAAATTTTTTTCCAATACAATACCTTAGCTTCCTTCAATATCCTGACCCTATGGAATAAGAATTTAGAAGTATTGCTGTGCTAGATTGGATTTGTTATTGGTATGGGCATGAACTCATATAAAACACGTACAATCCTGAGAAGTCGTTGTGTTCTTGTAAAGCCTATGCCAAATTGTTGTTTATAGTGTTTTATGGGTGTGCAAGTTGTAAATTCATCTGTATAGTTATACCTTGGATTCTTTTAAATGGATTTTAAAACGTTAGTAGAAATTAAAAACAAGAAATTAAATTTTGTGAAGGTCAACACAGTTATCAAAATAACCAAGTGATTCTTTTTGGTGTAGTTTTAAGATGTATAATTAAATTTTAAATCTTAAAGCTATCATTTATTTGTTTTCATCAAAAAATTTCTTTAATAAACGGTGATCAAACTGGTTGTGTACATAGTTTGCTTTACAATCTTCCCACGCTTTAGCCTAGATTTTCCTCGTAATTTTTTCCAATACACCAAAATTGTCGTATGAATCCATTCTTAGCATCATCATCAGTTCAATATGAATTCATTATCGCATTGTTCTTTAATAATAATCAATCCTTAAATTTCTTGCTTTAATTTATTCTGTAGAGTCACGTTTATAACACAATTTTTTGGCATTTCATTGTTAACAGTATATTATTTTTTACTACCGATATAAAAATGTTTTAAATATATTTTTTATTAACATTAAAAAAAAAATTAAATTAAAAATGTGTGTCACCGTACATAAATTTATTCAAAATTAGTTTTTTTTTTTGAATACGTTTTAAAGAGTTCACTGAACTTTGAATGTTTTTAATTGATGTCGTAGTTAAAAAGTTTAAATTTAAATTAATTCAAACCAAATTAACTATAAAACTCTATGCAGAGTTATTCATAGAAGCAAATATTATTATTTAGAGAAAAAAAACATGAACTTTTAATTGAAATCTATTTATATAAGCATTGGAAATAAATATTATATTATATTTTCAAAAGATTTGAAAAGATTTTACGTGTTAATATTCGTTATTTTAAAGCAAATCGAACTAAATATCAGTAGGTTAGGTTAGGTTAGGTTAGGACGGTATGTAGGTAGTGTCTTAAACCCAACACAGTGATTAAAAAAACTAAATAATAAAAGAACTGACGATATATAAGTAAGAAATAACTTATTCAAAAGTGAAGAAAGAGAAAAGGAAGAAAGCGAGAGAGAGAAAGATAAAATAGAGTCATTTCGCCAGAAATGTTAGCAGAGATTGACAGTCTAAGGCCATTGAAGAAATCTCAATCAACAGTCTTGTGTATTCTCTTTTACAATCTTTGGCAGAAGAATAGAACATTCTCAACGGACCACCACTAACACTGCGGATAGAAGGGGTGCAATGTCCTGTCAAAAAGCTATAAAAACTGTAATAGATTTCACTCGCAATGTAATGTCCTGTCAAAAAGCTATGAAGATGCTAATAAATTCCATTCGCAATATTTAGAAGAGTGGAATATAAATATTTTACAAGGTGTAGTAAAAGAAGTCTATTATTTTTACTGGGATTTGAATAGCCTTTATATCATCATAATGATTATTTATATCATTTATATCGAATATGTGGCATTTTCGACAATTTCTTGATATTTTTAAGCGGTGGTCGATTTTCTCGAAGTCGCCGTAGTCTAGTAGGTAGTGTTTTGGCTTATTAGATGTAAGGCCACGCTTCAAACCTCAGGTCAGACATCACAACGAAATATGAAAAAATATTTCTTCGGCGACTTCCTTTCGGCAGATTTCTGGCAAAAACTCTGAGAGTAAAATTGTAATTGTAAGTAAAATTGCCATGAAAAGTTTCTTAATAATCTGTCGTTCGGAGTCGACTTTAAACTGTAGGTCCCGCCACTCATGTATAAAATTAACACACACAACATGAGTGGTGTGAGAAGCTACGCCGTAATTCTGACTGAAGGGTTGTAATGGCCAATTATGTATGTAAGCTCCCAATATCCCAATTATTCTTTAAAGTTAACGACAGAGAGATATTAATTACTGGTAAACTGCGGACAAAAAAGTAAATTTGTGAGAATCTCCTAATCAAACTGTTGCGCTTTAAACGAGCTACTACAGAAGTGTGTATTCTGTCGTTGGCCTTATAAAATACAATTCTCTTAAAAGCTATTAAAACAGGTGATTGCTCCCTTTAACTGGTTTAATCATCATCTTAATTAATAATTTGACCGCAATAAAAACAGCTTATAGTAGATGACGTCAGCGAGATTTTTTTTTATTCCCGCGGGAAGTTAGAAAGATATTGTGTCAAGCAATATAAGTTTTAAAACAAGCTTCGCTTTGGCAAAAGAAAGAAAAAAAATATTCAAGATAAATATCTGTAAACTTTCCTAGTTTAGTCACTGTCTCTATCGGCTTACGGCGATTAGCCAATGATAGTTTTTGTTCTACTTGCCATAAGTCATTCACTTTTCGTTTCTTGCTTCAGAAATGATCGATTTTATTGTGATCCTCAGCAGTTATTCGTCAATGGAAATTAGTGTCGCAGGGTGTCATTGTGTTCACAAGTGTGTTACCTAAACAACGAGATGTTTCATGTCTCTGGCTTAATTTAAATCGTTTTCAACCAGCGTTTACTTGATATATTACGATTCTGAGTGGTTAAAACATTGCTTACACTGGGATTGAAAGAGATATGTTTTTAATATTTTTCGACATTTGCAAACAATTGTGTATAATATTGTCGAAATTGAATTGACGTTATGGATAATGTTTGTAAATAGAAAATATATTATAAGGACTTTGAACACTTTTATATTATCAATAGCTTGGTTTCGGATTATGCCTTCATCGAGTGAAATCTGTAAAGTAAATTATGTATTTTTTAATAGAATCTCTGCTTGAGTCGTTTATGATCTAAAGGGTCCGCCAAATAACTATTTTTTTTTGAAAATGCTTTAAAAAAAACTACTGAATATTATCTCAAATTTCTTTTTTTATTTGAAAGTACAATCCTTCCGGTTAATAATGGAAAATAATTTCATTCAAATGGCTGGCTATGCAATTTTTTAGCACATTACCGATTGTGTGCAGCTGTATTTCACCAATGGCATCACGAATATTGTCCTTTAAAGCGTCAATTGTCTCTGGCTTGTCGGCGTAACACTTATCTTTGACGGCACCCCACAAATAATAGTCCAACGGGGTCAAATCGAAGCTCCGAGGTGGCCAAACGACATCAGCTCTGCGGCTGATAATGCGATCTTCAAAAACAGGGCGCAAAACATCGAGTGTATCTTCGGTTGTGTGGCACGTAGCGCCGTCCTGTTGAAACCAAATGTTGCCAATATCCTCCTCTTCAATTCTTGTGAACAAAATTTCGTTCAACATGGCCCGATAACGATCGCCATTGACTGTAACGGCCACTCCTTACTCATTTTCGGAGAAAAATGGCCCAATTATGCCTCTGGACCTCTGGACGTCGGCTTTTCAATGTATGCGTGCGGGTTTTCTGTGCCCCAAATGCGACAATTTTGCTTGTTTACATACCCGCCAAGATCAAAATGAGCTTCATCTGAAAAGATGATTTTTTTTTTGCCAAAATCGGCATCTTCTGCAAGTCGATCGCAGGCCCACTTAGCGAAGGGAAAACGCATTGGATATTCATATATTCGTTCAGCGGAAGGATAAAACTAATTATCTGTCAAATCAGACATGAGCTGAGTGTTACCATTCACGAAATAAGCACTAATTGAAAAAAAACGTCAGATGGCCCTCATACTTTATAGGGCAGCCCTATAATGTCTCGTTCAAGCCTAAAGCTCCGATAAACTTCATTATGCTGCTCGGAGTCAACAGTGCCATTTATCTAGCCAACATCTTGTATGCTCTCAAGCCTGTCCTTCTAGAATGCTTTACAGGTTCCAAGAACATGTTCTGATATGTTTCATTCAAAAAATTACGTACTATTGTTCCAATCTTTGAAGAAATCGATCTGTATTAAGAAATCAAAAATCTTTGTAACGACAACTACCATGATTCAACGTGAGTGAGATGCATAGCATGTAATTAAAGATTTATATTTACAACACCTTATATTTTTAATAAATAAATTTTTTTGAGCAAGAAATAAAGAACAAACGCAATGTGTAGAAGCTTTTAGCTTAGCGCAAACATATCGCTTGATTAGATTAATTTTTTATGCAACCTAATAAATGAACATGAGGTTATCAGATATAGTCCGGCGATTCTAATCATTCATTTTTCATACCTTAAGGCATGCACGTAAATGAAATGAGCGAATATTGAACAACAATTTTATTTTCTATGTCATGCTGATAATTACTTCCGATAAGTTTAAACATTTTTAAGTAGGAGTATGTACGAGTATATGTACTTTAATAACTATAATGACAATTAATTTTTGTTGTCTTTTTAAATTTTAACAGCAAAAATATGCTTATGAAATACTGTGATTATTTGTAAAAAGAAATTTTATTTAATAATGTTCGATTTGTTATGAAGTTCTATGGACTTCTGGTTTTGTTTGTAAGTCGACTTTAAATTTGAAATCGATCGTTTTTTAAACGCCATTATCGATTTTATTATTTTAATATCTGACCAATTAAAGACTTCTTGTAATAGACATTGGTTTCATTTTCGAAGTAATAATACAAAAAAGGAAACAATCTAAAATCTCTAATCTTAATTTTATTCTTTTCAAAATTGCATTCTATTTGCCAGAAGAGCCATTTAAAAAACTTATCAATAATTCACTGGCGTCTCTGTACTTAGGTTTTGTCAATGCAGCACATCTTAAAAAAACAAATCATATAATATGTGTATATATGTATATTTCTTTCATAAAATCTTATGTTAAACATATAAATACTATACACAATATAAATATGTATGTTTGCATATATTATAGGGGTCGTTGGAGCTACTCTGCAATAAATTTGTCACAAATATTTATGCTTAGCCAAGATATGTTTATAATTAGTTCTTCTTAAATGATAAGAGTTTTTTTTGTTTTTAATTTAAAATTTAAAAAAAAATGTATTCGTATATAATTTAGTTTTGTTTTTAATTTTATATATGCGTGAATATTTTATCAAAAAGCAGTTGCGCTCTTGACTAGCACAACAGTTATTGCTAACTATTAATTACTTTGAAAATTTTAAACAAATAAATATGTATGGAAACAAATTAATATGTACTACTCATATTCTCTTTATCTCTCTGTCTCCCACTCTCTCTCTCTCTCTCTTTCACTACTTATCTCATTTTGAAACAGTTGTTTAAAGGAATTATTTTATTTTGTTTTATTTTTTAAATTGAAAAATTTTTTAGGTTATGGTTTCAATAGTTTGCAAGCGATCTTTATTAGTTTTTAAAAACGTATATGAATTGTAAAAATGTCCTTTTTTATTAAAATAAAATTTTCGATGTTAAGCTTCTATGTTGGCGTATTGCGGTGGTCTCAGTTAGGTTCCGCAGCTATGATTCATATGAATTTACAATTCTTTTTATTTGGTTTTCAGCTAGTCGTACCTAACGGGAAGAAGGTAATAATGGGTGATTTTTTAAGAGCTATAGGAAAATTAAAAAAAAAACACATAAAATAGTAGTAATAGATAGTACGGTCCATATAATTTAATGTTTGAAGATTATTTCATGCAAATGTTGACCGCGACTGCGCCTCAAATGGTCCATCCGCTTAGTCCAATTTTGGCATACTCTTTCCAACATTTCGGCCGGTATCTCACGAATAAATGCTTCAATGTTGTCTTCCAATGCTTGTCTGTATAGACATGAGCTTTAGCATAGCCCCACAAAAAATAGTCTAAAGCCTTTAAATCGCACGATCTAAGCGGCCAATTGACCGGTCCAGAACGTGAAATAAAATGTTCACCGAACTCGCCTCTCAATAATAATAATTGTTACGCGTGCTGTGTGGCATATGGCACCGTCTTGTTGAAACCATGTCATGCAAGTCAAGCTCCTGCATTTTGGGCAAAAAAAAAGTTGGTAATCATCTCGCGGTAGAGCTCACCATTCACAGTTATGTTACGATTCGCAGCATCTTTGAAGAGGTACGGTCCAATGATGCCACCAGCCCATAAACCGCACCAAACTGTGACTTTTTCTGGATGCATGGTTAGCTTTTGCAATGCTTCTGGCTGATCTTCACTCCAAAATCGACAATTCTGCTTATTTACGTATCTATTGAGCCAAAAATGAGCTTCGTCGCTGAACACAAAATGGAAGAAGCACGCGATGAACTTTCTTAACAGAGCACGCATTTTAATAATTAAATTCCTGGATTTGCAAGCTTTGTTCGTTTGTAAGACGATTCATGGTTAAATTATAGACCAAACTGAAGATGTTTGACAGTGAAACAAAACACGAAACGTGCGTGCGCTGTTTAAACCAGTGTTGCCAAAAAGATAATAGCTAAAAAATCACCCTTTAGTTCGTTACTACCTCACTTGGATTAGAGAAAAAATCTCACTCTGAAACTTCTTAAGTAGTTCCCTATGAGTCAATTAACAGTGTAAACAATCAATTCCACGACTATCGGATCTTCCCTCTGCAATGACTTGACACTCCGTTAGTTAGACAAATACTTTAATATATAGAAGAGCATTTACAATAATAACTACAATGGAGTTTTCCTTAAATAGCGGTCAATGCAAAAAAAAACTTTTCTTACCATGCAGACTCGGAAGAAAGAGATTATTTCGTTCTGTTTAAATAATATAAAAAAACTTCATGATGGGCTTATTCGTTCTGTTGAAGATGTCTGACCTGGGGTTTAAACCGAGGCCTCATGTTTAATAAGCCAACACACTACGTGGAAGAATATGGCTACTTCTAGAGAAGATTTGGATAGTGTTGGGAAAAAACTGAGTTAACTAGAGTTTATTTTTTCTTATTTGTACACTTGTTTCTAGCACCATGTTCAGTTTCTTCTCCATAGATTGCCTTGTTTCCTCATTGCCATGTCATGTTTTTTTGGATTAGAATAAATGACTTAACGCCTGAGAAAATTCTTAAGCTCACTCACTTTGGCTTATGTTTGTTATCTCAGGCAATAAATACTCATCAAAATATCTCAGTTTCTGTCATGTTTCCTGTACCGAAAACTGAGCACATACATGAAGAAGTGAAGATTTGCAAAAATTGAGAAGATATATGTAGATTGCAACACTGCAAGAGTACAGTTGTACTAATGAATTGATTCTAGATTTTTTTTTTTGTAAAACCAGCACTCAGGGGATGGCCCCTACTCATGCAGTGCATTGTGCAGGTTTAGGAAAATAGGTTATAGGAAGGTGGAAAGAGGGAGTATTGTTTGTGGACATTTGATTTCAACTCAAGAGGCGAACGGCAAGGAAACGAGTTGCTGCTAGGTGACTATATAATGGCCAGTGCTATACCTTCACCGTTAGGCAGTCTACAGCAATCGTCCCCAAGAAGATTCTAGATTTCAATCGAACTTCAGTTTATTCTTGTCGAAAAGAGAATATTGAAGAACGAAATTATAAAATTTCAATTGTCAGTTGTCATTTATAATAACAAATGGGAACTCAATAGTTATGCGACTACTGTTCATAACCTACCTCTAAGGAATCGCCCGAAAACGTAAAACAAGACGATTAATGGCATTTGCATCACTGTAAAGCATTTATTGTTTTTTTCACTCAACTCACTACATTTGGTGGCCCCTGAAACTTTCTATTTTAATTTCTTATCGTTTTTGTTTTAGGGAACATGGGGCATCATAAAGCCCATCTTTCCATCTTCAAATTATTTCCTTTGCTGTGTTTCAGTTCCATTCATCATGTTTTTCCCAGCTACTGCAGCAAGTGCAAATTTATTAATTTAATTAATTTATTAATTCCGATTTAAAAAATTCAAAATGGCGGATCCTTATCAATTATTTTGTTTTAATCAAAATAGCAAGATTTTATCAAATATTTTCATAACTCAGTCATAAAATAACCGTTTATCGAGCCTTTGCAGATAAATAAGGAACTATAGTTTTGAATTTTTAAAATCTGAATAAAGATCTGTAATCAGAGACCTCAAAAGCACCCGAGTAACAATTTTCACGTAAATCTGATTAATTTTTATAAACCTCGACCGCCATATTGGAACTGCCATTTTGAATTTTTTATATCTGAATGAAGATCCGTAATCAGCGACTCCAAAAACCCCTGAGTAACAATTTTCAAGTAAATCTGATTAATTTTTAAGGACCTCCGTAATGTGTTTCTTTTTCTCTTGCACCCCTTGATATAAACCCACTCCGTACTTTAAGGATTCATGCAAACAATTTGGCTTTGGGCTCATTTTAAAGATCAAAGATCAATTGTCAATTTCTGACGATAGCGATGGTTTTAGCACGTCAGTGTTTAGCTCTACAATGTTTCAAAAATGCCCAAAAACGCTATTTTTAGGGGTTTCAATCCTTTTTCTCGAAAACCTGACGTGATGGAAAGTTTTTGAAATGCCTTCGAAAACACCTGGAGCAATATTATTTGCAGAACCCATACAGGGCTGTGTAGTTTTTTTGCTCTTTTCTAATCACTTTTACAGTCTTCTCGAAATTGAAAAGAGATTTAAAAAGACGGACATTTTAAACATTTACCAAGATAACGATGGATTGGAAAATCTATATCGAGGATTATTTCTCAGGAATATTATTCTGTAGAGGACATACCAAGCGCAGATTGTAACGACTTATTTGAATAAAAGACGTAATAAACGGCGTAGAAAACTATTTAGAATTACCTTAATAATCGTGGCTCTTTTCATTATTGTTTTATCTAAATTAAAATTTAATTAAATTAAGTAATTTTAAATAGCTAAGAGCTATTTTCTAAAATTATTTGGAATTTAATTCTACCATTGTAAATGTGAGAACGAAATGAGTCTTTAATTTCAGAATGCATTCTTTTAAATTTTACGGTATTTATTATCATTTTAGTATTGAGACAACAATACCACCACTAACAGCAATCATATCGCAAAAAATATTGTTTTAAATTAAAACAAACATTATCTTTCAGTGATTTTTCAACTGCCAGTACTTCATAAGAGCTCCTACGGTCGCGTAGTTATTAACAATTAGTTTAAATAAATTAATTTAAATTTCTAAAATATTTTCGTTACACATTTTACTCGTATATTCTCGTAAATGAAATAATAAATTTGCATTAGTTTTCAATTAATTATTAAGAATAGTATTCATATTCATCATTCATAGTTCAAACGCGAATGTATAGTTGTCTCTACATTGAAGCCTAAACAATAATAATTGACAACAACAAAAAAATAAATAAATAATATTCAAGAGCTTTTGACACAATAGTTTTAAAATTTAATTTTTAAAGTGTTTTTTTTTTTTGTTTTTGTGTTCAGAATTTCATAAAAGAAGTGCAAAAGTTTGTTCTGAACTTATCAAACTTTCTTCAACAACAACAATATTTATTTACAACATTTTATAGTTTTTCTTAAATGTGTTACTTTTTTGGGTGCTTATAACTAAACAGTGAAGCCAGCAATTTTATCTTAAAGGAAGTATACGTTCTATAGCTGCAAAATGAGTCGCCCCATTGATATACTTTTAGGTCGAGTAAGTACATTCTGTTGTTAATGCAAGTTTGTTTCAATTAAATATGAAAATATTGTTGTATGTAGTCTTCTAAAGGGTCCGCCAAAAAACTTTTTTTTTTGAAAATGCTTTAAAAAAAAACTACTGAATATTTTCTCAAATTTCTTTTTTCATTTGAAAGTATAATCCTTCCGGTTTATAATGGAAAATAATTTCATTCAAATGGCTGCCTCGGCTGGCCATGCAGTAGCCTACACGATCGGTCCAATTTTTAAGCACATTATCGATTGTGTATTTCACCAATGGCTTCAGGAATATTGTCCTTTAAAGCGTCAATTGTCTCTGGCTTGTCGCTGTAACACTTATCTTTGACGGCACCCCACAAATAATAGTCCAACGGTGTCAAATCGCAGCTCCGAGGTGGCCAAACGACATCAGCTCTACGGCTGATAATGCTATCTTCAAAAACAGGGCGCAAAACATCGAGTGTAGCTGCGGCTGTGTGGCACGTAGCGCCAACTAAATGTTGCCAATATCCTACTCTTCAATTTTTGTGAACAAAAATTCGTTCAACATGGCCCGATAACGATCGCCATTGACTGTAATGGACACTCATTGCTCATTTTCGAAGAAAAATGGCCCAATTATGCCTTTGGACCAAAATCCGCACCAAACAGTGACTCGTTTTGGGTGCGTCGGCTTTTCAATGTATGCGTGCGGGTTTTTTGTGCCCCAAATGCGACAATTTTGCTTGTTTACATACCCGCCAAGATCAAAATGAGCTTCATTTGAAAAGATGATTTTTTTCCCCAAATCGGCATCTTCTGGTGTAGGCTACTGCATGGCCAGCCGAGGCCGCCATTTGAATGAAATTATTTTCCATTATTAACCGGAAGGATTGTACTTTTAAATGAAAAAAGAAATTTGAGAAAATATTCCGTAGTTTTTTTTTTAAAGCATTTTCAAAAAAAAAAAGTTATTTGGCGGACCCTTTAGATGTTTATAGATTATTCGTCTATGTAGTGTAATAGACCAATGCCTCTGGTAAAAATCGAATTATCATTCTCAACAGTGAGAGCCTAGTATAATATCCATGGAATTATCGTGTCATAATTTAAATAATTTATTTATTTTACGAACTTTACAAATTCGATACCTAACAGCATGTGGGAACAAACATGCAACAGGTACAATAAAATGTCATTAAGCGTCCTCTAAATAACTCTTTAACTACTTTTTTACATGAGGACTATGTTGAACATGCTTTATAACCTGATACATACATACATGCATGATGATTGTTCATTATAACCCTTCAGCCAGGATTACGACCTAGCTTCTTACACCACTTTTGTAGTGTGTGTTAATTTTATACATGAGTGGCGCGGGATCTACGGTTTAAAGTCATTTCCGAACAACGAATTTTTGAGAAACTTTTTCATGGCAAGCTTTATTTACTCTTATTAGAGTTTTTTTTTTTCAAAAATCCGCTGAGAGGGTGTCGCCGCAGAAATATTTTTCAAATTTCCTTTTGTTGGAGATGTTTGACCTGGTAGAACTGAAATTTATTTATTTATTTTATTAATTACAATAGAATTACAAATTATATTTTAATTATATACGAGCTGAGTAACTTTGACCATGTGCTCGGTGTAGTGTCACAGACCAGAGCCTCTGGCGGGAATCTAACTCACGACCCTCACGCTAATAGTCTAGCACACTACCCACTAGACTACCTGGGCACCCAGAACTGAAATTTATATTCATTGCTCCTATTAGAATTACTTTTTGTAGACCAACCGATTGCAGCCATTCATTTATGAACTTAAATACAGCTGCTTGCAGTGTCTTTAGTTTTTATTGTAATCTCTCAAATGTGGAATTTTTGTATTGGCGTGGTCTAGTAGGTAGTGTATTAGCTTATTAGGAAAAGCCAGGGTTCGAGCCCCAGGCCAGACATCAAAATAAAATACAAAAAGTATTTCTTTTTGTATTTATTTCCTCTCGGCAGATTTCTGGCAAAAACTCTGAGAGTAACTAAAAATTGCCATGAGAAGTTTCTAAAAAAATCTGTCGTTTTGAGTCGACTTTAAACTGTAGGTCCCACCACTCATGCATAAAATTAACACACACAACATAAGTGGTGTGAGAAACTAGGTCGTAGTCCTGATTGAAGGGTTGCTATGACCAATTATGTATGTATGTATGCATATTCAAAAAATGTAAACCTCTCAATGTACTCGGCGTAGTTTAATGGGTAGTGTTTTGGCTCTGAGTTCCATCCTCAGCGCAGAAGAATAGAAATAAAGGTAAAATATTTAGCAGTCTTCCACTAGTAGCTTTGAGAGCAACTCATTGGCTTGAATAAGTTTCTCAATTTTGTTATTCAAAGTCAACACGCATGAAAAAAAGTGGTAACCTTGACTAAAGAGTTATAATTTGTGACCTCAAATACAACCTTCACAGTTTTTTTTCTTATCTCCATTATTTCTTAGATTAATTTAGTTAGGGGAAGAGGTAAAAGTCAGCGTTTCTTTTGGTTCAGGCTGTGACATGATTATAAAATTGTATTTGACCATAAAATCTATCATAGACTGCATTGAGTAGGCAATTACATTCCATAACTATGATCCAAAGTCAAGGTTTCTCGAAGAAGCTTTAAAGCTAATGCTGCTTATGCCTCGCTAATGGAAGAATATATTGATTAAACCAGCGAAGTTGATTTATCGATTTTGAATTTTCTGAGACACCTTGTACTTATGATCTGTCGCCACTTGTGAATTTTATTAGGAAATCAGGATTATTATTTACTTTGTTTAACAATTCTTGAGGAGATAATCCAGCTAAACGAGTATATCTGAAACTGTAAGATATGCTCGCGACAAGAGTACCCAACCAATATGGGCTAAGAATAGAGAAAGAGAGAAAATCTATCCTAAGGATATGAAAAATATTACCTTCTGTTGTGTGTACTAGTTAAATAAAATTTATTTACCGACTATCCAGTTTTTCTATTAGTCAAGGGTAATCACTAATGAAAATTGCATTTAAAAAATTTATAAAAATTTTTATTGGCTAAAACCTTTTTTTTTAATCTGAAATATTTATGTTTATTAGCTATGAAATTATATTGGTTTATTGTTATCTTGCGTTACGTATTGTGATTGTTTTTATTATATTTTTTTTAAAACTTCTATTATTATTAAAAAATAAAAAAAAATAAAATTATTTCATTAGATTCTCCACTTAAAAAAATGTATAAAATCGATAAACAGTAATAAATCGATTATTTCCTTAGTAATACCAAAATAATACCAATGATAATAATGACCTTTATGAAGATCATTTCAAATTTAAATTGCGTTGCAATTCCCCTCTGTGCTATTCATTCACTATTATTAAGTGGTAGCGAAAGATATCAGTGATCATTGCATTACATCAGCTTTTAGCAGCGATAATGTAATGCAATGCGAATGGCATTAAATGTAATTAGGTATTCTGATCCCATAATAAAAATGTAACTGATAACACAAAAAGTGTTTTGGAAAAATTATAAAATCGTGTCCTATATATAACCTTTCATTCAAGTCTGTTTATTATTATTTGGTAGTATTTTAAAAGGTATTAAATTTTTAAATAAAATAATGTATTGAAGAGAATATTTAGAATTTTAATATAAATCTGTCAAGACATGATTTATTTTTATTTTATTAATTGAATAGTAATGTTTAAAGATGAAAAACTCTGGAGTATATGTTGAAAGTCAAAATTACACACAGTTACTAAAGTATACATACGGTTAACAAATTTCAGAAATTTATTAACCAATCCGTTTTCGTTCAAAATCTTTATAGTTTCCTCGATTTTAAGACGGTATTTTGCATTGATTAAAAAATTTCTGAAATTGAACTGAATTGTGACCCTGCACAGGCCCACAAAAGTATACATCCGATTAACAAATTTCACAAATTTCTGAACCAATGCAAAAGACCGTCTTAAAATCGAAGAAAGATGTCAGACAATTATAAAGATTTTCATCCTAAACGGATTGGTTAAAAAATTTCTGAAATTTGTTAACCGTATGTATACTTTTGTGGCTGAGTGTAATTTGATTGAAAAAATATGTAAATTATACATGCAATAAAAATGTTTTTTCAAATCTCAAACAATTCTTTCTTATAAAACTTGTTGCTATAGACCCATAATTGTATTAACTGGAGCACTATTTTCAATATACGAGTATAACCTCAAAATAAAATTCATGTTTGATACTTATGACTCATTTTTATAATCTTTTTTTATGACATTTTATTACCAATAGTTTTACTTTTTTTAATACAACAATTTACTACAATAACAAAACCATTTTGGCAATATTCATGTTCAAGGTTATTTCGATCAGTAATTTGATGATTACTATTGTCATTTGAACACTGGAGGTGGGTGTCTAATAGACCACAAAGTTTTTTTCTGTTTTCGCGGTAAAGCATGTGTATTTAATTATATTTGTTGTTGTATGTTATTTTCCTGTTGTGTATTATTTAAATAATAAATCTCAAATGAAAATATTTACGATTCTTTTAAAAATTAAATTTATGCAAATTTTTATTGGCAATATAATAAAACATTTGCTTGTCTTATTATTTTTTCTTTTTTATTTTATGTGTCAACGCTTGATATACATACATATCTGCCAGCATATTTGCAAAAATTTAGATTACTTGACCCCACATACAGCATTGATTGAATAGCTTTTAAAGTACTTTTTTTTAAAAGCCACTACTTAAGATGCTGTTCAGGTAGATAAACTTACATATACGGATAGTATAACAGTCATTGAACTTGTGCTAAAGAATAGCGCACCTAAAGTGTGTACGAGATCAACATAAAAAAATAAAATTTTTTAAAATTTTTATAAAGCCATATGCTCGCTAATCTCCCGGTGTAATAAAACCTTATTTATTTATAGAGAAAATGAATTTCAGTTTAACAAAATTAAACAAAAAACGAATCCATAAACTTTGTAACTGAGCTCTTACAAATATTCATGTTTAACCCTTTGCGACCGTATGTCTGCTCTTAGCCACCAAAGCTTTATTACCGATGTAGTCGTATGTCTGCTCTCAATCGATAAGCTTTCGAAATTCGTTGAAATCGAATGATATTTTATAAGTTGTGCTTAACTTAGATTTGGCGATTTCGCTTCTTAAAATATTTCAAAATAATACTCTAATAAAATGCCAAAAAGAAATTTACTGAAAGAAGTGTTCCGTGAACTTGAAAGTAGCGATGACGAATTTTATTTTGACTCTTTCAACACTGACTTTGATAAAGAAAGTGATAACATTTGTTCTGAAAATATTTCCAGTAGTGATTCTGATAGTGGCGTAGTAGGGAAAAATTAATTCCGACCAGCATGACACTCATATATAGAATTAATACGGTCACAAAGGGTTAAAATACATTACAATTTTTGACTTGCTTTATAGGCATTTTCAATAGAATAATAGGTCGCTGTAGTCTAATAGACAGTGTGGGGCACAGATATTCCCCTTTTCTGCAGATTATGTGTAAGTTGTGCGAAATATTTTGTGCCTCTCCTAGGAAATTTTGAACCTCAAGCTCTGTTCTATATACTAGGGATTTATTACTCGTCAGTATACTAGTTTGATTTCGTTTTGTTTTCAAATATTACCAGGCCTTGGAAAGACAATTTGTAGTCGCCGTAGTCAAATAGTAGAGCAGTGTGTTGGTTTGTTAGACATAAGGCCACAGTTTAAACCCTGCCTCCGACATCTTGAAAGAAGCGAAATGTGACGATTTCCTCTCCAACAGACTTCTGGCAAAAACTCTGAGAGTAAATTAAAATTGCCATGAAAAGCTTCTTTATAAATTTTAGACTGTAGGTCCCACCACTCAAGTATAAAATTAATAAACACAACATATGTAACTGGTGTGAGAAGCTAGATCGTAATCCTGATTGAAAGATTGTAAAGACCAATTATGTATGTAAGACGTCCTATTCACCTTTCACTCTTTTAAGGAACTTGATTTCTTATGCTTCTATTGGCATTTGAAATCTTTTACTTTCAAAATTATTTAACACAGTAATATATTGTTGCTTGGTCAAAAGTATTTAGTGAATACATAAGAATCATATCAAAGTTTCCAGATCTTTACATTGTTCATTATCTACTTGAGTGCTTCACAATTGTTTTTACAAATATTCATTTTTAAATTAAAAGCCTGCATAAGAGCCTAATTGTGTGGCCCACAATTGCTCAACCTTTGATAAAAACTGCCTAGTTCTGTGCGAAAGCTAGCTTCAGATGGTGGGTAAGCAACTCTTAATATATGATACCCACACACTTCCTGATCGTCTATTCTGGATTGTCCATACTTTGCAATTTATTATCACAATTCGCCCAAAACTCTTGTAGCTTAACGTTGTTGAAAATTGTTTGATTTCTTATTGAAATTCACCAGCTATTTACAAAATTCAGTGAAATTCGATTCATTATGATTTTCTATGTGTGAGAACCATAAACATCTTCTTGTATTCATTCCATAGGGTTAAAGTGGTTTCAAATGGTTTATTGTGCTTTGTTTAACTTTTCATAGAATCGAAACAGTGTCGACAATATCGGCATTATCGATAATTGACTTCTAAATGTCAAAATAGAATTGGCGAAAGTAAGATTCAACAATATTGGTTGTCACAATTATCGTTACCATTAACACTTTACATTTTCCGCTGTCTATTTTTGTGTTTTTTGACTTTATTACTTTAAGGGCCATTATTATAACTTGCCATCAAAGTTGGGTTTAGTTAAAGGTAACTTTAGCTAAAGTGAACTTTAAAGTCACCTTTAACTTCTTTTTGTTATTGTAACCTATAGATAAAATAAAGTTCACTTTTTCAAAAATATGGCAGTGGCGGAGCAATGTCGATAACACTGCGCAATTAAACAAGTTTTTTTTTTAAACGCAGTGGCAACGAAGGGCTCATTTTTTGTTGTATTTGCTCCCTTTGTTTATATTTAAAGTTGCCATATTGAAAATAGTATACAATATGGCAAGTTTAAATATAAACTTTAAAAGTAGGATGATCCTCTCTTTATCTTAACGCTCTTTTCTACATTACTGTACACTTATAATAATGAAAAACAATTTATCTGCCCGTTAAAATCCCCCTTTTAGTTAACGACAAGGTGTAATAATGGCCCTAAAAATGTCAAATATGGCATAAATTACCATATAAAGAACGCAAGTTGTGGAATTTCTAAACTTTTGCAGAATAATATCATTTTAAACTTACCTACACGAACTATACATTAATAAGCGATTCATTGAAAAAAATTAATGAAGTTCTTGGTCTGAACTAAAAGAAAAATTTCTAACTTGGAGCCATACAATCAAGTTACGTTCTTACTTATGAGTAGTTTGCTAAATAGTTACTATGTTTCAAGGTTTTATATTTTACGCACATTAGGTAGGTAGAAGTGGCTGTCTCCTAGATGGAGTCATGAGCGGACACACTTAGGCCGCACACAGGGCCCATTTTGATATCACAGTTCCTCATTTCCCCTATTCCAGGAACCATTTGGGGCTTCCGATGAAGCGACTCAGGCTGCCAATATCCATACATGACAGTTTATCCATATCCTCCATGTAGTAGGCACCCAAGTACCTCTTTCCCCTCCGACTAAGTGCCGGACATGTGCACAATAGGTGAAGAATAGTCTCATCTTCCTGTTCATCTCCACAGCTTCTGCAGAAATCATTTGCAAGGTGTCTAAGACCAATACGCCTCGCATGCGCTCCTATAATGCAATGCCCCGTAATAACCCCAATAACAGTGCTGAGCCTACTTCTTTGGAGTTTAAGCAGAGTCGCCGTGCGCCTCCTATCAAGCCTTGGCCAGATCTTTTGCGCCGCTCTGCCCTTATCCGAGACCGACCAAGACGAGATCTACGGTTGCATTGTCAATTATAAGTTTGCAGGTCCCCAAAGGGATCCCCAGCGTAGAGAATTCATCAGAGATTTATGCACATTATTTTTTCAAATAAAATATAAGCAGAAAATGTATTTAAATGCTTCTAGATTTTTGAGGAAGTCCGGCTTTACTTTTTGTACCGCCATAAAATGTTGACTGTAATTGAATATTTCATCGTCAAATGAAGAATTTCCAGAAATTGTTCTTCTAAAAAATAAATTTCTTAGTGCATTGCGTTTTAATAATTCCTGACTTTTGAATTGAATATTGATTGCATTTTACTGTAGTCACTTTATTTGATATTGTCTAAGGTCTTGGTCAAATTACAACGATACAAGTGTATCATGGTTCAATAATAAAAATATTGAATAATAAAAAAAATTATATATTTTGTTATATACACAATAAAAGTATTTTCTAACTGAATTGTGGTTTTATATTGAAGAGAATAACCACAATTCAAGCACTTTTTAAACTGCTTTAAATCTAAAACAGTCAATAATATAATAAAAACCGTTTAAAAGCTAAGCTCTAGCGTCTTAACAACTCAACATTTTAAAATTCTTTTCTGGTTTGACTCAATAAAGTGTTAAAAATATAGGAAATTAAAGGAAGAAATTGTTAAAAAACCAATAATAAAACAAAAAAAGGGAATGTTAGGTTAGGTTAGAGGATGTGTACTTGTCAATTATGACAAGTACAGTACCCGGACCTCGAACTGATCCATTGTACAACGTGCTTAAAGAGGGAAGTGATTAAAAAGGAGAGGATGTAGGAAAGGGGAGAATGGAAAGCGGAGGAATTACACAGACCAGACACAACAAAAAGGGAGAGCGCGACTACACTGATGAAGCCCTAGCACCACTCAACCAGCCCAAGCCACTAATGAATCTGTCGAGAGCCTTGATGTCGGCTCTCGACACAGAATTCAAACTCTCAAAGAAGGCCCTGCCAAGGGTATTCAACCTACCAAGGGCTGGGCAGTTACAGAGGAGGTATTCGATAGACTCCAACTCCTCCTCATCGCAACATGCCTTGCAAAAGTCCGGCTGGGATCTGCTCCAGATCCCCATCATCGACCTAATCTCGCATTGCCCCGTGATAAAATCGACAACATTAAGCTGGCCTTATACAAGCCCAGCAGCCAACCTGTTCTCCTACTGTCTACAGCAGGCCATAGACATCTAGAGACAAAACAACCCGATCCGTTCCCCCCACGCCTCTGCTCTTTCTCCCTGACCCATCCATTGATGAGGCCGTATAGGTGACAGAAAGCGAACCTAACCTAGCGAGGGCATCCGCCGTCTCATTGCCCAGTAACGAGCCGTGATTTGCACCAGAAAAAAAGAAAAAGGGAATATATTTTTTAAAATTAAAAAGAATTAAATATTTTACATGCATAAACCTTTTTAAATATTATTTTAAGCTTCTGCTTCTATTCACTTGTTACATATTAATTTCATTTTTAGCGGTTGAATTTTGTTTCTTTTTGAAGTTCATAGCTTTTGAACGTGAATTCGTGACGGTGCGTGCTTAAGTAATTTGGTTATGCCATTTCTTAACAATTGTAAACATTATTTAATGCTTAATTTACTATAATACTATTTGTTTATTATGCAATCAAATGTAAATATACACTGAGCGCCATAAGTGAGTCAACACTTTTGTTCATAAGTATAAAACAGTTTTGTTCTTAAGTATATAAAAAGTTCCTTTATCATGAATTGTTGTTTTTGTTTTAATATTTTATAAGTCATAGATAAACGTTTTTATTTTTGGAAATTTATTCGACTATTCTTATTTACTTATCTCGGTATTCTAAGAAAATGAATTATTTCAGTGGTGTTTACTCACTTTTGGCGCTTACTGTATGTATTATACAGTGTTTAACATTAAGAAAAATAAATAAATTGCAATTGGTCAAATACTATTTTCATTAAAATTTAAAGAACTATCATGTAGACCGCTACTCGGGTTCTGCTTTAGGCGAGAACAATTGAGGGAAGATAGGTGGCGTAAAACAAATAAGATTTTGTAAAATAATTGAAATAGGATTGATTATGTGTAAGTTGTACACAATATTTTGTACCTCTGATATGAAATTTAGAACCGGACTTTTTTTATTGGTCCTAGGAAGTTATCGCCCGTCAGGATAGCACGTGGGTTTCGTTTGGTTTTCGAAGATTACCAGATTTTGGAAAGACAATTTCTTAAACTCAAACGTTCTTGATAGCTGTTTCGTTAGCAAATAAACTAAACATTGCATAAAAATCCATTTGAAATAAAATTCTAAAGCTTTAATAGACTTTAATAGAATTTACCAAACCTTAATTTCTGTACTGAAAGATGCCTAGTGTTAATAAACAAATCGCGATGCCACAGCAATGGTCAGAAAATGTTTGTTACTTGTTTAGTGAAATCGGCAGAAGTTCATTTACGAATCTATATATTAAGACTGCCCACGATTGGCTAGATTTGGGATATGTAGGGTGCCCTCATTGATTATAACTCACTTGATAATCTACGAGATTTGTTGGTAGGGTCTTCTAAAGTGTCCGCCAAATAACTTTTTTTTTGAAAATGCTTTAAAAAAAATACTGAATATTTTCTCAAATTTCTTTTTTTATTTGAAAGTACAATCCTTCCGATTATGGCTGCCTCGGCTGGCCATGCAGTATCCTACACGATCGGTCCAATTTTTAAGCACATTATCGATTGTGTGCAGCTGTATTTCGCCAATGGCTTCACGAATATTGTCCTTTAAAGCGTCAATTGTCTCTGGCTTATCGGTGTAACGCTTATCTTTGACGGCACCAGACAAATAATAGTCCAACGGTGTCAAATCGCAGCTCCAAAGTGGCCAAACGACATCAGCTCTGCGGCTGATAATGCGATCTTCAAAAACAGGGCGCAAAACATCAAGTGTAGCTTCGGCTGTGTGGCACGTAGCGGCGTCCTGTTGAAACCAAATGTTGCCAATATCCTACTCTTCAATTTTTGTGAACAAAAATTCATTCAACATGGCCCGATAACGATCGCCATTGACTGTAACGGCCACTCCTTGCTCATTTTCGAAGAAAAATGGCCCAATTATGCCTCTGGACCAAAATCCGCACCGAGCAGTGACTCGTTTTGGATGCGTCGGCTTTTCAATGTATGCGTGCGGGTTTTCTGTGCCACAAATGCGACAATTTTGCTTGTTTACATACCCGCCATGTAAGTCGATCGCAGGCCCACTTAGCGAAGCGAAAACGCATTGGATGGTCAATTGGCTTCAACTCCTGAACTAATTCGACTTTGTATGGCGTCATATCAAGATCTTTAAGCAAAATTCGTCTCAATGATGTCTCCGAAATGTTCAATTGTTAAGAACGGCGGTGAATTGATGTTGATTGCGCTTCACGCACACTTTCTGCCACAGCAGCAATATTCTCGGGTGTACGCACTGTTTTTGGCTTTTCACGCTTTGGTTTATCGATGTGGATGCCAGTTTCTTTCACTTTTTTCACAAGATAACGAACATACGGAGCTGACGGTGCTTCTCTTCTTCCAACATCCGTACGCAATTTTCGCACACATTCTGCAACATTACCATGATTTTCAACGTAATGTCGCAATATTTCCCAGCGTTGTTCAAGCGTATACACAACCATATTCGTTCAGCGGAAGGATAAAACTAATTTTCTGTCAAATCAGACATGAGCTAAGTGTTAGCATTCACGAAATAAGCACTAGTTGAAAAAAAAACGTTAGATGGTGGACCCGATACATATATCCACTTTATATTCCTGACCTTACAGATTTTTTTTGGCAAAAGTGGTCTCGAAAAAAGCGTGTAAAAATCGATTTCCTTAGTGTTTTAATAACACGACCGAGTATATCTAACAGAAGATAAAATTAACATATAAAATAAGTTATATTTGTATGTATGTATAGTGTTGGCTTGTTAGACGTGAGGCCACGGTTCAAACCCCAGGTCAAATATCTCGAACAAAACGAAATGTGAAAAAATATTTCTTCGGCTACTGGCTCTGAACAGATTTCTGGCAAAAACTCTGAGAGTAAATAAAATTGCCGTGAAAGATTGCTTAAAAAATCTCTCGTTCAGAGTCGCTTTTAAACTGTGGGCTCCGCTAATTATGGATAATATAACACACACAACATAAGTACATACATAATTGGCCATTACAATCTTTCTGTCAGGATTATAGCCTAGCTTCTCACATCACTCATGTTGTGTGCGTTAATTTTATGCGTGAGTGGCGGGACCTACAGTTTAACGTCGACTCCGAACGTCAGATTTTTGAGGAACTTTTCCATGGCAGGTTTATTTACTCTCAGAGTTTTTGTCAGAAATCTGCTGATAGGAAATCGTCGAAGAAATATTTTTTTTTTTTTATATTTCGTTTTGATGCCTGACCTGGGATACGAACCCGGGCTTTAACTCTAATAAGCCAACACACTACCTATTAGACTACGCGACTTCGACATAAGTGGTGTGAGAAACTAGGTTGTAATCCAGTTATGTATGTATGTATGCATTTTCAAAGCCCGCAATCATTATCCTTACAATGTCAGTACTATGTTCGAAATAATTTTTTTCCTTAAGATCGTGTAAAATTACAAAATATATATTTTCAGTTTAATTTTACAATTTTAAGTTTACGCTGAAAGCGACGAAAGCTCATATTGAAATGGAAAACATTTTAATTTTTTAATTTAAGACACTTGCTATTGATTTTCTTCTCAGTGTATTTTAATTTAGTGTGTCGTAATGCATATTGCATGTTAATGACTTGCAATTTCAATTACAGCTAACGATGAATAAAATAATTTGCATTGTACGCAATTTAACCTTTTAACGTCTATTATATTCATTACATTAATTTTTATTACATATTACATTACAGATAGAATACTATTTCGTTTGTAAGAGTATGTAATATACGAGTATGTAAGGATTTTTAATATCATAATTAAATTTCTTGATCTTTATCTATCATAAAATGTTTAATACTTAATAGTTGTATTACAATGAATTGAATAAAGTTTTTCACATTTTTCACTGTAGTTTTGAAACTCCTCTATACTGGGCATATGGACAAAAAAATGCTGCGTATTAAACAAAGACTTTTCTTCCGATATATCATCAGTTTCTTGTTTGTTTTCATTCTCATCATCAGTATGTTCTGCTTCTGGTCCTATGTGTGGTTGAATATGTTTTCGAATAGATTTTTGCATGCCCCAAATGAATGGTGAACTCTTGCATATTAACATTTTAATGCAAGAACCTTGACCCTCTTCCGTTTCATAGCCTGCTATCATATCGGTAAGCTTATCAGCTAAATTTGTATGTGTGGCATCCTTTAGAATGCGTTTCAGTTTGTTGGAAGGATTTTGTAGAAACCAATCTATTGTAGTAGGATCTTCTGCGGATCGTGGTTGATGATCATTATTGGGTTCATATTTTTCTTCAGGACCAGTTTCAGCATTGTCGCCTGCATAATTATCGCTGTTGGCAGTCGGAGTAGATGTAGGATTTCTGTTGAAAAAACGCCCGCCATCTACAACTGTAACCACAGGTTTGGGTTTTGTGGTACCCATTATAGTATTACCGATCTGGAAAATAAAACAAACAAAAATGTTTGTTTTTGAATCAAAATCTGTTTTTATATATGAATTCAACACTTACAGCTGATGCAATCATTATTAAAGCATTTATAGCTAAAGCACCCAATTTTGCGGCATCAAAGCCGACCATGCGTAGCATGCTGGTTATTAAATTCGGGGTACCAAAATTTACCCCCGCCACATCTTTAGATGCTCCTTCTGACTGTTGTTGTTGTAGATTTCCTTTTGTCTCTAAATTCTTTGCATCATCTGCGCTGGTTGTTTGTAGCGGTGAAAATTGTAAACCCTTTTGTATTAAAGAAAATAAGTCAGGCTTATTTTTATTGCTATTGGTATTCGAAAAAGCTTTTGCCACTAAATTAGCCACATCAGCAGCCGTGTTAATACCTTTAAAATTGAATTTATTTTTTGAATTTAATTTAAATTGGTTTTATTTCACACTTCTTTTTCTTACCAAACATTTGTCCCGCCACCTTTAAGCCATCATTCAAATTATCCATAACCCCACGTTTTGTAATAATTTTAGCTTGACTTCCTTTTAGGATTAATAAACAACAAATAACACTGCCTATGAAAACTTTAAAACAAATCATGGTTTCCCCGTCAATAGTACGTCTTACGTCTTACTTTTAACGTTAAATTTTCTACTAAAAGTGGGTTTGGAAAATTTTATATTATGGCGCCTTTGCATGGCTTCATTAAAAATGTTTGTCACTTGAGTGAATTTTGTTCATGGTTTTTAACTTCTTTAATTTTCTCTTACAACATTGTCTTTTCACCCACAAAAGAAGAAAAAAAAATAGAGATGGTTTGCTTATTTTTAATACAAGACTTTGTCTATAATTTAATAATATTTTTAGTTGGGTATACTTCCCCTTTTTAATGATTAAATATTAATTGAAAATAACATATATTTTTTTCCCCCCAGTGAGTTGCTATATGTGACAATGATTACAATTTTACTTATTTTGCCATAAATCCATGGAATTCATTAAAATTTTCTTTTATATTTTAGGTACGTGGCCACCAAAGAGCACCCTCAGATTCCAAAGAATTTCATGAATTGACTAAACGTGATGCTTTAAGGCTTTTGGAAAATGATTTGGATCGATTATTGCAAACGGCTGAGCCCGATAATCGTGCCGGTGCACAACAGGAAATGGGTCGTTTTGCTGATTTGTTTGGCCGTTTCCTGCAAGAAGGTATGTTTTCTCTCTATAGAAACAAATTAAAATATTATTTGTTGTATTAATTTAACTTTGTCTCTTTATTCTACAGAGGGTCCCTCCATTGATTGGAATAAAATTCAAAAGCTACCTGCAAATGCTGTGATGGATTATAGTTCTTTAAAATCTCCCAAAAACGAACAGGTTTGTTTTATACTTTTTTCTGTTGAAATTTTCGGAACTTATTAACGACAGAATTTATAGAAGAGATTTTCGTTTAAAAAATTTTATTTCATTAAAAAAATATTTAAATTTTGTTACTGTTTTAATTGGCTGTTAAAATTCGTTTTGATTTTTTTATTACAACATAATGGGTGATTTTTTAAGAGCTATAGGAAAATTTTCCAAAACAAAAAACATAAAATTCAGAAAAATTCATTAAATCTTTATTTGAATCGATAGTACGGTCCATATAATTTAATGTTTGAAGATTATTTCATGCAAATGTTGACCGCGACTGCGCCTCAAATGGTCCATCCGCTTAGTCCAATTTTGGCATACTCTTTCCAACATTTCGGCCGGTATCTCACGAATAAATGCTTCAATGTTGTCTTCTTTGAAGTCGCCGTGGTCTAGTAGGTAGTGTGTTGGCTTATTAGACGAAAAGCCAGGGTTCGAGCCCCAGGCCAGACATCAAAATAAAATACAAAAATTTATTCTTCGGCGACTTCCTCTCAGCAGATTTCTGGCAAAAACTCTGAGAGTAAATAAAATTGCCATGAAAAGTTTCTCAAAAATCTGTCGTTCGGAGTCGACTTTAAACTGTAGGTCCCGCCACTCATGTATAAAATTAACACACACAACATAAGTGGTGTGAGAAACTAGGTCGTAATCCTGACTGAAGGGTTGTAATGATCAATTATGTATGTTGTCTTCCAATGCGTCAATTGAAGCGGGCTTGTCTGTATAGACATGAGCTTTTACAATGCTTCTGGCTGATCTTCACTCCAAAATCGACAATTTTGCTTATTTACGTATCCATTGAGCCAAAAATGAACTTTCCCAGAGCCCATTCACCAAAAATTCTGCGTTGCGGTAGGTCGTTTGGCTTCAATTCTTGCACCAGCTGTATTTTGAAAGGCTTCACATTGATGGTCATCGTTAACACTGGCCGATACAGCTGCGATATTTTCTTCAGTTCGCACTCTACGTATGCGTGTTGGTGGTTTAATGTCCAACAATGTAAATTTGGTGCGAAATTTAGTCACAATAGCCCGAATAGCCGCTTCAGTGGGTCGATTAAACTGACCATAAAATGGAAGAAGCGCGCGATGAACTTTCTTAACAGAGCACGCATTTTGATAATAAAATTCAATGATTTGCAAGCGTTGTTCGTTTTGTAAGACGATTCATGGTTAAATTATAGACCAAACTGTAGATGTTTGACAGTGAAACAAAACACGAAACGTGCGTGAGCTGTTTAAACCAGTGTTGCCAAAAAGATAATAGCTAAAAAATCACCCTTTACATATGAGTATATACACTGAGCGCCATAAGTGAGTTGTTTGTTTGTTCTTAAGTATAAAAAAAAGTTCCTTTATCATGAATTGTTGTTTTTGTTTTAAAATTTTATAAGTAATAAATAAACGTTTTTATTTTTGGAAATTTATTCGACTATTCTCATTTACTTTTCTCGCTATCCTAAGAAAATGAATTCTTTCAGTGGAGTTTACTCACTTATGGCGCTCAGTGTATAAATAAATTTTGTCGTTTAACCAAATTTACTTTGTTTTTAACAATTTTAATATCTTCTTTTATGAGAAATTATTTTTTAAAAAAATTTTGTGTATAACAATGAACTTTTTTATTCCATTATATTTCCCCTATTATTCCTTGTATTGGATTTATTTGAAAAAATATGTATATTTTTTAAACTGTGTGTGTATATGGTTTTTCTAAAGAATGAGGTAACCATTGTTTCTTATTTCCTTACATTGTTTTTGTTAATTCTATTTAATGCACAATTTTTTTGTAATTTAATAACGTTTTTTTATTTGTTTTTTTTTTCTAAACTTTGCTTAAGTTTTATTACGTATATGATATTAGATTTTTAAACAAGGTATAAATGAGTTTAATTAACAATTAACAAGAATATTTCATAGTAGATCTTATTTGTATATTAGCACTAAATAATATTAAGGATCTTTAGTTGGGTAAATAAATTATTGTATTGTAGACGAATCCGTATTTGAAACGTATTTTGTATTGATATCATGGTTTATTTCGTAGGTTGGTTTAATAATTTATGAGTAACAGATAGCAAATTATAGATACACTACCTTTTATCACTTATTTCGATAAACTATGTAAGTTCACACAAATGAATTACTATAGTTTTGCCAACATTTTCATTTTAATTTTAGGAGCCCTTATTCATCCAATTTCCTAAGTGTATTCTTTCTTTCTCTGGTGTATTTAATCAATGATGCATAGTTGCCTATGTAAATCCAATTTTAATTTTGTAATATTATAGTCAATAGCAATTTGAATATTTAAAAAGCAATGGACAAAGTGTGAGGTACTTTATGTTTAAAACTCATTAAGACTCGTTTCTAAAAAAAAAATTTCAATGAATGCTTGAACCCACATGAGACGTGAGTAGGCATAGTCATCTATAGGTTGGGCCATTTCAAAGTTTAAATTTAAAAATGCAATAAAAGAAAAATGGTTTGAAAAATTTGCCAAACTTATATTTTTTGTTAAGAAATACAATTGTTTCGGTTAAAAAAGAAATATTTTATTCATATGGTTGCCGCGGAAGGCCGCACTTTTTCAAGTATATGGTTTCGTATTTCTTGCTTGTCTCTTTTTTTGTCGGCATAACATACATACATACATAATTGGTCATTACAATCCTTCAGTCAGGATTACAACCTAGTTCCTCACACCACTTATGTTGTGTGTGTTAATTTCATACATGAGTGGCGGGACCTACAGTTTAAAGTCGACTCCGAACGACAGATTTTTAAGAAACTTTTCATTGCAATTTTTATTTATTCTCAGAGTTTTTGCCAGAAATCTGCTCGAACCCTGGCTTTACGTCTAATAAGCCAACACACAACCTACTAGACTACGGCGACTTCGGCATAACAGGTTTCCTTAACGGCGCCCCACAGAAAATAGTCCTACGATTTCAAATCACACCTTCCAGGCGGCCAATTGACATCACCATTTTGGCTAATTAAACGCCAATCAAAAGTTTGACGCAATAAATCGATTGTGGATGAGATGTGTTACAATTTGCACGTCCCTGTTAAAACTAATGGTTGACCGTAATGGTTGTGCCGTCCTCATTTTCTAAGAAATATATGCCAATGATTCCTCTGCTCCAAACAGTTACTCGTAATGGGTGCATTGGCTTCTGTAAGACCGTGAGTGGGTTTTATGGGCCCCAAATACGGCAATTTTAATTATTAACGTACCGACCAAGATGGAATGAGCTTCATCCGAAAATATGATTTCTTTTTTGTCAAAATCGACATCATCGTGCAGTTTCTTGTTGGCCCAATAAATCCCAAGGTAGCTCAAGCAAAAATTTATTCATTACGTTCAGTAGAGATAATATACTGAATTTTGTGACATAAGTATTGCCAGATTCGAAATAACCGATTGTTGAAATTTAAACCGATAGATGACCAACCGTATATAAGGTTAGGTTAGGTTACAGGACGTGTACTTTTTAATTAAGACAAGTACAGTACCCGGAGGTCAAATTGACCCATTGTACAACGTCCTAGTTTCTTACACCGCCACTTATGTTGTGTGTGTTAATTTTATACATGAGTGGCGGGATCTACAGCTTAAAGTCGATTCCGAACGACAGATTTTTGAGAAACTTTTTCATGGCCAATTTATTTGCTCTCAGAGCTTTTGCCAGAGATCTGCTGAGAGGAAGTCGCCGAAGAAATAACTTTTTTCATATTTTCGATTTTGGTGTCTGACCTGGGGTTTGAACTGTGGCCTTACGTCTAATAAGCCAACTCATTACCTACTAGATTACGACTTCTGTGTTATCATTACTGAATTCGTTTATATTTTTGCCAATTTTCCTGTTCCCTGGTGATGCATAAAAGGCAATAAATCGGCGAAAATCCTACGGTTTTCATAAAATTAAAATGGAATCAATTCTTAAGAAAATATTAAATTAAAAAATTGATTCATAATTCTGTATTTCAATTGGTTTTTATGAGATTAAAATGACAACCCTTAGGTTAGAGGACGTGTACTTGTCAATTAAGACAAGTACAGTACCCGGTGGTCGAATTGACCCACTGTACAACATCCTTTATGTAGTGTACAACTTTTCAATCAATCTAAGCTGCTTCTCAAGCTATTGATACTAAGATCGAAGGATATAAAAATTCGAACAAACGAATACATATCCTTCTCATTTGCGAAATGCAGATAATAGAAAAATAAAAAAAAATACTCAAGTATATTTAATATCAGGCTTAAATTTTTATTACAAGGATGACTTTTATAAAAAAAATTGTCTAGAACTGAAGAAAAGGAGAAATATTTAGTGGAACTAATTTTTTGGTTTGGTTTTTTATGCTTTGAATTTCTGTTTGCTTTCAATCGTTTTGTGGACACACGTAATTTTATAGTTCAATAATAATTCATTTTTAATTTAAATTTTTTATTTTATAATTTATTTTATTTGCTTTATGGATTTAATTTCTTCTTTTGTATTTGTATTTGATGTAATTTTAACAACTCAAATAATTAAAATTACAAAAAAAAAATATTTCACGCTCTTTGTTCGCTTTGTAAAATATTCTTTGAATGTTAAAGTACTTTTGTGCTTCTTCTAATTTACCTAATACTCCTTGTAAAGGGTCCGCCAAATAACTTTTTTTTGAAAATGCTTTAAAAAAAAGAACTACTGAATATTTTCTCAAATTTCTTTTTTTATTTGAAAGTACAATCTATCCGGTTAATAATGGAAAATAATTTCATTCAAATGGCTGCCTCGGCTGGCTATGCAGCAGCCTACACGATCGGTCCAATTTTTAAGCACATTATCGATTGTGTGCAGCTGTATGTCACCAATGGCTTCACGAATATTGTCTCTGGCTTGCCGGCGTAACACTTAACTTTGAAGGCACCCCACAAATAATATTCCAACGGTGTCAAATCGCAGCTCCAAGGTGGCCAAACGACATCAGCTCTGCGGCTGATAATGCTATCTTCAAAAACAGGGCGCAAAACATCGAGTGTAGCTTCGGCTGTGTGGCACGTAGCGCCGTCCTGTTGAAACCAAATGTTAGCAATATCCTCCTCTTCAATTTTTGTGAACAAAAATTCGTTCAACATGGCCCGATAACGATCGCCATTGACTGTAACGGCCACTCCTTACTCATTTTCGAAGAAAAGTGGCCCAATTATGCCTCTGGACCAAAATCCGCACCAAACAGTGATTCGTTTTGGGTGCGTCGGCTTTTCATCGTATGCGTGCGGGTTTTATGTGCCCCAAATGCGACAATTTTGCTTGTTTACATACCCGCCAAGATCAAAATGAGCTTCATTTAAAAAGATGATTTTTTTGTCAAAATCGGCTTCTTCTGGTGTAGGCAGCTATTTGAATGAAATTATTTTCCATTATTAACCGGAAGGATTGTACTTTCAAATAAAAAAAGAAATTTTAGAAAATATTCAGTAGTTTTTTTTAAAGCATTTTCAAAAAAAAAAGTTATTTCGCGGCCCCTTTAGTTAGCTTTAAACAATTTTGCCAGCCAATTAAAACAAAAATTCCTATAAATAAATGCTTTTATTCTTTAACTTTATATCTAAACTCTCTATCTATCTCTTCGCCAGCTTATTTATTGTGCAGCTTTAAAATAATTTTGTTTTATAAAATATAATAAAAATTAATATTTTTAATATAATAAATATCACTTAGATACGTACCATGCTGGATAAATTAGTTGTTATCAAACTGAATGGTGGTCTTGGCACATCTATGGGTTGTCATGGACCGAAAAGTGTTATACCAGTACGTTCGGATTTAACATTTTTGGATTTAACAGTACAACAAATTGAGGTAATTGTTAATGCGGTTTTTTATTTTTCTTTTTGATTTCATAAGATCTAATATTTATTTTTGTAGCACTTGAATAAAACTTACGATGCCAATGTACCTTTAGTTCTTATGAATTCCTTTAACACTGATGAAGATACGGAAAAAATTATACGCAAATATAAAGGATTCCGTGTACAAATCCATACTTTTAATCAGAGTTGCTTCCCACGCATTAGTCGTGAGTCATTCTTACCCATTGCCAAAGATTTCGATGTTGACAAAGACATTGAAGCGTAAGTTGAAAATTAAGAAAATTGAAATAAAAAAGAAAAACTTGTTTTAATTTGTTGTTGTTTTTTTGGTTCTATTTATTTTAGCTGGTATCCACCCGGCCATGGTGATTTTTATGATACTTTCCATTCATCTGGCTTATTAAAGAAATTCATTGATGAAGGTCGTGAATATTGTTTCCTGTCCAATATTGATAATCTTGGTGCTACCGTTGATTTGAGTATTTTGAATAAATTGGTGGGCGAAGAACGTCTTGATAAGCCCATTGAGTTTGTTATGGAGGTCACCGATAAGACAAGAGCTGATGTTAAGGTAAGTGTTTAAATATTTCCTTTATTTTACTATGCACAACAAAACATTATTTGATTAGAAAAAAACAAAAACTTCACAATTTATTCACACATTCAGAACACACATTCATTTGTCCCATGCTTGCTTTTCATAACCTTTGCATCCAACCAAACCCCATTACACATCTTTTTTTTGTCTTCGGTTTGCTAAAATTTCCATTGTTGTTATCTCTTTAGGGTGGTACTTTGATACAATTTGAGGATAAATTGAGACTTTTGGAAATTGCTCAAGTGCCCAAAGAACATGTTGATGATTTTAAATCTGTTAAAACATTTAAATTCTTCAACACCAACAACATTTGGGCTAAATTAAGTGGTATGTTATCATGATGCATTTGTTTTTTAAGCCTAAAAGTATATTACCAGCATGATACCATAAATATTCTGTTCCAATTAGCCATTGATCGCGTACTTAAAGAACGTACCTTGAATTTGGAGATTATTATTAACAATAAAACTTTGGAGAATGGCTTGCGTGTTATACAATTAGAAACAGCTGTAGGTGCTGCCATGAAATGTTTTGAGGGCTCTGTGGGTGTCAATGTGCCGCGTTCACGTTTCTTGCCGGTGAAAAAGACTTCCGATTTGCTATTGGTTATGTCCAATTTGTATAATTTGAAAAATGGCAGCTTAGTTATGTCGCCACAACGTATGTTCCCCACTACACCGTTGGTAAAATTGGGCGAGAATCATTTTGCCAAAGTTAAAGAGTTCCTAGGACGTTTTGCTAATATACCCGATATCATTGAATTGGACCATTTAACCGTATCGGGTGATGTCACATTCGGTCGTGGTGTATCGTTGAGAGTGAGTTGATTTATAAAATATCCCCCCAAAAAAAAACTGAATTTTTGATGTGTGTTTGTTTTTTTTTTCTTCTAATTCTTTATAAAATTAGGGCACCGTTATTATCATTGCCAATCATGGTGATCGTATTGATATACCAGCTGGTGCCATCTTAGAAAATAAGATTGTGTCTGGTAATATGCGTATCTTGGATCATTAAAATACATCGTATATGTACATACAAAAAAGCCATCTGAATGGTATAAATGGTTATATTTAAGCTTTAAGAAAAGTTCATTTACCATATAATTAAAAGTTTTCTAAACTAACCGCCAACACCTCTAAACTAATCTTAAAGAGAAAAAAACAAAATGAATTACTTTTAAAAATCTTTACCTTTGTTTCACTTTTCCTTTGTTATTCTTTAATTATTTAAGTAGCAAATGTTGTCCCCCTTTTTAGCCATTACTTATGTATCTAAATTGTGTTTATTTTATTTTAATTTTAAAAAATACTTTTAAAATGCTTACGCCGATGTCTGTATGTGTTTTCAAAATTCTCTTATTATTTTCTTAATGTTATTACGTGTATATTTCTTTCTTTACGATTTTAGTAGTGTTTTAATTTTGTTTCAAATTTATTATAAATGCGCAAATATTAAAATGTTTTAAATTAGTTGTTAATAAATAAATAAATAAAACAAACACAAGTAATGTTACTCCAAACAACTACAAATTTGTATAAGTTCTTGTGAGTGTGAAAACAAATAGCAATAAAGCATATAAAAAAATTGTTTTTAATTAAAGAAAAAGTTAAACAATTCATTACTGTTTTGCAAGGAGATATAAAACGGTTTGAAAGTCAAAAAAAAAATTAAATAAACACTTTAAAGAGGTGAACGTTTTAAGTTCACCAAAACAAAAATATTAGCAACTTATTCACAACTTCTTCAGAGAACAGTCAGGAATTGAGGAATATTTGCAACATATTTTTCGCTAATATGAATGCACAAGGTTGTTGAACATAATGGCTGACCAGCTGGAGCTTAGCATTAAAAAAGTTGAGTAACCAGTTTGAGCGTAACGGCCTGGTGTAAATTCTGTTAAAACAGGGCTTCATTAGAAACCATAGAATTCCAAACTAAAGGAATTTCAATTAATCATGATGGCAAAGTATTGTATTTACAGTCACACAGATAATTATACGTCCCCCCCCTAAAAATCATTTTTTTTTAAAGTAATGAACTTCTAATCTAAAATTTCTTTACATTAGCGTCTGTAACGACACATTTGCTTAAATAAAGAAAAAAGGTTCCCAAATTCTATGAATTTGTGACTGCAGTTTACTTAAAACCAATATGGCACCACAGAAAATTATACGTACGACGTATATTTCGTATAAAATTTCTCCAAGGGTAGCCCGGCATATAAAAGGTATTGTGGATAAAAATCCTAGGACTACAGCCGTAGAAATACGAAATACCTCGGAAAGTGATCACAGTGTTATTGTGCATTCAGAAACAGTTCGAAGTGTTTTGAGAAAGAAAGGTTGCCGCAGTCGAGTGCCGAGAAAAAAGTCACGATTGGAGTTTGCCCAATAATATATGGACAAGTCAACTGATTTTTGAGCGAATGTAATATTTAGTGACGAGAACAAATATAATTTGTTCGGCTGTGACGGAAAACAAAAAATTTGGCGCAAAAAGCAGTCGACTTGTCCATATATTATCATTTAAAAAAAATGATTTTTACGGGGGGTACGTATAATTATCTGTGTGACTGTAGGTGTTTACTATACACGTGAGGTAGGTTTGGGGACGCGTACTTCTCTTTGGGACAAGTACAATACCCAGAGGACAAAATAACCCATTGGAAATTCGTCCTAGAAGAGAGAGAGGGAGAGAGAAGATAGTGAAGCAGATAGGGATTCCCTATTAGGGAAATTGGAAAAGGAGAAGAGGTAGGAAAGAAGGAAAAAGATGAACCACAAACACACAAGAATGCGCGACTACAACCTTGTTGCTCTAGCACTTATCAACCAGCTCAACCTATTTATGAATCTATAGAGAGCCCTAATGTCGGCTCACGACAGAGAGTCCAAAACTTCGAAGAAGTCCATACCCAGGGTCCTCAACCTACTAAGGCCTGGACAGTTGCAGAGGAGGCGATCGATAGTTTCCAGCTCCTGTTCATCGCAACATAACCTGTAATAATCCGGCTAAGATCTGTTCCAGATCCTTGCCAGCGATCTAATCCCACAGTGCCCTGTAATGAGACCAATAACTAACCTCAGGCTGGCCTTATCTAAGCCCAGCAATAAACCTATTCTATCACTGTTTATAGCAGGCCATAGACTCCTAGTGTTATATGCGGTATTATATGTGCTTCAGAGTGAGAAATGCTAGCTGTTTTTGCTATTTATATGTCTACATGGTTTAGAGAGAGAAAAACCATTCAACACTGAGCTGTATTCCATGGAACCAACTACATCCGTCGATTGCTTTTGATTGCCTAATAGAGGTCTATGAAACCAGATAGAGTGTAATGACTTTATAGAAGGATCTTATAACAATGTGGAGCAGATTGAGGCTATTTATGACTCATTTCCTTTGTCTGTTTGCTTACTTGATTGAAACCTATCGCTGCCAACTTTGGTCTGATCTTATTTAAATTTTCAAAAGTATTTTTACTATGAAGTATGTTCAAACGTTTACTGAAATAGAAGCCCTAATAAAAATGTTTCTCTTAAATTCCTTGAATCCTTGGGTTTCTCTTTTCAATCCAGTTTAAACGGCAATGATCAAATCCTTTAAATATAAACTGAGTGGTATAGTGCAGTGGAGTTAATTTATAACGCCACTTTCCTGCAAGAACGTACATTCTTCTGCAACTACTAGGCCATAAAATCCTTCTCCCCCTTCGACAAAAAAGAGAACTCCAACTCGATGGTATTATCTTTTTTAATTAAAAAAAAAATTTTTACACCACAAACATTTTCAAACACAAATAAATTTCCTTAAACGATATCCTCCCCTTCATCGCTATATTTCGTTTCGGCAAAGGGACTAAATTCCATATGTTGAGATTTAGAACAACCCCATTTCATGGCTTCCTTACAGGCAATATCGAGATTAACAGTAAACTGATCGTTGGGCCACTTCGAAGGCCACACAAATTGTTCAGGTTCATCTTCCAGGCAGGAACGAAATAAATTACAAATCTTTTTCGAACCATAAACGGTAAAGGTGAAAAAAGTAACGGGCACTAGTTTGTCATTACTGGTATCATTGCCAAAGACATACATTTCGGTGGGGCACTCCCAGACATGTCTAAAGAAAATGTGAAACAAATTATATTTTGCTACAGCAAGAGAATAGAAAAACTTACTTAAAACCACGGCCTGTAATGTTAGCCAATAACATTTCCGATAGTATAACCAATAGATTACAACGATGACTTGCATGATTAAGGGATCTATTTTTAGAAGTCCACAATATGCCCAGCCAAGGTCCCCTTAGTTCGACCACAATTCTCCAGTGTAAAGGCATGGCTGTAGAGGATATAATCGATTTATCAAAAGCCTTAAAAAGACAAAGAAAAAAAATGGAAAAGTGATTTGAATGAAAAGCTTTAAAAGACATTTAAATTACCTTAACCAAACGCATAAGAGTTATGGTATAAAGAAGCCTCCATCTTTGGGAGGAGGTATCACCAATCAACTCAGTTACCATAGCATAAAAGTGTACCATAAACTTTTTAATTTGCGAGATATGAGGACAAAATGGATTTCTATATGAACTGCGCAACATGGGTAAAATACAACCACAAAATGTGGACTCAAAACCTGAACGCACATACACTTCACAGGCTTGTCGTATGATCTGAAATGAGTTGTTATTTTTAAAATAAAAAAAAATCAAATTGTTTGCATTTTATGAGCTCCTACCCTTAAAGAAGCGCTGGCATCACTATTCGGATTGAGACTAGTTTGTTTCTTTAGAGCTCTTTGAAATTCATGCATAACAAACATATCGTCAACCTCTTTCATTCGTTTCGAAGTGCCGCGTATACGATTGTGATGCCATATATTGATGTGTCCTACAATCTTCTCTAATACTTCAGTGGGCAAATCGCAAATGTTTAATGGAGTTCTAGACGGAACTTTTTTACATTTTCGAAATTTTTGCTTACGCGCACCTAACTGTAGACGTGGAACTTTTTCCAAAGGTTCCGGTTCCGGTTCCTCTTGTTCCTGTTCTTGGTCATCGTCCAGTTCAATACATTCTATTTTACATATGCACTGCGGGCTTTTAAATTTCTCCATAGTTTCGAACAAAATTTAGAAAACAAAATTTGAATTTAATTTTATATTCGAAAAAATTTTTACAAACAATTAATTACAACCAGATAGACAAGTAGTTCAAAATTGAATTTGAATTCGGAAAGAACAGAAACCATCAGACAAAATAATTTATTTTCTTTTTTTGAAATTTTTATTAATTCAGTAAATAGGGTGCAAAAGGAAAAATGATTTTTGAAATTACGAATTAGAATATGGTTAAAGGAATGAAATATAATCTTCGAGGTAATGTGTGTTATTGTACAGTAGAATACAGTCAAGTAGAGTTAATTAAACTGGAGTAAACTATATTAAAACAATTGATTGCCGTGTCCATAAGAAGTAGGAAATTCTCAACCGGAAATCAGCGTTGCAGACGCCTCAATGGGCACAGTTTACTTGGGTTCCAGAAGGCCCTGTTGCACCGATATTCCCTATTATCCATCTTATAATTATAGCTCCTGATTGGATACATTTATCCATGTTGTATCAAAGATCTGTATGGTGCCTCCAGAAGTGAGTTCATTATCCTATCTTACATACATACATAATTGGTCATTACAACTCTTCAGTCAGGATTACGACCTAGTTTCTCACACCACTTATGTTGTGTGTGTTAATTTTATACATGAACGACAGATTTTTGAGAAACTTTTCATGGCAATTCTATTTACTCTCACAGTTTTTGCCAGAACTCAGCTAAGAGAAGGTCGCCGAAGAAATACTTTTTGTATTTTGTCTTGATGTCTGGCCTGGGGCTCGAACCCTGGCATTACGTCTAATAAGCCAACACACTGCCTACTAGAATACGTCGACTTCTTACCTGTGAAAATAAATGAAGTTTTTATGAGACCATGTGTTTGCCTCTCTGTAGAGGTGGATCTCTCTCTATTGTAGGAATTCATTTGAACTTTCCGTTGTGCCAGCTTTAGCAAGTGCTATGGCCTTGTTTTTATCTTCGAGGTCCCGGTGTCAAGGAACCCAAATGAAGGTAACCGATGAATGTCTCAATATCTATACTAGACACACCCGGGATTCTTGGACAGTCTTGGATGTGATGTAAGCACTGTCTAGGGATCTAATAGCCGCTTTACAAATATTTACACAACAAATACTTACTTACTTAATTGGCCATAACAACCCGTATAAAGGATTTCGGCCCGCTGCAACACATCCTTCCAGGCGCCTCTGCTTCATGTGCGCCTACGCCAGTTGGTCACACCAATCGATGACAGGGCTTCCTCGATTTGGTCTTTCCAACGGATGCAAGGTCGTCCTCTTCGCCGACTTCCGCAGATTCCCGCATCAAATACTCGTCTCGCCGGAGCATCCTCCTCCATTCGAACGACATGGCCGAGCCAGCGCAGCCGCTGGATATTAATACGCTATACAACGTCTACGTCGTTGAGGAGCTCATACAGCTCACTGTTGCATCGGATACGGAAATCATCGCCAACTCGCATTGGACCGCAGATCTTGCGTAGTACTTTTCTCTCGAACACTCTCAAGGCCGCTGCATCTGTACTTAATAGGGTCCATGCCTCTGCGTCATAAAGAAGCACGGGTAGGATGAGTGTCTTTTGTAAAGCGTTAGTTTTGTCGCACGAGACAAATAATTGGGTATATCTTAAATTAGGTCCGTCCGTGTATTGTTTGGTAAAGTCAGTGCTAATGTTGTGGATTCAATTTGGCAGCAGTGCTAGGATCAGTTTTCGGACCATCTGTAGATGTCGCATAGTCGCCCAGTACACTATCCACACTACCCCATTGCCAACTGTACTTAAACGCCACCCAGGGCAACTTGTCAAAATTGCATACTCTGCCCAAACAATCCTTAAAACGCAGAAACAGATTCCGTCACCCCTCAAAAGCTTTGAATGGGCGATCCCCCCCTATCTTAGCAAGATCTTTATAATTGTAAGTGGTTACAAATTGTGTAAAATGTATAGGCAATTATCTGATAATTGTTCAGGCATCAAATAGTTATTCAGGTTTCAATACAGTTCATTTAAGGGGTCTTTTTTAAGCGCTTTCTATCTTTAAACTTAAATGAAACAAAGTGTGTGTGAGATATCATGGATATTTTTTATTCGCTTGAAAAACCTAATGATGCCATAACATCGTTCAAACGTCCGCCGCGGCTTCCGAAATGTTCAATTTTCCATGAATCAGACTGTATTTGACCCGATAGCATAGGTTATGTTGGCTTTGAGGACTGCTATTGTGCGACTTAAGGAAACTCCACAAGAAAAATTTTAACGGGGTCAAAATCACCAACACCTAAGATGATCATGCCAGGTACATTTACCCCTCCTCGGCGAAAAAAAAAATGCCCACATATAGCTCGTAAGGATATCCAATGTGACATGAGTTGTGTAGCATGTAGGACGATCCTATTGATATCACGTATTATTGGTGTCTTGATCATTGAATTCGGGCCAAAAAAAGTTGGTAATCATCGACCTATAGTGCCAACATCTTTCTGAAAATATGGACCGATGACGCCGCCAGCCCAAATTCGACAATTTTGTTTGTTCGCGTACACATTTATCCAGAAATGGCCTTCACCGCTGAAGAAGATTTTTGATGAAAATTAGGATCCAGAGCCCATTTAGCGAACATAAGTCGTTGTCTATGGTCGTCCATGGTGATTTGATGAAACAGACTAAATAAATGACAACTAATTTGACAGATGACCGTTATGAACTGTCAAAGTACAGTAGTCCCTGTTGCAAAAGCTGTTGAAACTGTTGTTTAAATTTAATTTTTTACGAAACAAAAATAATACAATGATAATTACTGCGATTTATTCATTATTTACGATTTATTTTACGAAATATAAGTTATAAGTAGTAGAGAGAGGGAGAGAGTCGTTTAATTAAGTTCGATATAAATTTTATTTTTTTTTTACTTACATTTATAGAAAATATTTCTTTAATTAAATTTAATTAAATTTATATCAAAAGTTTTTAATTACTTTGTTTCAGGTGCATTATTATTTGGACTTTATTAAAGTGCTTTGCTTTTTGGTCTAGACTCTTAGAGTATACATATATTTGTAGAAAGTAAAGTTTTCTTAGGCATATTATATGAGATTTCTCTTTAGGGGAGGGGTGAATGTAAAAATAATATTAAAATATTTAAATACAATTCAGATTTATATAAATTTTTTTATTACTTAATAATTAATAATCAATACGATAAACAATATTTAAATTCATTTTACAAAAGTTGAAACAAACAAATAGACTGGGGTTCTTAGACTGTAAATCTATTTTACACAGGGATCCATAAAGTTGTGAATACTGAATTTTCACTTTCATCGCAGACTTTACTATGAGCCCGGAATGTTTCTGACATTACCAGAAGAAATTCACTGTGTTACCACACCTCCACCTATTCTGCTCGAAATATTCTACAGTTTAAAAAAAAAGCCTTGAATCGTTTTTACACAATTAAGGTTGTTTATTGACCGACAGGCAACGAATGTATTGAAAATCTAGGCGGAGAGCCCTTAAAATCGTCGAGAATACCGTGTGGAAATTAAAAAATTGCTTTTATCTGTTTTCTCTTACCCCTATTGCACCTCCATATTACACTGTTTCAAAATGTTATTGTTACACCTTCCCATGTTCAAGGTCATGCCGTATTGTTCGCCCCATGTATTCTTTGATTTCTTAAGCATCATTGAAAATCTTATTCACGGTATTATCATGGCTTTGCCGAAAATTATCTTTTTCTTCTGCTATAAGCTTCAATTTGAAAAAATTTAGCCACTTAGATTGCATCGAATAGAGTTATGGTGGCTATTTAATGGATATAAAAGACGCAAGCCTTTCAGCTATTGGTCAACACTTCAAAATCAATCCTGCTCTTTGGAAATTAAAATCAATTCAAAGGCAATTTGAATATTAATGTAGGGATTTCAGTAGAAGCTGGGGAGAGTAGCCACAAACAAATCAAATTATATGGCTCGTGAAATCCGAAGACGTAAAAAGTAGTGGATAGGGCGATATACACTAAAAAAATGGAGGTGCAGCTCACCCATGGAGAAAATGAATCCATGAATAAGTTGCAATAACTATATACTGTATTTGAATACTTTTTGTAATTCCATACTCTATGGATCCCTGCTAGAGATGGGCGATCCAGTGATTTTTGAAGAACGTTGTTCTCAGTGAACGTGATTTGTTAATCACTGTTCTTTAAAACAGTGATTGTGATCACAGTATTCCAAAAGAAAACAATAATGACAATAACATATTTTATTAAGTCGTAAGAAAGAGACAACTAGATACATACTACGAAAAGACTACTAAACAAAATCAAAGTGGTGTCATCAATGTTATTATTTTTAATGTAATTTTTTTTTATATGGAGTTTGACAATTAAGTTTCACAGAAAGTTCATGTATAGAAGACAAAAGTAAATAATCAGCATCATCTAGTAGTAATTCTGCCTCGCTCAAAATATAATGAAATAAATTTGAATATGTAACAATTTTGAAAGAACGACTGTTATTTGACAATTTCAATCACTGTAGTTACCAGTGAATTATCAATCACCGTGATTAAATCACAGTTTTGAAAATATCGCTCATCTCTAATGTACATATATACTAAGTACATACAAAATGTGTATAAAATATGTATTTGGAAAATAAACATGAACTTGAAAGACACTGTATTTATATTCACTATAAATATAGATTTTTCTTACAATGACTTTATAATTGTTATACGATTAATATATACGAATATTGAAATTAAAATTACATATTTAAATTAAACAATTAACTATAAATCCGGCTGTTTATTTATGAATTAATTGTTATGTATTAATTTTCATATACATACACACATATATATGCTTACATATATATATATATAAAGTGATTATTAATTCAAATTAAGACAGAGAAAAAAAAGAAAACATTTGTATAATAATTAATTTGTTTAATTGGTAGGTAGTCTTATTAAAATATTGCTAACAGATACATACATACATATTATTATTATAATTTTGTTTTTCTTTATTTTTTATATGGTATATATTTAGAATATATTTTTATATTTTATTTAAAAAACATTTTTTTATTTAGGTCCCAAGGGATTGGAAGTTTATTGTTTAGTTATTGAATACTTAAATTTTATTTTATAAAAATACAATCAATTAAATTAAAAGGGAAAAAGGCACATTTAAAGAAATAAAAAAATTTAATTATCATATCATTAAATTGTAATGGTTTTTGCTAAAAAAATAGCTTTAAACTCTAAGTAAATTGACAACAACTGCCTTTAAAATCTTAGCAATACAATACATATATACAAAGCCCTTCTGCCCTCCACACTAATATATTCATTAACAATTTCCCTACAAACTTTTTCCATGTCAATAACAAATTAAGTGAATTAATAAAATAATTAAACAAAACAATGATACTAGCAATGATTTTAGTTCTTGTGTAGGAGTGTAATTTTGTATCTAAAATTTCTATTGATATTCCATTGTGGTTTGGACCATTAAAACTGATTGTCGAGGATAATTGTTAATTAAAAAAAAAAACTTGAAAAAAAATACTTCAAATAGATTCAATTACACATAATTTTCAAAAGGCATTTTAAGCTTGAAAATTTGTTTAAAATTAATTAATAAGGGAGATCAATAAGATTAAAATGAATTGGGCACACTGTCAAGCAAGCTATTGACTGTAACCCACAAAGAACTCGAACTAAAGTCAAGCCAGCTATTGACTGTAACCCACAAAGAACTGGAACTAAAGAACGCATCAGAAGATCTTGGCGTTAGAAGTCTGACAAAAGAAATAAAGTCGAGAATCTTAGTTGCACGCAGATTAAAATATTAGCGAGATATCGTTCTGGTTTATCTTTATAATTCATTGTTTTAATTTCAGTTTTGACTATGTACGTTGGCTAAAGAGAAAACTCAAAACTTGACATATCCTACGTACAAAGCGTATAATATTGATTCAAGAATACTTGCCTATAAGAGACTCAAGCTTTAATAGCCTGGGGAAACCAATTTCCTAAAGATTTTATTTTATAAACATAGAAAAAATGCTGCATCACCTAATCTATCGTATTCTCAAGATATTGGCTGGCTTTTCATGGTTGCCAGAGCTTTTATTCCTATGGTAAATCAGTCCGCACTTCACAGTACTCTCATGCCACTCATTTTTTAAATCCGATTCAATCCTCTCTACATTAAATTCCGAGATAGTTTTTGTACGCAGTGAAAACTTTGGTTAGGTTAGAGGATGTGTACTTGTCAATTAAAACAAGTACAGTACTCGGAGGTCGAATTGACCCACCACTTATGTTGTGTGTGTTAATTTTATACATGAGTGGTGGGACCTACAGTTTAAAGTCGATTCTGAACGACAGATTTTTGAGAAACTTTTCATGGCAATTCTATTTACTCTCAGAGTTTTTGCCAGAAATCTACTGAGAGTAAGTCGCCGAAGAAATACTTTTTGTATTTTGTTTTGATGTCTGGCCTGAGGCTCGAACCCTGGCTTTATGTCTAATAAGCCAACACACTACCTACTAGACTACGGCGACTTTAGTATAATATTGATCCAAGAATACTTGAATATAAGAGACTCCAGCTTTAATAGCCTGGGGAAATCAATTTCTTAAAGATTTTATTTTATAAAAACAGAAAAAATGCTGCATCACCTAATCTATCGTATTCTCAAGATATTGGCTGGCTTTTCGTGGTTGTCAGACCTTTTCATTCTATATACAGTAAATCAGTCCGCACTCCACAGTACTCTCACGCCACTCACTTTTTAAATCCGATTCAATCCTCTCTACAAAGGCAAGCTGTTCTGCAATGTTCACATATCTATCAAAAGCGTATACTTCAGCCCATTAAACTCCGAGATAGTTTTTGTACGCAGTGAAAACTTTGGTGATCTAGAAAACCTTTTCATTCTATAGTAAATCAGTCCGCACTTCACAGTACTCTCACGCCACTCATTTTTTAAATCGTTTTCAAGCCTCTCTACAAAGCAAGCTGCTCACATATCTATCAAAAGCATATACTCCAGCCCATTAAATTCCGAGTACGCAGTGAGAACTTTGGTGATCTAGAAAAAACTTTTTTCTATATTATGAAGCTAATTAGGCGCCCATAAATAAAGAAATGATAATGAATACATAATAAGTTTAGTTGTTGCTAACTCCATCAATTCATTTTTGAAGAAAGGATTACCTAGTCACCTAAAATTCTTTACCCAATTAAGTAACTTTCGATAGCAAAAGATTTGATATTACAACAGCAACTATTAGGCTTCAATTTTACGCCCTTTCGAAAAAATGGTTTACAGTTTATAAAAATAAATTCAATAACAATAGACCTTAGCTCTTATACCATAGTAGGTAGGGATACTATCAATGAGGAACATTGAGTTAAATATTGGAATACAACATGAGTATATTTTATATGCAAAATATAGATATTTGAATTGAGTTTGAGTCCTCTTTACCCTCAAACAATTTGAGCGATTTTATCGTTTAAAAAAATAAATTCTGTCATTTAAAAATTGGTTTTAACCCTGACGTCCTCATTTTTTTAAGCTTAACCCATTTCGCTTAACCCAAAAAGCTTAAAATTTCAAAAAAAAATTGGGTTTTTGGTATTAAGCCTCAACTATAGGAAAATAAAAAAAAAATCCCCCTATAAAATATCCCCCTCCCCCCCCCCCCCGATGCTAGGGACAAATTTCTTCAATCCATATTTTTGGACCCTTTTTAAATTAATTTTTAAAAATAATAAACAAAATAAAATTAAAAAAAAATGATTATGAGGAATTACTGCCAATATATGTAACCGTTTTATAAATTATAAAAAAATATGATTAACATGCACATGCGTGCCTTCACATATGTGTAAACTTGTCTGTTCGAAATTTCGAACGCTGGCGCTTTTCCGAAAACGAAAAGTCGGAAAAATTTTTTGAGCTGATTTTTGACATCAGTAGGTCCTAATTATCCTAAAAAAGTATTTTTCTTCTTAAACAAAAAATAAAATTTAATCTCGGAGCGAAATGGGTTAAGTAGCTGCCTGCCAAATCATAAATATCTAAACAGCTATTTTATATTAAACCTTTGATGTCCTAAACAACTATTACTATGATTGCATTTGGTTTGTTTTTTTGTAAACTGAAAAATTTTAACGACATGACAAAGCTTTTAAATTTTCTGAATTTGTCAGTTTTCGTACAAGTGCTTGAGAATCTTTAACCTACTCGCACTCAAAGCGATATAAAGCAATATTGGTTACACAATCTGTATTGCATAATCATTGCGTTTCCTATTTGTAAGACTATAGGATACAGTAAATTATCCTTTAAGAAGCCTGGGATTACACACTTGCTGAAAACTCTTAGTTCCTGTTACCCGAGATGTAGCATAATTGTTTAAGGATAATCTGTTAGATAGGAAGCCTTTGCCAACACATCCCTCATGCATAGAAAGATAGTATGGAATTTATTCTGAATTGTTACTCTTACTTACTTAATTGGTCATTATAACCCTTTAGCCTGGATTACTACCTAGTTTCTATCATCACTTATGTTCTCAGTTTAACTTATCCATATGTGGTGGGACCTATAGGCAGATTTTTTTGATAAGGTTTTCATGGCAATTTTATTTACTCTCGGAGTTTTTGACAGAAATCTGCTGAGAGGAAGTCGCCGTAGAAATATTCTTTCATATTTCGTTTTGTTGGTCTCGCGTCTAATAAGCCAATTCACTACGGAGTTGTGAATCTGTTGATCTAAATTCTAAATTTGACTACTTGGATTCCTCGACGTCATATCTTAAACAAATTGCATTCATTCATAAGCGTTGGAACCTACAGTTTAAAGTCGACTTCGCACGACAGATTTTCTTGAGAAACTTTTCATGGCAATTTTATTTACACTCAGAGTTTTTGTCAGAAATCTGTTGAGAGGAAGTCACCGAAGAAATACTTTTCATATGTCGATTTGATCGAGATGTCTGACTTGGGGTTTGAACGTTGGTCAATAAGCCAACAAACTACCTACTGGACTACGGCGACTTCAACCAATTTATCGTTATTAAAGGTAACTTTCTAAATTTTATATGCAAGCTTCACTGAATTACTGGATTTTCTAGATTTTTATTATGCTGATCAATATTTGAGTGGAATTTCTGTTTTCACAAATTGAGGCTGAGTTTTCCGCTTTAGAAATTCTAATACAATTGATTCATATTTTTAAACTGGAGATCTTTGGAAAATGAGCAGCCTAAACTGATTTCCTTTATTTGTGGATTTTTTCCAGAGCTACAAAAATTTGTGTTTTTTTTACCAATTCTACACACGATATCTTAAATTCTAATGAATCGATTTTTTAAAGATTGTGGAAAAGTGTTCTTTTTTATGCCCGCATATATGAAATCATGGATTTAATTTTGAATTTTTCAAAATTTAGATTCTGGGCTATTGTAGCTTGTGATTTTCATTCAAAAATTTTTTTTAAATGTTAATGTTTTTAAGCGATATCTTTCATTAATTATTTTTAAATTAGCATAAACAAATTTTATTTTTACTTCCAAATCTCAGCATAATTACTCTAGAAATTTATACACTCAGCCACAAAAGTATACCTAATTACAAATATACATACAAATTTCAGAAATTTTTTAACCAATCCGTTAATCCGACAATCTTTATAATTGTCTGTCTTTTGCATTGGTTCAGAAATTTGTGAAATTTGTTAATCGTATGTATACTCTTGTGGCTCTGCACAGGCCCACAAAAGTTAACAAATTATAGAAATTTCTGAACTAATGCAAAAGACCGTCTTAAAATCGAGGAATGTTGTCAGACAGTTATAAAGATTTTCAATGAAAACGGATTAATTAAAAAATTTCTGAAATTTGCTAACCTTATACAGTGCACGCGCGCTAATGTGAACACCGCATAATATGAACACCGCTTAATGTGAACATATTTTTTGCTTCAGTGACTACTCTAAAAGATGAAAAAATGTAAAATGCCCTATAATTATATCAGATTTTTTTTTTAATTTGTAACGTTAAAATCCTATGTTTATTAGTTGCGGGAATCCCCGTTTTAGGTGTACATATATATATATGTATGTGTTAATATATCTGCTTGCGTATTTATTCTTCAATTGCTGTTTAGATACTGTGAAGAAAGTTTGTGAAGATTAAATTATAAAAAGTGTTCTAAAAAATTCTAAAAAAATAAAAAAATTCATAAATAATGATTTTTGTTTAAAAGATGGTATAATTCTGTTTTAAAATTTTCGGTATTCGGAAATGTGAACAATTCGCAAAAGTGAACAACGCCAGTTTTAATTAGTTCACATTAGCGAGCGTGCACTGTATATACTTTTGTGGCCCTATGTATATTAAAAAAGGAAGTTTTTAGTCCCCTATTAACGGGCCTGTAAATTAAACAGGAAAACAGTTAAATTAAATAAATTCGAATTGAGCTTATTTCGATAAACAAATTTGAAAATTTATTTTAGAAAAGAAGGAAATTTAAGAATGATTTTTAATACAGAATTTATTAGAAAAAAATTAAAGAAAAAATTAAATAGAAAAATTAAATGTTTACGAAATTAGTTGTAGTATTTTTTGTTGCAGTATTGTATTGTACAATTATAAATTATAAATAAAAAAAAGTTTTACATTTGCATGGTATTAATTTAAGGATTATTTTTAAAATTACTTTAAAAACAGATGCCAAAAGTAAATAGAAAACAAATGTTAAATATTACACAATGGAAAAATAAATGAAAATAATACAAATAAAAAAAAAACAAACAAGTGTCTATAAAGATTTTAAAATATTAAAATTTAATAGAGAATATAAACAAACTATCTCAAAGCAATGAAACAGAGTTGAAAAACAATTAAATATGTGTATATTTTTTTAAATACAAATTTTTTAACAATTATTTTTTTTAAATATTTTTTTTTATCTAAAGAGACAACCATAATATGAACGGAAATTTTAACAAAATTTTATTTTTATTTAAGTCAAAAGTTTCTTTTGTTGTTGTTCTGCAATTTGTAAATATAAATTAATTCCTTTAGATCTCTGTTTTGAAAAGTGTTTATTAGTAATTAGAAAATATGTACTTAAGCTTTAAGTACTAAAGATTTTTATTTTTATTTTTTCCATCATTTAAATAATTTTGTTCAGTTATTACGTTTATATAATTATAACACGGGATAAAAGTCAATTTATAAAGATGTTTAATATATTATGTGGTTCTTGTTGTTGTTGTTGTTTTTGTTATATATGTATATACTATATTTTTTTTTTTAATTTAAAATTAATTCAAATAAAATGCCACTTAGAAGATTGCCTTAAGAACTAGTCAAAAATTGAAATATTAATAGCTTAATATATGTATGTATAGACAAAAGAAAAGATTAATTAATTAATTAATTAAGCATTTTATTTAATTAATTTTAATAATAAAATTAACTAAATGTAGTCTGATCTGCTTCATACTGCTTGCTACTACTGCCTTTACACCGCGCCCTTGCTTTATTTATGTATCCTTGCCAAAACCAGGAAAATCCGAAGCCTCTGATTCTTCATCTCTCTCCACACCTATACAATGTATGCCAGTGCGTAGCATAGGTGTACCTTTGCCTCTGCCTAGTACACGTGCTGCTATTACCAATTTCAGCACCTCCTTGTCATTGTTGGCATTCACAATGTGCAGTGTTTCCCGTAAGAGTTTCTCTTTGTAGGCGAAAAATTCAATTTTCATTTCGTAAAAATCATCATCGTCATCTTTACAGCCTGTGAATTCGGTAATGCGACAATGGAGATTAGGAACTGTACTAACGTCTGGCTTAAACTGGGCGACGGTACTGCCCAAGTCGGTAAATAAATTGCTGGGCAGTTTAAGATCAATTAAATATCTGTGATTGATTTGCAAAAAGCCCAGGCTAACTACTATAGTATCACCCGAACGTTGATACGTTACGCAACTGTCTGCTTCGAAATCATCTTTTAAACTGGCAGCATCAAAGTGCACATGATGATCTGTAAAAAAGGGGGAAAAAAAGATTGAATTATTATTTGGGAATTTAAAATACATTAAAAATACTCGTAACGAATTCAATTTTGAGGCCAAGCGGTTTACACAGGAGCCTCCAGTCTCTACCCTATCAAGACCGTGACATCGTCACATCCTGGCCCTGCCCTTCAACAAAACACTACGGCTCTAGACTGGGGAGTCAATAAACACCTCTCCCTCAGGCGGCCAAGTGCGCAGATGCCCAGCTATCCTGGGCGAGCCATACTAGCCCGGCTAGCAAGCTACACCAGGTACGCACCCAGCTACTCAGCTATACCAGCCAGGTACTCTGCGCGTCAGATACCAACTACCCTCGTCAGCTATCGAGCTCGCCAGATACCCAGCTACCCATCTACCAATCTATACGGTGGTACGGACGCACAGCTCGCTGCAACCGAGCAACCCGGCTGCCCAGCTATACTACCCAGCTAGCAAGCTACCCGGCTAGCCAGCTATCCAGCTGCCCAGCTATACTACCCAGCTAGCAAGCTACCCGGCTAGCCAGCTATCCAGCTGCCCAGCTATACTACCAAGCTACCCAGCTCTCTAATACCATCCAACTATCCAGCTACTCAGTAAGCCAGCTACCCTGTTAGTCAGCTACCCATCTAGCCAACTACCCATCTTGCCAGCTACCGACCTACCCGGCAAGCAAGCTACCCAGCCAGCTGTACTAGCCAACTGCCCAGCTATACTACCCAGCTAGCTGCTCAGCTATACTACTCAGCTAGCTGCTCAGCTATACTATCTAGCTGCCCAGCTATCCAGCTAGCAAGCTACCCAGCTAGCAAGCTATCCAGCTACCCAGCCAGCCAGGTACACAGTCAGCTGCCCAGCTAGCTAGCTACCCGGCTGGCAAGCTACCCAGCTACCCAGCCAGACAGGTACCCAGCAAGCCAGCTACCCAGCTCGCCAGCTACCGACCTACCCGGCAAGCAAGCTACCCAGCCAGCTGTACTAGCCAACTGCCCAGCTACACTACCCAGCTAGCTGCTCAGCTATACTACTCAGCTAGCTGCTCAGCTATACTATCTAGCTGCCCAGCTATCCAGCTAGCAAGCTACCCAGCTAGCAAGCTATCCAGCTACCCAGCCAGCCAGGTACACAGGCAGCTGCCCAGCTAGCTAGCTACCCGGCTGGCAAGCTACCCAGCCAGCTAGGTACCCAGCAAGCCAGCTACCCAGCTCGCCAGCTACCCAGCTCGCCAGCTACCTAGCTAGCCTGGTACCTAGCTCGCAATCTACCCAGCTAGCCTGTTACCCAGCACGCCAGCTACCCAGCACGCCAGCTAGTCTGGTACCCAGCTAGCCTGGTACCCAGCTAGCCTGATACCCAGCACGTCAGCTAGCCTGTTACCCAGCACGTCAGCTAGCCTGGTACCCAGCACGTCAGCTAGCCTGGTACCCAGCACGTCAGTTAGCCTGGTACCCAGCACACCAGCTATCCTGGTAACCAGCTCGCCAACTACCAGCGAACTATCCAGCTAGCCTGGTACCAAGCTCGCCAGCTACCTAGCTAGCCTGGTACCTAGCTCGCAATCTACCCAGCTAGCCTGGTACCCAGCACGCCAGCTACCCAGCTAGCCTGGTACCTAGCAGGTCCAAGTCCGAGTCCAGAAAGGCCATAGGTTAATAGGAATTTTTAAACGCTTATAACTCTGGACCCATTGGACCTATTAGAATAAAATGGGGGCCATTGGAAAGGTCTGAGGTCATACTTTAAGATAGTGCCAAAATAAAACCGAGCAGGGCCAAGTCCAAGTCCAGAAAGGCCAGAGGTTAATAGGAATCTTCAAACGCTTACAACTCTGGATCCATTGGACCTATTAGAATGGACGGGGTGCCATTGGAAAGGTCTGAGGTCATACTTTAAGATAGTGCCTAAATAAAGTCGAGCAGGTTCAAGTCTGAGGCGAGAAAGTTTAATTTTAGAAAGTGTAAACGAGGCCTTCATCACTCACACACACACAGTAACGGTTTTTCTGTTCAAATTTCTTGTGAACATTTTTTTGTCAAATACCAGGCCAACAGAAACGTACAGCAAGCAACTGCCGATTAATAGGAATTTTTAAACGCTTATAACTCTGGATCCATTGGACCTATTAGAAAGAAATGGGGGCCATTGGAAAGGTCTGAGGTCATACTTTAAGATAGTGCCAAAATAAAACCGAGCAGGGCCAAGTCCAAGTCCAGAAAGGCCAGAGGTTAATAGGAATCTTCAAACGCTTATAACTCTGGACCCATTGGACCTATTAGAATGGACGGGGTGCCATTGGAAAGGTCTGAGGTCGTACTTTCAAATAGTGCCAAAATAAAATCGAGCAGGTCCAAGTCCAAGTCCAGAAAGGCCAGAGGTTAATAGGAATCTTCAAACGCTTATAACTCTGGACCCATTGGACCTATTAGAATAGACGGGGTGCCACTGGAAAGGTCTGAGGTCATACTTTAAGATAGTGCCTAAATAAAGTCGAGCAGGTCCACGTCTGAGGCGAGAAAGTTTAATTTTAGAAAGTGTAAACGAGGCCTTCATCACTCACACACACACACAGTAACGGTTTTTCTGTTCAAATTTCTTGTGAAAATTTTTTTTGTCAAATACCAGGCCAACAGAAACGTACAGCAAGCAACTGCCGATTAATAGGAATTTTTAAACGCTTATAACTCTGGATCCATTGGACCTATTAGAAAGAAATGGGGGCCATTGGAAAGGTCTGAGGCCATACTTTAAGATAGTGCCAAAACAAAATCGAGCAGGGCCAAGTCCAAGTCCAGAAAGGCCAGAGGTTAATAGGAATCTTCAAACGCTTATAACTCTGGACCCATTGGACCTATTAGAATGGACGGGGTGCCATTGGAAAGGTCTGAGGTCATACTTTAAGATAGTGCCTAAATAAAGTCGAGCAGGTCCACGTCTGAGGCGAGAAAGTTTAATTTTAGAAAGTGTAAACGAGACCTTCATCACTCACACACACACAGTAACGGTTTTTCTGTTCAAATTTCTTGTGAACATTGTTTTTGTCAAATACCAGGCCAACAGAAACGTACAGCAAGCAACTGCCGATTAATAGGAATTTTTAAACGCTTATAACTCTGGATCCATTGGACCTATTAGAATGAAATAGGGGCCATTGGAAAGGTCTGAGGCCATACTTTAAGATAGTGCCAAAATAAAATCGAGCAGGGCCAAGTCCAAGTCCAGAAAGGCCAGAGGTTAATAGGAATCTTCAAACGCTTATAACTCTGGACCCATTGGACCTATTAGAATGGACGGGGTGCCATTGGAAAGGTCTGAGGTCATACTTTAAGATAGTGCCTAAATAAAGTCGAGCAGGTCCACGTCTGAGGCGAGAAAGTTTAATTTTAGAAAGTGTAAACGAGGCCTTCATCACTCACACACACACAGTAACAGTTTTTCTGTTCAAATTTCTTGTGAACATTTTTTTGTCAAATACCAGGCCAACAGAAACGTACAGCAAGCAACTGCCGATTAATAGGAATTTTTAAACGCTTATAACTCTGGATCCATTGGACCTATTAGAGTGAAATAGGGGCCATTGGAAAGGTCTGAGGTCATACTTTAAGATAGTGCCAAAATAAAATCGAGCAGGGCCAAGTCCAAGTCCAGAAAGGCCGGAGGTTAATAGGAATCTTCAAACGCTTATAACTCTGGACCCATTGGTCCTATTAGAATGGACGGGGTGCCATTGGAAAGGTCTGAGGTCATACTTTAAGATAGTGCCTAAATAAAGTCGAGCAGGTTCAAGTCTGAGGCGAGAAAGTTTAATTTTAGAAAGTGTAAACGAGGCCTTCATCACTCACACACACACAGTAACGGTTTTTCTGTTCAAATTTCTTGTGAACATTTTTTTGTCAAATACCAGGCCAACAGAAACGTACAGCAAGCAACTGCCGATTAATAGGAATTTTTAAACGCTTATAACTCTGGATCCATTGGACCTATTAGAAAGAAATGGGGGCCATTGGAAAGGTCTGAGGTCATACTTTAAGATAGTGCCAAAATAAAACCGAGCAGGGCCAAGTCCAAGTCCAGAAAGGCCAGAGGTTAATAGGAATCTTCAAACGCTTATAACTCTGGACCCATTGGACCTATTAGAATGGACGGGGTGCCATTGGAAAGGTCTGAGGTCGTACTTTCAAATAGTGCCAAAATAAAATCGAGCAGGTCCAAGTCCGAGGCGAGAAAGTTTAATTTTAGAAAGTGTAAACGAGACCTTCATCACTCACACACACACAGTAACGGTTTTTCTGTTCAAATTTCTTGTGAACATTTTTTTGTCAAATACCAGGCCAACAGAAACGTACAGCAAGCAACTGCCGATTAATAGGAATTTTTAAACGCTTATAACTCTGGATCCATTGGACCTATTAGAATGAAATGGGGGCCATTGGAAAGGTCTGAGGTCATACTTTAAGATAGTGCCAAAATAAAACCGAGCAGGGCCAAGTCCAAGCCCAGAAAGGCCAGAGGTTAATAGGAATCTTCAAACGCTTATAACTCTGGACCCATTGGACCTATTAGAATGGACGGGGTACCATTGGAAAGGTCTGAGGTCATACTTTAAGATAGTGCCTAAATAAAGTCGAGCAGGTCCACGTCTGAGGCGAGAAAGTTTAATTTTAGAAAGTGTAAACGAGGCCTTCATCACTCACACACACACAGTAACGGTTTTTCTGTTCAAATTTCTTGTGAACATTTTTTTGTCAAATACCAGGCCAACAGAAACGTACAGCAAGCAACTGCCGATTAATAGGAATTTTTAAACGCTTATAACTCTGGATCCATTGGACCTATTAGAAAGAAATGGGGGCCATTGGAAAGGTCTGAGGTCATACTTTAAGATAGTGCCAAAATAAAACCGAGCAGGGCCAAGTCCAAGTCCTGAAAGGCCAGAGGTTAATAGGAATCTTCAAACGCTTATAACTCTGGACCCATTGGACTTATTAGAATGGACGGGGTGCCATTGGAAAGGTCTGAGGTCATACTTTAAGATAGTGCCAAAACAAAATCGAGCAGGTCCAAGTCCGAGGCGAGAAAGTTTAATTTTTAAAAGTGTAAACGAGACCTTCATCACTCACACACACACAGTAACGGTTTTTCTGTTCAAATTTCTTGTGAACATTTTTTTGTCAAATACCAGGCCAACAGAAACGTACAGCAAGCAACTGCCGATTAATAGGAATTTTTAAACGCTTATAACTCTGGATCCATTGGACCTATTAGAATGAAATGGGGGCCATTGGAAAGGTCTGAGGTCATACTTTAAGATAGTGCCAAAATAAAATCGAGCAGGGCCAAGTCCAAGTCCAGAAAGGCCAGAGGTTAATAGGAATCTTCAAACGCTTATAACTCTGGACCCATTGGACCTATTAGAATGGACGGGGTGCCATTGGAAAGGTCTGAGGTCATACTTTAAGATAGTGCCTAAATAAAGTCGAGCAGGTCCACGTCTGAGGCGAGAAAGTTTAATTTTAGAAAGTGTAAACGAGGCCTTCATCACTCACACACACACAGTAACGGTTTTTCTGTTCAAATTTCTTGTGAACATTTTTTTGTCAAATACCAGGCCAACAGAAACGTACAGCAAGCAACTGCCGATTAATAGGAATTTTTAAACGCTTATAACTCTGGATCCATTGGACCTATTAGAAAGAAATGGGGGCCATTGGAAAGGTCTGAGGTCATACTTTAAGGTAGTGCCAAAATAAAACCGAGCAGGGCCAAGTCCAAGCCCAGAAAGGCCAGAGGTTAATAGGAATCTTCAAACGCTTATAACTCTGGACCCATTGGACCTATTAGAATGGACGGGGTACCATTGGAAAGGTCTGAGGTCATACTTTAAGATAGTGCCTAAATAAAGTCGAGCAGGTCCACGTCTGAGGCGAGAAAGTTTAATTTTAGAAAGTGTAAACGAGGCCTTCATCACTCACACACACACAGTAACGGTTTTTCTGTTCAAATTTCTTGTGAACATTTTTTTGTCAAATACCAGGCCAACAGAAACGTACAGCAAGCAACTGCCGATTAATAGGAATTTTTAAACGCTTATAACTCTGGATCCATTGGACCTATTAGAAAGAAATGGGGGCCATTGGAAAGGTCTGAGGTCATACTTTAAGATAGTGCCAAAATAAAACCGAGCAGGGCCAAGTCCAAGTCCTGAAAGGCCAGAGGTTAATAGGAATCTTCAAACGCTTATAACTCTGGACCCATTGGACCTATTAGAATGGACGGGGTGCCATTGGAAAGGTCTGAGGTCATACTTTAAGATAGTGCCTAAATAAAGTCGAGCAGGTCCAAGTCCAAGTCCAGAAAGGCCAGAGGTTAATAGGAATCTTCAAACGCTTATAACTCTGGACCCATTGGACCTATTAGAATGGACGGGGTGCCATTGGAAAGGTCTGAGGTCATACTTTAAGATAGTGCCAAAATAAAATCGAGCAGGGCCAAGTCCAAGTCCAGAAAGGCCAGAGGTTAATAGGAATCTTCAAACGCTTATAACTCTGGACCCATTGGACCTATTAGAATGGACGGGGTGCCATTGGAAAGGTCTGAGGTCATACTTTAAGATAGTGCCTAAATAAAGTCGAGCAGGTCCACGTCTGAGGCGAGAAAGTTTAATTTTAGAAAGTGTAAACGAGGCCTTCATCACTCACACACACAGTAACGGTTTTTCTGTTCAAATTTCTTGTGAACATTTTTTTGTCAAATACCAGGCCAACAGAAACGTACAGCAAGCAACTGCCGATTAATAGGAATTTTTAAACGCTTATAACTCTGGATCCATTGGACCTATTAGAAAGAAATGGGGGCCATTGGAAAGGTCTGAGGTCATACTTTAAGATAGTGCCAAAATAAAACCGAGCAGGGCCAAGTCCAAGTCCAGAAAGGCCAGAGGTTAATAGGAATCTTCAAACGCTTATAACTCTGGACCCATTGGTCCTATTAGAATGGACGGGGTGCCATTGGAAAGGTCTGAGGTCATACTTTAAGATAGTGCCAAAACAAAATCGAGCAGGTCCAAGTCCGAGTCGAAAAAGTTTAACTTTTGAAAGTGTAAACGAGGCCTTCATCACTCACACACACACACAGTAACGGTTTTTTGTTCAAATTTCTTGTGAACTGTAACGGTTTTTCTGTTCAAATTCAATTCAATTCAATTCAAACTCTGGATCCATTGGACCTATTAGAATAAAATGGGGGCCATTGGAAAGGTCTGAGGTCGTACTTTCAAATAGTGCCAAAATAAAATCGAGCAGGTCCAAGTCCAAGTCCAGAAAGGCCAGAGGTTAATAGGAATCTTCAAACGCTTATAACTCTGGACCCATTGGACCTATTAGAATAGACGGGGTGCCACTGGAAAGGTCTGAGGTCATACTTTAAGATAGTGCCTAAATAAAGTCGAGCAGGTCCACGTCTGAGGCGAGAAAGTTTAATTTTAGAAAGTGTAAACGAGGCCTTCATCACTCACACACACACACAGTAACGGTTTTTCTGTTCAAATTTCTTGTGAACATTTTTTGTCAAATACCAGGCCAACAGAAACGTACAGCAAGCAACTGCCGATTAATAGGAATTTTTAAACGCTTATAACTCTGGATCCATTGGACCTATTAGAGTGAAATAGGGGCCATTGGAAAGGTCTGAGGTCATACTTTAAGATAGTGCCAAAATAAAATCGGGCAGGGCCAAGTCCAAGTCCAGAAAGGCCAGAGGTTAATAGGAATCTTCAAACGCTTACAACTCTGGATCCATTGGACCTATTAGAATGGACGGGGTGCCATTGGAAAGGTCTGAGGTCATACTTTAAGATAGTGCCTAAATAAAGTCGAGCAGGTTCAAGTCTGAGGCGAGAAAGTTTAATTTTAGAAAGTGTAAACGAGGCCTTCATCACTCACACACACACAGTAACGGTTTTTCTGTTCAAATTTCTTGTGAACATTTTTTTGTCAAATACCAGGCCAACAGAAACGTACAGCAAGCAACTGCCGATTAATAGGAATTTTTAAACGCTTATAACTCTGGATCCATTGGACCTATTAGAATGAAATGGGGGCCATTGGAAAGGTCTGAGGTCATACTTTAAGATAGTGCCAAAATAAAATCGAGCAGGGCCAAGTCCAAGTCCAGAAAGGCCAGAGGTTAATAGGAATCTTCAAACGCTTACAACTCTGGACCCATTGGACCTATTAGAATGGACGGGGTGCCATTGGAAAGGTCTGAGGTCATACTTTAAGATAGTGCCTAAATAAAGTCGAGCAGGTTCAAGTCTGAGGCGAGAAAGTTTAATTTTAGAAAGTGTAAACGAGGCCTTCATCACTCACACACACACACAGTAACGGTTTTTCTGTTCAAATTTCTTGTGAACATTTTTTTGTCAAATACCAGGCCAACAGAAACGTACAGCAAGCAACTGCCGATTAATAGGAATTTTTAAACGCTTATAACTCTGGATCCATTGGACCTATTAGAAAGAAATGGGGGCCATTGGAAAGGTCTGAGGTCATACTTTAAGATAGTGCCAAAATAAAACCGAGCAGGGCCAAGTCCAAGTCCAGAAAGGCCAGAGGTTAATAGGAATCTTCAAACGCTTACAACTCTGGACCCATTGGACCTATTAGAATGGACGGGGTGCCATTGGAAAGGTCTGAGGTCATACTTTAAGATAGTGCCTAAATAAAGTCGAGCAGGTTCAAGTCTGAGGCGAGAAAGTTTAATTTTAGAAAGTGTAAACGAGGCCTTCATCACTCACACACACACACAGTAACGGTTTTTCTGTTCAAATTTCTTGTGAACATTTTTTTGTCAAATACCAGGCCAACAGAAACGTACAGCAAGCAACTGCCGATTAATAGGAATTTTTAAACGCTTATAACTCTGGATCCATTGGACCTATTAGAAAGAAATGGGGGCCATTGGAAAGGTCTGAGGTCATACTTTAAGATAGTGCCAAAATAAAATCGAGCAGGGCCAAGTCCAAGTCCAGAAAGGCCAGAGGTTAATAGGAATCTTCAAACGCTTACAACTCTGGACCCATTGGACCTATTAGAATGGACGGGGTGCCATTGGAAAGGTCTGAGGTCATACTTTAAGATAGTGCCTAAATAAAGTCGAGCAGGTTCAAGTCTGAGGCGAGAAAGTTTAATTTTAGAAAGTGTAAACGAGGCCTTCATCACTCACACACACACACAGTAACGGTTTTTCTGTTCAAATTTCTTGTGAACATTTTTTTGTCAAATACCAGGCCAACAGAAACGTACAGCAAGCAACTGCCGATTAATAGGAATTTTTAAACGCTTATAACTCTGGATCCATTGGACCTATTAGAAAGAAATGGGGGCCATTGGAAAGGTCTGAGGTCATACTTTAAGATAGTGCCAAAATAAAACCGAGCAGGGCCAAGTCCAAGTCCAGAAAGGCCAGAGGTTAATAGGAATCTTCAAACGCTTATAACTCTGGACCCATTGGACCTATTAGAATGGACGGGGTGCCATTGGAAAGGTCTGAGGTCGTACTTTCAAATAGTGCCAAAATAAAATCGAGCAGGTCCAAGTCCAAGTCCAGAAAGGCCAGAGGTTAATAGGAATCTTCAAACGCTTATAACTCTGGACCCATTGGACCTATTAGAATAGACGGGGTGCCACTGGAAAGGTCTGAGGTCATACTTTAAGATAGTGCCTAAATAAAGTCGAGCAGGTCCACGTCTGAGGCGAGAAAGTTTAATTTTAGAAAGTGTAAACGAGGCCTTCATCACTCACACACACACACAGTAACGGTTTTTCTGTTCAAATTTCTTGTGAACATTTTTTGTCAAATACTAGGCCAACAGAAACGTACAGCAAGCAACTGCCGATTAATAGGAATTTTTAAACGCTTATAACTCTGGATCCATTGGACCTATTAGAATGAAATGGGGGCCATTGGAAAGGTCTGAGGTCATACTTTAAGATAGTGCCAAAATAAAATCGAGCAGGGCCAAGTCCAAGTCCAGAAAGGCCAGAGGTTAATAGGAATCTTCAAACGCTTACAACTCTGGACCCATTGGACCTATTAGAATGGACGGGGTGCCATTGGATAGGTCTGAGGTCATACTTTAAGATAGTGCCTAAATAAAGTCGAGCAGGTCCAAGTCCGAGGCGAGAAAGTTTAACTTTTGAAAGTTAAAAGAGGCCTTCATCACTCACACACACACAGTAACGGTTTTTCTGTTCAAATTTCTTGTGACCGTTTTTTTTTGTCAAATACCAGGCCAACAGAAACATACAGCAAGCAACTGCCGATTAATAGGAATTTTTAAACGCTTATAACTCTGGATCCATTGGACCTATTAGAATGAAATGGGGGCCATTGGAAAGGTCTGAGGTCGTACTTTCAGATAGTGCCAAAATAAAATCGAGCAGGGCCAAGTCCAAGTCCAGAAAGGCCAGAGGTTAATAGGAATCTTCAAACGCTTATAACTCTGGACCCATTGGACATATTAGAATGGACGGGGTGCCATTGGATAGGTCTGAGGTCATACTTTAAGATAGTGCCTAAATAAAGTCGAGCAGGTCCAAGTCTGAGGCGAGAAAGTTTAATTTTAGAAAGTGTAAAAGAGGCCTTCATCACTCACACACACACAGTAACGGTTTTTCTGTTCAAATTTCTTGTGAACATTTTTTTGTCAAATACCAGGCCAACAGAAACATACAGCAAGCAAATGCCGGTTAATAGGAATTTTTAAACGCTTATAACTCTGGACCCATTGGAATGAAAGGGGTGCCATTGGAAAGGTCTGAGGTCATACTTTCAGTTAGTGCCAAAACAAAATCGAGCAGGTGAGCTGGGTACCAGGCTAGCTGGGAAGCTGGCGAGCTGGGTGGCTGGCGGGCTGGAAAGCTGGCGAGCTGGGTACCAGGCTAGCTGGGTAGCTGGCGAGCTGGGTACCAGGCTAGCTGGCTGGCTGGGTAGCTGGATAGCTTGCTAGCCGGGTAGCTTCCTAGCTGGCGAGCTGAGTATCTGTCTTGCTGGTCAGAAATGGAATACGGAACTAGATCTAGGGTCCATTCCAATAAGGTGGCACTGAACGGTTCATACAGTTATCTAACCAAGTGTAGAGGAAACGAAATCGGTGCAACATCTTTTATGCGAATGCCCTGCACTGCAGAACAAATATAATTGAACGTGCCACTAAGGGAACTGACCGGTTTTATTCGAAGCTGGGGGTGGTTCAAACGCAGCACTAACGCATCGGGTGTGAGGGCTTATCTCAAACATAGCCATATGGCCATCGAGTGAAGTTGCCTGTGGATAGCCAGCTACTCGCTAACCTAACCTAACCTATTGTGTGAATGACTGAAGCCATTCGTTAAAACACTGGGTTGGACCTTATCAGTGCGGCTTCAGACCTGGCAGTTCACCGTTGACCAGACCTACACTACGTCAAATCCTGAAGAAGACCCATGAAAAATAAGTCGACACACACCATCTTTTTGTCGACTATAAGGCAGCTTTCGATAGCCCTATAAGGAATCGTGTTTTTGCAGCAATGTCTGAGCTCCATATAAGCAGATAATGCTATACAGAATGACGTTAAGTAACTCCTGAGGCTCCGTCAAGGTAGGAAAGGACCTCTCCTAACCTTTTGATACCGTGCGAGGTTTCACACGAGGAAATCACTTATTATGCGACTTCTTCAACTTCGTCATGGAGAGTGTTTTGCGGACGACAGAAGTGCATCGTAATGGCACTATTTTCCAAAAAAGTGTCCAGTTGCTTGCATACGCTGACGACATTGACATCGCAGGGCGTACCAAGCAAGATGTTACTGCTGCCTTTAGTAATATTGAACGGGAGTCTATTAAGATGGGTCAGGCAGTAAATGAGGGTAAAATGTTGTACGGCGTATTGTATCCAAAATTGCGGCCGATAACTATACGTTCGAGATATTCAGTGAATTTGTTTATCTTAGCTCTACTGACATCACCAAAAATGATGTCAGTCTAGGGATAAAGCATAGGATCACACTTGCCAACAGGTGCTGCTATGGTCTCAGTAGGCAATTGAGTAGCAGAGACCTCTCTCGTAGGGCAAAACTAACACTCTACAAGACGCTATTCTCCCCGTGCTGCTTTATGGCGCGGAAGCATGGACTTTATTAAGCACTGATGCAGCAGCCTTAAGAGTATTCCAGAGAAAAGTCCTACGTAAGACCATCGGTACAGTGCGAGTTAGCGATGAATTCCGGCATTCGATCTAACAATGTGAGCTGTATGGGCTCCTCAACATCGTGGATGTTGTGCAGCGTATGTGTGAGGATGCTCTGGCGAGACGGGTATTTGATGCGAGGATTTGCGAAGAGGACTTGTTTGTGTTGGAAGGACCAATTCGAGGAGGCCCGTTTTTTATACACCTTTTAACATTTTTGTTGTATATTTTTTTAATACCACAAATGCAGTACGTTTGAGGGTTAAATCGAATACAATATTAAGAAAATTATTTAAAAGCATTGCCATACAATTGTTACAAAATAATAAATGAGAAAATAGTATAAAACATTGTATCTTTTTGTGTTCTAAATAAATCTGAATCTATTTTAAATTGAATTAAATTTCAATTGTCATCATACCCAAGTAGTATTCCATTAAATAAATATTTAAATACATATGTATGTAATCTATTGTTAATATAAAAAGAAATTTAAATCATATTAAAAATTGGAATTTGCGTACAACAGTGTGCAGAGGACAGACATAAAACGCCACCACATAAAAAGTAATAGAAAGTTTTTAGAAGAGGACAGTATCCTACGATTTCGTTTACATCGTTTGAAAAAAGACAACAAAACAGATACGAATACTGCAATTACAATAAACGCCATGCAAATGAAACCTATGCTCAAGCCGAAGTGTTACATTCTATTGATTTAGAACTTTCTATTGACTACACGTCGAAGTTGTCGTAGTCTAGTAGGATGTGTGTTGGCTTATTAGATACGAGATCTGGTTTTGAACCCCAGGTCAGACATCTCCAACAGAAGGAAATGTGAAAAAATATTTCTTCGGTGCCTTCCTCTCAACAAATTCGTGGCAAACTCTCAGAGGAAATAAAAAGTTTCCAACAAATCTGTCGTTCAGTGGACTTCAAACTGTAGGTTCCACCCGTGGTGGCTGTGGTTTAAACACAAATCGCACGTTGCACGCTCAACTACTGTCAAAAAGCGGAGCTTAGATAGTCTCCCACCCTAACAGCCCCAGAGACTTGTCTCTGCCCGGCAATGGTGCGGCCCCCTTGTGGGAGCAACGTGGTGGCTGTGGTTTAAACCCAAATCGCGGAAAGAGCGCAAGCTCGGTGTGGCGTTGCACTCTCAACCATTGGAGAAGTGGAGTTTAGATAGTCTCCCACCCCTAACCAAGAGGGAAGTCTTGTGCAAATGCAAGGCTTCGAATTGGTACTCACGTATGGTGATGCAATAAGGCATTGTGCAGGGTTGCATTATTGTGCGTGGGGGCGCTGGTAGACGCATTGTTTCCACCCGTGCTTAGAGCACCGTGGGGTAAGCTCACGTAAAACCATGGACTAGTCCCACCCTAACCAAGAGGGAAGCCTTGTCCGAATGCAATTCTTCGAATTGGTACTCACGTATGGTGGTGCAATCAGTGATATGCTTATGAATATTATATGGTTGCATCACTGCGCGTTGGGGCGCTGGTAGACGCGTTGTTTCCACCCGTGCTTTGAGCACCGTGGGAAGTGCCATCATGGCGATATTCACGTCAAACCCTGGACTAATGTATGTTCCACCACTCATATATAAAATTAATATACACAACGTAAGTGGTGTGAGAAACTAGGTATAATATGAATTTGTCTCTTCCGCCAAGGTATCAGCAATTGGGGCTATTATTCGGTCCATTATGGTCCTCAATCATTCACGCAGAGTCACGCAGGTGTCTCTTTCTTCCCCAAACAAATGCCGTACACAGTAGGTAAAGAACGATTTCATTCTCCTCTTCATTGCCAATTATAAGCTTGCAGGTACCCAAAGGGGGATCCCCAATGTCGAGAATTCATCAGGGAGTTTTCGATGATCGTGCCTTTTCTGGCCTGTTCTATCGCTCTGCAGTTACCCGGAATGTCTATATGTCCCGTTACCTATGTGATAGAAACTTCATACCGATCCGCTGCTTCGTTGAGATATCCGGGACAGTCGTATACCGTCATGGAGTTCATTACTTCAGAATTCAATGTCGATGCCAGACGGCTATCGGAAAGTATGGTAATTTTCCGCTTGGGAACATTTTCGTCCACAATTATTTTCACCGCCGCCCGTATTGTCGACACTTCCGCCTGAAAGGCGCTGCAGTGATTTGGTAGCCTTATAGACCGGGATATTAATTTAGGACAATAGAGAGCGAATAAATAAAGGGTGTTTTTTATAGAGGTATAGAACTTTAAGTTGCAATAAAACAACGATGGATTATTCGATTGACATGAATTTTATTTATCCGAAAGATAATTTTGTGGCATTTTAAATATGATTTCTGGCATATGACCGCCACGGCTGGCGCGGATGTAGTCCAATCTGGACGTCCAATTTTCGATGACTTTTTCCAACATTTGTGGCCGTATATCGGCAATAATACGGCGAATGTTGTCTTCCAAATGGTCAAGCGTTTGTGGCTTTACCGCATAGACCAATGACTTTACATAGCCCCACAGAAAGTAGTCTAGCGGTGTTAAATCACAAGATCTTGGAGGCCAATTCACAGGTCCAAAACGTGAAATTAGGCGGTCACCAAACGTGTCTTTCAATAAATCTATTGTGCCACGAGCAGTGTGACATGTTGCGCCGTCTTGTTGAAACCACATCTCCTGGACATCATGGTTATTCAATTCAGGAATGAAAAAGTTAGTAATCATGGCTCTATACCGATCACCATTGACTGTAACGTTCTGGCCACCATCGTTTTTGAAAAAGTACGGAACAATGATTCCGCCAGCCCATAAAGCGCACCAAACAGTCAGTTTTTCTGGATGTAACGGTGTTTCCACATACACTTGAGGATTACCTTCACTCCAAATGCGGCAGTTTTGTTTGTTGACGTAGCCATTCAACCAGAAGTGCGCCTCATCGCTAAACAAAATTCGCTTATGAAAATCGGGAACAACGGTAATCTCGTTTTGGGCGCATTCGACGAATCTACGCCTTACCTGATGATCGTTTGGCTTCAAATCTTGCACGAGTTGGATTTTGTAAGCACGCAAACCAAGATCCTTCCGCAAAATCTTATATAAAGTGGATGGACACAGATCCAATTCCTGTGCTCGATGGCGGATGGACTCATTCGGGTCTTCCTCAATGCTACGCTCTACAGCAGCAATAGCTTCTTCTGTACGCACCGTACAGCGTCTCTGGGGATGCGAGTTATCAATAAGAGTAAACGTGGTGCGAAACGTTCCATGGTTAATCGAATTAACTGCTCTGATGGACGATTTTGTCGACGATAAAATGGACGTAGTGCGCGATACGTTTTCCGCACAGAACCATTATTTTCGAAATAAAATTGCACTATTTGCAAGCGTTGTTCAGGCGTGAGTCTATTCATGATGAATTGCCAAACCAAACTGAGAATAAATCACTTGACAGCTGTTAAATCGGTCGCCATCTTGAAAAGTAATGCCAACTTAAAGTTCTATACCTCTATAAAAAACACCCTTTACTTCCACATAAGGATCTGTACAATGAGACAATTCGATCTCCGGGTACTGTACTTGTCTTAATTGACAAGTACACGTTCTCCAACCTAAGGATCAACGCTTATATCATCAGAAAAAACTACAAATTGTGTGTCGGTTTATTTCAAGCCTTCAGTCTCAACTACACGCACGATGGTAAGTTTATTATTAATTTGTTATAAATTAATTTGCACTGTTTTTGCGTTAATTTGTTATACTAAAAGTGTATTATTTTTATTTATTTTTCTTTTCCTGCTAACAAAAAAAAAAAACATCGCTTCCCGCTATTTCCTTATAATAAATAAAAAATCTTTTAACACTCGGTTGATTTCCTCTCGACTCAATAAATAGAAATAAAAGAACATTTTCACAGTCACTATAAATTTAAATTGAAATCACGTTCCTTAAAACAAAACGAATAAAAAAAATTTAAATAAATTGGTAGCGCACGGAAGAAGTATTTTGCGTAAGCGAAAGCGAAAGTTGATTTCAATTCTTAAAAATTCTTTATTTTTCTTGTTCTTTTTTTATAGAACAACTCACACTGTGATGATATTGTATATGAAATGATTATTAATGGAGTTCAATTCCTAAGTTTCAATTAATAAAAGGAAATAAATTAGACGCAATATTCTCTTCTCCATTATCTCTGCATGTGGAACTTTTTTTGCTTCAATCAAATTCATTGGAAATAAGAAACAGTCTTTACCAGAACATTGTGGAATTTTTTCCTTGTTTTGTGGCGAGTAATTAAGAATTTTTGATTTCTTGATTATGATGGTTTTTAATTTGTGTGTGTTATTTATGGTATTTAAATTATTTTGTTTATTAATAAATTTAAATTTCTATTTAGTTTTCATTACAAGCAAAATAATTTGGGCCATCGGGTGGGCCATCTATCGGTTTAAATTTGAACCATTGGTTATTTTGAATCTGGGAATAGGTTAGGTTAGGTTACGTGACGTGACGTGACGTGTACGTGTCAATTAAAACAAGTACAGTACCCGGAGGTCGAATTGACCCATTGTACAACGTCCTAGTTTCTCACACCATTTACAGGGTGGCTGATATGTATTGCAACCAACTTCAGGTTATTATCATTTGTAAACCGCTCGTCTGACAGCTGACAGATTTATTCCAGTGACAGTTCATTTTATTATTTACAAGCTTACAAAAGCATTTTGATCTATTGCATTCAGAAAAAAAGTTATTCGTGATGGAATTCAAGCGTGATAGCTTTATATTTGGCTGGAAAACCACAGGTGGCTATCGTTAGAGCCCTCCAGCATTTAAATGTGAATAAATCTTTTGTTTCTCGTACCATTGCTCGTTACCGTGATACTGGCAGTGTTGCATCGCGTCCAAAAAGTGGACGAAGAAAAAACGGTAACAACACCAGAAATGATCCGAAAAGTGAAGGCCAGATTTGATCGAAATCCACGCCGCAGTGGTAGAAAAATTGCTCGTGAGCGGAACATATCGCGAGAACGGATGCAACACATATTGAAAAATAAGCTTGGACTAAAGCCATTGAAGTTCCAAAAAGTGCAAGAGCTCACCGATGGACAAAAAAAGTTAGACTGGAAAGAGCCAGGGAGTTACTTCGCTTACACGAAAGTGGCCAGCTTCCGAATTTGGTTTTCTCCGATGAGAAGCCATTCCAAATTGAGCAGTTTGTGAACAAACAAAATGATCGGGTTTACTTGCCAAAGAGGTCAGCTGAAAATTTACACATGCGATTGGTCACCAGAACTCAAGCGCCGCCGATGGTAATGGTGTGGGCCGCCGTAACTTCCCCGGTCGCCGGTCGCTGCCCGCTCGTATTCATCGACCTTGGGGACAAAATAAATGCCGAATATTATCGGGAAAATGTCTTAAAGACAGCATTGAAGCCCTGGGCAGACAAACATTTCGGCCGCAGACCATTCCAACAGGGCTCAGCACCACCGCACTCAGCACGCGTCAACCAAGAATGGCTTAAAAAGGAGGTTCCTCGCTTCATTTCTACCGCACAATGGCCACCAAAATCTCCGGATCTCAATCCGTTGGACTTTTGCGCCTGGGGAATTGTGGAGAGTAAGGTTCTCACTAAAAAATACCAAAGTGTCGATCATCTCAAGATGGCGCTTCGCCGGGAATGGGCCAAAATACCGCAGAGCCACTTTCGTGCAGCCTGTGATGGCTTTGTCGGCCGTTTGAAGGCCATATTTCGTAGGTGGCCAATTCGAACAAATCTAAACTGATTCTAAAATTTGATGTTATTTCCAACATTTTTTGCTTTTGAACATTAAAATTAAAAAAAATATAGCGCTTTACTTTGTTGCGGGACCTACAGTTTAAAGTCGACTCCGAACGACAGATTTTTGAGAAACTTTTTCATGGCAATTTCATTTACTCTCAGAGTTTTTGCCAGAAATCTGCTGAGAGGAAGTCGCCGAAGAAATACTTTTTGTATTTTGTCTTTGCTGTCTGGCCTAGGGCTCGAACCCTGGCTTTGCGTCTAAGAAGTCAACACATTACCTACTAGACTACGGCGACTTCTGAATCTGGGAATACTTATGTCATTCTATTCTGTCACAAAACTCAACACTCCACTGAACATAATGAATTGATTTACGCTTGAGCAACATTGGAATTTTTTGGAAATTTACTTTCAAAACAAAAACAATTTAACGGAAATTGCACGAAAGTGTCGTACAAAATTTGGTCGCCGAGAAGGACTAACAGTGCTCGGTATATGGAAGTTTATTGCTAAAGTTCGTGAAACTGTTTTCATTGTACGCTCGTACAGTGCGTACACCCGATAATATCGAAGCTGTGACTGAGAGTGTGCGTGAGAATCCATCAACATCAACTCGTCATCGTCCTCAAGAGTTGAAAATTACTGCAGAATCTTCCATGGTGTAGAGGAAACGAATATTTTATGCCCTGCACTTCAGAACAAATATAATGGAACGTGCCACTAAGGGAACGCACCGGTTTCATCCGAAGCTCGGGGCTGGTTCAAACCCACCACTAACGCATCGGGTGTGATGACTTACCTTACCAAATAGCCATATGGTCATCTAGTAAGTTGCCTGTGGACAGCAAACTACTCTCTGTGCGTGAGAATCCATCACCGTCAACTCGTCATCGTCGTCAAGAGTTGGAAATTTCACGCACCAGTATAAGTCGAATTTTACAAAAAAAAAAAAAAAAAAAAAAAAAAATCTCGGTATCGCGCCTTATAAACTTCATTTGGCTCTAGAATTAAGGCCTCATGACCATTCACTTCGCTAGATAGGCCAACGAGAAACTGCACGATTATGTCGATTTTTTCGAATGATGTTCATTTCATCTTGGTGGATACACGTTAATAAGCAAAATTGCCGCATTTGGGGCTCACGAAAACCCATACATGCTCTTACAGAAGCCAATGCACCCATTACGAGTGAGAGTTTGATGCGGCTTGTGGAGCGGAGGCATCATTGGCTGATATTTCTTTGAAAATGAGGGCGGTGCAACCATTACCATTAGGCGGATGCTCTTGGTGTTCTGGGCATGAGAATTAGTTGTGATGCTCGTTGGAACGATCACATTTTTCGAGTGTCGAAGGAGGCATTCAAGTGCCTTGGTTTTTTAAAACGGTGCAGGAAATACTTCACTCCATCCGACCTTCTTACTATTTACAGGACCTTTATCCGACCTCGTATGGAGTACAACTCTCATGTATGGGCCGGTGCTTCAAAGTATATTTTGAAGCTTCTCGACCGCGTACGGGAGAGAGCGAAGGTGCTTATTAATGACAGTAGGGTATCCAACTCTATTGATTCGTTGGAGCATCGTCGCAATGTGGCGTGTGTTTCATTGTTCTATCGGTACTATAATGGGAGGTGCTCTCGAGAGATAGGGGGCTTGGTTCCCGATAATCACATATTTTTACGTGGTACTCGTACTTCTCGCAGAGCACATCCTTTTGTGGTTGACTGTCCAGTGAACCGCACAATGCATTACAGAAAAAATTCATTTTTTGCCTGCACTGCTGTCAGTTACGATATTGGTAAGTTTAAATCAAATGTCCACAAACACTACTCCCTCTTTCCACCTTCCTATAACCTATTTTCCTAAACCTGCACAATGCACTGCATGAGTAGGGGCCATCCCCTGAGTGCTGGTTAAAAAAAAACCATTACGGTCAATGGAGACACGTATCGCACCGCGATAATCGATTTTTATGCTCATGGTATTGATGTAAACGATTTGGTTTCCATAGGATGGTGCAACTCGACACACATCTCACGCACATCTCACAATCGTTTTATTGCGTCAAACGTTTGATGGCCGTTAAACTAGACGAAATGGTGATGTCAATTGGAAGCCAAGAAGCTGCAATTTAACGTCGTTGGACTATTTTCTGTGGGGCGCCATTAAAGAAAAGTGTTATGCCGACAAACCAGAGACAATTGAGCACATGAAGGCCAACATTCGTGATGCCGTTGCTGAGATACGCCCCCATACACTCGAAAGAATGCATGAAAATTGGTCCGATCGAATGAGGTACTGTGAGGCCAGCCTCGGCAGCCATATGAATGAAATCATATTCCATTTCTAACCGAAATAATTGTACTTCACAACAAAAACATAAGGTTGGCAAAATTTCTAAAATTTTTTGTTTGATTGAATTTTAAAATTGTAAATGGCCCACCCTTTATATTTTTGTTTTGTTTTGTTTTTTTATTCATTAGAAATAAATACTGCCGCAGTCATTAGAATTATTATTTTATTTTGTTTTCTCTCCATGCTTCTTCTTCTATAGCATTTATTTGTTAAGCAATTAAATTTGTTTTTGTTTTCTAATGGTTTTGTTGTGCAAATAAAATAAAGTTGTTGCATATAAAAATTTTTACATTATTTCGAACAAATAATGTCTGGCCTGGCAAGCAAAGCCAACCTTGAGTTTTTTTTTGCCTATTATGAAGTCACCTTTACAGTTGCTGTTCGTCTAATTTAATATATTCAACTTCTTTCAGGCTACGAAAAATTAAAGAAAATTAAAGTCGACCTTCATAAATTCATTACATTCGTATGTTAAACAAAAAATAATACACACATCATGCATACAAACATAATTGGCCATTACAACGCTTCAGTCAGGATTACAACCTAGCTCCTCACACCGCCACTTATGTTGTGTGTGTTAATTTTATACATGAGTGGTGGGACGTACAGTTTAAAGTCGCCTCGGAACAACAGATTTTTTTGAGAAACTTTTCATGGCAATTTTTATTTACTCCCAGAGTTTTTGCCAGAAATCAGCTGAGAGGAAGTCGCCGTGGAAATATTTTTTCATATTTTGTTTTGTTGGAAATGTCTGACCTGGAGTTTGAATATAGGCCTCACGTCTAATAAGCACACATTATCTACCAGACCACGGCGACTTCAATTATAATCAGTTTAGACAAATTAGGATCATAATCAAAGACTTTCGAAATCTAAAATACTTTGGTATATACCTACCCTACTGCCAGAAATGTATTGAGCATGACCTAGACGGGTTCATACACAAACAATGGTAAAACCTTCTACCAGGGCCTACTGACATCTAACTATACCTACGACAATGTAATCAAAGCAACCCATACTTGTCATTGATGATGGATCAAATCATTTTACTAAGAAATGTGAACGTTTACAGACAAGAGAGCCTAAGGGTACCCATACTGGAACCTCTCTCCGTTTATAACACCGGACAGGAAAAATGGATATTAGTCTCATCCTCATCCTCATCCACGTCACGTTGCAGATCCGTTCAAATTCATGATGCATAAGATCTCTGTTCGAAGTCGCCGTAGTGTAGTAGATAGTGTGTCGGCTTATTTAATGTGAGGCCTCGGTTCAAACCCCAGGTGCGGCATCTCCAACTAAAACGAAATATGAAAAAATATTTCTTCGTCGACTTCCTCTCAGCAGATTTCAGGCAAAAACTCCGAGAGTAAATAAAATTGCCATGAAAAGTTACTAAAAAATCTGTCCTTCGGAGTCGACTCTAAACTGTAGGTCCCACCACTCATGTATAAAAATTAACACACACAACATAAGTGGTGTGAGAAACTAGGTCGTAATCCTGACTGAAGGGTTGTAATGACCAATTATGTATGTATGTATGGGACCTACAGTTTAAAATCGACTCCGAACGACAGATTTTTGAGAAACTTTTCATGGCAATTTTATTTCTACTCCGAGAGTTTTTGCCAGAAATCTGCTGAAAGGAAGTCGCCAAAGGAATACTTTTTGTATTTTGTTTTGATGTCTGGCCTGGAGCTCGTACCCTGGTCCGATAACTCATGTATAAAAATTAACACACACAACATAAGTGGTGTGAGAAGCTAGGCCGTAATTCTGACAACCCATTGTAATGACCAATTATGTATATATGTATGAATGTAGAGTGCGATGAACGCCATAGTCCTGAGTACAACAAAAATTATAAACAAGCTATTTACGACTGATACAATAGAAACATAAAAATGCATCTTTATTACCACACGACAATTTATAAATTTTAGAGGTGAATCCAAAAAGTCCCCCTCACAAAAAAAGCGGGTTACATGTTAGTTAAGAAAATAATTCAGTTTTATATTGATTAAATATTAGTTTTAGACACATGTTTGGAACCTATCTTATCTTATCCATATACAGAAATAATCAGAATTTATTGCAGACAACAAAATAACAACAGAAATTTTATTTTGAAAAATATTAAAATTGCAGACACATTTATTATTCCATTTAGAATACGATTATAATTTTTTTAACTACGAGGGTTGTCCTAAAACTAGGCAAATTGACCAATGAATGCCGGTTTTAGGTTGAAAATAATTACTTGGCTGAAAAACGTATGTGTGTGAGTATCAATTCGAATTTAATTAGCAAAGACAGAAACCAAAAATTTTAACAGAGCCAATGTTAAAGTTAACAGAGAGTTTAATAGAACTTAAAAAAAATACAAGACATAGGAGCATGGATTATGAATAACACCCCTTAAAAAATTATACTCTACGTTCTTGAATGGATTATTTTCACGGATGCTGGTTTTAGCAGACATATGTTGCTACCAATTAGCCGATAAAGTGCAGAGTTTACATTTAAATTATGGCTGCCTTCCAAAATGTATCAATACAAAGTTTGTATGCAGTTCTACTACTGTATATAAACTATGTAGATATGCAAAGTAACCAAACAATGCATCAACTATAAATCCGATGCCTGATTGCTTTTTGACTGCGTTAAAAATACACATTGAAGACGTTTTGAAATAGAATACATTGTATATACATATTTTGTACAGCGGCATTATGAAACACGATACTTTGTTCAAACACAAAGCAACTAACCTTTTGGAAGGCAGCCTATGTTACTTTTGCTTTTACGTGAAATTTCCGAATGAGACGTCTATTAAGAAGGATGCAAAGATATTTTACATACAAATGTTGACACATTTCTTGGTTAACGAGTATAAAGTATTAGTCTCCATATAATGATCATAATGTACAATAGTACGTACCGACATTCTTTGTGGGAGTTCTAATGTATGCACGTCTAAACGTAAAAAAAGGCTTCGTGATAAAAGATTTGGAAATAATGAACATAATCTGCTTTTGATGGATTTTTTAAGGAAGCTGAATAATTGTCAAAGTCGCCGTAGTCTAGTAGGTATTGTGATGGCTTATTAGACGTGAAGCCTCGGTTCAAATTCCACGTCAAGACATCTCCTACTAAACGAAATATGAAAAAATATTTCTTCCGTGACTTCCTCTCAGCAGATTTCTGGCAAAACTAGATCGTAATCTTGACTGAAGGGTTGTAATGAGCAATTATGTATGCATGTATGTATGTATGAATATTTTCTAAACAAGGTATCGAACTATCGCTATAATTAGCGACATTGGGTAAGTAGGTAGGTAGGTTGGAGTTGTAGCTTTCAATTGAGAACGCATAGCGGCCTGTTGTGATGCCACGTGTAAGCGCAGTCCCCGTGCTAACCAAATTCCACCGAACTTAATAGAAGAAATTGATCAGTGTGGGAGCTGCACACTAAAAGCACGACTCTCCTAAGCTGAAAACCAGCCTAAAAATTTTATGAACGAATGATAGCTTCGTATGCTGACAAGAAATGGAGAACAAAAAAACTTAATCTGCGATTAGCAAGAGATAGGCATTGGCAAAGAAAGTGGATAACAGTTTCCTAGGCTAGGTTAGGTTGGAGTGATAGCTTTGATGCCAAATGCTTACTTGAGTACGCATAGTGGTTACGACACAGGTGAACACAGTCTCTGTACCGACCAAGTTCCTCCGAATCAGGGAAGAAGAAATTGATCAGCATAAGGGCTGCACATTTAAAGCACGACTACCCCACGCTGGAAAACCAACCCGAAAATTTGATAAACGAAACTACTATATCCTAGACATCAATGGACGATAGATCCGTCAAGCTGACAAGGATTGGGGAGCCAAATAACCTACTATATCTGTACCTCACAAGAGATGGCCATTGACAAAGAAAGAGGATAACAGTCTCCTCTTTCTCAGCGGATCTGCACCCACGGCAGAAGTAGTTAGATGGGTGTTTCAGTTTCCTATTCTTGAGCAGATGCACAACCTCGGCAGTAGTCGTTCGAACGGAGCTGCAGTCTTTCCGCAGTAGCCTGTGAGCAAGGCCACTGTGATCTTAGCGATATTAATAAAGAAAATAAATATGTTGACATATAAAGAAAATATTTTGCAAATTTTGTTATTGTCATTGCTAATGCAATAAATTATTGACCACCCTCGTAAATTACAATTTTCAATTGTTTGCTAATTTCTAATATCAAAATATTTTCTAATTGATTTGCTTGCTTGTATTTCACTTTCTATTAATATTCCATAACAAAATCAAATCAATATTCAAAAAAGAAAATAAAGAATAAATAAGAAAAAAAAAAACAAAAATTAATTATTATTAAACAATGACTACAATAATAATCACAATAATAACAATAATTGTTGCATTGTGATTTCAATTGAAATTAATTATGGAATATTTATTGCTTTCTTCTTATTCAATTCAATTCTATTCTATTGGCATAGAAAATCTGTCAAAAACCTAAAGAAATCAATGGAAATTTATCGTGACATATATTGAGGACGGAGAATATCTCAAATAGAAAAAAAAAAAACAGTGAAGTGATGATCGGTAGCTGTTAAATGGTTGGCAATTTGAGACTACGAAGTTTGAAACACAACAACAACACTAAAGGGTGTTTTTTATAGAGATATAGAACTTTAAGTTGGCATTACTTTTCAAGATGGCGACCGATTTAACAGCTGTCGAGTGATTTATTCTCAGTTTGGTTTGGCAATTCATCTTGAATAGATTTCGCTTGAACAACGCTTGGAAATAGTGCAATTTTATTTCAAAAATAATGGTTCTGTGCGGAAAACGCCGATCAGAGCAGTTAATTCGATTAACCATGGAACGTTTTCGCACCACGTTTACTCTTATTGATAACTCGCATCCCCAGAGACGCTGTACGGTGCGTACAGAAGAAGCTATTGCTGCTGTAGAGCGTAGCATTGAGTCCATCCGCCATCGAGCACAGGAATTGGATCTGTGTCCATCCACTTTATGGAAGATTTTGCGGAAGGATCTTGGTTTGCGTGCTTACAAAATTCAACTCGTGCAAGATTTGAAGCCAAACGATCATCAAGTAAGGCGTGGATTCGTCGAATGGGCCCAAAACGAGATTACCGTTGTTCCCGATTTTCATAAGCGAATTTTGTTTAGCGATGAAGCGCACTTCTGGTGGAATGGCTACGTCAACAAACAAAACTGCCGCATTTGGAGTGAAGGTAACCCTCAAATGTATGTGGAAACACCGTTACATCCAGAAAAACTGACTGTTTGGTGCGCTTTATGGGCTGGTGGAATCATTGGTCCGTACTTTTTCAAAAACGATGGTGGCCAGAACGTTACAGTCAATGGTGATCGGTATAGAGCCATGATTACTAACTTTTTCATTCCTGAATTGAATAACCAGGATGTCCAGATGTGGTTTCAACAAGACGGCGCAACATGTCACACAGCTCGTGCCACAATTGTTTTGGACCTGTGAATTGGCCTCAAAGATCTTGTGATTTAACACCGCTAGACTACTTTCTGTGGGGCTATGTAAAGTCATTGGTCTATGCGGTAAAGCCACAAACGCTTGACCATTTGGAAGACAACATTCGCCGTATTATTGCCGATATACGGCCACAAATGTTGGAAAAAGTCATCGATAATTGGGCGTCCAGATTGGACTACTTCCGCGCCAGCCGTGGCGGTCATATGCCAGAAATCATATTTAAAATGTAATGCCACAAGATTATCTTTCGGATAAATAAAATTCATGTCAATCGAATAATCCATCGTGGTTTTATTGCAACTTAAAGTTCTATACCTCTATAAAAAACACCCTTTATTTATAGTTTAAATTGAAATTATCGTATGGAAGTTAAATTTTATGAAAGGGTCAATAATATGACACCCTATATTGTAAGGAGGGATATTTCTACAAAATTAGTTTCATTTTCTGACAACTAGTCGCACCTAAATACAGTCAAAGGTTACCATTGTAATGACGATTTACGCATGAAGCTCTCTTTAGAGTTTGAATAGTTAAAACCGTATAGAATACGAGTGCAATGTCATTTAACTGACCGCAATGGGATTGGATTCTTTGGTTGTTAAGTGATCCACATTCGTAAATGACACAAATCTTTTACTAAGTAAATGAAACTTTAGATGAAGGACATTTAGAAGCTCACAGTTTTGTCAGACGGGCAATAACGAGGTCACTAAATGGGTAACTTTATATACTAAAGGGTCCGCCAAATAACTTTTTTTTTGAAAATGCGTTAAAAAAAAACTACTGAATATTTTCTCAAATTTCTTTTTTATTTGAAAGTACAATCCTTTCGGTTAATAATGGAAAATAATTTCATTCAAATGGCTGCCTCGGCTGGCCATGCAGTAGCCTACACGATCGGTCCAATTTTTAAGCACATTATCGATTGTGTGCAGCTGTATTTCACCAATGGCTTCACGAATATTGTCCTTTAAAGCGTCAATTGTCTCTGGCTTGTCGGCGTAACATTTATCTTTGACGGCACCCCACAAATAATAGTCCAACGGTGTCAAATCGCAGCTCCGAGGTGGCCAAACTACATCAGCTCTGCGGCTGATAATGCGATCTTCAAAAACAGGGCGCAAAACATCGAGTGTAGCTTCGGCTGTGTGGCACGTAGCGCCAACCAAATGTTGACAATATCCTACTCTTCAATTTTTGTGAACAAAAATTCATTCAACATGGCCCGATAACGATCGCCATTGACTGTAACGGCCACTACTTGCTCATTTTCGAAGAAAAATGTCCCAATTATGCCTCTGGACCAAAATCCGCTCCAAACGGTGACTCGTTTTGGGTGCGTCGGCTTTTCAATGTATGCGTATGGGTTTTCTGTGCCCCAAATGCGACAATTTTGCTTGTTTACATACCCGCCCGCCAAGATCAAAATGAACTTCATCTGAAAAGACGATTTTTTTTTGCCAAAATCGGCATCTTCTGGTGTAGGCTACTGCATGGCCAGCCGAGGCAGCCATTTGAATGAAATTATTTTCCATTATTAACCGGAAGGATTGTACTTTCAAATAAAAAAAGAAATTTGAGAAAATATTCAGTAGTTTTTTTTTTTAAAGCATTTTCAAAAACAAAAAGTCTTTGGCGGATCCTTTACTTCCTTAATTGGCCATTAATAACCCAATTAACAAATTTCGGGCTGCTTTAACACATTCTTCCGTACTCTAGTTGGTCACACTATTCGACGACAGGAATTCCTCGATTTGCTCCTTTCGACCGTCCGTCCTCCTTTGCACACTTCGAGTACTCCTCGCATCAAATACCCGTCACATCGAAGCATCCTCTTCCATCCAAACGATAGGGCCGCAGCCGCTGCATGTTAGCGAGCTACACAATGTCTATGTCGTTGAGGAGCTTATACAGCTGATAATTGTAGGGAATACGGAAAAGTTCGCCAATTAGAACTGGACTGAAGATATTACATAGGATTTCTACCTGGAATACTCTCAAGACTGCTACACATACATACATACATAATTGGGCATTACAAACCTCCTGTCAGGACCAAGCTTCTCACACCACTCATGTTGTGTGTATTAATTTTATACATGAGTGGCATGGCCTACAGTTAAAAGTCGACTCCGCACGACAGATTTTTGAGAATCTTTTCAAGGCAATTTTATTTACTCTCAGAGTTTTTGCCAGAAAACTCTGACCTGGGCTGTGAACCGCGACCTTATGTCTTCTAAGCCAACACACTACCCACTCGACTACGGTGACTTCAAGGCTTCTACATCATTGCTTAATAGCGTCCATGCATGGGGAGAATAAGCGTCCTGTAGAGTATTAGTTTTGTCTTACGAAAGAGATCCCTGCTACTCAATTGCCTATTGAGACCATAGTGGAACCTGTTGGCAAGAGCGGTGTCCAGCCTGATAAAAGCAAATATGGATGGCCTTAACTACAAATACTGTCGTTCTATAGTTTACATTGATGAGCGACAGTAGTATTCTGGATTTCCATTCATCAAGACACGGTTACCATTTTATCGCTCAGAGATTATGCGTTCCGAATTAGGAAGGAAAAAACGGTGTCTATAGGAATAGAATAGAATCTCTCGCATGACCACATTCTACCACAATTTGCCGCGTATTTTAATCCATAGTTTACTGTGTTCTTTTGAGATGAATAAATAAAAGTTTGTCTTTTAATTTATTTGCCAATGCCTGGTACTTCAGCTAAAGCGCTTTGGAATACTGGCAACCCTGTTTTTAACTTTCCTAATGGAGTTATAGGTTATGAAATTGAAGGGCATTGTACGTCACATAAGGAAAATGAAATGAATAACCCAAACCAAGCGACCCTTCCCTATGACTTATTCCGTAAAATATGTCTAATGAAGTGACCTAATTGGAAGCCTCATTTTGAACAAAATTTGATATATTCGTAGGAGCCACAAGGGAATTATTTCAGCTTTTAAATAATTTAACGAATTAATTCTAATGATGCTATATTTGCTGGTTTAGGGTATCATACTATTGCTATTATACCTGCTTCTCAAAACGTTACACGTTAATATTTGAAAAATCCCCTTCCATTATCACGATCTTCCACGAGCTATTGTGACAATGTTAATTATTGTTTGTGCTCGTGTTTAAATATTTCATTAACAAAGTATCTGATAAATAACTTGTCGCGGCAAGCGTTGAAAAATATTTCCTTTAATTAAAAAATCAAAATAAAATCTTGTGTTGCAGCATGTAAAACATTTTTGCTTGCGGTTTACACTTGAAAATGTAATTTAAGACTGAAGTTAATTTTCGTACATAATGAACACACACACACACTTAAAAACCCATTTAAACGTTCATAGATTCCAATACATAGACAATGCATAGACAGACTCGCATACTCATACTACTCAAAAGGTTATAAATCTTGTGAATAGCCGCAACTGAGAGTGTGTGGGAAGTGAGTGAGGAGTGAGTGAGAAAGTAAAGTTCATGGTATACGTGCAATTAATATAAGCGAGCAGCCACTTGATCAAATTAATTTTCGGTTTTGAAACAAACAAACAAACAAAAAAGAGGAAGAAGGTCTAGAGAGCAATTGTTTTGTTTTAAAGAATTAAGTTGCGATAGAAAATTGGTGTGTGTTATGACCTTGATTCTTTGAAATTGTTTTTTAGGGAAAGTTTTATTTGGGTTTTCCAAAGTGTAATAATACATTAATGCTCATTAGTATTCATCTTTTATTAATTGTAGGTTAATTAACAATTCCGAATTAAATGAATAATTTAATTTCACGTATAAAATTAACGCACACAACATGAGTGGTGTGAGAAGCTAGGCCGTAATCCTGACTGAAGGGTTGTAATGGCCAATTATGTATGTAATGCCGTAAATGAGATTCTATTTCAATAGACATGTTCCTAGAAAATGTGGGGCTTAATTCAGTGAAATTTTCATGATTAAATGGAAATAAATATTTCCATATAAACAAACAGCAACTAGACACAGTCTCATGGCTTATGGGTGGAACGGATATTGACAGCATTTAGACTCACTTTATATATTATAAGATAGGCAAGTTTTTCTACAAAAGATTTTTTCAAAATATTTTTTCTAAAAACAACGCTGTGGTCTAATATAGAAACGATTTATATTTAAATGAATCGCAAAACCATATTTAAAACACTTACACTCAGCCACAAAAGTATACATACGGATAACAAATTTCAGAAATTTTTTAACTAATCCGTTTTCGTTGAAAATATTTATAATTGTCTGACATCTTTCTTCGATTTTAAGACGGTCTTTAGCTTTGGTTCAGAAATTTGTGAAATTTGTTAATCGGATGCATACCTTTGTGGGCCTGTGCAGGGCCACAATTCAGTTCAATTTCAGAAATTTTTTAACCAATGCAAATGACCGTCTTAACATCAAGGAAACTGTAAAGATTTTCAACGAAAACGGATTAGTTAAAAAATTTCTGAAATTTGTTAACCGTATGTATACTTTAGTAACTGTGTGTATACATACATACCCTTCAGTCAGGATTACGACTTAGCTTCTCACATACTTCTGTGTGTTAATTTTATCCTTAAGTTGCGGGACCTGGAGTTTAAAGTCGATTCCGAATGACAGATTTTTGAGCTTTTTCATGGAAATTTTTTTATTCTCACAGTTTTTGCCAGAAATCTGCTGAGAGGAAGTCCCCCAAGAAATATTTTTTGAAATTTTGTTTAGTTTGAGATGTCTGACCTGTGGTTTGAACCGTGACCTTATCTAATAAGCTAACACACTGCCTACTAGACTACGGCGACTAAAATTGATCAACTATTGACAATTGAATTGTAACCCAATTTGTTGCTAGAAATTTAGTAAAAGTCTGCAAAGAAATGATTGGGATAATGACTCTACCTGTATATGGGACAGATAAATCTGTCTCGCTATAGATATATGCAGCACGAAATTTGCATTAAAATCAATCAGAGTCTCTCTTAGGGACAACTTATCAGTTATAATGGGATATACGCCCGAAAGCTGGGAATGCGTCACAATGAATTCTGTGAAAGCTAAGATAACGGAGAAGAAGGGGACCCGACAAAACATTTTCTCTGTCGTTGTTCGGTTCTTGGTCTAAACCTGAATAAATTATAAATCTTAACATTGTAGCAACCTTTGTATACACTGAGCGCCATAAGTGAGTCAACACTTTTGTTCTTAAGTATAAAACAGTTTTGTTCTTAAGTATAAAAAAAAGTTCCTTTAACATGAATTGTTGTTTTTGTTTTAACATTTTATAAGTAATAAATAAACGTTTTTATTTTTGGAAATTTATTCGACTATTCTAATTTATTTTTCTCGCTATCCTAAGAAAATGAATTATTTCAGTGGTTTTGACTCACTTTTGGCGCTCAGTGTAGAAGAGTTCAGTCAAGGATGTTAGAAAGTGAAAAATTAGAAATCTCCACCCCTTCACCGCATGAACAGGGCAGTGACTTCCCCTTTTTCATACCCACATCTGCTTTTGAAGTTATTCGATAGAATGCCAAGATTATCGGATTGCCTTCCAATAAGAAAATGACCCGTGAGAATCACAATTGTTCTATGAATTTAAAGACAAAAGTAAAACAGTCTTCTTCTAATCCATGGGGATGCTGCATGAAGTACGAGTGATGAATTTAGTGGGAGTCCAAGAATTTTATTAATAAAATGTGGTTTGAATACACCTATCGCGATGTTTGAGAAATGCCAACTAAGAACTGAATGACGGATTGGGTACATCGATATTATAACGTCTGAGGCGGCTAACAATTTAACCACGAATTTCGTAATTGAAAATTAGTAGAAAAAGAACCATATTCAGCCAAACCAAAGCGCAATTACTTTTACCGATTTACAGAATACAAGGAAATTCGGTCTGTAATAAAATGAAATATAAAAAATATTTCTTCTGGGCGCCTTCCCCTCAGCGACCTTCTGACAAAAACTCAGAGCAAATAAATTTGCCATGAAAATTTTCTCAAAAATCTGACGCTGGAGACGACTTTAAACTATAGGTCATGTATAAAATTAACCCATTAATTCCCGAATTACTGCTTTTTCTAACGGTTACCGTTTTGTTTTTTACACTCAATTTCCTCTCAGAGCATAAAAACTAAGGCAACCTCTGCTGGCAACTTAAGTTGCCACTGGGCACTAATGGGTTAACACACATAACATGGGTGGTTGAGAAGCTTGCTTGTAATCCTGACTAAGAGGACAAAGAAGTAAGTTATCTTAAGTAAATATCGGTTAAGTCTACTTCAAATAACAAAATCATGACCTATTCTCGTACTTTCAGCTAAGAAATGTCATTAGCCTGTCTTTGGAATCCTAGCAGCTAAGTCGTTAAAGGCACCTGATCATCTATTTGCTTTTATTATCCAAATTTATTTCATTAATGAACAAAAGTATGTCCCAAAACATGGCCCCTATTTTTTTATGACTTCGTTGCTTTGTTTTTGGACAATTTCTAATTGCCGTATAACGTTACGTAGGAACAAAGGCTTCATTAAACATGTATTAGAGTTCTTTCTACTCTTTCTCTTATTTTATACTGTTGTGCTAGGGATGTATCAGGCTTCTTAGATGGATTATAATTGGAGGTTATTGTAGCCTCTTAATATAAAAAATCAGAAAACCAAGGTAAATTGGAATTTTTTGGGTTTCTAGTCAATCACTTTAATCAGAACGCCATGTCGCTTCTATTTTCTATATAATTAATCTCCATAAATAGGCCTTTTAGGGGGAAAATAAGCCATCTTCTTTAGTAAATAGGCTAATAATTACAAAAATAAATACATGCCCTTACGAGATTATGGGAAAAAAGGTGTTCAATAAATAGGCCTCTGCATAATAATATGATATAAAAATATATACTTTATCCAGATGAATATCATTTGAAAGGAAATTAAAAAGATGCGAAACCTCTGCCTCAATTAAAGTGTTTTTTTTTCAACATTTTTAGTAGAACTGATTTGTGTGTTAAAATCTTAATTAGAATTGTATGTGTTCAACACAGGCAAAACCATAATTGAGTGTGAATATTTCCATTAAATAAACACGATTTAAACACGATGCAATTTAAAATTTTAATTACAAATTAAATTCAATTTTAGTCTCCATAACAATGATTTCCACGAATAAACTGTAAATAAATTAATAAATAATTTATTATTACCCGTATACACTCATTTACTATTCTCTTGAAAATATTTTAATTAGGCGTCATTTATTCTACATCATGTGCCAACTCTCAACAAATGACATCTAATTAAACGAAAATATTGTGCTAATACTACCTAACAAAACTATTGTAAAGGAGTAGGAAGAAAATGGAACTGACTTATTGAATAAGTTTATATGATAAGAGACAGGAAGAAGAATGAATTTTTACTACGTTTAATACATCAAACAGACGTGCTTTACGGCGAGAAGGGTGGGCGGATATTGTATAAAAATATGCGATATTTTTCAAAGAGTTTTCTGCAATCGTTTCTTAGCAACACGTTATTTAAACAAATGAACAATTTCTTCCCTATTATGACAGAGTCAAAAATAATCAATGTGGAGGTCCTGCCAGCATTACTGTTATTTCAACGAGAATAATGGCTCAGGTCAGACATCTCCAACAAAACGAAATACGAAAACGTATTTCTTTGGCGACTTCCTCTCAGCAGATTTCAGGCAAATACTCTGAGAGTAAATAAATTGCCATTCTTCTTGCATTGCTTCTAAAGGGTGTTTTTTTTATAGAGGTATAGAACTTTAAGTTGCAATAAAACAACGATGGATTATTCGATTGACATGAATTTTATTTATCCGAAAGATAATCTTGTGGCATTACATTTTAAATATGATTTCTGGCATATGACCGCCACGACTGGCGCGGATGTAGTCCAATCTGGACGTCCAATTTTCGATGACTTTTTCCAACATTTGTGGCCGTATATCGGCAATAATACGGCGAATGTTGTCTTCCAAATGGTCAAGCGTTTGTGGCTTTACCGCATAGACCAATGACTTTACATAGCCGCACAGAAAGTAGTCTAGCGGTATTAAATCACAAGATCTTGGAGGCCAATTCACAGGTCCAAAACGTGAAATTAGGCGGTCACCAAACGTGTCTTTCATTAAATCTATTGTGGCACGAGCTGTGTGACATGTTGCGCCGTCTTGTTGAAACTACATCTCCTGGACATCATGGTTTTTCAATTCAGGAATGAAAAAGTTAGTAATCATGGCTCTATACCGATCACCATTGACTGTAACGTTCTGGCCACCATCGTTTTTGAAAAAGTACGGACCAATGATTCCACCAGCCCATAAAGCGCTCCAAACAGTCAGTTTTTCTGGATGTAACGGTGTTTCCACATACACTTGAGGATTACCTTCACTCCAAATGCGGCAGTTTTGTTTGTTGACGTAGCCATTCAACCAGAAGTGCGCTTCATCGCTAAACAAAATTCGCTTATGAAAATCGGGAACAACGGTAATCTCGTTTTGGGCCCATTCGACAAATCTACGCCTTACTTGATGATCGTTTGGCTTCAAATCTTGCACGAGTTGGATTTTGTAAGCACGCAAACCAAGATCCTTCCGCAAAATCTTCCATAAAGTGGATGGACACAGATCCAATTCCTGTGCTCGATGGCGGATGGACTCATTCGGGTCTTCCTCAATGCTACGCTCTACAGCAGCAATAGCTTCTTCTGTACGCACCGTACAACGGTGTTATGCGAGTTATCAATAAGAGTAAACGTGGTGCGAAAATTTCCATGGTTAATCGAATTAACTGCTCTGATGGACGATTTTGTCGACGATAAAATAGACGTAGTGCGCGTTACGTTTTCCGCACAGAACCATTATTTTCGAAATAAAATTGCACTAGTTGCAAGCGTTGTTCAGGCGTGAGTCTATTCATGATGAATTGCCAAACCAAACTGAGAATAAATCACTTGACAGCTGTTAAATCGGTCGCCATCTTGAAAAGTAATGCCAACTTAAAGTTCTATACCTCTATAAAAAACACCCTTTATAAACTGTAGGTCCCGCCTCTCATGTTTAAAATTATCACTCGCAACATAGTAAGTGGTGTGAGAAGCTAGGTGGTAAGCCTGACTGAAGTATTGTAATGTCCAATTAGTGAGACCTCACGTCGAATAAGCCAACACACTACTTACTAGACTACGGCGATTACAATTATAATCACTTACCCCTAGCAAATCAGACGAAAACGTAGGATGTGAAATCATCTCAAAACAGTTAAATCATGGAATGTATATCCCTCACAATATCATCTACTGTGGTACTATTCAGACCTAAATAATGGCTACAAAGACTTCCACAGCACGAATCCGGTATCGTTATAACAAGTCGAGAATAAACCGCAACATTCGATTGTAACTGACATCGGAGTCAATGCGACATTGCAAATAACAAAGCCGACGAACTTACAAAGGCTGCTCTAACAGAAAATTTGTATGAATTCATTCGACAGATTGGCATTTCTCCGTAGAAGGACATACACACAGTTACTAAAGTATACATGCGGTTAACAAATTTCAGAAATTTTTTAACCAATCCGTTTTCGTTGAAAATCTTTATAGTTTCCTCGATTTTAAGAGGGTCTTTTGCATTGATTCAGAAATTTGTGAAATATGTTAGCCGTATGTATACTTTTGTGGCTGAGTATACAACTGATCTCGCAAAAGCTTTACTCATTTGCAAATCTAACCCACTATGGTTATACTTACTGACTAATTTAGCTATTATAACCCTTTAGCAAGAACTATGACGTAGCTTCTCACACCACCCATGCTGTGTGTGTAAATTTTATCCGTGAGTGGTGGCACCATTCCGAACGATATATATTCGAGAAGCTTTTTATGGCAATTGTATTGACTCTCAGAGATTTTGCCAAAAGAAATATTTTTCTTGTTTGTTTTCGTTCGAGTTGTCTGATCTGGGCTATTGAATCATGGTCTCGCTTCTAATAAAACAACAGACAACATACTAGACTATACAGCCTCTGCGCTGACCATTTTCTTCGATGAGTTCAGTGGATTTCGGTCAGTACAGAGACTGTGCTTACATGTGGCATCACAACGGGCTGCTCTGTGCGCTTAAGTGGGATTAGGTATCAAACCTAACCTAACCTAACTTAACATGCAAGACTACTGCTACTTTATTTGCAAAGAGATGGGATAATGAATTCACTTGTTCGAGATCAGACAAATCTGACCCTCAGTGGACATTATGCAGAATAAAATTTGCGTTAAACCTAACCCACCTATAATGGACTTTGGGTACATATGTCTGAAGTTTAACTTTACTTTACAACGACTTCTGCAGAGGCTGTAATAATAGGGATGTCTCCTATATCACGGAGCAAAACTTGGAAATCTGAGGTGAAGGAATCTTGAGTACTCAGAATTTAGTGACGCAACGTATCTACAACAAAGATAATTTGGACAAAATATAGGATAAATGCTAGGCAGGAGTTATAGTTGAATGGCAGTATAGGGGTACTATTGGTTTTACAACCGGACCTTAAAGACTTGGGTCTTGAAATTTAAACAAATCTAACAGCAACGCAAAACGTATCTAAGCAAAGGTGATTTGGATAAAATCTAGGATAAATGCTAGGCAAGAGTTATAGTCAAATGACGGTAAAGGTACTATTGGTTCTGCAACCGGACCTAAAAGACTTGGGTCTTGAATTTTAAATAAATCTAACAGCAACGGAAATCGTAGTATAGTACCATATGAAGTGCTTATTAAAACAAACAAAAAATCTCTTTCCAGACGTCATTCAATTAATATTTTCCTAAATATAGATTCATGGACAAAAAAAAATAATTAAATTTGATTTGAAAAATTTATTTCAAAAATGTTCCATAATTTTAGCAATTTGCTGAGAACATTTTCCCGTCCATCATATACGTATACACCGTCTGGGGAATGCAAAAAATATGTACATATTTGTAGTCGCTAGTTGGGCAATACATTTTTATTTTTTGTTTTGAATACATTCTCTTAATTTTTGTTGTATTTGTAAAATTATTTTGAAAATGAAATATTACACGCCCACTGAAAAACTATTTTAAGTCTCCTTGTGTTTATTTTCTTTAAACTGCCAATCAGTTACCAAAGGGGCCACCTGTTACAGTTTTCAAACTGGAAAAACTTTTTTGCTTGAAGTACAGGAACAGATTTGAAAATGAAATTTTAGTTGGTCCAGGTTAAAAAGAAGACAAGGGATTAAGTAAGCAGTTGGCAGATGTCGAACGTAATAGGCTAGGTAGGGTATATGTATTTATTCCTATAGGTCTACATACATACACACAGCTACTAAAGTATACACACGGTTAACAAATTTCAGAAATTTTTAAATAATCCGTTTTCGTTGAAAATCTTTATAGCTTCCTTGATTTTAAGACGGCATTGGTTAAATTTGTTTTTGAAATTGAACTGCATTGTGGCCCTACACAGGCCCACAAAAGTATACATCCCACCGTCTTAAAATCGAAGAAAGATGTCAGACAATTATAAAGATTTTCAGCGAAAACGGATTGGTTAAAAAATTTCTGAAATTTGTTAACCGTATGTATACTTTTGTGGCTGAGTGTATATATTTATTTGTCTTTACAATTTAGTTGAAGTTACAACCACCTTCTTTCAAATTGTTTCGACAAGTGTGTGACTAAAAATTCGTCCTGAACTAAACCACGGCAAAGGCGCACAAATGTTTACCTTAGCTTTCGAATTTTAATAATTAAGATGCTTAAAACCCTTCAAAATAAATGCGTGTGAAGATAAATTCCAATTTAACTAGCAAAGACAAAAACCAAAAATTTTAACAGAGCCAATTTCCAAGCTAACAGACTAATGTTAAGTGTTTAACAGAAGATACAAAAAAATGGTCAAGGAAGGAAAATCACTATTCCTTCCTTAAAAATTATACCGCACACGTTTCTGAGCGGAACAGTTTCTCTGGTAATTCGCAAATTGTTTTCAAAATTGAAAAACTTGGACTTGACAATGTCTGGGAAGGATGATCGAAAATGAAAAGGAAAAATGGGACCTGCTGCAGATATCACACTATCTACAAATTAAAGCCTAAGGTGTCTCTAATAAGACGCATTTAGTGAGAAATCGGGCTTGGAGAATTCACTCTGTTAGGATGACCGATATTGTGGAAAAATGGGACTTGATGCAGGTATCCCACTATACATACAGTGAGCGTCAAAAGTGAGTACACACCACTGAAATAATTCATTTTCTTAGGATAGCGAGAAAAGTAAATAAAAGTAAATAGTCGCATAAATTTCCAAAAATAAAAACGTTTAAAATGTTAAAACAAAAAAAAAAACAATTCATGATAAGGGAACTTTTTTTATACTTAAGAATATAATAGAAAATTTAAAGTTATAGTGGGTGTTGACTCACTTATGGCGCTCACTGTATATCCATGGAATTCAGAATTCCAAAACAGGTCGGACGTTACTTTAAACCAGAGATATAGGCGAAGAAGCTTAATGTTTTCTTTAAATGAGAAAAAAAGTGCTCTGCAGAAATGGGACTACATCGGATAAAAGATGGATTTAGTGGGCTGGATAGCCATGGTATCAAGCATTCCAAAAAAAGGTTTCCATATGGCCGAACATTACTTTTGTTTTCTTGAAATGAGTAAAAAAAAATGCTCTGTTTAACAGGGACTAATTGGATAAGAAATGGACTGGCGAGGGAATGGACATCTTATCAAGGATTCCAAAACAGTTTTCGTTATGGTCAGCTGTTACTTGGGACCGGAGATATAGGGGACGAATAGGCAAGAACTCGTTAAAGGAAAATCTGTGCTTACAGACAGTGCAAGAAAGTATAGCCTCTGAAGAAGTAGGAAGGAGCTTTTTAAAATAAAAAAAACGTAACAATACACATTGAGTAACACATACATAATTGGTCATTACAACCCTTCAGTCAGAATTACGACCTAGTTTCTCACACCACTTATGTTGTGTGTATTAATTTTATACATGAGTGGTGGGACCTACAGTTTAAAGTCGACTCCGAATGACAGATTTTTGAGAAACTTTTCATGGCAATTTTATTTACTCTCAGAGTTTTTGCCAGAAATCTGCTGAGAGGAAGTCGCCGAAGAAATACTTTTTGTATTTTGTTTTGATGTCTGGCCTGGGGCTCGAACCCTGGCTTTACGTCTAAAAAGCCAACACACTACCTACTAGACTACGGCGACTTTACATTGAGTAACCACTCACAACATTCCCATAAAAGATTTTCTTTTTAGGCAATGAACCACTTTGGAACCAGCTACAGCAAACCAATCAGCTTCTCTGCTGGAAAACTTGATCAACGAAACCTAGCCAAGCAAGAAAATAATAATAAGGGTAGGGGGAGATATGATTTGCGAGATCCCTATGTATTCCTTACAAGCAACGAAAAGAAATAATATCCATAAAAATCAATAAAGCTCCTACCTAAGGAAATAGTAGCTAACAATATTAACATATGATCGATTAAATGGAATGAAAATTCGTTTATTTTTGTTAAGTCATATTCAACAGTAATGGGTTAATAATTCCTTACAGTATAGTACAGGGCATTAGCCAAATATACGATAAAAAAAATTACATATGCAAAGTATAAATACAACAATAAACGTCACGAGCAAAAGTAAAATGAAAGAAAAAAAAACGAATCACGAGTAAGACCATTAAAAAAAAAACAGAATTAAATAAAATAAAAAAAAAACTGAAATGGAAATATCTTTTTAATGTTGTTGGCGCTGTTCGCGTCTAAGCGAATTTCATTCATTCGTTCATGTCACACTCAGCTACATTGTGAAAATTCTATAGAAACCTAACAACCCAGCGAACATTTCAAGTAATAGAATTTTAAGATGCAATGCAGGGTAAAATAGAAAGTACCTTTTTGTGTATCCGATCTACATACATAATTGGCCATTACAACCCTTCAGTAGGGATTACGGCCTAGCTTCTCACACCACTCATGTTGTGTGTGTTAATTTTATACATGAGTGCCGAGACCTGCAGTTTAACACGTTCATCGCCATGTCAGTCATATGTGTCTGACGCTAAGAAGTTCTACATGAGCCATGTCAGTCATATGTGTCTGACGTACTCGATTTGGTAAATCACATTTGTCCGACGCAAACGACGCTATGTTCAAAACAACAGGTTAATACTTATTGTATCTTGTTTGGATGTGTCAGACATATATGGGGAATTTCGTGTCAAGTGACCCAATTTTTAAAATCGATGTCTTCCGATTTGAACAAATTTTTTAAAAAATTAAAAAAATTATTTTTGGAAAGATTGAAGAAATAGCTATCTAATATCCTTTGGAAAATTTTTGCTAGGACCAATAGGTGAAAAGTTACACACATTTAAAAAAAAACCCTGTATGACCAAAATGTCCAACTTTGGCCCCCTCTAACTCCGGCAGTTCTGTGTCTGGCCTACTATCCAATAGTACGAAGCTTGGTGCAAATTTTATCCAAATCGGAAGACATCGATCCCCATATGTATGTCTGACATAAAAAATAGTGTTTTTCCGGGAATTTTGGCAAAAAAATTTTCTGTGATACATTAAGTTTCCTTGATAAATTTTTAACTAAATTATCTAATAAAGTTACCGTGGCCCATGTGAAAATTTTTCTGATATTATCGTGGCGATGAACGTGTTAAAGTCGACTCGGAAGGACAGATTTTTGAGAAACTTTTCCTGGCAATTTTAGTTGCCGGGCAGAGAGAGGAAGTCGCCGAAAAAATATTTTTTCATATTTCGTTTTGATGTCTGACCTGGGGTTTGAAGCGTTGTCTTACATCTAATAAGCCAACACACTACCTACTAGACTACGGCTATCTAGTATTTCTAATTATCGCTTCTTAAGAAATAAATTTTTTAAGAATTTTAACTGGCGGAATTATGTTTCTTCTGGTTGCGGTATTGATATAAATAATTGTAAATAAGATAAGAAGTTTTATCGAATAGGAATCTATTAAGTTAGGTGTGGCAATAAATGACGGCAAAACGAAGTATATGTTGTCGACAAGTAGAGACATACGGCATATTGGATCCCAGATTATGACCGATAACTATATGTTTAATATAGTCAGTGAATTTGTTTATATTGGCTCCTCCGTTACCACCAAAAATAATGTCAGTCTGGAGATCAAGCGTAAGATCACTCTTGCCAAAAGGTGCTACTATGGTCTCAATAGGCAATTAAGTAGCAGAGACCTCTCTCGTAGGACAAAACAAATGCTCTACAAGGCACTCAACCTTGCCCTGCTTCTTTATGGCACAGAAGCATAGACACTATTAAGTACTAATGCAGCAGCCTTAAGAGTAGTCCCACGTAAGATCTTCGGTCCAGTGCAAGTTGGCGGCGATTTCCGCATTCGATCCTACATTGAGCTGTATGAGATCCTCAATGATGTGGGCGCTGTGCAGCGTTTTTGCATCCAAAGGCTTCGTTGGCTCGACCATTTCGTTCGAATGGATGAGGATGCTCCTGCAAGGCGGGTATTTTATGCGGGGATTTACGGAAGTCGGCGAAGAGGACGACCTTGTTTGCATTAGAAGGACCAAGTCGAGGGAGTTCTGTCATCGATTGGTGTGACCAATTGGTGAAGGCGTGCAAGAAGCAGAGGCGCTTGAAAGGACCCGATTATCAGATTGTTAATGGCCAATTAAGTAAGTAAGATAATATAAGGAAATACAGTACTTTGCATAGAAAAATTAGTTCAAATTAAACAACATTTTAATACTTATGAAATTAATTATTACATACATACATACATAATTGGCCATTACAACCCTTCAGTCAGGATTACGGCCTAGCTTCTCACACCACTCATGTTGTGTGCGTTAATTTTATACGTGAGTGACGCGATCTACAGTTTAACGTCGACTCCGAACGACAGATTTTTGAGAAACTTTTTCATGGCAATTTTATTTACTCTCAGAGTTTTTGTCAGAAATCTGCTGAGAGGAAGTTGCCTCAAAAACCATAATTGGCTTGGGTCCTATAAAGAGCCGTTGTTATACCGATGCACCTATTCGGTAATTTAACTATAATTCTTTGCTGGCATTACTCAAACATCCCGATAGATATCTGAATTCATTGTGATATATTCCCAGATTCCGGGCGTATATCCTATTATAACTGCTAAGAAATATTATTTTTCATATTTCGTTTTGATGCCTGACCTGGGATACGAACCCGGGCTTTACGTCTAATAAGCCAACACACTACCTTTTAGACGACTACGGCGACTTCTTGAAATTGCTAATTTTGTTACTTTTTCTGCTTCAAATATTAAAATGTGAATTTTCCAATTAATTATTGTATTATAAATGTACGAAGAATTCTTTAATCGAAAAACCTCTCAATAAATATGAACAAAATCTGAGATTGAATGTACTCTTCTTCTACAGGCTAAATTGGGGCCTCAATAATTTCATATAGTGTAAATAATTTGAAAAAATTTCGAAAATATAAGTACAAAATTAAATAAGAAAAGATACTAATATGTTTTACATACATACCACAGTGGATTTAAAATCATAGACAAAGAAAAAATACCATAAAAAGAAATATTTACCTGAAAAGAAATAAGGAAACAACAAATTATTTAGCATAGCTTTTTATATTATTTTTCTATATAATATTTACAAGGATATCAATATAAAAATTGCCGAAAAAAGTACCTTAAATACAAAGTAAAAAGTACATTAACCTGTTAAGTGGTTATGACGAAATATTTCGTCATACAGGAAATACTTCTGCAATGGAGATGACGACATATTGCGTCATAAAAATTTGCTTAATAGATTTGAACAGAATGAATGCCGGTAAAATCAATTATTATCTCTCAGACTCCATTAGTTATACATAGTATATGTATGTGGTCCCAAACAATAACAGCCTAAGTCGACTTAAGTCAATATGAGTACATACAGCCACCATATTTCTACTAACAAAACTTTATATTTACGTGATGAAAGTTATTTATAGAAAACATGTTCACCTAAGTTGGAATGAAGCCCCAATACATCTATAATAAGCTCTTATATAACGGGTGATTTTTTAGGTATTATCTTTTTGGCAACACTGGTTTAAACAGCTCACGCACGTTTCGTGTTTTGTTTCACCGTCAAACATCTTCAGTTCGGTCTATAATTTAACCATGAATCGCCTTACAAACGAACAACGCTTGCAAATCATTGAATTTTATTATCAAAATGTGTGCTCTGTTAAGAAAGTTCATCGCGCGCTTCTTCCATTTTGTGTTCAGCGACGAAGCTCATTTTTGGCTCAATGGATACGCTCAATGTGAGTCCTGTATGCCATCATATTTCTACTAACAAAACTTTATATTTACGTGAAAGTTATTTATAGAAAACATGTTCACCTAAGTTGGAATGAAGCAACAATACATCTATAATAAGCTCTTATATAACGGGTGATTTTTTAGGTATTATCTTTTTGGCAACACTGGTTTAAACAGCTCACGCACGTTTCGTGTTTTGTTTCACTGTCAAACATCTTCAGTTCGGTCTATAATTTAACCATGAATCGCCTTACAAACGAACAACGCTTGCAAATCATTGAATTTTATTATCAAAATGTGTGCTCTGTTAAGAAAGTTCATCGCGCGCTTCTTCCATTTTGTGTTCAGCGACGAAGCTCATTTTTGGCTCAATGGATACGTAAATAAGCAGAATTGTCGATTTCGGAGTGAAGATCAGCCAGAAGCATTGCAAAAGCTACCAATGCATCCAGAAAAAGTCACAGTTTGGTGCGGTTTATGGGCTGGTGGCATCATTGGACCGTACTTCTTCAAAGATGCTGCGAATCGTAACGTAACAGTGAATGTTGAGAGCTACCGTGAGATGATATCCAACTTTTTTTTTGCCCAAAATGCAAGAGCCTGACTTGCATGACATGTGGTTTCAACAAGACGGTGCCACATGCCACACAGCACGCGTAACAATGGAGTTATTGAGAGGCGAGTTCGGTCAACATTTTATTTCACGTTCGGGACCGGCCACCTAGATCGTGCGATTTAACGCCTTTAGACTATTTTTTGTGGGGCTATTTTAAAGCTCATGTCTATACAGACAAGCCCGCTTCAATTGACGCATTGGAAGACAACATTGAAGCATATTTATTCGTGAGATACCGGCCGAAATGTTGGAAAGAGTATGCCAAAATTGGACTAAGCGGATGCATCATTTGAGGCGCAGTCGCGGTCAACATTTGCATGAAATAATCTTCAAACATTAAATTATATGGACCGTACTATCGATTCAAATAAAGATTTCATGCATTTGCCTGAATTTTATGTTTTTTTTTGAAATTTTTTTCCTATAGCTCTTAAAAAATCACCCATTATAACAAATTAGACTTTCATCATCGTTTTTGATCTTAGGCTCTTAGCAATAAATTGTTTCTCCTGCACTTTCTCATTTATTCAGAAACACTGTTAAACTGTTATTGGTTGGGACTACAGATAGACAACTATTTGTGAAGAAGCTATCTTAGTTGTTTAGGATGGCTCGAAGGTGCATATTCCGAGACCACACATATATCTGTTGTTGCGAGACGACTAGAGTTGCTATTAGTTGTGAAGAAGCTATCTTAGTTGTCTATGGTGCCTTAAAGATGAATATTCTAGGACCACAGACATATCTGTCCATTTGACCATTTAACCACATGACCACTAGAGTTTCTATTATTTGTGAAGAAGCTATCTTAGTTGTTTAGGATAACTGGATTCAATCTTCTAATAATTTATACATTTTAATTTCAAACTGCCCAATTGCACACATAAATTATTGGGTATTACAAACATTTAACCAGGGTCAAGGTCTATTTTCTCACACCGCTCATGTTGCTAGCGTTATTAATTTTTGCCTATGAGTTTTAATTTAACGTCCACACTAAAGGATAGATTTGGAAAATTTTAATTTTATTCTCTGAGAATATGCCAGAATAATATAGAAAGGGGGTCAAAGCTGAGGTTCGAATTCGAATAGCTACTCTAGCAAGCGAACACATAGACTACGTAAACCAATGATTGTTGTTTTTTTATTTGGAAGAAATGCGCATTCTTAAAAAGGAAAGCGATTTAATTTATGTTTTTTGTGATTTTATCGCACCGATAACAGACTTAAATTTATTTTACCATTTTTGTATCCTCGGTAACCTTATTCTGGATAAATTTAAGGAAAAAATGAGGCTCCCATCCGCTGAGGAAGAGGAACCTGTTATCTACTTTCTTTGTCAGTGCCCGTCTCTTGCTAGGTGTAGATATAGGTTATTTGGTTACCCATTTCTTGTCATCATCATCATTCATTAATTTTTCTGGCTGGTTTTCCAGTGTAGGGTAGTCCGGCTTTTGATGTGCAGCCCTTGCGCTGACCAACTCCTTACTCTTCCCTGATTTTGGTGGAACTTGGTCAGTACAGGGACTGCGTTCACCCGTGGCATCACAACGCTATGCGTCCTCAAGTGAGCTTTGTGATATCAGAGCTACCACTCCGACCTAAACCTAAACCTAAGCTCAATTTAGTTTAGGTAAATTGTTGAAAATGTCAGATTAGGTTCAAAGGCAATAAAATTGTAGAACAAAATTTATTTGGAATGTCTCCCGTTTATATACAATCCAGTAAACAAAACATCTATTATTTGAGAGTGGAATTGGGTGCTCTGGTAGTCTAGTGGGTAGTGTGCTAGACTGTTAGCGTGAGGGTCGTGGGTTCGATTCCCACCAGATACTCTGGTCTGCGACACTACACCGAACATATAGTCAAGTTACTCTGCTTGTATATAATTAAAATATAGTTTGTAATTGTATTGTAAATAACAAATAAATAAATAAGAGTGGAATTACAAAATATCGGAGAATATTATTATTGGATTTTTAGTAAGGTTAGGTTTCTTCAGTATTCTTATTTATTCCGGCGATGAGTATCATTATTTAAGTTGGATAAAAATAAAAATTAAAGACATATAGAATCATGAAAATAGCTGCCGATTATTTTAAAAAAATGTTATTCGCTGGGTTAAGTCACGTCACTACCTTGGAATACACATTGAATTTAACCGCAATACAAAATTATTTAAATTTTCTAAATGAAATATTTTAAAACATTTTCCATTAATTTAAAATGTAAATACAATAAAATAAAATAGAAAATAAGAATTTAAACAAAATTAAGTGCTAAAATGTACGTAATTTGTAATGTGATATAAAAATTTCTTAGAAATTCAATACAATTGCGGCGGCTATAAGTCATATGTTTGTTGGCAGCTAAAATGTTAAAAATAGTTTTAAACGATATTAAGAAAAATAATATAAAAAGAAAACAAAAAAAAAAAACAAAAGAAAGAATAGGAAATGAAATTTGTTGTTAATAGATTAAGCAAACAGTACTATTACTCGTACATTTTTTGAAATGATGCCAGAAATACAAAAAGAAGTTTAAGTGCGTATTTTTTGTTAATACTTAGATAATTGGTCTCTTTTCTATTGTACTGAGCTACAAAATTATCACTTTTTATTTCTAAGTTAAGTTAAGCGGACCATTGGCTATTTCTTTTGTATATACAGTCAACCCTCCTATAACGCGGTACTCTCAGAACGCGGTTTCCATATAACTCGGGGCTGAAATTGCGATAACCCTCCTATAACGCGCTACTCTGAGAACGAGGTTTCCATATAACGGTGTTTCACACACAACGCGGATCTGAAACTTCGACAGCCCTCCTATAACGCAGTACTCTTACTGCGCGGATTTCGTTCAACAACATAAGTTCCTTCCGCACAGCCTGTAAGAGTGTTTAATATCAGCTTTATTTTCGACGCAAAATCACTGCCGAGTTACAGTATTGTTCGAAACCTAAGCAACTTTTTCCCACTAAGTAATAATAGACTCATATCTTTTCTCTAAATAAATTTATAGAAAATATTTATTTTATTTACTATTACACAATGTGTCTATAACCTAAAAATAACAACACAAATTAAATTCCATTTCTTTGGAAGTTATAATAAAATAAAAACAAAATTAACTTAAAAATTCGCTGTTCAAAACCTAAGCAACTTTTAATATTTGGTATGATATCCTTTGTTTCTTACGACCTCAGCGCATCTTTTGGGCATAGATTCAATAAGATTTGATAGAATAGATGTTGGTATAGCTTCCCACTCTGATTTTAGACAGTTCATCAACTCCTGTTTATTCTTAAAGCGTCGAGTTCCAAGTCTCCGTTTTGAAATGCCGAAGAGGTTCTTTATGGGATTCAAGTCTGGCGATTGAGGTGGCCAATCCAAGACTTGAACCCCATTAGCAGATAAGCAATCGTTGACCAACCTCGGTGAGTGTTTTCGGTCATTGTCACGTTGAAACGCCCATCGAAGTGGCATTTCCCACTCAGCATAGTTAACCACGTGAGTGGCTAAACTGACTCTGTAAACAAAACGGTCCATTTTTGTTTGAATTTCTACAAAGGGACCAATACCACTGGCCGAAAAACAAGTCCAAACCATCACATTGCCGTCTCCATGCTTTATTGTGGCTTTTGAGTACCGAGTATGTAGCCGCTTTCCTTTTGGTCTTCTCACATGGCAAACTCTATCTAAATTTAGTAAATTAAATTTAGATTAATCACTAAACAAAACAGTTCTCCATTTGGATATAGTCCAATCCATATGTACTCTAGCAAAATCCAACATAAAGCAAACAAAAAGTTGAGAAAATCAGAGACTACGTTGCAATCAATCAGATCGACCTCTTTTTTAAATGCTTCTTAGTCAGCATAGGCTTCTTAAATGGCATGAAGCTTCCAAAAGGAAAGCATGGAGATGCTGGAAAAAAGTCTTTTAGTTTAGTTTTTGTTTCATTTTTTATCAATCCTTATATGAACTTTTTAATTCAATAAAAATAATTTAAAATTTATCTTGTCTTGTTCTCCATATAACGCAGTACGAATGATGTGATTTGTACTAATTCCGAGTTTCTTATAGCGCGGTTTCCATAGAACGCACTACGAATTAGACTGGTTTGTATGATTAAAACCGAGTTTCTTATAGCGCGGTTTCCATACAACGCGGTACACACTCACCGCGTTATAGGAGGGTTGACTGTACTATGAGTACTATAACACAGACCATTTATGTGTATTCATATACCAGAGCTAATTTTTTAGGAATCCAACTAAGAAAACTATTTATTTTATATATGTGTGAAGATAAACTCGAATTGAGAAACCAAAGACGCAAACCCACACTTTTAGCAGCGACACTTTTTGACTTCAATAGAGGTCTGTTAACTGTTTAACTGAACCAGTCTGACAAAGCCCAGAGAATTAGGACCTAATTATAGGACATGCAGTCGCCATAGTCTAGTAAGTACTGTGTTGGCTTATTAGACGTGAGATAACGGTTCAAACGAAATATGAATTCTCCGGTGAGTTTCTCTCAGCAGATTTATGGCAAAAGCTGAGAGTAAATAAAACAAAATTGCCATGAAAACATTTCTCAAAAATCTGACGTTCAGAGTCAACTTTAAACTGTATAAAATTAACACACACAACATAAGTGGCGTGAGAAACCAGGTCGTAATCCTCGTAGTGAGTTAAAGTGGTTTTATGCATGCAAAATAAAAAGGGCCCCTAAACAGAATTAAAATTATTGAGCGTAAATTCAGCAACAATAACCAGACGTTTCAAAGCTCTTGGATTCATTCGCAAGGTTTAGGGAATTGGGAGCCGTACGAATTGAAAAAAAGAAATGTCGTATTAATAATATCAAGATGGTTTTACAGTCCCTGTAGTCTAGTAGGTAGTGGGTTTGTTTATTAGACACACAGTTTAAATTTTAATGTAGAAAAGTGTCCTTTTGTGTGGCTCTTAAACATCAATAGGCCTCACTTCGGTGTGAGATTGTAATGAAACTACTGAAAAACTATCTGAAGAAATTGACTGCCAAGGATATGCAGATTATTTAGTCTTAATGCTAGTACAATGGGTCAATTCGACCTCCGGGTACTGCACTTGTCTTAATTGACAAGTACACGCCCTCTAACCTAGTCTTAATGCTAAAACTAAAATTTAAAGGGGCTCTCTGCAACATCGCTTAAAGAGGTCTTGAGATTATAAGTTCTTGATGAATGGCAGTGGGCCTGAGAAAAAAACCGTGCAAGACCCGAAAAGAGTACCATTTACAGAAAGAAAAACTTCCTAAATGGAATAAATTTTATGACTCCTGGATGAGATAACGTCACAGAAAATGGGGGTCAGATGTTTAGAAATAAAACTAAATAGTAAACCGACATGCCTTAATGATGTTAAAATCAATACCAGCAAAGTCAAAACTATTGCCTCTTTAGGGATGTTAGGATCACAATTATCCTAAGACCTTAAGGCAATTAATTTATTTAAAAAACGGATTCAAAATAAAGAAGATCAAAAAATACGCGATCAAACAAAAGACCGAAATTTTCCCATTTAGCTATGCTTGAACGAATGTTAAGCGTGTGATAAGTTTTGCCACGCCCAGCTAAGCCATTGCGCCTTCTGAAAATGTTATTTGTATTGTTCTTTAAAGAATAACTAACAATATTTGATTACAATTTTCATTTTATAATTTGTAGATAAAAGCATTGCGGAAGGCAACAAATGTCTTTGGGGGAAAAAATACTAGTAGAGTCTCTATTTTTCGCTTGTTTAATGCTTTTTTGATTTTAATATCCACTTCTTCTATGCCACAAAAATTTCTATAACATGCACGCACATAAAATTATAAATTTCCACTTTCTATTCAACGATTTAATGTTCTTTTAAGTTTTAAACACAAAACCGATTCTATTGCAGCCTTCAGGCTGTTTAAAAAAACCGCAAAAAAGAAAACTCGTGTTTCTTTCTACACACGCGCACATCAATTATTTACCCATCATTAGCGAAGTTTGAATGTCGCGTGGAAAAGGTCTTTGGCCGTTGCCATAACATTTTAAACCCAATTATCGATTCATGATGTTGATTTACAACTTTGACATTAAACAGAACAGAAGAGAACACAAGAACACAAGCAACATAAACAGCAAAAATAATATTAAAATTTTAAAAACTTTTCACCACTCATTGCTGCGGAAAATGTTTAGCACCAACAGCAGCAGCAACAGCCCTCAAGGCATTTAAAATGAACAGCCAACTCGCTTTTTTGTTTTGTTTTGCACTTTAAAATAAAAAAACATACGAACGTATTTGAAAAAGAAAAAAAAAACAGTCTGTGACATGACACTGACAACTAAATCAAGTGTAAAATGACAGAATGAAAATCAAATGCTTTATTTTGTTTTGTCTTTAATTCGATTTTCATACACCGTTTCCATTTAACGGAAAGAAAAACAGGGTCATTGGATCAAAACTACAAAAGATTTTTTTTGATTTTTAATCATTCTGAGAGCCAGGCATGATTGGAGTGATGGGTTTCATTTGAAGGCAATGTTTTGATTGTTACGTACATATCAAAAAAGAATATGGAAACAAAGGCAGTACTTGTTGGCTTAATAGTATAACAAATCTGTTAAGACATTTTGCCTTGAAAATAATAAAAATCATGGTTAAAAGCAGAGCGGTGATAAGAACATTTAGAGTTCTTTACTGACATAGTGGCCGCTTAGGGCCGGTATAAATGCGCGACACTGAAGCAAATGAAATTTTTAGACTTGAGTTGGAGTGACTCAAACTAAAATTACAATTGAACTTAATTAGCGAACTCTTGAGAAAAGAAAACATCGTTGGTCTATTGTCAATATCTAATGAAAAAAATTAGGACTTAACTACGACTCCAAGATATAAAATTTTTTATTGAGGTTTGGCTTGTTGCTGATGAAGATCTAATTCATAAGCTTCAGAGTAGACAGAAAAAGCCAACCTGAAAATAGTTACCAGTTTCCTGATCGGTCGGGCATTGTAAACTGAAAAAACATTTATTCAAAATAGTACTCGCTTCAAGCACAGTATGGGGATACTATGAAGGACAAAACCAATCGCCAAAACACATAATTGGAACATATTCGGCATTATTGCATTTTACCTGACTGCATATCGGTTACTAGGTGGTATGTTATTCTTACTGCAAACGAGTAGCGTCTGAAATTCGGGCAACAGTTAAGGAAGAAATCGTGTAAGCAAACTCTATATGGCTTGACGGCAGTACAATGCATTCTGTTCGCTGCATTTTCGCTCCTTCACTAAATGGAGACAATAAAGAATCTCTTATTTCCAATAGCGATAGTTGCATTACGCTACAATAATTAGTTAGGCAATCGCGTGCAAATTAATTGAATGAAATTGAATTAAATGAAAGTCTGCTCTACTAGGAAGTAATAATAAAACGGTCTAAAGACGGCTATCGAGCACAACAGGATTTTTTGAGTGGTCAAGATAGAAAATGAACTGGACACTTAAGTCTGACTAGATATAAAAGTTAAATCGATTGATAGGTTTGGTTAGGTGTCGGACCCTCTGAAGGAAGGAAGACGTCCCACTTAGGTCAGCGTTTAGGCCCATAATTAATCCTACCCGGGGGTTTTTCCTGAAGAAAAGCATCCCGAGTCTAAAATATATCTTGCTATTGCAGCAATGTTTATATTAGAGAGCGCGGTCAACGATGTCCGAAACCTCCGTCTTTTCATACCAAGGGCAGGGTACAGAAAGATAAGGTAAAAGCCAGTCTCTTTCTCCTCCTTAGACCCACAGGTCATTAGTTGGAATGCCAAGTCTTTCGGCCTATCGCTATTGTGTGATGGATGGCCATTTGATTTAAGGACAGAAGTGAGTCAGTCCTCTTCTTGTCCATATGTGTCCAGCAGAGTCTGGCAATACTCCACACGTACTCTCCTGCTGCCAATGAGATTGAGCCCTCTCGTAGATCAAGTGCACAATATCGAAATTAACCCAGGCAATTGGAATATATATTCCATGTAACATGTCGGAGATTGTTAGCTCCATACCGGCCCTGGCCATCTTATCAGCAATTCAATTTACAACGATATTCCCGTGTCCCGGAACCCATATAAGAGTTACCTTTGAATGATCCGAAATTTCTCAAAGAAATCCTCAGCATTCATGGACAAGGACAGACGTTGAAACTACGTTCGTCAGGGACTTACATTGCAGCCTGACTGTACGAGTAAATCGAGAGATTTTCAGGAAAAATCGCGCAACTCAATAAGCATTGCATAGATTTCAAAATTTGCCATGACCTCTGCTTGGAAATCACTGCAGTGGTCTGGCAGCCTATACATACATACATACATACATATGTATATACATACATACATACATACATACATACATACATACATACATACGTACATATATATGTACATAAATGTACATGCCAGGATTACGACCTAGCCTCTCACACCACTTATGTTGCATGTGTTAATTTTATACAAGAGTGACAGGACCTACAGTTTTAAAATCGACTCCGAACGACAGATTTTTTTGAGAAACTTTTCATGGCAAAATTTTTAATTACACTCAAGAGATTTTGCCAGATATCTGCTGAGGGGAAGAAGCCGAAGAAATATTTTTTCATATTCCGCTTTGATGGAGATGTCTGACCTGGGGTTTTGAACAGAGGCCTCATGTCTAAGCTAGCCAGCCTATAAGAAAGATTATTATCACTACCCTTACTAAGATATCACAGCTCACCCTGCCACTTATCTTTGAGCTATCAGTGTAAACTGCAAAGGTCCCATTGGAAGCAACTAGTAAAGAGTAGTCGATTGGTAATTAAACTAAATTTGTAAAGTCGTTTCAAAATCTTCTCTATCGTCAGGGGTAGAGGGTGTCACAACATTTACAGCGTGACAGATTGAGGGTTAAAAAGAAAAATCGTATGTTGTTTTCTTGTGTTTAAAGCATAAAGTTAAAAACAATGTATAATAGAAAGAGAAAAAAAAAACCAAAATAAAATTAAAATAAAATACAATAAAAATGTTAAAATATTTATAATAAATACTTATGTACACATGTATGTATACAATAATAAAATTTGGGCATCATGCCAAACAGTGTCATTCACTGGGTATTGTTTCCAAAAATAAGTATGTTTTTTAAAAAATAAGATAAACAATAATAAAAACACTAAAAATTTTAAACAACTATGCAATAAGAACAAAAATATGATGATAGTTTTGAAAGTTTTATTATCTCAATTAAATACGTATAAAATATGAATAATTTTTGGATACAAAAAAGAAATCCAATTAGAAATGACAAATTGAAAAATTTGTTTAAAAAAGATTGCAGAAAGATTCCATAATAGATTAATTAAAGCTAAATGGAATGAAGCTAAATATATGTAGAAGATGCAAAGCCAAAAATCTCTTTAAAATCCAAAATTTCTATTCAAAGCGAAAATCTTTTTTTATCACATCTATTACGGCGAGAAGCAATAAATTTTCTAAATGCCAAGAAGGAAGGCACTTCTGTTTTTTTTTTGTTTTGTTTAATAGAGGTCACTTTCAGCACCCCCTACACATGCCAGAATCAATAGATGACATTCGACAATGAGCGAAAAAATAAAAAATAGAAAAGAAAAGAGAAGCAAAATATTTTTTTTAACGTCATTGTCGGCAAAATGCTGACAGACAAACAATTATTTACAAAAGTTTTTTCTATGTTGGCAGATGAAAATAAAACAAAATTTTCTTCTTTTCTGTTTTTTTTTTGGTTCTTTTTTGCAAAACATACGCACTTCTGAAGGTCTTTTGGAAGGAAAATTTCGTTTGAAATTCGAAATAAAACAAAAAATGAAAGGGAAATACACAAGAATAATACTTTCTTATAGTTTATATTTGTTTGGCCTCCCAAGAAGTACACTCAGCAACAAAAGTATACATACGGTTAACAAATTTCAGAAATTTTTTAACCAATCCGATTTCGTTGAAAATCTTTATAGTTTCCTCGATTTTAAGACAGTCTTTTGCATTGGTTCAGAAATTTGTGAAATTTGTTAATCGGATGTATACTTCTGTGGGCCTGTGCAAGGCCACAATTCAGTTCTATTTCAGAAATTTTTTAACCAATGCAAAATACCGTCTTAAAATCGAGGAAACTATAAAGATTTTCAACGAAAACGGATTGGTTAAAATATTTCTGAAATTTGTTAACCGTATGTATACTTTAGTAACTGTGTGTACGTTTTGAAATCGTGAATCTATAGCCTGATTGTTGCCCTTTTAGCAGGCATGCAGAAAGACTCAGCATTCCGACTAATGACTTGCAGTAGCTGTGGGTCTGAAGAAGAGACTGTCTTTCACCTCATATGTCAGTGCTCTGCTCTTGTTATAAAGAGATGGAGGTTTCTGATCTCTCATTTTCTGACATCTTTGACTAATGACTTGCAGTAGCTGTAGGTCTGAAGATGAGACTGTCTTTCATCTCATATGTCAGTGCTCTGTTCTTGTTATAAAGAGACGGAGGTTTCTGATCTCTCATTTTCTGACATCTTCGACCTACTAACTCCCTAATATAAAAATTACTGCCATAGCAGTATTTATTTTGGATTCGAGATTTTTTTTGCATTAAAATCTCAATTTTGGAAAAAAGTGGACTTAGCGTCTTTGCGAATTATACTAGCGACTTGCTATTTCCTTGGAATAACGGTACAAGGCACGCCCAAAAAGTAATAAAATTCAGTTGGATCGTATAAAAATCATTGCAATCAATACGATAAGCATACATTTATTGGAGTCGGTCACTTGTAACTTTAATATTGCTGTGAGAAAAATTAAATCATGCCGCCTAAACAACTCACTCTTGAGGAGAGACAAATTATAATAAATTTATACGAAAATGAAGGTAAATCGTATGGTGAAATAGGAAAAAGAGTATCCCGTAGTCGTTTTACGGTGAGAAAAGTCATACAACGCAAAATAAAAGAGAACCGAATCGAAAATAAACCTGTAAGTGGCCGGCCACCCAAGCTGACAGAGAAGGATAAACGTCGAATTAAGCGTACTTAATTCACCAGCGCTACCAAAATAGCAGCAGAACTCGAAAGATACCAAAACACTAAAGTTTCGCCTGATACTGTTCGAAGATGCTTAGCTGATCAGGGATTAAAGCCATGTGTTCCAAGAAAAAAGCCACAAGTAAACAAAGTGAATCGATTTTAGATTTTGCAAAAACCTATTTAAATAAGTCTCAAGAGTTTTGGGAGAAAGTAATATTCCCCGACGAGTCTAAATACAACATATTTGGTTCCGATGGACGATTAAAAGTATGGCGCAAAGAAGCTTTAAATCCGAAAAATACGGTGAAGACTGTGAAGCATGGAGGAGGAAGTGTTATGGTATGGGGCTATATGTTATCGTCTGGGGATGGTAATCTTGTTTTTGTCGAAAATACAATGGACCAATATGTCTATTTAGATATTTTAAAAAATAATCTAAATGAAAGTGCTTCAAAAGTGGGTCTAGCTGACGACTACTACTTCCAACAAGATAACGACCCGAAGCACACAGCCCGTAAAGTGCAAATGTGGATTCTTTATAACAACCCACATACCCTCAAAACCCCTCCACAAAGTCCAGACCTCAATCCCATAGAGCACTTATGGGAAATTTTAGAGAGAAATGTGCGAAAACACGAAATCCGGAACAAAGCTCAACTAAAACAGGTTCTTTTGGGGGAGTGGAACAAAATAAGTGCCGAAACAACAAAATCGTTAGTAGCTTCCATGAATAATCGGTTGAAAGCTGTAGTAAACAATAAAGGATGCCCTACCAAATATTAAGGACGTGAAATATTTGTCAGTTTTTAGAATAATATTTATGAATTTTATAGCTGTGTCCTTACTTTTGCGGTGTAAATATATGAAGTTGCATTATTAAATTATGTACATTTTTTTAATATCGAAACAAACTTCCTTATTTTTTTGTTAGGTTGAATAACTATACCTTATTTGTACTACGTTGAATGTTTTATTTTGTTTTTGTTTAAAAAAAACTTAAAAACTTATTGGTGTGTCCTTAGTTTTGCAGTTCACTGTATCTACATGATGTATCACAACTGCTATGTGTACTCAAGTGACCTGTAATTTAAGCAAAATATGCATACATACAGTTATTACATTAGTCATTACAACACTTCAGTCAGGATCACGACCTACCTTCTCACACCACTTATGTTGTATGTGACCATTTTCTTCATGAGTGGCGGGACCTACAGTTTTAAAGTCAACTCGGAACGACAGATTTTTGAGAGACTTTAACGGCAATTTTTATTTACTCTCAGAGTTTTTGCCACAAATATATTGAGAGGAAGTCGCCGGAGAAATATTTTTGCATATTTCGTTTTATTGGCGATGTCTAAGCTGGGTTTTGAGCCGTGGCCTCACGTCTAATAAGCCGAAAACACTGCCTACTACACCACGACGACTTAAAGTCCTATGCTTTTATTAAATACGCTCACTTCCCTCAGAGTTAATAAAGAATGCAAGAGGATATTTATTTATATGGTGACTGGAGGAAAGCAAATTACATATCATGTGTCCAGACAACAAGCGACCATATCGAAAACTGTCTTGATACCATGGCTAACCACTAAGGCCCATTTCCCACACAAATCCATTTTTTATCCGACTTAGACCCATTTGTACAGAACACTTTTTTGCTTCTTTGAAGAAAACAATTAGCTTCGTTGTCTATATCTCTGGTTCCAAGCATCGCACGACCTTAATGTCACCTGTTTCGGAATCCTTGATACCATGGATATGTAGTGGGATACATGCAGTAAGTCTCATTTTTCCACAATATCGATCATCCTTTCCCGACCATGTTAAAATAAATAAATTTTTTTGGCTAACATACTACCTATTAAACGAAAAACAGTCAGATGGAATGCAATAACATCGAATTTGTTCCAATTAGGTGTTTTGGCAATTGGTTTTGCCCTTTACAGTATCCGTACACTGTGCTTGAAACGATTACTATTCTGAACAAATGTTTTTTCAGTTTACAATGCCCTACTGATCAGGAAACCGGTAATTATTTTCAGGCTGGCTTTTTCGGTCTACTCTGAAGCTTATGAATTAAATCTCTTGTCATTGTAATTATTTAATAAACCTTCAATTATTTCAAAACCAGCTCTCTTCATATTCTCTTTAGCTGAGCATACTTTTCCCAACTCTTCTTCCCATTCCACAGAAAGGTTCTGGTACTACCCGGCTTCTGGTTAGGGCTCTACGTTGTGTAAAGAATACAAAAATATAATCGTTAATGCTCTGGTTAGTGTGAGAGTCGTGGTTTCGATTCCCACCAGAGACTCTCTAGTCTGTTACACTGCACTGAGTTACTCTGCTCTTAATAACTTACATATAATTTGTAATTGTATTGTAATTAATTATTAAATGAATAACAAAAAAATAATAATTAATTAATAAATAACAAAAAATAAAACAGTATACTTAGGGTTATACACACATGACCTATTAAAGCAATAAAAACATGATTTTTTTAACATTAAATTCTCTACGATTATTTAGTTCTATTTTTAATACAAAATAATTAATTACGATTATTATTATATTTTTTTCAGTTGCTTTTTACACAATTTTTTTCAGTTTTTTTAAAATGAATGCACCTCTCCCATATATTTTTCACAATTATTTTGCAACATTTTTATAACAATTGACACTTTGATTGCCATTGTCATATTAAAATAATAAAAAAAATGTTTTGTTTTAATAATAAAATTTAAATTATTTTGTTTATTTATGGTAATAAAAACTAAACAATAAATTTATCACGCCTTTCAAACGTGTATGTACTTTAACGTGTAAAATGCAACAAAAAATTTAAAAAAAAAAATAAAAAAATAAAAATTGTATGTCGTATGCAATATATTTTTCTAAAGGGTCTTAAACAAATAAATTCCCCTTTTATTTATTATTATTATTATACATTGTTTTTGTTTTTTTTTTTACAAATTTGTTTAAATAGTTTTTGTTTTCACAATAAATGTAAAATTCAAATTTAGCCATTTCACCGTGTTGCAGATAGTCGTTAAGCTGGCGTTGTAAACTTGACGTCGTTCGTTGATTGCTGATGCGAAAATAATAAACACAACATACAGGTGGTGCTGCCACATTAGGGGCATTCATAGTTTGTTTTGTAATTGTAGTGAGTACGATTTGGGTCCTAGGTTAGGTTAGGTTAGGTTAGAGGACGTGTACTTGTCAATTAAGACAAGTACAGTACGCGGAGGTCGAATTGACCCATTGTACAACGTCCTAGTTACTCACACCACTTATGTTGTTTGTGTTAATTTTATACATAAGTGGCGGGACCTACAGTTTAAAGTCGACTATGAACGACAGATTTTTTTGAGAAGCTTTTTTTCATGGCAATTTTATTTACTATCAGAGTTTTTGACAGAAATCTGCTCAGAGGAAGTCGCTTTTTGTGTTTTGTCTTGATGTCTGGCCTGGGGCTCGAACCCTGGATTTACGTCTACACTACCGACTAGACTACGACGACATCTAGGGCACTAGAAAACACATTTTTTCGCATTATTTAGTCCTTCTTTTATTTTAATTAAAACCAGGTTTTATTCGTTTAATTTAAAACAAATTTTATTAATTTTTTATTAAATTCTACCTTTCTAGCAAAAATTTTATCATCTGTACAGTTAACGGCTTTGCAATTGTGAGTTTAATTGCAGTTGTTTTAATTAAAAAAATTAAAATCATAATAAAATAATAAAAAGTAACCTTTCGAAAGCCCTGTAACATTTGCAGATATTGAAAGGAGTGATTACATTATATTTGCGTAATTTCATTATTTATACATTACATAATTGGTCATTACAACCCTTCAGTCAGGATTACGACCTAGTTTCTCACACCACTTATGTCGTGTGTGTTAATTTTACACATGAGTGGTGGGACCTACAGTTTAAAGTCGACTTCGAACGACAGATTTTTAAGAAACTTTTCATGGCAATTTTATTTACTCTCAGAGTTTTTGTCAGAAATCTGCTGGGAGGAAGTCGCCGAAGAAATATTTTTTCATATTTTGTTTTGATGTCTGGCCTGGGGCTCGAACCCTGGCTTTACGTCTAATAAGCCAACACACTACCTACTAGACTTCGGCGTCTTCAAATTGAATTGAATTATTTATTTCTTATTTATTCAGTTTTCATTCATGCTTAGTCAAAAAGAGCAGGTTCGCAAATGTAAAAAAGGATAATAAATAGTGTAAGTTAGGTAATGTACAGAGCAATGCTAGTTAGAGTGGAGTAGCCAGAAAGTAAAACAGATCAAACTTACACTTTTGTAAAAAAATAGAGCAGAGAAGAATGATTCTTCAATAAGGTAGAAAGAAGTCTACAAAGAAGAGTAAACTAGGATAAAATATAGTAGAATAGAAATGAAAAGAAGACGCCGTAGTCTATTTAGGCTTATTAGACGAGAGACCACAGTTCAAACCCTAGCCCAGAAATCCTTAATACAGCGAAATTTGAAATTTAACTAGCAAAGACAAAAACCCAAAAATTTAACAGAGCAATGTTAAGTGATTAAGAGAAAATACAAGGGAAGTAATCCCCCAAATATACGATATCGGAAAATGGACGTATCTATTCTATCCCTTAAAAATTACTCCCTACATGTTCCTGATTGCAACGGTCTCTCTGGTAATTCGCAAATTATTTTGAAAATTGAAAAATTTGGCCAAAAAAAAAATGTATTTGTTTTAACAATGTCTGGGAAGGATAATCGATATTGTAGAAAAATCAGACTTACTGCATGTATCCCACTATATATCCATGGTATCAAGGATTCCGAAATAGGTGTCCTTAACATCTTGCGATGCTTGGAACCAGAGATATAGGCAACGAAGCTAATTGTTTTCTTCAAAGAAGCAAAAAAGTGTTCTGTATAAATGGGTCTACGTCGGTTAAAAAATGGATTTGTGTGGGAAATGGGCCTTAGTGGCTAGCCATGGTATCATGACAGTTTTCGTTATGGTCGCTTGTTGTCTGGACACATGCTACGTAATTAGCTTTCCTCCAGCCACCGTAGGAATAAAAACCCTCTTGCATTCTTCATTGACTCTGAGGGAAGTGAGCGTATTTTATAAAAGCATATGACTTTTAGTCGCCGTGGTCTAGTAGGTAGTGTGTTGGCTTATTAGACGTGAGGTTTCGGTTCAAACCCCAGTTCAGGTATCTCCAACTGAACGAAATATGAACAAATATTTCTTCGGCGACCTCCCCTCAGCAGACTTCTGGCAAAAACTCTGGGAGTAAATGAAATTGCCATGAAAAGTTTCTCAAAAATCTGTCGTTCGGAGACGACTTTAAACTGTAGGTCCCGCCACTCATGTATGAAAATTAACGCACACAACATAAGTGGTGTGAGAGACTAGGTCGTAATCCTAACTAAAGGGTTGTAATGACCAATTACGTATGTATGTATGTATAGGACTTGAAGCGCGAAGAAAACCCGTTGCAAATTTCCCAATCGAAGAATTTGATGATCCAGAAATATTTACTATGCAACACACTGCAATTAATTCCTTTAAAGCTCTACACTTTCCTTCAACTTGTTTATCAAATAATTGGTTCAGCATTCCATGCTGTTATACGGGAGGAAGCCCAACAACAGTCTAGAAAATAACTCGACCAACAATAGACGCACTTTGACCTTTGAAGAGGCTGAAATAAAACTTGACGTTAGCCACACACAGTGCAGTCACTGCAGTGCGAGAACAACAATCGCAAATCTACACGTGTCTGTTGTTGTTGAGAATGCTATTTTTGGTTGCAGGTATACAGAATTTATGCTGGAACATGTACTGTAGATGCACACTTGAATGCAAATAGAAGAGGAGGGAAAGAAATACTACAGACATGACAGCTACAGAAACTAAGTAGTTATGCATGAATAGGAATGAAACCAAGAGAAAAATTATTAAACATTTTAAAGAATTTAATTAAAATAAAAATCTAAATTTATTTCAATTTACTATTGAAAAAATGTAAATCATATCTCTTTTTCAACACGATAAGAGCGTGAATTCTAATCTTTTAAGTTCATAGCGGCCTAAATATACCACAAAAAAAATAATCAAAATTAAACTTGGTATCAAAAGATGGAAAAATTAAAGTTTTATTGATTAGTTGGCTGGCAACACTGTATTCAGGTTAAAGCAAACATTAGGGACGTAAATATTCGTGTACCGTAGCCAGACGACAGCTTTAGGTTAGGTTAGGTTAGGTTAGAGGACGTGTACTTGTCAATTAAGACAAGTACAGTACGCGGAGGTCGCATAGACCCATTGTACAACGTCCTAGTTTCTCACACCACTTATGTTGTGTGTGTTAATTTTATACATGAGTGGTGGGACCTACAGTTTAAAGTCGACTCCGAGCAACAGATTTTTGAGAAACTTTTTCATGACAATTTTCTTTACTATCAGAGTTTTTGCCAGAAATCTGCTGAGAGGAAGTCGCCGAAGAAATACTTTTTGTATTTTGTCTTGATGTCTGGTCTGGAGCTCGAACCCTGGCTTTACGTCTAATAAGCCAACACACTACCTACTAGACTACGGCGACTTCAGACGACAGTTTTAATTTGCATTAAAAACTCACTAATGCTCATTACGATTTTACTCCGACAGTTTCTATACTAAGTATTGGTAGTTTTGTTTGTATTTATTTCGATATCAAACGGGTAGAAGACTTAAGGCAAGATTAGCAGTAGCTTTGCATTAAGTTTGTTAATGCAAATTAGGACTGTTGCTTGTCTACTCCATTAGGAATGACTCTTGCCAGTATGACGATAGCATTTCGATTCAAAAACGTATAAAAACTCGTAAACCTAAGAGAACCCTACTGTAAAAAGCGTTACACATGCATTAAAATACACATTCCAACAATACACTCATGTATGTAGAAAAATTGTGAGTGTGTGTGCACATGGGTACATGTGTAATAAAATGCCGTTGGAGGTCAAGTAAATAAATCCTTTTATATTTTTCTTGTTTTTATTTTGCAGAAAAACAAACATTATATACATGCATACGTATCTACATACATACACTGAGCGCCATAAGTGTGTCAACACTTTTGTTCTTAAGTATAAAACAGTTTTGTACTTAAGTGTAAAAAAGTTCTTTTATCATGAATTGTTGTTTTTGTTTTAACATTTTATAAGTAATAAAGAAACGTTTTTATTTTTGGAAATTTATTCGACAATTCTCATTTACTTTTCTCGCTATCCTAAGAAAATGAATTATTTCAGTGGTTTTTACACACTTTTGGCGTTCAGTGTATGTACATAGAAAAATTAAAAAAAAAATTTTAAAAAAAGTTGTTTAAACAACAAACAAACATAAAGGAAAAACGTACATAACATATAAAAACATTAAAATGAGATTTGTTGTTGTATTATTTTTTTGCAGAATGTATTTCCTGTAAACTAAAGCAAACAGTTGTCTATAGCATGTGCGATATGTGTGTGTGTGTATGTGCTAATACAACATAGTTTTTCTCAATTCCCTTACAGACACATGGACGAATACATGGTGGAGGAAATTATTTTCTCTTTGTTTTTTTTTTAATTGCCATTTTTACTCATATTGTTAACACTTCTCTTTCTATGTATAGGATAGATTCCTGGCTGGCTGGAATACAACGTCAAATACAGTCGCTGACAGTAAAAATGGTACGTCTGGGAACGTGTATTAATAAGTAACATAAATATTGTAAAAAATGTATGAAATTAAAAAAAATAGAATACAAGCGTCAAGGAAGGAAAGTGTAGAGCTTTAAAGGATTTAATTGCAGTGTGTGCCGAGGAAAATATTTCTGGATCATCAAATTCTTCGATTGGGAAATTTGCAACGGGTTTTCTTCGCGCTTAAAGTCCTATATATACATACATACAGCTGTGTTCAAAATAATAGGAGTGCTACCATGTAATATTTTCAAAGTTAAAATTTTTTATTGTACCAATTTGCAAAACATGATATATTTTAATGGTAGTTACAACGATATGTAAGAAATAAAATACAAAGAAGAATCTCGTAATAACTTTAATATTTACGATGAAATTGATTCATTTCTGTGTTTGCCCATGACTTCAGTTGATCAAAAAAATAGGAGTGTGAGTGTTCTTTTAAAAATTAAAATATAACAGCACGTAATTTAAAGAAAAAAGTCAAAAATTAGTACGGAAAAATGTGGTTAAAACTTTTTCTACAGTGATTCACATAAATTTTTGTAATAGTGAGACGAGAAATGCACTGTACTGAAGAAAAGAGAAAACTAATTAAAAATCTTCGAAATAAAGACAAAACTTACAAAGAAACTAAGGAAATCTTAAGTTACTCCGATCAAATGATCACAAATACATTAAAATATAAAATAAGCCCGAAAGGCGTGGGCGCAAGGCCAAAACATCTACTGTCGATGACCCCCGAATTGTGCGATACAGCAAAATAAATCTTTCAGCGTCTTCAAAAAAATTCAAAAGGATCTGAATCTTGCCGTAAGTGGCCCTACTATTCGTAGGCGTCTGATGGACAACAATTTATTCGCCAGAAGTCCACAAAAGGTGCCATTGCTGACAAAAAAAAAAAACAAGTAGCAGCACGCTTAAAGTTTGCCCAAGAACATATCAAATATCCGAAAGAAAAATGGAAAAACATACTGTGGACCGACGAAAGCAAAATTGTTTTATTTGGTGGCACTGGGTCTAGACAGTATGTAAGATGTCCGCCCAACACCAAATATAAAGCTCAGTATACACAAAAGACAGTTAAACATGGTGGTGCAAAACTAATGATATGGGGAAGCTTTTAATATAATGGTTTAGGCCCAATACATCGAATTAGAGACATAATGGATAGGAGCGTCTATGTCGGCATTTTGAGAGAAGTGATATTACCATATTCCACGCCTCTAAAATGGATATTCCAACAAGATAATGACCCGAAACACACCAGTAAATTGGCAAATGAGTGGTTTCGGGTTAATTGGGTAAAGGTTATAGCGTGGCCAGCTCAGTCTCCTGACCTTAATCGTATAGAAAATCTATGGGGAGATGTTAAAAAGTATGTTGCAGAGAAACAACCTTCAAATGCAGAAGAACTATGGATCACAGTGAGCGATGCGTGGCGTCAAATTCCTTGAAAGAGATGCCAAGATCCTATTGAATCAATGCCACGTAGATGTGCTGAAATCATTAAAAACAAAGGTTATTCAACCAAATACTAAAATGGCAAAGATAATAATAACTTTTGTGCCTTTTGTTTAAAAATTATTAGGTTGTGTGCTAACACTCCTATTATTTTGAACAATTAATTTTGAGAGCAAGCTTTATTTACATGAAATATATTTTGTTTCCGTAGTTTTAATTAAATAATTAAGTGTTAAAAAATTCGAAAATTAATTAGAAATAAATTTTAAGTCAAAAAAAATTTGATATTTACTTTTTTTTTCTTAATTTTAAACTTTGCTCTTAAATGAAGGGCACTCCTATTATTTTGAACACACCTGTACGTACGAATACATGGTGGAGGAAATTATTTTCTCTTTGTTTTTTTTTTAATTGCCATTTTTACTCATATTGGTAACACTTCTCTTTCTATGTATAGGATAGATTCCTGGCTGGCTGGAATACAACGTCAAATACAGTGGCTGATAGTAAAAATGATACGTCTGGGAACGTGTATTAATAAGTAATATATAGTCTCGGAAATTAGTGAAGCACTCGCAAACGAGAGTTTTAAACTGAAAGTCCATACAATGCGTTTAATGCCGTGGTACTCACTGTATTACCACGACATTAACAAGGTCGAAAATGTATCATATATATATTGTATCATGATTTCCATCCGTAATGTACGAATATGAATGAGAGTGGTTTTTTTTGTTTTTTTTTTGTAAACAACAATATTTGTAGCAAGTTAAACTCATACTTGCATATGTATGAGTTTGAATATGTTGTTAGGGATTTAAGGAACACAAAAAATGAGAATGAATGTATGCATGTACATACATATGTATGTATGTGTAATAAACTAGAAAAAGTTCACTAAACTTTTTTTACTAAACATCGACATTTAACGGTTTATTCAGCCATTAAAAAGCAGAGGCTTGCATGCAAGTAAAAGATAAACAAAGTGGAGGTAGAGACAGTGTTGTCAACATGTTCAAAGTAGTACAACATATTCCCTACTGGAACGATAAAGCGCTGATTAAGTGCTTTTATTTAAACTACAAAAGAGTAAAAAAGAAAACCTATTTCCTTTTAAATAATTTAATAAAATCAAATTATTTTTGGCGTCATTTCATATTTGTATTTATAAAACGAATTTGCATTGTTGAGTGGTTATTTTTTTCCTTTTTTTTAAAGAAATCAGGCCATATTGAATTCAATTTTTTATGCTATGCGGCTTCTGTATGACATTGCGTGGAAAAAACCGAGAATAATTAAAATAAAACGATATAAAAATAGGTTGGGTTGGCACATGTCGCATTTTATATTTTTTTTTTATTAAAAAATAATAAAAAAAATATGTTTAAATTATTTTTAAACAATTAAGCTTTGATTTTTTTTATCGAGCTTTTATACATTAAACGGGGACACTCATGAAGATGTTATGAACAATAATTTACAAATAAACGTGAAAAATCTAAAGGTTGCAGTGATTTTATGCTTTTGACCATAAAGCCTTGGAGTTTGCATCAAAGTAACTTTGGGTTATAGGAAACAAAGATGAAATATTAAAGTTTTGCTCAATATTTCTCTTCATTACTGCAACACAGTTTATCACTGGAGTCTACTATTCACTAAAACAAGTTGATTAAAGCATGGAAAAAATTGTGAAAAACTGGTAAATAAACAGCGTGGCATAGATCATCTCACTGTTGTCAACTATTTGAAGAAAGCTGGATGCACAAGGATCCATCCTTCATGAAATTGGATCAGGTACGATAACAACATGTGAAAAAGATTTTGGACGAAGCAAGATGAATCTTTGCAGACAGTGACAAAGCCAGAATTGATAGGCTGACTTCATAAACACAGTTTCCAATGTAACGTTACAATGCATGGTGTTCATAAAAGCAGTAAAATTTGTTTTGGTAATACCTAATGTTCATTATTGCATAGCAATGCTTTTCAGTGCGCATTATTTGTCAATTTCGTGCATGGTTTTTATTTGTGATTCTTTGTAAATATTTACATTTATTTACGGCAAAAATTTTGTGGTAGAAATGGCAGATTTGTGGTAATTTACATTTTTTTTACTGTAAGTACAAATGTGATTTAACATTTTATTAAGGAAATTAATAGCACTTTTCCATTTACCAAATATGAAACAACAAGATGTTTTGTAAATATAATGGGAACATACAAAAGAATCAAAATTTATCAAATTATACCATTTGGTAAACAAATCACTGAAATGTACTTTTCTTCATTCGAAAATGAGAATAAAACACGACACGTCCTGCATGCTTGCGATAATTTTACAGAAATTTAAAGTTTTAGGAATTTTTCTATTTGAATCTTGGCTAGTTAATAATGCTATACGACGACGCTTTCTTTTGTTTAAAATATTTTTGATCAAAGTGCTGCTTGAATTTCTATTATCAAGCAAATCGAAAGCAGTTTTCAAGAGAAAACCGCATTATTTCTGAATATTCATTTTAAAAAATGAAATTATGCAAAAATTTAAATTCATACAAGGATCTAGGTTTCGCGTTCATAAATGTATTAAAACGTCATCTCATTATTTTACAAAAAAAATTTGCAATAAAACATTGCTTTGCCTAATAAATGAATTTCTTTGTAGTGTTGCATTCAAAACTGCGTTTATGAACGGACAAAACTGATCAATAGAAATTGTGTTGCATACAAGCATGACATGACCACACCACACAGACCTTATTTGACCAGACAGAAATTGAAAAAGCTTGGCGGGTATCCATCAATGTTTGTTTCAATATCGCCGCTGAGAATAAATTATTAAAAATATTATTGCTTGAAGAACACACAAACAATATTGCGTAATCAATTAAGTGGTTTCAAAATCATCTGTCTAGCGAGACTATCACCTGTTAAATATCTGCAGTATCTCTCTGTTGAGGAAAACTGAGTAAAAAGGAGTGAAAAGTTTGCTATTTGCGAATATGGGTCGTTTAAAAACCTCAGAACGCGTAACAATAGCTCAAAAGTACTGAAAGAGTGATATGTCGAACATGGCAACTTTTGAGTATTAATAGGTGCTTGTAGTCGCCATAATCACCTCGGATCAGGATACACATTGCCGAAAATATCGCTTCTATTAGAGAAACTATGGCGGATAATCAGATAATACTTCCGAATGATGGATTATTGCAACTAATACAGAGACAATGATTGAAATAAAATTGCAACTCGTGCAGAGTGGCAAAGTACAAGCATGGTAATAAAATAAATCTCGCCGAAATCATACCTCCAAGTGTATTTGATTTGTAACTTTACTTTTGAAACCGAAAAATCGATAACAGGTGATAATTCTAAGGGCATAGTAGGCTACGGTTCAAACCCCAAGTCAGACATCAAAACGAAATATGAACAAATATTCCTTCGGCGACATGCTTAGATTTCTGGCAAAAACTCTGAGAAACTCTAACTCTAAAGAATTGCCATGAAAAGTTTCTCAAAAATCTGTCATTCAGAATCGACTTTAAACTGTAGGTCCCGTCATTCACGTCTAACACACACACACCGTAAGTGGTAATGCCCAATTATGTATGGACATATGTAATGGGTGATTTTTTAAGAGCTATAGGAAAATTTTTCAAAAAAAAAAACCCATAAAATTCAGAAAAATGCATGAAATCTTTATTTGAATCAATAGTACGGTCCATATAATTTAATATTTGAAGATTATTTCATGCAAATGTTGACCGCGACTGCGCCTCAAATGGTCCATCCGTTTAGTCCAATTTTGGCATACTCTTTCCAACATTACGGCCGGTATCTCACGAATAAATGCTTCAATGTTGTCTTCCAATGCGTCAATTGAAGCGAGCTTGTCTGTATAGACATGAGCTTTAACACAGCCCCACAAAAAATAGTCTAAAGGCGTTAAATCGCACGATCTAGGTGGCCAATTGACCGGTTCCGAACGTGAAATAAAATGTTCACCGAACTTGCCTCTCAATAAGTCCATTGTTACGCGTGCTGTGTGGCATGTGGCACCGTCTTGTTGAAACCACATGTCATGCAAGTCAAGCTCTTGCATTTTGGGCACAAAAAAGGTGGATATCATCTCACGGTAGCGCTCACCATTCACAGTTACGTTACGATTCGCAGCATCTTTGAAGAAGTACGGTCCAATGATGCCACCAGCCCATAAACCGCACCAAACTGTGACTTTTTCGGAATGCATTGGTAGCTTTTGGTCTTTTGGTTTAAACATCCATTTTATTAAAACAAAAATATCCTGGTATCAATTTTTGACATGCTTTTAAACAAAACTATGAAGGAGTATGAAGTCGCCGTGGTCTAGTAGGTAGTGTGTTGGCTTAATAGACGAAAAGCCAGGGTTCGAGCCCCAGGCCAGACATCAAAATAAAATACAAGAAGTATTTCTTCGGCGACTTCCTCTCAGCAGATTTCTGGCAAAAACTCTGAGAGTAAATAAAATTGCCATGAAAAGTTTCTCAAAAATCTGTCGTTCGGAGTCGACTTTAAACTGTAGGTCCCGCCACTCATGTATAAAATTAACACACACAACATAAGTGGTGTGAGAAACTAGGTCGTAATCTTGACTGAAGGGTTGTAATGACCAATTATGTATGTATGTATGAAAGAGTATGAAACAATTGCAATTACACAATGCAACACAATTTTTCTAAAACATCTATTGAAAAAATACGGAATTAAAGTTCGAATTGTAACCAACTTGAAACATCTTTAACCTTTTAAAAGTAGAAAAAAATATTTAATAAATGCACACACATTGTAAGTGTCAGCTTTCATTTCATCATTTATCCTTGCATGTCTTTATAGCAACATTTGCATTTAAAATGTTTCTTCTTTTGTTTAAACCTCACAACCTTATGGTAACGAATATCACAGTATAATATTGCTTACATTGATTATAAATATTTTTGTAAATGTTTACATTTTTTTGCTGTTGTTGTTGAAACGTTGGCAACAATCAAAAACAGTCAATGTTGTTACAGTATTGCATTGCATTGATTGAAAACAACACTTCTATTGTGATTGACAGATGAATTATGTACACACTTGCCACCTTTGCTCTCTCTCTCTCCCACCCACTCTCACATACACATACTCATTCATTGTATCAGTCAGTATTGCTTGGAATGGCACTTGCAAAAATCCATTTCTTTTTTATTTCATTTCATATTAACGGTTTGTTTATGAATATTTAGGGTCTTTCAACAAGGACTTTCGCACTTTGCCAATTGATAACGGCCATCTTGCTGAAGCCACATCTTTCAAATTAGTTGTCATATATTAAGTCGATTTTGCTAAATCACCATGAGCGATCATAGACAAGGACGCGTGTTCGCTGAATGTGCTCTGGAACGATTGGCAAATGACCTTAATTTTCAGCAACATGACATGATCACATGACATCTTTTCGATGACATCTTTTTGTCGACTATAAGGCTGCCTTCGATAGCCCCATAAGGGATCGTGTTTTTGCCGCAATGTCTGAGCTCGGTATACCTGCGAAGCTGATAAGGCTATGCAGAATGACGTTGAGCAATTCTTGCAGCTCCGTCAAGGTAGGAATGGACCTCTCCGAACCTTTTGATACCGTGCGAGGTTTCAGACAATATAATAAGGCGATCCCTTATTATGCGACCTCTTCAACTTCGTCATGGAGAGTGTTCTGCGAAAGGCGGGGGTGCATCGCAGTGGCACTATTTTTCAAAAAAGTGTCCAGTTGCTTGCGTACGCTGACGACATTGACATCATAGGGCGTACCAAGCGAGATGTTACTGCTGCCTTTAGTGCGTATTGAACGCGAGTCTACTAAAATGGGTTTGGCAGTATATGAGGGCAAAACAAAGTATATGTTAACGACAAGTAGAGACGTGCGGCGTATTGATTCTCAGATTACGGCCGATAACTATACTTTTGACACAGTCAAGGAATTTATTTATCTTGGCTCCGCCGTTACCACCACAAATGATGTCAGTCTGTAGATCAAGAGCAGGATCACTCTTGCCAACAGGTGCTATTATGGTCTCAATAGGCAATTGAGTAGCAGAGACCTCTCTCGTACGACAAAACTAACACTCTACAAGACGCTCATCCTCCACGTGCTTCTTTATGGCGCAGAGGCCTGCACCCTATTAAGTACTGAAGCAGCAGCCTTGAGAGCGTTCGAGAGAAAACTACTGCGTAAGATCTTTGGTCCAGTACGAGTTGACGATGATTTCCGCATCCGATACAACAGTGAGCTGTATGAGCTCCTCAACGACATGGACGTTGTACAGCGTATTAATACTCAGCGGCTGCCCTGGCTCGGCCATGTCGTTCGAATGGAGGAGGATGCTCCAGCGAGACGGGTATTTGATGCGGAGATCTGCGTAAGTCGGCGAAGTGGACGACCTTGTCTGCGTTGGAAGGACCAAATCGAGGAAGCCCTGTCATCGATAGGTGTGGCCAACTGGCGTAGGCGCGCAAGAAGCAGATGCGCCTGGAAGGATGTGTTGCGGCAGGCCGAAATCCGTTAATCGGGTTGTTATGGCCAAGTAAGTAAAGTAGACATGAGATCCAAGAGGGTCAAATTCATCCCGAAAAGTCACTGTTTGGTGTGGACTCCGAGCTGGTGGCGTCTTCGATCCCCTGTAAATGGCGAACTTTATAGGTCAATGGTTATCATTTTCTTTTGGCCTGAATTGGATGATATGGTCACCAACTACATGTGGTTTAAACAGCACGGCGCTATGTACCACAGCTCTTGCCACACTAGATATTCTGAACAAATGATTTGAGGGCATGAAAATCTCACATAAAGGTGATGTAAATTGGTCTTTAACATCGTGTGATTTGACCTCGTAGGTGCATGCGAATAATCAACAAACCATAGTAATCCTCAAAGCGAACATAAACCACGGCCACATTCAGCCTGACTTATGTGCCACCTTCATGGAAAATTGGAAATTTCAAATGAGCTCTATCCAGATAAGTGTGACCCGACATTTGAACGATGTTATGTTCCATAAAAAATGGCAGCAATTGGTCTTTCAAACGAATAAAAAATTTCGCGTTGATATCTCACAAACACTTTGTTTTACTTAAATTTAAACAGAGGAAGCTTTTGATGAACGACCCGATACATATGACTGTATGATATCTTTTGTATTTGTTAACATTGTTATGAGTCAAGTATTGTATTGTAGTGTACTATGTAGTGTGTATTGTGCCGATGTGGTGATTTACTAAGTATGTAAACAATATAACAACGACCGATGTAAAGAGATGATGAATTTGTATTGACTGAAATCGATAACACTGTACGGATGGTATACTGTGTAGCATTTATGCGTTTTTTTTCTGCTGCGATGTAAATATTTGATTATAATTGAGCACTTATAGTACAGTGAGCGCCATAAGTGAGTCAACACTTTTGTTCTTAAGTATAAAACAGTTTTGTTCTTAAGTATAAAAAAAGTTCCTTTATCATGAATTGTTGTTTTTGTTTTAACATTTTATAAGTCATAGATAAACGTTTTTATTTTTGGAAATTTATTCGACTATTCTCATTTATTTTTCTCGCTATCCTAAGAAAATGAATTATTTCAGTGGTGTTTACTCACTTTTGGCGGTCAGTGTATATCCTATATCGAAATGGGTGATTGGTGGTTATATTGTGTTAAATGCCTACACGTAACGCTTCAGATTTTGAAAAAATTTTCATCGCATTTTTTATTTACTCTCAGAGTTTTTGCCAGAAATCTGCTGAGAAGTCGCCGAAGAAATATTTTTTTATATTTCGTTTTGATCGATATGTCTGACCTGAGAACCATGGCCTGACGTCCAATAAGCCAACACACTAACTACTGGACTACGGCGACTTCTAGACACTGCGACTTATCACATGTCATTGACTCATAATTCCAGCTACTCATCAGACGTATACTTCACTTAAAGAAAGTCCAAATAATTCGATAAATGGGTTCCACAGTTCGATGATAGGTTCAATTTAAAAATTCTAACTGCCTGTTTTACCAATTGGGTAAAGACTGCTTAATCGCAAAACAAAATAAACGCTTTCAAAACCGAATGGGACCTAATGATTAGTGACTACCACACGCCAAGGGAAAAGGATCGCGTTCGACTAGCAGTCTTTCAAAGCAAACGATGACTATGCCGGCCATAATAGTCAGATCCTACAGGTCTAAGGCTAAGGAAGTATGATTGGGTATTTCAGTGTGTCTGAATGACAGACGCGTGCCTCGATAACTAGATAACAAAATTGCCTCTAAAATACTGAAGCAAAACAAATTAGAAAACCAAGTTGTGATGTACTTTAACACACGGGATTGGTAAAGGCTCGTCTCGTCAAGTTGCGATGTACTTTAACACATGGGATTGGTAAAGGCTCGTCTACCAGATGCTGCTTCAAGTATATAGGGTGGGCCATCTATCGGCTTAAATTTGAAACAACGGATATTTCGAATCTGACAATAGTTATGGCATTCTTTTCTGTCACAAAATTCATTAAATTATCTCCATTGAACGTAATGAATCGATTGATGAAGTTTGAGCAACGTTGGGATTTATTGGACCAACCACAAACTGCACAATGATGTGGATTTTGCCACAAAAAAAAGCATCTTTCCGCATGAATCTCATTTTCATCTTGGTGGGTACCAGAGATCAGCAATGAATCGCTTTTTCGCTACTCATAAGTACGCATGAAATTTTGAGTATGAGTGAGTCAACAGTATTGAAATTCAACTACTCTGATTCATTCGTACTCACTACAACATTGATTTATAAGTACAGGTTGCAATGAGTATGAGTACAACGTTGACATCAAACTCATAACATTCGAAATATGTTTGATTCATACGCCTAATCATTCAGATTCATAAATTTAGAAAAATACTTATAATACTCATAAATGATTCGAGTGATTCGAATCATTCGTCAAAATTTACAGTCTTAGTTGTTGTTGCATTTACAAAGAAAGAAGAAAGACATGTAAACAAAAAAGACAAAGACAGCAAGGAAAGCAAACACACAACCTTCTTGTGAGTATTGTAGTGTTCGTACCCGAATCATACTTATTTTGTGATTCGTGTATACGATGAGTCATGGAGAGTCGAAATCAATAACATCATGCGTATTGTTAAGTACGAGTACTTTGAGTATGAGTAGTATGAGTATGACGTTAAAATAAGTATGAATGCGTATAAGTATCAGAAATTATAAGTATGATTCGAATCTACTCATCGTTTTGAATACTAATTGCTGACCTCTGGTGGGTACGTTAATAAGCAAAATTGCCGTATTGGGAGCTCACGTGGTCTTACAGTAGCCAATGCACCGATTACGAGTGACTGTTTGGTATGGCCTTTGGAGCGGAACCATCGTTGGCCCATATTTCTTTGAAAATGAGGACTTCGCAACTATTACGATCAACGGAGACACCTATCGCACGATGATAATTGATTTCTTTATGGTATTGATGTGAACGATGTTTGGTTTCAACAGAATGGTGTAACTTGCCACACTTTGGATGGCCGTTTAATTAACCGAAATGCTGATGTCAACTGGCCGCCAAGAAGCTATAATTTGATACCGTTGGACTATTTTCTGTGGGGCGCCATTTAAGAAAAGTGTTATGTCGGCAAACCAGAGGCAATTGAGCATTTGAAGGCCAAGATTCGTGATGCCATTGCCGAGATACGACCTCATACACTTGAAAAAGTGCACGAAAATTGGTCCAATCGAATGAGGTACTGTGAGTCCAGCCGCGACAGCCATATAAATGAAATCATATTTCATTTTTAACCGGAACAATTGTACTTCACAACAAAGAAATAAATTTGCACAAATTTCAAAGCGATTCTGTTTTATTGGATTTCTAAATTTAAACTTTTAAATTCCCCACCCTATATTTTAGAGGAAGAGAGCAATTGCCTACAAACACCATAAAACTTTCACTAGGAAAACGTCAGACTACACACATCAGCTAAGAATGGGGTTGGGTTGGGAAAAACTCGTCCCATTTTTTTTTTTTGCTAAATTCAAATTTCTTTAACTAAATGTCGAAATACTAAAATCAGATTTAATAACATTAAGAAATGGTTCCGTAAGTAGACTCCGGATGAGTCTAAACGCTTATATGCGTCAACAAAACCAAGCTACAAATTTGTTGGTTAGATAACCTCAAAAAAAAAAGTGACTATTAAGGGGGATAGAAAGCTGTCAAACGAAATTTTCGTAAAAATATTATGCCGTGGTCTTTTCATGTATGGCTTGATCGAATGTTATTTTCTTTTTTTTATTTATTTTTATACTTAAAATAGATTACCAGACACTCTGATGGCCGGCCTTATCTAAACAACAATAATTTACAATCAATAATCAAATTTCAATAGAAATCCTATAAACGAAGACAAAACACACAAACAAAATAATTTTATTAATAAAATTGTGATATCACGTGCATATTATTAAATAATACTTACTCGTACATACTACATACACAGGTATATACAGTGGTGGCCTTATAATTAGAAACGACTTAGCAACATGTATGTTTGTTAATTTGTTTTACAGTTTTCTCTGTGTACCTGGGATCAAAGGCTTTGTTTGGAGGACGTCTTACATACGTTTTTCCATCAGATTGAAACAAATTAAACTTAGATTCGTCACTCCAGAGAACTCTATTCCAGAAACATCGTTTCTAATTATAAGGCTACCACTGTATGTATGTATACCTAGTATTTCAATATGAATATTAATTTCGTATAATGATGGATTGATTTTTTAATGTTTTTCCTTTTCATTCTTTCGCTATTTAGCTTTTGTTCAAACAGTAATAGAAAAAATGTGTGTTATAAAAATAAATATTTGACGAGCTGCTAAAAAATAATGTGGACTACGCTGTAAGCTGTACATTGTGCCAAGTATTATTGAGAATAACTACATGTTGTGGGTAAACAAAGGTGGAAATCCCCTACTAACAATCTTATCTTCGTGTCGTTTTTGAATATAGGCTTATGGAACATAATGTCATATGGTGGCTATAATTCAGACTTCTATTCTTAAATTTCATGTCATTGGCATTATACACTTCACAGCACTTAAGAATTTCGAACACCAGCGTAGCAACCTATGCATGTGTGTGAAGTTGAATTCGAATTTAACTAGCGAAGACAGAAACCAAAAAATTTTTACAGAAACAATGTTAAAGTTAACAGAGCATTATTAAGAGTTTAACAGAAGATACAAAAGATATGATATCGGAGAATGGAATATCTATTCCATTCCTTAAAAATTATACGCCACACGTTCCTGAATGGAACAACTTGTCTGGTAATTCACAAATAGTTTTGCAAATTGGAAAAAAAAAATTATTTGTTTTAACAATGTCTGGGTAAGATGATCGATATTCTGGAAAAAATGGGACTTGCTGCAGGTATGCCACCATATATCCATTGTATCAAGGATTCCAAAACAGGTTTCCTTTCGGTCGGGCTTTACTTGGGACTAGAGATATAGGCGACGAAGCTAATTGTAAATGCTTAAAAAAAGTACTCTGTATAAATGGGGCTCAATCGGATAAAAAACGGACTCGTGGCAGAAGTGGACCTAGTGCGCTGGATAGCCAAGGTATCAAGGACTCCAACACAGGCCTAATTTCGGTCGGGCTTTACTTGGGACCAGAGATATAGCCGACGATGCTAATTGATTTCTGTAAATGAGTAAAAAAAAGTACTCTGTATAAATGGGGCTCAATCGGATACAAAATGGACCTGTGGGGGAAGTGGACCTAGTGGGTTGGACAGCCATGCTATCAAGGATTCCTAAACAGGTTTACTTTCGGCCAAGCGTTACTTGGGACCAGAGATATAGGCTACAAAGCTATTTGTGTTCTGTAAATGAGTAAAAAAAAGTACTCTGTATAAATGGGGCTCAATCGGGTACAAAATGGAGTTGTGGGGGAAGTGGACCTAGTGGACTGGATAGCCATGGCATCAAGGATTCCAAAACAGGTTTCCTTTCGATCGAGCTTTACTTGGGACCAGAGATATATGCGACAGAGCTATTTGTGTTCTGTAAATGAGTAAAAAAAAGTACTCTGTATAAATGGGGCTCAATCGGGTACAAAATGGACCTGTGGGGGAAGTGGACCTAGTGGGCTGGGCAACCATGGTAACAAGGATTCCTTTCAATCGGGCTTTACTTGGGACCAGAGATATAGGCGACAGAGCTATTTGTGTTCTATAAATGAGTAAAAAAAATACTTTGTATAAATGGGGCTCAATCGGATAAAAAATTGACTTGTGGGGGAAGTGGACCTAGTGGGCTGGATAGCCATGGTATCAAGGATTCCTTTCGATCGAGATTTACTTGGGACCAGAGATATAGGCGACAGAGCTATTTGTGTTCTGTAAATGAGTAAAAAAAGTACTCTGTATAAATGAGTCTCAATCGGATAAAAAATTGACTTGTGGGGGAAGTGGACCTAATGGTCCAAGGATTCTAAAACAGGTTTCCTTTGGGCTAGGCTTTACTTAGTACCAGAGATCTAGGCGACGAAGCTAATTGTTTTCTGTAAATAAGTAAAAAAGTACTCTGTATAAATGGGGCTCAATCGGATAAAAAATGGACTCGTGACAAAAGTGGACCTAGTGGGCTGGATAACCATGGTATCAAGGATTCCAAAACAGTTTTCCTGAGGTTCGAGCTTTAATTGGGACGGGAGATATAAACGACGAAACTATGTAAATCGCCCAAAATAGGATAAAAAATTAAATTGTGAGGAAAATAACCTAAAAATTTTAATAATTCTCATTGAGTTCATATGTAATTATATGTATATATAGATCCAGCAAAATGTCGTATTTTTCGCATGTTGCATTTCTTTGGTAGATGACTTGCATTTTTTTTAGTTGATAATGATTTGGACGATGACTTGCAATTTTTTGGTCCATGACTTGCATGTTTTTGGTCAATAACTAGCAATTTTTTTCATACATGACTTTCATATTTTTGAACGATGACTTGCAGTTTTTGGTTGGTGGCTTGCATTTTTTTGGGCGATGACTTGCATGTTTTTGGACGATGATTTGCAGTTTTTGGTCGATGACTTGCATGTTTTTGGACGATGATTTGAAGATTTTGGTCGATGACTTGCATTTTTTGGATGATGACCTGCATATTTTTAAGCGATGACTTATATTTTTTTTTGGTTATTGTCGATAAGAAAGATATTAGTATCGCAGCCTATATCTTTGGTCGCAAGTAACGCCCGACAGTAAGCAAACTTGTTTAGGAATCCTTGATACAATGGATATAGAGTGGGACCCCTGCAGCAAATCCCACAATATCGGGAACAGTGTTGAAAGGGATGTGCAACATCAGAGAACAACAACAACTAAGGCATACGAAACGATCCTATCTGTCAAGCTAATTAAGGAATGGGAGTCGTAAGAGGCTACTCTTACAACTTTTTGCATTGTAAAAAGGCGATTACCGTATCGGGTGTGTTACGCTACATAGATAACTAGAGACTCACATGAGGTGTGCCGGAAAAAAACCAAGGAATTTCGGGGCACTGAAAATCAAATTATATGTGTACACAAAAATAGTGCTTGCTATGATATGTAACAGCAATACAGTAGTCGAAATTACTAGGACGCTGTGTGACGACCCAGACGTGGTGATGGCCATGAGTCAGTTAAGACTAGATAAGTGTGAACTGAGTAAGATAATACGTATCCTTGCGGGGTCGCATAGGAGCATGGCGAGACATTGAAATATTTTATGGGTGACACATTTCCAGACTCAAATTATCGAAAAGAAATGACAGTACGCCCACGATACGTATTTCCTCTGAATTTCACGTGGTTGATACTTAGCGCTTAATACTCATAATTGACATTGCGATCGTAGATTCTGTCAGTGATAACTCGGCCTCGGACACGGGTAGAACGGCACGAAAAATCTTGCTAAGGATGGATGAAGGGCGCACCGTAGGTCTGCATAGACTCCAGAGAGGCGCTCTTAATATGGTTGTCGGGACCATTACGAGACATTGCATTATGGGTACGCATCGAGGCGCATTTGTCTTGGACACCTTGCTAATGATTTTTGCAGAAGCTGCAGAGATGAGAAAGAAGAGGAGAATGTCCTTCACTGGGTACATGCCCGGCACTTTGTCAAAGAAAAAAAGTATTTAAGTGCTTACTATATGAATGATCTGAAGCTACTGTCTCGGATTAACAGTCTAAGACGCTTCATTAAGAGCTCTGAGTGGTTCCGGCAGTAGGGGATGGCGGAAAACTGTGGTGACACAATGGGCCCTATGCGGCCTAAGTATGTCCATCCAATTCTCTTAGATGGATGGCCACCTTTAACTACCTACTTACCTAGCGCTTAATAAACTGACACAATATGGAAGTTGGAGACTGTCCTTCAACGTATCAATCTATCTACCAAGATCATGTTTCCATGCCACTTATTAGCATACAGAGTAAATACCACCATCCACTGATGACAAGGCTCGCAATTAAGTTATCAGTGGGGGGTAGATAGTAATCGAATACCTTATCAATGGTTACAACTGAAGAGCTGTGACTCAGTGTAGGGTATACATATCTTTTAAAAATCCAATGGATTTCGATTTTTCTCTGTGATTTGTACAAATAAATGTAAATTTTTATTTTTATTTGTTTATTTGTGTCTCCTCATGATAACATGTTAACATATTTAGAACACCAAAGAAAAATAAATAAAAACCAAAAAAAAAATAAAAATAAAATAAACAAGAAAGACAGAAAAAAAGAATGGAAAAAATGAAAAAACACAAGTTGGTTCGATTTTGGGGAAATCTCCATTAAAACGAGAATTCGATTGAATGTTAATTATTCAGGCTGATCGCAGATGGCTGCAGCTACTTCTCTTTGCAGCAAAAAACGTGAACCAAAAATCGAAAGCCCAACAACTTATAAATGAGGTAGGGTGGGTATAATAGCAGTAACATTGTAAATCATTTTAAAAAACGAATGATTTGTTGGTTGTTAACAAAAAAAAATAAATTTTACTTTCGATAACATTTTTTATTGTTTTTGTTTTTCGTTAAATTTAACGCTATCTGTTCCAAGTAAATATGGAGGGGGACTAAACTAAATATTTACTCAAGTTTAAAAAGTGGTACTGCATTCATAAAAGAAGAAACAAATATTATTAAATCAAATAAAAGAGTCTTTTAAGCACGTGTTTGTTTTCAAATAAAGTTTTATTTTTCAACTGTTGACGTATTTTTCTTCTAAAGGACAGCGTAAAAATAATTTAAATGCCACACTATCAAATTGATGGATCTGTGGGAATCGTATTTCCCAAAAATGTTAACATGTTTTTATCATTCAACTTTGACCTGATTTGCTGCGTGTAAGACATAAAAACAATCGCTACGGATTAGTGGTTAAGCGCTTGACTACGAAATCAGCATTCCAGGTTCGATGCTTAAGTGGTCGCTTTACTCTAATAGGTAGTGCGTTGGCTTATTAGACGTGAGGCACACGGTTCAAAACCCAGGTCAGACATCTTCAACAAAACGAAATATGAAAATTATTTCTACTATGTACGTATGAATGTATCCCAGGTTCCAACACAGTTGACAGCAAACGATTTTTCATCACGGTACAATACGCCCATAATCTAGTTGGTAATCTAGTGAGTAGGATGTTAGTTTATTAATGTAAGGATCCTGGGTTCGATTCCCACTAAGGACTCTGATCTGTTCCACTACACCTAACATATAGCGCTTGTTTACTTGTAATAATTCAAATAAAATTTATAGGACTGTGCATTACGGGGTAATTATGGACCTACGGTATATGGAATTGGTAAGATAAAGAAATTTAAAGACAGCATTGGAGATATGCCCCCCCCCCCCTGTATATAATTGCAAGGTGCAACACTCTGCTGAAAATATCACTTCTTTTAGAGAAAATGTGGTGATTAGTCCAAATTTATTGTTTCCACGTCGTTCTCAACAATTGGGCCCATTTTACTATTCATTTTGGTGTATTTTATATTAAAAATTGTTACTTTCATCCATAAAGTTCAACTTTCAACAACTAAAACCGGCTAACCATTAAATACATCGTAATTATACTGCTTGGGTGCTAGAGCAATAGGCTTTCGATGATAATTTTTCAAAGCAGATTTTATTATGTGTATGAAGATAAATTCGAATTTAATTTAGCAAAGACAAAAACCAAAAATTTTAACAAAGCTAATGTTAAAGTTAGCCAATGTCAACCTGTTCCACTAAGGAACGTGTGGGGTATAACCTTAAAGGGTTGGAACAAATTTCATGCTTCGATTTCGTTTGTTAGGGTAATTATTTCCATGACTATTTTCTTAACTTCTATTAAATAATTAACATTATTCTGTTTTTGGTTCTTGTCTTTGCTAATAAAATTCGAATTTATCTTCACACACATGATTTTCTTCAATAATATAATTGACCGCTCCCTATTGCCGGATATGTGGCTCGAAGAATACAGAAGCGATTTTGTAAAAGCTATGGCATTTGAAATAACTGCATGATGCGAATTATAGTCCATTGTCGGATATGTGGCTCGAAGAATACAGAAGAATATAGCGATTGTGGAAAAGCAAGGGCATTCAGAGTTACTTTTTGACACGAGTATTGGTCTGGAGGAGTCATTGGACCGCATTTTTTCGGAAATGACACTGAAAGAACGATGTCTGTTAATTCAAAGCCCTAAGGCTGTTCCTTTTTAGCCTGACATTGAAGTTCACGAACTGGACAGTGCTACGAACCACATAGCATGACACGTTTCGGCTTTATTGCATAAGAAGTTGACAGCAAAGGCAATTTCACGTTCTGGCAATGTCAAATGAAAGCTAAGATCATACAATTTGACGCCGTCAGGATTTTTTTCTGTGGCTATGTCAAAAATGTGTCTACGAGAAAAATCATCTGAAATTGAAGCATTTTAAATGTAGCATACGTTAAATTTTCACCGAAATACCCCCGAAATACTCCAAAAAGTTGGTCTAAAACTACTTCAAAAGGATCAACTGATGTAAACAATCCAGAGGTGGCCATATGACATTATGTGTCGTACATCATATGCAAGGTCCCAGCATTGTAATGAAATAAATGTTTCATTGAAATTATAGCTTTGTGTTCTTTTTTAGTTTTACATTTGACACCGAAAAAAGGATGAATACAAATTCAGTTAAATAACAATAACAACAATTCCCCCCTTTCGTGTACACAAAATGTCATTCATTATCAATTTATTTATTGCAAATGCACAAACAAATACATGCTGTTTGTTAGTTAGTTACCATTCATAAACCCTGTTTAGAGAGCTTATTTGTTCACTTCCTCATTCAACAACAATAATGTAAGCGAATATTTATAATCTATGAAAAGCCATTAAGGATATTTAAACACCAACACACATACATACAAAATACTTTATACACACACATCCATTATCAAATACCACCTGCTGGCGTTAGTAAAACTCATAATGAAATCTCAGGGATTTCTTTCAAGTACAAAGAGGAGGAATCTCAATACATGAACAGACAGACGTAAACATAAACGATAAAAACAATAACAAAAGTAGAAAACAGGGTGACTACGGCAAGCAGAGTCTTCTTCTGACGGCTCTGTAAGAAATTGCGTGTTTAAACGCGAAATAAGTGTTTAATAAACAAATTAACGGTAAAATTAAAGGGATAATGATAGGAAGCGATGAAATAGAAATGGGAAAATGATAATACTTGATAATTACATGCTAGTAAAGTGCAGTGGTTACTTAAACGATATTAAATAATTTTAATTACTATGTTAGTAGCAGGTATATAGGTTGGTTGGCTAAGCCTTAAGGAAAACTAAGAACAAACGCACACACACACATACAAAGCAAAGAGCAAAAGCAATGCGATAGTTATTGTATAACTTAAATCCCCACAGTGTTTATGAAATAATTACACTACGTATGTATGTACATATAGGTGAATGTGCATGGAGGCCAAGTTATTTTTACACTTAAACAGAACTAAGAGAACAAAACAAAAGAAAACTGGAATATAAAATGAAATGAGAACAAAATAGATTATAATATTTAATACACTCTCACACACGCACATATTTACATGCACAAACACTTACAGCAAAAAACAAAATAGCACTTGTGTAAGAAATTTACAAAACATATGACCTTCTCACAGGTTGTTTTGCCTGCTGCTAGGATTATAGACACATGCTTTCTTTTATGTATAAGCAGTGTAAACAATAAAAGAACAACAACGTTATGTTAATTACATGGTCACTCTCATATACATCATACCAATAATAATAACAATATTGTTGTAAAGCAACATAAAAATAGCTGAGATGACTGAACGAACAGCAATGCTCATTTTTTGCTAGTGAAATAAATGCTGTACTAAGATGCGTTAAAAAGCGCGAAATTGCAATGACACGAAAATTATCGAATAAAATACAAATTTGCTTCTGTTTATTTATCACGTGGGCCATTAAATTTGTACCATCGATTATTTCGTATCTGGCAATACTTATGTCATTCTATTCTGCTAGAAAATTCTTCCGCCGACCGTAATGAATCGATTTATGCTTGAGCAACGTTGGAATTTATTGGAAATCTATTTCCAAAACAAAGACGGAAATTACACGAAAATGTGGTACACAATTTGGTCGCAAGGTTCGTATAGTAGGTACGTACACCCGCTTCGATAGATGGACCAACGAGAAACTGCACGATGATGTCGATTTTGCCAAAAAAAAAAAAAACATTTTTTCGGATGAAGCTCATTTTCATCTTGGTGGGTACGTTAATAAGCAAAATTGCCGTATTAGGGGCTCAGAAAACCCACCCGTGACTTTACAGAAGCCAATGCACTCATTACGAGGAGCTGATAGGTGCGACTTGTAGAGCGGAGGTACGATTGGTCCATGTTTCTTTGAAAATTAAGTCGGCGTAATCATTACGGTCAATGGAGACACCTATTGCACCATGATATCCGATTTTTTTATACTCTCTCTTCGTATTATTGAAGTGAACGATGTTTGGCTTCAACAGGATGGTGCAACTTGCCACACATCTCATGCCACAATTGTTGTATTGCCTCAAGCATTTGATGGCCGTTTAATTAGTCGAAATGGTAATGTCACTTTGCCGCCAAGAAGCAACGATTTGACTATTTTCGGTGGGGCCCCGTTAAATGTTATGCCAACAAACCGATCGATGCAGTCGAAATTGAACAAATTGGATACTGAAGCGGCAATATATAATCGCAGGATAAATATATCCAAAGCCAAAGCCATGAAATTTAACACGGGAAATATGAACAACAATTTACTCTCTAGTGACCATTATTATAAGGAAAGGCTGTAGAGACGATGAATTGACAGTGGCTGCGACCAATTACACCCAGTACGCACACTAAACTAAATATTTTTTATCAGCTATGCGAAGGCAGTTGTCTTGACAGATGGGAATTATTGAATAAAACCCATTGTAATCTTTGCACTATCAAGATCTTTGACAATCGACACTTGAAATGAATCCAGCGTATTTTCTGGCCATACTCTATCAATTGAAATTAAAAATTTATCAGGCACGTTCTTCGCCGACCACTATTTGACACAACCAGGATTTAAATTGACTGGAATTCCCAGGGCAGCCGTAAGAGTGGACGCTCAAGCCAAACCTGGAGCCTACAGCTGATAACAAAGGCGGCAAAGAAAGTTAAATTAGCTAAAGCCACTTGCAGCGGAGAGAAGGAAGGTGTTTGACACTGAGAAATTTAAGGAGTAGGCACATAATATGTCTTAATTGGTCATTACAACGCTTCAATCAGGACTAGGACGTAGCTTCTCACACCAATTATGTGTGTATGTTAATTTTATATATGAGCAACGGGGCCTACAGTTTAAAGTCAACCCCGAAACACAGATTTTTGAGAAACTTTTCATGGTAATTTTATTTACTCTTAGATTTTTTGCCAGAAATCTGCTGAGAGGAAGTCGTCGGAGAAATATTTCTTCTTTCTGACCTGGAGTTTGAAACGTGATCTCACGTCTAATAAGCAAACACACTACATACTAGACTACAGCACTCATTATGATGGCACCAATACGTTTTTGAAGTCTAAAAAGCGCTTAATTGACATTATTATTCCTTGACCTTCATTTAAATTGCAATTTCGCCTACAAAACGAACTTGGCCATGTCTGGAGCTTATTTCTTATTACATGAGAACACAATATAATTTATTTTTATTTCTTTTTTTTTATTCAATAAGCCATCTGCCAAGAAAGAAAACACTGTTAAAAGACGTATTTTTGTATTACTTAATAGGCTTAAAGCAGAAAGTGTTTTTGCCATTAAAGAAACATATTCATTCAATGCAATTCTGTCTTTAAGGAAAATGATGGAGGCGAAAAAAATTATTTCTTTTTCGCTTTTTTATTTTCTCGGATTATTTTTCCGATAGTCAAGCATTTTCTGAAGCGTTTAAATGGAAATAATTTCTTTAATCGCACGTTTCCATGCCAAAATATTATTTTCTAATGACGGCATTTTGTCAACAGAGGAATGACAGAAATTGCCAAGACGACGACAAAGAAGGGCGGTCAAAAAATAGAAGAAATAATAGGAAAGAATAGGGAATTATAACAATATAATTACATATTTAAATATTATATATATCCGGTACATTTCCGTACTAAAACGATTAAAAAGAAAAAAAAAAAAGAAATAAAAACAGAATTATTCTTCAGCAATTCCTTCAATGGCGTATACTTTGCTTTATTTTATTTTCTTAATAATTATGGCGTGACAGAGTATTAAAACAATGCTAAAAACGCGCTAATTTTAATTCCTTTATGTCGTTTAATACAGAAGGAAATCTGCCTCACTTTAGTCTAAATAATATTCCCTCACACTATCCCACCCTCAACCGACCGCGGAGGGCTCGTCCCCATTACGTAGGGACACGTACACACTACAGTCCGGACTATAGCGGGTAAGGCAAAAGTAATGGCAACGAGAACATAAATCAGCTACAGAACTTAATCACAAGCTGAATAAAGTAACAATAAACAGGAACTACCTATGACAAGAACGAAAATACATTTTTACATAATAATTTACAAATTAATGCCAGCATATAAGCTACGTTTTATAAAGGGTGTTTTTTATGAAGGTATAGAACTTTAAGGTGGCATTACTTTTCAAGATGGCGACCGATTTAACAGCTGTCAAGTGATTTATTCTCAGTTTGGTTTGGCAATTCATCATGAATAGACTCACGCCTGAACAACGCTTGCAAATAGTGCAATTTTATTTCGAAAATAATGGTTCTGTGCGGAAAACGTATCGCGCACTACGTCCATTTTATCGTTGACAAAATCGTCCATCAGAGCAGTTAATTCGATTAACCATGGAACGTTTTCGCACCACGTTTACTCTTATTGATAACTCGCATCCCCAGAGACGCAGTACGGTGCGTACAGAAGAAGCTATTGCTGCTGTAGAGCGTAGCATTGAGGAAGACCCGAATGAGTCCATCCGCCATCGAGCACAGGAATTGGATCTGTGTCCATCCACTTTATGGAAGATTTTGCGGAAGGATCTTGGTTTGCGTGCTTACAAAATCCAACTCGTGCAAGATTTGAAGCCAAACGATCATCAAGTAAGGCGTAGATTCGTCGAATGGGCCCAAAACGAGATTACCGTTGTTCTCGATTTTCATAAGCGAATTTTGTTTAGCGATGAAGCGCACTTCTGGTTGAATAGCTACGTCAACAAACAAAACTGCCGCATTTGTAGTGAAGGTAATCCTCAAGTGTATGTGGAAACACCGTTACATCCAGAAAAACTGACTGTTTGGTGCGCTTTATGGGCTGGTGGAATCATTGGTCCGTACTTTTTCAAAAACGATGGTGGCCAGAACGTTACAGTCAATGGTGATCGGTATAGAGCCATGATTACTAACTTTTTCATTCCTAAATTGAATAACCATGATGTCCAGGAGATGTGGTTTCAACAAGACGGCGCAACATGTCACACAGCTCGTGGCACAATAGATTTATTGAAAGACTCGTTTGGTGACCGCCTAATTTCACGTTTTGGACCTGTGAATTGGCCTCCAAGATCTTGTGATTTAACACCGCTAGACTACTTTCTGTGGGGCTATGTAAAGTCATTGGTCTATGCGGTAAAGCCACAAACGCTTGACCATTTGGAAGACAACATTTGCCGTATTATTGCCGATATACGGCCACAAATGTTGGAAAAAGTCATCGAAAATTGGACGTCCAGATTGGACTACATCCGCGCCAGCCGTGGCGGTCATATGCCAGAAATCATATTTAAAATGTAATGCCACAAGATTATCTTTCGGATAAATAAAATTCATGTCAATCGAATAATCCGTCGTTGTTTTATTGCAACTTAAAGTTCTATACCTCTATAAAAAACACCCTTTATTACAAACACTACAATTAAAATCAATAAAATCATAATATAAGTTAAAATCATTACATAATCTACGAAAAGGAAAATTACATCCATAGTTCGTTCGAAAGAGGACGTTAGTGCTGTGAAAATCTTGCTGGAATACTGAAATTCAGGTTACAAAGCAAAAACTCAGAATCGCTATCACCTTTAACCAGATTAAAAACAAAACAAACCCCTAAAACAGCCCTTCTACGTTCTAAAGTTGGAAGCTTTATCAAACCTAATCTAGCCCCATATGACGGAAGCCCATTGGCACAATCCCAACCTAAGCCACGTAAACAGAATAATAAAAACTGCTTCTGCACAGACTCTATTGAATCACTATGACAACGATAGTATGGATTCCAAATAATAGACGCATACTCCAAAATAGGTCTAACAATTGAAATGTATGGCAGTCTTGTTATATAAGGATCAATGAATTCCCTAGCCCATCTTTTCACAAAACCAAGAACAGCCCGAGCCTTGCCAATCATCATACTAATATGATCAATAAAAGACAGTTTCATATCTAATAATACTCCCAAGTCAAGAAATGTAGTCACAGTTTCCAAAGGGCAAGAATTAATCACATAAGTGGACGAAATTACGCCCCCGCGAGAGAAAACCATGCATTTACACTTTCTCAGGTTAAGATCCAAGTTACAAACAAATCAATATTTCGCTGAAGAACAGCCTGACCATGATCATCATCAAAAGTATAAAATAATTTAACGTCGTCAGCATACATCGGAATATTACAATCAGAAATAACACAAGGAAGATCATTAAGAAACAATAAAAACTGTAAAGGACCCAAATGGCTACCCCGCGGAACACCAGAAGTAACATATACAGTCTTAGACAATACATTCCTAAACAATACCCACTGAGTCCTAATGAATGCCGGCTTTCCCCATACCTGCTAAAGCGCCTTTGTAAATCCTGCTGCAAAAGACTTTAAAGAAGGTAGCTCGAAAAGTGTGGGTTTATAGTTAAAACTTACTTTGAAAATGTTCATTTTCAAGGATAACGTTGTCATAATGGACTTACTAAGCAAGGATGAGAATATACAGGAAGCGTTGCGTTGTCATAATGGACTTACTGTGCAATGACGAGAATACACGGCAAGCGTATACGGCTGTCTAATGCACTATCGTATCATAATGTACTTACTCCTGAAAATATCGAGTATGTTACATCGGAGCCTGTAGCGGATAATTCAGATTTGTTGATGGCACGGCATCCTCAGCTAGTGGGTCTATTTTATGTTTCATTAGATTTGCACCTCCAGCCATGTAAAGTTCAACTCACGTAACAATTTAAGCCGCTTAAGTGTTTTCAATACTGATTTCTCAAAAAAGATTTTTTTAGCGATGAAGAACCGCTAAGGTCAATTTGGAAGGCTATGGCTGCATAAAAAACGAGTTTTTCTTGCCTTCAATGGATTATAATGATGGATTATAAACTGGAGGGCATGTGAATTTTTGTTGAACAACATCAATGCGATGAGGAGGAGTTGGAAACTATCGAACACCTCTTTTGCAACTGTCCAGCCCTTAGTAGATTGAGGTTGAGGACCCGGGGCAGGGGTTTCCTTCAAGATTTGGACTCTTTGTCGGAAGCTGACATTAGGGCTCTCTATAGATTCATAAATAGATTGAGCTGGTTGAGAAGTGCTATGGCATCAAGGTTATTGTCGCGCTCTCTTGTGTGTGATGGACGACAAATCCGTTTTCTTTCGTCTCTTATTTCCTACTTTTTGTACCTCTTCTGATTTTCCAATTTCCCTATCTCTTTCAATGGGTCATTTTGACCTCTGAGTATTGTATTTGCCCAATTACAAGTACACGTCCTCAAACCCAACCTGACCTAACATCAAAGACCCTGTCTACGCGAATAATTATCTAACGTTGGAGGATTTAAAAATTATTCGTCAAGATATGAACGAGATATCAATCAAAACTTGAGGTACAGTTTGACAAAATGTTAAGGCTGACGAGCTACTCTACCATGTCCTCTGAAAGCTAAAGCAAGAATCGTTATAGAATAGTTATGTTCATATACCTCACGGAATAATACCTACTGAAAATACAATTTGACAAAGTAATATTACCGAAGCATAGAATATAAGCCACTCTTCTTGGGCCTAATTGTTAAACAAGAAGGCGTTATGGATTCGGAAGCCTATGTAAGTACATTTTTTTATTAAATTGTGGTGGAAAAAAAATTTTTGCTTCCTCGGTCTGACGATATCTATAGGGAAGACCCATTTAATTGGCGTAAACACTATGTGAACTGAGACTAATTACATGTGGATTCAGCATTCTATCCGGTTTACGTGACAAAAGTTGCGATAGTGATGTACCTCCTATTATATGAGAATAATAGACAGAAGTGGTGTACCTTGCCTGGCAGATTAGTTTTTATTATGTTGAACTAATGGATCGTAAACACCAAATTCTAGAGAACTCCTGCAGTAAGGACGCGATTGGATCTGCTACAAACTAGTTATCGGGAACATACTACCGTCACAATATCTGTTAAAATTCTCATATATTTCTGTTTGTTATCAAACAAAATCACTGTTGGTGCTCTAGTCAACTCTTTCCGCGCTGTCAATTTTATCACACAACACTTTCACACCAAAATAGACAAAACTTACAGTGTACAATACAACAGTAAATGTCCGAAACGCGTTTCATTACTTGCAACGTTGCCCTTCACTTTATTTATACTTTATGTTTTTCAATCTGGCAACTTCTAGAAACATTTTGTTGATTTGTTATTGTTATTCTTCATTTTTCTATCTTCTATAGGATTTCTATGTTTCTCTACATATTCTCGTGATTTCATTGTTGTTTTGTTATTGCTTTCGGATCCTTTTATTGTACAGTATACTCCGTGTTTATTCTGTCTTCACAACAATATATTGTAGCCTTAATAATGTCTCTAAAAGGGGAATAAAATAATCTGTTTGGCTATGACAAGTTCATGCAATTATGAATAAAAGCTACGAAAGGAAAGTAATGCTTAAGAATTGTTATGATAAATTAAGTTCATATATACATGCGAAATATTCTCCTCTAGTGTTTTACACGCAAAGTCTTGAAATTCAAACCCAAGTGGATAGCACATAGAGCTACACTCAGCCACAAAAGTATACATATGGATAGCAAATTTCTGAAACTAAACCGATTTTGTTGAAAATCTTTGTAATTGTCTGACAACTTTCCTCGATTTTAAGACGGTCTTGGTTAAAAAATTTCTGAAATTTGTTAACTTTTGTGGGGCTGATGTACACTTTTGTGGGCCTGCACAGACCTACAAAAGTTAACAAATTTCAGAAATTTTTTAACCAATCCGTTTTCGATGAAAATCTTTATAATTGTCTGACATATTTCTTCGATTTTAAGACGGTCTTTTGCATTGGTTCAGAAATTTGTGAAATTTGTTAATCGGATGTATACTTTTGTGGGCCTGTGCAGGGCCACAATTCAGTTCATTTCATTTCATTTCATTATTTCAGAAATTTTTTAACCGTATGTATACTTTAGTAACTGTGTGTACATTCATTATAATTGTTGACGATTCAGTTTGCCTACCATTTATAAAAAGAAATGCTAACCCATGTTATATATACAATGATTGTCTACCAATAATAGGTGGATAATCTGATGACAAATGTAGGGGGTGTAGTATACGGTGTGTGATTAGTATGTTTAAGTTTAAATGGAAAGAATTGCCCAATTCTATAAATTTTTACCACAATAACAGAAAAACATTAGACAAATTGTTAAGAAAAAGAAGACTTTTATAGAAAACAATAATAAAAAATAAATACAAACAAAAAAAAAAACAACAAAACAGATACTAATACTGGATTATGCCAAAACCATTTAAGGTAGGTACACTTTCCTTACAAGTCAACTTGTCTAGTCTTAAATAGTAAAGGTGAAATGGTTGCTAAACAAGAGAGACAGTAAATAAATAAATGAAGAAGACAAGCAAAAGGTGTTACGAGAATGGGTGACAAATAAATTGATATTACATTTGAATGGCAATATTTCTTTTGACAGACTTTTATTCTCTATTTGCCGGTGCGTTAGATAGTGAACAATTTTCTAAAAGGATTTCAATATTATTCTATACTGGTAAAAATATGGATTTAAAAATTATTACCAAGATGGTTAGATAGAGAAAGACAAGCACATTGCACAAAATTGAGGTCGTTATTATCGACTACTATGCGTTGAATAAGCATTTGACACATTGCATCACAATGGCATATGGAACGTATTCTGTAATATTAAATAGGGTTTGAAAGTTGTGTACTGTTTCTGCCATTTATATCAAGGATTGGTTGGTGACTCTAAATATGATATTGAAAAGAGAGTCACGGGGACGAAGCAACAAACCTTTGGTCATTTGAAATACATTTCCATTTCCAATCCTGTTCTACGGCTGCGTATAATGGAATACTGCCTGTCAAATTATACAAAATCTCCAGATGTTTTCGCAAAATAATTTGAATTACAAAATAAACCGAAAACAAAACAACTATCAGTGACAACACTAACATTAGGAGACAACCACAAAACAACTACCACAGACAATTAACATTAGGAGATGTAATTGAAACTGGTTCGTCAATATTTATTGTAGACTAGCTGGACCCTGCGCGTATTACTGCGCCACCAACAAAAATAAATTTGAAGGAAAGACATTACACAAATATCCAATTAATTTTGAATCAGTTTATGGATTTTGTTTCCCGTTGTCCAGATGGTTCAGACGAACGGGAATAAGTAGTACGTATTCGATCGGGTCTCAGCGGCTTGTACTCGAAGATTTTCCAATTGTTTGTCGCTTTGGAGGCATGATTGCACGGGAATGACATGAAAAATGTGTTTAAATTTATTAGAATCTCACAATATACCCAATCGAATTGAACCCAACAGCATTTTTAAAAAAATTTTAAAATTAAAATGTTTCAAAGTTGTGATTGACATTTTACGGGAATGAGTTATACTAAATGTTATTAAAATCATAAATGATGAATCCTAAAATTTCGGATATTTGTTCGATTAACACATGATCAAATTCATAGTTTACGATTCAATTAATTTTGAATAATTTTCAGTGGCGCTATCTATCGGAAATTAATCGCACTAACTTAGAAACCTCCGTCGACTTATGCGCAACAACTTTGCAAAAGTTCATATCATGATCAAATGCACAAACTACGATTTAATTCATTTTGAGTAATTTTCAGTGGCGCCACCTATCCTAAATTGGTCATACCAACTTTTAAAACTTCGTCGGCTCATGCGCAACTACTTTCCTAAAGATCATAATATGATTAAATATACAGTTTACGATTTAATTAATTTTTAGTCATTTTCAGTGGCGCCACCTGTTGGAAATTGATCATACCAACTTAGGAACCTTCCCCGGCTCATGCGCAACAACTTTGCTGAAGATCATAACATGATCAAATGCATAGTTTACGATTCTATTAATTACATACAAACAAACATTCATTTTTATATATACAGATTACGAAACGACATTACCAGAAATATCATCCACTGAAATACGTACATATGTGTAGCAGCCGTAGCAGGGAACCTGCTCAAAAACGACATTGAGACTACAATCATGAACAGAAGTAAACAAAATTCCTTGCTTAACATGGAACATGTTTGTTGGGGTCCTTCCTATATTCCTTATAGGCTAAACGCCAACATATCAATATAATATTACAGTGAGGCTGCCTTCCAAAATGTATCAATACAAAGTTTGTATGCAGTTCTACTACTCTATATAAACTATGCAGATATGCAGAGTAACCAAACAATGCATCAACTATAAATCCGATGCCTGATTGCTTTTTGATTGCGTTAACAATACACATCGAGGACATTTTCAAATAGAATACATTGCATATATTTTGTAAAGCGGCATTATGAAGCACGATACTTTGTTCAAACACAAAGCAACTAACATTTTGGAAGCCGGCCTCACACTAAAGTTGAAATAAAATTCCGTGACTTTTTGTATTGCCCGAATATTAACTGAATGGCCAACACTGCTCCTGTCAAGAAGCATCTGTCAGTTGGGTTCCTTCTGCGTTATTTAATTTAAAAGTCGTTGATAACAAACAAACTATTCTTAAAAAGCAATTGATTCCGTTTACAAAATAGAAAATTACCACAGAAGTGAGAATTTATGTAAGATAATGAAATTTCTAAAAATCAGTGAAATTATAGTTTGAACAACTCTAGCCATCTCAATCTCCAAATCTAAACTCTATTGAGTACCTGTGAAGAGCTCTAAAAAAGAAAATTGTAAAGGAATTATAAGTTAAAAATTAAATTGATTTGCGGTCAAAAATCAAGTATGCGTAAATCTAATTGGAAGTATGCGTAAATCTAATTGGAAGCATTCCATGTCGATATGATAGGAATAATGAAGTCATAGAGATACTTAGGGCCATTATTACAACTTGCCGTTAAACTTGGGTTTAGTTAAAGGTATCTTTAGCTAAAGGGAACTGTTAAGTAAAGATAAAGGTACCTTTATCTAAAGGGAACTGTAAAGTTACCTTTAACTTATTTTCGTTATTACAGCTTACATATAAAATTTTTTCGAAAATATGGCAGTGGCGGAGCAATGTCGATAAAGCTGCTCAATTACAGAAGCTTTTTTTAACGCAGTGACAACCACGGGCTTGGTTTTTTGTTGTATATGCTCATTTTGCTTACATTTGAAGTTGCCATAATGAAAATAATATATATTATGGCAAGTTCAAACATAAAGTGACCTTTAACACGTTCATCGCCGTGTCAGTCATATGTGTCTAACGCTAAGTAGTTCTGCATGAGCCATGTCAGTCATATGTGTCTGACGCTAAGAAGTTTTACATGAGGCATGTCACACATATATGCCTGACGTACGCGATTTGTAGTCCACACTATTTTGGAATTGTATTTTACAAATTTATTTTTGTAAAATACGCATTTTAAATAAATAAATAAATAAAAAAAAGTTTTAATATAGGACCATGTCAGTCATATATGTGTGACATAAAAAATAGTGTTTATCCGGGAATTTTGGCAAAAAAAAAATTTTCTTTGATACTTTAAGTTTCCTTGATACATTTTTAACTAAATTATCTAATAAAGTTACTGTGGCCCATGTGAAAATTTTTCTGATATTATCGTGGCGATGAACGTGTTAAATGTTAAAGGTAGGATGATCCTCCCTTTAGCTTAACGATCACTTCTATCTTATTGGGTATTCATAATGACGAAAAACAATTTATCTGCCCGTTAAAATCTTCCCTTTAGTTAACGGCAAGTTGTAATAATGGCCCTTAGTTGAAGTATTAATAAAATGCTTAGACACAAAGTTCAAGTCACTGAAGTCGCCATAGTCTAGTAGTTAGTGGCTTATTAGAGGCTAGTCTGTGCTTCCTCAGCAATCTTCTAGCAAAAAGTCTGAGAGTAAATAAAATTGCCATGAAAAGTTTCTTTCGACTTCAAACTGTAGATCTCCTCACTTACGGATATAATTAACGCATACAACGTGAGTGGTGTTAGCGGCTAGTTGGTACTACAGAGCAAAGAGGGCTGAGATGACCAATTCGAAATTTAAGACGTATTCATTACTTTTTATAATTAATAATTTTTCTGTTTTCAATTGTTTTAAAAATAATATTTTTTGATTAATGGACTAGTAGTCTTCTTTACATTTTTAATGAGTAAAAAACCTCTTGTAAAAAACAATCGTTCTTATCACTAAATCCCAAAAAGCACGTGCGAAATTACATCAGCTATGGCTCTTAAAATATGTATGATTGTGTCCAACATTGATTGGAGGAGTGTACAACGGAAAAGATAAGCTGTGTACATATAACATTTAAACATAAATTAATAGATTTTTATATAATTAAATAAGAATCTATACAAAATTAATTATTGATTGCCATACGGATGGCATCGCCATGAAAAACTATTTTGAAAATAATTTAAAAAAAGTCTAAAACAAGTGCCTAAAACAAATTAATAAACAAAATTATATGTTTTAATGCTTAAAAACCAAAAACATGTAATGAGAGAGGTTAAGAAAAGGTTATGTTATCATTATTGTATCAAGTTTTCCACCCCCTGCGACATACAATATCATATAACAAGTGTTTACCCCCCGCAGAGGGAAGAACTACATATTTAGGCTTGAATAAATGACATAATTTTCAGGCTTTCCTGCTGGTGGCGCCATAAAAACCTAATAATAACTCCACCCTGCTGTGTGAATGGCTTTCTTTAGTTATTTATATTGCACTTACCTCCTCCAGTATGATCAATTGTTGCTCCTTGTGACATTTTTCTGCTGTTTTTTCTATTGTTGTTGCCTTTTGTTGGTTGTATTATTTTTTATTGTTTTTTTCCTTCGTCCCAAGCGTTGGCGTTGAATTTGTTTATTTGCTATTCCCTAAACGTGGTTAAAAAAGTGGAAAATTAAAAATTGTTGTTGGTTGGAGTGGTTGGTTGTTGGTTTTTACGTTTGATTTTAGCTTTTTATTGTTTAATTAGAAATACTATTATAAAAAAATAAACTTAAGAATTTTTTTATTTGCTTTATTCGGCTTTTATCCACGCTCTTTCTTCTTTGTTTTATGGCTTTATCTATTTAGTAGTGGTAATAGAATTTTTGTTTGTTAATTAAATTAAAAAATATTTCTTTTTATATTTTCTTTTGCGCTGGCTTTTCTAACACCGCACTAAACACTTCAGACTTCTTTTTAGGCGCTTTTTTATAATTAAAGAGAATACCAGAAACAGCACGCACAAGAAGTTTATCCAAAGAAGAAAAGAGTAATAAGAAGTAAATGAATGAATGAACGCACACACACACACTTACTTCACTTATTTAAAGCACGGTAAAATTGAGCAAAAAATTATTCAATATTTTGTTGTTGTTATTTTTACACAATTCAAAATGGAGATTATCAGTAGTATTTTTAATATTTTTATATTCTATTTTTTATTTCTTCAGAAAGAACTCCTTCCTTTCACACGCTGTTAAAAAAATTTGGTAAAGGTTTTCGAAGTTTTTTTTATTTGCTTCCTGGTTTTTTCCCAGAGATTTTCCACAAAAAAAATTAATGAAGCGCCGCTTGCTGGTTTCTTTTATTTTCAAGGTCGTTGCACTGACTGGGGCTCTTTCCTTTTACACAAAGTTTTTATTTTTCCAAAAGAATATTTCACGAAAAATGAATACAATAAATATGACGACAATTAATTTTATTATTTTTATAAACAAAATAACAACTTCACCGTGGTAATAATTTTAAAATTAATTCTTTTTCTCACTTGATTTTTTCCCTCTCAAAACACAACCACAAGCTACGAAATCCAATAAGAAACTGAGTTTGGATTTGTTTTTGCTGCCCAAATGTCAAAAGTTTCAGTTATTTTTATTGCTTCGAAGTCACCTTGTGACAGGATGAATCAGTAATTACAAAATTATTCCTTTCTGGCAACACTGAGAAATTAGTTTTTTTGTTCGTTAAAAGAAAACGTTTTTAAAATTCTCACATTCTTTTTCGGCCCCCTGAGCCGACCCCCTCCGCAAAAATTTATATTTTTTCACTACTGACCGTGGTGAATTTTCGAGGTGTGGTGAGTTTCAAAGTTGTAAGTTTTGTGAAATGTGGTGAATTTCTTGGTTGTGGTGAATAAAATTGAAATTCACCAAAGTGCAGTTACTCGAAATTGGTACTGTATAACCATAAATAAATGGTACTGCCTGTGGTTTATATCTAGGATAAACAGTTTTCACCTCCATTAGCGGAGTCATGTTCACTGGAGAAATTGTCACCATATTAAAAATTGAGCAGTAGTAAGTAACCCCACCTGTTGCATGAAATAAATATTTTATTATTATTTATTGCGTCTCTGTTAAAATCTTCATTCATCAACAGCGCCAATTTTCTTCTAGCGTCAATTTGTATAAACTATACACACAGCATTTTTCGATAACAAATATATGTTCGTAGAGTTGCATTTGAAAGTCAATTTGTTACTAATCAAATACTACGCGATGAAACAACTAAGAGCCAATGGCTAGCCAAATACAAAATGGTTGCCAGTTCGTGCGCGAAGGAAAAAATTTTGTTGGCTCTTTGTTTGGGAAAAGAAAATTTAGCAAAAATCCATTAAAAATTTTAGAAAAAATTCAATTAAACAATTAACTAAGACAAGTGCCAAGTGTTTAATAAATTTTATAAAGAAAAACCCAACAATTATTAACAAAACCAACGATTTAACAAACAACAATAGAAAAAGTCTTTTATACCTCAAGAAGTGGAAGAGAAGCAAAAAAAAAAGTCATTAAAAAAGAATGAGTGGTGGTGGTGTATAGTGCAGTGTGTATGAGGCAAATCGAGAAAAGGAATGAAAAAATGAAAAAAATATGCAAAAAATAGAAGAAATAAAAATGAAGTGAAAAATTTTTGAGTATTAAAAAAAGTAGAAATTTTAAGAGTAAAAATTAATCCTGGTGAAAAATGTTTAAAAAATTGAAAAAAATATCAAAGTGAGTGAGTGTGTGGTTAATAAAATGGAAATCTCTCGGAATGATTGGATTTTCAATAGTTTTTAAGAGGTGAGAAGAGAATTTAATGTAATTAAGAGGCGCTTAAAAATTAAGACACAATAATACACACACACACACACATGCATATAGACAGACGCATGGATGAATTTTTTTTAATATCTTTTGTTACACACATACAATGGGTCTCACACGTTTTTTGCATGTGTGTGAGTGTGTTTGTTTGTGTATGTAAATTTTAAATATATAAAGAAGGAATAAATAATTATTGTTTAATATGCATACAACAGATATGATGTAAATATGTATTGTTGTATGTAATATATATGAATGTATACAAAAAAGTATAACTGTATGTGTGTGCATGAACAAATTATATGTACGAATAACGTTTAAGTGCTTAAACCATAAACCTTTAACAACTACACAACAACAATAAAAGAAAAAAACAATAAAAAACGTCCAAAACGATTTGATGATGATGATGTTGAGTTGATGATAAACTAGAAGAAGCATATTTTGTGTATTTGCTGTTGTTGTTGTAGTTGCTTTCGTCTGTCTGTCGTTTTTTGTTTGTTTGTTGGTAGTCCTCGTTTTGTTGTAAGTGAAAAATCCGGAAAAAGACACAACTTCGTTTTACAGCAACAACAACACCGTGTGTAGAAAGAAAAAAGAAGAGCATAAAAAAGGAAGACGTATTTTTGTCTTTGTTGTTGGGTTTATTTTTTCTGTAAGAACTGAGAATCATCATTAAACAATAGACTAAGACCAACAACAACAACGCAAACAACATCTCATAGCATGTTATTAATAGTAGAGTGTAATATAGTAGAGTGTGGAAGAGTAAAAATAACTGCTGGCTCTAAAGCTTTTCTTGCTGCTTCAACTGTTTATTGTTGGTATTATTTTTCTTCATCTTCATCTTTTTACTTACTACCCAATCTATTAAGAGAGAGCGAAAGAGAGTGAGTGACTGAGTGTAGTGATGCCAATCTTTTAAAGGCAACAGGAGAATACGTAGTAAAAACCGAAGCGATATTTATTATTAATTTTATCGGATTTTATGGATAATTAGAAACAATATTGATGGTAATTAGAGAATCGTATTGTTATTTGCGTTATATTTAGGAATGATTACGTCACAATAACATCGAAATACAATATATTGGATTGATTTTAATCCATAATGAGAGTGTTTACACATAAGTATATTAATTCAGATTCCCGTGTTTCAATAGGAAGCTAGGATTGATCTTAAAAAATAAAAACACGCGTCAGAACTTTAAACTGGAATGGAATGCACATTTAGTACCCGGTATTGTATTGTCAAAAATTTCGGCTATTTAAATATAATTTTTAAATCTAACTTTCTTTCGCCTTTTAAGCAATTCTTTTATTCTACAGACGACAAAAATTGCGCTCAATTTCACTTTTGGAACCCTCAAATAAAACTGAAAAATTTACAAATCGATTGGTGAATGAACCTCTTGATGTTGTTGTGGTTAGTGAATCCGTGAAGACTGATTATAAGCTAGGATTGATAGTTAGGCAGTTTTCGTTGATTGGTATGATTTTGAGCGCATTGACACTTTTGAGCTAGTCCCCTCTGTCCTAAATGTCCCAACCATCCTATTTTTACACATACAATCATACAGTTTTTCACCAAAGGGTTTCATTATGACACCTCTAGTCTTGATGATAATGTGTGAAAACTTCCTTGAATTTAATTAGGAGGTTATAGTGCATTATAGTGTTCTGTCCAGGGCATTCCTTTGTGAGGTTCATTACGGTGCATGCCTTACCTGCCTGTAATTTAAACATTGTATTTGTATGGACAGTTATAGTTGTGGAACAGTTGTACCAATAGGTGTGTACCTCGCACACAGTGACTTTTTAAATAAGTTGGATGTTTCATTTTTATGTTTACGAGTCTAGGTTAATAAGTCCGTTGAAATTTTCGTACTTCAAAGGCAGAAATGCTACGAATTGCACGCTCACAGTCGTGAGAATTTGAGGGTCAATCTAGAGAATAAGGCCTTTGAGTGATTTTTGGCATTTTTAATGAAAATCAACATTTCTATTTTCCTCATAAATCACCCGTAAGTTAGCTATCAATGGCTGTCGAAGACAATCGAAATGACAACTTTTTTAAAGTATGTCACCAATCAGCTTTAAATAAAAGCAGTGCTGGGGAGGAGAATTTGAAAATATCGCCCTGAACCACGCTTATACACTTTCTGTATGAGCAACATACGCCACAATGGCTAAAATCACAAGAATTGTTTCTTTTTTGTTACAAAAAGATGTCATGTGAGAAATTTGAAATAAAAATAAATTTGAATACCTGATTTTATTGACGTCAGTTATTTTTAACAGTCAATAAAATAATAGTCATTAATTACTAACATTGTCTCCATTTTTTGAGTGGAGGAACTGTGATTATATCTCTTTAACTCCTCCTTTGTATTCTAAATTCGAAAATATGTGTTCGAAAGTGAAGTGAATGTTCAGTTCTTTATGATTGGCAAATGGTGTTGAAATAATACCGAAATATGTAATTGTTTTAATCAAAATTTTTAATCTTCGTCTTGATTAATATTGCATTAACAATCGTTTTTATAACTCATTTTCTGTAATATTGTGATTTCCATACCCTAGCTAATTAAGTGCCCATTAATCAATTACAAAATGTTTTAGGTTGGCATCACTGCTTCAAACTCTCCATTGGCAGTTTCTTTGTGCCACATTTATTCTTTTTTAATAATGTACCGTAAAAACGAAAGAAAAAAATTTAATTGTAATTTTGCTAAGAAGGAGTAACAAAAAAAGAAAAACAATTTTTCATACATACATTTTTACTTTTTTTTTTTCTTTAACACAAATTAACAAGAAAATGAAAAATAAAAAAAAATACAATAGATCCTGTAAATGCATCACATATTTTTCTTCTTCTCTGTTTTGCTATTGTCCGATAGTTTTTCCTTTCCTACTCTTTTTTTCTTTGGTACTCAAGCCTAAATTAACCACCACCCTCTTCTTCTTCATCATTTTTTTTTTTTTGTACAACAACTGTGCTCCATAGCTGTTTATTCTTTTTATTTTTATTGTTGTATAAAGAGTAGCAAACAGATGAAGTAGTAGTGGTAGTGGTAGTGGTAGCGGTGGTGGTGGATAAAACTGTATATGCGGTGGTGGCGAAGGTAACGAACGATCAAAACGACCATCATATCTTTTGAATCATAATGCTGTTGTTGTTGTTATTTTTTCGACAGCTATACGTCACACACAACACATTTCGGTTTATTTGAATTGCATGCATTCCCTGCCTGCCAGCCAGCCGTTATTGGTTCGTTCATTTGTTTGAGTGTATCTTTAACAACTAAAACGCTAATGATTATGTTGTGATGTTTTTTTGATGAATGGAAATGAAAAATGGAACAAAAAAGTAATTTTTTTTCACTCTTTCTCAATTCGTATTAATTTGTTAAACAAGAAATTTTGATGGTTTTATTTTCTTTTTTTGTTTCTCTTTGTCAAATTTGAATTTTCATCGCCGTAGTATACTCTGCATAAAGAAAGGAGTGCATTCGTTGTTTGGGGCATGGGAAATAAAGGAATTATTTCATTGAAGTAGAAAAAACAAAAAAAAAATATATATATTGTCAGATTGAAGTTAATGTAGTGTTTTTGGCTTTTACGAAGGAAAGTAAATGAAAAATGCTCTACTGGAAAGTGGGTATATGCTGTAATGTATATATTTGTCTCTTCGATAAAGCCCGTAGTCTAGTAGGTTGTGTATTGGCTTATTAGACGTAAGGCCACGGTGCCGTGCTGTTGAAGACTGTGTTTTGCCGATTACAGTGACCAGTCAACCATTGTTTTCGACTTTTCGGGTATTTTTCTTTTTATATTTGTAACAGAAATTAAAAAAAATATCGAATATTATTAACTCATGACATTAATATGCAAAATTAAATTAGAAATGTTTTTGAAATATTAATTCATATTCATGAAAATTTATTATTCTATTCGAAAGAAAATAGCACCGCAAATTTTAAGTACATATTTTATACACACAATCATATTTTAAAATTGTATAAACTTTTTTTCTAAATGATTATTTGGATCGTAGCCAAAAGAAAATGAAAAGAAAAAGAATACAAAAAAAAATCATATCAATGGACATGAAATACAGCTGGTTTTAAATGGATTTGCGCGATTGTTAACAAATTTGTAGGGGGGCATTCAAAACACACAAAAAAATAAAAAATAAAACAAGAAAAATATTTTAAATAAATATTGTTCGTAGGTATGTATATGAGAAAATTCTTTATTGACAATTTTGACGTATATTTTTTAGATTTCTTTTATATTTGTTTTCATTTGCAAAATAGTTCTTTTAATATATCAATCACATGATATACTACAATATGTGCATACATACATACATACCTACATATAATATTTAATAAAATAAATAAAAACATTTGCCTTTAATTAATAAATCCTATCACCAACCATTTCTGTCTGTTTTGAAATGCTGAAAATGTTTTTTAAAGTGTTAACAATATTGCCGCTTAATAAATTCTCTTATTATGAGAATGATTTATTGCGACAACGAAATAATTAAGATTTGTTGATCTTTTATAGGAAATAAATTTTCTTAGTCTATGAAAAAATTAATCACCCGAAAACGATCACAGGTTTGATGAATTTAAGTAATGCTTTTAGCAGACAGCGTACAGACCTGCAGTAGGAAGTCCTAATTTGCTAAGTTGCCATAATTTTTTAATTGATCAAATTTAATGCAGGTTTTCTCCATCTTTCTATTTGGGCATCATTTTTATCATCAATGGCCTTCATTAATAGACTACGGTACGGTCACATTAAGCAAATATTTGAAGAAAAATACAATCCTTAGTTTTTATAAACTTTTCTTGAAGTAAAACTGCAAAGCAAAATTCCAAAATAGCATGTGAGCATGTGCTTTTTTAAATTCCTACCAATCTTTGTCCAAAATTGTTTATATGCATTGATTACGTTTTTCCTTAAAAAAAAAATATTTGCTTAATGTGACCATTCGAAATTACTACCCAGGTTCTTTTAATACATCGCTCTGGATCAGATAGTGTACCATCTTCGTTCGATCGACGATGTCTTGTTATTTCCACAATCATTGCAATTTATTCATTTGGCTAAGAGATCAAGTTTTTCACTCCTAATCAACTGGTAAACTCCAAGTGAGATTGATATTATTGCGATTTAGAGTTCGCTCGTTTCTTTAAGTTGCATTGGGCCTATGGCAAATGATCTCCAGTTCCATCTATCCATTGTCGTATTGTCCTTTTTACTCTAGTCTTTCATTGATTTGATTGTTTATCAACCTGTTCCCTCCAGGTTTAAGACGGCTTTTTCCCCTTCATCGGCGGCCTTAAGTATCCCGATCTCTTGTATTCCTTGGTATGTTATGGTGCTGCCAATCCAGATCAAAATTTATCTTCTGATTTAGCCCTAATAGCCTTAAGATTGCGGCGTTCGAGATCTCGCAGTTTTAGATTTGAGTTCTTGAGTTTGACATTTGTTGATAATGAAATGAAGAAATGCTTACTTTGCAGGCTTCGTGCAACTTTCTATACCCGCCGATAGCCACCATTGTTCTTCGTAATGCTAGGGTAAAGCGGAAAAATCCATGTTGTATTGTCATTACTTGCACTATTCCGCATTTCTTTATGTCCAGAAGACCCTTCTACAGTTATCAGCAACGCTTTCATATTTAAGTGTAGTCCCTATAACGAGAGGGTAAATATATTCCGTGGGGATCGCTGCTCCACAGATTGCTCTGCAACCACTATTAAACTGTTACGCTGTTCGTGCACGATTTCTGTGATCCAAGCAAGTCCATAATGATGTGTTATGTATAACGTTGGTTGCTGTAAGTATGACATGTGGGCACTGGGCATATACATTCGAAAAAATATTCCCTGAAACCAGGAGTAGCACAGATAAGGAAATATATTTGATTTTACCACTTTACTAGAGGGGAAGTCGCCGTAGTCTAGTAGGTAGGTAGTGTGTTGGCTTATTAGACGTAAAGCCAGGGTTCGAGCCCCAGGCCAGACATCAAGACAAAATACAAAAAGTATTTCTTCGGCGACTTCCTCTCAGCAGATTTCTGGCAAAAACTCTGAGAGTAAATAAAATTGCCATGAGAAAGTCTCTCAAAAATCTGTCGTTCGAAGTCGACTTTAAACTGTAGTTCCCGCCACTCATGTATAAAATTAACACACACAACATAAATGGTGTGAGAAAATAGGACGTTGTACATTGGGTCAATTCGACCTTCGGGTACTGTACTTGTCTTAATTGGCAAGTACACATCCTCTAACCTAACCTAACCTAGAGGGGTAGTAAACAAAAATCTCTTGTTTTTATTAAGTTTAGTTAGAATGATGCCTTTCAGTTGCATATATCGAAGGGTATAACCCGAAGCTATACTGATATAGAAGAATGGACCTGATTGCTTCGGATACTCTTTCAAACGGACGAACTGTTGACATTAAAGATCCTAATTAAGAGGAAATGATTCCCTGGCATTTCTGGGGACTGAAACTGTATTCACTTGATAAGGTTTTGGCTACCAAAGCGTTGCAAATCAATTAACTTATTCGAATAAATAAAATTGAGTTCGTTCCACTGTTATTGCCTGAGGACCGTTTTTAATGTTTAGTTTTTTTAATGTTCGGTTTTGCACTTTTGTCTTTATCGAAGAGAATTTGTAAAATATTTTGTATATTCTGCGCTGGAGTAGAATTACATATACAGTGGTGGCCTTATAATTAGGAACGATGTTTCTGGATCAGAGTTCTCTGGAATGACGAATCTAAGATTAATTTGTCTCAATTTGATGGAAAAACGTATGTAAGACGTCCTCCAAACAAAGCCTTTGATCCCAAATTTGTAAAACAAATTAACAAACATCCATGTTGCTAAGTCGTTTCTAATTATAAGGCCACCACTGTATAGTGAACTCAAACAAATAGTCTCGAAGTTGTCAAATAGAAAATTGCATCTCTGACGACGCCAACCAAAGTTAAAATTTCAAAGTAAACTCAAACAATACTGAGTCAAACAGCCTCGAAGTTGTCAAATAGAAAATTGTATCTCTGATGACGTCCAAACTAAACTGCCTGTATTTAATGTGAGATGCAAACATTTGATGAAACAAAGTGGGATTTCTTTTTACTAGACCTTATATCTAATTTCACTGTATTTAATTTGTATTAAGAAAGTCTTTAAATTCTCATAGAACTACTAGAAATACTTCTGAAAAATTAATTTTTTTTTTTCGATTTTTAATTTATGTTTTCATTCTTTTTCTTTTTCAGATTCAATTAAAACTTCATAATAAATAGCAAAAAAACAAATTAAATAAATGGATTACAACAACAATGTCAATATTACTATGGATAAATAAAGAGGATAATTTACTGTCTTATTACCATCATCCTACACATTCTGTACCACAACAAACACCAAACAGTATTGTGTGTCTGTGATGTGTTCTAGACAGACGTCTTAGTCAACCAAACATCAATAATAATAATATTGATGTCATCATCCTTGTCATCGTCAACATCATCATCATATTAACGTCATCAACAGCTTTTAACAATATTTTGAAACAATTTTTCTAAAGTGATTAACTTTATAATACGATGGCATTACAAATGCAAATAAATTATATCAACAATCAATAATGGATGGAGTTGTGTTATCAAGTCCATCATTATCATCCAACTATTCAAAAAAAAATATTGAATTGAAGCCAACTACAACAAGTATTTCTTCATGATTCAATGCAACAACATGCAACAACAGCAGCAGTAAAACAATTTTAATTGCTTTAAAGTTTATAAAAACGAATTTTATTCTTTCGTTTCTGTTTCTGTGTTCTTTTTTTTAATCCAACAACAAACTGAATGTTACAACATTTATTTCGTCTAGTTTTGTGGTTGCGTTGTGTCCGTGTCCAACATTGAATAATAAATCGTCAATAGCACAACAACAATAACAAGGCATTGGAAAAGTTTCTGCTTCATTCTGTTTGTATGGTAAGTAGTAATCAGTTTATTCGCATATTATAATAATTCTTTCCCTAAATAATCTTATATTCTTATGCTCTTATTTAAATATTCTCTCTCTTATTATAGTTTTTATTACTTTTCTTTTTCTCATTTGTTGTTTGTTGTTGCCATAATAGCAAAACGAAAGGAAAAGAAAAGCAAAATTTATTCTGATTTTTAATGCAAAAGTTGAAGTTGTTGAAGAGTAGACTGCATAACAAAAGTTAAAGAAACATGAAACGAAGAAATTGTATAAAAATCTTAAGCTTATGCTAATAATATTACAAAAACAGACATTGCTTTTGCTATCTTTATTAGAAAATATGACATTTTATGATCCTTTTCCTTTAGTGTTCAAAATATTTGAATTCCCTGTATGTATATTACCCCCGGTTATATGTTTTCTGGTAACCTTGTGTTAATATTGTTATTATTTTCTCTTGTATTTGAAAAGTTTTTGTCTGGTTTAGTTATTTATTATCTTTCACTTTCCATAAAATAAGCTTTTTTGTAAGCGATTATATTTATTAATTCATTTGATTTTAATTTCTCTTTAATTTCTCTTTTTTCCACATTTTTTGTTTGTTTTGTTTTGTGTAATGCTTTACCAATTAGTAGATTAAGTTCTTTCGTATTTATTCTTCTGTATTGTAATCGAGTAGAGTCATGGGGTGGCATTATTTAGAATTGATTTTAGTTTTATGGAAACTACACTGGGTTACAGATAATATTAACCGTTTCACTGCTACGCGGCACAAAAGCGCTGCGTTCATTTGTTACGAAAATCGCATTTGCGCTGCGAATTTCAGTGTAAAAATTTAGTCAAAAAGCAAAAATAAAATTAAAAGACGAGATATAGGGTCTTCTCTTTATACACAGGTTATTAGAATTTTGCAGATTTTTTTTATTATAATAATTAATTGTAGTTTTCAAGCAGTTTTCGAACGTTCTCACCAGAATCGCTTAGCAGTCAAGCGGTTAAACACGCCTAAACATATATATTTCAATGAAGATTTTCATTCATTATATGACCTCCTCTGGATTGGTAGTTTTTGATCACTTAGGTGACAAAATTAATATAATTTTAAGGAACTCATAACAAAGCAAAGTATGTGTAAAACAGCCTGGATGTATGGTTTATGAGCCAATCAGCAAATCATTAGAAACTTGAAATCAGTTTCATTAGTTTTACACTTTAAAAGAATTCGATATTCAGCGAAATGTTCAAGAAGACCTATTAATATTGCCATACCCAGGGGACACTTCAATCAATATGAATGATATGCTCGGCATATTGCTTTTGTAAAGAAAAATGCAATCCTTTACACTTGATTACTTTCATATGTATTGAAATCAATAAATGTATTGATATGTATATGAAATCAATAAATCATCAAAACATCATATGACCTCCTATGGATTGGTAGTTTTTGATCACTTCGGCGATAACTTATCTGCCGGATGTTGGTTTTCTTAATGCTCCAATGTTAGGCGATTATTCGCGTAGACTCAGTATTTATAGTAGCCCTACAAAATAGTCTAACAATGTCTAATTGCATGACCTGGCTAGTCAATAGAGATCGCTAAAACAGGGTATTTCTCTTTCCGAAAACTTCTCATGCAATAATGCCTGTCTTAAGAGTCAAAAAACCTCGTTTACCCCACGGCCATAGCACTCTGAATTGACAGTAACTGCTCTTCTAGGGCAATTTTCAAGGGAATACGGCCCGGCCACATCTTTAAACTTTAATGAGTAGATTCAAATCATACTTATAATTGCTGATACTTATACGCATTCATACTTATTTTAATGTCTTGCTCATACTACTCATATTCAAAGTTTGAAATACTCATGGTACTCGTACTTAACAATACGCATGATGTTATTGATTTCGAATCTCCATGACTCATTGTATACACGAATCACAAAATAAGTATAATTCGCATACGAACACTACATACTCACAAGAAGGTTGTGTGTTTGTTCTCCTTGATGTCCTTGTCTTTTTTGTTTATGTGTTTTTCTTCTTTCTTTGTAAATGCAACAACAACTAAGTATTATAAGTATTTTTCTAAATTTATGAATCTGAATGAGTAGGCGTATGAATCAAACATATTTCTAATGTTATGAGTTCCACGTTGTACTCATACTCATTGCAACTTGTACTTATAAATCAATGTTGTACTGAGTACAAATGAATCAGAGTAGTTGGATTTCAATACTGTTGACTCACTCATACTCAAAATTTCATGAGTACTTGTGAGTAGCGAAAAAGCGATTCATTGCTGATCTCTGGTGAGTACCAAAGCCATAATCACCCTGTAATACTCGAAAAGAGCCCACGTTTTTCAATCACAACTTTTGTTGTCAATATTTAATATTTTTACGCGTTTTTCAGTTGTTAAACGATCTACGTACGTAAATTGTAAACCTTTCACGAAATAAATGATATTTCAGATGAGATATTTACCAGTCATCCCAGATCAGCGGCTTTAAAGCAACTTATTGAATGACCCGATATATTTTTACATGCTATTGAGTGATACATAATTGGTCATTACAACCCTTTAGTCAGGATTATGGACCTAGTTTCTCACACCACTTACATATGTATGTTGTTTGAGTTAATTTTTATACATGAGTGGCGGGACTTACAGTTTTAAAGCCAACTGCGAGCGACAGATTTTTGAGAAACTTTTCATGGCAATTTTTTATTTAACCCCAGAGTTTTTTTTGCCAGAAATCTGTTGAGAGGAAGTCGCCGAAGAAATATTTTTTCATATTTGGTTCAGTTGGACCTGGGGCTTGAACCGAGGACTCAATTCTAATAAGCCAACACACTACCTACTAGACCACGGCGACTTCAGTAGTCTGTGAATAATTGTTGTTTAGCCGACAATGATTGAACAATTCTACCTCAGTTTGACACCAATATTCTTCAAATTAGGACCCTTTTTTTGGCTAACCTAAGTGTTCTTTGTGTGACTCAAAAACCAACTCTCGCACTTTGAAAGTGATGGTATCCTATTTCGGTTAAGCTTCGGCAAGGAATCGATGTCTGCTTCAGATGCACTTTCATTTCACATTCAATGGAATATCTCCAAAAGACCTTTAAGGTTGTAGTGTTTAGGTTCAGAAAAATTATAACAATTCTGAAGGCCCTTTCGATCTACTGACGTACATACATAGGTAGTTTGAATGTTGATAAGTTGCGATAAGTAGTCATTTGCAGGTTGTGGAAAAAACTATGAGTCAAACTCTTTGAAAATCATAAAACTTTATAAGGCTATTAAAAAAAAACTACGAGTAAAAATAAAAAGAGAATTTTATTTTAATCATACTAACGTTGGCATTTAATTGTTAATCTTTTTTTCGTTGATCTTAATCAGTTATTAGTTTATTTGACTAGAAATTCAAATTCAAGTAGCCGACTCTGGCTACTACTGTGTCCATTTGTCAATTCTTTTTCCTTTTATTTTATTTTCTGATAATTTTATTTGATTTCTGAATACTATAATCATTTAATGTCACTTGAAATTATTGGCTAATTTGTAAGAAATTGTTGTTGATTTTTTTTTTGTAAAATTTATTTAAAGATTCTTCTCTTTCCCTCTACTTTTTGCTGCCTCTGTTGGTGTCATAGTCAGTTTATTTGGTTTAATTGATTAAATTATTACTTTCCGGTAATTAAATCATAAGTTTTGGAAATTATATGCGATATTTTCTTTTATCTTATCACTCTCGAAATGAAATTCAAAGTTTTGATTAATTTTTTCCTTGTCATTAACGATGTTTAAACAATTTTTTTTGCTATTTAAAAATAAATCGTTTAAAATGGGCGGCAAAAGTTAAAAAGCAATGGTACTTATAAATTTTTATCACTCACAATACGTGTATAAATACTGTATGTATGTACATATGTATGTATGTACATAGTTTGTGATGGATGATGACATACAAATTATTGTATTTGTTTTAAAATTAGATATTGAAACAGTTTTGAATGTTTAAAATTTAAATCAATTGAAAATTTATTCAAAATTAACATTAAAGTGTGAACAAATCTTATACTAAATTACGTTTTATCGAAACGTTGACGTTGTGCTATTAATTGGATTGTTGGATTGAGGAAGTATTGAGGTTAGAAAAAACAAATACTATCTGACAGTCAGCTTGTCAACTAAGCACTCGGTTTCTAAAAGGTTTAGTCGACATTTGAAAAGACAAATCGGCTTAGGGTCATTATTACAACTTCCCGTTAAAGTTGGGTTTAGTTAAATATAACTTTAGCTAAAGTGAACTTTAAAGTCACCTTGAAATATAACTTTAGCTAAAGTGAGCTTTAAAGTCACCTTTAAATATAACTTTAGCTAAAGTGAACTTTAAAGTCACCTTTAAAGATAACTTTAGCTAAAGTGAACTTTAAAGTCACCTTTAACTTCTTTTCGTTATTACAACCTACAGATAAAATAAAGTTGACTTTTTCAAAAATAAGGCAGTGCCGAAGCAATATCGATAACACTGCTCTATTAAACTAGTTTGTTTTTAAACGCTCACTTCTACCTTATCGTCGACTTATAATAATGAAAAAAAATTTATCTGCCCGTTAAAATCCTCCCTTTAGTTAACGGCAAGTTGTAATAATGGCCCTTAGGCTAGTAGGTAGTGTGGTAGTGTAGACATGAGGCCACTGTTCAAAAACCAGGTCAGATATCTCTGCCAAAATGAAACGAAAAAAAAAATATTTCTTCGGTGATTTTTTCCCTCAGCAGATTTCTGGCAAAAACTTTGAGAGTAAATAAAAAATTGCCATGAAATGATTCTCAAAAATCTGTTGTTCGGAGGCGACTTTAAAAACTGTAGGTCATGTATAAAATTAACACACACAACATAAGTAGTGTAAGAAGCTAGGTTGTAGTCCTGACTGCAGGCTTATAATGATCAATTATAAAGGGTGATTTTTTAGCTATCATCTTTTTGGCAACACTGGTTTAAACAGCTCACGCACGTTTCGTGTTTTGTTTCACTGTCAAACATCTTCAGTTTTGTCTATAATTTAACCATGAATCGTCTTACAAACGAACAACGCTTGCAAAATCATTGAATTTTATTATCAAAATGCGTGCTCTGTTAGGAAAGTTCATCGCGCATTTCTTCCATTTTATGGTCAGTTTAATCGACCCACTGAAGTGGCTATTCGGGCTATAGTGACTAAATTTCGCACCAAATTTACATTGTTGGACACTAAACCACCAACACGCTTAAGTAGAGTGCGAACTGAAGAAAATATCGCAGCTGTATCGGCCAGTGTTAATGATGACCATCAATTATCGATTCCTCGACGTTCTCAGCAATTGGGCCTCTGTTACTCTACAACGTGGAAAATTTTGCGGAAGGATTTAGGTGTGAAGCCTTTCAAAATACAGCTGGTGCAAGAATTGAAGCCGGACGACCTACCGCAACGCAGAATTTTTGGTGAATGGGCTCTTGGAAAATTTGGCCGAAGATCCACTTCTTTGTCGAAAAATTGTGTTCAGCGAAGAAGCTCATTTTTGGCTCAATGGATACGTAAATAAGCAGAATTGTCGATTTTGGAGTGGAGATCAGCCAGAAGCATTGCAAAAGCTACCAATTCATCCAGAAAAAGTCACAGTTTGGTGCAGTTTATGGGGTGGTGGCATCATTGGACCGTACTTCTTCAAAGATGCTGCGAATCGTAACGTAACTGTGAATGGTGAGCGCTGCCGTGAGATGATATCTTTTTTTTTTTGCCCAAAATGCAAGAGCTTGACATGTGGTTTCGACAAGACGGTTCCACATGCCACACAGCACGCGTAACAATGGACTTATTGAGAGGCGAGTTCGGTGAACATTTTATTTCACGTTCGGGACCGGTCAATTGGCCGCCTAGATCGTTTGATTTAACGCCTTTAGACTATTTTTTGTGGGGCTATGTTAAAGCTCATGTCTATATAGACAAGCCCGCTTCAATTGACGCATTGGAAGACAACATTGAAGCATTTATTCGTGAGATACCGGCCGAAATGTTGGAAAGAGTATGCCAAAATTGGACTAGGCGGATGGACCATTTGAGGCGCAGTCGCGGTCAACATTTGCATGAAATAATCTTCAAACATTATATTATATGGACCGTACTATCGATTCAAATAAAGATTTCATGAATTTTTCTGAATTTTATGTGTTTTTTTTTTTGTAAATTTTTCCTATAGCTCTTAAAAAATCACCCAAGCTAAAGCATGACACTGCCATTCAACTGCCAAAAGAATGGTATCAATAGCTTTTCATATTAGTTTTGTGCAGAAATTAAAAATTAAGAGAAATTCTTGCTGCAAAGTTTACTTTCTCAATAAAAAAATTCCCCATAAAAAATATTCAAAAAAAAAAATGATACGTTCGTTGTACATTGCAACAGTTTACAGATTATAGCGTGTAAGAAATTCCCATGACACTAGTTTTACGTGACAAAATTAATAAAATTTTAAGAAACTCATAACGAGCAAAGTATGTGTAAAACAGCCTGCATGTAAGCATGTATATGGTTTATGAGCCAAGCAGCAAATCATTAGAAACTTGAAATCAGTTTCAGTTTAGTTTTTAATTTTAAAAGAATTCGATATTCAGCGAAATGTATAAGAAGACCTATTAATATTGCCATACCCAGGGGACACTTCAATCAATATGAACGATATGCTCGGCATATTGCTTTTGTAAAGAAAAATTCAATCCTTTACACTTGATTACTTTTATATGTATGTATGTATATGAAATCAATAAATCATCAAAACATCAAAAGGTTTTAGAAAAAATAAATAAAAATCCTATAAAATTACACAAAAAAAAAACATTCAAAATAAACTCTATTCAATGCGAAAAACCAGAAGAAAAAAACCCAGGCTTCGCTGAACCAAAACTAATTTTAATAATAAATTTCCCTCGCTTCCCTCTCTCTCTCTCTCTCTTTCACTGTGATAATCGCTTTGAAATTTTTCTAAATTGTGTTACCAACGGTTACCGCTGCTGGATTTTTTGTTTCTATTTTTACTTTTCATTTTTGCTCTCAAATTTCTCTATGTAAACGTACTGACTTAATTAATTTTTGCGGTTTGTTTTTTTCTTCTTCTTCTTTATTGCTATTGTTATTATTACTATTAGTTGTTGTTGTTGTTATTCCTAAATACAATAATTTTTCAATTCTATAAACTACAAAACTATCGAAAGAAGAAAAAAAAAGCGAAAATAAATAAACACACGCTCAAATTTAAAATTAAAATTTTGAAAAACTGAACACAAATCCGGCATAAAATTATTAAAAGAATGAAATCTTCATATAAAGGGTGTTTTTTTTATAGAGGTATAGAACTTTACGTTGGCATTACTTTTCCAGATGGCGACCGATTTAACAGCTGTCAAGTGATTTATTCTCAGTTTGGTTTGGCAATTCATCATGAATAGACTCACGCCTGAACAACGCTTGCAAATACTGCAATTTTATTTCGAAAATAATGGTTCTGTGCGGAAAACGTATCGCGCACTACGTCCATTTTATCGTCGACAAAATCGTCCATCAGAGCAGTTAATTCGATTAATAATGGAACGTTTTCGTGAAGGTAATCCTCAAGTGTATGTGTCCAGAAAAACTGACTGTTTGGTGCGCTTTATGGGCTGTTGGAATCATTGGCCCGTACTTTTTCAAAAACGATGGTGGCCAGAACGTTACAGTCAATGGTGATCGGTATAGAGCCATGATTACAAACTTTTTCATTCCTGAATTGAATAACCATGATGTCCAGGAGATGTGGTTTCAACAAGACGGAGCAACATGTCACACAGCTCGTGCCACAATATATTTATTGAAAGACACGTTTGGTGACCGCCTAATTTCACGTTTTGGACCTGTGAATTGGCCTCCAAGATCTTGTGATTTAACACCGCTAGACTACTTTCTGTGGGGCTATGTAAAGTCATTGGTCTATGCGGTAAAGCCACAAACGCTTGACCATTTGGAAGACAACATTCGCCGTATTATTGCCGATATACGGCCACAAATGTTGGAAAAAGTCATCGAAAATTGGACGTCCAGATTGGACTACATCCGCGCCAGCCGTGGCGGTCATATGCCAGAAATCACATTTAAAATGTAATGCTAAAAGATTATCTTTCGGATAAATAAAATTCGTGTCAATCGAATAATCCATCGTTGTTTTATTGCAACTTAAAGTTCTATACCTCTATAAAAAAAACACCCTTTACTATCTATCATTCAATAATTCGTGCACTTTTTCGAGTGCATCAGATCATATCTCGGCAATGGCATCATGAATATTGGCCTTCAAATGCTCAATTGTTTCTGGTTTGTCGGCATAACACTTTTCTTTAATGGCGCTCCACAGAAAATAGTCCAACGGTGTCAAATCGCAGCTTTTTGGCCGCCAATTGACATCACCTTTTCGGCTAATTAAACGGCCATCAAACATTTGGGGCAATAAATCGAATATGGCATGAGATGTGTGGCAAGTTACACCATCCTGTTGAAACCAAACGTTGTTCACATCAATACCACGAAGAGCGGGTACAAAAAAAAAAACGCTTATCATGGTGTCTCCATCGTCTGTAATTGTTGCGCCGCAGATATTTTCAAAGAAATATGGGCCAATGATGCCTCCGCTCAACAAGCCGCACCAAACAGGCACTCGTAATGCATACATTGGCTTGTGTAAGACCACGTGTGGATTTTCTGAGCCCCAAATACGGCCATCTTGCTTATGGGTACCATCAAGACGAAAATGAGCTTCATCTGAAACTGATGATTTTTTTTTTTGCAAAATCGACATAATCGTGTAGTTTCTCGTTGGCCCAAGCGTTGCTCAAGCGTAAATCGATTTATTACCTTCAGTGGAGATAATATACTGAATTTTGTGACAGAATAGAATGACATAAGTATTGCCAGATTCAAAATATTCGAAAATTATCGTCTCTGAATATACTTTCTGCAATATCTGTGCCCGCGTGAGGTTTATCAATTTTTTTTCAGAGGTACTGGTTTCCATATGTTCTACTCTTACAAGACAGTGTTGAATCCACACTCAGGCTGCCTTCCAAAATGTATCACTACAAAGTTTGTATGCATTTCTACTACTGTATATAAACTATGTAGATATGCAAAGTAACCAAACAATGCATCAACTATAAATCCAATGCCTGATTTTTGACTGCGTTAAAAATACACATTGACGACGATTTGAAATAGGATACTTTGTATATATTTTGTACAGCGGCATTCTGAAACACGACACTTTGTTCAAGCACAAAGCAACTAAGATTTTGGAAGGCAGCCTCAATTTCTGGTGAACTTTTTGCAGCAGATTTTTCCTTGCAGACTTCAAGTGTATTCGCATTCATGCCTCTTCAGATTGACTTACATTGTAAATATACACACGGCCCATTGTGACAAGCTTTGGCATAACAGTGCACTAAAAACCTTGAAGGTTTCATTAAGTTTGCTTTTCTATCCCCTTTGAAGGGCAAACATTTGTCAAATAGTCTCTGAATTATAATTTCTCATAATGAGAGTTCTTTAAGGCCATACACCATTCATGTAACAGTTATTCGTTTCTCGGAGAGTAATTGTGAACGGGAAATCATGTCTTAGACAGGCTGCCGCAGTAGAAGTTACTGTATTTTGATACTCGCCAAGTTTTTGTCGTGTAAACTCCGAAATTTTATATCTTCGTTCTTCAATGTGTTCAGTCCCCCTTACAATCAATGTAGCCATTGCACTACTTATTGTAGTATATTTTCTTTCCTACTGCTGATAGCTCTACCTTCAAACATGTTCTTCGTTAACACTACAACAATCAATCGGTATTTCTAAGAGAACTAAAGTATCGGGACTGCCTTTCTTTATTTAAAGGATCCTTCTACAGTCCTACGTTATTGTGTTTGCTTTCTTATTTTTGCAAAGGTTTGGAGAACTCCTACAAGAAACTTGATATCACTTTGCTGATCTCAATCATTAATATGCCCCTAAGGACCTATGCCTAAATGGAATGGAATGTCTCCTCTTACAACTAAAACGTGTTCTTTAAAATCTAATTTTTTATTTATTTATTAATTACAATACAATTACAAATTATATTTTAATTATATACGAGCAGAGTAACTTTGACCATATGTTCGGTGTAGTGTCACAGACCCCACGCTAATAGCCTAGCACACTACCCACTAGACTACCAGGGCACACTAAAATCTAATTAGTTGTGGGAAAACTAGGAAAATAAGAAAATCAATCTGACGTCTTGTGAAAGTTAAAGAAAATCTGCCCCTTTTTTATTGTCATTCCTTTACAATTTTTCAACAAAGCATTCCTTCACAAACTGTCTGTCAATGCCTGCCTGGTTTATTCGTGTCTATATGCAGAGCAAAAAAAAAAACAGAGTTAAACACTCATAACAATAATAACAATAATAATAAATAATAACATACAGCAACAACAACAGCAACAACAACAACTGATTAAATTATTATATCAATGACTTGTTTAAAACTACAAATAATAACAACAGCCAACAACAACAACAACAGCAACTGTAGGTAATAACACAATAACAAATTAAGTCAATTTATTAATTACAAGGTATTTAAAGTCATTTTATATAGAATTATAATTATTTAACTATTGTTTTTTATATTTGTTTACTATTCTCGTTGTTGTTGTTGCTATTGTTGTTGACTTTTTTAAGCACTAAACAATTATAATGAACTGCTGCTGTTGTATTGTATTGTATTTGAGAAAATGATAGCGAGAGAGAGAGAGAGAGAGACAGATAGAGATATATGTATGTGGAGTATTTATTAGTTAAGTTGAATTAAATCGTACTTAAAATTAAATGACATTTGATATGATAATCATCTCTATGTGTTAAGGGTTACCATTGTCATAGAAAAAAAGCCAGTTTTCGAAGTAGAGTTAAAAAAATGCAGACAAAGCATTGAATTTCAATGAAAGTTTTATTGCATTTCAATGCTTAGACATTGTCATTATGAAAGGATTTAAATGACTGCCAACGGATTGGTCTGAGGTGATGCGCAACCACAACTTACCAATATTTGTTTCCAAATGCTGCAACGTTAGGTAGTACTCGACCACTTTTACCCACATTTCAGGCGGAATTTCAGCGACAACTTGCCAATATTTGTGCCCAAATGCTTCAACGTTAGACAGTTTCCGACCACTTTTACCCACATTTCAGGCAATAACTTGCAAATATTTGTCTCCAAATACTCCAACATTAGTGAATTATCCGCGTAAACACAGACTTTGGCGGAGAACCATAAAAAAGACTAACAACGTGAAACAGTGTAGTCACCAAAACGTGAAACTACTCTTCCTAGAGACTTCTCATCCAATAAAATTCGGTCGTGGTAGTATCTACTGATTAAAACCATATACCGTCCAACGTGAAACAGTGTAGTCACCAAAACGTGAAACTACTCTATCTAGAGATTTCACATCCAATAAAATTAACATCGGTCGTGGTGCGTTGATGTTAGTATCTACTGATTAAAACCATATACCGTCCAGTGTATAATCTTTAATTGCAGGCCATAGCCCTTTGAATTGATAGTTACGGTGCTTTCATGGTCTCTTTCGTAAATATATGGCCCAATAATACATTTAGACCATAGTGAACACCAAAAAGTCACATTTTCCGTGTTGTCCTAACCACAATGTTGTCCTAAAATCAACATTGATAGCCTATTTCTCTCGCATCGAATCAGTCTAACTAGTGGAAGACTGTGAATGATTAGCAGGAGTTATTTGTTGCATGATTTGGATTTTATTTGAATTATTGTGCAAATCCAAATGTAAAATACAACAATATGGGCCCAATTGCCAAAACCGAATTGTCCGCCCTTTTCTCTCTAACAGAAACGATATTTAATTTAGTATATATACATACATACATATAAGGCTTTGAGTTTTTTTAAATTTCTTTATACATACATACATAGTTGGTCATTACAACCCTTCAGTCAGGATGACAACCTAGCTTCTCACGCCACCTATGTTGTGTGCGTTAATTTTCTACATGAGTGGCGGATCTTACAGTTTAAAGTCGATCCTGAGCGACAGAGTTTTTTGAGAAACTTTTTCATGGCAAGAAAGTCGCCGGAGATATATTTGTTTTATATTTCATTTTGTTGGAGATGTCTAAACTGGGTTTTGAACCGTAGCCTTATGTCTAATAAGCCAACACACTATTTAATAGACTATGGCGACTACATTTCTTTATAATCCTACTAATTCTGTGCCTAGTAGGTCGATTTGGTGGACCATAATCAATCGTAAAAACATTAAAACCTTAATTGTGTATACAATTAGATTTTAATTCGGAAATACTATTTAAATGAAAAAGAAAAACAACCCAATGGTAACCCTTAATTATAAGGACAAAGCAAAAAAAATGTGATGAAGATTACCCATTAAAAAGTGGCATTAAAACACAAATTGCACAATTATAATGTGATTAACAACAACACCAACAAACTACAAACAGGCAATCAACCAAAAATCCACCACACAATAGTAGTTAGTGCTACCGTAGCGCAGCAAAAACGGCATAAACAGAAATCAACTCATACATACACGCGCACTCACACTCGCTCTTATTCACTACTCTCTGGGAAATATTTTGTAATTTAATATGGAATCGTAATAAAACATATCGTTTGCTCAGGTTCGATTGCTTGTTGTGTTGGGTTGGGTTGATTTGGTTGTTTATTGTCATCTGGCATTTTCATTTTCATTAATCTTTTCTTGATAGTTTTTTGTGTGTTATTATTGTTGTTGTTTTTGTTAAAAAAAAAAGAATTTTAATTTAATTAATATACACTGGTTTTTAGTTTAGTTTTATAAAAAATGAAAGATAATACGATATAAAAATCAATTTAAACAATAAAATAAATCATTTAAAAAAAATTTAATTTAATAACCGGTTATTGAGTTCGGTTTTTTTTTATTCTTGATTTCAACATTCCTTTACCAACCACCAATTCAATTAATAAACAGAGAGACAAATTGATTGAATTTTTTTTTAATAATTTTATTTATTCATTTTTATTTTTTTTTTATTAAATAAAAAAAGAAAGAATTTTTAATAACAAAAAAAGCCATGCCGCGCTGCTTTAACATATTAATTATCAACACTAGTAGCACATCAACGTTATTGTTGCGTTTATCACTTCATTATTGTCAAATTGCATGAATAAAAGAGAGACCTAAAGAGCAAGAGGCGTTTTGTTGTGAAGCTTGTTTTCACCACAAAGGGCGTAGTTATTAAGAGGGATATAAAAAAAATAAACAAACTTTTGTAGGGCATTAATAGATTTTTCTTTTTTGGGCCGAATTTTTTTTTTATTATTTTTCTAATGCAAAGGAGATTTTGAAACAATATAAAGAAGTCACCATAGTCTAGTAGGTAGTGTGTTGGCCTATTAGACGTGAGGCCCCGGTTCAAACCCCAGGTCAGACATCTCCAGCAAAACGAAATCCGAAAAACTATTTCATCGGCTACTTCCTCTCAGCAGATTTCTGACAAAAACTCTGAGAGTAAACTAAAATTGCCATGAAAAGTTTCTTACAAATCTGACATTCGGAGAGGACTTTAAACTGCATGTCCCGCCACTCATGTATAAAATTAACACACATAACATAGGTGGTGTGTGAGAAAATAGGTCGTAACCCTGTCTGAAGAGTTGTAATGACCAATTATGTATGTATGTATATAAGTATACTGGGTGGTGTAGATTCGTTGTCATGGATTCTACCAGAATACATAGATCATTACCATCTTTGAAGACTTAGATACAGAGCTTGCCTGGAATGTTTTGATACATCCAGCAAATCTATGCACCTTCAAATTTTCTTTTCTTTTTCTATATTAGAATAAAGGAAATTATGTTAAAGGATAGGGAAAAAGAGGGAGGAATCGGGCACACAAATTAGTGCACTACTATCCAAACTACCGAATCTCCTGCGCTGAGCTCTCTTAGTGATGTAAATTTAACTTAAAGTCTAAGCTTTAGACCGAGGAATAGGTCGGAGTGGTAGCTCTGATATCACAAAGCTCACTTGAGCACGCATAGAGGCCCGTTGTGATGCCACGGGTGAACGCAGTCCCTGTACTGACCAAGTTCCAACAAAATCAGGGGAGAGGAAGAAGTTGGTCAGCGCAAGGGCTGCACATAGACCGAGGAATAGTTGCGGTGTTCTTCCACAGGCCTCCAAAAATTGTTAAGCATTACCGGTACGAATATAATTATGCTCACAATAAGTGAGACATCTCTGAAGGTCTCTATATCAATACTAATTCAGATATGGCACGACATTCAAAGGCTGTTTGCTATGACAATCACTGGATTTCATGCTTTTGAAGTCGTTACACGGTCGATAGCTATATTTCTATGCTCAAAGCAGAGAATATAGCAAGCCAAATGGTCGAAGCAACTTTAAAGGAAAATTTAACTTTTAAACGTAACAGATTATCTGCGCCTAGCTAGTGGGCATATAATATTGGTCACATTAGGATAATTTGCAGATAAACGAACAAAATTAAGGCAGTTGGTACGATGTTTGGCCATTATATAATAAAACTTTCAATATTTGCTGCAAAATACAAGCCCGCCCCTCCTTATTAGTACAACACTGTGCTAATCATTAACCGTTAAATGATGTTTAGCAGGTTATTAGTTTTCATGTTTTTAACGCTATTTTGTTTTGTTTTGCTTTGTTGTTTGTTTTTGTATGGCTTACGTTTAAATATTGTATTAAAATATCAAATTAACTCTTTAGCTTACTGTGTGTAGGTGTGAGTGTGTGGGTGTACGTATGTGTAAAGAGCTCTAATGCCCAGATAATCATGCTCATCATTTGTTTACTCTTTTGTTTTCATTTCTTTTTTTTAATATTTTTTGTCTCATTGTCTGTTAAAAATGACTGCCAACGACGACAAACAAAAGATGAGGCAAAAAATATTGAATTAATACAATAAAAATAAAAATAACACAATAAAATTAAATTAAATGCATACACACAGGGTAAATTGAATTATAAATTATTGCTTAAATGATAACAACACTGCACATGTTGTTTTTGTTGTTGTTGTAACAAAACAAAACAAATCGCAAATTAAATCAAAATTTATTATCACGACATAAGTAAGCAGCACTCCTCATAAATATTGTATAGTTAGTCAGTTAGTTGGTTAGTTAGTTACTCAGTCGGACATGTTCTCATTACACGCTCCCCTCTTTCTCTACATATGTATGCCCTGTTCTCGTGTGCACATAAAGAATAGACACACCACACCGTATGCCGATTTATTTTTGAGTATATTTTTGATATCAACACTAAATCTCTTACTCATACACATCGTCCGTCCGTCTGTCCATCCATCGTCAACATGATTATTATTGTTCGTGAAAAAAAAAGAACAGAAGAAGAAGAACAAAAAATAACTGACAAGTACAACTAATTCGCTGACATCGCGTATGAGAGTAATAATGGCCCCACGAAAAAGGACGAAGCTGAGGGGCAACAGATGGAAACGATGAACGTTGGATCGATCAAAAGCAACATTATGAGTGTACAACGAAATGATTGACTAGTAACAGCAATATTAACAACAACAACAACAAACAGAATGAATAAGTGCTCAATGCAAAAAAATCTGTGTACGATATATGTAAACAGTGTTGCCATTTTTTAGTTAATTTAAGTAGGAAAATGAAAGATTCTGAGCTTGAATAAGCATTTGTTTTCGAAATCGTTTAAAAATTGAAAATATTGGAGAAATAAAAGAAAAATTTTGGTTTTCAATTTTGTATGTTAAGTTCAATTAAAAGTTTTCGATAAAAGGCTTTAAAATAAATTTAAAATTAACTGAATCTGGCATCACTATAGCTTGTTTCACCTTGCCTTTGCTGCGAGACATTACAACATTACACTGTGATAAGTTAACCGTTAAAATTAATGGAAATTTTGAAGGCGACCTCAACAATAAGTTACTTGGTGTAGATTCGACATTTCACGCATTCAAAGGAATAACCATGATGTTGAGAACCGCAAACCCTTCTGTGAGATCTTAATTTACATGATCGGCTAAGGGTATTACAAATTTTCGGAAGATGGTTGTAAAATGGAATATCGCTGGTAATATTAATGGCATCAGGTAACACTATACTTTTGTTTGAAGGGTGACATTTTAAGTTGTATTATGTGGAGTGAAAATTCGATACATTACATGTCACATTTTGAATAATGTATAGCAGGCTGCTAAAAAATTCTGGAGTTTTTGGAGACAATGCTGTGATTAGAAAAATACCAGCCTAAACGAGCATACCGTTTTCGAACATATAGTTTTGATGTTAAAGATTACCGTTAAGAAAAAGCCTATGAAGTTATGGCAAGAATTGTGAGTTATCAGCACGAAGACAGAGTGAATGTTGCTAGGGAACTAGGCGAGTTCCAACTACTTGAAGAATGCTGAATGCACTAATAAACACGTTGATTTTGGATATCACAAGAATTAAAAGAGAAAAATTAAATCGAATTCCCATAAACCATTCCTAAAGCGTATGATTATGGTCCATGAAAAGTGGATTACGATTGAAAATGAAAGAAAGAAATGCGTTGGCAAACCCGATATTGAGTCCAAGAAATGTAATGCTGAGTATCTGGTGGAATTTGAAAGAAATCTCTAATCTCTACTATATTAACAATTGACGAGATTGAAGGTAGAAATACAATCAAAACGTTTGGAATTCTTTGCCAAACCTGACACATCCTTAATGGCCCGGAAAAAATAAAAGAATTTGACTGGAAGGTTTTGTTTCCTTCACGATTTGCTTTGATCTCTGCACAATTCTCGTTAGTAGTGCAAATTTAAATTTCGTAGAGGGCGCTTTGAAAACTAAGAGGAAGATTGCGATAGATAACGGCGATTAATTAACGTCTCTAAGCAGATACATATTGCCCGCGTCAGATGATTTTCGATTTCAACTGAGCAGGCAGGACTTACATATGTCAAGTACGGCTTCATATAACAACAATTGGCATTTAACGTACCGAAAATGTGAAACTTTCATGAGAGCTAAATTTAGTCCTGTACACATTTTTACAAATTCATGTTATTTCTGCCCTTTTTCTGCATTATTGAATTATAAGTTCTTTTACTTTTTGAAAACCGTTCGTAAGTTATAGTTACAGATACTAAGTTATAGATTCTCTTCACATTTTCGTACGATTAATGGTATTTGTTAATATAAATATCAACTCTTGTAATAAACATTACATTTTACAGCAAAATATTCTCATTATTCTTAATGGTGAAGCCATATTAAACCAAAAAAAAAGAAAAGTGGCATCTCTATTTTTATTTATCACCACTAGAGATTGTGAAGTGAAGAAAACAATCAACGAAGCCACCAACAAACAAAAAAAAAAAAAACCCAAACGCGAGTAAGCTGAGTAACAATGGATAGATGGACGACCAGAAAACAATAATAAAACGTAAGAGCGGGCCAAATAACAATTTAACCACAACCGAAACACTAAATATTGATGTTTTTCCGTTTTTTTTCTTTCGTTTTCGTTTTAATTTTATTTTACAAAAACCACAATCGATTTTTGTGTTTCTGTTTATGCTATTGTTGTTGTTGTATAGTTATTATACTGTATACATGACGAGATGACTACATACATATGTACATATGCACGTATGTAATAACAATTTTTCGTTTTACCAAAGCAAACTGTACAGTTGAATAAAAAAATGAAAAAAAATACTTGAAAACTCTAGTATGACCGCCTGTTTGTCTGTCACAGTCCGTCCCAGTCCCAACACTATTAAGAGAACTGTGGTGAATTCAGCCAAGTCAGTCATTTAGTTAATGGCATTGTAGCATAGGTATTCATTGTAGTTGTTGTTGTTGTTGTTGCTTTTGTATTATTTAAAAACTCCTCCTAGACATTGTTTGCAAGCGATAATTTTTTAATGACTCTTGGACTCTGGCTGATTGACTGACTAACTGACTGAATATGAATAAAATAAACTGTCAGTCTGATTGACTAAGTGCGAAAGTAGCCAAAGTGAATAATAACTGACAGTTTAGTGGAGTTATTCAGAGTATTACAAAATATTTTAAAAGCAAATTACGTGGCTAAATTCCTAATTATTTAAATTAAAGCTCAAGGTTTTAAACACATCTTTATGTTCAATATTTAATTACGTCTTATAATAAATCGGTTCTAGACAAAGTTTGTTTGACCGAAATAGCTCTTTCTTTTATACATTAGAGACGGGACGGGACCTACAGTTTAAAGTCGACTTCAAACGACAAATTTTTTTGAGAAACTTTTCATGGCAATTTTATATACTCCCAGAGTTTTTACCAGCAATCTGCTGAGAAGTAGTTGCCAAAGAAGTATTTATTCATATTTCGTTTTGCCTAATAAGCCAACACACTAGACTACGGCGGCTTCATACTCAAAGTTTAGAGGCCCTAATATCTCAAGTTACGTAATCGAAATTCTTTCCATTCTACTTTGAAACCTGTCATCTAAATCTCATCCTGTCATTCGGTATTCTACCACCTAGACGGTCGGTAGTTATAATTATTTTTTATCTAAAATGTTAAAATTTCCCTATTGTTTACCATTTTTTTTGCGCACTCAATTTTGCTGTATGTAATCCTTCATTCATTGGTATTAAATTCCTTCCAGTGTATGTTTGCATGTAAAAAAAAATTTTTTTTTTGAAATAATAAATTAAACTCACTTACTAAGCGACCCACGTAGAAAACAATTTATCACAAAATGAAAATCCTTAAAATACTTGATAAAATTACATAAAAACTAATCACACGAAAAATGATGATGAAGGGTATCTATACCGACAATCTGTTTAACAACTTTATGAGCAAATCCAACACAAATCGGATGCCAGTGGCAGGCAACATTTGTGTTGTGTTTTGTTGTTTTACGTCGTGTATAAGTGTGTGTGTGTAAGTTCTTGTATAAAATACAGTATTTTTCCCTCGTTATTTATGTCATGTTTAATTTTTTTATTTTCTTACTCGTTCGTTTGCTCTCTCTCTCTATCGAACTGACGCCGAACGACTCTTTTGTTTTTTGGCTTCTCATTTAGTCACACTTCAGCATATTTTGTAGTAGTAGTTGATGTTATTGTTGTTGTTGCATTTTTGTATATTCCAATTTGTTGTGTGTGTATTTTTTGTTTTTAATACACACAGCATCGTTTCGTTTTGTGCCTGTACGACACTGTCGTCGTTTTGGCTGTCGTTTATCCTCGGTATTACACAAAATGTCTGAAACACATACACATGCTCACGTGTATATCTTTTATGTGGGGAGTAGTTTTTTTGTGTATTTCCTTACAAAGCAGAGAAATTCAAGTTTTCTTTTGCTTTGTTTTTTTTTTTCAAAGAATTTTTAAAGGAAAGCAAAATAGTCATAAAGAAAGCAAAAAGTAAGAAGGCGACCTGCATGAAGGAAGGAAATAAAACTTTCATTATAAATTCTTTTTTCCTTTTTGTTGTTTTGTTTTTGTTTTTATAGGTATTGGTGGCTTGATATTTGCGCCATATTTTCTTTTAAACTCACTTACAGTGCTTTTAATTTTATTTCTTTTTAAGATTTTTTCTTTCTCTTCTTTTTCTCTCATTCTCTTTGTTTTTGTTTTCAATAAAAAAAAAAAAAAACTTTGTTGTTGTTGCTGCTTGCTGTTGATGGTATATTTTCATTTTACAAAGTCACTTTGTAATATACACACTCTCTTTAAAACTACACACAATCTCTCGTCTTTGGCAGGCAGACAGCATCCATTAGTGATGCCAACTTTCTAGATTTAAAGTACGTGAAAATATATGAAAAATATCGTAAAATAGTGGCAAAACAAAGAACTTTTTTTTAAATTAAAAACAAAATTAAATATTTTTCAAAAGCGGTTGCTGCGAATTCCATAATAAATGTTAAATAAATTTGTTTCCGACAATTTAAAACCTTGGTTTTATATTTTCTCCTTGTCTCAAACGCCCAAGTAATTACAAGTTGGCTTCACTGTATGAATTTTGTATAGCCTGTTATATGGTGTTGTTATACAGGATTACGAAGCTTTTTTCTTGTTGGCTTTATTAACTTTTCTCATGATACTGACTGAATTAATTTTAAAAGGAATTAAACTTTTTTTATTTCCTTTAATTAATTCGTTCAAATAGTTTTGTGAGCTTTTGTGTGTACATGCTGCAGGGGTAGGTTGGGTGGTGAGTGTTATACTTGAAAAATGAATTTATTTTCTATGTTGTTTTTTAATACCAGGATTTTACAAAACAAACAGAATTTATAAAAATTTATGCATATTCAGATAAAAGTTTATACATACAATATGTACAATGAAATGGGTAGTTAAGTTTATGGAAAATTATATTTAATTACTGGGATTTTATATTAACAGAGTTTAAATTTATGAAAAGAGCATTAAATATGCTTTTTAGAAGTCTTGTTAAAATCTGGAGCAAATTGAATAACATGTTTAGTATGGAGTTACTCAATACTACTACCGTTAGAAAGAGATATTCAAATAAAACAATAATCGTTTTTCATGTAAATTTCTTCGAGTATAAAAAATAATTCGTGACTTGTGACAATACCAAAACGGTTTAGTAAAGCATTCCACCATAAGAATAAACGTTTTTGTGGTCCGGCACGGCAGCATTATTGAACTGTAATTCTTCAGTAGTAAAAAATCTCAATAATACAGTGAATGGTGCTCATAACCATGCAATGCTTAATGATTTTTGTTTATCCAAAACAGAAGCATAGAGCAGGGCGATGCCTCTTCTGCGTACAGAAGAAGCTATTGCTGCTGTAGAGCGTAGCATTGAGGAAGACCCGAATGAGTCCATCCGCCATCGAGCACAGGAATTGGATCTGTGTCCATGCACTTTATGGAAGATTTTGCGGATGGATTTTGGTTTGCGTGCTTACAAAATCCAACTCGTGCAAGATTTGAAGCCAAACGATCATCAAGTAAGGCGTAGATTCGTCGAATGGGCCCAAAACGAGATTACCGTTGTTCCCGATTTTCATAAGCGAATTTTGTTTAGCGATGAAGCGCACTTCTGGTTGAAAGGCTACGTCAACAAACAAAACTGCCGCATTTGGAGTGAAGGTAATCCTCAAGTGTATGTGGAAACACCGTTACATCCAGAAAAACTGACTGTTTGGTGCGCTTTATGGGCTGGTGGAATCATTGGTCCGTACTTTTTCAAAAACGATGGTGGCCAGAACGTTACAGTCAATGGTGATCGGTATAGAGCCATGATTACTAACTTTTTCATTCCTGAATTGAATAACCATGATGTCCAGGAGATGTGGTTTCAACAAGACGGCGCAACATGTCACACAGCTCGTGCCACAATAGATTTATTGAAAGACACGTTTGGTGACCGACTAATTTCACGTTTTGGACCTGTGAATTGGCCTCCAAGATCTTGTGATTTAGCACCGCTAGACTACTTTCTGTGGGGCTATGTAAAGTCATTGATCTATGCGGTAAAGCCACAAACGCTTGACCATTTTTAAGTCAACATTTGCCGTATTATTGCCGATATACGGCCACAAATGTTGGAAAAAGTCATCGAAAATTGGACGTCCAGATTGGACTACATCCGCGCCAGCCGTGGCGGTCATATGCCAGAAATCATATTTAAAATGTAATGCCACAAGATTATCTTTCGGATAAATAAAATTCATGTCAATCGAATAATCCATCGTTGTTTTATTGCAACTTAAAGTTCTATACCTCTATAAAAAACACCCTTTATAAATGGCCCGTATTTAGCTTGAAAACTGAAAAAGTTTCGAAGCAGAACTATAAGAATTTTTTATTACTCTATTGACTATGATTCTTTTTCTTCTACTTTTTAGTCTGAAATTGTTCATTTAAAATTAAAATCTGAACAAAAAAGGAAAATTTCTCATTTTTGTTAAATTTCCCCTTTTAAAAATTTCTTTTTGCTATTGGTTTCCCTTGGGTATTTTATGTTGTTGTTGCTGTTGTTGTTGTGCTTGGTTTTTATTGCTTTCTTTCTATTGAAAACATATTTTGTTGGAATTTTTTATATCCTTCGCCCTCCCTCCACCACGAAAAACACACAAACTTACTTTGTACATTGATTCACTCTTTAGCAGAATTGAAATTTTATTGCAGTAATCTTTCCCTCATGTTTCTCTGTGTCTGTGCCTGTGTCTGTCTCTACTCTCTTTATCATTCTCATTCAGTCATTCAATCAGTCAGTGAGTGAGTAGAGCAAAACTTTATTTCAATGATACAATATCATCATCATCATCATTATTCATTCGTTGCTCGTATTCGTTATTTGGATTCGTATTTGTACATATGCTTGGTTTCGTTTAAATTTCTTTTTTCATTACTTTAGGCAAAAAAAGAATGGTCGGCTAAGAGGAGAGAGTTGTGTGGTGTTGCCGTGCCGGGTGTGGTGTGTATGTTCACGTCTGTGTCTAATTGTTTGATGAGTTACTTAAATATTTATTTAACTGTCAATTATATTTGTTTTCATATCCGTACACTCACACACACAATCTCCCCCTTTTTTATTCAACGATACGATTTTATGTTTGTTTGATGAGCAAATAAAATATTTTATTTTATTTATTTTTATTTTTTTAAACATTTTTATGGTATTTTTCTGATTCGTTTAACATTTTTTATTATTATTTTTTTTTTTCTTTCTTTAAAAAGTTTCCTTCAAACCATATCAATTAATGTATGTATTTCTTAATGTTTTATTCTTTTTAAAATAATCTTTTTATAAATATTTTCCTTTTAAAAGAAAATAAATTTTTAAATGTTTTATTTTTCCATTTACGTTGTGCTCATCATAAATAAACAATTCATTAAAATGAATGATTTCCACCCAGTGTTTAAAAATAAATTTAAAAACCTAAAAAGTTTATGATTTTTTGCGAAATAAATTAAAAAAAAAACTAAAAATCTAAGAAGAAGAAAAAACCTCATTTTAAATATTTAATGAATCTTTTTTCTGTTTAAACAATTTTATGAGCATTATTTAGTTTGATTTTTATTGGTTTTTAATATACGAACACAAATACCATAAAAATTAAGCAATCATAGGCAATATTTTAAAGAAATACAGTGGCGGTCAAAGAAGTAGTATAAAAAATAATGTTTATGGGCAACAATTATTCAGCTAACACTTCTCAGATTTGCCTCTGTGCTCCACTCATGAATTATACCATATCCACTAACCTTCTTTCCACACAAGAAGGTCTAGTGCTCTTAAAATTTACCACTCTATCTACATTGCGAGGGGAATGCTGTACAAGATCATTGCTAATTGTGAGCCATGGAGCCATTGTTAGGGCCGGTACTACGAATTAAACAAAAGCCGAGCAGGTGAAATTGAATAAAATACAGCGCTTGATATGCCTTAATATAACCAGGGTAATTAGAAGTTTTCCTACAGCAGCAGCATTGGATACCACGGAGTGAGAATCCAGAGCCATGGAGGCTTTGTTGAGGTTAATGGCAGACGAGTTTAACATGAGATTTAGTGGGGCCATCCTGACATGTCAAATCCTGTTCCTACTGGACAGCACTACCAAACTCTCAATAATTTTGAAAGATTCTTTGCATTGAGACTGAGAAACAAAAATGAAAATCAAACAATTTGGAGGCTACATCCTCTTTTAAGAAAAGAAAGGACTAACAACTCTGTGGTATATGGTTGGTTTAAAGACCGATATGGCAACATAGCTGGAGAGTTGGGTCTCACAGTGAAATATTCGAAACCGATGGGGAAATGCGCCATCGAAAGAGGTCTTCAATTCAAGTTGGTCAGGAAGATCAGAAAAAGCAATACTAACTGATAGTCAAACCGATTAAGCAAGTTGAATCAATTAGGCAGGAAAAATAGGAATATCCTTGCCTGGATCCCAGGCCATATGGAAATTCATGGCAATGAAAAGCCAGATGAAGTTACAGGAGTTAGGAAGGGTATTATCAATAAAAAGGAAAGTGGGGAGAAGCAAAGACTCTTTTCAAGTCAAACGGATGCGAGGCAATATAAATTTTTATGGGCAATATTAAGAGGAAGTCGCCGTAGTCTAGTTGGTAATGTGTTGGATTATAAAACGCCAGCCAGTAATCCTTATCCCGATTGCACATGCACAACACGAGACGCAATAATATGTACCCATTGTGATCATGAGATTTGACCCCAATAGAATATTTTATAGTGGTATACCTGAAGTCTTCCGTATGCAGGTGCAAGCTACCAGCTCTTCTATCTCTGGAAGAGAACATTACTGTATTATCGATAAAAAGGAAAGTGGGGAGAAGATAATACTCTTCAAGTCAAACGGATGCGAGGCAATCTAAATTTTTAATAGGAAGTCGCCATAGTCTAGTAGGTAATGTGTTGGGTTATAAAACGCTAGTCGGTGGTCCCTATCCCGATTGCACATGTACAACACGAGACGCATAATATGTACCCATTGTGAGGCAGTGCATTCGCCTTCGAGGTCATGAGATTTAACCCCAATAGAATATTTTATAGAGGTATACCTGAAGGCTCCCGTATGCAGGTGCATGCCACCAGCTCTTCCATCCCTGGAATACAATATTAGTGTTGCCATTGCTGAGATAACGACCAAAATGTAGGACAAAATTGGAGCTCTCTTATGGCAATATTCACATGAAATAATCTTTAAAAAGTAAATGGTTGGCATTAATTTGTTGTTGCTTTAAATAAATATTTTTGGTCACTTTTGAATGTGTTTAAAAAATCACCCTTTTAGTTGCCCGGGTTATGAATTTGCCAATCAGTAACGGGCAACCCTTTTTATAATTACAAAATTCCTGTAAACAGCTTTGCAAATGGGCAATTCCCCACAAATTAATTTATATTTCCCATTATTTGTTTAATAAATATACTCATAATACCGTAATTCTTTATTTGAATTACTGGCATCATTTCTTAACCCATAAAAAAAATCATTTTTTTTTTAACCCAATAGTCAATCGTCAATGATTTCTGGCTTTTCTTTAATAGATTTATACTCTCTCGCTCACTCTCCTCTCTGTCTGTCTCTTTACAGGCACGCACAATTTAAAATACATTCTTATGTTTGTGGCTGTGTATGTGTATAGACATTTTAACAGTAGGATTAAATGAATGTTAATTAATTTTTGAGAATCTCATTTAACCTCAGCAACAATTGTAATGACTTTACATTTTGTAAAGGTTAAACAGAGATCATTTAATCTCTTTAACAACAACAACAACAACAACGGCAACAATAATAACAACGTTGAAAGTTGAATAAATATTGTAAATATTGAAGAATATTCACACATACACACATTGTAAGTACTCTTAATACTTACTTGGCCACACTACAGAGTAGTGTACATTCAATACTCAATGCTCAACAATTTTAATGTTTATTTGAAAATATTGAAAAGAAAATCAAAAATAAAACGAAGAACAAAAAGAAAACAAAGTAAAGGAAAACCAACAATTTCCAAGAAAAATAAATGCTCACTCGACACACAATTTTTTTTTTTAATCTTTTAACACAACAATCACATAATAAAACTGGGGTTTCTTTTCATCTCTATCAACTTCTCTAAAGCGTTTACGAACGACGTTGTATGTGTACTGTTCTCTTTGAATCTTCTATACCAAAGCTTGAAATTGTGAAAAGCATTAACATTCACTGTTACTATGTAGCGTGGAATCGTAATAGAAAGAATTGGCATTTCTGTAATGGGAAATTTAAAGTTTTAAATACGATACGATGGAATACAATTAAAAATTATGTGGCAAAAAAGAAAATTAATTTATAAGGGTTTCAATATTACGTAACGAACAATTGAAGAATGAGTTGATTAAGATACAGGGTTATTCAGTTGTTCGCTTTTATGGTATTTTAATTTTGTCATTATGTTCGTAATACAGTGACATTTAGAAAACCGCCTCTGGATTAGTTGCAATAGTCATTCCTCTTGTGGTAGTTTTCAACCACTTTTATGTGGTACATATCGACGCCTCCATTCTATAACGTTCTAAGTATACCTAGAACGTTTTTAATGTTCTTGCATGTTTAAATTCTACGTTCTTTAACTTAAATACTCTCAAAATTTGTAGTTATAGGAAAAAATCTTCTTAGAATACACATATGGTCGTATGTCGCGTGAAAACTTTGAGAGCTCATAACTCAAAACACACTTTTTCGATTAGAATGTTATAGAACGGAGGCGTCGATATGTATCTTGGCGATAAACTTGACAAATGTTGGTTTTTGATTGTTCGAATGTTAAGGTGTTATCCATGTAGATGCAGTCTTCGACATTTTGACTCATTGTGTTCGTCTTAAAAAAGGACGGAAATGGTGAGTTAGAGCCGAAAAAAAGATAAATGATGACACAAACAGAAACACACAGAGAGTGCGGATAAATTACCCAATAATAAGCTTCTATCTCTTTGCTAACACAGTGCTATTATAAACCTTAAGAGATATCGAATATTAGCTCTCGATAGAGAGAGTTCAATCCATCAAAGAATTCCCTATACAGGGTATTAACCTAATCCTAATCCAAGGTCTATACAGTTGCAATGAAAGTATTCTATACATCTCCCACTCTTTCTTATCGCCACATTTGGGATCTATTTTTATCCTCTTCAATAATCAAACCTAGCAATGCCTTGTAAGACAGCCAGTAACCAGTCTTATACTGCATTTTTCCAAACTCAATAGCCAACCAGTTCTAATATCGTTTTTAGTCCTTTGACGGACACTGACGTCTATAGACGTCATAACAAGGGTTTCTGGGGGACATGACGTGTATACACGTCATAAATTGTTTCCTTCAAAAAATCATCATAAAGCAAATGTCCCACGGGAATGCCTCCTAAAATTTTGGTGTCCGTCAAAGGGTTAGAAGGCCGCAGACTCATGGACAAACAATAATCCGACCTATTCTTCCAACGCTTCTGCGGTTGCCATCTGACTGTCTCACATTCCAAGTTTGGAATAAGTCATCCTTAGAAAGTGCAGTTAATCTAGCGCAGTGGAGCTGCCTGTTCGTTAACGACTATGACATTGTATCCGGGAACCACTACATACATGTATGGAATCCTAAGAAATATCTTTCAGGACAACTTTAATTCGAATTTGAAATGACTGGGACAGTTACGGCTTAAACAACAGCAAAAATCTCTGCTTGAAAGACATTACATGAGCCGTCATTCAATCTAAAGTGAAACACCAGATCGCGATCGATACAGAAACCTTAGTCACTGGGTCTTCATCCATACATAACGTAACATAGAATTGGTCATTACAACCCTTTAGTAAGGATTACGAACTAAAAGGTGATTTTTATAGAGGTATAGAACTTTAAGTTGGCATTACTTTTCAAGATGGCGACCGATTTAACAGCTGTCAAGTGATTTATTCTCAGTCTGGTTTGGCAATTCATCATGAATAGACTCACGCCTGAACAACGCTTGCAAATAGTGCAATTTTATTTCGAAAATATTGGTTCTGTGCAGAAAACGTATCGCGCACTACGTCCATTTTATCGTCGACAAAATCGTCCATCAGAGCAGTAAATTCGATTAACCATGGAACGTTTTCGCACCACGTTTACTCTTATTGATAACTCGCATCCCCAGAGACGCTATACGGTGCGTACAGAAGAAGCTATTGCTGCTGTAGAGCGTAGCATTGAGGAAGACCCGAATGAGTCCATCTGCCATCGAGCGCAGGAATTGGATCTGTGTCCATCCACCTTATGGAAGATTTTGCGGAAGGATCTTGGTTTGCGTGCTTACAAAATCCAACTCGTGCAAGATTTGAAGCCAAACGATCATCAAGTAAGGCGTAGATTCGTCGAATGGGCCCAAAACGAGATTACCGTTGTTCCCAATTTTCATAAGCGAATTTTGTTTAGCGATGAAGCGCACTTCTGGTTGAATGGCTACGTCAACAAACAAAACTGCCGCATTTGGAGTGAAGGTAATCCTCAAGTGTATGTGGAAACACCGTTACATCCAGAAAAACTGACTGTTTGGTGCGCTTTATGGGCTGGTGGCATCATTGGTCCGTACTTTTTCAAAAACGATGGTGGCCAGAACGTTACAGTCAATGGTGATCGGTATAGAGCCATGATTACTAACTTTTTCATTCCTGAATTGAATAACCATGATGTCCAGGAGATGTGGTTTCAACAAGATGGCACAACATGTCACACAGCTCGTGCCACAGTAGATTTATTGAAAGACACGTTTGGTGACCGCCTAATTACACGTTTTGGACCTGTGAATTGGCCTCCAAGATCTTGTTATTTAACACCGCTAGACTACTTTCTGTGGGGCTATGTAAAGTCATTGGTCTATGCGGTAAAGCCAACGCCAAACGCTTGACCATTTGGAAGACAACATTCGCCGTATTATTGCCGATATACGGCCACAAATGTTGGAAAAAGTCATCGAAAATTGGACGTCCAGATTGGACTACTTCCGCGCCAGCCGTGGCGGTCATATGCCAGAAATCATATTTAAAATGTAATGCCACAAGATTATCTTGCGGATAAATAAAATTCATGTCAATCGAATAATCCATCGTTGTTTTATTGCAACTTAAAGTTCTATAACTCTATAAAAAACACCCTTTAGTTTCTCACACCACGTATGTTGTGTGAGTTTATTTTTATACATGAGTGGTGGGACCTACAGTTTAAAGTCAACTCTGAACAACAGATTTCTTTTGAGAAACTTTTCATGGCAATTTTTTATTTACTCTCAGAGTTTTTGCTAAAATTCTGCCGAAATATTTTTTCATATTTCGTTTTTTATATAAAATTTGCTTATTGTTGTAAAAACAGATTGTAAATAAATGAATTATAAAAAAAAAAAAAAAAAAAAAAAAAAAAAAAAAATATTTCGTTTTGTTGGAGATGTCTGACCTGCGATTTGAACCGAGGCCTGACATCTAATAAGCCAACACACTACCTACTAGACTACGACAACTTCAATTTTCAATCCAGTTTCGACCAATTCGTATATAGCCTCAGCAATACCCGACCCTGCTACTGTACTGTATCCGAGATGAGAATCTGTATAACCGATGTTAATTTTTGACACGCGCTCATACATTAATGTGTCAAGCAATTGTTAAAATGACAAAAAAAAAATTTTTTTTTTAGAAATTCATTGCTTAATGTAACGCCATTCTGATATAATTTCATTTCCACAAGACAAATTATCAAATCAATCTATTTTAGCCCCTGTTATTATTATTGACTGTCTTTAGTAAACACATTGAGCCAATTTAACTGATTATATATTGAGTTTCAAAACTTAATAAAAAACAACAACAACAACAACAATAATAATAAATTGATGTTAAATGTTCGGTAATAAACATTATAAAAAACATTTTTTAACTTCCTCTTTATCTAAAATATGTTCACACAGATCTCTGCGTGTGAAAAAGAAGAAAAAAAAAACAAATTTAATTAAATTAAATTTCATGATTAAGTACTTATTGGATTTTGTTTATTCCAGTGTTTTTTCTTTATTCGTTTTTTCGTTTTTATCTTTCCACTATAATCACTACATAGTAGTAGTATTTGAAATTAATTTTATCCTTGACACTTTTTAGTTTATTGGTTTGTGATTGTGTTACTGGTGTTGTTGTTGTTGTTGTTGTTGTTATATTTGGCTTTGTTTCATTTTAATATGTGAAGTTAATTATACACTCAAATATTACTGTCTACAATTTAGCTTTCATATGCATATGTACCCTCTGATACGAAAATTAACTGCTAGGACTTAAAACTATTGTATGCGTGTGAGTGTTTTCAACACACACCCAGACTCATACACAAAAATTAATATATTCATGACGGCAACAGCAACAACAACAACAACAAAATCAATAATAATATAATCATAAGGGCAATAACTACAGCTAATGTATAACCCTTTCATGCCCGAATTTTTTGGGCCAAAGCTAAAATTTTTTTAAGGACATGTGTTTGTTAGTCATGGCCTAATTATGAAGTGATATTAAATTCAGAGTCCTACGTATTCTGGTTTTACACGTTTTTAACCAAGCTTGTTTGCAAAAAAAAAATCTTTTAAAAAAATTAAAAATTACGGAATTTATGAACAAAAATGTACAATGTTGCCTATAGGCAACATCGGGCATGAAAGGGATAAACAAACAAAAACTTGCAAACCCCATGTAGTTATACATGTTTAAACACATCCATGCACATACATATCATACATCATCACTCATTGCCACGACAAATTGTTTTGTTGCTGGTTTTGTCACAAAATCATATAAAAACAATACAAAACAAAACAAAACAAAACAAAACGATTTTCTGGTTATTTTATATTTTTGTGTTAAGATTTAACGTGATGATATTTTCAATATTTTATTTTATTTTGTTTATACAAAATTATTTTTGTTGTTTTTTTTTCCTCTTTATTATTATTTTCATATATTTTTTATTTTTATTACATTTTTTTATATGTTTTTCATTTTGCATATTTTTTTCTTTTTAATTCACAAAGAGGGAAAGAAGAAAGAATTTTATACATGAACAGACATGACATGCACAAGGCTTATAAACACACACAAACAAACACAAACTTACACACGTTCAAATAAATATTTTTTAATGCCAACATTGTAAAGCTTTCAACAGAAACAACGGCATATTAAAAAACAACAACAACAATAATAATAAAAAAAATTAAATCATTCAATTAATTTGAAGGAATCAGTGTTGTCTACTCATAGATTTCTAAGAAAAAAAAAAAGCTTGTATTCTTTATAACCTCAAACAAAGTGTTTTTAAAACGTTGTTAAACATTTGCGACCGTCAAAGCAAAGTTCATTATGTGACATGATGGCATTAGCCGTCAAAAACGAAGTGTCAATTTACGAACTTCTCTTTGTTCTACTGCCTGTCAATGTGTTAACATTATTACCATCTCATTTGCTACATGTAGCGGGTGATTTTTTATAGAGGTATAGAACTTTAAGTTGCAATATAACAACGATGGATTATTCGATTGACATGCATTTTATTTATCCGAAAGATAATCTTGTGGTGGCATTACATTTTAAATATGATTTCTGGCATATGACCGCCATGGCTGGCGCGGATGTAGTCCAATCTGGACGTCCAATTTTCGATGACTTTCCAACATTTGTGGCCGTATATCGGCAATAATACGGCGAATGTTGTCTTCCAAATGGTCAAGCGTTTGTGGCTTTACCGCATAGACCAATGACTTTACATAGCCCCACAGAAAGTAGTCTAGCGGTGTTAAATCACAAGATCTTGGAGGCCAATTCACAGGTCCAAAACGTGAAATTAGGCGGTCACCAAACGTGTCTTTCAATAAATCTATTGTGGCACGAGCTGTGTGACATGTTGCTCCGTCTTGTTGAAACCACATCTCCTGGACAGCATGGTTATTCAATTCAGGAATGAAAAAGTTAGTAATCATGGCTCTATACCGATCACCATTGACTGTAACGTTCTGGCCACCATCGTTTTTGAAAAAGTACGGGCCAATGATTCCACCAGCCAATAAATCGCACCAAACAGTCAGTTTTTCTGGATGTAACGGTGTTTCCACATACACTTGAGGATTACCTTCACTCCAAATGCGGCAGTTTTGTTTGTTGACGTAGCCATTCAACCAGAAGTGCGCTTCATCGCTAAACAAAATTCGCTTATGAAAATCGGGAACAACGGTAACCTCGTTTTGGGCCCATTCGACGAATCCACGCCTTACTTGATGATCGTTTGGCTTCAAATCTTGCACGAGTTGGATTTTGTAAGCACGCGAACCAAGATCCTTCCGCAAAATCTTCCATAAAGTGGATGGACACAGATCCAATTCCTGTGCTCGATGGCGGATCGACTCATTCGGGTCTTCCTCAATGCTACGCTCTACAGCAGCAATAGCTTCTTCTGTACGCACCGTACAGCGTCTCTGGGGATGCGAGTTATCAATAAGAGTAAACGTGGTGCGAAAACGTTCCATGGTTAATCGAATTAACTGCTCTGATGGACCATTTTGTCGACGATAAAATGGACGTAGTGCGCGATACGTTTTCCGCACAGAACCATTATTTTCGAAATAAAATTGCACTATTTGCAAGCGTTGTTCAGGCGTGATGAATTGCCAAACCAAACTGAGAATAAATCACTTGACAGCTGTTAAATCGGTCGCCATCTTGAAAAGTAATGCCAACTTAAAGTTCTATACCTCTATAAAAAACACCCTTTACATAGCTGTTGCTTTTTTTATACTGAAAATATTTATTTAGGGGCACAAATTAATGACCGCCATTTTACTTTTCAAAGATCATTTCATGTAAATGTTTTTCCAACATTTCGGCCGCTTACTCTTCAGTGGTAGTTTTAATGTTGTCTTCCTATGCTGGACTTGTGGCTGCCTTGTCTCTGTATATGAGAGACTTTACATCTCTCTACAAGAACTAAAGATCATTTCACGTACATGGAAATGTGTTCCAGCATTTCGGCATTGGTGAGAAGTTCAATGGTAGTCCCAACGTTGTCTCTGCATACGAGAGACTACTTCACGTCTCTATACTAAGAATTAGTCTAGTTGGGTCAAGTGATTGATTGCATAACCGTTCAATAAATTATACTAAAACGTGAGAGCAATTGCTCACTTAATTCGCCTCTCAGTATTTTCCTGGTCTGATATCGGGTGGATTACAGTACCGCTTTGTTGAAAAGACATATCAAGTCAAACTTTTCAATCTTGGAAAAAAAACCATAGTAATCATTGGATGTCATCATGCTGCAATGACTGAAACGTTGGATTTTCCATTTTTCTTCTTGGTTGAACAATTTTTCGATAGGAATGCAATTCTCATACCGCATGGCCTTAAATAATAAAATTCAATGATTTGAAAGCATTCTTTAGTCTATATTCTTGGTGAGATTACAAATCTTATTGAACAAATACAAAAACTACCCATTCTATGTTCTATCCTAACTTTCTGGAGTGTTTTGTAAAAAACTGCTATTGAAACTGATTCGAAATTAAAATTTGTTTTTAAGAAAATATATTTTTTTTAATTTGGATTTTCTCGGACGAAAAGTAAGGTCACATAATATATGTTCCTTTTACTGCTCTAGGGAGCATAGGGCCGCAAAGGTCACATAAAACCGAATGTTATTTAGCTAGTATTGCAGTTATAAACAGAGTTTAAGAGTTTATATACAAAGTGTCTTCAGCTTAAGCCTTGAAAGTGTCCGTAAAAATTGAAGAGGTTGAAGCAATCGAGATGTATTAACCTAGGATCACACATACATATGTACATACACATATGGCCAAAAAAATAGATGTAAAAATATTTTTTTCTTCAACTTATAAAAAAAAAATGCAAAAAATTACAAACAGACTAAAATTGCCAAATAAATAGACTGGTATTATTGTTGCAGAAAGAAAAAAGGGGAATTCCTCTAAAAATAAGCTTGTCTCAGATAAATAGTGTGGCATTTTTCCTTTAAGTGCGAATTTTACTTGGACAAAATAATAGGTGTGTGATTTGTAATTTAGTTAAAATTTGATTTATTGTCAAAAAATTAGAAAAAAAGGAAGAAAGTAAGTGAAATAATATTAATTGAAAATAAATTAAACATTATTTCAGACATAATTAATTTTTAAGATGGGTCGTGGGCGCCATTGCAGTAATGAAGAAAGACTCCTTGTTCTTAAACTTCGCGAGCAAGGTAAAACCTACAAATTCATTGCAGATGCTTTAAATCGGTCTGAGAATTTTGTAACCAACTCTTTAAAAGAAAAAAATAACATTGAAACACGAGGTAGACATAGAAAAACTTCATTAACTACAGACAAACGCATAGTTTCACTATCCAAATGGGACCCTTTTAAGTCATCTAAGGCTATTGCTAGAGAAATTGAAAATACAGTGTCATCACGAACTCTGCGAAGACGATTACAGAAGGCAGGCCTACAAGGTAGGATAGCTCGCAAAGTCCCTCTGGTTAGAACAAACAATTTAAAGAAGAGGAAAAATTTTGCCTTGGCTCACAAAGATTGATGTGGAGCAGAGGGAGAAAAAAAGTGGCGAAATATCCTTTGTAGCAACGAAACCAAAATCAATTTATTTGGAAACGACGCAGAAAGAAATGTTCGTCGGCCAAAAGGTAAAGAATTCGACAATAGGTACACAAAAAATACCATCAAGCATGGAGAAGGCAATATCATGGTATGGGGTTGCTTTTCCTGGTATGGAGTAGGTCCAATTCACCGAATACAGCAAACAATGGTCAGATTTGTGTACAAATATTTGTTATGCTACCCTTTGCGAGGAAAATATGCCTCTGATGTGGAAGTTTCAACAGGATAACGATACAAAATACTCATTAAAGTTAGTAAGAGCATGGTTTCGTCAAAGGAAGATAGACGTTATTGAATGGCCTAGTCAGTCGCCCGACTTGAACCCGTTAGAAAACCTTTGGGGAGAATTAAAAAGAAGAGTTTCCAAGCTTACTTGTTGTAATAAAGACCAATTATGGGAAAACGTTCAACATGTTTGGTACAATATTGGGGTAGAGACTTGCCGTAATTTAATTTCGTCTATGCCTCGAAGAATGGAAGCTGTCCTTAAAACAATGGCAATTATACGGACTATTAATGATATCATTTAGTTTTTATTTGTGAAAAACAATTTTTAAGTACAAATTTTTCATTAAATTTTAAGTTGTTTTGCATACACCTATTTTTTTGTCCACATCAAAAACTGATCTTTTTTTGAATTCACTTTATTTTAAACATAATTTACTGTTATTTTCCCTTTCTTTTAACTTTTAAGAACGTAAACTAAATTAATTTCATAAAAATAATTAACTAAACTATGACGAATAAATAAAACCGAAAATATATGCGGATATAGTTTGCTATGTAGTTCACACCTATTTTTTTGGCCATATGTGTACATATATACTTGGTCATTACAAACCTTCAGCCAGGAATACAAACCTAGCTTCTCAAACCACTTATATTGTGTGCGTGTTAATTTTATACATGAGTGGCGGAACCAACAGTTTAAAGTCTTCGACTTCGAACGACAGATTTTTTGTGAAACTTTTCATGGTAATTTTTTAATTAAACTCAGGAGTTTTTGCCAGAAATCTGCTGAGAGGAAATTGGCGAAAGATTTTTTTCATATTTCGTTTTGTTGGAGATGCCTGAGTTGGGATCGGTTTACCTTAAAAAAAATTTCTAAAAATACGTATGGAATTTGCAAACCACATGTTGAATGGCCGATCAAAAAAATGGCACCAGATATTGAGATCTGGTGTTCTAGAAATTGATGTGATATAGAATTTTTGGTCATAACATACCAGCCACCCACCATGTCAAAATGTTGAGGAAGCTCGTGTCAGTAACTTGTGATGGCCCGAACAGTCGTCAGACTTAAAGTAGTATGAAATGGATCTTTCCTAGATAACTCGGTCGAAAGATGTTATCATGTAGCTTCACACAGACTTTAAAGGCCATTATTACTACTTGCCGTTAACTAAAGGGAGGATTTTAACGGGCAGATAAATTGTTTTCTATTATTATAAGTGGACAATAAGGTAGAAGTGAGCGTTAAGCTAATGGGAAGATCATACTACTGGTAACTTTTAAAGTTAAGTTTATGTTTGAACTTGCCATATTATATATTATTTTCTATATGGCAGCTTCAAATATAAACAAAATGAGCAGATATAACAAAAAAAGAGAAGCCCGTCGTTGCCACTGCGTTTAAATAGCTCCGGCACTGCCATATTTTTGAAAAAGTTAACTTTACTTTATCATTAGGTTGTAATAACGAAAATAAGTTAAAGCTGACTTTAAAGTTCACTTTAGCTAAAGTTAATTTTTACTAAACCCAACTTTAAAGTCAAGTTGTAATAATGGCCCTAAAAGTAAATAAAAAATTAAAATATGAATCTCTAAAGCGTCTATTTTTGTTATCGATCATAAAGCTTTTTCACCGAACAGTTTTTTTTTTAATGCCTTAAGCCTTCGAAACAGTATACATTTATAAAAATATGGATTTAATCCTGTTTTAATTACTTCAATCCACTCAGACGTACATATGTACTTTCTCAAACAAATAGAGCAAATTAAGCACTAAAATCATCACGACAAAACATTGTGTTGACAACTCTGTGGCCATTGGGAGAAGGAGTAAGAGGAGGGTTGCGCTCACTTACACTAAATAATAAAATCTCTGGCAGCTGCTAATAAAAACAATGATGGCGACAACGGTGGTGTTGAGGATAATAATAATAACAATACGGGGTGGTGGTAGGTTGGTATTGTTAGTGGTGAAAAAATCCGGAGGAAATATTTAGCTGTGGCGGGTGTGTGTAGACACTCAATTATTCAGTCAGCCAGTAAAACTATTATTTTAATTCATTACCATTACAATTATAATAAAAAAATAAACACAATATTATTATTCTTATTTCGATTAATCTACTGTAAATAATAATAATGATGGTGATGACGACGATGGTGCAGATGATGGGATCGGTAGGAGTGTATGGGAAAGAGAGAGAGACAGAGATAAAGTATACTGTGTTGTAGTGTGCCCTGTTGTGTTGTGTGCATGAATGATGATGAAATAAGAGATGTTTGGCGATGATAAAATTAATTTTCAATTTGTTTTTTTTTATGGATCTCGACAAATGAATTTCATTAATTTTATAATTTATTTTCGATTTTTTCAGTTTAAAAAAATGTTTCGTTTGCATGTTTCAAGTGGGCATGTGCATGCATGTGCACACATATTAAATATTTCAGTTTGTAAATGTTGGGGGGAAAAATATTAATTAATTACAGACAAATTGGCCTTAAAGGTGCTACAGTTGTTAACGTTAATTGTTTAATCGATTATTTGATAAAAACTAAAAATTAAATAAAACACCACAGGGGGGAAACACATAACTTAAGGAAGAAAGTAATTTCGAAAGAAAATGCATCTGCTGGTTTCTTGGTAGTATTTATTCGACAATTAGTGCGCATTATCAGCTAGTCTTTAGATCTAAAGATAGTAAGTCGTCTACAACACACAAGTTGTAATTAAATATTAACACGTGAACGGTCACTTCCGTCTATAGCCGTCAAAAAGAAGTTCACAATATGACAAGACGGCATCAGCCGTCCAAAAAGAAACTGTCGTTTTTAGGCATTTATTGGCGTATAAGTAGAGCTCTAGTGTTATGTTCTGGAAGCAATTTTTAAGGCTGAATTCCGTTTTCCATCTGTTACAATGCTTACAGATTCAGTAAAAAAAAATACAGAAACATGTGGAGTTTATTTTTGAACCTCACTTGTTCCTACTGACCAGAGATCAGCAATGAATCGCTTTTTCGCTACTCATGAGTACTCATGCAATTTTGAGTATGAGTGAGTTATAATAAATAAATAAAACACATATAACCTTCCTTTCTCACGATCAAAAACAGAATGACTTTATTTTATCCTCTTCAATCATCTTATCCTATTCTTAATGCTAATGTTACAGAGTTGTACTCATAAGTATGAATATTATAATAGTTCCTATAATTTCACATAGTTGCACTAAAAGTACAGGCCAGTGATGGGAAGTTATTGTACCATTACACCTCCCTTTTCATATAAAAAAATTATAAAATATTATATTGTTCCTCTCACTCATTCTTCATTACAGCACAACATATTTTAAAATTTTTTCCAAGTATACTTATTATAATTTTTTTTTTAACACATTACAAACAATGTAATATTTTATAATTTTCTTTCAGGTATACTTATTATAATTTATTAACATATTATAAATAAGAAAAAAAAAGGAAAAAGGATGTGTTGTATACAAATACACTCCTCCCTTTCCATACAGGGAAAAATATTATAAAGTATTATATTTTATGATATTTTTCTTTCTTATCAATATTAATCCATTGCTACATACATATATCAAAAATGAAAAGGGAATAAGAAGTCACCAAAGGGTACCAGCTTTGGCCACTTCCTACTTCTTGCATATATGTGTTATATATTAATTCATAGAATCTTATGCTAAGAACATATTTATATATTTGTATTTAGAATAGCGCTATTCATTAATAAGTATCTTACCTCCTAATAACTAAATTGTATTCTTATGCATATACAAACATGTATGTCACAGAATTCAATTCCGATCGGAATGTGTGACAGGCCTGGAAATCTTAAATTTAAATAATTATTATATACATATGTACATTTTTGTGTGTTTGTTTATTACAATTATATATTCATGTATACATAAATTTTTATTCTCCTTTGTTCATCTCTTTATTTTTTTTCTTTTCTTAATATATATTTTCCTATATTTTTCTTCTGTCCATTTACTTATCCAGCTAAGATTTAATTCATACATATATATTATTTCCTGTTTTTGTAATTATAACCAAACAAAAGTTGGTTTCAAATAAATTCCATAGCAAATAAATTCTGATCACATCATATACCTTTTAAATATACATGTATATATAAGTATACATCCATATATCAGTTGTATCATTGAACTTTAAATTATGATGGGTAAATTGAAATAAATCTGATATCAAAATTTTCTGATTCTATTTTTATGGACTATTCTTTCCTTTCCCGATTTATCACCTACTTTCACATTACAATCGTCAAAGCTCTTAACAATAAATGGACCCTCGTATATACTTCTATACTTATCATACGGTTGCCTCTGAATCAAAACACTATCACCAACCTTCAGTGACAATGGTTTCGCATATCTGTCAAAATATTGTTTGTTCCGCAGCTTATGTTTCCTAATGAGATCTCCAGCCAATTTATTCGTTTCTTGTAAACGGTATTTAACTTCCTTGCTGTAGTTCTCTATATTATATAATGGGTCAATATTTTTCTCTAAAAGCTCCACAGGCATATTAGGCGTTCTGCCAAAGACCAATTCGTATGGTGAATACTTATTATCAAAGACTGTGTTCGATGTTGTATTGTGGACAAATGTGAAGTATGTAAGATAAGTGTCCCATTCTACTATATTATCCTCTACGAAAGCGCGTAAATATTCATTAAAAACTCGGTGATTTCGCTCCACAGTGCCGATGGTCTCGTGATGGTATGCTGTCGAAAAATTTAACTGAATCTTCAGTAAATTACATAATTCACCTAGAATCTGGTTCTTGAATTCTGTTCCTAAGTCCGATTTAATTACACCCATCGGGCCGTACACCAAAATGAATTTTTCGAAAATAGCTCGAGCCACAGTGTTCGCGGTCTTATCTGGTATAGCAATAGTAACCAAGTATTTAGTGAGGTCGCACATAAGCGTCAAAGCGTACTTATTTCCGAACTTGGATTCCATAAATGGACCTATTGTATCCAAGACAATCACATCAAACGAACGCGCAGGCGTCGGTGTTACAAATAAATTCTCCCTATTTCCTGGTCGAACCTTGTTCAGATTGCATTTCCCACAGTTCTTGACAAACCTAGCTACATCCCTAGACATATTTTTCCAGAAGAATTTCGATTTCAATTTCGCGTACAATCTTCGCCGTCCACAATGCCCTCCGGAAAGTGGATCATTATGATAGACGTTCATAAGTTTTTCCTTTTCACTGTCCTCTCTTATATGTTGGATTGGCTCTGTTAACAATATCCTCACTTTCTTCAATAATCTTATACCATGGTCTTTCAGTTCCTGGATCCTCACAATTCTAAAAATTACGTCATCTTTTGGCCACTCGATCCTAAAAACACCGTGACTGACGGCCTCCTTTTCCAGCCTCGAAAGCATATCATCTAAATTCAACGTTTCGTTATCAGCCGCGATATCAATTGATCCTAGAAGTTTAAATTTTCTATATATCTTCACTTTTACCCTAACCAGTGCCTCATCCTCATAATTAAGTTCAGACCTCACTCTCGGTATCCTAGTGTTGAATTCCTGAAAAAATTTGTCGTATACCGGCAACTCTTCTGTCTCCCTATCGTGTTCTTTCTGTCCAACAGACTTTTCCGCTGACATTCCACGGGTTGTCACCGCGAAGACTTCAACGCTTCCGTTTCTTAGTTCGTCAACCGAGATTCGTGAAAGCGCATCTGCCGCCACGTTATCCTTACCTCTTATATACTCGACCGTAAAATTATATTCCGATAATTCTAGCCTGATTCTAGTCAGCTTTGACGTAGGGTCTTTCAAATTAAAAAGATAAACAAGAGGCCTATGATCGGATCTTACAATAAATTTCGTGCCATAAATGTATGGCCTGAATTGCGTTATTGCGAAGTGGATTGCCAGGAGTTCCTGCTCAATTGTGGATTTTTTCTGTTCCGCGCTATTAAAAGATTTTGATGCAAAATAAATCGGTAAGTCGTGACCATCAACGCACTGGCTCAATACTGCGCCACATCCCATCTTGGATGCATCTACTGTCACTATAAATTGTCTCGAAAAATCCGGGTACTGTAATAATGCTGGGGACTTTAGACTTGATTTCAAACATTCAAAGGCCTTCTGACATTCGTCATTCCAATCAAAATTTACCCTCTTCCGCGTTATGTGGTTTAGTGGGGCAGCTATCAAAGCAAAATTGCGAATAAATCGCCTATAATAATTAGCAAATGCCACAAATCTTCTAACAGAGTCCTTATCAGTTGGAGTTGGATAATTTTCTATCGCACTTAATTTCGAATTGTCCGGCAACAAACCATTAGGTGTGCACTTGTGTCCGAGAAAAGTAACCTCAGGTTGGAAAAAATTGCACTTGTATGGGTTAATCTTTAAATTAAATTTCCTAAGAATTCCAAAAACATTTTCCAAGTTTCTCAAATGATGTTCTATGCTGCAACCTACAACAATAATATCGTCCACGTACAAAAAAGCCTGATTGGGTGGAAGGCCCGAAAATGCAATATGCATCATACGCGAAAACGAGTTCGGGGCGATATTCAACCCAAATGGCAAAACCTTCCAACGAAACGAACCCGAATTAGTACTAAACGATGTGATATCTCTGGAGTCTTCGTGAAGGGGTATTTGGTGGAAACCCGAAAGAAGATCGAGTACCGAGAAATACCTGGCACGACCAAGATTATCCAATATCTCGTCTATTCTCGGTAGTGGAAATTTGTCGGCCACTAATTTTTTATTGACTGCCCTATAATCCACACACATCCTGAACGTTTTTCTACCATCCACCGCCTTTTTCGGTACCAAAATAAGGGGACTGTTATAATTTGACTGACTTGGCTCGATGAGATCATTCTGTAAAAGGTGCTTAACCTGTTCTTCCACTTCACTCTTTTGACTATGTGGTAAGCGATAGTTCTTTACATAAACAGGAGAGGTATCATTTAATTTCAATTTCTGTGTGTAAAAGTTGTTAACCGTCATTTTATCGCTCTTAAGTGCAAATACATCCGAATACTTCTCACACAAAGGCATAAGCTTATCCTCAACACCAAGTGGCATTCGCGTCTTCCATATTTCCCCTAGCACGTCCATACGATTCGATCCGGGTACCACAGCATCAATTGAGTAGACATAATAATTCGAAAGTCTCTCAAATTTAATTCCTGTGTCCTTGACACACTTATACTCATCCGTCACATTAACTACTCTCAATACTGGACTATCTGATTCTACTACACATCTTCCTACAAATACTCCCTCACAGATTTCCTGTGCCTCAACAAACATCGACTCGCCACATGTCCCGACATCAAATTTGAAAGTCCTGTAGACCTCACATCTAGGTGGTATTATGCAATTGTCAGTAGTTGTACCATGCTCAATGGGAAGTTTAAAATTTTGATTACCGCATGCCACTGATATAAACATTCCGTCGTAATTAATACAGCATTTATTTAATTTGAGAAAGTCCTTGCCCAATATTCCCGCGGTGGGAATATTGAAATTGTCATCAACAACATGTAAACTAGTTGGAATTAAATTGTCCCCAATTATCAAGTTTGCTCTTATTTTCCCCATGGTTGAAATGGAATTGGAAGTTACACCTATAATGTTCACAATATCACTTCGGTCAATTGTGATATTTGAATCTATACGAGATTGTTTAATCAGTGAGATGTCTGCTTGAGAGTCAACCAGGAAGTTACAGTTTCCATTCAATCCGATACCTTCGAGACTTATGAAATCCGAATAATTTAAATTCAGGCAGTAAACTGCCCCAGTATAGGTATGATGGTCCTTATATAATGATTGCTTAGTGTCGCCTGAATCGATAGTAGGTGTTTGTAAGTTCTGCAGATTTAATGACTGGTCTCCTCCATCTCCCCCAACGTCACTTGCTGGGGGCTCTCCGCGTTTAAAGGCAGAGCCCTTGCACCCCTATTGCCTGATCGGTTACCTCCATTGTTACCATAGCTGTTTCGCGTTCTCCTGCTACCACGATTGTATGCGCTATTATGTCCATTATAATTATTATAATTGCCACGATTGTGACCAAAACCTCTAAACGAATTACCACCGCGTCTGTAATTACCATTGTTGAAGCCATTTCCACTTGTAAAATTACACTCAAATTGTCTTGGTCTGCCTCTATTTGAAAAATTCTGATAAATGTCCTGCGACCTAAAAGCCAATACCTGTCTTTCATCCAGTTCATTAGCCTGTTCCACAGCTAACTTTGCCACCACATCTTTCGGATCAGAAAACACAGTCGATGCCAAAATTGATTTAACCAGTGTCGATCTGGCGTTCAAACGGCATACGCTAACCGTACGTTCGACCGCCATCTCATGGGCCTTAGCACGGGAAACACCCTCCATTACTAATGATCGTTCAAGAGCATCAGCCAAATCCTCTACCTTCTTTGCAAATTCCGAATAGTCATCTCCTCTAACTTTCACGGCTGCAATTTTCCCTGCCACTATCTTTGAATTTTCCGATCTAATTTTGGTCCTCAAAGCGGTCTTTATCACGTCGACCGACAGTTCACCCTCGGGTAATGCCTCACGTGCCTTTCCCTCTAGTTTAGTTTTTATAAAAGTCAGTAAAGTGGGAACTAAATTATCCTCAGCAAGGTCTCTTATCAAATCAATTTTATCCAAAAATGCTTCTAATGCCAGCGGGTCACCACTATAGTTTTCCCTAATCAAATTGGAGCACATACTAATAAAATTTCTTCTTTGCTCTGCAGTCGCCATTGTTGAACCTAGTTTGAATAGTGTTCCAATATTATACTCAACAGAACTTCCTTCCGCCTTCAAATCCGAACCATCTTCCTCCCCAACTACTATATTCGTACTAAACCATTTCCGCTCCTTCCCATGTACTCCTTCAAACTCATCAGGCTCGGAATCCGTTAACGATTCCTCATTTAATAATTCAAGGCCAACAACATCACGGGGCACCCTAACTCGGCAATCTAGCTTTCCAAAACACTTGACTAAAAGTTCCCTGCAATGTTCTATCTTATTAAGAATAGTTGTTCTTGTAACAACCGCAAGTTCAGCAATGTGTAGACTGGTGTACGATAAAATGGAATTATATGCACTAATAAGTAGTCTAATATACTCTGCTCTTTTTCCTTGTTTCGTCGATACAGGTCGATTCTGCAAGATCCGTTTCTTAATCCTGTAAAACTCATTTAAATGTTCCTCAAGTACTTTATCATCAAATTTTGACATCAGATTTTTAAAGTTCGTTACACCCTTATCAGATTCCCAAATTCAGACTTTGGATAAATTATCCCTATGTGATCATAATAATTTAATTTAAATGCTATATAATTTTAATTCGTAAAATTCTATGAATTTGTATTTATATCAATTATATTTCATTAATGAGATAATTTTAATTTTTTTTTCTCAAATTTGTATAAAATATTGCTGCCCTATGATAATTCATATTAAAATAGTCAGAAGTAATATACTAAAATCTAAATATAATTTCATACAAACAATAATAATATTTATTACAAATTTATAAATATACATATGTAAAAATGAATACTTATTATTTTCGTTTGTTGCATGCCTTCCTGTTGTTCCACGATAATGTTGCCTGAATATTTCTTGTTGATGATGTCTGAATGATGACTGTACTTGTGGTAATAATGATGTTGATTTATTGTTGTGCTCTCAGTTTATTATAATTTATTTCCCATATTTTTGTTTGCATCTTCTGTTCTTTTTAGTTTTAGTTTTTAGTTAGTTTTTAGGTTTGTAAATCGATTTTATTTTGGTTGTAATTTTTCTTTTTCTTTAATATGTTTCATAAAAAAAAATTTAGTTTTGTACGCACTTGATTGACGAATTTCTTATATTTTTCTGTTTTAATTTTGCCGTTACTTGAAAACTGTTTGTTTCATTGTAAAAAGAAGAAAAAAAAATTGTTTATACTGTTATGCTTTTTGACATAAGTTTTGTTGTTGGTTTTGTCCTCTGTTTCACTTGTTATTGTTTTATAACTGTTACCAAAAATTTTTTTTTAATTTTTTTCGTTTAAAATATTAGCGAGCACGATAGAGACAAAAAAATAGCACTGTTCCGTAAGACAAATGGAGCCGTAGAGAGAACAATAGATAGTTAGAGAGAGACAGAGAGTGTTATTTAGTGTTAATTATTAACTTAAATTTATTTCATTTACTTTTTTTTTTTTTTAATTATAATTTAAGTGCAATTGGTTTTTTTTTTTATTTTATTTTTATTATTATTACACAATATATATATTTTTTTTAATTTCAAATGTTTTTCTATAGATGTTGAAATTGTTATCTGCCACACAGATATCACACACAGTTCACCAATCGTTTAACGGTTCTTGGTTACAATTCTTAAGGTTTGAGGTTAGGTTTTAAAAAACATTAATTTCTTCTTTTTTTTGTATTTTAATTTTTTAATTTTTTAATGAGAAAAAAAAAAAAAACTTGTAACTTTCTTCTAAATTTCTGCGACAATTTTATGCAAGATTCTAGTTCCCGTTTTGTTTTCACTTTGAGGTTAGGTTTGATTATTTGTGAGTTTTACGTGAAGTTTCTAGGTTATGATGGTTTTACAAACTTTGAAAGTTTTGAATTTGTTCAAATGGTTTTATATTACTTGTAATTATCTGTTAATGTTTTATTTAGTATCTTATAAGATTTTGTAATATTTAGTGCCAATTGTTGTTGTTTAGTAGGGAAGTAAGTTTTTAGGTTAGATTTTTTCATGTTTTTCGTTTTTCGTATATTTTAATAATCTTTTGTTTGATATTTTTTTCTTTAATTATTTTTCAATTAAACTTAGTTTTTGATCATGTTTTGGTTTATTTCTGTTGCTTTTAGAGGTTATGTGTTGCTTTGTTGTTAGCGTTTATGTAGTTACGGTTTTAAAATTAAGTTTTTGTCTCTAATATGAGTTTTTTTTTCACCGTTATCTCCGTTACTTTTATGCGCTGGTCCTCTGCTTCACGGTCGCCATATAATAAATAAATAAAACACATATAACCTTCCTTTCTCACGATCAAAAACAGAATGACTTTATTTTATCCTCTTCAATCATCTTATCCTATTCTTAATGCTAATGTTACAGAGTTGTACTCATAAGTATGAATATTATAATAGTTCCTATAATTTCACATAGTTGCACTAAAAGTACAGGCCAGTGATGGGAAGTTATTGTACCATTACAGAGTCAACAGTATTGAAATCCAACTACTCTGATTCATTCGTACTCACTACAACATTGATTTATAAGCACGGGTTGCAATGAGTATGAGTACAACGTTGACATCAAACTCATAACATTCGAACTATGTTCGATTCATACGCCTACTCATTCAGATTCATAAATTTAGAAAAGTACTTATAATACTCATAATGATTCGAGTGATTGGAATCATACGTCCAAAATTTACAGTCGTAGTTGTTGTTGCATTTACAAAGATGGAAGAAAGAAAAATACAAAGACAGCAAGCAGAGCAAACACACAACCTTCTTGTTAGTATTGTAGTGTTCTTACGCGAATTATACTTATTTTGTGATTCGTGTATACGATGAGTCATGGAGAGTCGAAATCAATAAAATCATGCGTATTGTTAAGTATGAGTACCATGAGTATTTCAAACTTTGAATATAAGTAGTATGAGTATGACATTAAAATAAGTATGAATGCATATAAGTATCAGAAATTATATGTAAGTATGATTCGAATCTACTCATCGTTTTGAATACTCATTGCTGACCTCTGCTACTGACGCATCAGTTCAGAGTAATGTTCCGTATTATACGATAAAAAAGTTTCTGGGTTTTCTAGGTGAAAATTTTCTTCAATTCCAGACCTTTACGGAACTTTAACTTACGCCAGTAAGACGGTTTTGAACATATTGAAACAAATGATAATCGGAGGATGAAAAAAGATCTGAAATATATGGTGGACTTGTCCAAACTTCTCCTCCATGCTCTCTCCCAAAGAACACATCTTTTCTACTTATTGGAGTTTTTCTATTTAAATTGCTTGGTTCGATCTCGTTAATTGTTGAAAGTCTAGTTCAGAATCAATCATTTGTCAAAGCTTGAGATCCTCTTTCGTGGTTTTACTGCCGTGTGTGATACCAAAGAATATGGATATAAAGAATGCGCATCATGTAGAAGTAAAATTTCTTATGGCGGGTCGTACATCACGACCCGCTCTCACCAAATTTTTTTTAAAAATCATTTCTGAGGGGAGAGGAAGACAGATGGAAAATGAACACAAACAAAGAGCGTAACAATGTGTTGCTATCATCGTACGTATGTACATGTGTATGTATTCTTGTGTTTTTTGATTTAGTTGTCGATCAGACTGCGACAAGAATACATGTGCTGCGGATGCTTCATCATTTTATTTCAGAATAACACTTGAAGAATATTTTGTGTTAAAAATGTTCTATGTCATTAGCTGGGCGTATTTTATTTTTTATTTTGTCTCATAGTATATTTTTTAAATGCTTTGGAATGCTCGCTTTTTTTCTTTTAATAAAAAACGGTTTCTTATTCTTTTTATTTTTATTTATCTAAAAAACATGGCCTAATTTTTAAGCCAAAGATGGATAGCTTTATATTCTTTTAATAATAAAATCTATGTTTTATTTTATTTTTATTTATCCAAAGTTATTAAGCCAAGATAGACAGCTTTACATATGTATGTTGATGAAATAAAAATAAAAATAGAGTATATTACTAACACTTTTATATGGCTGTAATTAATAAATTCTCTCAACTTATTTTCTCCGTGTCACTCACTAATTCATAACCATAGGCATGTGTTAACCTAGAGGATTTTAGTAGATTGTTAGTAATAATGTCAAGTCTACTTATTAACCCAATGATATGTATATATGATCGGAAAATATAGAAAAATTGTACTGCACTAAAACACTAAGACACCGTATTTAACTTAGCAAGTATTCTTCCAAAAATCGAAATCATTTCTCATTGATATTAGTGAATACTACTGTGATATTTCTTTGGGTGTACCATTGAAGTCTGAAAAAAGCGACATGAACCTTCTTCTTTAAAAACTGACAAGATTTTTACGCTCTTTTTAACGAACATTCTTGATGTTCGAGTCCTATGTGTGTAAAAAGCCGAAGATGTTCTTACCCTGAGGGACATTGGTGCCGACGTCTGTTTTTAACACCAGAAAAATAAATAAAAAAGTGGTCAAACAACAAAAACGCACGATGAGAACAACGCATGATGAGAACAACGCATTGTTACGCTCTTGGTTTCTGTAACCTTCCCTTCTATCTTTCCCCCCGCGTCATGAAATATTTTTGAAAAATATTCCAAAATATGTTAAAATGCACATTCTTTATACTTTATTTTCTTTGGTGATACTTAGCATGATTAGTCCATAAGCACAGTTGACGCATCAGCTTCATTTCAAATTTCTCGCAATCATACGGCTTAAAAATGGTCCTGTTTATTCCACTTTAGCAGTGAATAGCAAATGGAGAATTCTTACATGAATTTTTTTTACTACTAATTCATGATAACAGCGATCTTCTTTGTGTATCCAGTTCAGTTTATAACTTTACAAGGTCCATGTTTATAATGTGTCGGATTTCCTTAATTTTTCTTTATGATTTGCCTCTGTTTTCACGGCATTGTCTAGTTGCAACAGCATTGCAACTTATTTAAGAGCCTGCGATGCCTTTTTAACTTTTTCTAATCGTATAAGCAAACTATACTGCCAATATGACTTATTTTCATGGATTTCTAAATCCCGATAACTTTTTACAGCATAATAACTGGGATTTGAATAAAGTTCTCCAACAAAGTGAACACTGAAATGTCACTTTTCCAACAAACAGTGTTGTGTTGCCCCTGATGCAATTAATATTACCTTATCGGAGATATTCGAAAGTCGTACTCTTTCGTACACTCGATAAAATGCAAATTATGCTGCATTTGCCTTTCATTACAATATCCTTAAAATATTCATTGGCATTGTGTTACATAATGTATGTATGTATGTACGTGCGCCTTTGTAATTTGCCAAAGGATAATAAAAATTTTTAGCTGTGGCCATAATGTAATTATCGTCATCATCATTGTCCCTCCCGAATACAAATAATAGGGGTTAATAACAAAACATAAAACATAATTAATGAGTGACTAAATGCCAACATTTACAAAACTTGTTAATTCACTCTCCTTATTGTCTATTTATCTCGTTAAAATACATTTTCATTCTTGCATTCATTCCATTTATTCATTTATTCACTCTTTTACTCTCACTCTCTCTCTCTGTCTCTCTATCTGTCCACGGCGTTTCATTTTAATTTCTGTATAATTTTCTGCCAGAATTTGTTAAGCACAGTTGTAGTAGCAGTAGTAGCAGTAGTGTTGGCCCCATTTGTAGCTTTTTTTTCGTTTCTCTTCTTTTTATTGCAATATTTTATATACAGGCCTTTACTGCCAGTCTGTGTGTGTGTGTGTATGTGTAGTGTAGAGAAAAATAAAGCGAGAGAGAGGTGAAGGTAAAGAGAGTATATTAATGAGAGAGTACAGTAATAAGGAAGTATGTATATAGAGAAGAGTAGATAATCCACACAAAAATATGAACAAACAAATCCAACGAAGAACATCCTGGCTAACTGACTATCTGACAAACTGTCATGACCGAGTAAATGTTATGCAATTTTAACGTTCGTTTGTAGTAGTAAAAATGAGTGCAAGAGAGAGGGATACATGTATCCATGTAATAGTGTTGCCATAGTGTTGCAATATTATTTATTAGAAAATCCCTTATAAAAGTAATAAAATATGCCGAATTAACGAGTTCTTACATCTGCCAGATATTTTCAATGTCAAAAATGTATTAATATCACATCACATGCTATCTGACTAAGATGGCTTTAATGGATCAATTTATAAAGGGTGTTTTTTATAGAGGTATAGAACTTTAAGTTGCAATAAAACAACGATGGATTATTCGATTGACATGAATTTTATTTATCCGAAAGACAATCTTGTGGCATTACATTTTAAATATGATTTCTGGCATATGACCGCCATGGCTGGCGCGGAAGTAGTCCAATCTGGACGTCCAATTTTCGATGACTTTTTCCAACATTTGTGACCGTATATCGGCAATAATACGGCGAATGTTGTCTTCCAAATGGTCAAGCGTTTGGCGTTGGCTTTACCGCATAGACCAATGACTTTACATAGACCCACAGAAAGTAGTCTAGCGGTGTTAAATCACAAGATCTTGGAGGCCAATTCACAGGTCCAAAACGTGAAATTAGGCAGTCACCAAACGTGTCTTTCAATAAATCTATTGTGACACGAGCTGTGTGACATGTTGCGCCGTCTTGTTGAAACCACATCTCCTGGACATCATGGTTATTCAATTCTGGAATGGAAAAGTTAGTAATCATGGCTCTATACCGATCACCATTGACTGTAACGTTCTGGCCACCATCGTTTTTGAAAAAGTACAGACCAATGATTCTACCAGCCCATAATGCGCACCAAACAGTCAGTTTTTCTGGATGTAACGGTGTTTCCACATACACTTGAGGATTACCTTCACTCCAAATGTGGCAGTTTTGTTTGTTGACGTAGCCTTTCAACCAAAACAAAATTCGCTTATGAAAATCGGGAACAACGGTACCCTCGTTTTGGGCCCATTCGACGAATCCACGCCTTACTTGATGATCGTTTGCCTTCAAATCTTGCACGAGTTGGATTTTGTAAGCACGCAAACCAAGATCCTTCCGCAAAATCTTCCATAAAGTGGATGGACACAGATCCAATTGATGTGCTCGATGGCGGATGGACTCATTCGGGTCTTCCTCAATGCTACGCTCTACAGCAGCAATAGCTTCTTCTGTACGCACCGTACAGCGTCTCTGGGGATGCGAGTTATCAATAAGAGTAAACGTGGTGCGAAAACGTTCCATGGTTAATCGAATTAACTGCTCTGATGGACGATTTTGTCGACGATAAAATGGACGTAGTGCGCGATACGTTTTCCGCACAGAACCATTATTTTCGAAATAAAATTATTGCACTATTTGCAAGCGTTTTTTAGGCGTGAGTCTATTCATGATGAATTGCCAAACCAAACTGAGAATAAATCACTTGACAGCTGTTAAATCGGTCGCCATCTTGAAAAGTAATGCCAACTTAAAGTTCTATACCTCTATAAAAAACACCCTTTACTACTACGGCACGTGTAGGTTAGGTTAGGTTAGGTTAGATAATGGAACCGCTTACAGGAAGAATTACTACGTAGGCCAGCATTTTTGGGCCTGGGATACCACAATCAATATTCGAACATTCCCTAGAGGAAACCAACCTGATACTGATTAGATAACGCGGTCAAAAACGTTAGAGAATGAGAGGTGAGAAATCTCCGTATTTTTATGACAGAGAAGCAGAGCACTGAAACATAAGGCGAAAGACAGTCTCTTCCTCCTCCTTAGACTTACAACTCCTGCAGAAGTCATTTGCCGGAATAACAAGCCTTTCCACATGCCTATCAAAAGGACAGTGGGCCGTGAGAATTGCTGTTGTGCAATGGACAGTCATGCTATTTAACGGTAAAATTGAGTCTCATGTCTCGTCTTGTCTAATAATGGTCCATTTATAAGTAGAATAAATAAACGGTAAACGACACAAGTGGCAACACTGTTGTATTGTAGAATTTTGTACCCATTTTCCTGCTGTTCCTTTTTCAACTTTTTTAATTTCGGGCTATAAAGTTAATGTTATTAAATTCACCCTCTTCTTTATTACATACTTTTAAGCATTGATTGTGTTACTCTTCTCTAACGTTGTGTGTATGTCTCTCTCTCGCAATTCCAAAGCACTTAACTGGAGTGTATTAGAACGAAAAGAGTCAAGCAGTGTTGCCATTATGGCAAATCAGAATGTAAAGGAATTAAATTTTAATGAATTTTTGTTTGTTTTTGTTTTTGTTTTTTAAAATTTTTATTAAGAAAAGAAATTTCCATAAAATTTTATTACTGGCTTGCTGCTAATTGATGGTATAATGATTGGGAGAGTTTGATTGTGATAATCTTTTAATTCTTTTAAACATCTGTTCAGTTATTTCCTTAAATCGTATTGCTCTGATACGGACATGGATATTATAACGCAATACTATCGTATTTTTTGTTGTTTTTTTTTTTGTTTTTGGTATCCTGCAAAATAATTTTCGTTGGTGGTTGGTTGGCTGGCTGTTTGGACCGACGGCCATCATCGTTTTATTGTAAATTGTTCATCGTTTTCGTTCACTTTTCGTTTGCTAGCTGTGTAGCAGCTAGCTATTCATGTTCTACCCCCGGTTTCAAAATGTTTAGTTTCCTGTTTAATTTTTTTTCTGTTTTCTTTCGCATTTGAAACATTAGCACAGAAAGTGAGAGAGAGTGAGAGCGAGAGAAGAGGGTCTAATGGTTTTTATATTTTCAACGTTTTTAATATTTATCGGATTTTTGTGGTAAAATTTGTTTTTTTTTCCTGACTTTTTTGGTTTTCAATACTTAAACCCTCTTTATAAGTTTTTTTTTCCCAATTTTTTTTATTTTCACTCCGTTACGCTTAATTCTGTGAATCTTTAGCAAGCTGCTGCCCTATTACATTTTGATTTTGTATTCCATAAGCGTTTTAAGTTTAACAATCTTATAACAATTTTGTGTGAGTTTTTCTGCTTTTTTTTTACGATTTGTTGTTAAATGGAAAGCGAAATGAAAGGATAAAGAAAATAAATTAAAGGAGTTCATTGAATGAAAAGTGCTTGTGTACCTTTGCGTATAAAATTTGATTTTTTTTGGGGTTTTGAAAATTGGAAGAACGCACACAATATTGAAAAGTAAATGAAATATTTATTACAAGCACGAAATTAATGACTATTTACTTACTGTTTAAAGATTATTTCAAGCAAAATGTTGCCGAAAACCAATTTTGCGCATAATTTTTCCATCATTTCGGCTGGTATTTTACCAATGGCAACGATAGTGTCCTCGCCCAGGACTGGGATTGTGTCTGGAGCTTACATCTGTGCATGAGAGACTTCACGTATTCCTACAAAAATTGGCTAGTAAGGTCAGAACGTATTATCTTGCTGGTCAATGGACTGCTCCAAAACGTTCTTGATAATATCGGGTGCATTAACTTGCTTGAATTAAATGAAAATATGTATTTAGTAATCAATGCACGGTATCCATTAACTATAAAGTTTGGATTTTCATCGTTTTTGAAAAGTACGATTAAACGGTAACGCTGGGCTACAATCCCCAAGAAGGTGGGCATATTTCAAAGTATGTTGAACTACGTCTGAAACAGCTCAAAAGGAGCTAGACTAGCGTGCGTTGATATAACTGGGGCAATGAAACGTGATTAAAAGCTGTGCTGGAATTCCGTCCATTCCAGATAGCAGTAAAGAGCAGAGCGGGGACAGATATTTGGAAAGTTATGTATATTCAACGAAAGACAAATACAATTTAAACTTCTCTTTGGTAATTACATCAGATCTTGGTCCAAAACCGATCTCTTGAAAGGGCACTGTGTATATATACCTGCACTTGTTCACAATGGGGATCGTTTCGAACAAAGAATCATTATAACACACGAAGATAGTATCGGAGCGCCTATCAGGTGCTGGGCTAGGAATTGCTCTTGTTGACACCGAGCCGAGTCCTGGAGTTTATCTGGGCAATAGGCTTGGATATATAGATCGGTGAGAGTACATAGGTCGTATACCTCTTCACGACAATAATTTTAATACTTAAGGTACAAACCATAGGTAAAAGATACGCCATCTGTTGTCGAGGTCCCCCTCCCAATAGGATAGGCTTGGATATATGTATAGATCGGTGAGAGTACATAGGTTGTATGCTGTTAGTAGTACTGTTAAACCTGCTCACGACAATAATTTTTATACTTAAGGTACAAACCATACGTAAAAGATACGCTCGCTGTCTGTTGTCGAGCTCTCCCACTCCCCCTTTAATTTTAACTTTTCTCCTAAAATTTAACGAATTTCAAAACATTTTATTTGCTTTCTTTATTTATGCATTCGAAATTATTGTTATTTAATCTTAAATTATTATTTTACAATGTTTTCGGTACTTTATTTGCATGCCTTTAACGATTTCACTCTTTTGCTTCTCTGCTTGTGAGGTTCGGATGAATTTTTAAATTCATATACTCGCATAAGTACATAAACCGTAATAAATCGTATATTTGAACGTTGTTGTTGTTACTGTGGTTTTTTTCTCTTTGCAAAAACACAAGTTTTGACTGCTTGTGTTTGGTGTTATATGGTGGTGGTAGTGGTGGTAGTGCTAAAGCGCCCACTTTATACTTATTGCTGTCGTATTTAATTTTTGTTGTTGGGTTGGCTACTTCCCTCACAGGTAGAGCGGAGAATATCGTATTGTTATTGCTGTTGGTATTAATATTGCCATTGCCGCCACTGTTTTAAAATTTATGCAGTGTGAAGTGATGTAAATCACTTTTCTTCACTACTTTTCAACATTTTTATTATAAACGGTTTTCGTTTTATTTTTTTTATATTTTTTTTTTTCTTTTTTTTTTTAACCCAATAAATGAAGCAAATGAAATGAGCGAACATTTAACGAACAAAACACTCAACAACCAACAACGAGCATACAAACGAACCACCAACTTGTAGCCATTTGCAGTAAGTAAAGAAACAAAAAAATGACAGATAGACGACTGACTGTGTTTGGTCTGTCGGCTGTCGGTCGGGTTGATCACTTTTTCTGCAGCGTCATCTATATCGTACCCAGAGTGCTCCAGCAATTGGTTTTCGTTCTCTTCTATACAAAAAGTGTGTTTTTGTTTTCCTTTCGTACTATGATGATGACGACGATGGTGTGGTGTGTTGAGTAGGAAGGAAGGCAAGATTTGTTATTGCTATAGCAGTTGCTGTTGTTGTTGTTTTTACGTTTTGCTATGCTTTTTATCAAACACACAGAACATACAAATTTTACTGTTAATTTAAAAGTGCGCTCGCTCAATTAATTTAAATTAATTTATTCATAATTTGTTTTCCCCACCGTTTGGCGTGGCATGGCATGGCATGGCATGGCGTGTGTGCGTTTCTTGTAATTTGTTTGAATTTGTTGTTTTTTTCCTTTCTATATTCCATTTGATGTCAGTAGTAGTGGTGTGTGTGTGTATGTGCACTTCACTCGTATACAAATTTGTACGTACACGAAGTGGTGCTTTTAAAATTTATTTGAATTTGTTGTTACTGCTGCTATTTTTATTTGTTTATTTTGTGTGTTTTGCTACGGTATCGGCACGGTGGTGGTTTAAATGGGAATTTTTTTTCTTAAAAACATTTCGGGTTTGTGTATGCGTGCGTTCGTGTGTGTCGTCTTACTTTGTGTGCACAATTTGCTGTATTCAGGTTTGAATTTGTATTTATTTTTTCTTGTTGTTGTTTATTTAATTATAAAATATGGCCATTTAGTGTCACACATAATTTTAATGAATTTTTTTTTATTCCACGCTGTTGTTGTTTCTGTTGCCATTTTGGTTTATTGATTTATTAAGTAATTTTTGGTGTCTTCTAAAGTCATCACTCTGTGGCCATCGTATTTCTGTATTTTTTTTTGTTTTTTTTTTAATGTTTATCACGCTGTTGTTTATTTTTTTTTTCGGCTTATAAAGTGGAATGCTTTTAGAAAAAACAATTTGTCAACACTTCAAATGAATGTCTAGAGCTGCCAAACATTTAGAGTAGGGTATATAAAATTCGTAAAGAGAGGGGATAAAGTGTCGGCATTTTTAAATGAAAGGAAGAATACAAATTCTTTTCGAAGTTTTAACATATTTTGTTATAGTGTTAATGAGAAGGTTTATAAATACTTTTAAGAGAGTGTAAAAAGTTGTCCTAATATGACATCAGGGTTACCATGTTTATATCTTTAAAATTGTTTTTTTTTATACAGTATTTAATAGTGAAAATGATCCTTTATCCTTTCTTCATTTAATAATAAATTTTAAAATCGAATATTTTAATGAAAATAAGTTTACAGGTACATATGTACATATCATTGCAAAAATGAAAGAAAACTTGAGAAAGTACAGTGCGGGCCATATTAGAAACTATCATTTCCAAAAAACCAAACATTTTCTCCTGAAAGCTGTTAAAAGACCAAAAAGCCATTAATACGTTGGGGAGCAGAAGTGAGTACATACGAGTACAAGTGTGGCAAAATAATATTAAAGTTTAGATTTCATACTTTTTGTTTAGTTTTATTTATAATTCTATTTTTTGACATACATGACTATGTTGTATGTACTCAGTTTTGCACATTTAAAGCTACATAAAGAATTTATAAGCATAATTGATTGAAAAATCGAAACGTGTAAAGGGAACAACCAATTTGTTTACTCAACTATGTTGTACAACTAATGACAACGTGTAGGGACCGCATTGTGTCGCATACATTGTGTCTTTAATACCTTTAGTCCTTTTTATTATTACATCGTATCTCTGGTCACCCTGATTTGTGTTTCCTTTTTATTGATTTTGTTATTGCATGTACATATGTACGTATGTATTGTCGTTAAATAAAATAAGCTTCTGTAATCTCTAGAGAATTAAAATCCAATGGGGGATTATTAGGAGATTATGTTAATGACTTTAAGGTGTAATAAAACAACAATGTGATGAACTCATTTCACTATACTCTACCTACCATTCATTTTCACTCGCTCAGGTTTTAGTTACACACAAACTCACAACTGTATGTGGAGTATTATGGGACTCTGTAGCACAGTGTTGCATTTTTTTTCTACATTTCTGAAGCACAGTTAGTAAATCGATAACATTGATGTTATTGACAACATTTATCGTGAATATTTTTTTACCCCCATTAGGAGTTGATACACACAGGTTGGTTTGTTTATTTGTTTCTTTTTTTATACATTTTTATTATGTGCGATTTTTATTACATTTTATTATGATTATTGTTATATTTTTTTATATTTGTTGTTGTACAACATTTTATTTTATTTTATTATTCATTGTTGATTTATTTATTTCAATTTTTTCCATGTTTTTGTGTGTAAAAATTTATTTTTTTTTATTTTTATTTGAATTTTTTTTAATGCCATTAAGAATTGGTTACACTTGAGTACTTAAGTGTATTTTATTTTGTTTGACAAATTCATTTTTTATTTTCTATTTTATTTTTTGATTTCTTTCTTCTTCTTTTTCTGTTGTTTTGTGTTAACATAATAACAAGAACAACAATAAAAAAAGAATATAAAGCAAAAAAAGAAATGCCGCCACATACTTGAGAGTTTATTTTTCCAATATACAATATACGAGTATTTTTATTACACATTTTAATATGCATACATATAACGGTGTCTTCATACATGCATGTGAATTATACAGGGTAACAGGTTATGGTCAAAGTAGTCAGGAGGAATAAATCATGTTAATTTATGACGTATCGTAAACTGGTGGCGTATGACTTTAGCAATAGATTTTGCCAGTGTTTTAATTATTATTCTTTAGTTATTAATAATTAATCTCTCACCTAAAACTAGAGAATTTTTCTTCTTCTAAAGGGTGTTTTTTATAGAGGTATAGAACTTTAAGTTGCAATAAAACAACGATGGATTATTCGATTGGCATGAATTTTATTTATCCGAAAGATAATCTTGTGGCATTACATTTTAAATATGATTTCTGGCTTATGACCGCCACGGCTGCCGCCGATGTAGTCCAATCTGGACGTCCAATTTTCGATGACTTTTTCCCAACATTTGTGGCCGTATATCGGCAATAATACGGCGAATATTGTCTTCCAAATGGTCAAGCGTTTGGCGTTGGCTTTACCGCATAGACCAATGACTTTACATAGCCCCACAGAAAGTAGTCTAGCGGTGTTAAATCACAAGATCTTGGAGGCCAATTCACAGGTCCAAAACGTGAAATTAGGCGGTCACCAAACGTGTCTTTCAATAAATCTATTGTGGCACGAGCTGTGTGACATGTTGCGCCGTCTTGTTGAAACCACATCTCCTGGACATCATGGTTATTCAATTTAGGAATGAAAAAGTTAGTAATCATGGCTCTATACCGATCACCATTGAGTGTAACGTTCTGGCCACCATCGTTTTTGAAAAAGTACGGACCAATGATTCCAACAGCCCATAAAGCGCACCAAACAGTCAGTTTTTCTGGATGTAACGGTGTTTCCACATACACTTGAGGATTACCTTCACTCCAAATGCGACAGTTTTGTTCGTTGACGTAGCCATTCAACCAGAAGTGCGCTTCATCGCTAAACAAAATTCGCTTATGAAAATCGGGAACAACGGTAATCTCGTTTTGGGCCCATTCGACGAATCTACGCCTTACTTGATGATCGTTTGGCTTCAATTCCTGCACGAGTTGGATTTTGTAAGCACGCAAACCAAGATTCTTCCGCAAAATCTTCCATAAAGTGGATGGACACAGATCCAATTCCTTTTGCTCGATGGCGGATGGACTCATTCGGGTCTTCCTCAATGCTACGCTCTACAGCAGCAATAGCTTCTTCTGTACGCACCGTACAGCGTCTCTGGGGATGCGAGTTATCAATAAGACTAAACGTGGTGCGAAAACGTTCAATGGTTAATCGAATTAACTGCTCTGATGGACGATTTTGTCGACGATAAAATGGACGTAGTGCGTGATACGTTTTCCGCACAGAACCATTATTTTCGAAATAAAATTGCACTATTTGCAAGCGTTGTTCAGGGGTGAGTCTATTCATGATGAATTGCCAAACCAAACTGAGAATAAATCACTTGACAGCTGTTAAATCGGTCGCCATCTTGAAAAGTAATGCCAACTTAAAGTTCTATGCCTCTATAAAAAACACCCTTTAGTAGTAAAAGTCTTTTAAACATTGTGATTTTCAATGCATTAACTGACAATAGAGAGACCAGGAGAGTTATTTTTATTAAAATAAATCCTTAAATAAAAGCCAACTTCCAAGGTAAACTGAAACTTGTCGTCAATTGAAGGTTCAATCAGTCATGAACTATTTGTAGCTCTTACTAACTTATTTAGCAATCATAGGCTCTAGAATTTTGTAATGGATCCGTTAAAATTTTTCCACAAACTTCTCCTGGGCACTAGCTAACTTGGAACACTACTGTAGTTTATACAGAACAATCAAACAAGGGATCAGTTACCATGTTGATTACCATGCCTAGTATTTACGATAGCAAAATGGCAACATCTGCAGTGTCATCATACATAATTTGGTCATTACAACCGTTTAGTTGTGTACAATGGGTCAATTCGACCTCCGGGTACTGTACTTGTCTTAATTTGACAAGTACACGTCCTCTAACCTAACCTAACCGTTTAGTTAGGCTTACGTCCTAGTTCCTCACACCACTTACATTGATTATGTTAATTTTATTCATGAGCGGCGGGGGACCTGCAGTTTAAAGTCGACTCTAAACGACCGATTTTTGAGAAACTTTTCATTGCAATTTTATTTACTCTTAAGAGTTTTTTCTAGAAGATTACTGCAGGGAAGTCGCCGCAGAAATGTTATTTTATATTTCGTTTTGTTACGCGGGCCACACCTAGCAAGTCAACCCACTACCTACTAGATTACGGGGGCTTCATCCTCGCACATTATAGTTCTATAGAGTCGCACAAGTGGCACGTTTAAACTCCGTTCTAAGCAAGACATACGAGACGTCTAGTTTATGATCAACTCAGCAACTTGGTATCATGGCCCTTAACTTGAGATATATAACCAGTTTGATAGAATATTTCCTTATCATATGTACAGGCATCTGTAACGCTCTAACCGAATGGACGATGGTGTACACACATGGGCCATTATAGCCCTTTAGTCAACATTACGGCCTAGTAGCTAGCCACACCACCCATTTTGTGTGTGTTTATTTTATAATGAATGGCGGGACCAATATTTAAGGTTTTGAAACGTTTTTTTTATGGCAACTATTTGCCTTCAGAACTTTTTTCCTCCAGGAAGAACAATTTTTTATCTTCCTTTTTTCAAGATGTTAGAAATCAGGTTTCAACTCGCTGCTGTTGTTTAGTAAACCAAACACTCGACGATCATAGCGATGGCGTGATTTTACTTAAAATTATTGCCTGTAGGACTATCACTATTTTCACTTTATATTCAGGGAATAACCCTATCTACAGTAATCCCTAGATTTAGGTCGCAGTTGGTTCTAAAAAAAAGGCGACGTAAATCGAATTTCATATTGCTCATACGACAAAATATGATGTTTTTAACAAGGAACTTAAAAAAGTTCCAGTAATCCCTTGATTTACGTCGCAGTTGGTTCCAAAATAAGGCGACGTAATTCGATTGACGACGCAAATTGTAGTTAGAGGGAACAAAAAATTTGACGACGTAAATCGGAGCAACGTAAATCGAGGCGACGTAAATCGAAGGATTACTGTATGGCAAATTCTTCGGTTTAGGGAATCCAATCATTTTATCTACGCTTATAAGCACGTAAGATGTTGTGCAGGGAATGCTCCAAAAAGTGTGGTAGTCAATTATACAATACCTACTCCAAATACATTTGCGGTATTGTTTTAAAGGTATTACCGGTTTACGTCCCTGACACATAAACCACTACCAGTTCTACCGTTACAATGTATTTGATTGAAGATATTATAAAAAAGAGAGAATAGACGTGCTATATACAGTAAAATTAATATCCTCGGGTATTAGGGGGACTGTGTTTGCCAATTGTGTTCTCATAGGGTCTGCTATCGCTCACCACTAATATTCGTTATTATTGGCAAAATCTTATCGCTTAAATATTAGGAACTTCTATATTGTGTCTTACCTTATCTCAGAATATTATCATGATCACACAACTCTCTGCCTTCTACATACTACAGCCGAAAATCAATTATCCTGGCTTCTTGGATGGATTATTTAGAGGGTATTGTTGGTTCTTAAGTTTTTAAAATTTAAATCCATAATGAACCCAGGATGCATGGGTTTGTAGTGAGTTTCCATTTTTCCCTTCCATTTCTGATACGAAATCTTGTGCTTTATCTTACACTTGTACTCATACTATTTCAGGCGTCCGTATTAAATTGTTTCCACACTGTTGTGAAATACTTTTTAGGTGTTATTATGAGTTTGAACATAAACATTAAAATGTTTGGCCTTTTTTTTGTTTTTTTGAAATACTTTTATTGTATAATGTTTTGTTTAACAAGAAGAAATTGAAAAAAATGAAAAGATTACAAGAAAATATAAAAAAAGAGAACAAGAAAAAAAAAGAAAAATATTAAAATGAATAGACAAGAAGAAGAAGAAAGAAATCTTTAAATCGGATTTGTAATGTTTATGTGTATTTAAGTTCAAAAATAGGGGTATTAAGGGAAAAAATAAAAAAATAAAATGAAAAAAAAAAGAATTTCTAAATAAATATCTTCGGTTTTATTAAGCTTTCGTTTTTACAATTTCTTTTTGGCATTTGTTCTGTGCAGCAGTAATTTATTGGATTTATTTTAAGAATTTATGTTTTCATGTTACATTTTTATTCTTGTTGTTGTTGTCGTTGTTGTTGTCGTTTAAATACAATAAAATATTTCAAAAACAATACACAAAGAGTAGATTATGATTGTTATTATTGTCTAGGGGGCAGGAATGAATAAAATTTATATTTTTTAATTTTATTTTGTTTTTAATTTGCATACATACAGTGGTAGTCATATAATTAAAACATTCGTACATAGTAAATTATTCGTTTTATTTTGGAAATAGAATAGAATAGGAAAATAAAGAAGTAATCAATTGTAAAAGAGATCAAACTTATCATTCCAAAAGTCCCGTTAAAAAATTAAGAGATGATAAAAAAATAGAACAAATGAGAGATCAAAATAATGTTTTAATTATATGACCACCACTGTATGTGTGTATTGGGAATGTGAGGTGCTAAATAAGATTTGAACAAGTGGCCTATATTCCCGGTCCGTCCCAATTAACGTCCGACAGTAAGGTAAACCGTTTTGATTACTATCCAGCTCACTAGGTCCCTTCCCCCACAAGTCCGTTTTTTATCCGATTTTGATCGATTTATACAGAGCACTTTTTTTGTGCTAGCTTGACAAAAAAAATTAGCTTCGTCGTCTATATCTCCGGTCCCAAGGCAAACTGTTTTGGAATCCTTGATACCATGGCTATTCAGCGCATTGGGTCCATTTCCCTCACAAGTCCAGTTTTTTTTTTATCCGATTTAGTGCCATTTGTTGCGCATTTGAAGAAAATAATTATATTCGTCGCCTATATCTCTAGTCTTTTTTTTTTTTGGAACCCTTGATACCATTGCAATCCAGCTCACTAGGTCCCTTCCCCCACAAGCCCTTTTTTTTATCAGATTTTGACCGATTTATACAGAGCACTTTTTGTTTGTTTGTTAATTTGACAAAAAGTTTGCATCGTCGCCTATATTTCCTGTCCCAATTAAAGCTCGACCCTAAGGCAGACTGTTTTGGAATCCCGGATACCATCTATATCCAACACACTAGATTCATTTCCTCCACAAGTCTTTTTTTTTACCCAATTTAGCCCCATTTGTTGCGCAATTGAAGAAAACAATTATATTCGTCGCCTATATTTATTTATTTCTTAATTACAATACAATTACAAATATTATTTTAATTATATACGAGCGTAGTAACTTGACCATATACTTGGTGTAGTGTCACAGACCAGAGTCTCTGGTGGGAATAGAACCCACGACTCTCACGATAGTAGTCTAGCACACTACCCACTAGACTACCAGGGCACCCTCGTCGCCTATATATCTAATCCCAAGTAACGAAAAAGAAAACCTATTTCCGAATTCTTGATACCTTTGTTATTCAGCCCACCAGGTTCTAGACTAAGTCTATTCTCCCACAAGTCCAGTTTTTATCCGATTCTGACTGATTTCCATAGAACACTTTTTTGCTTATATTTTTTTTTTGCTTATTTGCAGAAGTCAGTTAGCTTCGTCGGCTATATCTTCGATCCCAAGGGTTACCCGAACGTCACGAAAACTGTTTTGGAATCCTTAAGCTATTATTCTACTATATTTAAACCGCACCTTTTTAAATTTTATCGTATTTTACATGTGTGTGAAGATAAATTCGAATTTGAAAACCCAAGACGCAATGCATAAATTTTAGCAGTGCCACATTTAGCGTTAACAGTGCAAAATTTGCTGTTAACAGAGCAAAAAATGCTCTTAACAGAGCACTGTTAACTGTTTAACAGTAACAATCTGAACAAGGTTACTTGTTTAGAAGCCAATTTAATGACATATACTAGGTCTCTGAGTACCATATCATACTCAAAGGAGTGTTCCAAGGCCGCCTAATACAATAAGCAATATAGTCATATATAAAGTGGTTGAAATTGGCTTTGCAAAAATAAATTTTTTAATTGAAAATTCTCTAGAAGATCAGTGGCCATTTGGGAACATATAAGAAATAGTACACCATACAGACTATATGCAAATGATAGTCCAGAGGGTCCTCTTTCCAACCGTGGTAGTGGGATAGCTGAAATAATTTTGTGAGTCGAGATTTTGAATTTAAAAAAAATGGATTTTTGGCCAAAAATATATCAGAATTCTCTAGAAGATCAGTGGCCATTTGGGAACATATAAGAAATAGTACACCATACAGGCTATATGCAAATGATAGTCCAGAGGGTCCTCTTTCCAATCGTGGTAGTGGGATAGCTGAAATAATCTTGTGAGTCGAGATTTTGAATTTTACTCAAAGACCTAGTATATGCCCTAAAATTAGCTTCTTTAACAACTGACCTTGTTCAGATGGATACTGTTAAACAGTTAACAGTGCTCTGTTAAGAGCAATTTTTGCTCTGTTAACAGCAAATTTTGAACTGTTAACGCTAAATGTGGCGCTGCTAAAATTTATGGATTGCGTCTTGGGTTTTCAAATTTGAATTTATCTTCACACACATGTATTTTACTCCTTGATTTTTTTTTTTTTTTTTTTTTTTTTGGAAAATTTAAAGGTTTATCTTCGTCTTCCTTTCACTTTTTCATCAATTTATCTCTATTTTCGTAATTATTTTAAATTTTCTTTATTCATACATACATACATAAATAATTGGTCATTAGAGCCCTTCAGTCAGGATTACGACCTTGTTTCTCACACCACTTATGTTGTGTGTGTTAATTTTATACACGAGTGGCGGGACCTACAGTTTAAAGTCGACTCCGAACGACAGATTTTTTTTGAGAAACTTTTCATGGCAATTTTATTTACTCTCAGAATTTTTGCCAGAAATCTGCTGAGAGGAAGTCGCCGAAGAAATACTTTTTGTATTTTGTCTTTGATGTCTGGCCTGGGGCTCGAACCCTGACTTTTCGTCTAATAAGCCAACACACTACCTACTAGACCACGGCGACTACCTTTTCTTTATTTTATTCATTTTCATTTATTATTTTCCTTATTCACTTTTCCAAATTTTCAGCTATGTTAACTTAACAGTCTCTATTAACATAACATTCATTGTAAAAAAAGAACATAACTTTCGTAGCTAACTTCACACACATTAAATATTTCATAAAATTTCTTTTGAACATCAAATTCAACAAATATGTAGGTCCCCGAAACAAGAGCCCATAGAATTCTATGATTACTTCAAGTACTACTGCAATTAAGGTTATTCATTCCCTTACTACGATTTTAACATTGTCTGTAAAAAGTCTCTGGTTCAATACGTATGTATTTTTTTTTTTACATTAAATTAGGTACGTAAGTAATAATAATTTTTATACATATGCATGCATTACAATAATAATAACAATTATTATAATAATCATGATGATGATGATGACGATGATGATAATTTTAATGCCTTAAAATTCCTTAAGGCTTTTAGTATTTACTTAACGTGCTTAAGCTACACACACAATAGCTATGAATGGCTGTTCGCTGGTTGGTTGGTTGGTTAGTTGGATGGTATGATTTTTGTACAAATAAATTATTTGCAGATGTCACATTCAAGTACAACTTCTTAAATATTGTGTCTGTGTGTGTGTGTGTGTGTGCGTGTTTACAACATAATAATTTTTGACATTTTGTCGTCTTCTATAACAAAATGTTAATAATAATACCACACACACACACACACATGCTGTCACTCACTTGCTCATTCATTCACTATTGTTATTAAGAAGTCAATTTGTTTTACAATGACCATATAATACGAGTACGAGGGTCTTTTATTGTTATACACACACACGTTATAGGGTAATTGACTTTTTAAGTGTGTTTGTCCATTGAGGGGACTAACAAATAAATGCCAACAAAGCAAATGAAACAAGATCGTGTGCTTAATTTTGTGTAGCGAACCCAAAAATTCAAAGTAAAAATTAAAACTTCAACTGCTTCATATAAAACAGATGGTGCCCTTTAACATCACGTTTCGTTATTTTCTTCAACGTTTTCATCAGTTCTTAATGTGTTGTGGCGCTAAGAGCAAGATTTGCCTTTGTCATCTCTTGTTCAGCTTACTGATTCGAGTTTGTATTATACTCTTCTAATTCTTAAATTTCAAATATATTAGACATTTTGTGTGAAATTCTTTGCTTCTTAATTTTTTCCGACAGTTTAACTTCCTTAACGATTTTAAACATGATTGCAAGAAATGAAGCTAATTAGGGGGAAAACATACATACATAGATCAACTATATACCAACCTAAGGCAAAACTCCAAAACATAGGATTTTGAATAAAAAACCGTTTTATTTCAGTATTGTCTGCTTTGGGTTCTAATACGGTGTTCAGATATGTACCTTTATTGCGTAAATCGCAATAAACGCCATTATTGAGCTCAATATTTCATATAAAGTTTCAATTAAAATTATTGCGCAATAAATATGAATTTTTTTTTTTTAAGTATTAAAAATACTTTAAATTTCCAAATTAAACAAAATTATTACAAATCACTAAATAATACAAAATTAATACATTTTCGTTTAAAAATATTTTCATTTAATTCATTTTTAATATTTGTTGGTAATAAATTGTATAGCTGTAGTCCTTTATAAAACAACGTTTTCTGCATCTGGGTTGACTTCACTCTTTGAATTCGAAAGTCGTCCGCATTCCTCAGCATATAAGGTTGGCTTTCTCCAACATATTTAATCTGCTCGCATAGGTATTTAGGCGCGTCACCATTCTTCATTTTCTTAACAAACATTAAGGTGTTAAACTGTAATCTTTGTTTTATATTCATCCATTTCAGATCGTGGAGCATTGTATTTATATGTGTATACCGATCGCATTTTAATATTACCCTCATAGCTCTATTTTGAAGTTTCTGCATTCTTGTAAGTTGAATTGCGGTACTGCATGTATACAATATAGTGGAACCGTATTCAAAGTGCGGTTTAATTATGGTGTTATAAATAGTTACTGCTGTAGATTTTGAAATTCTCTTCCTAATTCTCTTCAGGAAGCCAATTTTCTTACCAATTTTCTTACATGTATAATCGATGTGTTCGTTTAAGTTTAGTTTTCTTTCAATTATAAAACCTAGGTATTTTATATGCTCAACCTTTTCTATTACAGAATCATTTATTTTAAATACTTCGTCAGAGTTCATGTTTATTTCCATTATTTTTGTCTTGTTTTCATTCAATTTCAATTTATTCATTTTAAGCCATTCATTTATTTTCTTAACATCGTATTTCATGTTATCCTGGCATTCCCTATCGCTATTTGTCACCGTATATATAAGAGTGTCATCAGCGTACAAAACAATTTTGCATCTTTCCAATACTTTTGGCATATCATTTATATATAATATAAACAATAAAGCACCTAATATTGAACCTTGCGGTACTCCGAAATTATTAATCGCTTCCTCAGACACAGTATTATTCAATTTTGTTGTTTGCGTTCGGTTTTCAAGGCATGACTTGAACCATTCTAATTCAATTTCCCTTATTCCATACATATAAAGTTTCTTTAGCATGATAATATTGAGTAAAATTTAAAATGCAGCACTGTCATAAGTATGTTCAGTGCGCATATTATAAAACACTTTCTGTTGATATTTGACAACTGAAATGTCAACAACGACACACAAAAAAACAATGTTGTTGAAACAACCAGCTGTTTTGTTTACCAGCTGTCAAATGAATATTGAATAAGCAGCTGAACTGCATATATTATTATGTCTGAACACTTAAAATATTGTACTCAATAAACCGAATATTGACTCAATAAAAATGAATATCTGGACATAGTATAAATTTGAAGCCCCAAGGTTTCTCCAAGATTTCTATGACTTCCAAACAATACGATTTGCTTGTAGTTAAAGCCATTTACTTAGGCTTGAAAACAAGAAATGATCACTTAAGGCTAAAACCTGAGGATAAAGAGGATGATGGAGCCGTACGTAGCTTTATACAAGAATTTTTTCCTTGAAATGCTCTTCTGCAATGACCTGATTCAAAAGAACTTTTTTAAATCTCGTCAAATAGATAAGTCATTGTGGATTATATTGCTTGTATTCCACATAACAGTCTCCATGACTTTATTGCAAGGCAAATCCACTTTGGCTTTATTTGGCGGCTATACGCCCAGACTAATCCACTATTTTTACTGCTGTTTGGTCTCTGGTGTATTGTGGTGGATTATCGTTTATAATGCCAAATACTTTTGCGAATTATTCACACGATTATTGCCGACCATAAGCAAATGCGACATCCATCTTGAGGAAAGCTCTCTCTCAAACCCTTGTTGTTATTCAAAATTAAAATTACTGAGCCATATGACAGGTCTATAGTTTCCCTAAAGTCTCGGTCAGCAGTATTTTGTGATTTTTTTTTTTAATTATTTCAGTCCTTCACCTTCGTCGCAGGATTCCCATAGTATTTATCAAGCTTAACCTTGATTTGAATACAGCTTTCCGTTTGTAGAAAATAAATGACTGAAGGGTTGTAATGACCAATTATGTATGTAGGCAAGTGTTTATGACTGTAATAAATAATTGTTAATGGCCAACCGAAACTTATCAACTGTCAAATATCTGTTGATGGAACAAGTCTTGCCCTTGTGATTTTGTTGTACATCCCATCAAATTTTTTGTCGTCACTTCTTCAAAATTGTTATTGTACGTTAGTAGCTTTCTTACAAGTCATTACTACTTCAACTTCATTTTGCTTTGTATTACGAATTTAATAGAAACTTGTCAAGCCCAAGCCTATTGTCAATTGGTTTGAATTATAAACAACAACTGTTCAGAGTATACAAGCCCGCGAAAAATAGCATTTTACTTTTCAAGTTTTTATTGATTTTTGCAGGCTACAACCCACTTTTTTCGTTTGTTGAAAGATAACTTAAACCATAAGCAATGGAAAGCTAATCACTCTGACTGAGTTATTAGGCTGTTTATGTTATTATTTTAAGGAAGTGTAAATAAATATCCTCCTCCGATTAAATTTGTCAATAAAAAAAACGCATTTCTCTTCTTCTAATTAATTTAATAAAATAATAATTGTTTTTTAATATCCTGTATATAAAAATATGTACGTATTAAGACCCCTGTTTATACCATCCATATATGCATACATATCCCTTCTTAACACATTCATGTGTATGTATTCCCCTGACTTCTATTGTATAAAATATACTCTACATAGTAGGTGTGTGTACGTGTGTGTGTGTGAATCCTTTCCTTCATCGACTATTGTATTAATTATTCAATATTGATTTATACGATTTAACAAATCACTACCCGTATTATCTTTTGTAATACAATAACAATAGCAGCAGTAGCAACAACAACAACAATAACAGTAATAACATTAATAAGCATTGGGACTATTTGTTGTTATTTACAATCTCTACATATATGATACACGAGTATGTATGAGCATTTCGTTTTATTTTTTCACCCCATTTGTTAACCCTATTTGTAAACCCCTTTCATTTGTGTCACCCCTTTTATGTATTGTTTCGATTATTTGTGCGTACTAGTGTGGGTGTGTACGCCTTAAAGTGTGGGTATTATTGTCAGTTCCACCTATAGGCCATGGTGTGTTGTGTTTTTCTTTTCCACTTAATATTTAATCATGTTTACTTGTCAATTGCAGCTATACTCGTATAAATTCCTATTAACAGTTGTTAGCAACTAAATAGAAGTGAAATCAATTAAATTGAATGTAAATGAGTGGAATAAATCGAATTTATTTCCACATTTGGCACATGACTTGGTATTAATTGTGCGGAATTAAGATCTATTGAAATAGAAGAACCCCAAGTGTACTACGGCCAAAGATCTGCACATCTAGTGTAGGAGTTATGTACATAATAATAACCTCTATTCGATCTGTTCAAAAATAAAGTAAGACGTGTTGAACAAATCCTGATTAGAAGTTAAAAAATTGAAAGAAATGAGAAAAAAAGAAATTGTCAAATTACCACTAAAGAACTTCCTTTTGAAATCATCAGTTAGGTTAGGTTAGGTTGAGGTTCTTGCTTCGGCAGAACATATACTAAAATTGGAACGATACAGAGAAGAATAGCATGGGCCCTGCGCAAGGATGACACGCAAAATCGTGAAGCTGTCCACATTTTTTTTGAAGTCGCCGTAGTCTAGTAGGTAGTGTGTTGGCTTATTAGACGCAAAAGCCTGCGTTCGTGCCCCAGGCCAGGCAAAATGCAAAAAGTATTTTTTCGGCGACTTCCTCTCAGTAGATTTCTGGCAAAAACTCTGAGAGTAAATAAAATTGCCATGAAAAGTTTCTCAAAAATCTATCGTTCGGTGTCGACTTTAAACTGTAGGTCCCAACACTCATGTATAAAATTAACACACACAACATAAGTGGTGTGAGAAACTAGGACGTTGTACAATGGGTCAATTCGACCTCCGGGTACTGTACTTGTCCTAATTGACAAGTACACGTCCTCTAACCTAACCTAACCTAGGTTGAGGTGGAAGCTTGTCATTGCCACAAGTACACAAGTACCCAGAGCTCAAAATGGCAAATTGTAAATTCATCCTAGAAAATACATAGAGAGGATAGTGAAGGAGATAGGAAAAAAGATGGAACACAAACACGCTAGATAGCGCCTTGATGCCCTAGCACTTCTCAACTTATTTATGAATCTACGGTGAGCCCTTATGTCGGCTTTCTATAGAGAGTACAAACCTTCGAATAAGCTCCTGCCCAGGCTGAACAGTCGCAGAGAAGGTATTTGATAATTTTCAACTCCTCCTCATCGCAACATACCCTGCAATAGTCCGGCCACGATCTGTTCCAGATTCTTCTTAGCGATCTAATTTCACAATACCCTGTAATGAAATGAATAACAAATATCATGACATGAATAACAAATAGTATGTTCAGATATGCATTTTTATTGAGTCATTATCCCGTTTATTGAGTACAATATTTTAAGTGTTCAGACATAATAATATATGCAGTTCAGCTGGTTATTCAATATTCATTTGACAGCTGGTAAACAAAACAGCTGGTTGTTTCAACAACATTGTTCTGTTTTTTTGTCGTTGTTGACATTTGAGTTGTCAAATATCAACAGAAAGTGTTCGGATAATTGTAATATACACACTGTACATACTTATGACAGTGCTGCATTTTAAGTTTTACTCAATATTATAACAATTTGCGTATTTATTGCACAATAATTAATTGAAACTATATGAAATATTGAGCTCAATAATGGCGTTTATTGCGTTTTACGCAATAAAGGTGCATATCTGAACACATAAGCCGAGCAAGAAACTTGTTCTCCCACTACCCATAACCTCTAGACACATAACATCTTGATTCATACCCCCAACGCCTCTGCTCTTCTTCCCTGATCCATGCAGTGATGAGACCGTAGAAGTGGCAGATATCCTACGATCCTTGGCGAGAAAATCTGCATAATTCTTTCGAGACATTGATGAGTAACCACTTGCACATACTGCATGTCACGAGCGGCAAGTTCACACTGGTATTTCAATTGAATATTACATTTAGTCTCCTGCGAAAGTGATGTAGAGTTCCATGGAATCGTAATCGGCCTAATATTTGACTTGTGTTTTGAATATAACGGGTGATTTTTTAGCTATTATCTTTTTTTCAACACTGGTTTAAACAGCTCACGCACGTTTCGTGTTCTGTTTCACTGTCAAACATCTTCAGTTTGGTCTATAATTTAACCATGAATCGTCTTGCAAACGAACAACGCTTGCAAAATCATTGACTTTTAGTATCAAAATGCGTGCTCTGTTAAGTTAAGTTCATCGCGCGCTTCTTCCATTTTATGGTCAGTTTAATCGACCCACTGAAGCGGCTATTCGGGCTATTGTGACTAAATTTCGCCCCAAATTTACATTGTTGGACATTAAACCACCAACACGCTTACGTAGAGTGCGAACTGAAGAAAATATCGCAGCTGTATCGGCCGTCAATTATGTCAATTATCGATTCGTCGCCGTTCGCAGCAATTGGGCCTCTCAACAACGTCTAGATCGTGCGATTTAACGCCTTTAGACTATTTTTTGTGGGGCTATGTTAAAGCTCATGTCTATACAGACAAGCCCGCTTCAATTGACGCATTGGAAGACAACATTGAAGCATTTATTCATTAAATACCGGCCGAAATGTTGGAAAGATTATGCCAAAATTGGACTAAGCGGATGGACCATTTGAGGCGAAGTCGCGGTCAAGATTTGCATGAAATAATCTTCAAACATTAAATTATATGGACCGTACTATCGATTCAAATAAAGATTTCATGCATTTTTCTGAATTTTAAGTGTTTTTTTTTGAATTTTTTTCCTATAGCTCTTAAAAAATCACCCTTTACTAATCGATGTTTTGATCAGATCCACCAGTTTACGATATTCTATTTTTTAGATGGTAAAACTGGCCAACATTGTCTATTCGCCTATGGTGAAAACTTTGATGGCAGTGTGAGAAATTCAGTTAAAGTTGTAATAGCTTTGATTAAAATGATCTTTCTGTATCTTAAGTTTGAAATTTAACCAAAAACTTATCTCGGGTCCCTATTCATTGCAGTGTAGATGTTTTTGCAAAGTCTTCTCCGTTTTACTTGACTCTGCGCCAATTGTTTTCACTGTTTTAAGTTCAATTCTTCTTTCTTTAAAAATTTTGTAGAAAACGTCTTGCCAGGTTGCCTGCCCCCTTATCACTTAAGGCAATTCAAATTCATCTTCGTCATTAATTTGTCATTGTTTTGGATTTCTTAATATTTGCCAAAAGTACAAAACTTTATCTGTCCCGTAACTTGATGGAAAATATTCTGTTGTGTGCTGCTTAAAATCAGAATTTCAATCTAAAAATTATTTGCCAATTGGTCTCTAATTAGCTAACAATAACTGTGTTTGAGCACACAGTATAAAGGCTTGTAAACATAGGCCGATAATTCCACCACCTCAAATTACAAACCATTGCCTGTATGGATGTCTGAACGTATGACCGACGACTGATTGAGGGAATGAGGCAACCAACCACTTAATAAAATGTAATTGTGCATGTACAAACTAAACTATTGAACTTTTCAAAGAGACAGAGAGAGAGAGAGACAGAGAAAAAAAAACAAAAAAGAAAACGATACCACAAAGCAAGGGTGTCAGCTACAGTTGAAACGAATCTATTTTTTTTCTACCCTTCACTGCTAGCTACTCTTTATTGTATTTCTTAAAATGAAAAATTTATTGCTTCCGAAAGCCCCCAGCCATTTAAATTGAAATGTAATATCGATGGCTTACAAATACAAAGAATTTAAAATTGTTTTTTCACTAGAAAATTAAAATAATTTACTTAAATTGATTGCAATTTAGGCAAAAAAAAACAAAAACCTGTATAAAATATATGAAAAATATTTAAATTTTTATACAAAAACTTAACAAAAAATTACTCATTTTTTTACTTTCTTTAAATTTCTTATCATTCCAGATTATTTTAAATTAAAAACAAACCCCCCAAAAAAAATTGTTGCATGATTTGTCCATTAATTTCATTACAACGGTGGCTATAAAAAGCTTAACACTGGACCGTAAAAGTGTTGTGGAAGGGTAATGGCGGCCTCCACTCAAGGAGAAATTCGAGTGGGTCCCGGCCACCAGGTAAACGATGTCTATGTACGTACATAACTCACAAATTTCACGGTAACAAATGCTACTTGTGTGTCTAATTTTTCCGTTTATCCCCAAAAAAGAATTTTTTAAAATTTTAAATTCAAAATTACTTACCTCCCCTACCTATCTACCTACCTATCTACCCCTACCTTTCTTCACTAATAACTTTTTACTAATAAAGTAATTAATCCTATGCTACTATTTCATTATCACGCTTAATTAAATGTTTTCTTTTTATTTTTTTATTGTTTATGTTTGAAATTAATCTTTTTCTTAGAAAAAAACAAAAAAAAATATGAATTAAATGTGAGTTAGAAGATGGCATTTTAATAAGTAGTTTAGTTCTCAATATGTTGAGTTTTAACTCGAAATAATAATATGCTCAGATTCATGGATTTAAATAACCTTGTAAAACCTCAGTTCTTCAGGACGGGAAAGAAAAGAAATGAAAAAAATTCTTTTGGCGGCCACCTTCCCCAGTCATCTGGAAAAATCTGTAACAGTAAACTAATTCCTATCCTGGGTCAATGAGGAGATCTGCTCCACCGCTAGACTCACTTGGCCCTTGATGGGTAGAAAGCGTACCAACCAATTACTTGGTCTTGGTCGTGACGTCATCTCCACCACAGTGGCCATGCGTACAGGTCATTGCATTATGGGTAGACACGCGGAGAGAATGAGGCTCCCATTTAACGACTTCTGTCGTGGATGCAGATCCGCTGAGGAAGAGGAGACCAAAAAGAAACAAGTAAGTTCATAGTTCTGCTCAATGGATCCTCGTCAACGGTGCTCCTTTCACTCGCGTCTCGGTCTTTTCTGATAGTCAGGCCGCGATAAGATCTCTATCGGATTTCGTGAATAATTCTACGATCGTTAGAGAATGTCGCCGCTGTCTCGACCTTCTTCCTGAGCGATTCCCCGGGAACAGTAACATTCCGGGAAACTGTAGGGCCGACGAGCTCGCCAGAGCTGGTGCGCTCCTTCCAGAATCCTCTTCAATTGAATTGGGTATGCCACTTGCCTCGGTCAAGTTGGAAATTGCTTGGAAGTTCTCTCGGGACGCCAACCTATCCTGGGTCAATGAGGAGTCCTGCTCCACCGCTAGACGTACCAAACAATTACTTGGTCTTGGTCGTGACGTCATCTCAACCACAGTGGCCGTGCTTACAGGTCATTGCGTTATGGGTAGACACGCGGAGAGAATGAGGCTCTCATGCAGATCCGCTGAGGAAGAGGAGACTGTTATCCACTTTCTTTGCCAGTGCCCGTCTCTTGCTAGGTGTAGATATAGGTTTTTTGGCTCCCCATTTTTTTTCAGCTTAACCGAGCTATCATCTATTGGTGTCAAGGATATAGCTTCGTTCATCAAACTTTCTGGTTGGTTTTCCAGTGTAGGGTAGTCGTGCTTTTGATGTGCAGCCTTTGCGCTGACCAACTTCTTCCTCTTTCCTGATTTTGGTGGAACTTGGTCAGGAGAGGGACTATGTTCTCCCGTGGCATCACAACGGGCCACTATAAGTGCTCAAGTGAGCTTTGTGATATCAGAGCTACCTCTCCGGCCTAAACCTATACCTAAAACTAATTCCCATAAAAGCTTGCCAAATCTCGACATAAAGCTGTGGACCTCACTCGTCATACATTAAATTTAACAGAAATAATATGGGTGGTGTGAGCAGCCAAGTCGACAGCCTGACTATAAGTTTGTTATTCCGTCTTAAAACTAGATTTTTTTATGAGAATATATCTTCGTTGAAATCAAATCTATTTCCGATGAGGTGTTTCTTCAGTTTTTGAAATAAGAAATAACCATTCGAAGCTAAATTCTTACAATATCATGTGTGAGAGAGCAATTTGTAATTCATGGAGTTTCCATTTTTTCCTCAATTACTCGCTACCCTGGTATCTTACTTATTTGCTTACTTCGTTGATCATTACAACACTTCAGTGAGGCTTACGACCTAGCTTCTCACACTAATCTCTGTTGAATGGCGGCGCTTGCAGCATAAAACCTACTTCGAGCGACAGATTTTTGAGAAGCTTTTCATGACAATTTTATTTACTCTTAAAATTTTTTGCTAGAAGATTACCGTGGGAAAGTCGTCGCAGAAATGTTATTTTATATTTCGTTTTGTTACGCGGGCCACGCCTAGTAAGTCAACCCACTACCTACTAGATTACGGGGACTTCATCCTCGCACATGATAGTTCTTTGGAGTTGCACAAGTGGCACCTTTAAACTCCGTTCTAAGCAAGACATAGGAGACTTTAAGTTTATTGTCGACTCAGCAACTTGGTATCCTCGCTTTTAACTTGAGATATTTTTTATTATTTCATAGCAATTTTATTTAGTCCCAGAGGTTTTGCCAGAAATCTGCTGCGAGGAAGTCGCCGACGAAATATTTTTTTTTTCATATTTCGTTTTGTTCGAGATATCTGACCTGGGTTTCGAACCGAGGCCAACACACTGCCTACTAATCTGCTAATCAATAGCTGTCGAACACAAACTGCATTTTGACAGAAGTCAACTGACAGTTGTGGATAGAAGCAGTAATGCCCTGTCAGTGCAAAAACGGGAAATTCCAAAACTCATGAACTTATTGTCCACAATTTTGCAAAATGTTAATACAAACTTCAGTTCAAAAATGAATGAAGAAGATTCAAGGCTCACCAGCATTTTGTTTAAACCAAAAGAACACTCCACTATTGTTACTCGTCTTGAAGTCTGCTTAGTCTAGTAGGTAGTGTGTTGGCTTATTCGACGTAAAGCCAGGGTTCGAGCCTCAGGCCATTCATCAAAACAAAATACAAAAAAAGTATTTCTTCGGCGACTTCCTCTCAGCAGATTTCTGGCAAAAATTCTGAGCGTAAATAAAATTGCCATGAAAAAGTTTCTCAAAAATCTGTCGTTCGGAGTCGACTTTAAACTGTAGGTCCCACCACTCATGTATAAAATTAACACACACAACATAAGTGGTGTGAAAAGCTAGGACGTTGTACAATGGATCAATTCGACCTCTGGGTACTGTACTTGTCTTAATTGACAAGTACACGTCCTCTAACCTAACATAACCTATTATTACTCGTCTAAATTTTGTTTGTCTACAAAGTGGACAGCTTTTAATACAACCCAGCTAGCATTTGGAAGATTGTTTTTTGAAAAATCACCTTGCTGAGTATGTATGAAGTCCCAAGCTCTTATTAGCCTGGGGGCTAGGCTAAAGTCGAATTTTAACATTCTTTCCGTTGTATGCTTTTAAAGATGGCCAATGCATTTTCATATTTTGCTACCTTCATTAGTCGTTGGGGTCGGCTAAAAACACATTTTGAAACACGACTAATAAATGACGCCAATTTATTATCATAAATGACGAAAAAAGGAGTCCAGATTAATACAAACATGACTGATAAATGACAATAAAAGGACTCCTAAACATACTGATAAATTACTCATAAAAGACTCGCTTGCGATTAAACAATGACTGAAAGACGACTCGAAAAAGAAGCATAAACGAAGTTAAATACAACTAATAAATGATCAGAAAGCGATTCAAAAATGATCATAAAACAATTCGAAAACGCATCGAAAATTACTCGAAATTAATATAGAAAATGACTCATAAATGATTTTTTGAGAAGAGTCGCCCGTAGTAACACTTTTCTCCCGACAAATGAGTCTTTTACGATCAGAAAATGAGCGCATATTCTTACTTTTCAATCGTGCAGATGAGTCAAAAAAGACTCGAATTTGATTAAAATTTTCAAAAAATGCTGGCTGGGAATTTTGTACACTTTTTAGTATAAATTTCCTTAACAATGTGAAGTACTCGAATCTTTTCCAATGTTTTCCTTTTACACTACTTTCTTAAATATTTGTATATCAGTGGTTAAAGTGCTAGAATGTTTAAATTTCATTTATTCCACTTATGTTCGCCTTAACAAGTGTTTTAGATCCGACGATTTTAGATAGACGATTTTGCCCATAGTTTTTTGGCAGCAGAAAATCATCGTCCTTTAGGTCTCCAAAAAACAAACAAATTATGGTATGCGAGCATAATTGAAACAGAGAGAACTAATGCTAGGATTGTCACACCCATTTTCTTTTTACATTTATAAACGAAACCCTCGTACACATTATATGAAGATCTTATCTTCATTATTTTAAAATTGCTTTCAAGTGTATTATTATCTCTCAGAAAGAAAGAAAAAAGAAATAAAATTTAATGTCGTTTATAAAATGTAAACACAATAAAACACAATGACTTCTCTCCCTGCCTTCCTATCTTGCCAACAGCTAGTGTTCTTCGATACAATATACGTAACGAAATACAATAATTTAGTAGTAGCGCCCATCATAACGAAGATATTTCTTTTTATTTTTGTTGTTGTTGTATCGTATTATTGTATTGTATTGTATTGCTCTGTGTTGTATTGTATTGTATTTAATTAATTGTACTAATTGTTTAAATGTTTACTAGATTTATAATTGTTTTACTACAACTATATTTATTTACTGTGTATAGTACCTACTTACCTACTGTCTTTTAAATGCCATCTACCAGGTGGTTCAAAACTAATGTTATAATGTGAATAAGTCTTAATTTTTTCCATCACCTTTCAAACATATTTGTTGTAGAAAGAACAAACTGTCTTTCTTCCTTTTTTTGTAATCAAACGACTAACTTGAAACCAGTCAGTAATCCTGTAACTGCAACTAAATGCTGACTTCAATGTATTCCCGTCAACGCACCCTTAGTGCTAGACAGTTGTATAGAAAATTGTATAGAGTTTCCATACATAAATACATAATTGGTCATTACAACCCTTCAGTCAGGATTACGACCTAGTTTCTCACACCACTTATGTTGTGTGTGTTAATTTTATACATGAGTGGCGGGACCTACAGTTTAAAGTCGACTCCGAACGACAAATTTTTGAGAAATTTTTCATGGCAATTTTTATTTACTTCAGAGTTTTTGCCAGAAATCTGCTGAGAGGAAGTCGCCCATTAATTTTTTTTTCGTATTGCGTTTCGTTGAAGATATCTGATCTGAGGTTTGAACCAGAGGTCAGCAATGAGTATTCAAAACGATGAGTAGATTCGAATCATACTCATAATTTCTGATACTTATACGCATTCATACTTATTTTAATGTCATACTCATACTACTTATATTCAAAGTTTGAAATTCTCATGGTACCCATACTTAACAATACGCATGATTTTATTGATTTCGACTCTCTATGACTCATCGTATACACGAATCACAAAATAAGTATAATTCGCGTACGAACACTACAATACTAACAAGAAGGTTGTGTGTTTGCTCTCCTTGCTGTCCTTGTCTTTTTTGTTTATGTGTCTTTCTTCTTTGTTTGTAAATGCAACAACAACTAAGACTGTAAATTTTAATGAATGATTCGAATCACTCGAATCATTTATAAGTATTAGAAGTACTTTTCTAAATTTATGAATCTGAATGAGTAGGCGTATGAATCAAACATATTTCGAATGTTATGAGTTTGATGTCAACGTTGTACTCATACTCATTGCAACGTGTACTTATAAATCAATGTTGTACTGGGTACGAATGAATCAGAGTAGTTGGATTTCAATACTGTTGACTCACTCATACTCAAAATTTCATGAGTACTTATGAGTAGCAAAAACGCTATTCATTGCTGATCTCTGGTTTGAACCAACACACTCCTTACCAACACACTCCTTACTAAACTACACTCCGATAAACTCAGGTTATTCCTGGATAGTCTGATGATTCAAATTTACTTTTATTATAATTCCCTAATAAAGGCTATGATTGCCAAGAGGTTAGAACCCGTTTGACTTGAGTTCGGTATGAAGCCACATCAATAACACTCCTTGTCACAAAACGAACACAAAGGTGCATGTTTTCCATCTTCAAATACAATTTTGGTGAAATGAGGCCCCATTTCTAATATACAACAACAACAATTCTTCTCATAATATAACCTTACTTTTGAGCCACCTTATGTGCATGTCTATGTGGATAAATATTTATTGTTTTAAATAAAACAACAAATCAATAAATATGCAATTAACCTCAAACCTCTGCTATTTTTTTACATTGAAAATTTCCTAACCTAACTCTTTATTCCTCATTCCTCTTTTTCATTCCTTTCTTTATACTCTATGAGTACATGCATACATATTATGTGCGGCTGTGTGTGTGTGGTTGAGGATATAAAGTTATTATTCGTAATATGAATCTAAATATCTTTATAAACATACAGATATACACATACATACATACATATATGTATGTATATAAATATATTTCATAGAGTATATCTAATAAATACAATAATTGGCCGTTTTATTATTATTATTTTTTTTCTCTTTATTTAGAAACAATTGGCTTAATAAATAATAATTATCGTAATGTAATATGGAATACAATGTTAACAATTTATTAGAGTTTGAAAATGTTATAACGACACCCACTTACTCACTCACTCACTGACTGTGGTCTCAAGTTTACGTCATTGTAAAGGTCTTTTTACCCTCTGGCTCTATGCATACATACATATGTACATACTATTTGTACAAAAAGGAAATATGGAAACCGAGAAAAGAGAGAAAAGTTCCAGTACAATATTAAATTTAATCGTATTGACTTGAGCTTTTAGAAATTTCAATAAAGACGGTGGCGGCGGCGGCGGCGGGCAGGCCAAAGTTTAATGTCGTCTGTTAGCCTGTATGTCAACACTTTATAAAATTATTGACACACTCCCCCCATTACTACCGCAATCATTACCGCCATGCATATAAATTGTGTGGCCAATTTAATGGCAATAAATCTCTTTTAAATAAGAAAATCAATTACAAATATGAAGTATTTAAAATTCATGATATCGGAATGGATATTCAATGGTTCTTTCAGCAGGTTTACGAAGACCGGTAGTAGTCTATGTGATTATGACCCATTAATCTTCTGTTCAATGTAATGTAACAGCTCTTATCATGAAGGAGGAGCATTTAGAATAAAATAATTTCCTTTTATTGATATTACCACAGGCGGCTATATGGTTACCAAAGCTGTAAGAATTCTTATTCCATGTAAGGCCTTTTTAAACGGTTGTCGAGACTAGGTTTTTTCATAAGGATCACAGACTGGAGCTTAAATTTAGACTGGGTGCAGCATTTTTCAAGTAGAATTATTTGCAATGTTTAAGACTCTTAAGACCGTGGCTGATCCCGCTTCTTCTTATAAGGTTTATTACCTAATTACATTGTTTAAAGTCAAGCAATAGTGTTGGTTTGTCGCAAAAGTCTCCATAGGAGCATTTAGACTGGATCCGGTTTGTCTCTGTTGCGTTCCGGTGCATAGTGATATTATTTGGAACGAGAAAGCTGACGTATTTTCTAGATTAGATTCTCACTTAAGTGATGAAAAGATTGTTGAATTACTTACTTACTTACTTAATTGGCCATAACAACCCGATTAACGGATTTCGGCCTGCCGCAACACATCCTTCCAGGCGCTTCTGCTTCTTGCGAGCCTACGCCAATTGGTCACACCTCATCGATGTCAGGGCTTCCTCGATATGGTCCTTCCAACGCAAACAAGGTCGTCCTCATCGCCGACTTCCGTAGATCCCCGCATCAAATACCCGTTTCGCCGGAGCATCCTCCTCCATTCGAACGACATGACCGAGCCGCTGGATATTAATACGCTGCATAACGTCCATGTCGTTGAGGAGCTCATACAGCTCACTGTTGGATCGGATGCTGAAATCATCGCCAACTCGTGCTGGACCGAAGATCTTACGCGGTACTTTTCTCTCGAACACTCTCAAGGCTGTTGCATCAGTAATTAATAGGCTCCATGCCTCTGCACCATAAAGAAGCACGGGTAGGATGAGCGTCTTGTAGAGTATTAGTTTTGTCGTATGAGAGAGGTCTCTCCTACTCGATTGCCTATTGAGACCATAGTAGCACCTGTTGGCAAGAGTGATCCAGCGCTTGATTTCCAGACTGACATCATTTTTGGTGGTAACGGCGGAGCCAAGATAAATAAATTCCTTGACTGTATCAAAAGTATAGTTATCGGCCGTAATCTGAGAATTAATTGTTGAATGCAATCCTAAAATCTGCTTTCATAATAGACTTCATCGGAACATGGTTCCAGCAAAAAAGGACAGACGGATAGATCTCAACCGGACACGAAAAGAGTTGGAAACGATAGATCACCTCTTTCCAAAAGAGAATTTCTTTTGGGTATTTAAACTCTCTGTGAGGTTTTCGCTTCAAACCCCAGGTCGGACATCTTCAACAAAAGGAAATATCGACGCCTCCGTTCTAAAACATTCTAAGTCGAAAAAGTGTGTTTTGAGTTATGAGCTCTCAAAGTTTTCACGCGACATACGACCATATGTGTATTCTAAGAAGATTTTTCCCTATAACTTCGGAACGGATCGGCCCATCTTAACCAAATTTTGACAGTATTTAAGTTAGAGAACGTAGAATTTAAAAATACCAGAACATTAAAAACGTTCTAAGTACACTTCGGACGTTATAGAATGGAGGCGTCGATATAAAAAAATATTTCTATGGCGACTTCCTCTCAGCAGATTTCTGGCAAAAACTCTGAGAGTAAATAAAATTACAATGAAAAATTTTCCCAAAAATCTGTCGTTTGGAGTCGACTTTAAGCTGTAGGGCCCGCAACTCATGTATAAAATTAACGCATACAACATAAGTGCTATGAAAAACTAGGTCTTAAACGTGACCAAAGGGTTGTAATGACCAATTATATATCTTTGTTCCGTTACTTCCCTTCATTTGCATTTTTTGTACGAACAGCCCTGATCTCTGGGAGTTCTTGTCCTACCTACCTCTAGCAAGGCTTCCTTGCAGAGCACTGTCTTGTCAATTTCGTAGTTACATCATTCGAAATATTGCCAACAAATATAGAATCAATACAGCCATGTAAAATTTTATAGCAACAGCTGTACTGAATGAACGAATATTACTTTGACTTCATTCAACTTTAATAAATTATTAACATTGTTAAAACCCCTACTCCTTCTTAGCTCCTATTTCCCTAGGAAATCCTTATTCCTTTATCCTCACATTAAATACATTTCATAACATCATGTCGTTTAACAACGTAATCATGCATAAATTCATTTGCATTTAGTTTTTAATTTAGAATTAAAATTATTTTAATGACATTATTATAAAATCTTATAATAAAATTTATATGTATGTATGTATGTGTGTGTTTCTTTTGTTATTCAACATATATGTATACATACATATACACACATATGTACATATAAATATTAATATTAATAGCAGTTTATTTAAAATATCAAAAAACACTAGTAGTTAATAATGTAATTTTCTTATCAAAACATTTTATACAATTAACCAAAGAAATAAATTTATTTTTATACGATTTTTTTCCATTATTATTCCCCCCTCTTTCAACATTAAAATAAAAAATTATTTTTTTGTTGTTGTTTTTAATTTTTTTTTTCCACTAATTAACATTTTTTCTTATGCCATCCATATATTTGTGTATCAAAATCCTATGTCTCGAACCAAATCAATCAACCAACCAACCAACCAACCTTGAAATCAACCAAAACCTATCACCACCAAACAACCAAAATCAACACTATCAAATCAAATCAAATCAAACAATCAATCAACCAATACATCACTATCAATCAATCAATCAATCAATCAATCCTGTTTTACTACTACTACTACTACTACTACTACTACTGCTACTGATATATACATACTATAACTACTACCACTACTACTGCTATTGCTATTGCTCCATATGCACTCACCACTACTATTACTACTACTACTATTACTCATACACACAAAAACACAAAAGGCAAAACTGCCCGATTATAATCCAATTTCAAGCTTCCCTGTTGATAAGGAAAACGACGAACGTGAATTAGAAATACCAAGATGGAGTCCCGGTGCTATGGCAGATGGCGATCTTTTGATGTTCTTGCGTGCAGCTCGTTCAATGGCTGCATTTCAAGGTAAATATCCACCGGATGAAATACTAAAAAGTAATGACACACAAACATCCTTAACATCTATTGAATATGATTTGTATTAATCTATTTCCCCTTTTTCTTCTTCTTCTTCGTTTTGCAGGAATGTGTGATGGTGGTCTAGAAGAAGGTATTGTGGCAGCAACACGTGATGATACAACTATAAATGCACATGACGTTGTAAGTTTAATTTTTTCTGAATATATTGTATTAAGTAGTGTAGTAAACAAGAATCAATTAGTTTTGCATAAATTTAAAAGTTTTATTGGTTATCGTTAGATTCTGATTAAATATGCCACGTTTTTTGTTTAATAGCTGAATTGCCATTTTGAAGAGAAGTCTGTTATGTCTCACTCACAGAATCTATCATCAATCTTAGACGATATACTAAAGGGTGTTTTTTATATGGGTATAGAACTTTAAGTTGCAATAAAACAACGATGGATTATTCGATTGACATGAATTTTATTTATCCGAAAGATAATCTTGTGGCATTACATTTTAAATATGATTTCTGGCATATGACCGCCACGGCTGGCGCGGATGTAGTCCAATCTGGACGTCCAATTTTCGATGACTTTTTCCAACATTTGTGGCCGTATATCGGCAATAATACGGCGAATGTTGTCTTCCAAATGGTCAAGCGTTTGTGGCTTTACCGCATAGACCAATGACTTTACATAGCCCCACAGAAAGTAGTCTAGCGGTGTTAAATCACAAGATCTTGGAGGCCAATTCACAGGTCCAAAACGTGAAATTAGGCGGTCACCAAACGTGTCTTTCAATAAATCTATTGTGGCACGAGCTGTGTGACATGTTGAGCCGTCTTGTTGAAACCACATCTCCTGGACATCATGGTTATACAATTCAGGAATGAAAAAGTTAGTAATCATGGCTCTATACCGATCTCCATTGACTGTAACGTTCTGGCCACCATCGTTTTTGAAAAAGTACGGACCAATGATTCCACCAGCCCATAAAGCGCACCAAACAGTCAGTTTTTCTGGATGTAACGGTGTTTCCACATACACTTGAGGATTACCTTCACTCCAAATGCGGCAGTTTTGTTTGTTGACGTAGCTCTTCAACCAGAAGTGTGCTTCATCGCTAAACAATATTCGCTTATGAAAATCGGGAACAACGGTAATCTCGTTTTGGGCCCATTCGACGAATCTACGCCTTACTTGATGATCGTTTGGCTTCAAATCTTGCACGAGTTGGATTTTGTAAGCACGCAAACCAAGATCCTTCCGCAAAATCTTCCATAAAGTGGATGGACACAGATCCAATTCCTGTGCTCGATGGCGGATGGACTCATTCGGGTCTTCCTCAATGCTACGCTCTACAGCAGCAATAGCTTCTTCTGTACGCACCGTACAGCGTCTCTGGGGATGCGAGTTATCAATAAGAGTAAACATGGTGCGAAAACGTTCCATGGTTAATCGAATTAACTGCTCTGATGGACGATTTTGTCGACGATAAAATGGACGTAGTGCGCGATACGTTTTCCGCACAGAATCATTATTTTCGAAATAAAATTGCACTATTTGCAAGCGTTGTTCAGGCATGAGTCTATTCATGATGAATTGCCAAACCAAACTGAGAATAAATCACTTGACAGCTGTTAAATCGGTCGCCATCTTGAAAAGTAATGCCAACTTAAAGTTCGATACCTCTATAAAAAACACCCTTTATACACTCACAATTTTCTATTGGCGCCAATTTTGTTTTTACCAACAAAAATATTCTCCTTAACCCATACAAGCGGATATCACTTGATGCCTGGTCCTAACTAATATATTGGATTCTTAAAAGCCTTGCACAAAAGTTTTGTTGACTTTTATAAAAAAAAATTAAAAGTTCCGCTTGCTTTAGCATCCTTTATTAGTGGACGAATACGCTTTAAAGCGTGGCTTTGTAATCTTTTGAAAAAAGTTAAAAAATGTGTCAAAGCCTTATTCGTTGGCAATTGATTACTAGCTTTATACTGGGAGTAGGCTATCCATAAGTGCTTTCCGGCTTTGTCGACATAAACCCCCAAACCTTTATTTTCAATATTCTTCCGCAACATCGGCTTACACTTTGAGTTTGCTTTGCATTACCGCTATAACAGCTCAAGACTCACATACATACATTCATTGATCATTACAATCCTTCGGTCAGTATTACGACCTAGTTTCCCACACCACTTATGTTGTGTGTGTTACTTTTATACATGAGTGTAAAGTCGACTCTGAACGACTAATTTTTTACTTACCCTCAGAGTTTTTGCCAGATATCTGCGGAGAGGAAGTAGCCGAAAAAATATTTTCTCATATTTCTTTTTGTTGGAGATGTCTGACCTGCTATTTGAACCGAGGCCTCGTGTCTAATACACTATCTATTAGACTACGGCAACTACAAAACTCACAATCGTGGAGAAAGATGAAGACAAAGCAATGATTTTGAACCTGCTATGTAGTCTTATGCATATTCTAGTGTATCGAAAGGCATTTTACTTATTCTTGATCCAAATTTAATTATGTTTATAAGTTTTTTTTCTATTTTCAAATATATTCTACCATAATTGAAAATTATTCTTAAAGACGACGATATTATAAATTTTTGGTTTTATGTTTATTTTTTGCAGTTACATGATAACGGTTACGATACAGGTAAAGCACTTCAAGCACTTGTAAAAGCACCCCTAACAAAAAGTATTGAGAAAAAGTGGTGTGAAGACGAAATAAAAAAATTCATCAAAGGATTGAGACAATTTGGTAAAAACTTTTTTAGAATACAAAAAGATCTCTTACCACATAAAGAGACACCCGAATTAGTTGAATTCTACTATTTGTGGAAGAAGACACCGAGCGCGAATAGTAATCGCCCGCATCGTCGACGCCGCCAGAGTGCATTGCGTCGCAATCGTGTTACACGGGCAAGTAATACACCTCCCAAAAAGGAGGATACTCCAGAACCACAGTCTGCTGCATCAGCCGCAACAACGACGGCGACGACGACGACGACGGCGTCGACGGCGAGTGCAGACAAAGGTCGCGCTTCGCCAGTTGTCAATAAGGAGGAGACCAGTTCTCTGACTGAAGACGACGTAAGCGAGTGCGACAGCGATTCAAGTTTGACCCATAAAAGGGATGAATCACCGTCTAGAATGAGGACGAGAAACAAACAACAGAACACAACGGGCACAACGGCAAAGTGCGATCAGACGCAGGTAACACAGCCACAGCCAACGGCTAACGGTAAGCGGCCAAAGCGTGGTGCTGAAACGCCTGATAATGTAGGTGGGCCTGGTACAGCTGTCTCTTCCGCATCGGCGGTAGCAGCAGTAGTTGCGGCATCTTCAGTAGCAGGGGAAAGTCCTAAAACGCCTACAAAACCGGTGGCTGAGAGTGCGGCGAATAAACGAAAGACTGGTCGCCAGGAAACTCCCAGTAAAAAGAAACGCAGTGATGCTGAGGGATCATCGTTGAGTACCGTCGATACACCTGACGAAGCTGACAACAATAGCGGCGGTACTCCTACAGTTAACTCCACCATTTCTAAGGACAAACGCAAGCGTGCTGAAAGTCCGATAGAAAGTGCAAATTCTGATAGCCGTTCAGATTCAGCCATGGATGATGGTGAATCTAACAACACTGATTCCGGCGAACAACAGTCTAAAGACAGTAAGGAAAGCTCTTCCAGTAAAGAGGAGAATAGCAGCAGCGGTAATAGTGAAATTGAATCATCCACCAAAAGTGATAAAAATCTTATACAGAAAACAGAATCAAAAGATTCCGACATCGATGTTAAGGATAAAATCAAAAACGTTGATGAGGAAACTAACATTCAGGCACCTACAATGGTTGCTACTGACACAAGTCTTAAAGACAAGGAACCCAAAGAAGATCCCTTAGCAATTACTACATCGGCCAAACCACCGCCAGTAGTTGTTAGCACTGCTTTACCGCCTCTAAAGGTGCCCACAGTAGAGGCTCTAAATGCGTCTGTGGATCGAAAGGATGTTAACAAATCGGAAATGATGGATACCGGCGATATGCCCAAGGATATGTTAAAGAAATTGGCCAATATGAAACAAGAAATTTCCACACCGCCTCAAATGCCTCCCCAAACTTTGCCGCCACCACAACAACAGAGCATTATGCCAGAGGTGATGTATTTCAAGAAAGAACCCAAAGACTTGGATGCCTGTAATCAAAATAGTAACGAACCTCAAGATCTCAAAGTGAAAATTGAGGTTAAGAGTGAAGATATTAAGCCTCAAATAATGGGCTTGCCTCCTTCGATACCACCGCCCGGCAGTCAGGCACCCATGTCATTAACTACGAAGAGAGATGGACAAGAGCCACCTTCACCTCTACCCTTAAATCAGCATCAACAACCGCCACTACATTTGCAACATCCTCATGTTGCGGGGCCGCCTCCGGGTTATATAATGGAAGGCGGTCAACTGAAATTTGCGCCTCCTCCTCCTTCCCAACAGCAGCAGTCTCAGCAAGGACCACCCACATCAATGTCTAACGATGGTCCTATGCCTCCCGTAAGTGGTCCTCCCTCAGGACCACCACTATCATCGCAACAACCCAAATATGGCAGTGAAATGGATCATAAGTTCCCAGATGGCATAAAATACGAACCAGGCAAGTTCATGCCCCAAGATCTAAAATATAATCCAGGACAATTGGATTCGCTTAAATACAGTCAAGAAATGCAAGCTGCAGCTGCCGCAGCTGCTGCTGCCGCTGGCAAATTCGATATGAAATTCATGATCGAACAGGGTGGCAAATTTCCGGGAGATTTGTCTGTTCATTCTCAACCTCCACCAGGTAAACCTTATGGCGGTGATATTTCGATGAAACATCCCGATTTGAAAGGCGGGTACCCACCACCTTCTAGTTTAGGGCCACTTCCAGTTAGCTCAGCATCTGGAAATAGTGATAATGCACCACCTCCCTCACACAAATATATGGGAGGCCATCCGGATCAACCTCCACCATCACATGGACAACCGCCAGGAGCTACTCCACCACCCGGAATAGCAATGCCAAAGCCTCACTATGAACATCAGGTACAACATCCACTGGCCCGACCACCATTTGAGTCTGCGGCTGGTCTAATGATGAAGTATGGCGATCCTATGGTTGGTAAATACGGTCCTCAAGACATTAAATATCCACCACCTCAATGTCCACCCACAGATATGAGCACAGGTGGTATGAAACCATCTCCATATGGAGAAAATCTAATAAAACCCTCTCCTTATGGGCCAGGAGCAAATGATTCGCTATTGAAATATCCTCCTCCAGAAAGTCCCATTGATGCTTCCTCACGTTCTACGCCTGGTCAAGATAGTCAAAGTAGTAACAGCAGTTCCCAGCCATCTTCTCAATTGCAATTCCAATCTCCACATCCTTCTCCACACATGCCCTCACCAGCTGGCGGTGGTTTACCGCCTGGCATGCATCCACAAAACTTGGTCTCACCACATGGTGGTCCACTGCAACCTCCACCATCAAGTCACCAAAGTCAAATACCCGGTATGCCACCCGGTTCTACAGGCAGTGGGGGTGGTCCGCCGCAACAGGGTACTCTTCATCATCCTACACCCACATCAGCAACTTCAAACACTGGCTTGCATCATTCAGGTCAGTCGGTAGCTAGTTCAATGCCGCCATCTTCTGGTTCTGGTGGGCCTCCGCATAGTATAACTTCAATGGCTCCTTCATCTGGAATGCATCCTCAACACATGCAACCGAGCCATTTGCCTCAGTTGCATCGACCGCATGCAGAATTACCACCTGGAGCAGGCAGTATGCATCCCCTGGCTCCAATACCATTGTCTTTGCAGAATCATGATCCTCGGAATGGACCACCGCCCCACTTGCAGGGTCATGGCTTGCCATCGCATGGACCTCAACAACCTCAGCAATCTTCGGCCGCAAATGTACGAACTCCCTCACCAGCCCAGCCCCCGAATAGAGGTGGTCTGCATGATGAAAGATCCGGACAAGGAGGAGGACCACCTTCATCTCAATTACGTGAACCTCCTAATTCACAATCAGGCTCAACGGGACCACCACCACAGCAATCTCCTCATGCACATCGTACTTCTCCATTACCTGGCCTATCAAGCAATGCACCTCCTGGACTTATTGGTCATCCTCTGCCTATACATCCGCATTTAGCTCATTTACCGCCAGGACATCCAGCTCACGCAGGTCATCACATGCTTCCACATACATTGGCAGGTTTGGGACCTGGTGCAGGTCCACTGGCCTTATTGGCTGGGCCACCTTCTCTTAGTAGTTTGCCTGACCCCGGTTTAAATAGAAGAAGTCCACCACCTTCCCATTTGCAATCATCGGGACACGTGGTAGTGTCATCAGCAAGTGGAGGTCCTTTATCATCTCACCTTTCGAATGCACCTCCTGTTTCTTCGTCGAGTTCGTTATCGTCAACTAATACTGTACCATCGTCGGCATTTAGTCGAGCCAGTCCGAGTGTTCAAAACAATTCGGGCCCTGGTGTAACGGGTAGTGGTGGATTGAGTGGTCCTCCTGGTAGTAACAACGTAGGGACACCAGGTGGGTTGAATTCGTCTTCGGGAGCGGGACATCGTTCTTCTTCGCCGGCTTCGAGTGTGAGCAGTCTCAGTCGACAGAGTCCTTTACATCCTGTGCCACAATCACCGCTTAGCCATCATCCCTCATCTTCAGCCTTATCGGCGGCTGCGGCAGCTGTAGCAGAGCGGGATCGTCATGCTCTGCTAAGACAACAATCGCCACATATGACACCTCCTCCAGTGTCGAGTGCTTCCGCTTTAATGGCCAGTCCCTTGAGTAAGATGTATGGGCCACAGTCGGGTCAACGAGGTCTGGGAGCATCACCGCCCCCTCACTTGCGGCCTGGAGCCTCTCCACCGGTCATACGTCATCCACAAATGCCACTGCCATTACCACTAATACCGGCTGGAGCTGGAATGCCACCAATAGGCGTGCATCCTGGTCAGTCGCCCTACCCACACCCGCTTCTACATCCGTCAATGTTCTATTCACCGCACCATCATAATCCATTCAATTCACCATACGGTTATGGGCCTTACGGACCAGGTTTTCCGGCGTACATGAAACCACCTGGCGGCCCTGGAGGACCTTTAGATCCAGCTGCAGTAATGGCGGCCGCCCATCATCCTGGCTTACCGGGACCACCACCACCAACAAGACCAGATGATCCTGGATTGTTGGCGGCACAAGAAAAGCAAAAGCAACAGCAACAGCAATTACAACAGCAGCAGCAACAGCAACAACAGCAGCAGCAACAACAACAACAACAACAGCAGCAGCAACATCAACAACAACAACAGCAGCAGCAACAACAGCAGCATCAACAACAGCAACAGCAGCAGCAACAACAACAACAGCAGCAGCAGCAGCAACAACACCAACAACAAATGCAGCAGCAACAGCAACAAATGCAGCACCAACAAAACAAACCGCCAACACCAAAGACACAACAGGGCAATAACAGCAATATGAACACAGGAGGAGGACCGAACGGACCGCCAACCGGCCCACAACAACAAACACCTACAGGTTTACCGCCAGCAGGCTATCCTGGTTCACACATACCTGGCTATCCTCCGCCACCGCATTCATCACCTTTCCAAGAAATCGGCAAACCACATGTACTTCAACCCACTTCACATATGGAAGCTTTACGTGCTCATGCCCATTCAGCCAGTTCTGGCCTGGGAGGACCACCGCCTCCACATCATCATTCTACAGAGCCATGTAAGTTGCATTTTTCGTCATCGCAGCAGTCTTGTAAGTAGTCTACAAATACAAATTTTGTTTTTTTTTTTTTCTTTTTATTTTAGTGCCAATTGAAATTGAGCCAGATCCAGAACCGGAAATACCTAGTCCAACGCACAATATACCACGCGGTCCTAGTCCTGAAGCCAAACCAGATGATACCGAATGTCATCGTTCTCAGTCGGCTATGTAAGTACAAAATATATAGGTTTTAAAATGATATTTGTTGTTGTTGTTGTACTAACCTTTGTCTTGTTTTATTTTTAAAGTTTTGTACGCCATATCGATCGTGGTGACTATAATTCATGCACAAGAACTGATTTAATATTTAAACCGGTAGCTGATTCGAAACTAGCACGCAAACGTGAAGAACGTGATCGTAAATTAGCGGAAAAAGAACGAGAACGAAGACAGGTTAGTAATGTAATTAAAAAGAAAATTAGAAAAATAAAAAGAAAATCATACTAAACACAACTATTTCTTAGCAACAACAGATGCAACAGCAGCAACAACAACAGCAAGCAGTTGCAGCCCAACAAGCTGCACAGCAAGCAAAACTTAAAGCAGAACTTAAACCACCCTATACAGATACACCAGCCCTGCGACAACTCTCCGAATATGCAAGACCACACGTTGGCTTTAGGTAAGTTGGATGTCCAATTAAGCTTTTCCATTTAAATGTTGGATTAGAGCTCTTGTGTTAGAGGTTGCAAAAGGATCTCAACAGTTTCCATTGCCATTTGGATCTCTAGCTTTATATTTGGAAACTAGAAACTTAGAAGGACTTCATATTTTAAAATATATTAATGCTTACAATTGTATTGCATTCGTATTGTATTTGGAATCAATTGATTTTAAATTTTAATGACAGAAATGAAAGACTTTATCTGAGTTTGCAATTGATATGAAAGTCCAGTATCCAGTCCAAATTGATATAAAGTCCACTTTACGAAATGTTAATAACAATTTAAAATCGTGCAGAATGTTTACCATTAAAACTACATACCCATACACATACACCTGTTGTGTTATTCCGGTCAAAAGAAGTTGTTTCGTTCTTCTGGTTGGTGTTAGCCTTGTTAACATGAATCATCAAGATACAAGATACGAACTCTTTACTCTACCATTTATAAAGGGTGTTTTTTATAGAGGTATAGAACTTTAAGTTGGCATTACTTTTCAAGATGGTGACTTATTCTCAGTTTGGTTTGGCAATTCATCATGAATAGACTCACGCCTGAACAACGCTTGCAAATAGTGCAATTTTATTTCGAAAATAATGGTTCTGTGCGGAAAACGTATCGCGCACTACGTCCATTTTATCGTCGACAAAATCGTCCATCAGAGCAGTTAATTCGATTAACCATGGAACGTTTTCGCACCACGTTTACTCTTATTGATAACTTGCATCCCCAGAGACGCTGTACGGTGCGTACAGAAGAAGCGATTGCTGCTGTAGAGCGTAGCATTGAGTAAGACCCGAATGAGTCCATCCGCCATCGAGCACAGGAATTGGATCTGTGTCCATCCACTTTATGGAAGATTTTGCGGAAGAATCTTGGTTTGCGTGCTTACAAAATCCAACTTGTGCAAGATTTGAAGCCAAACGATCATCAAGTAAGGCGTAGATTCGTCGAATGGGCCCAAAACGAGATTACCGTTGTTCCCGATTTTCATAGGCGAATTTTATTTAGCGCTGAAGCGCACTTCTGGTTGAATGGCTACGTCAACAAACAAAACTGCCACATTTGGAGTGAAGGTAATCCTCAAGTGTATGTGGAAACACCATTACATCCAGAAAACTGACTGTTTGGTGCGCTTTATGGGCTGGTGGAATCATTGGTCCGTAATTTTTCAAAAACGATGGTGGCCAGAACGTTACAGTCAATGGTGATCGGTATAGAGCCATGATTACAAACTTTTTCATTCCTGAATTGAATAATCATGATGTCCAGGAGATGTGGTTTCAACAAGACGGCGCAACATGTCACACAGCTCGTGCCACAATAGATTTATTGAAAGACACGTTTGGTGACCGCCTAATTTCACGTTTTGGACCTGTGAATTGGCCTCCAAGATCTTGTGATTTAACACCGCTAGACTACTTTCTGTGGGGCTATGTAAAGTCATTGGTCTATGCGGTAAAGCCATAAACGCTTGACCATTTGGAAGACAACATTCGCCGTATTATTGCCGATATACGGCCACAAATGTTGGAAAAAGTCATCGAAAATTGGACGTCCAGATTGGACTACATCCGCGCCAGCCGTGGCGGTCATATGCCAGAAATCATATTTAAATTGTAATGCCACAAGATTATCTTTCGGATAAATAAAATTCATGTCAATCGAATAATCCATCGTTGGTTTATTGCAACTTAAAGTTCTATACCTCTATAAAAAACACCCTTTACATACCCATACACACATACCTATTGTGTTATTCCGGTCAAAAGAAATTGTTTCGCTCTTGTTGATATTAGCCTTGTCAAGATGAATCGCCAAGATACGAACTCTTTACTCTACCATTTATATGGACAATAACAGTGTTTTCGAGATTTTGGAAGGTTCCTTTACGTATTAGTTTTCGAAATTATTTTACAAATTTTAAGGTTATGAATGGCGCCAGAGAAATGGGCCATCACTAAACAATTTTTTTTTTATTTCGATATTATGATGCCAATTATTAGTTGTCAAAAAGCTTTGTTCTGTCTGTAAACAACGAAAAGTATTGAAAAAAGCAACAAATAATAAATTTTCTAATTTTTTTTGCCTTATTTTTAATTATTACAGTCCTGTTGAACAGATGGTACCCTATCATCATCCAATGGGGCCAATGTATAGTAGAGAAAGGTATTTTTTTTTAATATACAAATTTTATTAAATAATAACTTCATTTCCTAAAACAAAAACAAAAGAATATAAATTTTAACAAAAAAAAAAACAAATCCTTTTACAAAATTCATACGCTTTTATCATTTTGATTTTAATTTAATAAAAATTTCAAATGCTTTTATAATAACTATTAGCGCCTACCCCACCTACATACTACATACATACAATAAGAAAAAGCATGTTTTTAATTATAAACATTTATGCATTCATTTAGCAGAAGTATTGCTTAAGAATTCTTTTTCTTTTTAATATTTTAATAATTAAACTTTAAATTCTATTGCAGAGAACTGGAGGAAATTAAAAACGCACAAGCAGCTGCAGCTGGCCAATCACGTTTGGATCCACACTGGATGGAATACTATAGACGGTATGTTTGTCAGGGGTTTTTTACAATAAAAATTAAGCTTAGATGTGCCAAAGGGTGTAAAATTGATAAATAAGTTGAAACGATATGTAATTTCCCCTCGTCCACGTTCTTACACATAAGTGTGGTTCTAATTCTAATTTAAATAAACTTTATATTTGCCTTAAGTCAAGCTGAAAATAAAGGGTCAGCCAAATAACTTTTTTTTTTAAATGCTTTAAAGAAAACTGCTGAATATTTTCCCAAATTTCTTTTTTTTTTTTATTTGAAAGTACAATCCTTCCAGTTAATAATGGAAAATAATTTCATTCAAATGGCTGTCTCGGCTGGCCATGCAGTTGCCTACACCAGATGAAGCTCATTTTGATCTTGGCGGGTATGTAAACAAGCAAAATTGTCGCATTTGGGGCACAGAAAACCCGCACGCATACATTGAAAAGCCGATGCACCCAAAACGAGTCACTGTTTGGTGCGGATTTTTGTCCAGAGGCATAATTAGGTCATTTTTCTTCGAAAATGAGCAAGGAGTGGCCGTTACAGTCAATGGCGATCGTTATCGTGCCATGTTGAACGAATTTTTGTTCACAAAAATTGAAGAGGAGGATATTGGCAACATTTAGTTTCAACAGGACGGCGCTACGTGCCACACAGCCTAGATATTGCGCCCTGTTTTTGAAGATCGCATTATCAGCCGCAGAGCTGATGTCGTTTGGCCACCTCGTAGCTGCGATTTGACACCGTTGGACTATTATTTGTGGGGTGCCGTCAAAGATAAGTGTTACGCCGACAAGCCAGAGGCAATTGACGGTTTAAAGGACAATATTCGTGAAGCCATTGGTGACATACAGCTGCACACAATCGATAATGCGCTTAAAAATTGGACCGATCGTGTAGGCTACTGCATGGCCAGCCGAGGCAGCCATTTGAATGAAATTATTTTCCATTATTAACCGGAAGGATTTTACTTTCAAATAAAAAAGAAATTTGAGAAAATATTCAGTAGTTTTTTTTAAAGCATTTTCAAAAAAAAAAGTTATTTGGCGGACCCTTTAGTAGCTTAACCCTGTTCTTATTTAAGGGGTTTTCATTTACAGTTAATGTTTTATGTTGTGGTATGTGTGGAAATTCCCATATTTAAACCACATAACCTCAATGTACATATCAAACGAATACTTCGGCGACTTCCTCTCAGCAGATTTCTGGCAAAAACTCTGAGTAAATGAAATTGCCATGAGTCGTTCTGAGTCGACTATAAAAACTGGGACCTACGGTTTTTTTCACTCGTGTTTGTATGAAAAAAAAATAAGATAGATAAGTGGTGTGAGAAACTAGGTCGTAATCCTGACTAAAGGGTTGTAATGACCAATTATGTATGTATGTACTCGACTTACATTTTTCAATTAACTTCCTTACGCTAGCCTCTTAAAAACCAAAAATGTTCACAATTTTGAAGAAACAAAACTATCTTTATACGGTTTTCAATTAAAATTGGAGTAATTTTTGTATTTGTAGAATGCAAAATTCTCTTACCGGAGTAGAACTCTATTAAGAAAATTAACTTGAAACTTAATCTTGACTGTATAAGTTAAAAAAAAATTATATTAATTTATTTTATGCTTTTTATAGTGGCTTACATCCTTCACAATTTCCCATGTATGCAAATCCAGCGGCTATATCCCAAATGGAACGTGAACGCTTGGGTATACCACCACCCCATCATGTTGGCATGGATCCCAATGAACATATGGTAAGTTTATTTTATTACAACATATTATATTCTATTTAAACGATTTGAAAATTATTATATAACATTCATTATAAATTTAAATTATTTTTTATTTTTTATTATTATTAATATAAAAAAACACAACAATTATAATTATAGTTTATGTATGTTGTATATTCTATAATATCTCGTATAAGTATTATCATTATCGAAGTTATTTAATTATTATTACAAACAACATATAAAAAGAATTAATCATTCAATCACTCAATCGTATTTGGATTTTTGAAATTTGTTTTACTGTTATATTATTTTTTTTTTTTGCGAATTAACCACCAATCTCAAATCCACCACAACAATTTGTTATATAAGAAAATAAAACTCATTTTTAAAAAAAAAAAGGAGTGCGTTCAGTGTGTTTTTTTTCTTATCCCGCCAAAGATATTTGCCTACACAACAGAAATTTGCTTAAAAAAAATTCTAATGTAACAAAATTGTTTTCGTTTAAATGTCAGTCATAACTATAACTACATACATATATCCACCCCATAAATAATTCATAATTCCACATTTTATAAATGCATTGTCTTATTAATTAAAAATCAAATTAACTTTGTACTCCCCATTAAAAATTTAAAAAACGAACATTTATTGCATTTCTAAAAACAAAACTCATTTAAATTGTCGTGCAATTAACACCTTTTAATAATAAAAACCCAATAAAAAAATTGTATTTAAACAAAAGCTTCATTTTTTTTCTAACATGGCTTTAAATTCCAATTCGCCTTTAAGCCGCCACATACATACAATCTAATGTTTTTTTTTGTCCTTTTTGTCTCTTGTTAAATTTTCATCAAAAATTAATGCCAATTGAAATTGTTTTTGTTGAAATTGAATTGAATATCTTTTTTTTTAAAACACAACACTAAATTTTGGAAATTCGCCACGACTGTTTTTTTTTTTCTTCAAACTATAAATTTTCAGATACGATTGACGAGAGAATATCATGCACATGCGCATTCTCATACTCATTTACATTTGCCTTTGCCCCCACAGCAGCAACCACCGGAGGCCGGATTTCAACTACCACGTGAGTTTGTGTAAAATATTATAAGAAAAAAAAAAAAACAAAAAAACAAAAAAAAAGGAATGCCACTAATAAGAACAAATACTAAAAACAAATACCTATTTTGAAAAAAAGCCTAGAATGTAAAGGCAAGATAAATTGTAACAGCAACAGTTTTTAATTGCAAATTTTAGAAGAAATCCAAGTTACAAATTGATTACAGTTCTGACTGCAACGCCAATATATAACGAAGCCTTTAATCAAGCTCTTGAAGTCGCAATTGTAGTATTTGACCCAGCTTTATTCTGATCGAACACAATTCTTTTGCTTTTAGGTAAAGCTAGTCATTTCCTGGCGATTGTTTTCTTCAAATTGTTCAATTGCTGTTAGTGTAGATCCAAATTGATAGTTCGGGTTTAAGGGAATAGCTTATATTGATGATTGCACTGCCAATTCTGGTTACTTACTTACTTACTTAACTGGCTTGCTTTAGCACATCTTTCCAATCGTCGCCAGGGCTTCCCCGACTTGGCTTTTCCAACGCAAACGAGGTCGTCCTGTTCACCGACTTTCGCAAATCCTCACCATCGTCGGACCATCCTCATTCATTCGAACGACATGGCCGAGCTAGCACAGCCGCTGGATATTAATACGCTGCACAACGTCCAAATCGCTCAGGAGCTCATACAGCTTATTGTTGGATCGAATGCGAAAATCTTCCCCAATCGCACTGGACCGAAGATCTTACACATAACTTTTATCTCGAATACTCTCAAGGGCTTTTCGTCAGTGCTTGATAGTGTCCATGCTTCTGCGCCTTTGAGAAGCACTGGGGGGATAAGCGTGTCTTGTAGAGTAGTAGTTTTATAGTACGAGAGAGATCTTTGCTACTCAATTGCCTATTGAGACCATACACCTGTTAGCAAAAGTGATGCTACGCTTGATCTCCATCATTTTTGGTGGTAATGGCGGAGCCAAGATAAACAAATTCACTGACTATATCGAACGTATAGTTATCAACCGTAATCTGCGATCCAATATGCCCCTACTTGTCGACAACATATACTCCGGTTGCCCTCATTTATTGCCAGACCTATCTTAATAGATTGCCATTCAATAGCACTTCTTATCTTATCTTATCTTATCAAAAGTATAGTTATCGGCCGTAATCTTGGATTCAATAAATCGCATGTCCCTACTTGTCGACAACATATACTTCGTTTTGCCCTCTTTTTACTACCAGACCTATGTTAATAGACTCCCGTTCAATAGCTCTAAAGGCAGCAGTAACATCTCGCTTGGTACACCCTAAGATGTAACTGTTGTCAGCGTACGCAAGCAATTCTGGTTAGCCAACTTTTTTCGCACTGTTCGCCATTTCTCTTGACGTTATGCTAACAAATACTACTCACTTCATGAGTAACACCATTTCTATAGCAATTCAGCAGCAGTTATCTTTTCCAAATTTTGTTCCTTAAGAATCGTAACATTTATCGATAATTGAGATTCTACAAAGTGATACATCTTTGCCGGAACGGAATCAACGAAACCCAATTGCACATTATTAGGATTTACTACTCCTTTAAAGGGAAAGGATGAAATGTAAAATTTATAGTATTCAATCTTATTATATTTCGATAATTTTGTAATCGTTTAAAGCAACACAAACAACAACAAGTTTTTAATACAAAATAGAACATTCTACTGAATTTCTAAAAAGTCGCGGCAATTCGCTTGAGATTATTTGAATACAAATAGGTCGGCAGGCCACAGTTAAACTAATAAAAAGCAGAAGAGGATTTCAGCGATAAGCAAGTAGTAAAGTTCGAGTATTTTAGATTTAGCATTTCATGATTTATTTATTAATTTTTTTTAATTAAAAATCAACTTATATGAGGCCTTCTTCAATTCAATTTACACGTCAAAGTTATTCAACGACTTCGTAAGAGCCTTGAAGGGGATTTTAACGACCTCTAGGTAAAGTTTTAGTCAGTAAGGCGTTCAGAACTGGCTTTCAAAGTAGGGTGTGACTATCTGCAAAGGACCTTAGTTTGAAGTTTCAAAAAGTTCCTTTATCAGGCTCTAGAAAATCTAAAATTTGCAACATCAAATATGCAAAAAAGAGAAACAATTTTAGTATTTATTCTTAATTGCATCCGTGTATATAATATATTTATTACCTTTCAAATATGATGACAATATATATATATATATATTCTTTCTTTTTTTTCCTTCTTTCTTTTATTTCCATAAAAACTATGTAAACCAACATTTTATTACCGTGTGTCACAAACGCAATATTTATTTTGTCTCCACATTTATACGTGTGTGTGTTGTGTAAATGCATCTTGTCTACAACATCATCCTGTCACCACTGCCACCAACAACCATCAACCACCACGTCATCTTATGCCAACAACCACTATATGATTATAATTCTTTTTTTTTTTTTGACAACTTAAACTTGTGTGTACATTATTGTTATTGTTTGTTTTCTATTTTTTTTATTTTTATTTTACATCATAATAATTGAAAACATAAAACAAAAACAAAAAACAAAAATTATAGCGAATGTTGGTCAATTTCCACGTCCAAATATGCTTATGTCTAGAGAGCCGCACTCAGATGTCTTGCTGCGTATGTCTTATGCTGATCAACTTCAGGTTTTCCATTACCCTCGATAATTTTTTTATCTCATTAATTACATATATACAGTATTTACAGGCCGCTGAATTCCAGCGTCAATCATTACACGATCAATATTTTCGGTAAGTATAAAAACTACTCTTAGTGATGTCGTGTCTCCTCGCCTCTACTCTCACCCACCACTACTCTCTATCTCTCTGTAAATGTCTGTGTGTCACCACTGTGAAACCAAACCAACTACTAATCAAACAAACAATCAATCAATCAATCAACCATCCTCTTCAAGCATACATTGATGTGAACAGATATTTAGAAAATAATTATTATGACGACGAAATCGTAACAGATTTTATTGTAATCAAAATTTTCTAAATGTTTGTTTAAGTGCGTGAGTGTTTGTCATTGGTAAAACTGCTTAAAGAGTATCACTTTAATTTTCTTTTAATTTTACAATTCAAATCTCTAATAACAGTCAGTACTGGGATATTTTCAATAACAATTTTGCAGCCATGTGAACAATTTATTTATTTTATTTCCTTTTTTATTTCTTTATTTCATTTCAAACAGACAAAGGCCCCGGTAAATGGACCATTAATGAACCAAATCTCAATATTATTCTGTTGCTAAATCACAAAAGAAATCCGTTTTTTGTATTGATCATCATTGACTATCATCAAACCAAACGAACAAACCCAACCCCGCCCCCCCATCAACAATCAGCATCACAGCCATCAAAAATTTTTTATTTGTTATCATCAAATGTTTGTTAAAATTATCTTACAATCTTACAAAAATTAAGAAGAAAGATGTAATTGTGTTGTAAAATGTATCTAAAACGGTTATTAAACAAATAACAACAACTAAACTAAATTATAACAAATAACAATTGACAAGCACCCACCAACGCCACCAACCAACCACCATCAATCATCATCATCATCACCCTATATGTTGCTTTACAAAATTTATCATCATTATTCGTGTTATTATTTATCATATCCATTTTACCATTAAAATCAAATCATTAACGAAACACTGTAACAGTGAAGCTAACAGTTTAAGTAGTCAAAGATTTTCAATCATCATTCAATCAAACAATCAATCAATCAATCATCCTGAAGATGTAAATTTATCAGTATTTACAATTAAATTGCACAACAATTTCTATTTTGAACATAAAAAAGTTAGTAATAATCATTTTTATTTTTAATTATTTTTAAAAACAACAACAACAAAAAATATTTTATGAAAAATGGTTTTGTCAAACAATTGATTGAAATCTATATTGCTTAACTTATTGTGGTTACCGTATTCTAGATGAATTGACAGAATTTAGAAACTGTATTTAATTCAATTCAGTTATATTTTATCAAAGTCTTGTAAACACAAGTGCTTGCTTAAAAGCCAATTTTTTTTTTTGTTCAAAGTTGGCCAAGTCAAGCTTTTTCGGTTTGTTTTTCAACATACATGAAATCGAAATGTGTTTCTCACTTTGAATGTCTCTAAGCACAGTTTGTTAGTTTTTTATTTTTAAAATTAGCCTCATTTCCATTGACCAATTGTAACTGAGATTCAATAACTTTGTAATAGATTGAAGGCAATATGAACATATTTTCGTAATTAGTCTATAACTCGACAACCGTAATAGGCTAAAGAAGCAAAAACTAACTTTTTTTGTACTTTGAAAGCAAATATCTTGTACAATTACAATGTATTTGCTGTAGAGCAATGAAAAAGGTTGCAAATAACAAAAAATACCGAACTAATCGGCAATTGTCAACATGTTTCCGTTTTAAGGTTATGGAATAATTTTATTCAAAGTTTTTAGTTTAATTTTTTAATATTATTTCATACAACATACATACATACATAATTGAACATTGCAATCCTTCCGTCAGGGTTACCGTCTAGTTTCTCATCTTATACAGTTTAAAGTCGATTCCGAACGACAGATTTTTGAGAAGCTTTTCTTGACTATTTACTCTCAGAGTTTTTGCCAGAAATTTGCTGTGGGAGGCAGTCGCCGAAAGAAATACTTTTTCATATTTCGATTTTTGTTGGAGATGTCAGACCTGGAGTTTGAACCTTAGCCTCACGTCTACTACATTTTATACAACTTTCCAATGTATTAGAAAAGTTAAAAAAAAATTAAATTAGGTTCAGCTACACTCTATTTTCTTTAATGAGAAAAATGTATAAACTCAGAAACCACTAACATCGAGGTTGGAATGTTTATTGTTTTAATCTAATCTAATTAAACTGTTCATATAAAGTTGCCGTAGGGTTCACGGTTCAAACCTCAGGTCAGACATCTACAACAAATAACGAAATATGAAAAAATATTTCTTCAGCGACTTCTTGTCAGCAGATTTCTGTCAAAAACTCGAAGAGTAAATAAATATTGCCGTAAAAGTTCCTCGCAAAAATCTGTTGTTCGGAGTCGACTTTAAACTATAGGTCCCGCCTGTTATGGATGAAATTAATAAGTGGTGTGAGAAACTAGATCGTAATCCTGACTGAGAGGTTGTAATGACCAATTATGTTATGTATAAACATACATATGAAAAGGATCATGTCGACGCCTCCGTTCTATAACATTCTAAGTCGAAAAAGTGTGTTTCGAGTTATGAGCTCTCAAAGTTTTCACGCGACATACGACTATATGCGTATTCTAAGTAGATTTTTCCCTATAACTTCGGAACGGATCGGCGGATCTTAACCAAATTTTGACAGTATTTAAGTTAGAGAACGTAGAATTTAAAAATGCAAGAACATTAAAAACGTTCTAAGTACACTTAGAACGTTATAGAATGGAGGCGTCGATGTGATTAAAGATTAAACAAATGATTTATTAAATGCGCCTTTTAACTTAGTAAAGATGTTCTGGGTTTCTGCCCTGCTTTCATTAAAATGTCTGTACATTTTAAAATTTAATGAAATAATATTAAAAAAAATTACTTGAAAACTTTTATTGTTTTTGAGAAATAATCTAAAAAATCTAAATTCTGAACTTTTTCTTTCTAATTTCCATTTCTAATCTATCGTTGAATACTTTGAGGAGCATAATAACTTTAATTTTTTTTTCTCTTCTTTCCTCGACTTTTCATAGACTTACTGTTTCTTTCGGTTTCATGTTATATTGAAAAATTGCTTAATGAGGCCTGACCTCATTTCGACCTTTGTCGAAATACAAAACAACAAATAATTTAACGTTTTTCACTTCAAATCCATTTAAATTTCAAAACTATTTTTCATATAATATTTTTTTATTTACTATTTATTTATTTATTTATTTTTAATACATAATTATAAAATTATTAATAATAATTTAAAATTGATATCCTTTTTATTTTTTGCAGAAATCAATTGCGTTGAACAACTATATACTAAACAATATGATGTTCTATGGTGGTTATATGAACTATGGAGGTTTCCATCATCCCCCATAACCTCATCGACAACATCGTGGTGACTTGACTTGAATTAATTAGCTCCTCTCCCACATGCACATTATACATGCAATTAATTATTGTTTATATGTAGTATGTTTTCTCCTTTTTTTGTTGTTTTCTATTCGAAAAACGCTTTATTTTTATCTAATTTAAATAGAAATTTTTAAATATTTTAAACAATTCGTAAACATTTGATAATAATTAACTCCCACTGCATATTATATTATTTTGTTTGTTTGTTAAAGAGAACAATGGAAACGAAAAAAAAAATTTCTTTCTTTCGTTTTTAAATATATATAAAGAAAAATGTAATATACTCTCGGTAATACTAACCATAACTTAATACAATATATATATATATATATATATATATATATATATATATATAAACATAAACATAAATATAAACATTTATATCGTACAATATGTGTATATATTAAAAAAAGAAAAAAAATCAAATGAAGTTTAATTTAAATACAAACAAAATACGCAAAATGATAACAAAAACACTTTTAATATTTAGTTTTATATATTAAATACGATATAAATTATAAGAAGCCAGACATATAAGTATATATTTATGTATGTAAGTAAGGAATATGTATTTTTTTAAATTATTATTATTACATTATTTTTAAGCTATCAAATAAGTAGTTGATTAGAATTAAAAGTATAACAAAAAAAAAAGAAAAACTAAATCAAAGTATGAGTCTTTTTAGGAAGAAAAAGAATAAACAATATTACTTGGCTGGCACTTGTCTTATTCAATTTAATAATAAAATGAAATGAAATTAAAAACGAAGAATTTAAATATTTTGTAAACAAGAGAACAGAATAGAACAGATAAAGAGCTAAGATTTTTAGTATTTTAAGCAGGTTAAATATTTTGTAGAAACTTAGTATAATAATGATGTTTTTGGTTTACAAACTATTAACAATAACTTAATAAATTAAAGCGCGGCAACAGCAACAACAAAATGAAATGAAAATAGTTAAAACAAACAAAAAAATATTTACTCGTACGACTATATATATATATATGTACGTATACAGATATCATAAGGGTTTTTACTTTTAATTGTTAATTTAATTTTCCTTAAATGTATCGTATAATTAAAAAGCTGTATAAAAAGTTAAATTATATATTTTAAATAGATTTTATTTTCTTTTAAGTATTATTATTTTAATTACATTGTATTTATAAATAATAGATTTATTTAACATTTAACCTAATCAACAATTATAAACAGTTTGTTAAGAAATTAATCATGCTTATATGTGGTCTAAAACGTATTCATCGTTTATTATTGACTTTATTGCAATACAGTGTGTGAACATTCACATTGTAGGCATCATTATCAAGCTTTTGTAAATATTTTTTTTTTTTCTTTTAAGGTTTTCAATTAAATACGCAATAATTGTAAACGAAAGAAATGTGCCGCAACACAATATTACACAAATAATTCAAATTCAAAAAAAAATTGAACTCACTTTCATAGTAAAATATTCTATTCGGCTGTGAATTGACTAAGTTTTGTTAAGTTTGAAAACATCAATATTACACCAGCATTCTTCATGTTTATGAACTGTACATTTAAACTTTTCAATTGAATTACAACTACATTTCAGCTAAGGCAACAAACTTATGGTTTATCTCTTGAACTGTACACTGGCTAACATAACAAACTTATATATTACCGGCCCCTAACCAACCTTTACACAACTTGGAAATTAAGATCCCAGCATTGTTTTATAATGGAATTCCCTTATTATATGTAAGTTCTACAAAATTTCTAAATGTATTCTTTTCAAAAAGCCTTTGAGAACCCTACATGGTATAGAGTTAAATACTGAACTGTATACTGGCCAACATGGCAAACTTATTGTTGTCAGCCTAACCTAACCAGCCTTTACACAACTTGAAAATGAAGATACCAGCTTTGTTTTATAATGGAATTCCCTTATTATATGTAAGTTCTACAAAATTTCTAAATGTATTCTTTTCAAAAAGCCTTTGAGAACCCTACATGTTAGAAAGTTAAACACTTTGAACTGCACACTGGCTAACATGGCAAACTTATTGTTGTCAGCCCCCAACCAGTCTTTACATTACTTGGAAATTACGTTGCCAGCGTTTTATAACGGAATTCACTTGTTTTTTTTTTTGTAAGTACTACAAAATTTCTGAATTTATTTTATTTAAAAAGCATTTGAGAAGCAGTTGAACCCTAAATCAACACGCTATCAACATCAGAGAGCCTCCGCTCTAGCTATATGAATTAAATTTCTATTCAATATAAAGAATGTCACAATTTTCCATTCCTTTGTGCAAGATGTGTAAATATTTGCAAGCATGAGTTGTTGTTGTTGTAACAGTTCTGCTGTTGTCTCCGGAAGCTTTTCCCTTGGGAAAAACTTCCGGTTGACACAGATTTCGCTGAGTTCCGGAACGAAGATCTGATTGTCGTGCGAACGGCAAGCATGAGTTGTGAACCTTGGTTCTTCGGCTGTGTTTGATTTCTCTTACCAGATACCAGTGTTGATATGTTAATTTCAAAGAGCTTCTTCTGGTCGTAGTTGAAATGCCATAGTTTTTGCCCAGTTTAAGTACTACCTTGCCACTTTATCCCAGTAGAGATTATCAATTCGTTAATTTTCATATTGAAAGCTTTCTTACTAGATACCAATTTCGTATTTTTACTTAAAATCTGTGTTCACACGAAGAGCTTCTTGTTTTTAAGATCGTCAGTTTATAGGCGAAAGGGGCAACGGGTACACTTTACGTTGTACTTTCGATAGGCTTTACTTTCTCATTTGTAAAGCACACATGCATACATACAATTATAGATTACAAATATGACATTAAAAATAAAACTTGTCTGATGTGAACGCCGAAGATAGTTCAAAGAAGAATAAGCCAGAATCACAGACAAAATAAAATAATAAAATTTTGAAATAAACATTGTTTTTTTCAATACTACAGATCAATTAGATCAAATCCACCACACTGTATTTCAATCAATAAGGATAATAGACAACAACAACGCTTTAGACCATAAGGGTGAATGTATTTATCAGTTGTTTTCTTTAAATTAATTTTTAATTATTATTTAACATGAAAATATAAAAAAAAATGGTACAAAACAGAGAAGAAAAAGAAAATTAAGTAAAAAATGGAAAAAGAAAACTAAATTTAAAAACTACAATTAAAATCAAACCACTAATATAATACAAACACCATTTTATATTACTACAATATAAAAACAAATATATTTTCTTTTTTGTAAAAAAAAACCTTAATTATGTGCACATAAAAACAAACAAACAAACAAACTATATAAATGAAACAGTAATTAAATAATTGAAAACCCTTAATTAAGTTTCTTTTGTAAGCATATTTAACACATACTAGGCAGAAAAAAAGAATTCTTTTTTTATATATTAAAAAAATATAAAAAAAAAAACAAAGGAAAGCTACAGTAATCTTAAGTAAATAAGAAAAACTTGTAATTACTAATGAGAATGAACTTGTGTAATATATATGTATATGTAGCTATAAAATATGTATTTTAAGATTTAAGCCACAAAACAAACAAACAAACAAAATTATTTTATTCATGGTACTTTAATTATAATATAAATATCGTACATATACATACATGCAAGCATACATACATACATTTATCTCTGTAGTTGTTTTAAATATTTATATAAAGTAATATTTTTTTCTTTTTTTTAGTATACATTTATTACATTTAATTATTACTGGCATTAAGTAAACATAATTATTTTTTTTTTTTCATTTAATTTTTTTTATTATTATTATTATTATGATTATTCTAAGACTAATAAAATTTATTTTTTATTTATTTGCTTAAAAAAAAAAGAAATTCAGCTCTGTTCTTAAATTCAAATATAAAATTAAATACTTAAGAAAATATTTTGTTTTACTGTGTATTTCTTTACAACTTTCATAAACCAGTTTTTCTTTTTGAAAAATAAAAAGTTATTTCAAATCGTATTAAAATAATAAAATAATGTTTACGTCTAATCGTAGAAGTCGCCATAGTCTAGTAGGTAGTGTGTTGGCTTATTAGACGTAAAGCCAGGGTTCGAGCCCCAGGCCAGACATCAAAACAAAATACAAAAAGTATTTCTTCGGCGACTTTCTCTCAACAGATTTCTGGCAAAAACTCTGAGAGTAAATAAAATTGCCATGAAAAGTTTCTCAACAACCAGTCGTTCGGAATTGACTTTAAACTGTAGGTCCCGCCACTCATGTAAAAAATTTACACACACAACATAAGTGGTGTGAGAAACTTGGTCGTAATCCTGACTGAAGGGTTGTAGTGACCAATTATGTATGTATGTATGTATGTAATAACATATTTTGCATTTGCTTAGAAACTTTGGCATTAGAGCGCCATTTGTATTATGTATTTCTAATCAGAATATAACATTTTATAAATTTGCCTACAATTTCACAATCGTAATAAGGCTGAAAATCAGAAAGGCGAAATCAACTTGTAATTAAATAGACTTTGTGCTCTATATGGCCCTCTTTTTTGGTAATCAAAACAACGTAACGTATTTATATAAGCTTTTAAATAAAAACTAGTTTTTTATAAGCAATAATTGAAAGTGCATTATCACAACAGCTTGATCAGCGTAATACGGTGTTCAGATATGCACCTTAATTGCGTAAATCGCAATAAACGCCATTATTGAGCTCAATATTTCATATAAAATTTCAATTAAAATTATTGCGCAATAAATATACAAATTGTTGTAATATTAAGTAAAACTTAAAATGCAGCACTGTCATAAGTATGTTCAGTGCGCATATTACAATGATCCGAACACTTTCTGTTGAGAATTGACAACTCAAATGTCAACAATGACAAACAAAACAAACAATGTTGTTGCAACAACCATTAGTTTTGTTTACCAGCTGTCAACTGAATATTGTATAAACAGCTGAACTGCGTATATTATTATGTCTGAACACTTAAAATATTGTACTCAATAAAGCGAATATTGACTCAATAAAAATGCATATCTGAACATAATATAAACTGCATGATAACTTTTACATTCAGGCTTGTAAATAAAGTTAATATATTACGCAACCCTGTGTCAAAGAAAATTTATGTGAATTCAGTTTCGAAATCATAAATCAACTGCGTTCCAACTTCATTTCAGAAAACTATCTGCCTGGAGATAACATAAGTATGAATTTTTGTAGATGGCAATCATTTTAAAAAATTTCTTTTTCACTACTTTCAGAATTTCGGAATGGAAAATGGAAATTAATAGGCCAATACACGCAATGAAATAAAAGTTTCTTTGATCAGTAAAATGTTAACACTAAACGTGCCATGACGGGTCAAAAGACCAGTTGCAGATTGGTTTAATTTATTAAATCTAATAAACACATGTGAACTAGCCGTTATTTACCAAAGTGAAGTCCGTTTCTAAAAACCAGTACAAATAGATATGCATTAGTTTTCGTTATATTTCGGGGTGAAACAAGGTTAAAATTTAAATATTTTTAGAAATCATATTCGTATTATTTTTCACCAATTTTTTTCAATTGCGCTGTACGCAATGAAACTGTAATTAACATTAAAATGATAAAAAAGAAAATAATCTGATTTTATAAATTTTAATTGTTTGAAAAGTTAGCAATTAACAGCAAAATGTTTGGTAAACGTTCGTTAAAAGCATACGGAATAAAATTATTGAGTCTATTATGAATAGCAACTGAATTTGGCTGCCAGCAGGCAAACCAAAATTTGCAATTGCCATCCAAGATGAGGCCATAGGTTTTAAATTTGGAAAATTTTATAAAATTCCATCATAATATCGTTTGTTTGATTAAAAAAAATTTTTAATTTCGAATATTATTTAAGACCTTAAGTAGAATTTAAGAAGTAATATGATGTTAAGAATTAAGAATTATTTATGTTTTTCCTTGTGGTACCTTATGGCGTTGAATTCGAAGTTCACAAATGTGAATGAAGGAGCAATATGTCGTACCCTAAGAGTCCTTTTTGTTAAACGAAGTGGAACAAAGCTGAATTTTTTTTCCTCAATACACAAACTATACACCACAATGTTAGTAATCTCTTACACAGCAAGTGAGAAATGTTTCGAACTTTACGGTAACTTAACAGAGCAGAAGATTAAATAATTGCCCTGCATAAATAAGAATTTAAAGACAGCAAGTAGTGCACAAAGTCTATGGTAATAAGTTGGAAGTTTAATGAAATTCAATTCTAGATAAATACATCCATAAGTACATATGTACATACATACATGTTTACATATGTATATAAACTATATACATGTAAGTATGTAAGCATGTAAGTGCAAAAAGGTAAAAGAAACTTGTAAATAAAAAAAGGAATAAATTTTTTTCGTTCGTATTTAAATGTGATAAAGAAATTAAAACTCAAACATATTTTCATAATACTAACCCAATCAATATGTCTTTCTGACATTAATTAAAAGAATTTACTCGTTACATTTGTGCCGAATTTCTTATCTTTATTTTACCGTAACGTTCTAAATGATATCATATACAGAATTTAAACAAAAGCCAGCCATAGTGTTCAATATTGTAAACAAAACCAGTTTATTTTAATTTAATTTCTTTTTAGTTTTTTTTTTTGTAGATATTTTTATAAATTTCTTGTTTTTTAATCATTTTAAACAATTTTAAATGAAATGTTTTTTTTTTTATTTTATTAAGAAAGAAGAAAATTTTTTATACTCATAGGCAAGAACTGAGATTGCGAAGCCTTGTGTGTTTGAGTAAACATTCGTTTCACACGGTTAAAGCTTACTTTGATCAAGTCCTGGAAATTTTCTTTCAATATTTCTGTTGTAGTCACACCAGCAAAGTTTCCTTTAACAAAGTCTTTTAAATTTTATTGTTGCGTATTTTTATGAAACTTAAAGCTTTAGGACGACTGTCGGTATTGTTGTGTTTTTGCTTTTATCAATCCCATGTCGATTTTCAAATTTATACTAGTTTTATAAGATATATTTTCAAAAATTCATAATTTTCTTTAAAAAATAATCGGTTGCTGAATATTTTGACACGATCTGAAAGTACGATCCCCGACGTTTTCAATGGCACCACTTTCATTTTAATAGGCCCGATGGGTCCAGAGTTATAAGTGTTTAAACATTTTTATTTACCGACATTTGCTTGCTGTATAATTCTGTTGGCCTTGTATTTGACAAAAAAAAAAATGTCGACAAGAAATATGAATAGAAGAACTGTTTGTGTGTGTGGGTGAATAAAACTTAGTGATAAAGGCCTCATTTACACTTTCAAAAGTTAAACTTTATCGCCTCCGACTTGGACCTGCTCGATTTTATTTTGGCACTATCTTAAAGTACGACCTCAGACCTTTCCAATGGCAGCCCTTTCATTCTAATAGGTCCAATGGATCCAGAGTTATAAGCGTTTGAAGATTCCTATTAACCTCTGGTCTTTCTGGACTTGGACTTGGACCTGGTTGATTTTATTTTGGCACTATCTGAAAGTACGACTTCAGACCTTTCCAATGGCACCCCTTACATTCCAATAGGTCTACTGGGTCCAGAGTTATAAGCGTTTGAAAATTCCTATTAATCGGCAGTTGCAAGTAATTTGAACAGAAAAACCGTTACTGTATGTGTGTGTGTGAGTGATGAAGGCCTCATTTACACTTTCAAAAGTTAAACTTTATCGCCTCGGACTTGGACCTGCACGATTTTATTTTGGCACTATCTTTAAGTACGACCTCAGACCTTTCCAATGGTAGCCCTTTCATTCTAATAGGTCCAATGGATCCAGAGTTATAAGCGTTTGAAGATTCCTATTAACCTCTGGTCTTTCTAGACTTGGACTTGGACCTGGTCGATTTTATTTTGGCACTATCTGAAAGTACGACTTCAGACCTTTCCAATGGCACCGATTTCATTCCAATAGGTCCAATGGATCCAGAGTTATAAGCGTTTAAAAATTCCTATTAATCGGCATTTGCTTGCTGTATGTTTCTGTTGGCCTGGTATTTGACAAAAAAAAACGGTCACAAGAAATTTGAACAGAAAAGCCGTTACTGTGTGTGTTAGTGATGAAGGCCTCATTTACACTTTCAAAAGTTAAACTTTATCGTTCGGACTTGGACCTGCTCGATTTTATTTTGGCACTATCTTAAAGTACGACCTCAGACCTTTCCAGTGGCAGCCCTTACATTGCAATAGGTCTACTGGGTCCAGAGTTATAAGCGTTTGAAAATTCCTATTAACCTCTGGCCTTTCTCGACTCGGACGTGGACCTGCTCGATTTTGTTTTGGCACTATCTGAAAGTACGTCCTCAGACCTTTCCAATGGCACCCCTTACATTCCAATAGGTCTACTGGGTCCAGAGTTATAAGCGTTTGAAAATTCCTATTAATCGGCAGTTGCAAGAAATTTGAACAGAAAAACCGTTACTGTATGTGTGTGTGTGAGTGATGAAGGCCTCATTTACACTTTCAAAAGTTAAACTTTATCGCCTCGGACTTGGACCTGCTCGATTTTATTTTGGCACTTTCTTGAAGTACGACCTCAGACCTTTCCAATGGCAGCCCTTTCATTCTAATAGGTCCAATGGATCCAGAGTTATAAGCGTTTGAAGATTCCTATTAACCTCAGGTCTTTCTAGACTTGGACTTGGACCTGGTCGATTTTATTTTGGCACTATCTGAAAGTACGACTTCAGACCTTTCCAATGGCACCGATTTCATTCCAATAGGTCCAATGGATCCAGAGTTATAAGCGTTTAAAAATTCCTATTAATCGGCATTTGCTTGCTGTATGTTTCTGTTGGCCTGGTATTTGACAAAAAAAAACGGTCACAAGAAATTTGAACAGAAAAGCCGTTACTGTGTGTGTTAGTGATGAAGGCCTCATTTACACTTTCAATGGTTAAACTTTATCGTTCGGACTTGGACCTGCTCGATTTTATTTTGGCACTATCTTAAAGTACGACCTCAGACCTTTCCAGTGGCAGCCCTTACATTGCAATAGGTCTACTGGGTCCAGAGTTATAAGCGTTTGAAAATTCCTATTAACCTCTGGCCTTTCTCGACTCGGACGTGGACCTGCTCGATTTTATTTTGGCACTATCTGAAAGTACGACTTCAGACCTTTCCAATGGCACCCCTTACATTCCAATAGGTCTACTGGGTCCAGAGTTATAAGCGTTTGAAAATTCCTATTAATCGGCAGTTGCAAGAAATTTGAACAGAAAAACCGCTACTGTATGTGTGTGTGTGAGTGATGAAGGCCTCATTTACACTTTCAAAAGTTAAACTTTATCGCCTCGGACTTGGACCTGCTCGATTTTATTTTGGCACTATCTTTAAGTACGACCTCAGACCTTTCCAATGGCAGCCCTTTCATTCTAATAGGTCCAATGGATCCAGAGTTATAAGCGTTTGAAGATTCCTATTAACCTCTGGTCTTTCTAGACTTGGACTTGGACCTGGTCGATTTTATTTTGGCACTATCTGAAAGTACGACTTCAGACCTTTCCAATGGCACCGATTTCATTCCAATAGGTCCAATGGATCCAGAGTTATAAGCGTTTAAAAATTCTTATTAATCGGCATTTGCTTGCTGTATGTTTCTGTTGGCCTGGTATTTGACAAAAAAAAACGGTCACAAGAAATTTGAACAGAAAAGCCGTTACTGTGTGTGTTAGTGATGAAGGCCTCATTTACACTTTCAAAAGTTAAACTTTATCGTTCGGACTTGGACCTGCTCGATTTTATTTTGGCACTATCTTAAAGTACGACCTCAGACCTTTCCAGTGGCAGCCCTTACATTGCAATAGGTCTACTGGGTCCAGAGTTATAAGCGTTTGAAAATTCCTATTAACCTCTGGCCTTTCTCGACTCGGACGTGGACCTGCTCGATTTTGTTTTGGCACTATCTGAAAGTACGTCCTCAGACCTTTCCAATGGCACCCCTTACATTCCAATAGGTCTACTGGGTCCAGAGTTATAAGCGTTTGAAAATTCCTATTAATCGGCAGTTGCAAGAAATTTGAACAGAAAAACCGTTACTGTATGTGTGTGTGTGAGTGATGAAGGCCTCATTTACACTTTCAAAAGTTAAACTTTATCGCCTCGGACTTGGACCTGCTCGATTTTATTTTGGCACTTTCTTGAAGTACGACCTCAGACCTTTCCAATGGCAGCCCTTTCATTCTAATAGGTCCAATGGATCCAGAGTTATAAGCGTTTGAAGATTCCTATTAACATCTGGTCTTTCTAGACTTGGACTTGGACCTGGTCGATTTTATTTTGGCACTATCTGAAAGTACGACTTCAGACCTTTCCAATGGCACCGATTTCATTCCAATAGGTCCAATGGATCCAGAGTTATAAGCGTTTAAAAATTCCTATTAATCGGCATTTGCTTGCTGTATGTTTCTGTTGGCCTGGTATTTGACAAAAAAAAACGGTCACAAGAAATTTGAACAGAAAAGCCGTTACTGTGTGTGTTAGTGATGAAGGCCTCATTTACACTTTCAAAAGTTAAACTTTATCGCCTCGGACTTGGACCTGCTCGATTTTATTTTGGCACTATCTTAAAGTACGACCTCAGACCTTTCCAGTGGCAGCCCTTACATTGCAATAGGTCTACTGGGTCCAGAGTTATAAGCGTTTGAAAATTCCTATTAACCTCTGGCCTTTCTCGACTCGGACGTGGACCTGCTCGATTTTGTTTTGGCACTATCTGAAAGTACGTCCTCAGACCTTTCCAATGGCACCCCTTACATTCCAATAGGTCTACTGGGTCCAGAGTTATAAGCGTTTGAAAATTCCTATTAATCGGCAGTTGCAAGAAATTTGAACAGAAAAACCGTTACTGTATGTGTGTGTGTGAGTGATGAAGGCCTCATTTACACTTTCAAAAGTTAAACTTTATCGCCTCGGACTTGGACCTGCTCGATTTTATTTTGGCACTTTCTTGAAGTACGACCTCAGACCTTTCCAATGGCAGCCCTTTCATTCTAATAGGTCCAATGGATCCAGAGTTATAAGCGTTTGAAGATTCCTATTAACCTCTGGTCTTTCTAGACTTGGACTTGGACCTGGTCGATTTTATTTTGGCACTATCTGAAAGTACGACTTCAGACCTTTCCAATGGCACCGATTTCATTCCAATAGGTCCAATGGATCCAGAGTTATAAGCGTTTAAAAATTCTTATTAATCGGCATTTGCTTGCTGTATGTTTCTGTTGGCCTGGTATTTGACAAAAAAAAACGGTCACAAGAAATTTGAACAGAAAAGCCGTTACTGTGTGTGTTAGTGATGAAGGCCTCATTTACACTTTCAAAAGTTAAACTTTATCGCCTCGGACTTGGACCTGCTCGATTTTATTTTGGCACTATCTTAAAGTACGACCTCAGACCTTTCCAGTGGCAGCCCTTACATTCTAATAGGTCTACTGGGTCCAGAGTTATAAGCGTTTGAAAATTCCTATTAACCTCTGGCCTTTCTCGACTCGGACGTGGACCTGCTCGATTTTGTTTTGGCACTATCTGAAAGTACGACCTCAGACCTTTCCAATGGTAGCCCTTTCATTCTAATAGGTCCAATGGATCCAGAGTTATAAGCGTTTGAAGATTCCTATTAACCTCTGGTCTTTCTGGACTTGGACTTGGACCTGGTCGATTTTATTTTGGCACTATCTGAAAGTACGACTTCAGATCTTTCCAATGGCACCGATTTCATTCCAATAGGTCCAATGGATCCAGAGTTATAAGCGTTTAAAAACTCCTATTAATCGGCATTTGCTTGCTGTATGTTTCTGTTGGCCTGGTATTTGACAAAAAAAAACGGTCACAAGAAATTTGAACAGAAAAGCCGTTACTGTGTGTGTTAGTGATGAAGGCCTCATTTACACTTTCAAAAGTTAAACTTTATCGCCTCGGACTTGGACCTGCTCGATTTTATTTTGGCACTATCTTAAAGTACGACCTCAGACCTTTCCAGTGGCAGCCCTTACATTCTAATAGGTCTACTGGGTCCAGAGTTATAAGCGTTTGAAAATTCCTATTAACCTCTGGCCTTTCTCGACTCGGACGTGGACCTGCTCGATTTTGTTTTGGCACTATCTGAAAGTACGTCCTCAGACCTTTCCAATGGCACCCCTTACATTCCAATAGGTCTACTGGGTCCAGAGTTATAAGCGTTTGAAAATTCCTATTAATCGGCAGTTGCAAGAAATTTGAACAGAAAAACCGTTACTGTATGTGTGTGTGTGAGTGATGAAGGCCTCATTTACACTTTCAAAAGTTAAACTTTATCGCCTCGGACTTGGACCTGCTCGATTTTATTTTGGCACTATCTTTAAGTACGACCTCAGACCTTTCCAATGGTAGCCCTTTCATTCTAATAGGTCCAATGGATCCAGAGTTATAAGCGTTTGAAGATTCCTATTAACCTCTGGTCTTTCTGGACTTGGACTTGGACCTGGTCGATTTTATTTTGGCACTATCTGAAAGTACGACTTCAGATCTTTCCAATGGCACCGATTTCATTCCAATAGGTCCAATGGATCCAGAGTTATAAGCGTTTAAAAACTCCTATTAATCGGCATTTGCTTGCTGTATGTTTCTGTTGGCCTGGTATTTGACAAAAAAAAACGGTCACAAGAAATTTGAACAGAAAAGCCGTTACTGTGTGTGTTAGTGATGAAGGCCTCATTTACACTTTCAAAAGTTAAACTTTATCGCCTCGGACTTGGACCTGCTCGATTTTATTTTGGCACTATCTTAAAGTACGACCTCAGACCTTTCCAGTGGCAGCCCTTACATTCTAATAGGTCTACTGGGTCCAGAGTTATAAGCGTTTGAAAATTCCTATTAACCTCTGGCCTTTCTCGACTCGGACGTGGACCTGCTCGATTTTGTTTTGGCACTATCTGAAAGTACGTCCTCAGACCTTTCCAATGGCACCCCTTACATTCCAATAGGTCTACTGGGTCCAGAGTTATAAGCGTTTGAAAATTCCTATTAATCGGCAGTTGCAAGAAATTTGAACAGAAAAACCGTTACTGTATGTGTGTGTGTGAGTGATGAAGGCCTCATTTACACTTTCAAAAGTTAAACTTTATCGCCTCGGACTTGGACCTGCTCGATTTTATTTTGGCACTATCTTAAAGTACGACCTCAGACCTTTCCAGTGGCAGCCCTTACATTCTAATAGGTCTACTGGGTCCAGAGTTATAAGCGTTTGAAAATTCCTATTAACCTCTGGCCTTTCTCGACTCGGACGTGGACCTGCTCGATTTTGTTTTGGCACTATCTGAAAGTACGACCTCAGACCTTTCCAATGGCACCCCTTACATTCCAATAGGTCTACTGGGTCCAGAGTTATAAGCGTTTGAAAATTCCTATTAATCGGCAGTTGCAAGAAATTTGAACAGAAAAACCGTTACTGTATGTGTGTGTGTGAGTGATGAAGGCCTCATTTACACTTTCAAAAGTTAAACTTTATCGCCTCGGACTTGGACCTGCTCGATTTTATTTTGGCACTATCTTAAAGTACGAACTCAGACCTTTCCAATGGCAGCCCTTTCATTCTAATAGGTCCAATGGATCCAGAGTTATAAGCGTTTGAAGATTCCTATTAACCTCTGGTCTTTCTGGACTTGGACCTGGACCTGGTCGACTTTATTTTGGCACTATCTGAAAGTACGACTTCAGGCCTTTCCAATGGCACCGATTTCATTCCAATAGGTCCAATGGGTCCAGAGTTATAAGCGTTTAAAAATTCTTATTAATCGGCATTTGCTTGCTGTATGTTTCTGTTGGCCTGGTATTTGACAAAAAAAAACGGTCACAAGAAATTTGAACAGAAAAGCCGTTACTGTGTGTGTTAGTGATGAAGGCCTCATTTACACTTTCAAAAGTTAAACTTTATCGTTCGGACTTGGACCTGCTGGATTTTATTTTGGCACTATCTTAAAGTACGACCTCAGACCTTTCCAGTGGCAGCCCTTACATTGCAATAGGTCTACTGGGTCCAGAGTTATAAGCGGTTGAAAATTCCTATTAACCTCTGGCCTTTCTCGACTCGGACGTGGACCTGCTCGATTTTGTTTTGGCACTATCTGAAAGTACGACCTCAGACCTTTCCAATGGCACCCCTTACATTCCAATAGGTCTACTGGGTCCAGAGTTATAAGCGTTTGAAAATTCCTATTAATCGGCAGTTGCAAGAAATTTGAACAGAAAAACCGTTACTGTATGTGTGTGTGTGAGTGATGAAGGCCTCATTTACACTTTCAAAAGTTAAACTTTATCGCCTCGGACTTGGACCTGCTCGATTTTATTTTGGCACTATCTTTAAGTACGACCTCAGACCTTTCCAATGGTAGCCCTTTCATTCTAATAGGTCCAATGGATCCAGAGTTATAAGCGTTTGAAGATTCCTATTAACCTCTGGTCTTTCTGGACTTGGACTTGGACCTGGTCGATTTTATTTTGGCACTATCTGAAAGTACGACTTCAGATCTTTCCAATGGCACCGATTTCATTCCAATAGGTCCAATGGATCCAGAGTTATAAGCGTTTAAAAACTCCTATTAATCGGCATTTGCTTGCTGTATGTTTCTGTTGGCCTGGTATTTGACAAAAAAAAACGGTCACAAGAAATTTGAACAGAAAAGCCGTTACTGTGTGTGTTAGTGATGAAGGCCTCATTTACACTTTCAAAAGTTAAACTTTATCGCCTCGGACTTGGACCTGCTCGATTTTATTTTGGCACTATCTTAAAGTACGACCTCAGACCTTTCCAGTGGCAGCCCTTACATTCTAATAGGTCTACTGGGTCCAGAGTTATAAGCGTTTGAAAATTCCTATTAACCTCTGGCCTTTCTCGACTCGGACGTGGACCTGCTCGATTTTGTTTTGGCACTATCTGAAAGTACGACCTCAGACCTTTCCAATGGCACCCCTTACATTCCAATAGGTCTACTGGGTCCAGAGTTATAAGCGTTTGAAAATTCCTATTAATCGGCAGTTGCAAGAAATTTGAACAGAAAAACCGTTACTGTATGTGTGTGTGTGAGTGATGAAGGCCTCATTTACACTTTCAAAAGTTAAACTTTATCGTTCGGACTTGGACCTGCTCGATTTTATTTTGGCACTATCTTAAAGTACGACCTCAGACCTTTCCAGTGGCAGCCCTTACATTGCAATAGGTCTACTGGGTCCAGAGTTATAAGCGGTTGAAAATTCCTATTAACCTCTGGCCTTTCTCGACTCGGACGTGGACCTGCTCGATTTTGTTTTGGCACTGTCTGAAAGTACGACCTCAGACCTTTCCAATGGCACCCCTTACATTCCAATAGGTCTACTGGGTCCAGAGTTATAAGCGTTTGAAAATTCCTATTAATCGGCAGTTGCAAGAAATTTGAACAGAAAAACCGTTACTGTATGTGTGTGTGTGAGTGATGAAGGCCTCATTTACACTTTCAAAAGTTAAACTTTATCGCCTCGGACTTGGACCTGCTCGATTTTATTTTGGCACTTTCTTGAAGTACGACCTCAGACCTTTCCAATGGCAGCCCTTTCATTCTAATAGGTCCAATGGATCCAGAGTTATAAGCGTTTGAAGATTCCTATTAACCTCTGGTCTTTCTAGACTTGGACTTGGACCTGGTCGATTTTATTTTGGCACTATCTGAAAGTACGACTTCAGACCTTTCCAATGGCACCGATTTCATTCCAATAGGTCCAATGGATCCAGAGTTATAAGCGTTTAAAAATTCTTATTAATCGGCATTTGCTTGCTGTATGTTTCTGTTGGCCTGGTATTTGACAAAAAAAAAACGGTCACAAGAAATTTGAACAGAAAAGCCGTTACTGTGTGTGTTAGTGATGAAGGCCTCATTTACACTTTCAAAAGTTAAACTTTATCGTTCGGACTTGGACCTGCTCGATTTTATTTTGGCACTATCTTAAAGTACGACCTCAGACCTTTCCAGTGGCAGCCCTTACATTCTAATAGGTCTACTGGGTCCAGAGTTATAAGCGGTTGAAAATTCCTATTAACCTCTGGCCTTTCTCGACTCGGACGTGGACCTGCTCGATTTTGTTTTGGCACTATCTGAAAGTACGACCTCAGACCTTTCCAATGGCACCCCTTACATTCCAATAGGTCTACTGGGTCCAGAGTTATAAGCGTTTGAAAATTCCTATTAATCGGCAGTTGCAAGAAATTTGAACAGAAAAACCGTTACTGTATGTGTGTGTGTGAGTGATGAAGGCCTCATTTACACTTTCAAAAGTTAAACTTTATCGCCTCGGACTTGGACCTGCTCGATTTTATTTTGGCACTTTCTTGAAGTACGACCTCAGACCTTTCCAATGGCAGCCCTTTCATTCTAATAGGTCCAATGGATCCAGAGTTATAAGCGTTTGAAGATTCCTATTAACCTCTGGTCTTTCTAGACTTGGACTTGGACCTGGTCGATTTTATTTTGGCACTATCTGAAAGTACGACTTCAGACCTTTCCAATGGCACCGATTTCATTCCAATAGGTCCAATGGATCCAGAGTTATAAGCGTTTAAAAATTCTTATTAATCGGCATTTGCTTGCTGTATGTTTCTGTTGGCCTGGTATTTGACAAAAAAAAACGGTCACAAGAAATTTGAACAGAAAAGCCGTTACTGTGTGTGTTAGTGATGAAGGCCTCATTTACACTTTCAAAAGTTAAACTTTATCGTTCGGACTTGGACCTGCTGGATTTTATTTTGGCACTATCTTAAAGTACGACCTCAGACCTTTCCAGTGGCAGCCCTTACATTGCAATAGGTCTACTGGGTCCAGAGTTATAAGCGGTTGAAAATTCCTATTAACCTCTGGCCTTTCTCGACTCGGACGTGGACCTGCTCGATTTTGTTTTGGCACTATCTGAAAGTACGACCTCAGACCTTTCCAATGGCACCCCTTACATTCCAATAGGTCTACTGGGTCCAGAGTTATAAGCGTTTGAAAATTCCTATTAATCGGCAGTTGCAAGAAATTTGAACAGAAAAACCGTTACTGTATGTGTGTGTGTGAGTGATGAAGGCCTCATTTACACTTTCAAAAGTTAAACTTTATCGCCTCGGACTTGGACCTGCTCGATTTTATTTTGGCACTTTCTTGAAGTACGACCTCAGACCTTTCCAATGGCAGCCCTTTCATTCTAATAGGTCCAATGGATCCAGAGTTATAAGCGTTTGAAGATTCCTATTAACCTCTGGTCTTTCTAGACTTGGACTTGGACCTGGTCGATTTTATTTTGGCACTATCTGAAAGTACGACTTCAGACCTTTCCAATGGCACCGATTTCATTCCAATAGGTCCAATGGATCCAGAGTTATAAGCGTTTAAAAATTCTTATTAATCGGCATTTGCTTGCTGTATGTTTCTGTTGGCCTGGTATTTGACAAAAAAAAACGGTCACAAGAAATTTGAACAGAAAAGCCGTTACTGTGTGTGTTAGTGATGAAGGCCTCATTTACACTTTCAAAAGTTAAACTTTATCGTTCGGACTTGGACCTGCTCGATTTTATTTTGGCACTATCTTAAAGTACAACCTCAGACCTTTCCAGTGGCAGCCCTTACATTCTAATAGGTCTACTGGGTCCAGAGTTATAAGCGTTTGAAAATTCCTATTAACCTCTGGCCTTTCTCGACTCGGACGTGGACCTGCTCGATTTTGTTTTGGCACTATCTGAAAGTACGACCTCAGACCTTTCCAATGGCTCCCCTTACATTCCAATAGGTCTACTGGGTCCAGAGTTATAAGCGTTTGAAAATTCCTATTAATCGGCAGTTGCAAGAAATTTGAACAGAAAAACCGTTACTGTATGTGTGTGTGTGAGTGATGAAGGCCTCATTTACACTTTCAAAAGTTAAACTTTATCGCCTCGGACTTGGACCTGCTCGATTTTATTTTGGCACTATCTTAAAGTACGACCTCAGACCTTTCCAATGGCAGCCCTTTCATTCTAATAGGTCCAATGGATCCAGAGTTATAAGCGTTTGAAGATTCCTATTAACCTCTGGTCTTTCTGGACTTGGACCTGGACCTGGTCGACTTTATTTTGGCACTATCTGAAAGTACGACTTCAGACCTTTCCAATGGCGCCGATTTCATTCCAATAGGTCCAATGGATCCAGAGTTATAAGCGTTTAAACATTTTTATTTATCGACATTTGCTTGCTGTATGATTCTGTAGGCCTGGTATTTGACACTTAATACAGTAAAGAATTTCAGTGTTAAAACTAGATTTTAAAGAGTTATTTACGTTTTTTTTATAAATTTTGGAAAAGAAAAATACTTTTTTTTATAATTTTTATTTAAGTTGTGTCGTGTAATAATATTTTTTTTTTTTTTTTTTTTTTTGTTAAGGAGAATTTCTAACACATTCTATAAATAATTTAAAAAGTTCAACATAATGCCTGAAATAGTTTAATTTCCGACGAACATTATCTTGTATGGTTTCCAGTAAACGGCGCTTAAATTTAAAGTGTTATCCTTTCTGATAATGCTTTCCAATTATGGTCTCTTATCTTATAATTTGAAAGAACTTGGCTTGATCCGTTCATTTTTGAGTCTTCCTCAACAATTGGGGAGTGTTGGTTTCGACTTCTAACTTTATAAGCTTAGTTTCCAAACAGGTATGGCCCTTTTGAGGAAGTATTGATCATTGTTAGTAACGCCACATTACAGTTGCAAAGCAACACCTATAAGACGGTTGTTCTGGTTGTTTTTTCTGTGGTTCTTGATTCCAGGTTTATAGAAGCTCTTCAAAACCTATAACGATAAAAAAGTATAGAAATTAAAACTATAAATAATTATTAATGTAAACTTTTCCGCATCTCAAAAAACTTGGAAAAAAGTGAAAAGTTGCCAATTTTATATAAAATGCTGAAAACCTTAGGTATTAAACAATAGTTTGAAAAGATTATATTTTTTATTGTTAGTTATTATTTTATTAAATAAAAAAATTGATTTTTTTAATAATATTAAGAATGAATAATATATTTTTTTATAGTAGAAAAATTTTATAAAAAGAACGGAGATTTTCAAAATATTTAAATATTGTATTAAAACAAAAAGAAAAAATAAATTGCTTAAAAAATATATTTAAGTTTATAAATATATTTTATATTTTATTTAAATATAAATATATTTTTTATGATTTTTAATTATTTATAAATGTAAAATAAAGAATTTTATTTTTATTTATATTTTTCAACAATAATGTAATTGATTTTTAATAAAAAAAATAAAAAAAAAATAAATAAAAAATAAAATAAAACAAAAATATTGATTAAATGTATAATATAATATAATATAATATAATAAAGCTTTTTGTGTATGTAATTTGAAAATAAAATAAAAAATATTATTGAATAAATTTTATCTATAGGCTTAAGTATTTTTTATAACATTTAAGATTAAACTTAAATATTTAAGCAAAAATTAAGAGAGAAAAAAAATTAATAAAAAAAAAGAAATAAAGAAACAGTTAAACTAAGTTTTTATATTTAAATGGTTAAACATTTAAAAAGAACCTAAACAATGAAGACAAAAAATAAAAAATAATTCATACATCAACAATAAAATTATTTACTGTAAACCCCTGAGCCCACTTTCAAACTTAAAAAAAATTAACAAAGAACAGAGAAAATTGTCATAAATGTGTATTAAACAAATATGAATTATTTTTAAACTAAATTATTAATAATTAATAAAACATTTATATAAATAGTATCAAATTAATAACTAAGAATTTACATTAAAAAAAAAAAAAACAAAAAAAATTAAAAATAATTAAAATTCATTTAAAAATTTAAAATAAAAGTCTTTAACATTTTAAAATAAAATAAAAAAAAAATTAAAAAGAAAAAGAAAAGCAAAATACATTATATATTATATAAACATACATACTTACATACACAAATTACATATACATACATACACAAACAACTTACATGCATAAGTTAAATATATTATGTATACCTACACCCATACATACATACATTATTATTATATTATTATATATAGAGTTGATGAGAAAAAAATAAAAATAAAAATAAAATAAAAATCGAAAATATATATTTAAAAATAATATTAAAAGAATAAAAATAAAAATAAAAAATAAAACAAAAAATTTAATTTAAAATAACATTTAAACATGTGACTTTTCTGAAATTATCAGCAACTATTCATAGCAATAAAAACTAAAAAATTTATTTAAATATTAAAAAAATTTTGAATACGATTTGTTTTTTAATCACATTTAAATGCCAAAACACGAGATCGTTTAACTAGTAAAAAATTTATAAAAATAAATTCCATATTTTGATATCAATGTAGGGAATAGTTTTTAGACAGCTTAACTTGGAAGCTATTTATGAGGCCCTTAACACTGCTAGAAAATATTGCGGCATTGTTATTTCGTATCTTAATAATGTTTCTTCGTAAGGTTAAAGGCTATTGAGTATGTAAATCAGAATATTCAGCAACTACTTCTCAAATGGCAATGAATTATAAATGAATACCTTTAGAACATATGATGGAGTATTAGGCAACAAATTTGAAACAATATAAGACAGGAATTAGAACCTGATAAGAATTTATATTCGGGTACTACTTGTCGATTAGAAGTGAATGCATGGCATTGGAAGAGGAGTTCCTTCCTTATGACCACTTTTAGGAAATATTATACATGATAGTGACAGGCACCAATTGTAGGTAATTCTGCTTGCAAAGTTTTAAGAATGAGGACAAGAAAAATGAATATCTTGCCCGATCTCAAAGAGGCGATCAGAGTTTTAGCTTTTATCTCTTAAGTTATGATTTTTGATACAAACTTTAAATCGCAATTCTTAACCTGGTGAAACCAAATGCATCTGATGTGAGATATCCAAGACTTCATTTCGAATTGTAAGGACAAGACTGTATGTCAAAGCTTGATGGCAGAGCTGTCCTTTTGAACATTTTTTGTTTAGTTAAGCATGTTGTTTTTATTATTGTAGTGAAGAGGTGTATTATTACGGCGTACATGCGACCTATACATACATACATAATTGGTCATTACAATACTTTTTTTTTTGCGGGAAGGAGGGAAAATAATTTATGCATTCATGATGGTCGTCACCAGACATGATATGTCGGACTCTCCCATTGGGTATACCGACTAAAAACCCACCTTGTCTCCTCACCGGGGAATCATTCCACCTCGGAACCACGCTTGTATTACATCGAGGCATATGTTCCAGTTCCATCGTCGACAACCAGGCTCCGCTCTATTCTCAGTCTGCTGCGTCTTGGTCAAATTTCTTCCTTCGCCGGACGTGCTCTACAAAGTGTTTTACTGCGTTCCAGCTCTCTCTACTGTTTATCATTTTCAGCACGATGTTTGTAGGGCTAATGACGCCGATTTCATTATCGAGTCGCTGACGGCTTTCGGCCCATCGACAACAGCTGAAGAAAGTGTGTTCGGAATCATCTAACGTTTCTTTCTCTTCATAGATACAGAATGGCGAGCGGTATTTCCCCATGCGATGCAGGTACTCTCTGAAATATCCGTGGCCGGTCAGCATCTGGGTTATGTAGTAGTCTACTTCGCCGTTTTTTCTGTTTTTCCACACTTGCAACTCGGGAATCAGTTTATATGTCCACCTTCCATGCTGTTCATTTTCCCAGCGAAATTGCCATTTTAGGAAGACTTCGTGCTTTATCGCTTCTATGCTCTGTGGTTGAGTCGTACTTTGCCTGGCGTTGAAGATCATCCGGCGCTCATATGCTTGTAGGTCTATGGGAACCATTCCGGCTATAACTAAGACAGTTTGTGTCGATACCGTGCGATACGAGCTAGGATTATATAAATGCCGTAACCTACAATTTAAACTCGATTACGAACGATAGATTTTTAGAGAAACTTTTTTATGGTAATTTTATTTACCCTCAGAGTTTCTGCCAGAAATTTGTTGAGAGGTTTTGAACCATGGCCTCATGTCTAATAAGCTAACACACTAACTACTAGACTACGGTGGGTGTCCTTATAATATCCCTAAATACGTGTCTGGCATAACAGCAATTACCAATCTCAGGTTATGTCTTGTTAGTCTAATGATCCATGACTCAGATCGCTTCTCATTGTAATTTCCCAGCAGAAGTTTTGATTGCCTCAAACGCACTTAGATTGGGAAGAGTCTTTGCCTCTCTATATCTTCCTTTTCGTTGAGTATATCTCCGCTCTCATTCCGCAAAGGTTTCTGGCTCCATCAACGGCATGGAAGCTCCCCTTCTCGCAAGCCCATCTGATTGCTCATTGCCCAGAATTTCAACACGATGTGGGATACTGTTGAAGGTAACTTTATTATCACTTCAGCTTCTCCAGACAAACCCATACTACCGTTACTTAGGTAAAATGTGGAATTAGCTCTGCTGTGTTTTTGACAGCCATTTTTTACCCATGGAGAAGCTGTTGCCTAATCTCTTACTAACTCAGTTTATCATTTTTATTTAATTAATTAGATTTCAAATAAAATTTAACAAATTATGGAATTATTTGCACGAGTACTTTGTATTCATGGTAAAATTGTGGTCATGATAACAATTTATTTGAAAAAAGAAGTTGAAATCACAAAAACCTTTATTATTTTCGAGGTGCAGTATTATTATTTTAGCGGTGCAATATTATTATTTAAGCGACATTAAGATAAAAATCGAAATTTAAAAAATTATTCTGATCAAAAAATTATTTCGAATAGAGAGTCCAAATAATGTTGACAACGCTAAGAATTTTAATGAAATCCAAAGAGTGTTTTGCACACAATTTGGATGCAACATTTCTATTCATGCCATCGACCAAAGGTATCAGGCAGCGTTTGTATGTTTCTTCCGTGGTAGTGTAGTCCAGGAGCGGCACAGATTTAAACACTTGACGATTTTGTAAAGGATTTTGTGAAGGATGAAAAATATACCGAGTTAAAGATGAACCATCAAATGTTTTTAAAGACTCAAAATTCTTAAACTGTTGAAAATATAAAAAACTTGAAATTATTGTAAAATTACACTGTGCAACAAGAAAAAAAATATGGGAGATTGATTGATTCATTGAGCGATTCTATTGGAAATATTGTCCAAAAGAGATACATATGAATAGATAGATAGAGATATGAATAGCGATTGAGGCTAAAGAGTAGATAGGATTAAAGGAATGAAAATAGAAAAAATCGATTGAAAATAGAACAGAAAACTGTAATTCGTATAGTGTTCCTTCACTAACTCCCTGCTTAACATTTAAATCTGTTTAAAAATTCCGAAAGACCTCACACAATAAATTTCATATCTGACAGCCCCCGATTATTTTGTGCAAAAAATGTTTTTTTTTTCAAACTTACCGTTTCCATTGAGATTTCAATATGACCGATTAAATCAATCCATATAACATCTTCTTTACAGTTTGGCGCCATTACAGATCCAACATAGGAATAATATGCCTTTAAATCAGTATTTAAATAACCACCTAACGTAGACATTGTATGCTGGGGTAGCGTGAATTTCGCAAAAGGTTCTCGTATTTTTACAAAACTTTTAGACAAGTGCTCATAAGTTCCATAGACGTTACTGGTTACCTAAAATGTACACATTATTACACATTAGACAACCAACTTCAAACAGTTTTTAAAATTCTTAAAGTTGTTTTTGTATTTGCCTTACCCTTAAATTAGCTGCTATTGCGGCAACACCAAACTGCTCTAGGCTTGCTTCCTCAAAACTGGTATAATTTGTATTAAAAAAAACTGCATGCAATTCCATGTCAACTGCACTATCTTTATGCCAGTAGAATTGCAATTGTTGCAATTGATATGTGGCTGCACCCTGAAGAGGCCCTGCGGCTATAGTGGGCACATCATTTTCAAATGTCATTCTCAATACTACCGTGTGGCCATTATTAAATATCGTAGTTGTCAGTGGGAATTCTCTCAATCCCTCAATTTTAAGCTCCGAAAAGGTAGAATCAATTACTTCAATAACATCTAAATTAATGGGATTTTCATGTTTAACCGAACATCGATTGACGCCGTTGCTGACAATGTTAGCGGTGTATGCTGTTATTAAGAATAAATAAATGTTTTATTTCGCATCTAATATTTCGATCAATTCAACATCAATTTAAAAAAAATGGTTAGAATCTTGAAAATATATTTAAAATTTTTTTGATTTACTAAGTCAGTTTCATGTCAACGAGATCACCCAGAATGTCTAAGAAGTCCTAGTAATGAGACGATTACTAGTTCTCTATAGTAGCTACATATTTTAAATTTGATAGTATAAGGTGTAGTAAAGAGAAAACCATTATTTTAGTTTCTAATTAAAGGCTTTATATTAAAATAATTGGAATCATCCCGTCTAAATCGTGAATGCACAGTTTTGTTCATATTTTTGCCATTTTTAACGTCCTTTAAGAACATACGATTATGAAAACAAGATGCATTGGCATCTCTTGAACTGCCTCTGATTGCTCTTCACATCAAATCTGTCATTTTTGTTTGTTAAAGTATACATTGAGCCAAAAAAAGAGGTTCGAGGCTGAAGAGAATATTTTGATAAGACCACAAGCATGAATTTTTATAAAAAAAATTACATAATTCGCTAGCGTAGTTCTATTTAAGGTGAAATGTGAGCCTTACTAAACATTTCTAGCATTGCCACATGTCACGAATTGTTTTTGATACTGAAAAACTAAATAGCGCTAAACATGGTATAAAATAGTCGTTGTAGTCGCCGTAGTCTGGTGGGTAGTGTGTTGGCTTATTGGATGTAAGGCCACGGTACAAAATCCAAGTAAGCCAAAAAATCTTGCTTCGGCGACTTCCCCTCAACAAATTGCTGGCAAAAACTATGAAAGTAAACAAAATTGCCATGAATTGTATCCCAAAAATTTATCCTTCGGAGCCGACTTTAAACTGTAAGTCCTGCCACTCATGTAAAATTAACAAACACTACATAAGTGGTGTGAAAAGCTAGGTATTTTTTCCTGACTAAAGGGTTGTAATGGTCAATTATGTATATACAGTGAGCGTCATAAGAGAGTTTTGTTCTTAAGTATAAAAAAGTTCTTTTATCATGAATTGTTGTTTTTGTTTTAACATTTTATAAGTAATAAAGAAACGTTTTTATTTTTGGAAATTTATTCGACTATTTTCATATACTTTTCTCGCTATCCTAAGAAAATGAATTATTTCAGTGGTGTTTATTCACTTTTGGCGCTCAGTGTAAGTATGTTTAAAATAAAATGAATAAAATTATTCAGTATAAAATAAAACTGAATCGTAACATTGTGCGTGCGGCATGTGAAAGATTTTTTAACATTTTTGTTTAACAACAACAAAAAATTTTAAGTTTGTGATGTTTAAACAAATACTCACGTCAATGTAAGTGAGTTAAGTGTACAAATAAATTTGAAAGTATTTATTTCCTTTTATTTAAATTTTAAATTAAATTCAAAAAATATTTGAAGTTTTTGTGGGTAATAAGCTGAATGAATGAAAATGGTAGTATTGTGCCTGTATGATTGTACTCACCGCAAACCATTAAATTGGCCAAAACTAAAAACGTTACTATCAAATACAGAATATTTAACATTATGCTTGTTGGAGGGAGTGCCTATGTATGTATTTTTCCTTTTTTAATTAATTTGTATTAATTTTTTTACCACTTTTTTGTTGCTTTTTAAATTCCGTAATATTTTTATTCGTTTATTATTAATTTCGTGTTTTTTTTATTGAAAACGAAAATGAAAATTTTAGTTTTTTATGGTTTAATTGCTTAATAACCCAAAAAAAACAAACAATAGAAATGTATTATTTGCTAATACATTCAATAAGCGAATGATACACTAGACTTTCATAAAAACTTCGTTTAAATTACAGCCTATAAAATAGAAACGAATAGAAAGCGATCAACTAATTAATTTTATAATTAATGGGAATATTGCATTTATATTCAATCATACTTTTCAGCGTTGAAGGCAATGATTTATGGCTGCTTTTACAATTAAAAATAAAAAATTATCATGTCAAAGGTTAAATAAATTAATAACAAAATGTTTTTAAATGATAGAGTTGGGAAATATATACAATATTAATATCTTAGCTTGTTAATAGGCTTGCAATTATTAAAAAAACAAGCTTTTTTTTATTGTAAGGCAGTATTTTATGTGGCGTTGTTGACTGGTGGCTAGAAATTAAAAAAATACAAGTGGTTTCTTAATTTTCTTGTTGAATTATTTTTTTATCAAAGGTTTTCAATAACGTCCTTACCCATATTTAGAGTCAAGACCCTAAATTGGCTGCTATTTGCAGGCAGGCGCTTTTAAATACGAATTTAAAGCACACTTTTAGTCGATCGATAAAATGTCGCTCTTTGTATACATAAATACATACATAATTGGTCAATACTATCCTTTAGTCAGGATTACGACCTAGCTTCTCACACTAATTATGTTGTGTGTGTTAATTTTTTACATGAGTGGTGGGACCTACAGTTTAAAGTCGACTCCGAAGGACAGATTTTTTAAGAAACTTTACATTGCAATTTTATTTACTCTTAGAGTTTTTTCTAGAAATCAACTGAGAGGCAGTCACCGAAGAAATATTTTTTCTTTATTTCGTTTAGTTGCAGATGTCTGATCTGGGGGTTTTAACCGAGGCGTCATGTCTAATAATTGAAGTCGCCGTGGTCTAGTAGGTAGTGTGTTGGCTTATTAGACGAAAAGCCAGGGTTCGAGCCCCAGGCCAGACATCAAATAAAATACAAAAAGTATTTCTTCGGCGACTTGCTCTCAGCAGATTTCTGGCAAAAACTCTGAGAGTAAATAAAATTGCCATGAAAATGTTTCTCAAAAACCTGTCGTTCGGAATCGACTTTAAACTGTAGGTCCCGCCACTCATGTATAAAAGTAACACACACAACATAATTGGTGTGAGAAACTAGGTCGTAATCCTGACTGAAGGGTTGTAATGACCAATTATGTATGTATGTGTCACGTCTAATATAACAATACACTACGTTGCCTTACTTACCTCGTTTACAATGTAGATTGAATGACATCACATGCCAGATGATAATCTATGGAACTTGCATTTGCAATAACACGACAGGACAGTTTTCTCTAACTGACTCTGCAGCTTTATTAGGCAGCAGCCTCAAAACTTTAATTGTTGATGATGTGTTTCACAATGACATCATATGTTGGCCCCTTTTCTGTCTTTTGTACCTATGCAAACATAATAAATAAATTAAATTTAATATTTAAATATAAAATTACTAAATAACTTACTCTGGAGCTTTATTGTGCAGCAGCCCAGCCTCGAAACTTTCATTATTGATGATGTGTTTGGTAATGGCATCATATGTTGAACATTTTTATGTCTGTTGTTCCTACGATAACATAATAATTAAATTAAATTTAATGATTAAATTTAAAATTAAAAGTTTTGTGAAAAAAAAAATATCGACTTTTTTTATACAATTTTATTACAATTTATATATGGACTTACAATATGTGAAACTATTTTGTATTTTGTTTTATTAAATCTAATTTTATAAAATTAATTTCAATTTTACTGTATGTTTCACTACATTTTTCTTTTGACAAATAATTAACGCGGATTTACAATGAAAAATCAGGATTTATTTTACAATTCCTTGAGTATATAAAAAGAGTATTAAATTTAAATGACAATATTTAACTTAATTACAGATATTCATTATGTACAAATAAATTATAATGTTTAATAATAAACTTAAAAAAATATTTAAATAATAAACATTTCCCACCGCAAGTTTATTTGAATAAAATCATTTCCAAAAAAAAAATTGTTTTAAGTGCTGCAGGCTATCTGTTGTAAAATAACATGATAAAACATGTTTAAAATACAAATTAAAACACTTGTAAGAATAAAATCACATGAGTGTTCAGTTAGTTCCGAGTTTGAGCTTTATTCGATAAAAATTATTAAACAAACCTGCTTTCACTAGTAATATTAAAACGATATTTTTAATTGGGTTCTGTGGAACTCTAGATGGGTCTCGAGCTGGAAAATGGCAACATCTTAGTACTAAAACGCCTTATTTGATGCTCCTTAAGCCAACTTGACTCTGAAGCTTAATATGTATGACATTCTTGAACTGGTTTACTATTACATCACAAGTGATCATCCGGTAGCTAAACAACTGGGCATTAGTCCCATGCTGTGAATGAACGGACTGACTAGTTACTTGCAAAAATGCAACCCTTCAGTCAGGATTGCGACCTAGCTTCTCACTCCACCTATGCTGTGTGTGTTAATTTTATACATGAGTAGCGGGACTTACAGTTTAAAGTCGGCTCCGAATGACAGATTTTTTTGAGAAACTTTTTCATGGCAATTTTATTTTCTGTCAGTGTTTTTTGTTAGAAATCTGCTGAGAGTTGCCGCCGAAGAAATATTTTTTCATATTTCGTTTTGTTGTACATGTCTGAACTGGGGTTTGAATCATGGTCTCCCTACCTACTAGATTACGGCAACTGCATTCATATACGAATAAGAATAGAGTGACCTTAAAATGATATTTTTTTGTAATGCCACTGGATAAGCTGCCATGAACTTAGTTAATTGGTCATGACAACCATTTAGTTAGGATTACAAATTTACTAAGCCTGGGTAAATGGTACGCTTCAGGAAAATGGAGAATTTTTTTCAGAAATTCTTTAAAAAACTAAGTATTTTTAAAAAAATAAATTTAAAATTATTTTAAAAAAATGAAAACAATTCTTAACGTTATGATATATCTTCTTTAAACTTAATTATAATTACTTAATATTTTAATTAATTAATTATTAATAATTTGAAAAAATAATTTCTTAAAAAGTTTTTTAATAAGACTGAAGTCCTTTAAATACCTGTATTACAGTATATTTAAATACAATTTTATCTATATTTTAAATTTACGAAAACAAATTGACTAAAATAGTATATACTGAATCCCTGCTAAAACGCTAAAGATTACGATTAAACTTGAGTAACAATTACGATATATATTAGCTGATGAATTTTCATTCATCAAACCATTGACTAAAGGTATGTGATCTATTACGGGTGGACTATCGGGTTCAACATCGATGTCCTCGCGCACAGATCTATAAACCTTGCGATTATTTAAAGGTTGTACAGGACGGAAATTGTGAGTTAAAGCCGTGCCATCAATAGTTTTTAAATAACGAAAACGTTCAATCTGCAATAACAATACATGTAATGATATGATGTAAATAATTCTGAAATAATTATCTTATCTTACCATTTCCTCTGAAATTCCTATGGGATTAATGAAATCAATCCATATGACATCTTCACTACAGGGTGGGGTAGTCAATGAACCCACATATGTGTAGTATTGATTCAAATCAATGCCTAACAAACTGAATAAATTCAGAGACTCTGGTAAAGTGACATTGGTATGGGGTTCATGTATGTACTCCAAATGACTGGTCAACAGATCATATTCATTGCTGGTAGAATTGATCACCTAAAATGGTTATATTTTTTAATTCTAATTTATTAATTAATTCCATTTTATTTTGTATTGTATTTTGTTGTTAATTGTAGTCATTAATTAATTATTGGTATTGTACGAGTATTAAAACATGTTAGTAAAACACTTAAGGCCATAAAAAATATTGATTCTCGAATAATAATTCATTTTGTATTGTGCAAAAACATGAACTAATTAAATAAAGAGATACCGAGGGTATACACAGAAATTTAATGGTAAGAAAATTAATTAAAAGTAAATGCAATAAGCTCTAAAATTTGTAATAAAATCTCTAATAAAGCTTAAACGATATGTATCTGATCCTTAAGAAAAATCGGACTGAAAACTTTGTTATCAGCAATAGCGCTGTCAGATTCTCATCGGTCATTGGCCGATATACTCAATTTTTCATGGTAGTGAAATAGTTGAGGAATGTAGTTCTAAAACACCGGCTTTAGAAAATACAGGGGCACTAATGACATCTGTATCCCTCTAAAGGAAATCTGGAATCCAAATAATAAACTACAGAGGCACTAATGACATCTGTAACCACTCTAAAGGAAATATAAAATCCAAATAATAAACTACAAAGGCACTAATGACATCTGTATCCCTCTAAAGGAAATTTGGAATCCAAATGATAAACTACAAAGGCACTAATGACATCTGTATACCTCTAAAAGGTACTGGAATCCAAATGATGAGACGATATCAAATGAAAAAAAATACAAGTTATTAACCCTCACCACCATAAGAACTGCCCCTGTGCGAATTCAATACCGGGTGGAGATATACACGACCATTATATTCCGGGGAAATGTGTAAAGCACATCTAAGATCACCCAAGAATGCTGGATGTCTCTGTAGAAGATAACAAGGCATTCACTGTTTTCCCAAATTTGTCCTCCAGGACAGGGGGACATCGAAATTAACCTTTTAATGGTTTATGTCGAGTATACTCGTCATAGCAAAACAAATTTTTTTAAAAAACAAAAATAGCATTCGTACATATCTACTTCAGATGCCTGGCCCCCAATGTACGATATTCACTGTTCACGTTATCCACTCTAGGCGGCTTCCTGGAGGAATTGCTTGGTGGCATGATGAGCATTAGTTCGCACGTTTTATGCGAACATATGATTTGGAAGCAAATCCACATTCCAGGAGCATTTTCTAGGCGACAATATACCAAATTAAGCATCAGCAGATGTCTGAAGTAAACATAAATGTTAAATACATTTTCCCAAAGGCTGCAAATATACTCTGAACTAAAACCACAAGCCATGTCAATAATATTAACCCTCAAGCATATAATTATAAATCGAAATAGTTTCAGCTCTTTACCAGCAACAATAAGAAACACGAATCAACGCAATTACTATGTATAATTCATAGATACTTTCTTACCTCATAAAATGCTGCCAACACCGCAATACCATCATCAGCACGTGCTGCTGCATCAATACTTTCGTATTTACTGTTGCGAAAAACGATATGCAATTCCATTGGATAGGCAATATCGTTAATACGATCCTCACTGCCTACTGTATTGTCTTCACCCCAATGAAAATGCAGCTGCTGAAATTGATATACGCCTTTGCCCTCAAGCGGTCCTTCCGCTATGCTGGGTGCATCCTTATCGAATGTCATTTTCACCAATACCGTGTGGCCATTGTTAAAGACGGAGGTGTTTATCGAAGGCTTATGAAATTCGTTGAATAACATTTTCGTAAAAGTACGATTCACAACATCGACATCGTTTATATTGATGGGACTTTGATGTTTACCCGAACACTGATTATAATGTTCGCTCCAGTGATCTGGGCCCATATTGCCGTAATAGGTAAATTCTGATATGGAAGAGGCTGAAAGAAAAAAGAAAAATATTAATTTGTTATAAGGTTTCAAAATGTATGTATAGAACTGCGTTAGTAATTGATAGATTTATCAGTTCACAGAAGAAATACATACGTGGATAGAATTTTTATATTTTGATGATGGAAATGTATAGAGAAGGTATTATTTTACAAATTCAAAAATTTAGAATTTTCATCCTTTTGACTAAAGTGTCAGTTGACGCCCGTCAAAGTTAGAACAAAATTAGAACATTTAGTTTGTAATAGTTGAGAACGAGGTTCTCGGTGTCTGTTATTCAATTGAAGATAACAAAGCCGTTAGACAGAACGAAATTCCCCACCGAGCTCTGAAGAAAAACTTGCTAGAGAATATTTTTTATGACGAATGACGTCATTATCAAGTTCTAGTTAGAACAAAATTAGAACATTTAGTTTGCAATAATTAAGAACGAGGTTCTCGGTGTCTGTTCTTCAATCGAAGTTAACAAAGCCGTTAGACCGAACGAAATTCCCCACCGAGCTCTGAAGGAATATTTTTTATGACAAATGACGTCATTATCAAATTTTATACACAAAATTCGTCTAATTATAATAGACCTAGTCTTTCTAACTATTATATTAACTGGGATGCCGAAGCCTAACTTTTTGTGTGACTTAAGCAATTAATTGGTTAAGAGGCAATAATTTCATTATCTTATATTTGCTTATATCGCCAATAATTAACCTGAGAGCCATATGTAAGTGGAATACCTATCATTGAACAATCTATTTATCCACACTGGATAATATCTTTGACAGATTATGTCCACGTAGGTTAGGTTAGGTTAGATTAGGTTAGAGGACGTGTACTTGCCAATTAAGACAAGTACAGTAACCGGAGGTCGAATTGACCCATTGTACAACGTCTTAGTTTCTCACACCGCTTATGTTGTCTGTGTTAATTTTATACATGAGTGGTGGGACCTACAGTTTAAAGTCGACTCCGAACGACAGATTTTTGAGAAACTTTTTCATGGCAATTTTATTTACTCTCAGAGTTTGTGCTAGAAATCTGCTGAGAGGAAGTCGCCGTAGAAATATTTTTTGTATTTTGTCTTGATGTCTGGCCTGGGGCTCGTAACCTGGCTTTACTAGACTTTTTTTGTGCCCACTCCGGTACTACGGTGATATTACTTCGGAGTGGAATCCTTTGGCCCCTGCGTGTTCATATCCGCGTCCGGATTGCGTGTCGAAAGTTGAAGAGATATCTAAGTGTCTCCACTATTCCTTTCGTCCAGGTCCCTGATTCGAACTTCGCTTGACACGTGTGCCAGTTTCATCTATGCCGGCGTGCCCACATGTTCCGCAGCCTCAAGATCCCTCTTCTTCAGTCTTAGAATGCTCTCCACGTAATTCGCCACTGAGGTCCAATTTTCTCTACTCGCGATCATAAACCCGACAATGTTACCGGCCGTTATCGTCCCGATTATCGACGTCAGTGCAGAACGATAGCTCTGCCAGCGTGCACATTCGAAAACAGTGTGCTCTGCATCATCAATTATCTCCCTTTCCTCGTAAAGACAGGAAGGGGAGGCGGTCTTGCCCATTCTGTGCAGGTATTTTCTACAACATCCGTGACCCGATAGCATCTGTGTGACGTAGTAATTTACCTCTCCAAATTTCCGACCAATCATAGCCTTATGTCCGGAATAAGTCTCGCCGTCCATCTTCCTCTATCTTCATCGTTCCATCGTCGTTGCCACTTTGAAATGGTGTTTTCCCTGAAGTGACCGGTTATGTGATTTCCAGCCGATTTCGCCCTATAAATCTCCATCCGTTCTGCCGCCAGACTACTAGACCAAACTACTAGACTACGGCGACTTCATGTCCACGTAAGTTGCAAAAACTTTATGTTGACGAGCACCAAAACTATCCTCCAGCCTAAAGCATATTCTCTAGTTGATTTAATTCAGTCTCGTTGTAAGCAACTTCAAACCACGTAGAAGAAAAAATGAAAATTTCGTTGCTCAGCATTAAAGCAGAAATATTAACGACGCTTTTCTACCATCAAGACAATACGGCGAAATCACAAGTAGTGCTTTCGTAGAAGTGGTCCTCATCAGTTTCTTTAAAGCTTTGGGACTTACGTTCTTCTTAAGAAATGTACACCTAAGTTCCGGAAAATATGTACATCAATTGCTGAGGCCATATTTTGTGCATGTTACACTTCCACAGGCGTAGTATCCTTTAAATAATTGAAATGCTACAGTATTTAGCATATAGGACTACTACTATTATACTATACTATACTATTATACTATACTATACTATACTATGCTATACTATTCCCTTGAGAATAGTAAAAATTATATTTTTTTTGTTGACTTTTTTAACTCAGTGTAAATATTTCGTAATTTGTTTTAGAATACCAATGATTTTATCCACAGGCAGAGATAGTATCCTTTAAATAATTGAAATGCTACAGTATTTAGCATATAGGACCACTACTATTATACTATACTATACTATTATACTATACTATACTATACTATGCTATACTATTCTCTGGAGAATAGTAAAAATTATATTTTTTCGTTGAATTTTTTAACTCAGTGTAAGTATTTTGTAATTCATTTTAGAATACCAATGAGGGAGTTTTTTTTATTATTTAAAAAAAATTGAATACAATAGTCGTCACATAATATTGTAGTAAAACAAAACAACAATTTGCTGTCGTTATCTTTCTTAATCAATGCATTTTTTATAGGCTTATTTAAGTAATTTTCCCTCATTATAAAATAATTCGTCATGAGATATCATAGAACATAAGATTGCTAGAAATTACGTATAAGCGTCATTAGGTTTTGTAGATAAAGTGCAGGCAAATTGAAATTTTGATTGTAGGAAGGTTTTTTTTATTGTCAGACAATTAGGCCAACCAAACAATAAGCGAATTTGTTTCAATTTGTAAAAATTATTGGAAAAAAAATCATCTTTAAAATTAATTTTCAAGTAATTTCGATGACAAGTGCATTATTTTATTGAATGACTTAAATTTAATTAAAAAATGTGAAACAAATAAAATTCTTCAAATGGAAAACAAAAAAATGGTCGTTCGCTTAGAAGGTTCGATTACATGCCGCCAACAAAAGACCGTCTGCCGCAGTCAGAGGAAACTACAGTCACTCACATCGATATTAAATCGGATGAGATTCCGTATGCTTGATTATGAGATGTTCTCCACACCTTCCACACCGAACCTGATACCTACTAAGTTAATGGTATATCAAGAAATCAATTCACTGTAAATACTTGAACTCTTCAACTCAACGCCTTTCCATAAAAAGTTTTTAGATGCAAAAGTTTTCATTTTCTTTAATGGGTATCATATATTTAGGTCTTAAGTAAGGTTAGTTGGTGTACCTATCCTGAAGTCTAAGGTCTTTGAATCTCAAAATAAATCTCGTTATTACAGTAACGTTTTTTGGTTAAGAACCTTTGCATCATCACTGATACATATGGTGAAGTAATCAATGCAATGGCAACTCTACAGACATGTCTTCCAAATAGACTGAGAGAACCGCATTAGGGCGATTGATACTACCTTTCAGTCAAGTTTACAACCTAGCTTTTCACACCATTTGTGCTGTATGTGCTAATTTAAAACATGAGCGGCGGAATCTACAGTTTAAAGTCAATTCCAAAAGACAGATTTTTGACTCTCAGAGTTTTTGCAACAAATCTGCTGAGAGGAAGTCGCCCAAGAAATATTTTTTATATTTCGTTTTATTGGAGCAGTCTGAACTGGGGTTTGAGCTGAGTAATAAGCCAACACACTACCTACTGGACTACGGCGACGACTGCTTGCTTCGGCAGTTCATATACTAACAAAACGGCTTCAGTCTTCTTCTTCTCCATCAAATTCTGCACGTGTCTTTATGCTGCTGCACGGCGACTGAAGAAAACCCAGTTTAAATGCGACCACCGGAGCAGCTTTGCCCTGTATCATGAGCTCTGTAACTGGTCTGGCCCATTCATCAACAATGCAATTTTCGATAATATATCCTAGAAGTTGTTGCTGTAGTCTATTAGATAGAGTTTAGGCTTATTAGACCCCAGGTCAGACATCAAAAAAAATATTACTTAGGCGACATCCTCTCAGCAGATTTCTGGCAAAAACTGTGAGAGTAAATAAAAAATTGCCATGAAAAGTTTCTCAAAAATCTGTCGTTCGGAGTTGACTTTAAACTGTAGGTCCCACCAGTCACGTATAAAATTAACACACACAACATCAATGGTGTGAGAAACAAGGTCGTAATCCTGACTTAAGGGTTGTAATGACCATTTATGTATGTACACTCAGCCACAAAAGTATACATACGGTTAACAAATTTCAGAAATTTTTTAACCAATCCGTTTTCGTTGAAAATCTTTATAATTGTCTGACATCTTTCTTCGATTTTAAGACGGTCTTTTGCATTGGTTCAGAAATTTGTGAAATTTGTTAATCGGATGTATACTTTTGTGGACCACAATTCAGTTTAATTTCAGAAATTTTTTAAAAGACCGTCTTAAAATCGAGGAAACTATAAAGATGTTCAACGAAAACAGATTGGTTAAAAAATTTCTGAAATTTGTTAACCGTATATATACTTTAGTCACTGTGTGTATATCCTAGAACCCATGAAGACTTATCTTTGAATGAATTTCAGAGCACTCATTGACGAAATCGAACGAAGAGGTGACATTCGTGTGGTACTTAATTGGAGCTTTGTGGACATTTTTAGGAAAAATCTTATCACCCAACTAGCACTATGCACGCATTCAATATGGTCATGCTGCTGACTTTCCCAGCAGATCTATTTAGTTAAAATATCAACTAAAATCTATATGAGACATTCAATGCCTGCTTAAAAATTCAGACTTTTCTTCTAAGAATGGAATAAAATAATCCACATGTTGCTTTGAAAGTCTTCTCGAAAGCCATCCTTACAAATAACTTATGCTCTTTAAAATTTGAAATATTTTCCTGAGATGTGGTTGAATATTTTTAAAATAAAAATAAAAAAAAATTACAAAAATTTCATCATATTTAAATGGGAATATAAGGAGCACAAAAATTTCATCATATTTAATTGGGAATATTAAGAGCACCGGTCCATGTAGATGTAAGATGATCTATCAAAGATAACCTGTTAATTACTTCACTCACTGTAAAATTAACATCTTGTGTATTGACTTTTATTTAGTCTGGGGTAACTTTTTAATTATATAATGTCATTTAATTATTAAGACACGTATTAACAAATCAAAACACTGTGCGACATGTGAAATTTGTTTAAACAATTTCGTTTCTAGAGTGTTTTTAATTATCGTCAAGCAAAAGCCAAAAAAATTAAAAAAAAATAAAACAAAGTTTATGGTGTTTAAGCAAATATGACAAGTTTAATAAATTGTTAAGCATACAATTTACATGTCTAGACATACATATGAACACCGGCATTTAAATATTACAAAAAAAATTAAAAAAAGATTTATTTTTAATAAATAAAATGTATGATTTAATTATGTTTATAATTTAATTGCACTTACCGCACACCATTAAATTTGCCAAAATCAATGACGAGATTTTGAAATAAAGAAGTTTTAACATTTTGCCAGTGTGTCTGCCGGTGTCTGGTCTGTCTTTAATATTTATTATTATTTTAATAATTTAAATATTTCAACACAATTTCTTTTTTTCCACTTTTTTTATTCAAAATTTAATTTTTTCTTTAATTTCTGCTAAAATGTGACAAAAATTTGTTGATTATTTGTTTATTTCTTTATTTTTTTTCATGGTATATAATTGCAAAATACACAATAAACAATAGAAATCTATTGTTTAACAATCCATTTGAATAATATTTGGTTATACTGGGCAGGCACATTTATGTATATGACAGATAGATGATTTATTTACGCTTTAAAGAAATGCTTGACCAACTATTTCATAATTAATGTGAATTTTACGTTTTTCGTGAGCCTCGAAATGAAATTTTCAATTAAAAAATGTTTATTATAATTGAATACTTGAATGAAAGAAAAAATTAACAAATAATAAAAAATATTTTAAAAAAGAAAAGATATTCTAACATAAATGACCTGATCTTTATGTTCTTAAAAATTGCTTTAAGTATTCTATAAAATATAGTAGCATTGCTAAAATAATACCATTTAGATCGAATAAGTACCGTTTTATTGCATTGTGATGCCTATTATCATAGAAATCCTCATTCTTATTGGGAGAAATTTATAATTCGATTTTCACAATCTGTTATTGCAACCATTAACGAATGTGCCAGATCCCTAGTAGAGATAAAAACCTTTCAATCGACTTCCTAACATACATACACACACATACATAATTGGTCATTACAACCCTTCAGTCAGGATTACGACCTAGTTTCTCACACCACTTATGTTATGTGTGTTAATTTTATAAAGGGTGTTTTTTATAGAGGTATAGAACTTTAACATTATGAACAGACTCACGCCTGAACAACGCTTGCAAACTACGTGCACTACGTCCATTTTATCGTCGACAAAATCGTCCATCAGAGCAGTTAATTCGATTAACCATGGAACGTTTTCGCACCACGTTTACTCTTATTGATAACTCGCATCCCCAGAGACGCTGTACGGTGCGTACAGAAGAAGCTACTGCTACTGTAGAGCGTAGCATTGAGGAAGACCCGAATGAGTCCATCCGCCATCGAGCACAGGAATTGGATCTGTGTCCATCCACTTTATGGAAGATTTTGCGGAAGGATCTTGGTTTGCGTGCTTACAAAATCCAACTCGTGCAAGATTTGAAGCCAAACGATCATCAAGTAAGGCGTAGATTCGTCGAATGGGCCCAAAACGAGATTACCGTTACACCGTTACATCCAGGCTGTTACATCCAGAAAAACTGACTGTTTGGTGCGCTTTATGGGCTGGTGGAATCATTGGTCCGTACTTTTTCAAAAACGATGGTGGCCAGAACGTTACAGTCAATGGTGATCGGTATAGAGCCATGATTACTAACTTTTTCATTCCTGAATTGAATAGCCATGATGTCCAGGAGATGTGGTTTCAACAAGACGGCGCAACATGTCACACAGCTCGTGCCACAATAGATTTATTGAAAGATACGTTTGGTGACCGCCTAATTTCACGTTTTGGACCTGTGAATTGGCCTCCAAGATCTTGTGATTTAACACCGCTAGACTACTTTCTGTGGGGCTATGTAAAGTCATTGGTCTATGCGGTAAAGCCACAAACGCTTGACCATTTGGAAGACAACATTCGATTCCAGATTGGACTACATCCGCGCCAGCCGTGGCGGTCATATGCCAGAAATCATATTTAAAATGTAATGCCACAAGATTATCTTTCGGATAAATAAAATTCATGTCAATCGAATAATCCATCGTTGTTTTATTGCAACTTAAAGTTCTATACCTCTATAAAAAACACCCTTTACATGAGTGGCAGGACTTACAGTTTAACGTCGACTCCGAACGACAGATTTTTGAGAAACTTTTTCATGGCAATTTTATTTATTCTCAGAGTTTTTGCCAGAAATCTGCTGAAAGGAAGACGCCGAAGAAATACTTTTTGTATTTTGTCTTGATTTCTGGCCTGGGGCTCGAACCCTGGCTTTACGTCTAATAAGCCAACACACTACCTAGTAGACTACGGCGACTTCAAACAAGAATTGAAAAAACTTCAACGGCAAACACCAAACTGTTCTAATTTCTGAATGGTGATGAAATCTGGAAACATTTTTCTTGTGGCGACTTCCTCTCAGCAGTTTTTCGTAAAAAATTAAATAAAAATTGCCATCAAAATCTGTCGTTTGAAGCCGACTTTATACTGTAGATCCCGTCATTTTTGCGCAAAAATTAACACACACAACATGGGTGGTGTGAGAAGCGATTAAGGATATTGGATATACAATGTTATACAAAAAAAAAAACGTATCAAATATGTTTTAAAGATGTTGTATATCATATCTTATGTGAATTATTTTGAAGGAGAGGAAATACTTTTCGGAAATAATAGAATTACTGGTCGTTTCAACTCTTTAATTTTTTTATATTGCATAAATAGATCTGAATATTTATAATAAAAAAATGGAATTCATAAGTTATTGTTTGTACTGTATTTAGAATAAATTTCCTTAATGATTGTTTTTATTTCCTATCACTTAATTTAAAAACACTTAAAAAAATTTCGAATAAATTTTTTATTTTATTTTCTTATTAATTCCTCGAGTTAATGGACTGTTTTAATTGTCACTTGAATTATAAAATTGTTGATCACATTTTCAACATTTCTTTGCAACGTGAGTGATATTAAAATTTTTGTATTTTTTTTTTCACTTTTTAAAACAATAAAATTTTTACATACGAGTGGTATTTATTATTTATTTTTAATTAAATTGCATTCTGAATTATTTTCTTTTTGAATATTCTTCTTTTTTACTGTTGTTATTAAATTATCATTCACTTTTATTTTAACAATCGAAAATCATTTAGCGAACCGTTTGATAAAATAATTCAAAAACAAATGAAAGCCAAAAAAAAGTTAAGTCTGCGAAGAAAATTTCCTTAAACGATCGCGTAAACTGGTCTTGCAAACGTTTAAGCGTTTCGAAAATTGTTACACGTTCGCATTTAAGCTCTATTTTAGGTGGAATGGCATACATATTCGTATTTCATTCGTATTTGTACTCTTCAAAATTTTTTTTCAATTTTATTTGATTTTTTCTTTTCCTTTGTTTGTCAGTAGGTAGTTCGTTTGTAATTGTTTTGAAAATAATTTTCAAACCGGACGGAAAACCATCAAAATAAACGTAGTAGTTGTTATTGCCACACATTGTTTTTACACTCCATATAAAGTTTGTTTAATAAATACTCACATAGGAGTACATTTATTGAACATTCATTGAAAAAAATGAAATATTAAGAGAGCCTTTAGATATGAAAAGAGAATTGTTTTATTTGTTAACTTTTAAAATAGAGTCGTCAAATAAATCGATAACTCATATGAAAAACAATAATAACAACAACTGTCATTCATTTTCAACATACGGGTAATAGCCCATCTTCATTGCTTGACTCAATTCATTCGTTTATTTACAAGATGTGAACAGAAAGAGAAATAAAATGTGAAATTGAACTGTTTCAACAGATCGATGATGAAAAAGTTACCATAAGTTTAGGTGACCATATCTTCATCTATTTAATGCAGACTGAAGTAGACTCTACAACGTATAGAAAACCATGTCCCTTGTGAATCAATAATGTTAACGAATATTTTTGTCTTCTCCTATTTACAGACCAGTGGTCCCAAAACTTTGAAACTGCTTCCCCTACATTACAGTTATATTTTACTTTTGATTGGATTAAGCATTAGAAACAGAGAAGACATCAGGTAAAGTGACATACAGTGAGCGCCATAAGTGAGTCAACACTTTTGTTCTTAAGTATAAAACAGTTTTGTTCTTAAGTATAAAAAAAGTTCCATTATCATGAATTGTTGTTTTTGTTTTAACATTTTATAAGTAATAAATAAACGTTTTTATTTTTGGAAATTTATTCGACTATTCTCATTTACTTTTCTCGCTATCCTAAGAAAATGAATTATTTCAGTGGTGTTTACTCACTTTTGGCGCTCAGTGTATTTCCTGTACAGTAGAAAAAGACAGGAACTTGAATCTTTGGACCAACAGCCCAAACAGAGTTGGACAAGATACCGGAACTAGCATGCGTTTGAATAACAGAGGCAATGAAAAACTACTTACAGCGGCGCTGTAGACTCCGCTGGACTTAAGCCCGTTGCACATGGTAGTGACGACCAGAGTTTTGAGGACTAAATTTAGGATAATGGAAGGCAAATAAAATTCGTTATGGAATTTCGTGGCCCAATTAGTCTCTCCTTAACTGTTCCCTGGACAATACCAGTAGACTCCATGAATTTGAGAAATATTTCGCGAGACTTATAAATGAATGAATAAAAATGAAGAGACCCAGAATGACTTTTGTGATAGGAGTAGAAGAAATACTGGCTGCCTTCCAAAATGTATCAATACAAAGTTTGTATGCTGTTCTACTACTGTATATAAACAATGTAGATATGCAAAGTAACCAAACAATGCATCAACTATAAATAAACCCGATGCCTGATTGCTTTTTGACTTCGTTAAAAATTCACGACGACGTTTTGAAATAGAATACATTGTATATACATATGTACTTAGTACAGCGGCATTATGAAACACGATACCTTGTTCAACCACAAAGCAACTAACATTTTGGAAGGTAGCCACTATGAATTCATGGAGAAACTCAGGGGTATTTATAAAGAGGAAATTAATACCATCGAAAAATGTGCTCAAATAAACTTGTATCGAAGAGTTAAAGAACGGGTCATAGCAATACTTGACAGCCGGAGCGCCAACCATGCAAATAGGAGGACTGTCTAAGAAAGCTAAATCAGTTACATAGGGAAAATAGGATTATTTTCTGCAGCTATCCAGGGTATGGGGATCAGGCAGGTATGTGGACCTAGGGAGGTGGGAAGCATCCAAGCCGCTAATGAGGTCAGAATCATTCGTTTGAAAAGAAAGGAAAGATAAAAAGATGCAAAGACTCTTTCTAAACCAAATGGATTTTAGGCAATCGAATAAGAATGACAATAAGAGAAGATTTGAGTGATTAAACTATCCAGAAATAATATGAGGTGAGTAAACCACCTTTTGACAAGGCACTGTAGGCTTAAAGTGGACTTGTTTAAAAGTTATCGCTTCGAACTTTACAAGTAGGTTCTGTGATAATGCGAGCGAATGGTCGAAACACATTCTTGGAAGCTGTGAGGCATTAGTATATCACAGAAGAAAACTCTTGGGCACGTATCAGATGCGGAACATGGATTGTGCTTATTGAGCTGAAGTTTGTCAGTACAATAGGCTTAGGGGAGCGATTATAGGGATACCTTGTAAAGTTTAAGGGAAGTACAATAGATCGTATGGTCGCAGTACTATGATATCAATTACGATATCTAAACGAAGTCTTAAATCTGGTCAATTTTATTTTACGTTTCATACAGTTAGTTGTGAGATGCTTTAAAGAGGAGTAGTTTTATTTGTGGACAAAATGCTAAAAAAAATATAACACTCTGTCAATAAAAGCACGTATCCATAATAGAATAAGAATGCGGTAAGTTTTTTCTACAAATTTGCGTAGGTCTTCCAAAGCTAGATTAGGGAGCCATTTGAACTTTTTAAAGTTTACATTGAAAAAGTTTACCTCAGTTCAAATTTTGCTTACAAAACGCAGCAAGTATTTATAATTGATAAGCAGTAAATACATACATACATACATAATTGGCCATTACAATCCTTTAGTTAGGATTACGACCTAGTTTTTCAAACCACTTATGTTGTGTGTGTTAATTTTATATATCAGTGGCGAGACCTACAGTTTAAAGTCGAATCCAAACGACAGATTTTTACGAATTTTTTTGATTGCAATTTTTTTTTACTCTGAGTTTTTGTCAGAAATCTGATGAAGTTGTCGAAGATATATTTTTTCATATTTCGTTTTGTTGAAGATGTCTGTACTGGGGTTTGAACCGAGCCCTCATGTCTAATAAGATAACACACTACCTACTAGACTACGGCGACTTCTTAAGCAGTTAAATACCCTTACAATAGGCAGATTTATCCCTTGAAACACTGGCTTTGAGGATAACAAATACATAACGGTACATGGGATCAATTAATTTGAGTGATAGGATTCAAACCCCGTTAGCTTCATCATGGGAGTAAACAAAAAATTAACACTGGCACATTTCATTAATTTAACAATTTTAAGGGAAAATGTGAAAAACTACAGTAATGGCCACCTTAATAGACTATCTATCTACATATATGTATATACGTTCAATTAATACGATATTATTACAATTATTTTATATCTGTAACGTTGATTTCTGTTTCTAATTGTAACAATGAATGTTTATGAATGTATTACTGGTGCCTTCTTATATTGTCTTAAAGTGTTATAATTGTGTTGATGATATTGTAATAGTTTATACGACTATCAATAAAAAAATACCAACAATAATAATAATAGCAGCAATATTATTATAATCATGTCTAATTTGTGGTTTAAATAAAAATTCACAATTTACTTACCGCTGGAATGCGATACAATTTTTTTTGCATTTGAAACGTACAAAAGTAAGAAAAATTTTCCGCTTTATGGCACAAATTATTTCAGGCAATTGAATTTAAAAAAAAAGAGAAAAAATAATAACAATAATTGGACGTGTATGATACCAAAATCATATACGTTTTAGAATTTTTGTTGAAATCATTTCATATTACCAACGACCCTCTTATGCAGGTATTTTTTGACTGACAAATAATAAATGAATTGACTTATTTTTTTTTTTCATTTTTTTAAACCATTAAACAATTGTCTAAATATGTTTAAATGTTGTGTTTAGTGCTTTTAATAAATTATTCAAATTTATTATTATTTTTCAAACTGAAATGCTGACTGAGTCGCATTTCAAAAACACTGTAAAGGAATTAGAAAAACAGAAGCAATTTATTTAAGTGTTTTGATTGGTAATTTTTTCTTTTTTTTTATTATTTGTCCAAACCCTATAATTTATTGTGTTTTAAGAATATTAAATTTCAATAACTTTTTTTTTAATATTTCCAGAGTGTGTCCCTTAGAAATTTCGTTTATTTGACTGCAAATGTAACAAAATTTTCGTTTCTTTTATTTACAAGCAATCAAAGTCATTTCAAACTTCAAATCGAGAACGTTACGAAAAGTAAAAAAGGCATTTGAAAAGTAAAAAAAGGGAAAATCATTTAAAAATTTGGAAAACGATTCTTAAGGTAAATAATTCAGTAGTAAGCGTTGTCATAAACCCATGATGTTTTTATTTTTTACATACATAATTGGTCATTACAACTCTTCATTCAGGATTACGACCTAGTTTCTCACACCACTTATGTTGTGTGTGTTAATTTTATACATGAGTGGCGGGACCTACAGTTTAAAGTCGACTGAAGGGTTGATAAATAATGTATGTATGTATGTACATATGTAAATGCGTCCTTGAATTTCAAGTGAAACTTTTGGATTTCATTTTAAAAGACTTTCCATTCTTCGCCGTAGTCTAGTAGGTAGCGTGTTGGCTTATTAGACGTAAAGCCAAGGTTCGAGCCCCAGGCCAGACATCAAAACAAAATACAAAAAGTATTTCTTCGGCGACTTCCTCTCAGCAGATTTTTGGCAAAAACTCTGAGAGTAAATAAAATTGTCATGAAAAGTTTCTCAAAAAATCTGTCGTTCGGAATCGACTTTAAACTGTAGGTCCCGCCACTCTTGTATAAAATTAACACACACAACATAAGTGGTGTGAGAAACTAGGTCGTAATCCTGACTGAAGGGTTGTAATGACCAATTATGTATGTATGATATGTATGTATCTTAGCAACCAAATATGATAAGATAAGAGATTTCAATTTTATTCCATCTATCAGCGTTTGTCGTAGTCTAGACACAAGCCCGTTGTTCAAATCCAGGATATCTCAGTTTTCTGGCAACGACTCTGAGTAAATAAAATTGCCATGAAGAGGTTCTCAAAAATCTGTCGTTTGGAGTTGACTTTAAACTGTAGGTCCTCGCCAGTCATTGATAAAGTTAACACACGCAACATGGGTGTCGTGAGATGTTATTTATGTTGTAATCCTGCCTAACCGATTAAGTAAATAACTTTTCTTCCTATAGGGATACATATTCGATGTTTTTATATATCGACCACATTATTATCAAAGACTAAGTATAAAGACTTCGTGTTAAATGAACTGTGAACCACAAGAACTTATAAATGAAAAATTTCAATTTAGAAACAGCAAACTACCACAAAGTAAATATTTTTCACAAGGAGATAAGCCGATCTTAGAAGTCGCCATGGTCTAGTAGGTAGTGTGTTGGCTTATTAGACGTAAAGCCAGGGTTCGAGCCCCAGACCAGACATCAAAACAAAATACAAAAAGTATTTCTTCGGCGACTTCCTCTCAGCAGATTTCTGGCAAAAACTCTGAGAGTAAACAAAATTGCCATGAAAAGTTTCTCAAAAATCTGTCGTTCGGAGTCGACTTTAAACTGTAGGTGCCGCCACTCATGCATAAAATTAACACACACAACAAACACACAGCCACAAAAGTATACATACGGATAACAAACTTCGGGAATTTTTTAACTAATCCGTTTTCGATGAAAATATTTATAATTGTCTGACATCTTTCTTCGGTTTTAAGACCGTCTTTTGCATTGGTTCAGAAATTTGTGAAATTTGTAAATCGGATGCATACCTTTGTGGGCCTGTGCAGGGCCACAATTCAGTTCAATTTCAGAAATTTTTTAACCAATGCAAAAGACCGTCTTAACATCAAGGAAACTGTAAAGATTTTCAACGAAAACGGATTAGTTAAAAAATTTCCGAAATTTTTTAACCGTATTTATACTTTAGTAACTGTGTGTACTTTACACATTTTGATATGATGATAACTTAGAGGAGTTAGATCCATAAATTGTCAGTCTTTAAAAAACCCTCAGTCAAGACTTCGGTCTGCTTTGCACACCGCCCTTGTAGTGTGCGCTAAAATTGTTTGTCTATGAGTGGCGGGACTTACGCCTTATAAATAATTAAAGGACGATTAAAGCATTAAGAGTAACACAAATTATGATTTATTTTTAATTTAAATATTAAAACTTACCGTGATATAAAATTGATTGAATTATGTGTGCTTGTGCTTGTGCTTGTGTAAGTTTAAGACATTTTCTTTATAACACTTTACTAAGTGATCTGTGTGCAGTATTTTGGGTCTTAATTTCCTATTGCAAACAAAATATATAAAGACCATATAAACGAGACTGGGTTCAAAACAGAAGCCGTGTTTAGAGCGTCTACCAAAACTATACTCTCCTGGAAAGGTATTACAGTTGAATTTTCTAATGATTGATCCTAAAATAGAAAACAATATAAAAAAAATTTGTTTAAAATCAAATTCTACAAAAAATACAAATATTTAATTGCTATTTAACCCTAAAATAGAAAACGGGAAAAAATTTAATTTCTTAATGAAGAGTACAAAAGTAAAAATTTTTTTGTATAGATATCGTAAGAAAATCATCTGCAATCAAGTATAAAACTATTTTAATTTGATTTATAAAATTTATTCTACTATTTGACTATAAACTCTTTGACTATTTGCTATTTGCAAGATGATTCATAGAAGTTTTATTAAAGATACATACATCCTGAAATTATACAATTTTGATTAATTTTATAATACAATTATATTTCTATGACTAAATTCTGTTTATCGAATATGTTTTCTTTATTAATTATCATTTATTGTAATTTTAGTTTCTTATTTAATACGTTCGATATGACGTAATTGCGGTTTTACTACAAAAAAAAAGTGACGAAAGTATCACATTCATAGTGGACAACTTAGATGGAAACCCTACACCATGTTTTGATATAATAAGTTTTAAGTTGTATACACTACAATGTATGTCCAAAGACCTGCATTCATATGGAATCTAAAACAATATATTAACACGTTCATCGCCATGTCAGTCATATGTGTCTGACGCTAGGGAGTTCAACATGAGCCATGTCAGTCATATGTGTCTGACGTACTCGATTTGGTAAATCACAGATGTCCGACGCAAACGATGCTGTGTTCAAAACAACAGGTTAATACTTGTTATATCTTGTTGTACCTTGTTTGGATGCGTCAGACATATAAGACTGACACGGCTTGTCCAGAAAAAAGTTTTAATATAGGGCCGTGTCAGTCATACATATATGTGTGACATAAAAAATAGTATTTTTCCGGGAATTTTGGCAAACAATTTTTTTCTGTGATACATTAAGTTTCTTGATAGATTTTTAACTAAATTATCTAATAAAGTTACCGTGGCCCATGTGAAAATTTTTCTGATATTATCGTGGCGATGAACGTGTTAAACTGTGTTAGCTCAGATGTGTATTCTATAGGTATTCAAAATATTGTTGAGCTATAGAGATATCCAACCCGCTTCATACGTTCTTCAACAATTTCAGAGGCTAAAGCAATGGTCACAATACTTCCAAAATTTTACAAACCGATTTTCTGTGTAATTTTTTTTACTAATAATGCGATCAGTACAACCCTTTACTCCAGATTACAACCCAGCTTCTTACAACACTCATTTAGTGTGTGTGTTCATCCATGCATGGCGGGATCGAATGGCAAACTTGAAAAATCTTCGCGGCAACTTTATTTACTATCAGAGTTTTTGCCACAATAGTTGGTAGTGTGTTGGCTTATTAGACGTAAAGCCAGGGTTCAAGCCCCAGGCCAGACATCAAAGCAAAATACAAAAAGTATTTCTTAGGCGACTTTCTCTCAGCAGATTTCTGCCAAAAACTCGGAGATTAAATAAAATTGCCATGAAAAGTTTCTCAAAAATCTGTCGTTCGGAGTCGACTTTAAACTATAGGTACCGCCACTCATGTATAAAATTAACACACACAACATAAGTGGTGTGAGAAACTAGGTCGTAATCCTGACTAAAGGGTTATAATGACCAATTATGTATGTATGTTTTTGCCAGAAGACAGCTGACATGAAGTCGCGGAAAGAAATATTTCTTTTCTTATTTGGCTCTTTGAGCCATCACTTACTTAACTTACTTGCTTGGTCATTACTACCCTTTAGTTAAGATTACGATCTAGTTTCTCACACCACTTATGTTATGTGTGCTCATTTTATCCATAAGTAGAAGGACCTACAGTTTAAAGACGACTCCGAACGACAGAATTTTAAGAATCTTTTCATGGAAATTTTATTTTCTCTCACGAGTTCTTGCCAGATATCTGCTGATAGGAAATCACCGAACGCAATACTCTTTATACTTCGCTTTGTTCGAGATATCTGATCTGGGGGGCCAATACACTATTTACTAAATTGCGATAAATTTAAATAATTTCGACAGAAGATCTTGACTCTAACCAAGCAGTATCGAGTTGTGATTAAAATAAGTCTTACTGCAGCAAGAAATTAGTTTCTCCGGCATTAATATCTCAATGATCTTGAGCGAAGTAATAATTACTTATGATCGATACAAACGTACTCGTATGAAAGTCCATCAAATAGCGGGGCTTAACACTTACTGACCACCGAAATTTCAAGGACCTCTATACCCTATGCCATCAAATTGTAAGTACATTATCCAGAATGATAGGTATGGTAGATGGGTTTAAGCAGAATAATAGGCTTTTACTGTTTTAACTACAAGTGTAAGTAAAACTCTTTCGTTATGAAATATTTAACTCCTCTTATAACCTTTATAACCTCTACACTAATGACCATACAGGGATCCAGAAGTTATTTATCAATTAAGTTTTAAATTAAAAAAAAATATTTAATTATCACATGATCACGCTCAAAATAAATTAATTTTAAACTGCATTATCATCACTGTGTCTGATTTATTAGAACATTGACTGGCTGGCTGATAGCAATTAATAATTGTTACAATGATTCGACATTTGTTGTTTAATAAATTCAATTGTGGAAAAAATAAAAAATGTTGTTGTTGTTTTTTTTTATCAAATTAGTTAATATTGTATAAAGTCTTAATATAAATGGCCAAAAATTTAAAAAAAATTATTGTTCAATTTAATGTCACCAATTAAATGAAAACGAAAAGAAAAAAACAGAATTTAATTCAGTAATGTACGTGTGCGAAAAAAATTTTTAAATTAAATTAAACTAGAGTAACCCACGCATAGTTTTTTAATTTTTACTACAGGATTATTAAAGCTATTGATTCGAATGAATGAAGTCGCTGGAGTTTAGTAGGTAGTGAGGCCACGGTTCAAAACCCAGGTCAGACATCTCTAACAAAACGAAATATGAAAAAATAATTCTTTGGCGACTTAAACTCAGCATATTTTTTGGCAAAAACTCTGAGAGTAAAGTAAACTTGCCATGAAAACGTTTCTCAAAAGTCTGTCGTTCGTAGTTAACTTTAAGCTGTAGGTGTCCAGCCACGCATGAATAAAATTAACACACACACAATATAAGTGGTATGAGAAATCAGGTCAAAATCCTGACTAAAGGGTTAAATTACCAATTAGGTACTTTTTTATATAGCTATGCGAGGTAAAGGCTGGGAATCTTCAAAAGACATTGGTAGCCCGGGCTACGCAGTATGCACGATTCCCCGCAAGACTTACTCTCGGCTTGCTAAGCGCATACGTACTAAACCCAATCTAGTTCGTCACACTTCCATTAAATCGCCTCCCCCCGTAACCACAATCAAGTATTACATCGGTGGAGGTAAAGATTTAGCGAGTGCTGCTATCCATTTCAGCTCTTCTTGCTCTCTCTATTATCCTTTGTTGTATCAGAACCACGTTATCGGGAATCACCTCGGATCCGATCGTCCACTCCAGGAAATTACGTCGGTTTTCGTAGCGCGGGCAACTAAAGAATATATGCTCCGCTGTTTCGCTCGTATTTCGACATGATGGACACACCTCATACAAGTGGTGTCTATACTTGTAGAGGTATGCCCTATAGCATCCGTGGTCCGTTTAGAATTGTGTAAGATAAAAATTTACTTGGCCGTGTTTCCTTCTAGTCCATTCTCCTATATTTGGCATTAATCGGTAAGTCCATCTTCCCTTTGTGGAAGAATTCCAATCGTGATACCATCTAATCATTGCATCATCATTCACCTGATTAGGATGCACTAGCCCCATTCTCCTACTTGTTAAATGTTTTCTCCTTGCTACATCTACTAATATTCGAAGCTGCATCATCCCCTCGATCACCAAGGCTGCTTCCGTAGATACTGTGCGGAAGGCAGAAATTACTCGGAGGGCATACCAATTAGGTATGTATGTATGTATCCGTGTGATCACCACAAGATCTTACAGAGAGAAATGCTGATTGCTTTTGTCGCAGCGCATTTCATTGTATAATTTCGTAAATAAATGTAAAGGGTCCGTCAAATAACTTTTTTTTTGAATATGCTTTAAAAAAAACTACTGAATATTTTCTTAAATTTCTTTTTATATTTGAAAGTACAATCCTTCCGGTTAATAATGGAAAATAATTTCATTCAAATGGCTGCCTCGGCTGGCCATGCAGTAGCCTACACGATCGGTCCAATTTTTAAGCACATTATCAATTGTGTGCAGCTGTATTTCATCAATGGCTTCACGAATATTGTCCTTTAAAGCGTCAATTGTCTCTGGCTTGTCGGCGTAACACTTATCTTTGACGGCACACCACAAATAATAGTCCAACGGTGTCAAATCGCAGCTCCGAGGTGGCCAAACGATATCAGCTCTGCGGCTGATAATGCGATCTTCAAAAACAGGGCGCAAAACATTGAGTGTAGCTTCGGCTGTGTTGCACGTAGCGCCGTCCTGTTGAAACCAAATGTTGCCAATATCCTCCTCTTCAATTTTTGTGAACAAAAATTCGTTCAACATGACCCGATAACGATCGCCAGTGACTGTAACGGCCACTCCTTGCTCATTTTCGAAGAAAAATGACCCAATTATGTCTCTGGACCAAAATCCGCACCAAACAGTGACTCGTTTTGGGTATGTCGGCTTTTCAATGTATGCGTGCGGGTTTTCTGTGCCCCAAATGCGACAATTTTGTTTGTTTACATACCCGCCCAGATCAAAATGAGCTTCATCTGAAAAGATGATTTTTTTTTGCCAAAATCGGCATCTTCTGGTGTAGGCCACTGCATGGCCAGCCGAGGCAGCCATTCTAATGAAATTATTTTCCATTATTAACCGGAAGGATTGTACTTTCAAATAAAAAAAGAAATTTGAGAAAATATTCAGTAGTTCTTTGTTTAAAGCATTTTCAAAAAAAAGTTATTTGGCGGACCCTTTATATTGTTAACTAATAATCATAGTCTGTGTACAGTTTTGTCCAGCACTGTATGAACTTGCCATATATGTCAAATGACCGTGCATCCACCCTTTATATCCAGCAGTTAACGCTCAATAATTTGAGAAATTGATAGCAAATATGAACATATGTATGTATGTATGTTATCCAAAAAATATACAAAAATATACGAAAGTAAATAATACAGTTTAAATATTAATTTGATACACACACACACAGAAAATAATAAAAAAATACCATAATAAATAAATAAATTTATGTTAATTGTTCAATTCAATTATAGCCGTTAAAATTGGCAGACAGTGTAGTGTTAATTTCATTAATTCTACATCATCAAATGACTTAAATTATAAAAACAGTTTTTTTTTATAAACCGTTTTGTATTATAATCTTTTAATATAAAGAAAACAAAACATAAAAAAATAAATTATATTCCCAGTTGGCTAGCCAGTCAGTCCAAAACAATTTTGTTTTAAACAAGTGATATGAAATGAAATGGAATAATTAGTTGATTCCCGGTTTATATTATTTAAATTTTCTTATTGTAGATTTAAAATATTAACAATTTCTACATTTTTTCTTTAAATTTTATTATAATTTTTTTTTATAATAAATACGTCATATGATTATCTTTAAATTGTTTACTTTCGTATACCGCTAATCATCGTATGACGATAATTACGAGCTGTTTTGTTCGAGAAATATTTTCAAAAATTTTCCCAACGTAATGCCAGCCGACCATGATGGCCTTAAAACGCATTGGAGTGACTTGGTGCCAGGTGAGATCTTCAGCTTTATGGAAATACATGCTAATTTTTTAAAAAATATAATACCCGTCTTTTATTAATGTATTGTTAAATCATTTGTTAGAAAAATTCTTTACGATAGAAATGCGACAAATGAGTACAGCAAGTATAAGAATTTTGATGCGTATCATGTATCGTAAATAAAATTGTTTTCTATTTTCTTTACAGAACAGGCCCTCGGGAACCAAAGAACGGGCATGTGCATTAAGTGGCTTATAAACCGTGTATGATAGGTACACATCCATATGCTATACGAGTATATTGCCAGTCACGCATAAACTTTTTCTTCAAACTGCCTTAAAGCACTGGACAAAATCTCCGTGGTGTGCTGAAGCACACACTTATATAATTAAAAACTTGGATGATAAGTCTGATGAGCAAATAAGCCGGCGATTTACGAAACGACTAGAAGTTGCTTCAGAAAACTTCCACCTGCCAATTCAAATACAATCTAGGCATTGCTACACATGGGTCTAAACGTGACGGTTTTAAGCGCGGAGAATGAACTGAGCTGGGTGTCTATAGGATCAGAACCCGGACTATGCTTCTAACACTAATACAGCCTTGTGAGAAGCTAGGTCGTAATCCAGACTGAAGGGTTGCAATGACCAATTATGCATGTATGTAATACAGCTTTCCAGGACGTAAATGGTTATCAGCTTGGCCACCGCATATTTGCTTGTACTGAATATGATTAGGTTGTAATTCTGACTATAGGCTAGGCCCATGTGACTAAACGTGACGGTTTCAAGCGCGGAGAATGAACTGAGCTGGGTGTCTATAAGGATCAGAACCCAGACTATGCTTCCAATACTAAAACAGTCTTGTAAGAAGCTAGGTCGTAATCCAGACTGAAGGATTATGTACAATTATGTACATATGTATGTAATACAGCTTTCCAGGATGTAAATGATTATCAGCTTGGCCACCGCATATTTGCTTGTATTCGATATGATTAGGTTGTAATCCTGACTATAGGCTTGCATATTTTATTTTCTGGTTCCATGATATAGATACTCAGTTCAGTACTAACCCTTGTTTGGTACCGCGCGTGTACTAACGAGTCCCCAAACACAGCTGCATTAGGATTTTTATAAACAGAATTTTCTACCCCTATGTTGCATATTAGAAGAGAGCCCCTGGTTCAACCCCTGACTCAGACATCTCGAAAGAAAAACAGTCAGTCTTCTGGCAAAAATTCTGAGAGTAAATAAGATTGCCATGAAAAAATTGCTCAAAAATTTGTCGTTCAGAGTCGACATTAAACAGTAGATCCGGCCACACATGGCTAAAATTAACACACGAGACATGAGTGGTGTGAGAAACTAGGTTGTAATTCTGACTAAAGGGTTGCAATGACCAATTAAGTATGTAAGTAAAAGTTGGCTTATTAGACGAGAGAAGTAAGAACAGAAATATTTCTTTCCGAGACTTCATATCAAAAGTCTGCTGGCAAAAACTCTGTGAGTAAATAAACACAACATAAGTGGTGTGAGAAACTAGGTTGTAATACTGGCTAAAGGTTTGTAAGTATGTAAGTTAAGTAAGCAAGGATATGAATATTTTGATTGACAATCAAATGACAATTAAAACAGTAGCGTCTCAAAACACAAAATCTAGAGCCGTTTTGAATGGTAAGAAGGTAATATTGTGCAGTGCGCTTAATTTGAGTACTTGGACACCAGAGAATAAAGGGAAATGAAAAAGTAAATAATGCCACAAACTGGCCGTGAACATCGTTACAGAAGGCAAAATTACTAGGACACTCTGGGTTCCATGTATCTGGGACGCCAGCAGGATCCTACGTATCGCTTTAGGGCACTCGACTGTACAGCTGCCTATAAGCCATATAGGCCTGGAAAGGAAAATTCTTGTTTAGCTTTTGCACGCAAGAAATCTCAGTATGTCATGGAAAATGTATTGAAAGAAATTAAGAAATTTAATGTGGTTAGTAAGCTTAGTTGTTTGCCAATATGGCAGGGAATAGACAGTTTTTTTAATGGTGTCCCCTCCATGTAATCTGTGTACCTACGTATTTGCATTAAAGAATTAGTTCATGGTCTTGGTACAGATTGTTGCTTTGCAGGCCTCCAAATAAATTGAGACGATTTACTACCAGAGGTTTTCCTCTGGTAGTCTAGTAGGTAGTGTGTTGGCTTATTAGACGTAAAGCCAGGGTTCGAGCCCCAGGCCAGACATCAAGACAAAATACAAAAAGTATTTCTTCGGCGACTTCCTCTCAGCAGATTTCTGGCAAAAACTCTGAGAGTAAATAAAAATTTCAATTAAAATTTCTCAAAAACATGGCGTTCGGAGTCGACTTTAAACTGTAGGTCCCGCCATTCATGAAGAAAATGGACACACACAACATAAGTTGTGTGAGAAACTTGGTCGTAATCCTGACTGAAGGGTTGTAATGACCAATTATGTATGTATGGGTTTCCTTTTTTCAGATAGAAAATAGTGAACAGGTTCTATTTTAAGTCTATTTAGACCACTTTCGTTTTGGTAGGCATGCCAAAAGACTCGACATTCCAACTAATGTCTTCTGCAGGACGTCGGACATCGTTGACCGAGCTCTCTAATATAAAGATTGCTGCAATAGCAAGATTTATTTTGGACTTGAGATGATTTCCTCTAGGGAATAGTTGACCATTCAGGTAGAATTAATTGTGACATCACAATGCATCCAATGCTGGCCTATGTGAGACCATTTCCTTCGAGAAAAATAAATTCTTCGTGGGTTGCCTCTGCTTTTAGGTTTTGGTCATTCCATAAAATAGAAGGGAACTGAAGGTTTCTCAACCTTTACACTTTGAATTTTTTTATTAAAAGTTTAATTTCAAACATCAATCAAATTTATATACAAAATATATGTATAAATACGATAAACGGCATTTGTCCTCTTTCCAACCCAGTGTGCAGAACGCCCTATAAATAAAATGACAAACTAATCAAAGGAAATCAACGCAGGGTGTTAAATGAATCAAAAATAAATAAAACAAAATTTGCGTTTTTTAAAACCTTCTGTGCCGTCGTCTAATGTTGATTTAATTTATTTTATTTTATTTTTTTCTATTTTTTTTAATTCAAAATTCGATTATTTTTAGCATTTGAATTATTAAAAATAACTCTCTACCATGAAATTTTGAATGTTAAGCGATAAAGAGTGATGAAAATATAGACGTTATATGACAGTTTAATTAGCATTCAAATAAGAAATAAGTGTGCCATACAGACAGGCGAAAAATCAGAGGATTGAAGTTAATTTTTTCGCTTTTTTTTTGTGAATGTTAATTAAAAATACAAATTCTCGTGCAAATACTCGTGCAAATACTTGTGCAAATTGTTTAGTGGATTTCAAGAAAAAAAAAATACGAGTTTAAAAAAGTCATTTTGTTTTCAATGGACTTCCATAGTCCAAATTTTTTCTTTTATAGGTTTAAACGTAAAGCGAGAACAGAGTGTAGTGTACTTGTTTAATCACAGAGTAATCAGGTAATTTATTTGGACCTTGCACGCATCTTTCTGCGCTTACGCTTCAAACTACGCATACGCTTCTAACGTTTTTAAATAACGTTGCTGCTATTCTGGGAAGAAATAGGCACACTAGAGTCGTTTATAGGATTCCTTATAATTTTCTGAATAGAACATACGGTTTCAGGATTTCAGCTAAGGAATTTTGGCCTGAGGAACCGGAGGTTCCCAATGGAACCCTTGAATATTAAACTGATGGCTCAAAAATAAGTGACAGGGTGAGCGGGCTGTGATATCTTCATTAAGGGTCCTGATATTAAACTTTCTTATAGACTGCCTGATCACTGCAGTGTTTCCCAAGCAGAGGTCATGACAGTTTTGAAAGCGGCGCAATACTTGCTGAGTGGCGCAATTTTCCCTGAAAATTTCTTGATTTACTCTGATAGCCAGGCTGCGATTAAGTCTCTAACGAACGTAGTTTGTCGGGTATAAGTATACACTCAGCCACAAAAGTATACATACGGATAACAAATGTCAGAAATTTTTTAACCAATCCGTTTTCGATGAAAATATTTATAATTGTCTGACATCTTTCTTCGATTTTAAGACGGTCTTTTGCATTAGTTCCGAAATTTGTGAAATTTGTAAATCGGATGCATACCTTTGTGGGCCTCTGCAGGGCCACAATTCAGTTCAATTTCAGAAATTGTTTAACCAATGCAAAAAACCGTCTTAACATCAAGGAAACTATAAAGATTTTCAACGAAAACGGATTAGTTTAAAAATTTCTTTCTTTTAACCGTATGTATACTTTAGTAACTATATGTATATACAGTGAGCGCCATAAGTGAGTCAACACTTTTGTTCTTAAGTATAAAACAGTTTTGTTCTTAAGTATAAAAAAAAGTTCCATTATCATGAATTGTTGTTTTTGTTTTAACATTTTATAAGTAATAAATAAACGTTTTTATTTTTGGGAATTTATTCGACTATTTTCATTTACTTTTCTCGCTATCCTATGAAAATGAATTATTTCAGTGGTGTCTACTCACTTTTGGCGCTCAGTGTAAGTATAAGATAACTCTTATATGAGTTCCAGGACACAGGAATATCGTTGGAAATTGCATTGGTAAACTTTTTTCCATAAAACACAATTTTATTTGTTTAAATGGTTTTTGAAGCACGGTGTAATTAATAAATTATAAAAATCTCAAAGTCAGCAACGAAAAAAATGTTTATAAAATAAATTATTTTAATTAAAGCTTGATTTATTGATTCACAATTTTTTTAGGAGTGTCCAACAAATCAATAAGTCTGTATCTATCCGGTTTAAACGTTTTATTAGTATTAGGGACTATAAATCGGTTTATCCATGTAGATGTTCGTTTAGTTAATAAATTAATTGCTGGCATGATTAAAATTTAATTGATTTCAACTGTGAATATATCGAATTTAATTATAATAAACCATCGTATTATTGAAATTAAATTCAATAATTAATAATACATAAAACAAACAAAGTTTTTTTATTTCTCAATTACTGCTTTAGTAAAATGAAAATAAAATGTTTTAATATTCGATGAATTAAAATTGATGAATTAAAAATTAAATATGGGTGCCCTGGTAGTATAGTGGGTAGTGTGCTAGACTATTAGCGTAAGGGTCGTCGGTTCGATACCCACCCGAGACTCTGGTCTGACACTACACCGAGCATATGGTCAAGTTACTCCGCTCGTATATAATTAAAATATAATTTGTAATTGCATTGTAATTAATAAATAAATAAAAATTAAATATGAAATCGAAAAGGGGCTAAATGAACGCGGCAAAATATATCATCAAATATGGGCTAAATGGGCAAAATATAAGGAAGGTTGGTTGGTTGATCCGCGTACTTAAAAAGGGATACGTATTGTTTCAAGTTTAAGGGAGCCAATGGAGTCGGAACTGTTATTCTTATATGTATATAAATGCCAATTTCTTTCAATTATATGACCAAGTTTTTTAAACAGAACAAAGGTCGTGGTAGTATTCTTAACTTAAGGAACAAATGATTACCTATTGCTAATAACAAAATAACAAAGATACAATTTGTAATAATTATAGGTAGTGTGCTGGCTTATTAGACTTGAGCCCACGGTTCAAACAGATATCTCCAACAAAACGAAATATGAAATAACATTTCTTAGCCAACTTTCTCTCAGCTGATTTCCGGCAAAAACTTGGAGAGTAAATAGAAAATCGTCATGAAAAGTTTCTCAAATATCTGTCGTTCGGAGTTGACTTTAAACAGTAGCACTCGGCGCGCATGTATAAAATTAGCAAACACAACATAAGTAGTGTGAAAAACTAGGTTGTAGGTTGTATGTATCTACACACAGTTACTAAATTATACATACGGTTAAAAAATTTCAGAAATTTTTTAACTAATCCGTTTTCGTTGAAAATCCTTATAGTTGCCTTGATGTTAAGACAGTCTTTTGCATTGGTTAAAAACATTTCTGAAATTGAACTGAATTGTGGCCCTGCACAGGTCCACAAAGGTATGCATCCGACTTACAAATTTCACAAATTTCTGAACCAATGCAAAAGACCGTCTTAAAATCGAAGAAAGATTATAAATATTTTCAACGAAAACGGATTGGTTAAAAATTTCTGAAATTTGTTATCCGTATGTATACTTTTGTGGCTGAGTGTATGTATTTGATTAAGAAAAATTCATAAGAAAAATTAATATTTTGTGTTGGAAAAATATGGCTGCCTTCCAAAATGATAGTTGCTTTGTGTTTGAACAAAGTATCGTGTTTCATATAGCCGCTGTACAAAATATATACAATGTATGTATTCTATTTCAAAACGTCGTCAATGTGTATTTTTCAAAAAGCAACCAGGCATTGGATTTATAGTTGATGCATTGTTTGGTTACTTTGTATATTTACATATTTTATATACAGTAGTAGAACTGCATACAAACTTTGTATTGATACATTTTGGAAGGCAGCCTTTTATGCAGCTCACTGTAGCAATAAAGTATTTTAACTGATAACTTTTTAATTTCAGTTGAAATACAGTGTATTTCTTAAAATAAAAAATATTTAGATTGTAAGTATACAGTCACACAGATAATCCTAAAAATCATTTTTTTAAAAATGATAATATATGGACAAGTCAACTGATTTTTGCGCCAATTTTTTTGTTTTCCGTCACAGCCGAACAAATTATATTTGTTCTCATCACTAAATATTACATTCGCCCAAAAATCAGTTGACTTGTCCATGTATTATTGGGCGAATTCCAATCGTGGCTTTTTTCTCGACACTTGGCTGCGGAAACCGTTCTTTCTCAAAACACTTCGAACTGTTTCGGAATGCACAATAACACTGTGATCACTTTCCGAGGTATTTCGTATTTCTACGGCTGTAGTCCTACGATTTTTATCCACAATACCTTTTATATACCGGGCTACCCTTGAAGAGATTTTATATGAAATATACGTCGGACGTATAATTTTCTGTGGTGCCATATTGGTTTTAAGCAAACTGCAGTCACAAATTCATAGATTTTGGGAATCGTTTTTCTTTATTTAAGTAAATGTGTCGTTACAGGCGCTAATGTAAAGAAATTTTAGATTAGAAGTTCATTACTTTAAAAAAAAATGATTTTTAGGGGGGGAGGGGGGCGGTGTACGTATAATTATCTGTGTGACTATCTGTATGTAGTTTAGTGGATACAAGCAGTTGATATGGTTTTATAAAATTCAGAGTTTTCAATGAAAATTATAGTCAGCTCTGGCTATATTCACCTTCTTTTTAGAATCAAAGAATGGAGGAGAGTCTATTCAGCCAAAAATGCCCACCGATTTTTACGATTTTTTCGCTGAACAAACTTCTAAATTTTCTGAAGAGTATTTCTTAAATATGCAAAAGTTTTATACAAAAAAATCGATTTGGATTGTATGGAAGGGCTCAGTGTACTGTCAATGAACTAGCAACACGCTTTACACTTGTACATTCATACATAATTGGTCATTACAACCCTTCAGTCAGGATTACGACCTAGTTTCTCACACCACTTATGTTGTGTGTGTTAATTTTACAGTTTAAAGTCGACTCTGAATGACAGATTTTTGAGAAACTTTTCATGGCAATTTTATTTACTCTCAAAGTTTTTGCCAGGAATCTGCTGAGAGGAAGTCGCCGAAGAAATACTTTTTGTATTTTGTTTTGATGCCTGGGCTGGGGCTCGAACCCTGGCTTTACGTCTAATAAGGCAACACACTGCCTACTAGATTACTAGACGGAGGAGAGTCTATTCAGCCATAAATGCCCATCGATTTTTACACTTCCCTGAACAAACTTCTAAATTTTCTGAAGAGTATTTCTTAAATATGCAAAAGTTTTATACAAAAAAATCTGTGTGTACTGTGTATCTCAGTGTACTGTCAATGAACTAGCAACACTCTTTATACTTTTTGAACAAAAATTATCCCAAACTCAAAATGAAAGCGAAGCTTGTAAAATTTTAGATTATAAGTTAAGGTGACAGAAATAAAACGATCGATTTAGACAGACACAGACATTTTATTTAAAATTAAAAAGATTTTCACACAAATTAATGCGAAATACCTTTAAATCATAGGAGTGGAATAAGCTGAAGTGCTGAGTGAAAAGCTTCGGCACTAAAACAGATCCTAATTTACCTCGTAAGTTTTTATGAAATTTTAAATTATATTAAATATTATTTGAGCGTTTTTTTCTCATAATAACTTAATATCAGGACCTTTAATGGATTAATGTATTATATATCGACTATAAGATATCGAAGAATTTCGAAATTTACTTTTACGTATCATTTTTTTTTGTGAAATTTTAAAAAATTAAGAAAAATATAAAAAAGAAAAAACCCACGTTATCCATTACTTGCAATTGTTGAAACATGATGCCAGAAGCAGAATTCGCCTGGTCATAAGCATCAACGAACGGTATGGAACTTTGACCAGCGAGATCTTTTGAAGATTCATAAAAAATTTTATATATTTTCAATGCTGGCCTTAGATTTGGTGTATATTGTTGTATTAATGGTTCACCCTGGGAGGATTTTAATTTAAAAAAATCTTCTACCTGTAAGAAATCAAAGTCCGAACTTATTACGTGTGATGAAAAAAGGGGAAAACGGAATTAAAAATTTACCAGTTCGTATTTAATGGTAATAGTTTCTTCGATATCGATCCATATTACTGGTATTTCACAATTAAAAATCATTAGATAACCTTCGTATAAATAATATTCATCCATACGCTTTGACAGCCAATCGGACAAGCGAATATTTTCAATAGAAACTTGAGTGTTGGCCAAGCGCACATTTTCTAAATTTTTTCCCAATACCGCTAGCCTCGCTGATCTAGTAAAAATCTGAAAAATTTGTTTTTTTTAATTTTAAAGTGAAGTACAAAATATGATCAAACTGTAAAGACTTTGGAATACGAATACACACAGCGCTAAAAGTGAACATACAAGTATGGAGTTCTAGTTGCCAAAATTAAATGAAAACAAATTGAATTGTTTACTGAAATTAATTTCTGTAAACAATGGCTGACTTCCAAAATGTTAGTTGCTTTGTGTTTAAACAAAGTATAGTCGCTGTACAAAATGTTTACAATGTATGTATACTATTTCAAAATGTCGACAATGTGTACTTTTAACGTAGTCTAAAAGCAATCAGACATCGGATTTATAGTTGATGCATTGTTTGGTAACTTTGCATATGTACACAATTTATATACCGTATACAAACTTTGTATTGATACATTTTGGAAGTCAGCCAATATGTATAAAATATTTAATTTTTGTAATAATATTGGGTTGTGCGGAAAGTAATTTCGACAGAGGATTTAATTGTATTTTTTTGCAACCAACTTCGCTCTAAAGCCGTATAATTTTTATATGCTTTGAGAGCTCATATAGCAAGAAGGCTTAAGTGTGTAAAATTCCAATTAATTCTAAACAATAGTTTTTGGTTGGTGCCAACCAACTTCGCTCTAAAGCCGTATAATTTTTATATGCTTTGAGAGCTCATATGGCAAGGCTTGTGTGTGTAAAATTCCAATTAATTCTACGCAGTAGTTTTTGGTTGGTGCCCTTTTAAATATGGAGAGCGATAAGCAGCATTTTCGACATACATATCTTACTGTTTTACTACAGAAAGGGTAAAAATGCTGTTCAAGCCAGAAAGGAATTGACCGATGTGTGGAGAAGGTGTGTTGACAGTACCAAAGCTGGTTCGCTAAATTTCGATCCGGTAATTTTGATGTCAAAGATGCACCACGTTCGGGAAGACCGGTTGAAGCTGATAAAGTCACAAAAAAGGCATTAATTGATGCGAACCGGTGAATAACAACACGCGAGATCGGATTGAGGTTAAATTTATCAAATTCAACAGTTTTTGACCACTTGATTGATATTATACGAAAACTGTCTTTCATTTCCACAAAAAAAAAAAAAAAACGAAATTACTTTCCGAACAACCCAATAGTTCTACTTTTTAGCCTAGACTATCGTTTCTTATGTAACAATATTATTACCTCTAAACCAACGGCAATAACCACAACAGTTTTACGTAATTTTATAGCCTCATCGAAAGTTTTACATGCGTCATCATAAAATACAGCATGTAATTCAGCTGGTAGTGAGTAATTTTTGTAGTTATAATCAGCCCAGGATTTTTCAAACCATTGAAAATACAAGAAATCAAAACGAAATGTTCCACCGCCTAATCGCACGCCCAAATCAATGCTTGGCGTGCAATTATTGTCATAAAGCATCTTTACAATAATAGTTTGGCCATCATTTTTCAAAATTGTTTCATTTGGTTGTACGTCAAACTTATTGTAGATTATTGCTTCATATGGCTGAGTTATAACATCATAATCCTTTTCATTCTTTAAAGGTATCTGGTGTTTGCCCATGCACTGACCCTTGGAATAGGCTTGAAAAACAATTTTTTTATCCAAATTAAATTAGAAAATACGTTTAAGATTGTTTTTCTTTTTCAGAAATTGTTTACCTTCTATAAAAAACTTATTGGAAAATATTTCTTTCCAAAACAATATTTGGTATAGAATTTGAAAAAAGTTTTTCATTTTTTTTTAAACGTGGCAATGATTTGCCAGGACTTGTTAAAAAACTACTAAAAAATTTTAAATACATAACAGTCCACTGAAGTAATGTTATTTGTAATGCCTTTAAATTTAAAACGTTTTACATTAAACGAGAAAATAATTTCCGTCTCTAGGGTTATATATAGAGAGGTTAAACGTTTTAAATAGAACCAATAACCTTAATGCCTTTATACACTGAAAGAAATAAAAATAAAACTAAAAAGATTTTTGCAGAAATTTTTTCTCTTTCTCTCTGTCTTCATTATATCTCTCTGATTATCATTAATCAACTGTATCAGAATTTTTTTACGCTTTTGAAATTTGCTGAAATCCTGCTGAATTGTTTCATTTTCCTTCAATAACTTGTTGTCATTTCGAAGTTAATTGTATTATAATATCACTCTCAGAACAGAATGTCGTCTTAAATCAAGTTTTACAAGCTTATTTCCACTGAAGTAAATTTTCCACCTACAAAATCCCTTGCTATGGAGATAGACATAAACAGAAACATAATAGAACCTCTTAGTCACACAAATTAACAAGTGATAATCATTCAGACACGGACTAAAAAGATAACCATAAGAACCTCTTAACCAAACTTCCAGATCTGCATTCTTCCCTGCTAAGTAAAGGGTCCGCCAAATAACTTTTTTTTTTGAAAATGCTTTAAAAAAAACTACTGAATATTTTCTCAAATTTCTTTTTTTATTTGAAAGTACAATCCTTCCGGTTAATAATGAAAAATAATTTCATTCAAATGGCTGCCTCGGCTGGCCATGCAGTAGCCTACACCAGAAGATGCCGATTTTGGCAAAAAAAAATCATCTTTTCAGATGAAGCTCATTTTGATCTTGACAGATATGTAAACAAGCAAAATTGTCGCATTTGGGGCACAGAAAACCCGCACGCATACATTGAAAAGCCGACGCACCCAAAACGAGTTAATGTTTGGTGCGGATTTTGGTCCAGAGGTATAATGGGGCCACTTTTCTTCGAAAATGAGCAAGGAGTGGCCGTTACAGTCAATGGCGATCGTTATCGGGCCAAGTTGAACGAATTTTTGTTCACAAAAATTGAAGAGGAGGATATTGGCAACATTTGGTTTCAACAGGACGGTGCTACGTGCCACACAGCCGAAGCTACCCTCGATGTTTTGCTCCCTGTTTTTGAAGATCGCATTATCAGCCGCAGAGCTGATGTCGTTTGGCCACCTCGGAGCTGCGATTTGACACCGTTGGACTATTATTTGTAGGGTGCCGTCAAAGATAAGTGTTACGCCGACAAGCCAGAGACAATTGACGCTTTAAAGGACAATATTCGAATTAAAGAACACACTCGATAATGTGCTTAAAAATTGGACCGATCGTGTAGGCTACTGCATGGCCAGCCGAGGCAGCCATTTGAATGAAATTATTTTCCATTATTAACCGTTAAGGATTGTACTTTCAAATAAAAAAAAAATTTTTGAGAAAATATTCAGCAGTTTTTTTAAAGCATTTTCAAAAAAAAAGTTATTTGGCGGACCCTTTATAAGTCAAAGTCCGCCGCATGTGTTCGATTGCTTTCTTTATACAGCTGATGTTGGCAGGATAGATCAGAATTAAAAGGAAAAGAGATTATATTATCTGAATATTCCTTGTGAATATTAAACTGATTCCACTTGATAGGATACTAAATATACTACCATACTAAACACCATGTTTAGTTCACCTTCTGACAAGTGGCGTTTAAAATGGACGTAGCATGCCATGCTACGCACTACAAAATTCGTAGGAAATGGTCAAACCAATAATCTAGGCATTTAAAGAGTAATGTCAGTAGAATTATTCTATACCAACCCTAATAATAATATAATAAGTTTTGAAGTCGCCGTAGTCTAGTAGGTAGTGTGTTGGCTTATTAGACGTAAAGCCAGGCCAGACATTAAAACAAAATACAAAAAGTATTTCTTCGGCGACTTCCTCTCAGCAGATTTCTGGCAAAAACTCTGACAGTAAATAAAATTACCATGAAAAAGTTTCTCAAAAATCTGTCATTCGGAGTCGACTTTAAACTGTAGGTCCCACCACTCATGTATGAAATTAACACACACAACATAAGTGGTGTGAGAAACTAGGACGTTGTAATTACAATGGGTTAATTCGATCTCCGGGTACTGTACTTGTCTTAATTGACAAGTACACGTCCTCTAACCTAACCTAACCTAACCTATGTTATACATACAGTGAACAGCATCAACAGCACTGCTTTAAAAGCTCAACAAGCCTGGACGAGTTGAGTGACCTAAATGTGTATTTTATCAACACTTTTATTACACATTGTACTCGTTTATGTACCAAGAAAAGTACATTATGAAAATTATTCCAAATAATAGGAATCTTTCACCACTAGATTCTGACAATCCTGATGACAAATTTCTGTTTCTTAGTTATAAACTTTTCCGACATGTCCTATTAAATGTATCCTCTACATCCAACAAGTACACCTTCTAGTTAATTTCGACTAAATTTGTGCTTTGATTTGAAGCAGAAAAAACATTTATTAAGCAAACATTTAAATTGAAATGGTGCAATAAATTATTTCAAGAAATTTCAAAAAAAATTGTTTATGGCAGTCCAAATGCCATCATGCTCGCAACTAATTGAGTCATAATAATTACAACCAATATAGCATTGAAGCGATCTGAACAGTTTCTGTAAGGTTCAACACTACAAATGATCGCATTCCTAACCAATTCATTTAAATTTGTCTGATATTCATTCATGAGCGGTTCGCCATCGGCAGTTTCCAGGGCCTGGAACTCTGTTAACTGAAGCAAAAAAAAAAAGTTTCAGAAGTGATCGTTAAAAATTATTTAAAAAACTCTTACAATTTCTGGTATTATTTCAATTGGTTCTGAAAAATCACACCAATAACTCTTGGAGGGTGTATTCGAAAGCTTTATGGCGCCCTGATATAAACAACCATTGTCCATTGTCACATTGAGCCAATATGCCAAAGGCATATTCCTAATAACAGTTTCCTTTACTGGTTGCTGTACAATTTTCAGATTTTCCAGCAATTCTTCATACTTGCTTAAGGCTAAAGGGTTCACTTTTACGCCAAATGCCATTGTATAAAAGGCTTTATCCGTTTCCAAAGCTTCGTTTATATTTTTAGCTGAGTTATCATAAAACACCGCATGTAATTCACCATCAAATGTTATATTATTGTATTCGAATATTTTTGGTACTTTTTCCAACCACTGAAAGTACATGAACTCAAAACAAAACTCAAAGGCTGAGCCTTCATGTGATACTAAGGGCTGCTCATTAATATCGTACTTCATCTGAATGCTGACACTCTGGCCATCATTTTTCAAAATTGTTTCCTTGGGTACGACATCGAAATTTTTAAGTAACAACGGTTTGAAGGAGTCCACCTGAATGTTAAGTTCAGAATCAAAAGCTAATTGATGCTTTCCAATAGCTGAGGGTGAATTAATTGCATAGGCTAGAAAAATTAATTTAAAATTTGCTTTTAAAAGTGTTTTAAATTCATTAAAGAATTTTCTTTAATTACCCTTTAATTGATAAACATGCAAAATTAAGTAACAAAAGTAAAGAAGTTTTAAAATTTTACAAAATTGGATTTGCATTTCTTTTCTTGCGTTTCTGATTTTTTTTTTTATTAAATTTTTCTAACAACTTTCCAATTAAACTGTTGGCTTCTATTTAACTCATTAGATCAAGAAATTGTTCGACATTAGACAAAATTAATTGTGACCTTAGAATATTAAACTACTCTCGATAATAACTGTTTTTAATTCTGTTTAATAACAAGTTACTAACAATTAAAATGGATGAACTTTTTTTACAATGCTGCCCAGAAAACTAGCACACTTTGAAAATATATTTCAGCACACGTGTGTAGAAGGCAGATAGAAATCTTACAGAGGAGCCAACTATTATTGATGTCTTTAGCTTATTATCCGTTAATTATCCTTTCTTATGTGTGTTTGGCACAGTAAACTTTTTTTTTTTTTTTTTGGTAAAACCAGCACTCAGGGGATGGCCCCTACTCATGCAGTGCATTGTGCAGGTTTAGGAAAATAGGTTATAGGAAGGTGGAAAGAGGAAGTAGTGTTTGTGGACATTTGATTTAAACTCAAGATGCGAACGGCAAGGAAACGAATTGCTGCTAGGTGACTATATAATGGCCAGTGCTATACCTTAACCATTAGACAGTCTACAGCAATCGTCCCCGAGAAGCCCGCATCTTCAATTACATTTTCTACCATTAGAATCCAGTCATTTATTTACTCTTCACTGCGGTAGCAAAACAGCTAGTTGTATATCTGGAAATAGTTTAAAGCTCCACTAACTAATCTAATTTCTTGCTTTGTGAAGTTTCCCATTTGAAGATTATTTCTCCCAAGTTGAGGTTACAGCACACAATTAAGAGACGTGAAGACCAATATTTTGCGCTATAGACGTCTAGATCAGTTTTCATCTGCGTACGCATATTTTGTTTTGGCTGTGCGCATTTCCCCGTTACCAGATGGTGTAGCGTGAACAGTTATTTATCGTTGTATCAATACATACATACATAATAGGTCATTACAACCCTCAAGTCACGATTACGACCTAGTTTCCCAAACCACTTATGTTGGGTGTGTGTTATTTTTATACATGAGTGGCGGGACCTACAGTTTAAATTCGACTCCGAACGACAGATTTTTTGAGAAACTTTTCATGGCAATTTTATTTACTTCCAGAGTTTTTGCCAGAAAACTGCTGAGAGGCAGTCCCGAAGAAATACTTCTTTTTGTATTTTGTTTTGATGTTTGGCCTGGGGTTTGAACTCTGGCTTTACGTCTAATAAGCCAACACACTACCTACTAGACGACCGTTGTATCAATGCTGCTATAAAACCAACAGCTTTCGAAGGTACGTGTACTTTAAAAGAAAAGAAAGAAAATTTTCCTTGACCACTTCCATGCCTTCGAAGGATATCTGGTCTGAAACAACTATATTTTCTTTACAGCCACATAATTTAGAACAAACGAGACCTTTAAATATGAGAATTTAAATATAAAAAACAGCATAAGACTGAGATTTCTGAGATCTTCACAATCTTGTATTGAACAGACGCTCATTAACTAACTGGGTTAATAAGGCTCACCTACCGGTTGGACATTTATAAGTAATTGGTCCTGGAAATCAACGGTGTATCTGTCACTGTGACTAGGAGGCGGATCTTAACATCATCGTATTGAAAATTTGCTAACGTAACTAAACTAAGAAAAGGATGAGGTATAGCAACGGATATATGAGATGTACTTTTCAAAGTTGTGAAAATTTTTATATCGAGTCATAGTAAAGCAATAGCTGCACCGAAACCAAATTAAAAAAGCTGATCCATCTATTCGTAGTGTAAGAAACAATCGAAATAGAAACAGTGGTTAATAAAAACCAACAATGAGTATACGTCCATTACAATATAATTTCAGAATACTCTTTTCTGCTAAACGATATTTAATGTCCCCATGTGAACTATCAATTGTGAATACAATGAATTAAAGAAAATTTCGCTTAGACTGTTTTCTGATGCATTTGAATCAATTTGAAGGACAAGCTAGAAGGGTTAGGAACCAACTATCTTAACTATCTTAACTTTATTAGAAGAATATAAGAATATCAAAATGTAGTCAGTCAGGCTTTGAAAGAGTAATTTCGCTTTTCAGCAAGTTTCTGTTGCTCAGCATATTTCTGTTGTTCCCTATGCTATGGATGGGAAAGGTGATGTCTTTCTTGAAAACGTCTACCAAAGATTATATAGTGAAGGGTGAAATATTTCGAGAAAAACTCCCACATAATAATTATTTTCTGAAATCAACAACCAAGTGACTAAAAAGATATAAGCGGATATTGTTTATAAATTCCTTGAAACCATGCAAGATATCTATATACATATATAAAAATGAATGTGTGTTTGTTTGTATGTTTGTATGTTTGAAGTTTATAGACGACTAAACGGCTGAACCGATTTTCTTGAAATTTTCACAATATCTTCCTGTACTTCTGGAAGGAGTTATATGCTACTTTTTATGTTGAAATTTCAAATGAGCGAGGTGCCACGTATACTACACTACCTACTATTGTAAGCTAATAACAAAATGGGTATATTGGAAAAACTACAACAGCAAGATACCTCAAATTGTTTCAATATAAATATTTTGGAAAAAAATGGGCGAACTAGTAATAGTGGGTGTGGCACCTTCCATATAAAGTAAATACGAAAACCTGTATATCTGAAAAACTGTAACAGCTAGAGTCCCCAATTTTTGTACAAGTAACTTTAGTACAAATATAAATATTTTGGACAAAAATAGGCGATCTAGCAAAAGTGGGCGTGACTCCTGCCATATAAAGTAAATTATAAAATCTGCATATCTACATAGAACACCAGAACAGTTGAACTAAACAGTTAAATTTTGCACGAATATCTTTAGGTTTAATATGATTTTTTTTGACAAAAATGGGCGACCTATCATTAGGGGGCATGGCACCTTCCATATAAAGTAAATACTAAAATCTGCCTAACTGGAAAACTTTAACAGTTGGAGTCCCCAAATTTTGTACAAGTAACTTTTGTGTAAATATAAATATTTTGGACAAAAATAAGGAGTTCAGCAAAAGCGAGCGTGGCACTTCACATATGAAGTAAATACTAAAATCTGCATATCTAGAACACCAGAACAGATAGACTGCTAAAATTTTGTACGAATATCTAAAGGTTCAATATCAATATTTTTGTTAAAAATAGGCGATCAAGCATTAGGGGCGTGGCAATAATCCATATGAACTAATTATTAAAAGCTGTATATCTAGAAAACTATAACAGCTAGAGTCCCCAATTTTGTATTCCAGCTATAGTAAGGTGGTGCCTCTGACGTGAAGTAATTACAAAAATTTGTATATTCTTAATATTATTAATATATATTAATTAATAATTTAGAAAAATTCTCTGATTACTGAGTGTGAAAGGTATATGACCCTTAAATGGTTGAGTTTGAAATTTTCAACTCATATACATACATATTAAGTACTAAAATTCATACTATTCAAATATTTATCTTAGAATATATTGTCATCAAATGAAATTAGAATAAACCTTTAAGAAAAATTGCACAATTTAATTACTAAATAAATAAATTTGTTAATTATTATGTATTTAATTTCGATGGAGGTAGCGAAGCACACCGGGTATTAGCTAATGATTTATAAAAATATAAAAAACAACAATAAAGTACGTTAGACTGTAGATACCGACATAACATAATTGGCCTTTAGTTAGGATTACGACCTAGTTTCTCACACCCCTTATGCTAATTTTATATATGAATGTCCGAACAACAGATTTTTGAGAAACTTTTCATGGCAATTTTATTTCCACTCAGAATTTTTGCCAGAAATCTGCTGAGGATGTCGCGAAAAATATAATTTTTGAAATTTTGTTTTGTTGGAGATGTCTTATCTAATTTTTGTTGGATATTTCTGATCTGGAGTTTGAACTGTGGCCTTACGACTAATAAGCCGACACACTACCTACTAGACTAGGGCGACTACAAGAAAAATACCGAAGAAAATTAATATTCCAATATAACCATATTTGGAACATTTACATTTTAATTCCTTTACTTGTTCACAATAAATACAAAAACTATTTATGGTAATCCAAATGCCATTATTATACCCATTTGAGTGAATATGATTAAAGCCAGAATTACTTCAAAGCGTTTTGAACCATTTTCAATTTCTAACTCCTCATATGGCTCGTAATTGCATATGTGAACTTTATAAACCTCATTCATGGTAACAGGTATAAATTGCTTCATTAACGGTTTGCCATCAACGGTTTGTAGATGTTGGAACTCGGATACCTTTAAAATGATGTGATATAAAGAAGGTTATAAAATGTATCAATTAATACTATGACTCTAATAGTATTTCTTACAATTTCTGGTGTCATTTCTATTGGTTCGGCCACAGCCAGCCAATGGACAGCAGAAGGTGAACTCAGAAGCGATATGGCGCCTATATTTGCACAATAATGTTCTATTGACGCATTAAGCCAATACGCTAAAGGCATATTTTTAATAACAGTTTGCATATATGGTTGTTGTACCATTTTTAGATTCTCCTGCAATTCCTCGTACTTGTTTATGGCAAAAGGATTTACTTTAATACCAAATGCCATTACGACTATACCGTCAAAGGCTAAAGCTTGGTCAAAATCTTCATATATGCCTTCGTAGAATACCGCATGTAATTCGCCATGAAAGGCAATATTTCCAGAAGAAAATCTTTTTGGTACATTTTCCAACCACAGAAAGTACATGTACTCAAAATAAAAATCTGCGTCATGTATGGAAAACATTGGCCAGAATCGTTTATCCATATCGTAAGACATTTGTATGACAAGACTCCTGCCATCGTTTTCCAAAATTGTTTTGTTGGGTTTAATATCGAAATTCTTCACTACAGCCTGTTCATATTCCTCGATCACATTTATTTTAAGTTGGGAAAAATTTCCAAGTGCTATTTGATGTTTTTCAATAGCTTTGGGAGATATGTTTGCATGGGCTGCAATAAAATGTTGAAATCATTTCTGAATTATATACCATTTTTTTTTATAAATTACAATAATTACCCATTAATTTATAAAAATTCATTATAAAATAGCAGAAATAAAAATGTTTTAAAACTTTCAAGCATAAATGTTGCATGTTTTCTTAACAGTTCTTCTAACAACCTTTCCTTTCCAATGTTCTATTTCGATTTGACTAATAAGCTTAGAAAATTGTAATACAGAAACAAAATTTAATAACTCAGGAGTATTGAAATACTCTGATTAGTAATCATTTAAATAGTTGCTAAATTATACGGTAGAAATTTAAAACTTACAACTAGTTAAACTGGTGTTAAGAAAAATAGCACTTTAAAAACATATTACAAAGTATAGGTATGCAGGGCGGCATCCAGTTTTTCCGATTCCTCATTTATGTAAATGTACAATCAGATCAGCCTATACAGATTTGTTTAAAGGCTATTTGCTCTTTTATAAAAGGACCTAGTTTGTAATTTACGGATGGGTTGTGGCAGTAGCAAGAGTTTTTGGTTCCTGAAAACTCGCGGATATCTTTCCTGCGAAAGTCTAAGCCAGCGAAAAAGGTGCTCAATTCAACTTGAAGTACGAAGAACAGGAATAGCAATGCTATCGGACAGTCAGGCCGCCATTCGAAAACTCGGCTCTCAAATGTTAAAATCGAAGATAATGTAGGACGGTCTAGGACAGCTGAATCAGCTAGGTTGGGGAAATATGAGAAAATATATATGACATGAGCAGGTAGATGAGCTTTCAATAAGCTTCGACGCCGCTGATAGAGCCAGAACCTTTCTGAGGAATGAGAACACATATTGGAAAAGGTTTTACTAAACAAAAGGGCGGATAAACAGAGACAAAGGCTTCTTTCAATGAGGCAATCAAAAATTTTATTGGAAAATTACAATAAGAGAATTTCTGAGTCATGCGTGATACATTTATACATGAGTGGCGGGACCTGCAGTTCAAAGTCGACTAAGAACGACGGATTTTTGAGAAACTTTTCAAACTTTATTTACTGTCAGAGGTTTTTTCAGAAATCTGCTGAGAGGAAGTCGCCGAAGAAATATTCTTTAATATTTCGTTTTCTTGGAGATGTCTGACCTGAGATTTGAACCGAAGCCTCTTGTCTAATAAGTCAGTACATTACCTACTAGACTACGGCGACTATGAGTCATGCAAGATACATACATAATTGGTCATTACAACCCTTCAGTCAGAATTACAATCTAGCTTCTCGCACCACTTACGTTGTGTGTGTTAATTTTATACATGAATGGCGGGACCTACAGTTTAAAGTCGACTCCGAACGAAAAAATTTTGAGAAACTTTTCATGGCAATTTTATTTACTCTCAGAGTTTTTGCCAGAAATCTGCTGAGAGGAAGTCGCCGAAGAAATACTTTTTGTATTTTGTTTTGATGTCTGGCCTGGGGCTCGAACCATGGCTTTACGTCTAATAAGCCAACACACTACCTACTAGACTACGGCGACGTCATGCAAGATACTGTACAATAATAACAAGAGGTGGATAACCGGTTGCTAGACAGGGCACTGTAGACAAAGGCTACACTTATTCAGAATGGTAGTTGCCTCGAAAAGAGTAGTAACAATCGAACAAGAAAAGATGACTTTACAGTTATACATACATACGGGACCTACAGTTTAAAGTCGACTCCGAACGACAGATTTTTGAGAAACTTTTCATGGCAATTTTTATTTGCTCTCAGATTTCTTGCAAGAAATCTACTGAGAGGAAGTCGCCGAAGAAATATTTTTTCATCTTTGCGTTTTGATGTAAGACCTGGGGAAATGCACTTATGCCTAAGCATTTTTCTGAAAATTCAAACATTTGCCTCATTTCAAATGCAAGGAGCTTATTTATTACTTTTAAAAAAGGGTTTCTTGTAAAAATCGAATTTTCTTTTCATTTAACATTCATTTTATTTCTTTACGCACCAAAATCAATTAAAATTCTTTGAATTATTCATCATTGTCAGGGCAGGGATTTGTCCATTCCCAGTGTTTCCATGGTATGCACTCTTCGGTGCTTTCGTCATATAAAGTACCCGAAGGACAGCGTATAGATTGAGGCTCCTCATTGAGATTGGCACAGTACCAGTAGTGGGTGGCATCCCAAAAATTACGGAATGTATGATTAACATTCAATTCCGTACACTCTGGCTTACCATTCGAATCGATATCACATATCCTTTCAGCATTAGTGGTGGCATAGACCAAAACCAAGGCCAAAATCAAAAGGCAAACTACAATTGATTTCAATTTAAAATTTTTAATTTTTTCAATTCATGAATTGAAAAACTTAATTTACCTGTTTTCATTTCGTACAATTTCGTTAGAAAGTATTAAAACAGAATGTTATAGTTTTACTCATTGCGAAAGAGGTTTATATAGTAAAAATTGATTTTGTTTTTGTTGTTTTATTTTTTTAAAGAAACAATTTGTATCTTTGGCAAACATATGAGAACTGCATTACATGATTTTTAAATTATTTGAAACAAATTATTTCAAAACATAAATTATGGGTGCGCATTTGTATTTGCAATGTTCCCGCCACTAAAGTAAATAGTTTTGTAAATCATTGTTATCGATGAATTCGATATTATTTTAATACATTTTTAATTTACATTTTGAAATGAGAACAAAAAAGTAATATTACAACCAGACAGAGTGATATTGTCCTCTACCATTCTAGTTTCCAACTGTAGTTGAAGACATTTACTTACGGTTTAGAATCAAAATTAAACGAAAAAAAATTTGCGGTATCCCCAATCAGATATTGAAAGCAAGGTAATAAACGAGTTCAGTTCAAAAAAAAATTGTGAAACTACGGTCTAATGGCAACAAGTTAAACAATCGAGATTTTGCAGAATATAGCTTCACCGTCTTTTATTTTCTACCGTTTAAACAAATGATACCAAATCAATCTTCTTCCTTTTTAATGCTGACAATACATATGCAAACGTTTTCTAATTGAAATTAGTAAGCTCAGCTTGCATGCGGAGTCTTGATGAAAAGCATAAACTGCAATATTGTAGCCACCGTAGTCTAGTAGAACTCGCCGTGGGCTAGTAGGTAGTGTGTTGGCTTATTAGACGAAAAGCCAGGGTTCGAGCCCCAGGCCAGACATCAAATAAAATACAAAAAGTATTTCTTCGGTGACTTCCTCTCAGCAGATTTCTGGCAAAAACTATGAAAGCCAATAAAAAATGTTCATGAAAAGTTTCTTAAAAAAAACTGTCATTTACGGAGTCAACTTTAAACTGTAGGTGCTGCAATTCATGTATAAAATTAACACACATGAGTGGTATGAGAAGCTAGATCGTAATCCTGACTGAAGGATTGTAATGACCATATAAAATGCTCTTATTAATATCAACTTCCTGTACGACTCGTGTTTGACATTTTCTTCTTTTTCGATCAGAGAGCAAGTTTGCTAAACCTATGTATTCAGCCATTTGCTCAGTCATACGATACTACCCAAGATATAGCAGGAATTTTAGTTGCACATCAAAATGATCTACAGTTGCTGTGATATACCACCGATGTTCTCCAATGAAATTTCGTTGTGATAAGTACTTGTATAACCTAACGCTTCCAAAATGCCCAAAATTGATCAAGTTCTGGCAAACATATCTCATGTTCAGAAATGCCAGAATGTTGCGATATCCAAAATAGTGGCATTCGGTGCCCAATATGGAATGCTGTGTTCTTGAATCATTGATAATATCAATCTTCGTCATGTGAATGCCAAATTCCACTTTGAGTTTCGATGTTTTAAAACTATTAACCCGAAAAGATTCTTGATAACTTTCCAACGTGCAACACGTAAATTCTTTAATCACACTCTTAACTTTGTGGGAATTTGTATTACGTTCCAGATGCATTCAAAATTCGTGCTATTAAATCCCTTTTCAAAATCGATAAATATCAAATGGAGGCTAGATTTGTCGTGGATGATATATCTTTGCCTGGAAACATTTTGCAGAAACAGGAAATTTCTAAAGAGACTTATAATTATTACCTACAACACTGTCTTCTCTAAGTACAGGGATTACAATTAAAAATTTACTTTGAACATTCTATCGTTTTTTGCTTGAAGTCTTTTAAAGCCAGAAATATATTTGATGTCTTGCTTTTCTGAAACATACATACATAATTGGTCATTACAAACCTTCAGTCAGGATTACGACCTAGTTTCTCACACCACTTATGTTGTGTGTGTTAATTTTATACATCAGTGGTGGGACCTACAGTTTAAAGTCGACTCCGAACGACAGATGTTTGAGAAGCTTTTTCATGGCAATTTTATTTAATCTCTGAGTTTTTGCCAGAAATCTGCTGAGAGGAAGTCGCCGAAGAAATACTTTTTATATTTGGTTTCGATGTCTGGCCTGGGGCTCGAACCCTGGCTTTACGTCTAATAAGCCAACACACTACCTACCTTTATATCCAAGGTGACTATTCTTTAAGGCAAATATAATCGGATGACTCTCTTTATTAAGTACATAGTTCTTATAGATTTGAATTTTAGACCATATCTTATTAATTAATTTAAGAATAGAGACAGAGTTGCTACAAAACTAAGCCGACTAAAATATATTCCGAAGGATTTAAATAATTTGCTGGCTTGATGTTATAGCTCAATTGGATATCTGTAACTAAGGACTTGGTACCAATTTCCTAAGAACAATATATTTCACTTCAACATGTCACTGTGGCAAACAAAAGCACTCGACTATAATAAACCACCGTGCATTACAACAGACCAGTAAAGGAATTTGGTCTTTGGTAACACAAAGATTCTAATTAGATTTGGTTAATGAGCGTTTCTAAACAACAGAGGAAAAATATTTGAGACTTTGAGATGTTTTAATATGAAGAATTTTGATTGCGTTATATATTTAAGTCGCCGTGGTTTAGTAGGTAGTGTGTTGGCTTATTAGACGAAAAGCCAGGGTTCGAGCCCCAGGCCAGACATCAAAATAAAATACAAAAAGTATTTCTTCGGCGACTTCCTCTCAGCAGATTTCTGGCAAAAACTCTGAGAGTATATAAAATTGCCATGTAAAGTTTCTCAAAAATCTGTCGTTCGGAGTCGACTTTAAAACTGTAGGTCCCGCCACTCATGTATAAAATTAACACACACAACATAAGTGGTGTGAGAAACTAGATCGTAATCCTGACTGAAGGGTTGTAATGACCAATTATGTATGTATGTATGTATATATTTAATCAACCTAACATAGAAATTTGTAGACAAAATTAACTTTTATTGGGCATCAATGTTCAGTACCTTAATGGCCTGAATATATAATATCCGTTAAATATCAATATCAATAATGAGGACATAAATACTTTAACTTCAGAAATATTAAACCACCAAAGCCATTGACATAGTCCTTTGGAAGTAAGAACAGAGTAATGTTATTCAAGTGTATATTAAAACCAATCAGACTTTTTAAACACAAAACTATCAAGTTTAAGAAGAAAATATAATTTTAAAATTCTTGGAAAGCTTCAAAGTTAATTTTCCATAACTTGATAGCTTTCAAGTAACAACAATAAACATGTTTCTTACCTGGTTCTTCCATTTTAATAAGGAAATGCTTTGTATTTTCAATGGTATGCAGAGAATAGATGAAAATGAGTCACCGTCTTAAAGTAGCTTTTATACGTGCCCCGGCCAATATATGACCTGTGAAGGCACTCTGATGTGGTTTATAGACGCGATTGTATCACTGAACCGTATTTCTTCAAGAACTATGAAAATAGCAACGTCACAGTTAATGGAGTTAGATATCGAGCACTGTTTACCAACTTTTTTTTAGCAAAAGAGAATAATTCGACTTCATCGACACGAAGTTACAACAAGACAATGCCACATTACATTTCGAGTAGTAGACGCGTTGGTATCACCGAATTGTATTTCTTTAAGCACTATGAAAATCGCTACGTCAAGTTAATGGAGCAAGATATCGCGCACTGTTTATAAGCTTTTTTTTAGCAAAAGAGAATAATTCGACTTCACCGACACGAAGTTACAACAAGACAATGCCACATTACATTTCGAGTAGTAGACGCGTTGGTATCACCGAACTGTATTTCTTCAAGCACTATGAAAATCGCAAAGTCACAGTTAATGAATTAAGATATCGCGCACTGTTTACCGATTTTTTTTTTTAGAAAAAAGGGAAAACTAGACTTCACCGACACGAGGTTACAAGAAAACAATGCAAACCACAATTTTAACCAAGAAAAACAGCAATACAGCTGCCAGTGTTGCGTTATTGACTGAAATGCTGCAACAAGTAATCCTAAGTAGCACGTATATTCGCGTCAAATAAACATTTCATTCGCTTTTGCACATTTTCTATGTTTTTCTTTTAAGCTTTGAAATCTAATAAGCAAAAACTCACACTTTATTAACTGTACTAAGAAAATACAGCAATAAGCGGTATTGCCACACATCAATTTAAATGATCAGTTTTGTGTCAGTGTGGGCAATATTTTATTTTGCTTAGCATAGGCACGCACCAAAATTATGCTACCAAACTACGTTTTGAAGTTGTTGGGAAGAAGAAAATAACAGTCTACAGTGCAGATAGGCCAAAAGTAAAGAATTTTCATGTTTTCTAAACTCACCTCGGCCTTTATACTGGACGTGATACATTAATTTGATATGTGGCCATAATCCTTTCAATAACAAGCTTTAAAATAATAATCGGTAGTGGTAAGACCGCCCAAATTAAGTTCATAAACTGTGGCAACTCTATTCTTTGAATTCCAAACGGAATGTGTGAACATGTGAAACAGGGTTATAATTGTTTGTGTGCAAAAAATCAGCTGCGCGTCGATACGTAACGAAATAGAAACAAATGGCTTTTTAGCGAAAAAAAATAGACAATCCTACAACTAATCATATAAAATTCTCCATTTTTTAGTTCCCCCCCAAAAACAATAAAAAATTTAAATACTTATAAACAACTCAAGGCTTTATTACTTAATAAACTTTTTAAGAAAAGTTTATTTACTTGAAAGAAAATGTCAAATTTACAAAGAACGATGCTGAAAGGTCGCTTGCCACCCACCATACCTGGAGGTCGTATAGGCAGAAGGTATTTAAAACAATTATTTATAAACATAATAAATTAATAAATAAATACGACACTCTTGAAATAAACCTCAAGTGAATAACTAAAAATAATGAATATTCTATTATTGTACTAGTGATTCGTTTAAAAAGTCTCGAGTACGGGACTTTAAACCATCGCTGTGGAGTGAATTCTTTGCCGAAAAAGATGACATTGTTGTCGATGACAAACGCACTTTTCGCGTCTATCGCACAAAACAACCAGAAAAGCCGGGACCAGTTTTATTACTATTACATGGCGGTGGCTACTCAGGTTTAACTTGGGCACATTTTTGTGTAGGTTACTTTGACCACTTTTAATGGTTAAATTAAGGTGTTACTTGTTTAATGCTCTATTTTTGTCAATTATAGATGGAAATTACCAATATGATTCATTGCCAATGTTTGTCCATTGATTTTCGCGGTCATGGTGATACACAAACGGATAATGAAGACGATTTATCGGCGGATACATTAGCCAAGTAAGTATCATAATTTAAATCCCGATTTGTTTATCGTTTCTCTTTAATAATTAGCCAAAATTATAATTTTCTACCTAAAAATGAAGTACTTGTGTTGGTTAACTCAAAAATATATTCCACTAATAGGTTAGAGGATGTGTACTTGTCAATTAAGACAAGTACAGTACCCGGAGGTCGAATTGACCCATTGTACTTCCACTAATAGGTATACAACAAAAAATATCATTTCAAAGGGCAGAATGTAGCATATATGAAAGATGTTGTATTATAAAGAGTAAATATTCATCTCCTATTACTTCTAAACAGATTTTCAATGTACTGACGCATCTAGAGTTCATTGGTTCCCATTTGATTGAGTTTTGTTATTTTCTTTAGTAACTTACTCCTTTTAAACTCTATTCTAAAGTCTAGTGGTTTTTGAGGATCCACACCCAATTAGTTTTCTTTTTCTCAATATTAAGGCAAACTAGCTGACGTGAAAAATCAAGCCAAGTTCAAAAAATGTTGCCATGTTGTTAAAATTATAATTTATATTTTTTTTACAGAGACATTGGCGACTTATTGTTAACAATATACCCAACTAATATGCCACCAATTTATGTTGTGGGCCATTCAATGGGTGGTGCTATAGCTGTTCACTTTGCTAGTATGGAATTGATACCAAATCTTATTGGCATAACTGTGATTGATGTTGTCGAGGGTACAGCCATGGAAGCATTAGCCAGTATGCAAAGTTTCTTGAGATCTAGGCCACAGTATTTTAAAAGCATACCAAATGCCATTGAATGGTGCATACGCAGTGGTCAAATACGTAATATAGACAGTGCCAAAATATCTATGCCTGGACAGATTATTAAGTAAGAAGACATATTGTTTCATTGAAATTATAGAAAAAATAAGCGTTTTTTTATTGCAGTTGCACAACGAAAAAACTAGCCACAAATGAATTACCATTGGATGATGAAGATGATATTGAAGCTACAGGTTCTACTAAATTTATACATCCCTTTAGTATTTCAGAAGATGAAGAGGTATCAGGTGACACAACACCAACTGAAGTGAATGCCAAGGACTTGGAGTTTAAAAAACCATCGGAGGAGAATGCCAAGAAGTAATTCAAATTAAATTTAAAGTCGCAAAGGCTGCAATATATTGAAAATTTAATTTTTTTTTGTTATAATTTTCAGATATACTTGGCGTATTGATTTGTCGAAATCGGAAAAATATTGGGTTGGTTGGTTTTCGGGTTTAAGCGAGAAATTCCTAAATTTACGTTTACCTAAACAATTGCTTTTGGCCAGCATTGATGGTTTGGATAAGGCTTTAACTGTCGGTCAAATGCAAGGACGCTTTCAAATGCAAGTTTTGGCACGTTGTGGCCATGCTGTACATGAAGATCGCCCCCATGAAGTGGCTGAAGTTTTGAGCACTTATTTGATTAGAAACCGTTGTGCCGAAGCAGCTGGCGATTTTCGTTGTCATTTGCCGGCTTGTTAAGACAATAGAAACTAGTTTCCTCTTGATAACAAAAAAAAAAAAAGAATGTCTCCCCTCCGTTAATGCGACTTATAAATGCATTATTTTTTTCAAGGTATCATTATCATTTAAACAATTTCTTAATTGTTTACTAAAGTAGATTTCATTAACATTCATTAACGTACGATTTAATTTATTGGGTATCTAAAACAAAACGTATTTAAATCTTTATCAATAATAATACTTAATAATTATAATGAACTCTTAATTGAAAATTACGACTATTTATTTGCGTTTTTTTTTTGCTTCAAATTAAAATGAATTTTAATAAATTTATTCAAAAGAAATTTATGTATTTATTTAAACAGGAAAAAAATATATAAAAAAAATTTACATATTCTTTGCAGGCAAACTACGGCATTAAAATTCACACAACTTACAATTTCAATTTTATAAAAAAAAAAAAATTCATCATGAATGCGTAAGCCATAATCTGCTTTGCATTACTCTATATAACGAAAGCCATGTTTTTGCAATTTCGTTTTAGTTTCTATAGCCTTAATTTGTCTTAAACGCAATGCAATCTGTTCACGTATCTCGTCCCTGTAACGTTTACCCTCGCCAAGTTCTTCCATTTCGGCCAACCATTCGGCACGTTCGTTGATTTGTTGAAGCACTTGAAACGTATTTTAAAAGCTTAAAAACGAAACATTTCATATCGAATTTATTTACTTACATTCATCAATAATATCTTCTGGTGTGTTTTTAATTTCATTTTTAACTTTTTCCCGTCTCTTGGGCTTTAATGTTGTCTCCGATAGTCGCATACCCGACATGGCTTCCTGTAATAGCTTTTTAGCCTTTTCCGAGGGCATTTTATCATCTGGCTTTGGTCGATAGTACGACAAGTCGTATGCTCCACTTGCTTTTATTTCAGCCAGGGATTTACGTTTAGCATTGCGTGCTCTATGTAAAATATCCAAGGCTTCTTTATCCGGGTCCTTGGATGTATTTGGACGTTGAGGCTCTGGCTTTGGTAATGGCTCGCCATTTCGTAAGTGGTAATCGATTTGTTTGCGCATTAGCATGGTCATCTTGGATTCTTTCATTAGCACTACAATTGATGGCATTAGTTATTTGGAAAAGTATTTATTGTGGGTGTTTATTGGGATGATTTAAATAAAATTGGATACGAACAGATCAATCTGTGAGCCTAATGCAAGTTAATGATAATGTCTGAAACAACGGTTATCAAACGATTGTGGCTTATTAAAATGGATCTTAAATACCACCTCGAGAAAGCAAATCTAACAGGTTTAAATTAAATTATGGTTGGCGTGAGTTATAGCTTTCCGTATAGCCCGCATGATTGCATTTCAAAAAGAATAAGAATTATTCGCTTTAAAATTTTATTTTTTTTCATTCGCCTAGGACTCGACAAATTCGGAAATTTGTAATTCATAAACTGGTGTTTCAATCAATATTAAACACAAAATGGAATGGATACATACATATTCGATATAAATAAGAACTAGATCCCTGCTTATGATACATACACACATACATACATATATAAATATATTTCATACTTACATTTCAACAAATCAGCAGTATCCTTGCTATATTCAAATTTGGGTGTATGAAAGAGTCCTCCCTGTGGTATACGTTCGCTTGGCCATAGTTTTGGTTCGTTTTTTGCATTCGAAATTTTCGTTGGATCCTGCATTCTTTTCTTTTTAATTTTTTTGGTGTATAAAAAATCTTACAAACTTATTTATTTTCTATTTTTAATTTTGAAATTTCTATTTTCACAAGGAAATGTTTTCTAACGTCAAATATTTAAAGACAAAATTCAGTCTGTATTTATGTATAATACAGTTTAGTTGGCAACAATCGAAACTAATTCAACAGGAACCGTAAATAACTAGAAACGCACCAAGGTAACGAACATTTAATTTATTGGGAATTTAAAATTTTCGTTCAGTGGTGGATTGTTTCTTTTAATGGTCTTTAGAAACGAATATTTAATAAACAAACAAACATAGAAGGACTTTTGTTTTGAAATGAAGCCATAAGGTGTAGACAAAAGAATTCCCACGTATGGCAAACAATTGCCTCAATACAGTTTAAATGATTTTTTTAAGGCGAAAAGAAATATATTGCCTTTGAATGGCAGCCAATGCTTTTGAATGAAGATTAAAAACATCACACTAAGTGGCGATCACACTAAGTGGCATTAAAAAATTGAAGAATTTAATTTGAAAAAATAAATTCATTGCTAGTTTTGTGATTGCTTAACACAGTAGTATTAAGGCAGAAGGCAAAAGTTGGAAAATGTAAGGTAAGTAATAAAAATTCCATAGTTGGACTGACATACAGTGGTGGCCTTATAATTAGAAACGATGTTTCGGGAACAGAGTTCTCTGGAGTGACGAATCTAAGTTTAATTTGTCCCAATCTGATGGAAAAACGTATGTAAGACGTCCTCCAAACAAAGCCTCTGATCCCAGGTACACAGCGAAAACTGTAAAACAAATTAACAAACATACATGTTGCTAAGTCGTTTCTAATTATAAGGCCATCACTGTATAATGCTATTTTGTTTGCTTAGAAGCTAAATATTGATAATATAAGGTTGAATACAAACCGTAATTTCACGATCCTTCACCAAGTTACAGCAAAAACTTCCTGTGGACTGAATTTTCAACAGCAACTTGATGCTAAATTTTAACAAAACCAAACCAAAAACGTTGTGGATAAATTGCTGAAAGGAAGATTTTTGCTAAATTGAGTTGGCAATCAATTATCATCTTCTACCGTTCGATCAAACTCTTATTCCGATTCATAATAGTAGCGGATCACAAACGACTAGCTTTGATTGATAGGAGCGGACATCGATACAATGCAATTTTGATTTAATGGCACCATGAAAGTGCTGCCGTATCAAAAAAAGATGCATCACTGCAGTGCATAATATGATTATTTTGCTAATCACATGTTGCTGATGCTTCTTTTTGCTGATTTATTTGTTTGCATTTACGAACGATCAAACACTGCAGAAATGGAAAAATAATTAATAAATTTGATTTTTGAACTGAACGATAAAACAAATGACAAAATGTTGTTAAATGAACAAAAAAGAAGACATTTAAGGAAGAACAAAAGACACTTATTGTTAAAAGAATTATTAAAGAGAAGACGAATTCCGAAATTGTTGTGCCAAATTACATGCCGGTGGATCGATAGAATGTCTTGTGCCATACACTTCATCGAAGTCGCCAAAAAACCACCATGTTAATGGTACTCCTTCCAGACTTTGTTCCTTTGTTCTTACATACATAATTGGTCATTACAACCCTTCAGTCAGGATTACGACCTAGTTTCTCACACCACTTATGTTGTGTGTGTTAATTTTATGCATGAGTGGTGGAACCTACAGTTTAAAGTTGACTCCGAACGACAGATTTTTGAGAAACTTTTCATGGCAATTTTTTATTTACTCCCAGAGTTTTTGCCAGAAATCTGCTGAGAGGAAGTCGGAGAAGAAATACTTTTTTTGTATTTTGTTTTGATGTCTGGCCTGGGGCTCGAACCCTGGCTTTACGTCTAATAAGCCAACACACTACCTACTAGACTACAGAGACCTTCTTGTTCTTAGGTTTAAACATTTTCTTGTGATTTGTTCTTAAAAGTGATTAAATTATTTAATTTAATTTAGCAATTGTCCCCAGAATATACTTCTGTTCTTTCTCCCGCCTATAAATTCATTTTCCTTTTCTAGCCTGGTTGTTGTTAATAATTTTACATTTTTTCCTTCACTTTCGAGGCTAAAAAAATAGTAAAATAAATAAAGAGTAAAATAAATAAGAATAAATAATAATAAAAAAATATAAAATTTGTGTACTCACTCATTCAAATGCATCAGCCATTTTTATGATAAATGTTTTGTGTTTATTTGCACATAATATGCTTTAATGTTGCATTTACGAACATTTGACAGCTCCAGTACTGCCAAGGTTTGCATTTATTAACATGATGCGCTTTTTTAATTCTTAAGGATATGGTTATTGGAGATTGTGATTTCAATAAGACAGTAAGACATTCCACACCACTCATGAATCTGTGGACAATTTAGAACAATTTAGTCCTTAAGATCGATAGATTTCTAAACGAATCAAGACCAAATTCAATTCAATTAAATTCAATTCTTTTCCATATGAAATTTAAATATTTTGGTGTATTTAATTTGCTTTTGAAAAATTAAATCCGAACTTAAAATCCACTGTATTTTATTTCTTTAAACCGTTTTTGTAACACAATCGAACACTTTTATTTTACAACGTCGTAATGAAACCAGAGTTTAATTTTTAAAATTATGGATTTTATATATTTTTTTGTTGTTTTTTTCTGTTGTTGTTGTTTTTAAATTAAATGAAATATTACTTTCAGTATTATTTATCTTAATTTCTTGTTCATTCAATTACATCGTTGGTTATTAAATTTTTATTTAATGATTATTATTTTTATTTTTGTTTTTTGTTAAATATAAAACATTCGTAATTTTTTTATTTAATAGTATTTTGTTTTTAATATAATTTTTTGTTTAATATGCAAATTAAAAAACTACAATTTTTTTGTTTTAATAATATAGTATTATTTTTGGTTTTTGTTGTTCTTAAGTTTTTGTTTGAATGGTTTTTCATGGTTTCATACTTTTTTGTTGTTGTTGTTGTTTTTGTTTTGCTTAAATATTGGCTAAATACATTGTAATCATAATAATAATAATAAAAAAATGTAACTAATATTGTGGGTCAATTAAAAAAACGTAATTACGAGCATAATATAAAAATAATCTTAATAAACATATGATTGATTAATAATAATAATAAAAAGTTTATGTATGTATGTATGTATAATAATTATTTTAATAATTACGAGTCCAATGTTTGACTCAATAGGTTATATTATATTTTATATATACAAAAAGGGAGGCAGGGTTTTAAAGACAAAATTAATTTAAAAATTGTTTTAGAAATTTCTATAAAATTATAACAATAAAAATTAAAATGTAAATGGTTTCTCCTTTTATTTTATTATTAATTTTTTAGGTTTTTTTTGTTTTTGGTTTTCCAAATGGGAATTTACGTACAACATTAAATTCACATATAGAAAGAAGTATTTAGAATAATTTAAACATTTTTCTTTAATTGTTTTTTTTTTCTTGTATTTATTTATTTTTTTTTCATTTTTTTTTGTATATGTATGGTATATAACTTTAATGTATGCAAAGTCAAAATCTATATGACTGTTATTAGAGAGTAATTAAAATACATATAAAATAATTGTTTTGTTTTTTGTTTTTGTTTTGTTTAATTAAGCTAAAAATTATTATTATTTTTTATTTTATTTTTTTTATTTATTTTTTTTTCTTATTTGTTTCAATACACATACAATATGTATACAAAAAAGAAGAAGAAGACGTTGATGTACTAAATAAATTAAAAACAATCAAATCAATATTTGTATAAAAATCTAAAATAACATAATTTTTTCTTAATAATTATAAAAAATTGGTATAAATTTGACTAAAACACAATAATTTCTTGTTTACAAATATAATAATAACTACCACTAAAGTTTGATAAAATTTTTACACAAATTTTTTTAACGGAAATATAAAGAAAATTTAAAAAAAAATTAGGTTTCTAGCAAAGAGGAGTTAAGTAGAAAGCCTGGCTAGCAACTGTCAATTTAAATTCTCAAGGAAAAAAACAAAAATTTGTTCGAAATTTTGTTAAATCAAGGATTTGAATGAATGTCACAATAATTTTTAAATATATTAAACAAATAAATTCACATGTGAGTATAAATAAATAAACATTGGAACATATAATACAATATAAATACAAATACAAATATATTGCCGTTTAGGCTGACCATTTTCCTTTTTTTATTGTTTTACTTTATGTTGAATAATTACTGATAGCCAGGCTAACTTTTCCATAGCATAGTTAGTCAAAATGAAAAATGTGTATCCAAATAAATTATAAAAAAATCTTTCAAAGAATTGAATATCAAACACTTTCTCAAAATCAAAGTGTATGTGTTATTGTGTTGATTTTTTTTATACGTATTAAAGGTTGCTAGATTTTAACCAATTTTTTTTATAATTTTTTTTTTGTTATTAAATGTATTTTTTTTTACTCAATTATATATAGTGTGTAGTAATTATTTAGCACAATATTATGCCTATATATGTATATAGTATAATGTATATAAATATATATAATATTTATAATTTTTGTATATAATAAGAGTTAAGCAGGATTATTTAAATAAATTCAAACTAAAAAAAATTATTGCTCTAAAATTAAAAATAAAGATTAAAAAAAACATTTATCGATAATAAACATAATATTTAGGCTAAAATGGTTAATTTAACCCAATTTTCAATAAAGATCAGATTCCCGGCCTTAACAATTTTTTTGTTTTTGTTTTCTTTAATAACTATTTAAAAATTAATAATATTTTAATAATAAGTTTAAAAATAATTTTTTTTTGCTTAATTTTGTAATCAAAAAAGTGTTAAGTAATGTAAAATGTGTTGGTTTTTTCTTCTTCTTGTTCTAAATATTAATTTAATTAATTCAGCAATTACATTCCGTTAATGAAAAAAGTTTATGGTTTTTTTTTTGTTGTTTCTTTAAGGAGAAATATATAAAGTTGTTTGTTATTAAAGAAAAATGTTACTTTTATTTTCCTACTTTTAAAGTTTCACTTCAGCAAATTTTATTCTTATGTGTTAATTAAGATTATTTGAATAAACTTTTTTGATTTGAAATCAATTCTTTGTTTTCTTTTTTTTACTTTAATTGTGTTCTTTTTTATATATTTTTCTTTTTTAGTAAATTAAAAAAAATTTGCTCTGCTATATAATCTCTTTCCATTTAGTAATAAGATTTATAATAATTTTTCAGCGGAAAGTAATTTAAGTCAGTCTCTTTTTTTTCAAAATACAATACGAATAAATTATGTATATTCGTCCACAAAAAAAAACCAGCTTATTTAGTATATATTAGATAGATATCTGTATTGTTTTATAAATTTCTTAATTTCCATCTCATCTCCTCAATCACTCTTTTTGTTATTTTTTTAGTTTTAGTTCATCGTATAAAATTTCTACCACAATTGCAGTGTGTGTGCATATGTAAAATAGTGTTCATTGCAAAGGATTTCTTGCTTTAAAACAATGTAAAATGGCGATCAAATTTAGTGAAATTTTTCTAAATGAAAGAAAAAAAATAAATAAAATGAAAAACTTATAAAAATGTTTAAATAAATGAATTTGTGATAAAGAAAAAAAAACTAAAAACCAAAACTTGAAGTATTAACAATTAAACAAAACATACACAGACAGACAGATATCATGACAGACAATAATTTCAATATTACAAAAAAAAATACAACCTAATAACAATTGCAATGTATCTTTCAAACTCCCATAGGGAATATGCATAAAATAAAAATGAATGAATGAATAAATAATTTTAATTAGAAATGTTTTGAAAACATAGTTACTCTTGACATGTCCAATACCATACGGCATGTTTCCACATATGGGGACCTAAATTCCTTAAAATTTATACCCTTATTGTATTGTTGAACAAATGTTTTATTGAATTTATAACTTAAGACGAAAATATAAAAGCATTTTTAAAAATTCCCTCATTTTACGTACTTTCGAATTAGAATTTGTACAAAAAAAAAAAGTTATTGAAACAATTTGACATCAAAAACGGTAAAGCGGAATACATAACATTTTTGGAATACTTAGGCAAAGCGGAACACATAAACCTTTTGAAATACCCAGAAAAATTCGAAATATTCGAAACAACATGACAGTGTTTACAAGGAAATATTTTAAAATTTTATTCATAATTTTCCTTCTGAACGCTGATCTATTCATTATTGCATTTAATTGCATTAAATTTGCGTTCATGTCACACACAGAGAAGTTGCGAAAAAAGATGAGAGAATGTTATCAAAAACAAAAAAAAAAGAAGCCGTTTGGAGCTTACTGAGACTACCACACCAGATGATATATATGCTGTCCTGCCCTTATACTATATGTTCGCTATATTACGACCTTCCGATATATTAATGACAGTCGACATAGTGATAATTTACTTGTTTCTAACCACGACACATTTACACAGGAAATAGCATTCAAGTTTTGTAAACATTCAGCTCTTTTAGATCGATTTCGAATGGTTGATGGATGGTATCGCTTTTAATATTCGAAATAAAATTTTGTGCATTATATACCATATTTATCTCCACAATACGTTAGATATGGTTGTGAGAATTTAATTTGTGATAAAGCAAAAATTTGTTCCAAAGCAATATAGCCTAAGGGACATTTTCGAACATGATAATACGACAAACCTTTGGTCATGATTACAATGGAACTCTCAATTTAACGTCGACTTCGAACGACAGATTTGAGTAACTTTTCATGGCAATTTTAATTTACTCTCAAGAGTTTTTGCCATAAATCTGCTGAGAGGAAGTCGCCGAAGAAATATTTTTTCATATTTCGTTTTGTTTGAGATGTCTGAACTAGGGTTTGAACCATAGGCTCTCGTCTAATAAGGCAACACATTATCTACTACGACGATTCTGGTGTAATTATTAGTTTAACGAATTAAACGTTGCTGTTTATGTTACTGGCTCCAATAAACGTGATTTAGAATCAGTGAAAGTGAAACAGTGTAGTTGAAGAAGAATGTATACACTGTAAGACTGTGGGCCCAATACCAATTAATTTTGATGACTTCGTTAAGTCTCATTAATCATTCAAAAACGTGGTGAATAGTTCTTTACTAGTGATCGCAATGAAATATGTTTTGGAAAACTCATTGTTTTACATTATTTGGTACTTCTCCATCAACATTATGAGCTGTGAGCAGCAATTTTAACTTATTTTCTTAGATGTTCAGATTTAAATCCAAAAAGATTGAATATGAATACACTATGCATGATAAGGGACATGATTGTTGTGTACGTACTAGACGTGTGCACAAGACGTTTTGCTAGCTTACCCTTCACTAAATGCAATACTGAATTGTTCTCTTTTTTGTTGGTCTTGATTAGACGAGTACACTGAAATGTGTATTTCTCTTTTATTCAAAGTATACAACAGCACTTATTTATCTGTGAAGTAATGGAAATATGCTTTGTGTTGTAAGAGCATATTTCACTACTGAAACTAAATTTTCAGTATTGTCAAATGAATTTCAGTAGTGTCAACGTTGAAAAATATGCGTACATAAGTGTTTCTATACATTCTTTGCTTCTGCCATGAACTCTTCCAACAACAATATCTCTTCAAATTGCTATGTTAATATTCGTTGATGTTCGTGTCCTATGTGTGTAAAAAGCCGAAGGCCCCCGGGGCTATTGGTGCCGACGTCTGCTATTGAATAAATACTCTTTCTTTATTCTGCAGTATTCTTACTGCAAAAAGAAATGCACGTTGTGACACTATGAAGTGTACAATATTTTTGCTGTACTCTTCACACAACTCTCTTTTGTATTGTTGTACAATGGTTTATGAGTGCAGTTGCTTTTCTGTTCTCTATCTATGCTTCACTCTTATTTATATTTGCAGCTACAGTAAATATTCGCTCATAAGAAAAATACAATACTGTACAATTTTAAATGTCTTGTGCACACGTTTAGTACGTACCATTGGTTCTGTAATCAGAGATAAGTGTATTTCAACTGAGCATCAAGGAGTTCGCCCTAGATGGAATTATGTTTTGAATATTTTTCGAAATCAAATATAATTTTTTAATGCACTTCCTATACAAATTCTGTAGCATTTTTTCTTAAATACATATTTAACTGAGTTATGGTTGGAATTTATAGCCACATGAAAATGTATGTAATGTATAAATAACATGAATTTAGGACATATTCAAAAACTATTTGTACAGAAAATAAACTACTTTTATCAACAGATTTAATAATGAAAGTACAAACAAACTGAAACGACAAATAAATACACAAACGTATTGGTCAACTACTAATGATTTGCTAATTAATATGAACAGATTTTATACTAAATAAACAAACAAACAATCTATTATATGTCATAATACAATATAATAAAAAAAACTTGCTAGACACTCATACAAGTTATAACTATTAACTTGGTTAACAACAATGTACATATGTACACATGTATGCATGTCCACTTTTGCATAGCACAAACATGTGTTGTACATATGTTGTACAAGAGTGTTTGTGGTAAATACTAGAATTTTTTTTATAAAATAAAACCTGCAACAAAAGTGAAAATTGTAACAAAGATTTTCACTTGTTTGTTTTCTAATTAAAGAAAATGTTCATTGATATTTCAAAATTTCAAAAGAAAAGAAAGTGAGTTGTGTAATGTAATCTCTGCATAAAAAAACGACTCTGCCATCTAATGAGAAATTTGAAGACAAGGAAGCTTTTTTTTAATGAAAGTGCTGAAAACAGTAATAATCACATGCTCTTCAAAATACTTATTTGCCCATTTATACTCTGTTTTTGTACGGAAAAACACTCATACATAACAACCTTTCAGCCAGGATAACGACCTAGTTTCTCACACCACTTATGGTATGTGTGTGTTAATCTTATACATGAGTGGCGAAATCTACAGTTTAATGACGGACTCCGAACGACAGATTTTTTTGAGAAACCTTTCATGACAATTTTTTTGTATTTACTCTCAGAGTTTTTGCCAGAAATCTGCTGAGAGGAAGTCGCCGAAGAAACATTATTTTCATATTTCGCTTTGTTGGAGATGTCTGATCTGGAAGGAAGACAGAAGAAAAATGGTTTCCATCCATTCTAGCCATTTCTACTAGATTTCAGTCCAACCGGAAAATGTATTTTCATCGATATAGTTGTTGTTGTTGTAACAGTTCTGCTGTTGTTTCCGGAAGTATCTGCCTTGGAAAAAACTTCCGGTTGATACAGCTTTCGCTGGGTTGACAATCCTTGGTCGATGATGAATCGGGTCGTCCCGCAACGAAGATCTGATTGTCGTAGGAGCGATTGCTATAGTATATGGCGATTAGTTTTTCATGGCTCCATACTGAGCTGGGGTTTTAGCCGAGGTCTCGCATCTAATAAGCCGGGAAAAAACTTCCGGTTGATACAGCTTTCACTGGGTTGACAATCCTTAGCCGATGATAAATCGGTTTGTTCCGGAAGGAATTTCCGATTGTCGTGGGAACGATTGATATAGTATATGGCAATTACTTTTTCATGGTTCCATACTGACCTGGGGTTTAAACCAGATTTCTCGATTCCAATAAACCGACACACTACCTACAAGACTACGGCGACTTCTGAGAAAAAAAAACGCTCATGCACTGAAATATTTTTGAGATATTTTCATACAAATAGACGTTCGTCTGAAATTGTTCATCTTTTACAAACATGATATAACTTGATTGATTGATTATAAATAAGTCTTCAGACAAGTATTTGTTCGATGTGGCATTACGTTATTACCTGCTCCATGTAGAGAATTTCAGAATTTAATTTTGTCAACCGATATGGCTAAAGAAGATGAAAGTTTCTTCAACAAAAATGATAATTCAATAAGCCCATAGACGACATCCGAGGATAGACTTATTGTGACATACAACAACAACAAATGAGATATTAATATAATACGTGGGTACGGCGCTAAAACGTATGCTAAAGTGTTAGCGACTTCTGGCTGCTATTATAACAACAAAGCATTAGCAAAAGATTGAGTAAGAATAAGAAGGAATGTGTTTCGAAATATTAATGAACATTTTTTTATATTAAAAAAAAAAGGAAAGAAAATCGTAAACTATTTTAAAGACGTGATGAGCTATAAAAAGAAGTGAGTATCTCGTTGATTTTCAACATCAAGTTGAAAATAATTAAAACAAAACAAAAAAAAAGACAAAGACTGGAGAGGAAAACATTTTGTGTTTCTTAATTAATGGCCTGTTCGGTCATTTGAAGACACAATGTTTCCAATTGCTCAAAACCGGTAATGTCATTTAAAGTGTCTGCTGTTGCATTAGTATGATTGAGAGATGATGCTTTCAAAACATCATTCATTGTCGGCGATGCAGAATGATGCGGATGGTGTTGTTGTTGCTGTTGTTGTTGTGAATGATGAAGATGATGATTATGCTGATGATATTCACTTAGAGAAGGTAATTTTAAATTTAAATTTGTTGTTGTTTGTTGTGGCAGAGCAGAAATAATTTGCAATGGATGACTGTTGCAATTGCTAATGCTACAATTGTTGCATGTATTATGGTTATTTTTACAGTTATTATTATTATTGTTGTTGCTATTGTTGTTGCAATGCAAAATATTATTACTACTACTACCAACATTACTATTACTATTGCCAACAATGTGAACAACATTAGCACCACCACTACTATTATTACAATTACTGTTACAATTAACGATATTGGCAACATTAAGATTGCATGAATTGCCAACAGCTGCAGCAGCAGCTGCTAATAGTTGCAATTGTTGTTGCTGCTGTTGATGCAAGACATGTTGCTGCTGCTGTTGTTGTTGTTGTTGTTGCTGATGTTGTTGCATCAGATTATTATGAATGTTGTTTGTATTGATTAGATTTGTATTATTTTGGTTTTGTGTATTATTTGCTGTTATTAGAATTTGTGGTGGCGGCGGAGGTGGTGCAACATTAGCTGCTGCTGCTGCTGCTGCAGATGTTGGAGTTGTTGCATGCATGAGATCATCGTTACTAACCATTACGACAGCAGCCATTGTTTTCTTTGTAATTGGTAATGTTGTTATAGTTGTTGGAGATTGTTGTTGTATGTGATCGAAATTATTATTGTTATTGTTGTTCAATGATGTAAGACTGGCTTTACGGGATTGCTGCTGTTGATTGGATTTAATTACTTCCGTAGTCATATCATCATTAGCTGTTGTCGACAGTATGCCTTGACCTGGTTTAAAAATCATTTTCTGTGGCTGTTGTGGTCCACCGGTTACAACAATCAAACTGTTTAGAGAACGTCTGTGTTGTGGATTATGTTGCGGCTGTTGCTGTTGTTGCTGCTGCTGCTGCTGTGGTAAAGCTGGAAAATGTGTTTTTTGTTGCAAGATTTGCGGCTGTAATTGTTGTTGTTGCTGCTGTTGCATTTGTTGTTGATGGTTAATCTGTTGCTGCTGTTGTTGTTGATAATTCTGATATGCTGAGTTTTTATATTGATTATTGTTATTGTTATTACTGTTATTACTGTTGTTATTATTGTTGTTATTGTTATTGTTGTTATTATTATTATTATTGTTGTTATTATATTTATCATACTCATTAATTTGCTGTTGCTGTTGCTGCTGCTGTTGTTGCTGTTGTTGTTGTTGTTGACTGTGATGGTGTTGTTGTTGCAAACAGCTTAGCGAAAAATTCAGCATATCATTTGAATTCTTGCGATGATTAATACGATCATTACTGCCATTCTTTTGGTCACATTTACGGGATTTACCATTCCATCTGGAAAATTGAAAGCTATGAACAATTAAATAAAAAAAAAAACAATTCATTTCATATAAAAATGCTGAACAAGAAGGCGAAAGTATTTAATCGATAGTGCGGACCGACCATTTACAAGTGATTTTATCATTTGTTTTCTTCTATATGCCACAAAAATTATATTCGAAATTAATTAGAAAATGCTCAAGGATGAAATCACCCAAACATACGATATCGGAGAATGGAATCTCTATTACATTCCGACTACTCTACCCCCGTTTTTGATCTGATTGCCTTGAGCTGGTGGTTGTAGCTTTCTGGCCCTAGTTGCTTATGCACGCAGAACCGGGATGGAAATATGGGCTAGGGCCAACAGCAGAGATAACCACGCGACCATTTTTGGGTAACTACACATTGTGGCTTTGAGTGGGGACCTTTTTTGCCATGACTCCCAGTACCTCGAAACCCAAACCCTCACTAACCCTCGACGGTGAGCGTAAAGCATCCGCCCCCCGTTGGTGAACGCAAACCCATTACTAGACAAGCTCCTGCTATAAAAGTAGCTGCATCCATCTCTATTTCAACCTAAGCCCCTTCAATATCATTAAATTACCGCTTGGCACACAAGGCACCAGTCTCCAAACTGGCCCCTAGTGTCGCTGCATACTTCTCCTTGCAGCCGCTCCTTCATCCGAAGCACCTTCAACATCCAGAGCTGCTGCAATATGCTCACGTACTCTTCAGCTGGTGCAAAGACACCGGCACACAGGTAGACCGCACAAGCCCCCGACCAACTTCGAGTGTCAACAACACTTTGCAACTCGCAGATCAGCTATGCGCATTATTGTCAAAATTGACTCTTAAGACCAAGCTCTGCTATCAGAGGAGGAGAAACGCCGCTTGACTTAGGCTAGGGCCCAACAAAATGACCATCACTCCATCCTCTCCGGTCACGGCTGAGGCGGCACCAAAGAGGCAAAGATATGCCGAGCTGATTGCTGCCCTACAGCGTCCCAAACTTTCCAAACCTCGCTCGCCCGTGCACCCCAGACGATCTGAAAGTAGGAGCCTGCTCCGACGTTTGGAGCTCTACAAGTCGGAAGCATCGACCAAAAAATTCAAGTCACCGGCCAAAACTTCAAGCCATCGACCAAAAAAAATTCAACTTGAGAAAAATACGACATTTTGTTGAATCTATATATACGTATAAATGCATATTAACTCAATGATAATTATTAAATTTTTAAGTTCATTTCCAAACAATTTCATATTTTATCCTATTTTGACCGATTTAGAGCACTTTTTTGCCTATACCTCCGGTCCCAATTAATGCTCGACCCTAAGGAAAACTGTTTTAGAATCCTTGATACCATGGCTATCAAGCCCACTATCCTATCCCCCACAAGGTCCATTTTTTTATCCGATTTAGTCCCATTTGATGTTCATTTGAAAAAACAATTAGATTCGTCACCTTCATCTCTGGTTCCAAGTAACGCCCTACCGTAACGAAACCTGTTTTGGCACCCTTCATATATTGGCTATCCAATCCACTAGGACCATTTCCCCCACAAGGTCCATTTTTTATCCGATTTAGTCCCACATTTGATTCTCATTTGAAAAACAATTAGCTTCGTCGCATACATCTCTGGTTCCAAGTAACGCCCGACCGTAAAGAATCCTTGATACCATGGATATATACTGGAATAGCTCCAGTAAGTCCAATTTTTCCACAATATCGATCATCCTTTCCAGACATTGATAAAACAAATACATTTTTGTGTCTAAAATTTTAAATTTTTAAAAGAATATTCGAATTACCAGAGAAGCTATTCCATTCAGGAACGAGTGGGGGCATGATTTTTAAGGAATGGAATAGAAGTTTCATTCTCCGATATCGTATTTTCTGTTAACCACTTAACTTTGCTCTGCTAAAAGTGCAGTTTTTGTCTTTGCTAGCTAAATTCGAATTTATCTTCACACACATTTGTTCTCTTCAAATAGTATTATTAGCGATCATAGCACAATAATTACACCATTTCTCAAATATATCATCTCCCATTCATTCTTTTGAAATTCAATGGAATTACTTGTTTATCAAGTTACTCGTAGTACAAGCAATAAATAAAATTAAAATTATGAAGTAAATGAAATCATTTGAACTTACCTGGGTTTGTTCAAATTGCCATTACTACCATTTTTCGAATGATGTATTTTGGGCGTCAGGGACATTTTTAATTTTGACAATTTGAATTTTAGCTCCTTCAATTGATTGGCATGATTAACGAATGCCTCGTTATGTATGGTACGATCCAAAATCCATAATATAACACTAATATTATCGTCGTCAACAACAGCATATGGATCTTTTTGAGCAATTGTACAAACTACAAATAGACAAAATATTCGTGTTAATATTGTAATACTAACGAAACATATATGCAGTGGCACTTACCCAAATCAATGACTTTCAAAAAACTCAACGCTACATTGTCTTCGCCAGAAGTAGTATTAACCAATTCAATCGGTTTCATTGGAGTTAAAACAATATTGGCCAATTCCTCAACAGCTGCCTGCAGCTTAAGCTGACCATTTATTAATTCCTGCTCCATTTTAGTTAAATGTTGGCAACGATCCTTTAGTTTCTCAATGCACAATGCCAATTTATGGGAAGCACCTTTGGTAACACCTAAACTTTGCAAATACTCCTCGGTTATCTGCATCATATCCTCATAAGTCATATTCTTAAATAGATCGATGTATTTGTGAAGACGCAATGATTTTAGCCAGAGACCAATGTTAGACATGCCAACATTACGTGTTTGGAATTTAATATAATTGGGTTTGAAATCGTCTAAGCGTGTATCCGAGCCACTATTGGTCAGCGAACCACGATGATGTTCGATGGAAAGTGAGTAACTACGCGGCTTATTGACAAATTGTGCCAAATTCTCTGTGGAATTGGAACAGTTGTCGTTGACCGTTATAACCGATGAATTTGACGATGAGGCTGAGGAGGATATAGTCTGGGTGGTGAGACTATTGGAACGTCGTGTTTTTAATGCGGCAAATTTACTATCTAAACTCCAACGAGTAATGTCTAAATGATCAGAGCAATTGTTCATCAAAATCGAGGCATAACCCAATTGCTGTTGGGACTAGAAAGAAAACAAAAAAAAACAGAAAAAAACAAATGTCAAGGAAATAAAATTATTAACAATCAATTACTACAACTTACTTGTAGTTGACCAACACTATTACTGCTGTTATTACAGCAACTGTCACAATTTGATAAATTGGGTTCAAAATCTAAGATTTCAGTACCATTCTTTGAGAATGAAGTGTCATGATCATCGATGCCATTATTTAATTGACCACTACAATTGTTGTTATTATTAATTATGTTAATAATGGGATTTGTTTGTGGGCCAAAAATATTTGGTGTCGTTGCTGTCGCTGGAACAGCAGATGATGCGGTTGCAGATGCAGCAGCCGCGGCAACACCATTGACCAGCGATGAACTGCTGCTATCGGCCGTAACTAAAGCATCGACTATGCTATTTCTACCACCAATGTTGAGACCTAAACTATTTTGACTAGAAGCTAAATCGTTCAACGTAATACCATTAAAATTATCACAGAGCTGATCGGCATTATTTGAACCAACTACAAGACCACCACCACCAGCACCACCAGCACCACCACTGCTGCTACAGTTAATAATCACATTGCCACACGAATTGTTTGCTGTTGTATTTGGTTTAACCACTGTCAACGGTGACCAATCTGATGCCAGTGTATTTTTTACAACTTGTTGCTGTTGCTGCTGCTGCTGCTGCCTACTCGGCGGTTGTATGGTTTGCCAATCATTACTGCGAGATCCCAACATTGTATTGGAGGAGTTCGTAGAAGCATTACAATTTTGTGTCAAATTACCGAATGATGACGAAGCTACGGAGACATTTGATGCTGTGGAAGAAATTGACAGAGCCGACGATGAAATTGAAGCACCTGATGAACCCGATGTAGTCATGGTGGGGTTATCTACGAGGAAACTGCTAACAAGACTATTTTGATTTTGCATATAGTTTGTATGCATTGTGGGTATGCCCAAGTTAACCGAAGGGCCATTGTTAAAGTTTTGTAGATGATCCTCTAAATGGCTTAACCAAACGTTAAGGGTTCTGGAAAATATTAAACAAGTTTATTAATCATCATCATCATCATTTATTTAAGCCGATATTAAAAAAAAATGTGCAATTTAATGTTAAATGTTATTACCTTCTGTCTTCTGTTGAAACAGCCGGATGTATGAGCATATAAGAGAATATCTGTTGCACCAATTCGATTGGCACAATTTGCCTCATGGTATCCTTAACGGCCAATGGTATCAAGGATAAATAGATTAATTTGGCCTCTTCATTGCCAGGCTTTAGGAGAGGTAACATATTCAATACCTCATGTAATATGTCTTCTTTCTTACTGTATAGTTTCCTTTCATCACAATTTGTTATTTGAAAATCAGATCCATAACATGGCATAGAATCTTTGTCCGAGGATGATGATGATAGAGTATCGACTAAATCGCTTAAATGAAATGTTTTGTAGGCATTCAATAGATTTTGTAAATACGATGGATTATTGGCATTCATATCTACAACGACGGTACTTAGATTGGATGTTGAATCCATATTCTGTGTCAGAGTGTTATCAATGGAATATTGTAGAAATTTTAAACTGGAATAACGTAAACGTTTCACTAGAGCATACATAACTACGCTACGTTCACAGTCGTTCCATTTCTCGAAGAAATTTGTCACAGTATTTACTTGTTCACAAAATAATGCATTGCCGGTGGTATTTGTGGTGGTATTGCCACAACCACCACCACCATTGGTCGTGGTTGATGTTGCAGACAGACATGAAGATGATGTGGACGAAGCTGATGATGCTGACAATGAAGATGTTGTCGACGACGAAGAGGACGATGGATCGGTGTTTACAATATTAATATTATTAATATTATTGGCATTTGTGGTATTTGTTTGTGAATTTTCAATTGTATTCGTAATTGTATATTTCATATTGATGCTGATTTCTTTTCGTCTTTTAATTGTTGTAGAAAATTTTATTTAATTTCAATAACTTTTTTTCCTTGATTTTTTTTGGTAGATTGTAGATCAGATTAACTCAAAGCTGATGGTTGGTTTATTTTAATTGTAATAATTTATATTTATTTGCAAGAACTAATGTTGCTCTTGTCTTTTACTAGTAATGGTATAACTTCTTGCGGTATTAATCTGTAAAAAAGAAGGAAAAAATATAATGAAAATTATTTGAAGTTTAAATAAATTATAATAAACACTAGAGATTGCAAACTAAGCGTTTATGTAAACATCAACGGAGTCACATGAGCACATGAAAGGCACACCAATTCATTAAAGGCGAGTGGAATGATTTTTTTTAAAGACAACAATAGTTTGAATGCCGAACAGTAACGTCAGCATTAAGTTAAGATTTCAAACACAACTTGGCAACTTATCGAAAGGAGATTTCAAGTTGAATCTGCAGACCCTTTACACAAATTTAGAAAGTCTGAAAATCTTAATAACTCAACGCGTTTGAATGTGTAGTAATGACTTACAAAGGCTAGGATGTAGACGACAAACACATACGTACATACATAATTGGTTATTGCAACCCTTCTGTCAGGATTACAACCTAACTTCTTGCACCACTTATGTTGTGTGTGTTAATTTTATCAATGAGTGGCGGGACCGACCTACAGTTTAAAAAGTCCATTCCGAACGACATTTTTTTGTGAAACTTTTTCATGGTATTTTTGTCTTTGCCCTCCCTTTTCTACCTCTTCTCCTTTTCCAATTTTTCTCTCTCTCTTTCTCATCCATATCTCCATTACAATGGGTTATTCCGACATCTGGGTATTGTACTTGACCCAATGACAAGTACACCTCCTCAAACCTAACCTAACCTTTTGCCCGAAATCTGCTGAGAGGAAGTTGCCAAAGAAATATTTTTTCATAGTTTGCTATACTTAAGATGTCTGGGCCGGGTTTAAACCAGGGCTTCACGTTTAATAAGCCAACACACTACCTACTAGAGTACGATACCGATAAACACAGCGTTAGAAATCAACAAGGGGTGTTAAACAAGTTTAAATGAAGGCGTGTAAAATCATATACGGTAGCGCACGAAACCGTCGCAGTCTAGTAGGTAGTGTGTCGGCTTATTAGACGTAAGGCAACGGTTAAAATCTTAGGTCAGACGTCAAAACAAAAATATGAAAAAAAAATTTCTTCGGCGACTGCCTGTCACTCAGCAGATTTCTGGCAAATAAATAAAATTGCCATGAAGAGTTTCGCAAAAATCTGTCGTTCGGAGTCGACTTTAAACTGTAGGTCCCGCCAGTTATGTATAAAATTAACACACACAACATAAGTGGTGTGAGAAACTAGGTCGTAATCCTGACTGAAGGGTTGTAATGACCAATTATGTATGTATGTTATGTATAGTTGCTGGGATGAAATTAAAATCTTAATTATACATTCACATTGAACATCAGCATGACACCAAATGTAGACAACATTACCCCACCATTGCCACGACAATCGGATGTACGCTCCGGAACGACTGTCAAGGCAACGAAACCTGTTTCAACCGGAAGTTTTTTCTCTCAAGGTGAGCAAAATATGCTGCCACTTTTACTCTGTACCTTATTAATAAGAGCCGACATTGAACAGAATCCAGGTCATGTGTGGATCTGTTCAGTATGCTATACGATAATCACTACAACAATACTACATCAGTGAGATGTAATAGATGTGGTAACTGGTGCCACCTAAAAGAGATGCTTTGGCCTAACCACTCATCGTAAATGGTCAGTTAACTACAGGGCCAACTGCTGGAGTGGACAATCTAGCACAAATTTAACTTTGACTGATAATATCACCCACACTAACACCAGTGGCTCTCAGACCAACAACGACAGATGACTATATTTTATTAGGACTTGCTTTGTCTGTGGTGAGACAATCAGAAGGAGAGTGATTTCGGTGAGATGCAACAACTGCAATAGTTGGTGCCACATGAGGAAGTGCACCAACCTAACATAAAGTTAATATAATTTATTTTTCAATTACATATCTTGTGGATTAAGAGAGTGCATCCCAAAACCGTACGATTCTTTATAAGACAAATAATTTATTGTATTCTAAAATCCCTAAAAGAATTTCATCACAAAAATCTTATAAAATTTGGACGTTTAGATCGACAGATTGAATGCCTATGCCGACAGTCTATTTTCTAAGGGACTATCTCAATTGTTGTTGTTGTAACACATCTGCTGCTGTCTCCGGAAATGTCTCATACACAATTGGTCATTACAACCCTTCAGTCAGGATTACGACCTAGTTTCTCACACCACTCATGTTGTGTGTGTTAATTTTACACATGAGTGACGGGGCCTACAGTTTAAAGTCGACTCCGAACCACAGATTTTTGAGAAACTTTTCATGGCAATTTTATTTACCCTCAGAGTTTTTGCCAGAAATCTGCTGAGAGGAAGTCGCCGAAGAAATACTTTTTGTATTTTGTCTTTGATGCCTGGCCTGGGGCTCGTACCCTGGCTTTACGACTAATAAGCCAACACACTACCTACTAGACTGCGGCGGAAATGTCTCCCTGTTCGATATTAAGAAAAATGTAAGTTTTATATGTTCATTGCATGCCTATGTCATTCTGGTAGATTTGATATGGATTAAGAGATGTTATTATGAGGTAATTGGTAGTCCTAGGAAGTCCGCTACTTGCTTTGGATTCCACCACAAGTCTAATATCTCACAAAGACTAGAGTTTATGTAAACAAACTAGAATCTCAGAGCTCAACATAAAAGTAAAATTATGAGGAAACATCATCGAAAGCTTAATTTTTTTTAATACTAAAAAGAGAAACATTAACATCAAGACAAATTGTAAACGTTTTCCAAACTCAAGTTATTTTAATTGACTATTTAAGGAAAAGTAAATCTTGATTTGATTTTGTCTCAAATAATTCATGTGAAAATAAAAACGCAGTCGTATCTTGGTATCATCATGTTTGTTGGTGGTTGGTGGGTTAGTGTTACTCATTTTTTTTAGTTTTTGTTTTCATTTTTTTTTGTATTTTCACTTGATCTAGATTTTTTGTATTTGTTAAACTAAATTTTGTTTTTGTTATTGTAATTGTAACTAGCTATTGTTGTATGTAAAGAGATGGTTGGGGTTTTATTTTATTTTATTTCATTTCATTTCGTTTTTTTTTTAACTTTACAAGTAAATGTACAATAAATAAATACAATAACTAAACAATTTCATTAGACATGAGCGAGTGAGTTTGTCTCTTGTGTCTTATTTGATTTTCTATGATTTTTATTTCTATTTTCCATTTCTATTTTGCAACGGCATTGAAGATATTGACGAAATAAAAAAAACGCAAAAACTATATTACATTTTGTTTTTGTTTGTTGTTTGGCTTTATATGATGGTCAGCAATTACAGTTACCGTGGAATACGGTTATTTTGTTTATTTTTTTAACCCTAATTATACTACACCATTTGGAGACTTCTCTTGAGTCATATTAAAGTTATGTTGGTTTTGTCAAAATCAAATGAACGCAGTTAATTAAAAATTTATGTAGGTATGTAGGTATATACAGTGAGCGCCATAAGTGAGTCAACACTTTTGTTCTTAAGTATAAAACAGTTTTGTTCTTAAGTATAAAAAAGTTCCATTATCATGAATTGTTGTTTTTGTTTTAACATTTTATAAGTAATAAATAAACGTTTTTATTTTTGGAAATTTATTCGACTATTCTCATTTACTTTTCTAACTATCCTAAGACAAAGAATTATTTCAGTGGTGTTTACTCACTTTTGGCGCTCAGTGTACATATGTATGTGTACACCATGGAACATATATTTTGTTTATAGATTGCACTGATTGTGATACGTATTTTTATTTCTTTTTTAATTCATTTCCGTCATCTCTAATAGGAAACCATTTAAGAACTCTTATGCCCTCAAGCCTGCGTTAGCTAGGGAAGCTTGTAAACTTTGTATTTTATAACGGAAACATTTTTACATTTTCAATAAGACATAGCAGGCAAACGATAGGATATAATAATTAGAATGCAAATCAAATATTAATTCATAGCAATGAAAAGCACATGAAGAATTTTGATCGTACCTAATGGATTATAAGATATGTCGAGCCTGTCGAGTGGTTTCAAAGGTTTAGTGAATGGATCACACATACATAATTTCATAATTGGTCATTACAACCCTTTAGACAGGATTATGGACCTAGTTTCTCACACCATTGATGTTGTGTGTGTCAATTTTATATATGAGTGGCGTGACCAACAGTTTAAAGTCGACTCCGAACGACAGATTTTTTGAGCAACTTCTCATGGCAAATTTATTTGCTTTCAGAGTTTTTGCCAGAAATCTGCTTTGTGAATGGATCGTAAACCGAAAAAACCGTAAAAATAGTCAAAAGCGGTGATTCAAGAGTGGCTATGTTTTAAACATTATGGGTACAAGTAAAGGTACAAAGAATTGCCAAGTTTAGAGGACGTATACTTGTCAATTAAGACAAGTACAGTACCCGGAGGTCGAATTGACCCATTGTACAACGTCCTTAAAGAGGGAAGGATAATAGAGGGAATAGGATAAAAAAGGAGAGAATGTAGGAAAGGGGAGAATGGGAAGCCGAGGAATTACACAGACCAGACACAACAAAAAGGGAGAGTGCGACTACATTGATGAAGCCCTAGCACCTCTCAGGCAGCCCAAGCCACTAATGAATCTGTGTCGGCTCTCGATACAGAATTCAAACTTTCAAAGAAGGCCCTGCCAAGGGTCCTCAACCTCATTCTACCAAGGGCTGGGCAGTTACAGAGGAGGTGTTCGATAGTCTCCAAGTCCTCCTAATCGCAACATGCCCTGCAATAGTCTGGCTGGGATCTGTTCCACATCCCCATCAGCGACCTAATCTCGCAGTGTCCCGTGATAAAACCGACAACCAACCTTAGGCTGGCCTTATTCAAGCCCAGCAGCCAACCTGTTCTCTTACTGTCTACAGCAGGCCATAGACACCTAGAAACAAAACAACCCGATCCGTTCCCCCAACGCCTCTGCTTTTTCTCCATGACCCATCTATTGATGAGGCCGTAGAGGTGACAGACTGGGGGGTCAGCACCAACTATCAAATCGGCCCCAGAAAGCGAATCTAACCTAGCGAGGGCATCCGCCGTATCATTGCCCAGTATTTCGCTATGACCCGGAACCCAGCATAGACGGATACGGTCCAATTGCCAAGATATTAAAGAAATTCGGAGACACAGGAAGCATTACAGGCATGGGCCAGCCTGTGCATCACCATATACTACGCAATGCATTTTCGCATTTGCATATATACCTCCATCGTTTTAAAGTGTAACTCAGAGCATAATAAATGCCGGCAAGCTCTTCACAAGGTCGTATAAATGCTGATTGGGTGCAAAAGCAACAGTCCCCGTCCCGCTCATTGTTGATTTTTCGAAGAAAATGTTCTTCAGCGAAGAAACTCATTTCTTACTTGATAGTTATGTCAACAAGGAAAATTGTGTCATATGGGGGGGGGGCTTGGAGCATCCAGAAGTGATCAAGGAAAAACCATTGTATGCCGAAAAAAATGACTCTTTAGTAGGCATTATAGTCTGGAGGTGAGGCCGTAGAATTTCGAAAATGACTGGAGGGTTGCAACGATCAATTATGTATGTACATATGTATGATCATGGGGATTTGATACTTGTGACTATTTTGTGGGGGTACGCCAAAGACCGCCTTACATTGAAGAATTTGAAATATGCGAAAAAGTGTTATTTCGTATATAACAACAAGCTGCAAGCATTATAAAGGGAATAAATAGAATAAAAGCTTCATCGAAATGATAGGTTTTGAAATCAAAAAATGAATAACCCACTTATTAATACTCTAGTCACGGGTTTTAATATTTTTACTTTAAATTATACACCGTATACATATGTATATACGGATATATAATACCAAAGAAACTGTATGTTTGAATTTGAATTAAAACAAATAAAATCTGGTACGTTTAGGATTAAATAATGAAATATGCAAAATAAAATACGCGAGAAACAATTCATTTCATTTTGTATTTTCTTCTTTTTTTTTAATGTTTTATGACCGGCTAAACCATCTCAAAAAATTTAATTTTAAGGCAAAAAAAAAAGTATAAAAAAAGAACAACAACAACAACAACAAATATAAATAAAAATAAGCTAAAAAAACAAACAGAAACTTAAGTATGTATTTCATTATCAACTGAATTATAAAATAACAAATAAAAAAACAAAAAAAAACAAAAAAAAAACAAAACAAAACAATAATTTACGAAAAAACCCACACACTCCTATCCTATAAGCATAAAGAGGGCCAGGCCAGTATCTCTACTGTCTTAACCAAAAAAAGCGTTTTTGATTTTGAGTTCAAAGTTCTGTGTTAAGAAAAAAAAACTGCACTTTAGCGACTATAACGCCGCGTAGTCAGCGTCAAGTTTTATTGCAGCCATTGACTGGGAAGGAAGACGACAATATACATGAATACAAGCATATAGAATAAGTGGACTTAAGTTTTTATTTCCAGTTTTTTTCTTTCGGTTTTTTATTTTTGCTTTGATTTAATTCCATTCCATCTTTTTCCATTAAAAATTGAGTCATCTTTTAATATGTAGCAGCATTTGTTTTAACTTGAAGAAGATAAAATCTTGAAAATATTTTAGAATTGAAATCGTGTGTTATTGGCATTTAAAAACGAATCCATTTTTTGATCATTAACCTTTTTCTGCAAAATACGCTAAATTGTCAACAACAAAATACAAAATAAAAAAAAAACAAAATTATTATTCTTATTATCTAATCGATAAGTTTTGGGGAAAAAAAGAAGAAATAAATAAAAAAAATAATTCCATTAATTTGATAAAAGCAAATATTGCATGAAAAATTAATATTTTTTTGTTTTGTACATTGACTTTCGCTATTTATGTAATTGCAAGTTAATTATCGAAGTGAACAAAATTAATTTGTATATTTATTTATTTCACTTCAACAGACCCTGTAATAAGACTAGATATATGATATGAACTCCTATAACTAAATTATTATTTTATGGTATTACTTAGTAACAGTACATATGTACATACATAACATACATAATTGGTCATTACAACCCTTCAGTCAGGATTACGACCTAGTTTCTTACACCACTTACGTTGGGTGTGTTAATTTTTATACATGAGTGGAGTCGACTCTGAACGACAGATTTTTGAGAAACTTTTCATGGCGATTTTATTTACTCTCAGAGTTTTTGCCAGAAGTCTGCTGAGAGGAAGTCGCCGAAGAAATATTTTTTGTATTTTGTTTTGATATCGGGCCTGGGGTTCGAACCCTGGCTTTACGTCTAATAAGCCAACACACTACCTACTAGATTACGACGACTTCTTCATAGTTTAAGAGGGTAGCAGTGGTATCGAAAATGTTTTCCATTTCTGAATAAAATTCAGTTAAAATTCCTTAAGTCGCCGTAGTCTAGTAGGTAGTATGTTGGCTTATGAGGACATGAGGCCTCAGCTCAAACCCCAGGTCACAAATCTTCAACAACACGAAATATAAAAATATATTTCTACAGCGACTACCCCCCTCAGCAGATTTCTGGTAAAAACTCTGAGAGTAAAATAAAATTGACATGAAAAGTTTCTCAAAAAATCTGTCGTTCGTAGTCGGGTTTAAACTCTATGTTGCCCGCCACTCATGCATAAAATTAACACGCCCAACATAAGTGGTGTGAGAAGCTAGGTCGTAATTCTGACTGAAGGATTGACCAATTATGTATGTTCTGTATGTGTGCAAAATTGCTTGTATAAAATGCAGTAAAAAGAAAGAAAATGACTTTCAAAGGCCTACAGAAACTGGTCTCAGTCAAAATAGCATTAAATATTACAGGAATATCAAGAGGAATAGAGGTAAGAGAGAATAGGAGTGATTCGACCCAGTCCAGTACCACTAGACCCTACACATGTTCAGAGGGCATAATTTCTAAGCAACGCAAAGGGAAGCAATAATTAGAAAATGGATCTCTACCTATCTTTGAAAGAACGTAAAGGAATAAAAGAAAACCACCCGGATCATCGATCATTTCATTTAGTTAAGCAAAAAAAAAAAATGGCTTTCTTTTGTTTCCAAATAATTATGTCCCAGATTTCTAGAACTAAATATGTATTGAATCTGACTACGGGATCTAATACGATCTTGTTAGGATTTTTATTAGGCATTGTGCTTTGAACCAGCTTATGGAACATAAACACAACTTCTTTCTACAGTATTTGCAAAACAGTGAAGGTGCCTGAAACTCTCGAGCATGTTTTGTGATTCTGCCCTGCTTTGCAGAGACGAATTGCCCTCTAGAGGTGGCTATTCGCACTGTCTGGCACTAATTTATCCATCTGTCTGAAGACAAATTCGAATTTAACTAGGAAACACAAAAACCAAAAAAATTTAACAGAACTAATGTTAAAATTAACAGAAAATACAAAAATTTGTCAAGGAAGAAATCATCCACATATACGATATCGTAGAATGGAATATCTATTCCATTTCTTAAAAATTATGCCCCACACTTTCCTGTCTCGAACAGCTTGCTGCAGGCATCCCACTCTACATCCATGGTATCAAGGATTCCAAAGCAGTTTTCGTTACAGTTCGGGCGTTATTTGGGACCGGAGATATCTGTGACGAAGCTAATTGTTTTCTTAATTTAAGAAAAAAAAGACTTCTTCTGGATAGCCATGATATTAAGGATTCCAAAACAGGTTTCCTTACGATCGAGCGTTACATGGGACTGGAGATATAGGCGACGAAACTAATTGATTTCTTCAAATGCGCAACAAATCGTGCTAAATCGGATTAAAAATGGACTTATGAGGGAAATGGACCTAGTCGGCTAGATAGCCATGGTGTATCAAGGATTCCATAACAGGTTTCCTTAAGGCCGAGCGGTATTTAAAACCAGAGATATAGGCGACGAAGCTAATTGTTTTATTCAAATGGGAATAAATAGGATAAAAAAATGGACTTGTGGGGGAATTGGACCTAGTGGGCTAGATAGCCAAGGTATCAAGGATACCAAAACAGTTTTACTTACGATCCAGCGTTACTTGAGACAGGGGATATAGACGTCGAAACTAATACAGGGACGAAACGGATATCTTTCTCATCTACAAAATTAAAAAAAGACATCGATCAAAAAATGCAAATCATCAACCAAAAAAACATGCAAGTCATCAATCAAAAAACATGCAAGTCATCAACCAAAAAAATGCCAGTCATCGCCCAACAAATCGCAATTCATGGTCCAAAAAAATGCAAGTCATCGACCCAAAAAATGCAAATCATCAACCAAAAAACATGCAAGTCATCAACCAAAAAAAATGCCAGTCATCGTCCAACAAATCGCAATTCATGGTTCAAAAAATGCAAGTCATCGACCCAAAAAATGCAAGTCATCAACCAAAAAAATGCAAGTCATCCACCAAAGAAATGCAACTTGCGAAAAATATGACATTTTGTTGGTTATATATATATGTATAAACACATATTAACTCAATGAGAATTATTAAAATTTTTAAGTTCATAAAATATACAACACATATAACATATAAGAAATGTTAGCTTCGGCGTCTATATCTCCGGTCCCAAGTAACGGCCGACCCTAAGGAAAACTGTTTTGGAATCCTTAATACCAGGGCTATCCAGTCCACTAGGTCCATTTCCCCCATAAGTCCATTTTTATCCGATTTAGCCCCATTTGTTGCTCGTTTGGAGAAATAATTAGTTTCGTCGCCTATATCTTCGATCCCAACTAAAGCCCGACCCTAAGGAAAACTGTTTTTGAATCCTTAATACCAGGGCTCTCCAGTCCACTAGGTCCATTTCCCCCATAAGACTATTTTTAATCCGATTTAGCACTCATTTGTTGCTCATTTGAATAAACAATTAGTTTCGTTGCTTATATCTCCGGTCCTAAATAACACCCGACAGTAAAGAAATCTTTTCTGGAATCCTTGACATCATGGCTATCCAGCCCACTAGGTCCATTCCCCCACAACTCCATTTTTTTTTTTATCAGATTTAGCCTCATATGTTTGTTCTTCATTTAGAAAAAATAATTTGCTTTGTCGCCTATATCTCCGGTCCCTATATCTCCGACCGTTATGAAATCTGTTTCGGAATAATGACTATCCAGCCCACTGGATCCATTCCCCACAAGTTCATTTCCTTAACCGATTTAGTTCTATTTATACAAAAATTTTATTTTTGCTCATTTTAAGAAAACAATTAGCTTCGGCGTCTATATCTGCGGTTCCAAATAATGGGAAACTCTTTTTGGAATCCTTGGTACCATGGATATACAGTGGGATACCTGTAGCAAGTCCCATTTTTCCAAATTATCGATCAGCCTTCCCAAAAATTGTTAAAACAAATGAGTTTTTCAATTCAAAAAAATTTCAAAAGAGTGATCGAATTACCAGAGAAGCTGTTCCAGTCAGGAACGCGTGGAATATAATTTTAAGGGAACGTAATAGAAATTCCATTCTCCGATATCGTATATGTGGATGAGTTATTCCTTGACAATTTTTTGTATTTTCTGTTACTTTCTGTTATTTTCTGTTACTGTTACACTTAACATTGTTCTGGGATTTTGGTTTTTTCGGTCTTTGGGTGCAGAATTGTTATTCTAACACATGCTCATACATACATATATACAGAATTATTGACTATAATCTTCAATAGCTATACCAAAACCATAAAAGCGAGCGCGACATATCTGAGATTTATTTGAATCATCTACGACAGAATTCTGTGGTTTTGAGTTGATTTTCGACACAATGGCAAATGCGGATATTTTTAAAAATATTTATCATCACATACATACGGTTTGATGAAATTAAGAAAAATAAAAAATAAAACATTTCAAAATAAATAAATTGAAAAATAATCAGACTATTTAAATGGTCGTATATTAAGAAAATGCCATTTGTATATTTATATTATATTAATAGAAATTGTTAAATACATTATTCTACCGTATAATGAATATTTATTATTTCTTAATTTCTTAATCGTATGTAGGTACGTATTGTACTAAATTTTTGAGGCTAAAGAAAAATAATACACACAGTATAACACATTGCGTTTAAAAACGAACGAATCCCTCACACTTAGCGCCCCATATAGACTAACTGTCGACCTGTCTGTCTGTCTGTCTGTCTATCAGTTGTTGTATAAATGTTTGATTTACATTCAGTTATTTTTAAATTTTGTTTTATTTTGCTATTAATTTTATAAATAAAAACAAGAATGAACACCTCACAAATAAAAGCAAGAAAATAAAAACGCAACATAAAATCAACGAAGAATAATATTGAAAAAAATAAAATAAAATAAAATAAATTAAATAAATACACAACAGGTCCAACAATAGAGAGACGACCACAGACAGAGACCACAGTATATAAACGAAGCGAGTACGAATACACAGGGTACAAATATTAAATAAAATTAAAAAAAAAACAATAACAATAGCAATATGTATGTAAACTTAAACAATAACAAAAATCTAAATAATAGAAAAAAAACAAATAACAAAACGAAACAAAATCAAATAAATACGAACTAAATAAATAAATAAATAAATAAATCCATCCATCCCATCCCCATCCCATCATGATATACTAAATAAGTAAATAATTTATTTAACAAATTACTAATGAAATAGTAATAATTTAAATACATATGTACATTATTTGTATATACATATGTAGATATGTATTGTATAAAAATAAACTACACGTGTATAATATATCCTAACATACGTACCTACATCTGTACATATAAGCATTCCTAACACTTAAGGGGGGTTTAACTGACTTACTTATAGGAAACTTGATCTACAATGAAATTAGTTTAAGTTTATCAAAGGCATCATCATCAACAACAAACAAACAAATAAACACCATTGCTATGGTTGTCATTTTCATTATTATCTCTCTCTGTACGTCCTCCTTTCCTTTCCTCCGTGCAGCGAGGCAGACGTTGTTATAAATATTGAAAAAAAAAATATCTTAAGATATGAAAAAAAAACCTCATATTATGTAAATTATACAAATTAAACAAAAGGAATAGCAATAGCAATAACAATAACAATTACAATAACAAAGTGAAAAAAAATCTGTGTTAGATTTAATAATTCACAAGATGTACGTCGTATAGAAACTTTATTTTGCTTCCGAACTTTACTAAACATGCACTGCTTGTCAAACATGGTAGTCAAGTATGCAGCAGTTTATTAGAATAACAAGTCAAAAACTAATTTTAAGAATACTACATGTAAACAGAAAAATAAAATTCCTATTTATGTTGACATAATTATTCAATTGCGAAAATATGAAAAAGTTTTTATAGCACAGGGTACAACGTAGAGGATAATACTGACAATTTGTGTCAATGCAAAACTGCTGAGAGGAAGATGCCCAAAGAAATATTTTCAATATTTCCTATTAAGAATAATGTTTATGGTTCTGACTCTGTTACACCGAAAAAATGTACAAGTTCCACATGAGTTAGGTTAGATTAGGTTTGAGGACACAGCGTTCAAAATAATCCATTGTACATTCGTGCTAGAACAGAGAGAGAGAGAGAGAGAGAGAGAGAAAGAGGATAGTGAAGGAGATAGGGAAATTGGAAAAGGAAAGAAGCTGGGAAAGGGAGAATATAAGAGATGGAGGAAAAAAATATGAATCACAAACAAATAAGAGAGCGCGGCTACAACTTTGGTGTCCAATCACTTCTCAACCAGCAAAACCTATTTATAAATCTGTGGAGTGCATTAATGTCGGCTCTCGACAGATATTCCAAACTTTCGAAGAAGCTTCTGCCCAGGGTCCTCAATCTCAGGCTGGAGAGTTGAAGAGGAGGTGTTCGAAAGTTTCCAATTCTTCCTCATCGCAACATAACCTGCAATAATCCAGCTGCGATCTGTTCGAGATCCTTGTCAGCGATCTAATCCGCAGTGCCTCGTAATGAAACGAATAACTAACCTCAGGTTGACCTTATGTATATAAGCCCAGCAGCAAAGCTGTTCTATCACTGTCCATTGCGAACCATAGACTCCTAGACACATAACCTCTCTATCTATTCCCTCAACGCCGCTGCTCTTAATCCCTGACCCATCCAGTGAAGTGGCAGATTGGGCGATCAGGATCAACTATCAAGTCGCCCTCAAAAAGTGAACATAATCTAGCGAGAACATCCATCATGTCATTGCCGAGTATAACAAAATCGTTTCTGGTGATAACAAAAGCATTTTCCAAACCAAAATTGACGGTCCGAAAGATTTTGCTGGTGGAATTAACCAGCATCTACTATCAGCTGTTTCCCCCACGGATACACTTTCGACAACCTAACCATCTAAAAAATATGATAGAAATTGTGTGCCATCTGAGTAAGCCTAAGACGCTTTCGTCCTAATATTTGGTCCTCAGGGCCAAGTATCAAGCTTGTAAAAAACGATCGTTTTTATTGCCCATAGAGACGAGGGTGTATGTGTATTACAACAACACGAACGACGAAGCAAATGGTGCATATTTAGCATGAATGCTAATATCAACTGTTTCCCCTACGGGTACACTTTCGACATTCTAACCGTCTAAAAAAAATAGGACAGAAATTGTGTGCCATCCGCACCAACCTAGGACGCATTCGTCCTAAATATTGGTCCTCAGAGCCAAGTATCAAGCTTGTAAAAAACGATCAAGTTTTTTTTTGCCCATAGAAACGAGGGTGTCTATCACGACAACACAAACCACGAAGCAAATGGTGCATATTTAGCATGAATGCGAATTATAATTTATTTGATTGAATATTGATAGATTAAATGAATAAAATCTTTAAAAGCTCTGCATGTTAATTATAAATCGACTCCCAATTAAGGTGCTAATGAGAGAGTATATGTTGTTAAGGCTAAATTTGTTGTGACTACTAATTTATTTTGTTGTATTTTAGTATTAAACTGTTTTGATAACACAAATCGATCAAAATCGCATGATGAAATCTAATTTTTATATTTAATAATACAACAAAACAATTCGAATATACTCTTTTTTTCCAAAAATGGAAATCAATACAGAAAAAGGAATAGAGAGTCAAACAATTCCATTAAATAAGTGTAGAAAGAGATGCTGCAAATAAAACGTTAGTTTACCGCAAATAGAATAGAATTTTTTCTCCATTTAATTAGTAAATATTTCAAAATAGACATTAAATTATAGATAAAAGTGTAACGATTTGAATAAAACAAATTTTGCATTCTAAATGAATAAATTTTCATACGAGTTTTATAGTTAAATCTGCGTTTTATATTTTTTTTCCAAACATAACCTCAAATTCATATTAAAATTGCAAGTACTCGGTGGTAACGGTACCGTTTTCCAATATTTAAACACTTTTTTGACAACTTAAATATGCTAATTGATATATTATATATAAACTTAAATTAATTTCTACTTACATTTGGTGTATTTGGGGGAAAAAAACGTTGATCTTAAATAAGAAACAAACAAAAAATGTAAATCCTTAATTTCTCCAGGAAATCAATGTCAAGGTTTGTATTGTAGATTTTCTGTTTTAGTTCTTGCTTAAAACTATGCCAGCACTTGGTTAGTTGGTTGGTTGTTTGGTTGATTCGATTCTTCTTTTCAATTATTTCTTTTTTTGCTTATCATAAAGGAAAACTGTACGATTTTCGAAATCGAATTTCTTGAGAAATTTTTTTTTAATTTTTTGTTTTAATTATATTTATTTTACATTAAAAATTTAAAACATATTAAATACGTTTTCTTATTTTTTTAAGAACACTGAAAAAACACTACACACACACAAGATTTGTACTAAACAGCAAGAGTTGCAAAGTAAAAATTCAACGAAGTTATTAAAAATAAGTCAACGACCTGTTTTAGGCAAATTTAAATTAAAATTCATTTCATTTGTTAACGAAACAATTATAATAGGGGGATATTTATAGAAAAAACTGAGAAGTTATAGAAGGGGAGATTGCAAATATTATTTCTAATGTACCGTTAGTTTTTCAAGAAAGAGAAAACACTCAATTACAAAAACGAAAACAATTATAGAACAATGTAGTTAGTTAAGACGAACTATGTGACAGCCTACACAACTTTGATTATTTGTCCTACATATGGACAATATTAAATGCGATGTGCTAAATATAATAAGAACAACCACAATAATAGTCTCTTTGATCAAAGGCAAGGATTAATTGTAGAATAAGAGTCATGCATAAAAATGTTTCATTGAGTGCATTGGAGTAAATCCCATTATAGTATTGATAAATCAACGATTCCTTTATGTACTGCTAGATTTGATAACTATTTAGAGATGTAAGGAGGAAAAGCAGTTCTTGTACAATTTTAAAAACGGCCGAAAACATGGTCTTCAGACATCAATAAGCATTATATCGGCCTTTATATTGGATAATTCTATTCAAACACTTTTCTGGTCGACACGACGTTAGTGCTCTTTATCCGTTTTTGTTACATACAGATAAGATGTCTTTGGACAATAAGTTTTTTTTAATGTTTTTAACATATCTGTTATTGGGAGAGGATATATTTTATTCTGAGAAACCGTCAACTCAAATTGGTTCAATTTTATACTCTGTCTGTGCATAGACGTTTTCTGAAATTTTGTAGTGCGTGTCGTTTGGGAGCTTTGATTTTTCGAAGAATGAAACGTGTTGAAGAAAGCTATGAGAAAAAAGAAAACAGTCCGAATAAATTCTGTGTTGAACACGCTAAACTTTGTATTTTTTTAACTGAAAAAAAAAAAATACGTGAAAACACGTTTTCTTATATGCTTTGTTACAACGCAACGTATAAAGTTGGCCAACATTTAACTTTTGACTTGCATTGAGTATTTTGACAGCTATTAGCTGGTTTGTTTTGGTTTTTTCTGCAGATTGTTTTTTTGTTGTGTGCAGTCATAATATTCAATACACGTCATAGCACTGATGTTGTCAACCTGATATGTTGTTACTTTGCTGCCAAAGTACAAAGTATGACGGATTCTATGTGACTCGGCCTTTAAGGTCATCACAACGAAGCAAGAAGAAGAATTTCTTTTCTCTTATCAGTGTCAATCGAACAATGATCATTATTCGAAGGTTTGTTTACAATTACACGGCGCCTGATCCACTGCGTTAGTATACATACAGATTCATGCGAATGTTTTGCATATGCAGACGTTCAAACCTCGTTCATAAATTGTCTTGACAAAAGAAAAAATTTGCTTATTTTTGCGTTTGAAGTCTTATATGGTACTTTCAAAAATGTATCAATAGGCAATCGATTCACTTGTTATTCTTAATGCAAATAATAATAAATCGCTTATTGTAGTATTGTGCTTATTATTATTGCTCTTAGTCATTGTAATATTTACTTTCACCGAGAACTAACGTACATACGTAATGCATGTGAATCTGAATTCGAGCCCACTTGGTAATATTCTACATTAGTCACTCACTTGTATTATTGTTTTTGGCAAATGCACATTTAAAATTTATTGATAATTTGGAAGAATGTACATATTGTATGTAAGAGGAATGTAACAAAATGGCAACACTGACTGGGATGATGCATACATGTAACTTAACAATGTTACTGCTTTTGTTGTTTCTTTTTTTTCTTATTTTCAACTGAGGGGTGACAAACAACAATATTTTAACGATTTCTCTTTGTTGTAAATATTAAACAACAAAAAATAATAGGCGGATAAGAAAAACAACAACACAATAAAACGAGGGGAGCGTAAGAAATATTTCCCAGTATAATGCTTGTAATGAGTTTTAACGCTTTGTAGTTGTTCTCATATAGATCTCCGTTATATTAATAATGATTATAAATAGTAGTTGTTTTATTTATAATTTTGTTTTTGCAATGTTTCTCTCTTTCATTTTTGCTGCTCTTGTTTTTTTTTGGTTTTGTTTGCTTTCATTACAATAACAAATTGAAAGTTGCTTATGGGTTGGTTAATTATTTCTTTGTTGTGTTTTCCTTTCATCTCTTTTCACTTATTCGTACATTTTTTCTTTTATGAGTGTTTTCTTGAAGTTTCTTTGAGTTTTCACTTATAGAGCAGTTTTTTTTTATTTTTTTGTTTAATGTTTCTTATTTGTATATTTAATTGTGTTTATTATTATTTTATGGTCAGAATTTATTTTCTAATACAAACGCAACAGCATTCTATATATATCGCAATTACTTAAATAAATACAAAAAAAGTGGAAAGAAATGAAAAAAATTACTCTCGCCATAGAAAAACATAAAAACAAATTGTGCCATTGTTGTTCGTTTGGTTTGTTGGCTGCTTGATAACCGTATATGTGTATTCATATACTCTGTATATGCATGAGTGTATAGATGTGTAACTGTTGTTGTTTTTGTTTTTTCGCGATCTGCTAAAATATGTTTAAAATGTACTTTTTTTACTTTTCCTACTGCTGACAGCAGCTACTACAGCTACTTATTATTGTATGATAATCATGATGTTGTAGATGACGACGATAATAATGATTATGATAATATGCTGCGCTGTTGTCTGGTGTTTGTGGTGCCCGATTTTTCTTAACGCAGTAAACAGCGCAGCAAAACCTTGAAATTATTTTTCATTTCATCTTTTATTTTTCGCTACTGTTGCAATCTTTAGCCAATATTAGCAATCTTATATTTCCTGCATTTAGCCTTCTAACAACCACAAACTAAAATCAATCCTACTTTTTCTCTTTTTCGCACCATTTCAAACAATTAACTTTACTTTTTCTTTTCCTCTTGCTGTTTTTCTGTGTGTGCGCTGTGTGTTTTTATAATTTGGTTTGATTTTTCTCACCTTTTTTATTTGCTTTTTTTTAACTTCACTCACACACTCTAAATTCACTTGTCACTTTTTTGTTATAAAATTTTTTCTTCTTTGTAAAATTTTTTCTTTCAATTTTCATTTAACCACGTTTCAATGGTTTTATATACTTTGTTGTTGGTTTTCTATTCCTCATCTTTAGTGTTGTTTAAATAATGAAATTTTGAACAGACTTTTAGGTATTTTGCACAAATTTTCAACATAAATAGCTGGTGTTTTATTGTAGTGTAGTACGTTGGAAAAATTTTCCTATTTTCGTTTTCATTTGCTCGGATAATAATTGGGATAATGAATGAAAACGTAATTATGGTTGCACCTTAGTGTAGTTAACCAACAGTGTTGCATCAAAGGTTAGCAAAATTTAGTACATACTCGATAAGAGTTCAGAGTTGTATTTAGGCAAGCACTGTGATGTAGAGCAGATATAAATTCAATGAAAAGTATTAAAAATTAGCATAAAAAAGCAAATAAATTCTTAATTCCTTGTGGATAACTGTAGAATACTGTAATCCCCTGTGAATAAGGGCGACTAAATTCACATCAAGTAGAATTCAGAGTTCTGTGATTACTTGATAACAAAAAGATGAATAAAAGGGACGAATATTGTTGGATTTTGTTAATTTTAGTGAGCAAAGCGCATAGTCTTAATAAATCATTACCAAAAACCTTAATCCATCAGAGTTTTAAAATTTTATTAAACCATGTCCCAGAAAACAAACTCCGTGCTTTAATTTATTCCATATAACGTGTAATGGGCCACAGTCTGAATAGATAATCAGACAGCCTTAGATGGGTTTATATCAATTTCATATTAAATCTTTAATCATTTGCCACGTTTTGGTTCGAATAAATTTTACAGAGAACCGAGAAATATTTATTTTGATTTTTTGGCGTAATTTCGTATTGTTAAAAACTGACATTCTGAGAAAATTGGTACTAAACGCTTGTGGCTTTAACTTTTTTCAATGTTATTTACGTTTTAAGATTTTGCAAAATAAGATATTTGCCTTAAATGTTTATTATTTATCGTCATGTTCATAAATTAATAATTTATTAACTTATTTTTAAAGATTTCATTAAGTTTTCTTCATACCTTTTATTTTGCAGTGTATACCTTTTCCATGTGCTTTAGATTTCAGCGCCTTTGTACTCTTCTTTTTGTTTAGTGTTGATTTTCCTCTTACAATTTGTTTTAATTCCGTAAACGTAAACAAACACTTGACTGCTGACAGAAGGAGCAGAATAGTAGTAGAATTTTTTTTCATTCAATACACAATTAGACAACCAGGCATTTATTGTTGCACAAAATTTTATTGCACTCCAGAAAAACTAGAAATTTTAACAAATTTTATTAATTTTTATACTTTAAACGGAAATAAAAGCAAATAAAATGTAAAAAATAGATGCAATAGCATCTGATGAAAATGAAGAATTAGGAAATAAACTGAGTTGTATTGGAAATAAAGTGTTTTAAAGCATTTTTACACACATTTACACGAACCTAAACGCAGGAAACAAAGACGAAATTGCAGTGCATGACAAGAATAGTGGCCCCCACAATTAATTAATGTGTTCTTTTAAAAACTATAAGTGATAAGGAAAAAAGAAAGTAAAACTATTTATAATGTTTAGCACAACAGAATTCCAGAAAACTTCGTTTCTGGAACAGACCAAAGCAGCACGTGAAGAGAGAGCCTTGGAAAAGCGCAGAGAATGGGCAGCCATAAAATTACAATCGACCATAAAAGGTTTCCTGGCACGTAGGCGTTATCAAAAGCAAACAATGTAAGTGATTGGGATCAGATATTCTAATGAGACTGATGAGATTTATAAATAATTTTCGTTTATTATACAGAGAGGACTTTGATAGAATGATTGTGGGTAGTGGAGGTGGTGAAAGTGGTGTGTGTGAAGTTGGTGATGACAAAAAGGACCCATTAAATTTACATGCGTCATCTAATGTTTATCCGGTTGTAAGGCGTTTCTTAACCACCTACAAATTAGACAAGAATTGTGAAGAAACACGCGATCGTTTCGAACGTCTCTGTCGCTATTTAAATAAATCAATGGAAACAGAAGCTCCCAAATTATCATATGCTACGTTGTGTTTGCAAAAGGATAAGAGGTATGTGCGATTGCTAAAGAAACAATGACATTTAAAAACAAAATAAATTTAAATAATTTGTTAGTAAGAGTTAGAGAGTTTGTTTGTGTGGATTTCAGTTGCTCCGCTAGCTAAAGACTTCTTTCTACCACTTGTCCAGTATTATATGGTCTCGAAAATATTTATGAAATCATAACAATAATAGTTTAGGTTGTGTGTAGGACGTAGCAGGACATTAAGGTCAGCTATGGGATATTCTAGAACACATGTGTATTGTTTTCTAAATGTAATGATTTCATTTTGATTTTATCAATGTAATCTAGATGTCAGCAGAGGTCATTTTGTCACAGATTTTTTAGATTTAAAATAGAAAACATACATGAAATCGTGAAATCTATTAAAAATATTTAATTAACTGACCTTGTACTATATAAACAATCCATTAAGACTAATATTTACATGGTTTTGTGTTTTGATTTTCACATTTAGCCTACCCTGGATAGCGCATATTAAAAAGTTGCTTAATTTCAATCTCCAACTGCTGGAAGACATTAAGCCAGGTACTGCCACATAAATACTAACTTTTAATTACAATTTGATAAAAATAAAGAAACTAAAATCTTTAATTTTTTCTTTACAGAAAGTCATACTGATAGTATATCCTTGGCCTTATATCTGCATACTTTAGTGGTGTTCACTTCACCTAAATCATGGGGTATTATGCGCATTAAACAATTTGAGAAATTACAACCGGCAATGCAGAAAATCTGTTGTAACATACAAGGCGATTTAATACAAAATAACTTTTTTAAAGTAATGCGAGTAAGTTAATCCTGGAAACTGTAAATAAATTTATTAAATCACGTTTAAATGCAAAATATTACTTTTTCAGTCCATACTTATTAAAGGCACATCACGTGAAGAGCTTACCATGAAGCCAGTATCACTTATAGCCGTTATGACCTTGTGTACGCGGCCCCTATTGGATGGTGATTTTTCACGTAATATTATGGCACAATTTTTAATAGAAATTTTATCGGTTCCCGCTTTGGTATATCATTTGAGTACCACAGCTCCCCAGTGTATTGAACAAATGTCATCCATGTGGATATTAAAGCGGGCTTTAGGCATATCCGAAGACACTGAATGGTTTACGGACTATGGCAAGAATATGCCGGGTACCAAAAGTTTGGCGTTGCTGGGCAATATTATTAATTTATTTAACATAGAAAATTTAAATGAAGCCAAACTATTGGCTTATCCCCTACTGACGGTGAGTTGTATTTATTAAAATACTTTGAAAGCATAAAATATTCAAAAAAGTTATTGTTTTCCTAGAACACGGTTACTTTATTGTTTGAAAATATACCCAGTAATTCTACCTCGAAGGGTGTATTTACACAATGGCATGAGTTGTTAGGCTGGCATACACCTTCCAAAGATCCGGCACAAAATCAATGTGTTGCCTTGATTAAGAAACAATTTCATATGCTGTGGGGCATTCGTTGTTTGCAAATCACCCTGGGCGATTTTCTCAAAGAGGTCAATATTAACTATGAACGCATAGAATTTCATCCGCCTAGTCAAGCTTCTACAAGTAATTTGCTGCGTCGTGCTTTAGATCGCAGTTCTACACGCACCAGTTTAAGCAAAAATTCCAAAATCACATGGCGCCGATTAGATTCTCCTGAAGTTGTCCACGTGTCTCGTATATGTGCAATGTATTATGCCGCCTTGAATACATTGTCACAACTAAAACTGGAAATCTTAACTGGTATTTGTTTTGTTGATAAGGTTTTCTACGATCTCTGGCTGTTTATCACCTCTTTGGGGCCGAATTGTGCTTTAAAGGAGTTCCTAGAATTATTTAAGTGCGAAGATTTCCAACGTAAGCCTCAAACCGCAATGCTTATGTTGTTTTGTGATAGCATGACACATTACGTAACGTAAGTTTTTCCCATAGGCAATATTGCATGATAAGTTTGACTATTGTTTTGTAAAATTTTGCAGAGTTCTGGACGAACATGAGATGTACACCGAACAGAAGTTGTTTCAGTTGAATGATTTTGTAATGTTGACTTATTTTTTAAATAATATTTTATATAAAATCATCAACGAGGACATTTTTGGTAAGTGAAATGAAATCTAAAAACATAAGAATTGCAATAGTTTTCTTAAATTTCCTTTCTTTTTTTGTATTTTGTTTAAGGCACGACGAAAAATATTACACAATCGCCTGTTTTTATATCCCTACATACGCTTATGTTGTGCCTGTACAAACGCGATTGTAGACGTCGTTTTACACCCGCCAATCACTGGCTTATACATGAAGTAAAACCTTCAACATTTATAAACGATCTGGAAAAGGGAAAGCGTCATGCGATCATTTTACTGCAGAAAATGCCGCACATTATACCTCATGATGATCGTGTAAAACTTTTTAGGAAATTCGTACAAAATGAAAAGGCTGTATTGGGTTTAACAGAGTCAGCTTGTGCCTCTCCACGTTCAGCTTTGATTGTTATACACCGTGAACGTATAGTAGAAGATGGCTACAGACAATTGGCGGCCTTAAAACCCCATGCTCTTAAGGTATTATAAGCAATAGAATCAAAAAAGCGAAATGTTTTCATAAATTTTTTTTACGATTTCAGGGTGTTATACGCGTGCGTTTCATTAATCAACAGGGTCTACATGAGGCTGGCATAGATCAGGATGGTGTTTTTAAAGAATTCCTTGAGGAAACCATTAAAAAAGTATTCGATCCCTCCTTGAATCTTTTCAAAACCACCTCCGATCAACGTTTATACCCGTCGCCAATTTCATATGTCCAAGACAATCATTTGCAATTGTTTGAATTTGTCGGCCGCATGCTGGGCAAAGCTGTCTACGAGGGCATAGTCGTTGATGTACCATTTGCCTCATTTTTTCTTTCCCAGCTTTTAGGGCAAACACATCAGGTTTTATATTCCTGCATGGATGAGTTACCCTCATTGGACGCTGAGCTTTACAAAAGTCTTACATTTATTAAACACTATGAGCAGGATGTGGCCGATTTAAATCTGACATTTTCAGTGGACCAAGACGTTATGGGTAAAATTGTTACGCATGAATTACATCCTGGCGGTAGAATACGTGCCGTTACCGATCACAATAAACTGGTTTATATCCACTATATGGCATATTTTCATATGAATACACAAATACGCGAACAAACTCAAGCTTTTAATCGTGGTTTTCGCAGTATTGTTAATCCCGAATGGTTGTCGTTGTTTTCACCACCCGAACTGCAACGTTTAATATCGGGCGATACAGTGCCATTGGACTTGAAGGATTTGCGCAAACATACACAGTATTATGGCGGTTTTCATGATTCTCATCGTGTTGTCGGCTGGCTATGGGATATATTGGCTAAAGATTTCACGGAAGAGGAACGTAAATTGTTTTTAAAGGTATGTAGCATATAACTGAAGCAATATTTCTTGCAAAAAATAATGAAGTTTTTTTCCACGACACCGTTTATTATTATTGTATGTGATGTGGCAGGTAGAAATCATTTGCCGTTTTTTGTTAGTTTTGGCCCCAGGCATCCAAATTTTATATTTTTTCTTTCTTGGCTATTTGCCATAAAGTTCTCAAACAAATTGTTTGAGTCCAATCGAAATCCAGCTTGCATGTGTGGTTATGTTTGTATTGATCGTATAATTTAGGCTGCACAAAATCACTTGAATGAATATTTTTTGTTAAACATGGAATAATTGGTATACTTCCCCAGTTGTTTCTATTCCTTGGACCTACTTTTTTTGTAGGTTTTTTTTTTTATTATAGTCACTGGATGTGAGTCAAAAACAATCGAATGTCTCAAGTCGGACCCTTATAAGATCATTCTCTGATAAAGTATGGAATGATGAATGTATGACACACTAATAAATACAATCTGCAGCTTGTATTAACCCATTAATACCCGAATTACTCTTTTTTTCTAACGGTTACCGTTTTGTTTTTTACACTCAATTTCCTCTCAGAGCATAAAAACTAAGGCAACCTCTGCTGGAAACTTAAGTTACTACTGGGCACTAATAGGTTAAGGCAATGTAACTGCGATTTCATTGAGTTCTCTGTAATGCCGGATATCTCTGGCGGGAATCCGGGCAGATCTCAGTCGAAAATTTAAAAGTTATGGGAAGATAAGAAGGAATTGTAGATGGCTTCTTCTGTGACTGTTCGGTTCTTTGTAGATGAGGATAGAGGAGAGGGAGAGGCTTTCTTTTAAGGGGAGACGACTGCCATGAAAAAGTTCCTGTCGTTCAGGATCGACTTTAAACTGTAGGTCCCGCCACTCATTGCAGGGTTGTAATGGCCAATTATGTATGTATGTATGTATGTATGTCGGAAGCCGATACTTAGGCTATCCTGAGATTTATAATGGGATTACGCTAGCCAATGGTTGAGTGTTTATCCTTGCGTAGCGGATCCCTCTAGTCTTTTCTTAACTTAGAAGTCGCCTTAGTCTAGCAGTTTGTGTGTTGACCTATTAGACGTAAAGCTCCAGGCCAGACATCAAGACAAAATACAAAAAGTATTTCTTCGGCGACTTCCTCTCAGCAGATTTCTGGCAAAAACTCTGAGAGTAAATAAAATTGCCACGAAAAAGTTTCTCAAAAAAATCTGTCGTTCGGAGTCGACTTTAAAACTGTAGGTCCCACCACTCATGTATAAAATTAACACACACAACATAAGTGGTGTGAGAAACTAGGACGTTGTACAATGGGTCAATCCGACCTGCGGGTACTGTACTTGTCTTAATTGACAAGTACACGTCCTCTAACCTAATCTAACCTAAACTTTCTTAACTCTCTAGTTCTTTTCCTTTTTACTCCTCTTTTTTTGCACTTACTAGGGCGAGCACAACCTGCCACTGTAAAAGGCCAGCTTGGTTTAAGGTCACAGGTATTATTGACCTGATAAATACAGGCCAATAAGCAGAGTCAGCTTAGCCATTGTTTACACTCGATATGTGAATATGGATGCCATACTGCCTGCTTTGTTTTCAAGAACAGAGAAGTTTTTATAAAAAATTCTTTCTCTTTTTTTGTTTTTTGTTCGATATGTGAATATGGATGCCATACTGCCTGCTTTGTTTTCAAGAACAGAAAAGTTTTTATAAAAAATTCTTTCTCTTTTTTTGTTAAGCCGCCTTTTATCCTGTTTCTCTGGCCTTCGTGTGTTTTTGTATTTCCCACTATCTAGATACATATCTCACCACAAATAAAAATCGATTTCAATTGAATTTTTGTTCTTTTCTTTTTTTTTAGTTCGTTACCAGTTGTTCGAAACCACCACTTTTGGGTTTTGCCCATTTAGAACCACCGTTTTCAATACGTTGCGTTGAAGTTGGCGATGATGAAGATACTGGCGACACAATAGGCAGTGTTATACGCGGTTTCTTTACCATACGAAAAAAGGATCCTCTTAACCGTTTGCCCACCTCATCGACATGTTTTAATTTACTCAAGTTGCCAAACTATCAAAAGAAGTCAACATTAAGAGATAAACTACGATATGCTGTTACCAGTAATACCGGCTTTGAATTGTCATAAAATTTCGAAATCAAAACAACAAACTACCATAGACGAGGACAAAATGTTAATGTTAATGGTACATTATATTTTTTTGGCAAAAACAATTGTTAAAAACAATCATTTTACAACGTATTATATTTAAATAATATAAGACATGAAAGAGTTATAATTTAAATTTATTTTTTAATTTTCAAATTATTTTGAAATTTTTGTTTTTTTGTTTGAAAGAAAATTTTGTTTTTTTTTATAAAACACATATCAGTCTAGTAGCTTATATTTCTTTAAAGGATGCTAAACAATTTATTTTATTTTTTTCTCTTTTTTTTTTGTTGTTGTTTCATGAAGTAAACTTTTATTTAAGTTTAATTTGAAATTGAATTCTTTGTTGATTTTTTCTTTGCTTTTCTTTCTAAACATATATTTAGTAACTGTGATATAATAACAAATTGTATAAAAAAAAATAACTCTAACTTTAACAACTAATACAATAAAAAAAAAAAATAAAAAAAAAATAAAAATAAAATAAAAATAAAAAAAAAAATAAAAAAAATGACAAAAAAAAAATTAAAAAATAAAAAATAAAAAAATTATAAAATTTTATAGAAACAATTTATATATGTAAAGCAAGTGTAAAATGTTTCAATTGTATACATATGTACATATGTTTGTAATAAATTTACTAAATTATTTACGTAAACATATGAATACATAAGAAGAATTGCAATGCAGTGCTAATTGTTTTCATAAATTATTTTGTTTTTTTTTCCTCTTGTTATTTTTTTTTGGTCTATATTTTTATAAAAAACAAAACAAAATATTTAATAATAATCAGCCTATGTATTATAATAATAAAATAATGAAAATGAAAATTATATTTAATATAATATATGTACATACATACATACATACTTATAATATATGTATGCATACATAAATATGTACAATGATGTATTTGTATTTGTATTGTAATAAGTAAGGCATTCTTCAACTATTGAAATTGATGTGTCTCATAAATGTTTAAATAAAAAAAACTATACGCAAAAACTATATGCATTATCGATATAATGGTTCGAAGTGCTGCTAACTTCATTAGGTGTTCTTTACATTTTGCAGCCTCTTTATATCAATCAAAAATGAAACTAAAAGGTAAAAAAAAACTCAAAGAAAATAATTCTAGCCATAGATTCTATAATAAATACTTCTTAGCCGTAGTCTAGTCGGTAGTGTGTTGGCTTATTAGACGTAAAACCAGGGTTCAAACACCAGGCCAGACATCAAAACAAAATACAAAAAAAAGTATTTCTTTAGCGACTTTCTCTCAGCAGATTTCTGGCAAAAACTCTGAGATTAAATAAAATTGCCATGAAAAGTTTCTTAAAAAGCTATCGTTCGGAGTCGACTTTAAACTGTAGGTCCCACCACTCATGTATAAAATTAACACACCCAACATGAGTGGTGTAAGAAACTAGGTCGCAATCCTGACTGAAGGGTTGTAAAGACCAATTATGTATGTATACCAGAGGTTAGCAATGAGTATTCAAAACGATGAGTAGATTCGAATCATACTTATAATTTCTGATACTTATACGCTTTCATACTTATTTTAATGTCATACTCATACTACTCATGTTCTAAGTTTGAAATACTCATGGTACTCGTACTTAACAATACGCATGATGTTATTGATTTCGACTCTCCATGACTCATCGTATACACGAATCACAAAATAAGTATGATTCGCGCACGAACACTACATACTCACAAGAAGGTTGTGTGTTTGCTCTGCTTGCTGTCTTTTTCTTTTTTGTTTTGAGTCTTTCTTCTTTCTTTGTAAATGCAACAACAACTATGACTGTAAATTCTGACGAATGATTCGAATCACTCGAATCATTTATAAGTATTTTTGCTAAATTTATGAATCTGAATGAGTAGGCGTATGAATCAAACATATTTCGAACGTTATGAGTTTGATGTAAACGTTGTACTCATATTCATTGCAACTTGTACTTATAAATCAATGTTGTAGTGAGTACGAATGAATCAGAGTAGTTGAATTTCAATACTGTTGACTCACTCATACTCAAAATTGCATGAGTACTCATGAGTAGCGAAAAAGCGATTCATTGCTGATCTCTGATGTATACATGAAGCATATCATTCGAATGGATATACGCATGAATGTCAAAACAATGAACAGGTTACCAAATGTATCGAAAATTCTAGTCAAACGGAACTCTAGTGAGACAACGAATGGGTACTATCTGTTACACGATCCGTTGTTATGTTTCTAGATCTCTACGGCTTGTTAGAGACAGTGTAAGAACAGGTTGGTTGCTGGGCTTGGAGAAGGATTTATTGGATTTATAACGGGGCACTGCGAGATTAGGTCGCTGACGTCGATCTGTTTCAGATTGCTATTGCAGGGTATGTTGCGATGAGAAGGAGTTGTAGACTGACGAGCACCTCCTTTGTAACTGCCCAGCCCCTTGGTTGGTTGAGGTTGATGACCCTTGGCTGGGGCTTCTTTGAGGGTTTGAATTCTGTGTTGGGAGCCGACATCAAGGTTCTCCACAGATTCATTAGTAGCTTGAGCTGGTTGAGAAGAGCTAGGGCTTCATCAGTGTAGTCGCGCTCTCCCTTTTTGTTTTGTTTTTATTCTGTGTAATTTCTTCGCTTCCCATTCTACCCTTTCCTACTTCCTCTCCTTTTTGTTTCCTATCCTTTCTATTATCTTTTCTTTTTAAGGACGTTATGTACAATGGGTCAATTCGACCTCCGGTTACTGTACTTGTCTTAATTGGCAAGTGTTTGACATTGTGTCAAATGTTCATATTAATATTTTTACTGATACCCAGGATACCCTTAGACTGTAAGGAAGCGATGAAGTCTTCCGTCAGATAGAGTACGGACGCCTAGTCACCGAGGATAGCTAGCATAGCTAGAGGAGCATAGAAGTTAAAGTTTTAGCACTCAAAGCCTTTTAAGGCATTAAAAACCGAGAGTTAGGAGAGTAGGTTAATATATCACATATAATACTGTATACTAGGGCACCATGAGGAGGACCATGAACCCTACATAACATGCATACATAATACGTTACAACCCTTCAGTCAGGATTACGTTCTAGCTTCTCACACAACTTTTGCTGTGTGTGTTAATTTTATAAATGAGCGAAGGGACTTGCAGTTTAAAGTCGACTTCAAACGACAGATTTTGAGGAACAATTTTATTTTGCTGTCAGAGTTTTTGCCAGAAATCTGTTGAGAGGAAGACGCCGAAGAAATATTTTTTCGTATTTCGTTTTGTTGGAGATGTCTGACCTGGGGTTTGAACCAAGGTCTCTCGTGTAATAAGTCAATGAACTCGTTCAATTTGTTGCTAAGTGTCCTCAACTTTATAGATGCAGTTGAACAGTAGAGGTCTGACGAATAATAGCGAAAGATGTGTTTAATTGAATTTGGGTAGAGGGTACAAAGGATGAGACATACCATTACAAGTATATCGTGATAAGTTTAACTCGAATAGAGTATTAGACTATGTGGGGAGGATGAGAGAAATAGGGTCACCCTCTACTGGTTCCCAGTTCATGTAGGCATTTACGGCAATGGCAAGCAAAAGATATTACCACACTGCTTATGGTACTAAAACCTATTTTTTATGAGGAGTGTGAAGTGATTGAGGAATTTTGAAAGATATGCTCAGCGAGAGGGAAAAAGGGGGAAATAGAGTGAGGCAGAGATTAAAGCGATTTGATTAGATTTTGCTTAGAATGCCTCAAAAGTTTGTTGGGCAATCACAATAGGAGGAGATTTGAGTCATGCGTCCAGGATTAACGTGAGGTTATAAACCATGGTATGGTGAATAATATTTTCTTTAAATTTCTTTACAACAGAAAATTAAAAATTCCAAAGTAATAAGACTGATTACTACACGACTTACTGAAAATATGAATTCAAGAATTTATACAGCACACATCCGCCACAATGGCAATCGAAATGAGTTTCCGTTTGCTTACAAAGAACCGCCTTTAGAAATTGGCGTCATTTATGCCATCACAATCCATAGAGATTCCTGTTATAGAGGAGAAAAACACTTGTCAACGACACTTGTTCAGATTTTGTATCCGAAAAAAGCAAAAAAAATCGATAAAAAAGTAAATGCTGTTGACAATTATGAAAAATCCTTTGTCGGTCTAACATACAAGCACACACGCACACAATTACCAGACAATAGCCGGGAAGTACAACAATTTCATCACACTTATTACACTATGGCAACAACAACAACAAGTATACACAGTGTTGTTGTAATAATGAATGATAACGAAATCAAATTAAATGTGAATCTTCTTTATGATCTCTACGGACACAAGACACAGGCTAGTTGGTTGGCTGGCTGGCTGTTTGGAGAGGCTGGTTACATCGTAACACAGCAGGACACTGTGACTGAGCTGAGTAAGAGAGAGAAACCGAAAACATTAAAACAAAACGAACGACACTTAAACTCACGCATTTTCGAAAAGATGAAAAGAACAGGATTGTGTGATAAACAAGAAAGCAAGGAAGCCACATACACAGACAGACAGACAGACAGACAAAGAAACATGCATGCATGCATGCTTGCAACATGCAACAAATTTTATTACATGAGATATTATGGTTATTACATGGCTGGCGACACTTGTTACATTTTGAAACATTTTCCCTGGTTGTGAGTCCTTTATTTTATTATTTGCTGTTGTTGTTAATACACTGAAAGAATTGTTAACTTCTTCTAGCTAAAATATAACGACATAAAGGGCTTGGGATGACTGTTAGAAGTGGTACAATAAACATTAAGCGATTACGATTTCACAACCCCGAACCCGTATCTCGATAACATTAATTTTTTATCACAAAATGGTACTAAAATCCGGAAAAACTAGCCTTATATAAAAAATCAAAGATCAAGTTTAAAAAAGCAGTGTTCTCGATAACATTAATTTATTACAAAAATTTTATCGATAACATTCATTTAATTTATAATAATAATTTTCGATATTTTCTACAGACAAATTTATCGACAGCATCAATTTTCAAAATAATCAGAATTTATCGATAACATAAAATGGTTAATGTTATCGATATTTATAAAAAATATTAATCATGAAATCTTTAGGAAGTTTTAGATCTCTAACTTTACATTAGTTTTATATAATTTGTTCTTAAAAATTTTTCGATAACATTAATTTCCAATAAAAAATTTAGCGATAACACAAAATTGTTGTGTAGAAAATTTACAAGAAACTTTAATTTGTCTATACTATTACATTTATATTTACAATTTATCGATAACATAAAATGGCTAATGTTATCGAAATTTAAAAAAAAAATTTTGATGATGAAATCCTTAGAAAGTTTTAGATCTCTAACTTTACATAAGTTTTATATAATTTATTCTTAAAATTTTTTCCGATAACACTAATTTCCAATAGGAAATTTAGCGATAACACAAAATAGTTGTATAGAAAATTTACAAGCAACTTTAATTTCTCTATACTATTACATTTATATTTACAATTTATCGATAACATTCTTTTCTATGGATATTAGTTTTGCATAGATAATGATACAATTATCGATAATCCTTTTAAAAAAATAAATTTTTATCGATAACAAAAAATATTTATATAAAATGTAGCAATAGTACTTTGCTAAAAAGTTTTATAGATACATTCATTTTCTGTGGATATAAGTTTTGCATAGATTATGATACAATTATCGATAAAGAAAATTAAAAAATAGATTTTTATCGATAACAATAAATATTTATAGAAAATGTAACAAGATTACTTTGCTAAAAAATTTATCGATAACATTCATTTTCTATGGATATAAGTTTTGCATAGATTATGATACAATTATCGATAAAGAAAATTAAAAAATAAATTTTTATCGATAACAATAAATATTTATAGAAAATGTAACAAAATTACTTTGCTAAAAAAAATTTATCGATAACAATTTTTTATGAAATATTCAAAGGTCAGCAAAAGCAGTGCATTACTATTATTAGCTTTCCCAATTTTTTTTTTCTCCCAGTGTACAGTTCAAGTGTAAATGAATAGAATGTGGAGTAAATTTAAAACAATAAAAAAAATTCTTTTGTTGCTTAATACGATCAGTTTTAAGGGAAAGAATTACAAAAGCCATCAAATAATACCGGCTATCATCAGACGGACTAAACTCATACTGTGACACAAAACCACAATTAAACGTCAGCATTTGGAGTAGTTACGCAGAAGCGAAAAAAGAACCGTTAGACAGGATTTAAAATAGAAAACCTCCTGCATAAAAGATAAACTGAAATGATATGAATATTACGAATATGTACGTAACACGCAATCAGTATTGAAATGTTAATTCATTTTACGTTTAAGAAATCCTAATGGATTTCACTAATTGCTTCCGTTTGATAATCTGCTCTTAATCATGTTTCGATTGTTCGAAATTCGATAACACAAATTATTTCCGTTTCATATACTATGTAAGTGTGTGTCATTGCAACCAAATGTTGGTTGAGTCATTTAATGACTTCAATTTTGTTTTCTTTCCTTAAGTGCGTGTGTTATTTTTTTCATTTCAGTGGCCACTTATACAGGACTCCAGACAGTAGGTTAACAAGAGAGAGTGTGTGTGTGTGTACTGGTATACAAACATTTGTTTAAACATCTAGAGACAAAGGATTTGTTACGCCCTTAACCTCTTTATTATGTTAATAAATGTCCTCAGCAATATTGTCCTTAATCTCAGCACTTTGGTTAACTGTATCCAGCAGAATGATAGACTACATTCAGCTGTGGTTTGGAAGCCTCACATAACATTGTCTCGTAATTCGAGTCATTTTTGTTGGTTTGCTTGGCAAACAATTAATTTCGAAATTCTCCTCATTATCCTTAAACTGTTTGCCTGGTTATCTGTCTCTGTTGAAAACATAATTCTTAAAAACTAATTAAAAAAGAAAATTATTGGCAATGATTGGGAAAAATCCTTTCTTGCGTAGGAAATACAACACTTTCTTATTACAGTTTTTAAGGGAAATGTTAAGTACGTAGAATTTTGACAGCGTATTTGACCAGATATTATATAAGCAAGGATTTATGGAGCCATCCTAGTCTTTAAGGATTTATTTTGAGTAGGAGTTTTGGGGGAAAAATTATGGCGTTATGGCATAATATTGAATTGCAAATGTAAGCCAGACTGAGATTTGTTTGCTCCTGATAGAAATACAAATTTTAACACGCAGTCGTCACCTAATTTTCTCATGAAATGAAAGTCTTTTTTAGGACAGTTGTGTTGGCCCATTTGCTGGAAATGATTTTAAACAGACAGGATTAAGAATAAAAAAAATTGGAGTTTAACTGTTAAGTCACTGTCAACGGCCCGCCGCCGGACTGTCAGATAGTATTGCCATGTTCCTTTTTTTATAGCTTCTAACCAAGTTAAATTGAGCATATCTTTTGACTTCTGTTTAGAATATAACCGCGAGTTTCCCCATAGGCTTGGAATTTTTAATTTGAGAGCAACAACTACGATCCATATTCTGCAAAATGGTCCACCGTTCACTCTTTCCAAAATCTATTGGTTTAGTCCAGGGTATAGTTAAGGAGGAAGCTGTCGGCCACTCGATTTATTAGTTCACGAAATCCCAGGACCGTCAGATAGTATTGCTATGTTCCTTCTTTTATAGCTTCTAACCAAGCATTAAATTGAGCATATCTTTTGACTTCTGCTGAGAACATAACCGCAAGTTTCCCCATAGGCTCTGAATTTTTAATTTGAGAGCAACAACTACGATCCATATTCTGCAAAATGGTCCACCATTCACTCTTTCCAAAATCTATTAGTTTAGTCCAGGGTATAGTTAAGGAGGAAGCTGTCGGCCACTCGATTTATTAGTTCACGAAATCCCAGACTAAAATCCATGAAACCTCCTTTGCTGTAGAACAGATTTTCATTGCGAAACTGTTATACCAACACACTGTAGTCTCTCGATCTTGTCTAATTCCTTTTGAGCTGTTTTCACAACTTGTTGTGTCTGCCTGAACAATGGTTCCATAAGTTACTATTGCTCTGGCCATCATGGTATACATCTCCAATCTTTCTGCATATCATTATGAGCTCTCCATGCTAATTTACTTCCAGATATTTTACCTTCAGTGCCTGCCATACTATCTCACCCAGCAGTCGAATACTTTATCATTTTAGAGGTTTTCTCTTTTTTATAAATGCTACTATTGCGGATATGTCCGGTTCTCCAGTTTAATCTGAAGTTCTCTTTGAATGATGTCGCAAAAAGTCTCTTATAATTCCCCTTTAGCCTTCAGGGAATGCTGTTAAGGACTCAAAGAAGACGTGTGTTATAAAATAAAATGATTGCACCACCCTCGTATATTTGAATCGTGAACATTAGAAATTCAAACCAAGAAAATACTTGAGGATCATTTCATTTCATTTCATTCATTCACGACTTAATTTACCCAAACATAGGCCACATAGGCCTCTATTTTCATTATTTTCTTCATAAAAAGCATAAAAATCAACAGTTTTGGTTTAAGCATTAACGCAATGGCAACACTGTCTCCAATACTTTACAATTGTAATCCCATGTAATGATAATAAAGTGAAAAACAAAAACAAATCATAAGAAGCCATTGTAAAATAAATAAAAAAGCAAGAAGTGTAAATATAAACAAAAAAAAAAGAACACAAACAACAACCACACGAAGTGATTGAGAGCCTCTAACCATATGCGATATACAGGTCTACAGAGCAGTATGGAGAAAAATAGAAATGGAGTCTCTTTACACTAAAGAGAGCTATGAGTGCAAGAGTAAAAGAGATGGTTAGAGTATAAATTGTAATAAACCAATCACTTATCACGCTTATGGAATACTATTCGCTTATGTTGCTTGTATTTGAGAGAGAAAGATATATAAAGTGGTAGCAAAGTGTGTTTATAATAAGAAAGAGTAGGAGTAAATGGAGTTCATAGGTTTGGGGGTGTGTGTGTGTCTGTGATTATAAACCGGTTGTAGAAGATAAGTGAGAGAATAAATGATCGTTAGTTGGTGTTCTCTTGTGGTGTTTTCGCTTTTTTTTTTTGAGTAAAAATGATCGTTTGTTTTGGTTTTTGTTTTTGTTTTGCGAAGAAAATTTTGTTTTTAAAGCGAAATAAACAAAGTTAAGCATGCCGTTTAAACAGTGTGTTGTTCAACGTTTAAGGAATAACAAGTGTTTTAGCGGAGTATAGTTATTGTTATTGTTTTTTTTTTTGTTTTTTAAATTTTCATTGAAGTATTTTGTGTTTTGAAAATGATTACCATGAACGAATTGGTGGATTTAAGAATGCAACAACAAATTGCTCATGAAATCTTTTATCGCCAACAAATAATGCAACGCATACCCGATCCATTTGCTGGCATCATGCCGTCCAGTTTAAATTTGCCCCACCACCACCACATGTTGTTGCCCCAACATCCAACCCTGCCCGCAGCCGTTGAGGCCAAATTGGAAAATAACGATTTATGGCAACAATTCCATAAAATTGGCACCGAAATGATTATCACCAAATGTGGCAGGTAAAACAGAAAAACAAAAAAAAAATGAAGACAAGAAATTGAAATTTTCTTGGAAAAAATAGGTGTGATATTTTTAGAAAACAAACATACAAACATAGTATAAAAAAAGGTGTCTGTCTGATTGTCTGTCTGTCCGTCTGTCTATCCGTCATTGAAACCTGATTGTAATTAAAAATTAAATAAAAATAAAAGAAAATTAAATAAAATAATAGTTTACCAGAGAATAATGTATGTATACTTGACAGATAATGCAATACAAATTGAAAGAAAAGCTAACAGATAAGAACCGTCTATACAAACAATGTTGGTGGTACAAAAGGGAAGCAAGAAAATGAAGTTTAAAGTTGAAAGAATTTTAAATAAATATTGAATTTAATGCCTGATCTATTCCTATCTATTTTTTTTATCTCATTTAACAGACGCATGTTTCCTTCAATGCGTGTCTCTCTCAAGGGTTTGGAAGATGATGCCCAGTATTGCGTTTTAATTGAAATGCTGCCCATTGGCGATTGTCGTTTTAAATTTTCCGGTTCCCAGTGGATACCAGCCGGCGGTGCAGAGCCTCAATCGCCACAGAGAATGTATCTACATCCGGATAGTCCGGCCACTGGCTCACATTGGCAGGCCCAGCCTATACTATTCAATAAAGTCAAATTGACCAACAATACTCTGGACAATAATGGACATGTAAGTGTGATCTTCACCACAAAAAAACAAAAAAAAAGACGAAAGTAAGATTTTCGTTTTTCTTTTTGAAATTCCAGACTGTTTTGGCCAGCATGCATAAATATCAGCCCCGTATACATGTGATACTGACCAGTGATTTATCACAAATACCCTGGGCTCCCCAGAAGGCTTTTGTATTTCCCGAAACGGAATTTGTAGCGGTAACAGCATATCAGGTAAAGATCTCTGCTACTATGGCCTTATTATCTTATTTCGTTTCACTTTCAAAGTACAATAGCGGGCACAATAACAACAGCAAACTTATAAAATATCTAAAAAAATTAGCTTTCGTTCCTCTTAAGGACCAATAGATAGAACTGTCACAAGAGATATCGTTAATCTTCTTGGTATTTCTTTGATTTGCTTCAGTTTCATCAATTTTATTCAAGTTAAGCCGGTGATTGATCTATTGCAACAGGTTCTAGAATGATAGGGTTGCCATCTATTGTTATCTAGACAAAACGTCCTCTATGAAGATGTATGAGCACAGTGAGATTTTGAATTCCGCTGTTTGGGTCCTGGCTTGTGCTTCCTACTATGAAAAAATAAACTTTCTAAGTAAAGTTCTTTACGTACTTTACAGGCGCATTTCAAATAATAAAGCATTGCTGTGTTGTTGGAATACGAACGTACAATTCAGAAAGAAGACCTATTGATGCCTATGCCTATGCCTGAAATATAAAGTCACATCCTTCCAGTCGCCTCTGCTTCTTGCGCGCCAGTTGGCCACACCAATCGATGCCAGGGCTTCCTCGATTTGGTCCTTCCAACGCATACAAGGTCGTTCTCTTCGCCGATTTCCGCAGATCCCTGCATGGAATTACCCGTGTCGCCGGAGCATCCTCCTCCATTCAAACGACATGGCCCAGCCAGCGCAGCCGCTGGATATTAACACGCTGCACAACGTATATGCCTTTGAGGAGCTCATATCGCTGTTGGATCGGATGTGAAAATCATCGCCAATTCGCACTGGACCGAAGATTTAACATAGGGCTTTTAACTCGAATACTCTCAAGGCTGCTGCATCAGTACTTAATAGCGTCCATGACTCTCGCGCATAAATCAAGCTGAAATTGACCGATGGTGTGCGCTATGTTCGCTTTGACGACCGCTGAGGTTTGTGGCTTTATCGCTCTACGCTACTAAAAGAACCCCAATAAAGAAAAAGTCTAACGGGATAAAATTCCTCGTCCTTGATGGCTAATTTACGTCATGTCAACGTAGTATGAAAATGCCCCCGAATCGTTCGAGCAGAATGTCCAATGTGGCCATGAGCTGTGTGGCTCATAATGCCAGACCATTCAATTGAGGCCAAAAGAATTTGGTAATTATAGGCCTGATCAATGTCGTTCTCAAGGAAATATGGACCGATGATGCCGCCTGTCCAAAACCCACACCAAACAGTGACTTCTGGAGGATGAATTGGAATCTTTTAGATTGTATGTGGATTGGCATCATTTCAAATTCGATAATTTGGTTTGTTCCTCTAATCTTACATCCAGAGGTGTGCCACAGCGCTGAAGATGATTTTCCGATCAATCGCTAACTGCTCCAGAACTCATTCAGTGAATACATGTCGTTGGGTATGGTCATCCAAGGCGATTTGGCAGAACAGATTGAATAAATGACAACTAATTTGACAGATACAGCTTGAACAAGATGGCCGTTATCAACTGACAAATTTCTTAAGTCTCTATTGAAAGACCTGCTATACGATCAACACTTGAGAATTCAATCATTCGGTGGGTTAAGCTGATGGGCGTACTAGTGTAAAACATTATCATGCGCACTTTCCAAAACCTCCCAAAACGATTAAAATAATTCACGTTTATCTTTGTAAAACATAATGGTCGCTCTGCGTTTAACGATGACGATCTATTTGTCACTCAGATAGGTTTAGATGGGTCTCTCATATGCCTTATTTTATCCATAAGTTGTCTTAAGATAAACTTACTCTTGCGTTTTCCTAGTATTCGTAATAATTTTCCATGTCTCTCCTCTCTCTGTCTCTCTCTCTCATTCTAGAATGATCGCATTACAAAATTAAAAATCGATAACAATCCTTTCGCGAAAGGTTTTCGCGAATCGGGTCAATCCAAATGCAAAAGGAAAACGTCTTTATCGCCACCGCTTGTCGACGAGCAACACAATAACAATTCCTCACTCGGTACGGACGATGATCAAGTGAGCGTGGCCAGTAGCCAGGAGTCACCACAAAATAAACGCTTGTGCCTACGTGAAGAACCTCCTCTGCTGCCCTATTTGGACTTGAATAATGTCATGCGTTATGCTTTACCGGCGCCAATGAACGAAATCATGCCACCTGGTGTTTTCTTGCCTCATATACCGCCTATGTTCGTGCCAACACTGCCTGGCTATATGGAATCTTTGCCAGGAGCCCGTATAAATTTTCCCTATGCTTCCAACATGGATTACGAGTACATTTCATGTAATGAAGAGACGTCCAGTCAAATGTCTTCTGTGGCGCATGACGAAGAACAAAATGCTGAATTGTTTGTTGATGTGGTCAGTACTGCATCAGAAGAATCACGTGGATCAGAGCAACGTGTTGTGACAACCACGCCTACTGCTTCACCGGCTATTCCAACGACCTCATCGCCTTTATTGCTTTCTACTGACGGCTCCGTGCAGCGTCCAAGTTTCAGTATCACTTCGATTTTAGCCAGCAATAGTCGAAATACTGTGTCGGTATAAAACCGTGCACGGTTTATTCGATTGCTCTGTGATGCTGTAAATATTTTCGCTTGGCCTGTTCGATAAGTTTTCCCAAGAATACTTCACTACTGTTCGGAATTCTAGGCCTTTATGTTTTAAGTTTACTTTTAATTTTATTCAATTAAGTTTCTAGTTTAAGTGAAAACAATAAACAAATAAAAATAAATCAGTGATCAATGCCATTTAAAAACAAAAATCATCATCATGTTGTGTTCTGTCCGATTGAAGATGGCGGTGTTTAAAAACAGAGTTTGCAAAGAATGCATTCTTTTTCTTTTTAGAGCTGTTACTGCTTGAAGCTTATTAAACTGTAAAATAGTGAACGTTTTATTTAACTTGCCTTTGAGTACAATGGGCAAAACTTACTTGGGAAATATTTTATGCCAAATAAGAAAGGGAAGGGAAGGACGTCTTACTGCATAATAATGATGCTTTAGATTTTTGGACCAGGGCATGGTCGGTACTCCGAAAGATTCTCGATTTGTATACATACAGTCAAAGAAAAAAGTCTACATACACAGCTGCATGCGGACTTTATTTCCGGTAAGATTTATCAAATTGAAAGAGGTGCTATAGCGTTGCTTAAGGCAGTTACGAATATAAAAAATATAACGTAGAAATTATTAGAAAAAAGATTAGCGAGGAAAAAGTCTACATACAACGTTGTATGTACATATGTATGTATGTAGATTTTTTTCTGTGACTGTATATACATATATTTCCATATGTTGTACATATGTATGTGGACTCTTTTCTGAGACTGTATATATATTTCCATATGTTGTACATATGTATGTAGACTTTTTTCCGTGACTGTATATATATTTCCATAATGCCATCGACAAACTAGTAGTGGAATGTGGAGTGATTCACTTAATTCTTATGCAAGGCAAAGTTTTTTATTTTAATCTACGTGTAGTCTTTCCTCGCGATTTCCACATTCACCAGACGTCTCCATATTGCCTGTCTTCCTCTTCTGCGGTTATCTCGCGATTACAGTCGAATACTGTGGGCGCGATGTCGACTTTTAATTTTCTGAGGTTGTCCTAGCCTTTCTTTTACTGTTGATATCGAAATTCCCATATCATAGGCTCATACTTTGGTGTTGTTCGTAGAGAGTTTAAGGTTTAAACTGCCAGAGTCTGTTAAGGCTATATGACTGTCGTCTTAAGCGCACTGGCATGTATTGTTTATTGAAGAGTTCAGGTACTAAAATACTGCTACACGATCTATTGTATTGCTCTTAACCTAAAGAGCGTTTCGCTGTAATGCCTCCCTCAATCAATGAGTGATCTGAGGAATCTGATCTGGTGAACTTGAAACTGCCGTACGTAGTGCTTGATAATCGCTTAGTATTTCCTTCTGAAAATGCATTAACGTGGCATGTGCTCTTGTGATTCGTCATTACAACCCTTCAGTCAGGATTACGATCTAGCTTCTCACACCACTACAGTTTAAAGTCGATTCCAATTTTATTTTACGACCAGAGTTTTGGCCAGATGTTGTTGAAGAAATATTTTCTTGTATTTCGTTTTGTTGTAGATATTTGACCAGGCGTTTGAACAGTGGCCTCACGTCTAATAAGCCAACACACTACATCGATCCAACAGGTTAAATTAAATTGGCAGCCATCTCAATGGGTGCAACTTTCTTGGTTCCTATAAGGTTCGGTTGTAACACCGATATTTCCTCTGCTGTTATATAATTAGAGCTCCTGGTTTGTATCTCTCAAACATCCCGGGAGTCTTATGAAAATGTGAATTTTTCTCAAATCGCCTTTGGCTGGACATTGTCACTAAATTCTGGGTGTCCAAAAATCCTTTTTTTAGATTCCCAAGCGAAACGTTACTTACTTAGAGTTGGCGGAAAGAGATTTGATTTCAGCCTGGACCTCGAAAAATTCGAAACGTTCTACAAACTACATAAAATTCAAGGTAGACTTGTATTGAAAAATTAAATGATTTTTTATTGGAAAAATTTCAAGCCGTCTAAACCATATTTTTAGTTCAATTCCTTTTTTATGAATTCATTCTTTTAACCCTCTGACCCAGCGTTAAGGTAATTGCAATTTAATGCGCTTCGATTTGTTTGTTTTGAGCAAACAAGTTTCAAATTACTCGTACATACTGAATGCTGATCGTTGCATTCATATGCTTTTTGGTTTTCTATTCGCAGCGAATACAACGAATAGTCAGTCGGTTGAGTAATCAATAGATACTCAGAAGTCATTAGTTTTGTTAAACGTCCTTTTTTGGTACCTTTTGCTAATTACTGTGATACCCATGTACGTGTGACTACCGCGACATCTGTTAGGCATACGAGTACGTGTTCATACAAATGACAATGATAATGTGACGCTGGAAAACAAACAAACTCCTCTGTGGCTGCTTAATTAATTTGCATTAAAAAATAAATTGTTTAATTGTTCATTTAAAAGTTATTTTAATTAAAGGCCCACGGTTTAAGAGAGGGGACAACTAATGTGTGAATTAAGTTTTTAATAATTTTGTTTTTTGGTCTTCACTGATTAAGAAATAAACCCCCAATCAGCAGATTTTATTGCTTCGAGTGTTTCGATAGAGACATTCTTACACGAAGGTGTGTCAATAAGTTCTTAATATTTTTAATTGCAAGCATCGTGCAATTAACTCGTGACAAATTTACAATACCCCTGCAGAGATTGAAAGTACAAGAGATTGTGGACCCATAAGCATCTCACATGAAGTCGCCGTAGTAAAGCCAGGGTTCGAGCCTCAGGCCAGTCATCAAGACAAAATACAAAAAGTTTTTTTTCGGCGACTTCCTCTCATCAGATTTCTGGCAAAAATTCTGAGAATAAATAAAATTGCCATGAAAAAGTTTCTCAAAAATCTGTCGTTCGGAGTCGACTTCAATCTGTAGGTCCCACCACTCATGTATAAAATTAACACACACAAAATAAGAGGTGTGAGAAACTAGGACGTTGTACAATGGGTCAATTCGACATCCGGGTACTGTACTTGTCTTAATTGACAAGTACACGTCCACGTAACCTAACCTAATCTAGCATCTCACATGGCTAAGTGCTTTAAATTTTTCAAGATCGTTTGGTTATGAGTAAGCTTTTCGCAAGATGGGTGGCGCATTTGTTGAAAGTCAGCTACAGATGTGATCGTGCGACAACATTGCTGGATTGTTTGGCCCTTTTCAACTGTAGTATGTATGTACGAGTTCTAATGCTGTTTCGTAAGCATAGGCGAGAGATGGCTTCAAGCAGACAAAATAGTGCGAAGCCTGCTGTTAACTTATTGGATTGATGAGAGCATGGATATTCAGAAGCTATGGTCACGCCTATCGATTACTGGATATCCGAATTTACTTTCGATTCTGATTTTACAACGAAGTTACCGCACAGATCCTTTTATCATAGTTTCAAAGCAGACAAAATAGTGCGAAGCCTGCGGTTAAGTTATTGGATGATGCTCTTGCATGGAAGTACAGAAGCTATGGTTACGTCTGTCGACTATTTGATATCCAAATCTGCTTTCGGTACCTGATTTTACAACGAAGCTATCGGACAGATCCTTTTATCATAGTTTCAAAGCAGACAAAATAGAGGGACCCCCATGGTCAACTTATAGGTTTGATAAGAGCATGGAAGTAGAAGAAGAAGAAGAAGCTTTGGTCACGCCTATCGATTACTCAATATCCGAAACTGCTTTCGATCCTGGTTTTACAGCGGAGTTACCGGACAGATCCTTTTATCATAGTTTCAAGCAGACAAAATAATGGGAAGCCTGCTGTTAACTTATAAGATTGATAAGAGCATGGGTAAGGAAGCTACGGTTACCCCTATCGACTACTCGAGATCCAAATCTGCTTTCGGTACCTGATTTTACAACGAAGTTACCGAACAGATCCTTTTAACATAATGGTTTAGATCGTCCGGGAAACGCCGTAAATCATGATCCAGATCACGCAACAAAGTCGAATTTGGGGTTATAAAAATTGGGAACACATCTGGCACGACCTGGATAGTTGTAGAACAGAATTTACATTATGCCTATCAAGATTCCGTTCCAGGAAGCTCATAGCAATTATAATGGAACACTGGCCTCTAGGTATTCACGTTAGGCTACTGCGAATATCTCATAACGAGTTTTACAGAAGCAAAATCAAGGAGAAAAAACAGGAGACCACACAACATCTTCTCTCTGATTGTCCAGCGTTTGGGAATGTAAACAGAAGAATTATTGGACACCCAGAATTTAGTGACAATGTCTAGCCAAAGGCGATTTGAGAAAAATTTCACACTTTCATAAGATTCCCGGTATATTTAAAAGATAAACCAGGTGCTATAATTATATGACGGTATAGGTAAGATTGGTGTTACAAAGAAGCTTTATGGACCCAAGTCAGTTGTGCCCATGGAGATGGCTGGCAATTTAATCGAAAGTGTTGGATCGATGTAGTTGCCGGTTAAATATCCAAGGAAACATAAGAAAAATATATCTTTGGCGCTTTCCTCTCAGCAAAATTCTGACAAAAACTTGGAAAGTAAATTATATTGCCTTGAAAAAGTTTCTCAAAAAAATCTGTCGTTTGGAGTCTTCTTTAAACTGTAGGTCCCACCACTTATGAGTAAAACTAACACACACACAACTTAAGTGGTGTGAGAAGCTAGGTCGTGTAATCCTGACTGAAGAGTTTTAACAACCAATTAAGTGTTTGATAAGAGTTTGACAAAGACATATGAAGGGATTTGTACCAGAAAACAATTTCTTGGCACAAGGACAATGCTAGAATGCAAACATTTGCAGTTTCTACAACACAAATCCTTGAATTAGGCTGTGAATTGGTCTGCTTAAGGGCCTTTAATGGCCAATAATATCTGTTTTTATATATACACTACTCCCTCGTCTGCCCTGTTCTTCAGTTTTAGACCTGAGTGTCTGTTTCTTGTTTATAAACAGAAAGAGAAGAGAGAAGTCATCTCATAAATAAAGTTATTTTGAAGGCCTCCTCGACAAACTTTGTATTCTGGAAGTGATAAAATAATTGACTAAAGGAAACTACGATGGAAAATGCTTAGAATAAGATGTCCTTGTAGCTTTTCCAGTACCATTCAGTCCATTGACATCGGCATTGGAGTTTTGTCTGATGCGCAAGCCAAAACTACTCAAACAAAAATCCTGTGACAATTAAAAATTTAATTAAAATGATTACGAGGACAATCAAAACAAAATTTTAAATTGTGTTCTATTTGTCTCTTTACAGTTGATTTAGCGAGCAAGTGAAACTGTTCTCTAAAATACATTGAAATTGATAACCAACAAGGAGAAATAAAAAGGAAAAATAGGAAACATTGTGGAAAACCAAGTTAATCATGAAACCGCAAACAACCTGTAGAATGTATGAAGCGACACACACAGCAAACAAGCGTTCTGACACTAACCAACTTTGAAAACGTACATACGTACGTACACAGTGAAGTAGATTTTCTTTTTCTCTGGCTGGCTTGTCTTCAAACAGAGCGAGAGAACGTACGGTCTTATCAGCAGATCATAGAAAGCCGCATCTTAAATGATGGCGCCAAGTCAGAAGAAAATTACCATTACGGGTATTACGTGTTATTGACCAGAATCACAACTACTACAACGGCTGCTGCTGCTGTAGTTTAGTTTAGAAAGCAAGAGTCAGTAACAGTAGTAGTAGTAGTAGTAGTTTAAGCTGATGGACAACTAGCGAGCTAGTCAGTCAGTCTCTATGATGAAGATCTTGTTAAAGTGCCAAGGAATGAAATGAAATTGAAAGAAAGCAAGAAAGCAGGTCCTCTAAAAGATGACAGGCAGCAGCAGCAACAGCAGCTTATCACTAAAAATTCTATTAAAACGAAAGGAAATTGATGTTTTCACATGCCATTGAACGCATAGCATAGATAGAGAGAGAGAGAATTAATATGTGTTTGGACCACCATAATGCTGCACAGCGCTGCCAACAGATTATTGGCTTGTTTAAATTGTCAAACGTAACGCCAGCTTCTTATCAAATACGATCGCCAAAAGGGACAAATGCAATAAATTCGAAAATCGGTCTCACAAAGCCATATAAAAATTGTTTAACATCGCGTAACTGTCAACTACAGGATCTCTTTTTTTGTTGTTGTTGTTTTCTTCCTTTCTTTCTTGCAATCTGGCCATTTGAGTAAAATTTTTTATAAGCGCCAGGCGGCAAAATTTCAAAAGCAATCCAGAAACCAAATTAACATTTTCGTTTTTTTTTTTGTCAACGTTTGTTGATTTGTACATACGTGTGTGTGTTGGTTGGTCCTTTTCCCTGTTTCCTTTTCAGTGATTAGTGGTGGAATCTGTGTAAAAACGTTTTTAAAATGAATATTCAATACGGGTGGCATTTAAATCGCACCCGCGAAACAAAAAAGAAAAAACCCAAAGCGCCAGACAAAAAACGTCCATGTAGCGAAACAATTGATGATGATTTGAATGAATTTTGTTGTTGTTGTTGTTGTAGATTGTCATCGATTGCGGAATAAAAAAAGTGCATCGATTTTTATTTAACAACTTGTTTCCTTTAATCATTGTGAGCCATTAAGAAACAAAGCCGCTATAACTTAAGCGACAAGACTAATACTGAATTATTGGTGGGGGGACACAGCAGAGCTTAGTAGAGGGATAGCTTACACAGGCTTGTGAGTTATAGGGGCCTTAAGAGAAAAAAGAACTGCAATGCAATAATGCGATATTTCCTATTTTTCTTTTTATTCCTCTTTTTCTTTGACGGATCAGACAAAACTCCAATGCCGATTTCATTGGACTGAATGGTACTGGAAAACCTACAAAGTTTCTTGTTCTAAGCACTTTCCCGGTTAGTTTCCTTTAACCAATGTTTCTTCAATTATTTTATTACTTTCAGAATACAAGGTTTGTCGAGGAGGCCTACAAAAAACTTTGTTTATGACATGTCTTCCAGAAAAATTTCATTCCGTTGTGTCATTTTTTCAAGAGATTAACACTCTAATCTAAAACTGTAAAGGCAAGTGAGGGGTCAATGTATATGTAAAAACAGTTATTATTATCCAATAATTCCATTAAGGTCATCGATTCACAGGCTAATTTATAGATTTGTGTGCATGCTAGCATTACATTTTTTTATTGTACAAATCCGTTCATATTTCTTTGTCAAACTCTTATCAAACACTTAATTGGTCTTGAAAACTCTTCAGACAAGATTATACGACCTAGCTTCTCACACCATTTATGTTGTGTGTGTGTTAGTTTTACTCCTAAGGGGTGGGACCTACAGTTTAAAGTCGACTCAAAACGACAGAGAAGAGATGACTTCCAGGAAATCTGTTTTCGTTTATAAACGAGAAATAGACACTCAGGTCTAAAAATGAAGAACAGGGCAGATGAGGGAGCAATGTATATATAAATACTGATATTATTATTAAGGCCCTTAAGTACATCAATTCGTACCTAATTCATAGATTTGTATGCATCATAGCATTGTCCTCGTGCCAAGAAATTGTTTTCTGGTACAAATCCGTTCATTTTTCTTTGCCAAACTCTCATCAAATCGATTTAATACGTACTTACTTACTTAATTGACCATTACTACCCTTCGGTCTGGATTACAATTTAGCTTCTCACACCACGTATGTTGTGTGTTAATTTTATTCATAAGTGGTGGGGCCTACAGTTTAAAGTCGACTTCGAACGACAGAGATGAGATGACTTCTAGGAAATCTGTTTTCGTTTATAAACAAGAAATATACACTCAGGTCTAAAACTGAAGAACAGGGCAGACGTGGGAGCAATGTATATATAAAATCAGATATTATTAGACATTAAAGGCCCTTAAGCATATCAATTCGTAGCCTAATTCATAGATTTGCGTGCATCCTATCATTGTCCTCATGTCGAGAAATTGTTTTCAGGTCTTTGTCAAACTCTCATCAAATCGATTCAATACGCACTTACTTAATTGATCATTAAAAAACTTCGGTCAGTCACGTCATGTAACGACAAGCGAATTGTGTAACATATCCAAGAAATTGAAATACAAAATTTGGTGGTGAAAATTTATTCGCAGAAGGTGTTTTGAAAGACTCATTGAAATGCACTGCTTCTATGCAAATATATTAAATGAAAGTTTTATGACAGTTATAGTTCCAGAAAAATGGAAGTTGACAACTATTTTCCCAATAAAAAAAAGTTGCAAATACAATGATTGCTGAGGAACTAAGACCAATAAATACTATTACTAGTGACACCAAACTTAGGGAATTAATAGTGAAGAAACAACTAGACAACTCACCTGAGCAACAATCGTATATTAATTGATGAACAGTCTGGTTTTAGAAGTAATCATTCATGTGAAACAGCATTGAATCTGGTATTGTCTGATTGGAAAAATGTTCTGAACCAAAGGTCAAACATAGTTGCAACATTTCTTGTTCTAAAAAGGGCTTTTGAAACTGCTGACAGAAATATATTGTTGGCGAAATTGCGTGGCATAGGTATTGTTGGTATGGAGAACAATTGGATGGCCAGCTATCTGACTGATCGAAAGCAACGAGTAGTTATGTGTGATGCAGTGGACTACCACAAGGAGCTATATTCTCACCATTGCTTTTTATTTTATATATAAATGATATTAAGTCTTGCTTAAAATATTGTAAGATAAGACTATTTGCAGACGATGCACTATTGATGGTTTCAGATGGAAACATAAATAATGCAATGAAAATGATGAAATAATGCAGAAGGATATAGACAATTTATATGTATGGTTATGCCAGAATAAGTTAAAATTGAATATAACCAAAACAAAATTTATGATATTAACTAGAAACCATGTAAATGTTGAAGTGTGTTCTTAACACTTCCTGACTTATTTAATTGATCAGGATTACAACCTTTAGTCAAGATTACAACCTAGCTTTTCTCATAACACCCATGTTGTGCGGGGACGTACAGTTTAACTTTTCATTGCAATGATTCAAAATTTTGATAAACACTGTTTAGTGTTGTTTAATGTTGATAAACATTTGGCCAATTCACACGACTTTGTATCGTGTATGTTGTATTGAATACACTTGGTTGTTTGGCATTCAAACAATTTGATGGCTCGAAACCAACGCAACTTATTGAAAACATATGAAAACATATACACATTTTTTTCATTCACACAATTTGATAGCATTAAACCAATACAACTTTTAAAAACATATGAAAAAAGTGTGTATAAGTGTATCAGATTTTTACATGAGAATTATCAACAACAAGCATACACTGTTGTATAGTCGTCCAACAATTGAAAAGAAAAAATGATAATATTGAGAGGGTTAATGTAATTAAATATTTAGGTGTAATGATAGATGATAAATTGAACTTTGATGAACAATTAAATTATATTCGAATTAAAATTGCCAAAAAGATTGGAATTCTGTCTAGCTCAACTAAATTATTACATAAGAATTATAAAATTAAAGTGTACAATAGCACTTTCTTTATTGTACCTCAATACTATTTCTATTAAGTACGTCCCAGATGGACACATTACAGAAACTGCAAAATAGGGCAATGCGTTTTATTTTACAAAAAGATTATTATACGAGCCTAAGAAGCATGTTAAATGAATTAAATTGGCTTAGTGTTGGACAGACTATAATGTTACATACAATGAAATTTATACATAACATAAAGTTTGGACTTTGTCCTACATATTTGAATGAAAAATTGCAATATAATAATAATATCCATAATTATAACACAATAAGAAGAAGAAAGGATTACAGACTACCATATATGAGAACTTGTAAGGATATGAATTGCTTAGAATATAAGGGTTTAAAAAAATATAATGAGCTACCAAGTAACATAAAAAATTGTGAAAATATGAATTTATTTAGGAAACTTCTTAGAGATTTTTGCAAGAATAATTGTTAATAAAGTAAAGTAAAATCGTAAAAATAAATAAATAAAATAAAATAAAAATGTATGTTGTGTGTGTTAATATTATACATAAGTGGTGGGGCCTACAGTTTAAAGCCGACTTCGAACGACAGATTTTTTTGAGGAACTTTTTCATGGGAATTTTATTTACTGTCAGAGTCTATTTGCCAGAAATTTGCTAAGAGGAAGTCGCCGCAGAAAATTTTTTTCATATTTTTCATATTATGGAGATGTCTGACCTGGTTTCCATTGGCAATTTTGTTTACTTTCAGAGTTTTTGCCTGAAATCTGCTAAGAGGAAGTCGCCGCAGAAAATTTTTTTCATATTTCGTTTTGGTGGAGATGTCTGAGCTGGGGCTTGAAACGTGGCCTTAAGTTTAATAAGCCAACACACTACCTACTAGACTACGACGACGTCATGACATGTATGTTGTGTGTTTTAATTTTATGCATGAGCGGAGTTTAAAGTCGACTTCGAACGACAGATTTTTTTAGAAACTTTTCATTGACAATTTTATTTACTTTCAGAGTTTTTGCCAGACATCTGCTGAGAGGAAGTCGTCAAGGAAATATTTTCTCATATTTCGTTTATTTGGAGGGGTTTGAACCGCGGCGTTACATCTCATAAGCCAACACACTACCTACTAGACTACGGTGACCTCATGACACGTATGTTGTGTGTGTTAATTTTATTTATAAAGTCGACAGATTTTTTTTTTGATGAGCTTTTCATTGGAAATTTTATTTACTATCAGAGTCTATTTGCCAGAAATCTGCTGAGAGGAACTCGCGCCGAAGAAATATTTTTTCATATTTTGTTTTGATGGAGATGTCTGACCTGGGACATACGTCTAATAAACGAACATACTACCTATTAGACTACGGCGACTACATCCATCCAACACTTTATATGAAATTGACAGTCATCTCAATGGCCACAGCTTACGTGGGTCCTATAATGTTCTGTAGTAACAACAATCTGACCTATACCGTCATACAATTATAGCTCCTGGTTGGCATCTCTCAAACATCCCGGGAGTCTTATGAAAGTGTGAAATTTTTCTCAAATCGCCTTTGGCTAGACATTGTAACTAAATTCTGGGTGGTCAATAATTCTTCTGTTTAGATTCCTAAGCGAAACTCTTACTTACTGAAATTAAATTAGAATTGACAGAAAGAGATTTGTTTTCAGCGATGACAACTGCTTTAATGACCTCTTAAATTGCATGTGGCTAGACATTGTGATCAATAATACTTCTGTTTAGATTCCCAAACGCTGGACAATCAGAGAGAAGATGTTCTGTGGTATTCTCTTACATCCCAAGAGAATTAATGAAGCAAAATCCGGTGGACACCTTTTTCTTAAAAGGCCCTCCCCGGTGTCTATTCGATTCAACTGCCATCTTTAGCTGTTGCAGCCTTAGCGATTGCAAAAGTAAATCGCAACAACGTTTAACAACAAAAGCGATGGTTCTCATCGTTTGCGAACGTTTTCTAAAGACAAGTCGTGGTTGGATGAAGTGTTTAAAAGCTCCACATTAATAACACTGCATATTCATGTTAACAGTCACAAACAATAAGAAGAAGAAGAAGAACAACAACAACAGCAGCAATAACAATAATGGCAACAATATTTTGTTGACTACAACAATCAATACAACAGCAATGGCAATAACATTTTCCGCTCTTTTCTGTGATCAACCGATTTCCGTTTTCATTGTTTCAGTTGGATTCCTTTCCCTTGACTTTGTTGAGGTTTTTTTTGTTTTTGTTAAAAGCGGGTACGAAAGAAAAGTTGTTGCAGCATTTGTGGCAACAACAATATTGATTTCAAAATTTATTGATTTCTCATTGGGGAAATTGTGTTTGGCACAACAACAAAAACAATACAAAGAAGAAAAAAAGTATTCAAACGTTGTTCGAATGTCACACAGTTAATGTAGCCCCCTTTGTAGGGAGACCTGTGGTTTGGCTACAAGGCATCTCCTGCTTCTTTTCTTTTTTTGTTCCTGCACACACAGATCAACATGCTGTGATAACAAATGTTTGCAACATGTAAATTGGTCAACTACAACAACAACTACAGCATCGGCATCACCACCAACCAGCAGCAGCTTTGTCGCTTTATCTCTGTGTTAGCCAAAGCTTATGTGAGTTTGCTTGCTGATGGTCTCGTTTGTTTGGTTCCCCAACCTAAACGTGGTCACTAAAGCCCGGCAACTTTTTGGTTTTTTTTCGTTCGTTTTGAGAAAATTTAAATCAAAAAAGAAGGAAAACCGAAAAAAATGAATGTTTAAATAGCGGCTTAAATCAAAGCTTTTGGAGGCTTCTTGTATGAGTTTTTTTTTTTTTGAACAGCAGCAAGCAGCCACCACTAATTTTCGGTTTGGCGACAATTTTATCGTCAGTCTCACATTAAAATTATTTCAATTCTGTGACTTTCTTTATTATTCTCCCGCTTCTCACATACAAAGCGTCTTGTCACTGTGCCTCTGTGTCTCTGTGTGTGTGTGAAATGATTGGAAAGACAATAGATACCCGTACAATAGTAGCCAGCCAGCCAGCCCCAACACAAGTAATATGTACTACAGTCGTATGGGGAAATTTTTTGGGGGTCTTCGTCGTTGGCGATATTATTGTCTTTCATGTTGACATTTCGATATTATTTTCATAGTTTGTTGTTGTTGTAGCTGTAGCTGTTGGCTTGATTATGTTAATTGCTTTCCACATTGACAGCACGGCCAAGTTTATGTGAGAATTGAAAATCTTACGAATTGTGACTGATTTTTTGAGAGGAGATTCCAAGGCCTTATCGGCGGTGAATGTGCATTTCGAAAAGTTAAATTTTTATATTCGAAATGTAAAATGTATTATTTCGAAATCGAAATGCATTTTAAAGAAATAAGGTTAGGTTAGGTTAGAGGACGTGTACTTGTCAATAAGGACAAGTACAGTACCCGGAGGTTGAATTGACCCGATGTACGACGTGCAGTTTTTCACACCACTGATGTTGTGTGTGTTAATTTTATACATGAGTTGTGGGACCTACAGTTTAAAGTCGACTCCAAACGACAGGTTTTTGAGAAACTTTTTCATGGCAATTTTATTTACTTTCAGAGTTTTTGCCAGAAATCTGCTGAGAGGAAGTCGCCGAAGAAGTACTTTTTGTATTTTGTTTTGATGTCTGGCCTGGGCCTCGAACCCTGGCTTTTCGTCTAATAAGCCAACACACTACCTACTAGACCACGGCGACTGTTTACGCTTGAGCAACATTGGGATTTATTGGAAATTATTTCCAAAACAAAGACAATTGGTCAGAAATTGCACGATCAACAGTACCCGGTATACGCAAATTTATTGCTAAAGTTTGTGAAACTGATTTCATACATTTTGATACACCCATTACGAGTGACTGCCTGGTACGGCTTGTGGAGAGGAGGCATCATTGGCCCATATGTCTTTCAAAATGAGTACAGCGTAACGATTACGGTCAATGGAGACACCTATCGCATCATGATAACCAATGTTTTTGTACTCGCTCTTAATGGTATTGATGTGAACGATGTTTGGCTTCTACAGTATAATGCAACTTGCCACACATCTCATGGCACAATCAATGTATTGCGTCAAACGTTTGATGGCCGTTTAATTAGCCGAAATGGTGATGTCAATTGGTCTCCAAGAAGCTGCGATTTAATACCGTTGGACTATTTTCTGTGAGGCGCCGTTAAAGAAAAGTGTTATGCCTACAAACCAGAGACAATTTGAGCATTTGAAGGCCAACATTCGTGATGCCATTGCCAAGACACGACCTCATACACTCGAAAAAGTACACGAAAATTGGTCCAATCGACTGAGGTACTGTGAAGCCAGCCGCGGCAGCCATATAAATGAAATAGGATTCCATTTCTAACCGGAACAATTGTACTTCACAACAAAAACAATTAAAAACTATTCGTCATAGAAATGGATCTGTGGCAATAACTCCCCCATTAATCTACCGGAGATTACGATGAGTCGCAGTTAATATGCCTGTTACGTTATCATGATAAAAGAAAATTTCCTCCCAATTTGCTAAAGCCGCATCCTTTTTGGCCAATAACTTTATTCAAACGGTTTTATTATTGCCAACATTGTTACAAACTTAAAATTACTTCATGTGGTAGATAGATGGTGAGGTATATTGGTTAAACCACAAACATGAGTAATTCAGGTTCAAACCACGAAGAGGACGAAATCGTGTTCATCATGGTTTTCGAGAAGATTCTAGATCTGTGCTCCAACCCAGGAAGGATAATGGAAGACAAGTCTAACGCGAGATTTGCCATCTTGATCTGACAAATCAAATAAATGTCAGTTCTCCCCTTAACTGTCGCCTAGACAGTACCTGTAAATACTTTACATGAGAATAATAGAGAGGAACAATTTGGTTGCTACATATTCTTTTAGGAGAGGAACCAACCATTCTATATTATGCTGATGGGTTAAGAAAATCTGATCGAACAGAAGCGAGGATGTTCGGTTCCAGAGTAAAGCATTTAAGAGCTCAGAAGGAACTGACAAGTGTTTTTAAGCGAGAAAGCTGACCAGTTTGTTTTTAAGCGAATAAACTGACGAGTTTTTTAATATAACGTGAACAGGAAGTACAGACAGAGTACAAGGCATAGAAGAACTATCAAAGAGTTAGGACTACAGTTAAGCACTCTGCTCCTATGAAGTTGGCAGGTGATATAGAGCCACCCTTTGTGGGTTCCCAGGTCATGTGCCAATTCGCTGCTGATGAGACCATAAGCTTTCTATAAAGAAAGAGAAGATATTTGGAAGGGCAATGGAAAAATCAAGACATTCAAGCAAATAGGTCGCGAGTAATCCTTATTAGTGCCGAAAGATATCCTGGAGTTTGTCAGTGCAACCGGCTTGGGGGCAAACATTATAGAGATGTCCAATATACATGGATTAATGGCAGTACAGCATATTGTCTGAACGCTCCTCTACCTCCTAGAAATTATTACATTCTGACAGCTGGCAAGTTTCCGTTTTTAAAGGCTCATTGTGATTTGATTATGTTTTAGGCCCCGTTTAGCCAAACGTCCACGGAACGTAACGAAATATACGTTTTGTTTTTAGCATATGAGAGCAATGTAAAGCTTATCGAAATCACATTATGGTTTGGTAATCGCTCTCGTTGCTTTTTGTATTCTAAAAAAGGAACGTATGTTGCTTTACGTTCCGTGGACGTTTGGCTAATCGGGGCATTACGTTTTGCACAATGCGCTGCAGAAATTTGCGTATTTAGATGCGATTCGGCACGGGTTTTTGGTTGCAATTTTAAGACTCAAACCTCATTTTGGGATATAATCAGGTTGAGTTGGTTCTCAATAGTTTTTTGTGCAACTTTTAGTTTCTGACCAAACGGAGCAACGCATATCATACCAGAGAATGATAAATCATCTACTAAACGCTATCCGTGAAAAATTTCTTCACTCAATTATTTCCAAGAACCTATTAAAGCCATTCGAATAAAGAAACGTTTTTTCCCCTTCGCACATACAATATTAATGACGAACATGACATTAGCAAATCGCCAGCTAAACAGGGAAAAAATAAATCCCCACCCATTTTTGGCAGTGTGACTTACACTTGCACGTGTTAAAGAACGGTGTTGGCAGTTGGCAACATTAAATTTAATGCCTCAAGCTCAGACAGGGCAACCAAACGAAGTGTTAAGCTGGAATTAAAATAAACACTTATGAGTGAGTGAGTGGGTGTTTTAATGACTCTCAAGTAATACCGTTATGCTCGTGGTAGCTTATACATTCTCTTGGAAATACTGCAAGCCAAACGCAGGCGCTTTGCAGGTGTTTTCACATTAATATGCGTACATAGGGAAGAGAATAAAAGAATGGATGACTGGATCAATGAATGCAAGTGTGTGGGTAAAGACAAAAAGGAAATCCTCATATTATTTAAGCTGCTATCGATAACACTCAAACCTTTGCATGCAGTCAGCATGTCAAACGGCAAACACAGTTTGGTGGACAAAGTTTTGTCAAGAGTTGCCAGGAAAGGTAAGAAATAAAAGGATTTTCACAAATTCTCATTAAGAAATATTCACATGAACAGGGTGTATCTCTCAATCACATACCGCATGATACAATTACTACCTCTCTCTCTCTCTCTCTCAGCCAGTAAGCCAGTGAAGAGTATTACAAGTGGATTCATGCTTTAAAGGAATGTTTTTCTTCATAAAAGGAAGCCATAGATTATGGTACATACTCTACTCTATTTTAGTGTATAGGACCGCCGGCGTTAACAAGTATTTGTAGTTAAACTGAACGTATGTACGTGGTATTATAAAATAGTTTATTGTCTTGTTTTTATTGCTATTGTTGTTGTTGTATTGCATTGCAACAATAGCAATTGTGTTGTTAAGTGGGTACTTGAGGTTTTTATTGTTTGCCAATGCAAATAAATCGTAACGAGTCTAAGTATACTAACCGATGATCTTGTATGGAAAACAAAATGTATTCGAAACAATGAAAAAAATCTTAACAAAATCCTCAAGTATTTGCTACACATGGAAAAGTGTAGATTTTTAATGTCTTTCTACGACAACAATAAAATGCTGAAATGATCTTGAAAATACTTAGTAGAGTATGAGTTGAGGAAGGCGTTTGAAAGGCGAATTAAAAAGACAATTTAGTTAAGCACCTTCTGTTTGCATTATTTGAAGACATAATTTTCTAATAAAATTTTAAGCAAAAGAAGACGAATTATTTTAAATAAAAATACACATTCCATGTAAAGGGTGTTTTTTATAGAGGTATAGAACTTTAAGTTGCAATAAAACAACGATGGATTATTCGATTGACATGAATTTTATTTATACGAAAGATAATATTGTGGCATTACATTTTAAATATGATTTCTGGCATATGACCGCCACGGCTGGCGCGGATGTAGTCCAATCTGGACGTCCAATTTTCGATGACTTTTTCCAACATTTGTCGCCGTATATCGGCAATAATACGGCGAATGTTGTCTTCCAAATGGTCAAGCGTTTGTGGCTTTACCGCATAGACCAATGCCTTTACATAGACCCACAGAAAGTAGTCTAGCGGTGTTAAATCACAAGATCTTGGAGGCCAATTCACAGGCCCAAAAGGTGAAATTAGGCGGTCACCAAACGTGTCTTTCAATAAATATATTGTGTCACGAGCTGTGTGACATGTTGCGCCGTCTTGTTGAAACCACATCTCCTGGAAATCATGGCTATTCAATTCAGGAATGAAAAAGTTAGTAATCATGGCTCTATACCGATCACCATTGACTGTAACGTTCTGGCCACCATCGTTTTTGAAAAAGTACGGACCAATGATTCCACCTGCCAATAAAGCGCACCAAACAGTCAGTTTTTCTGGATGTAACGGTGTTTCCACATACACTTGAGAATTACCGTCACTCCAAATGTGGCAGTTTTGTTTGTTGACGTAGCCATTCAACCAGAAGTGCGCTTCATCGCTAAACAAAATTCGCTCATGAAAATCGGGAACAACGGTAATCTCGTTTTGGGCCCATTCGACAAATCTACGCCTTACTTGATGATCGTTTGGCTTCAAATCTTGCACGAGTTGGATTTTGTAAGCTCGCAAAGCAAGATCCTTCTGCAAAATCTTCCATAAGGTGGATGGACACAGATCCAATTCCTGTGCTCGATGGCTGATGGACTCATTCGGGTCTTCCTCAATGCTACGCTCTTCAGCAGCAATAGCTTCTTCTGTACGCACCGTACAGCGTCTCTGGGGATGCGAGTTATCAATAAGAGTAAACGTGGTGCGAAAACGTTCCATGGTTAATCGAATTAACTGCTCTGATGGACGATTTTGTCGACGATAAAATGGACATAGTGCGCGATACGTTTTCCGCACAGAACCATTATTTTCGAAATAAAATTGCACTATTTGCAAGCGTTGTTCAGGCGTGAGTCTATTCATGATGAATTGCCAAACCAAACTGAGAATAAATCACTTGACAGCTGTTAAATCGGTCGCCATCTTGAAAAGTAATGCCAACTTAAAGTTATATACCTCTATAAAAAAAACACCCTTTACATTCCTATTCACAATAATGCTAAGGTTGCTGACATCTCTGCCTTACCAACGCTACTGCCTTAGAAACCTTAGAATCGTTCAAACGGTCCTAACAAATCGTATAACCAGTTCTCTCCTTAACTGCCCCCCTAGACAAAGCCTGTAAATAATTCACATTGGGAAATACTTCGTCACGAGCAGAAGGGAAAGGAACAGTATGATTGCTACATATTCAGACGGTATATGCAGACGGGTTAAGAAAATCTAGTCGGACAGAAGCGGGTGTGTTCGGTTCAAGGGCAAGCATTTAAGAGCTAGGAAGAAACTGACGAGTTTTTTTTAAGCGGAGAAATTGACGAGTTTTGTTAAGCAAGTATGGTTGCTCCATATTCTTTTAAGAGAGGAACTATTCTATACTATGCAGACGGGTTAAGAAAATCTAGTCGGACAGAAGCGGCGGTGTTCGGCTCCAGGGTAAAGCATTTAAGAGCTTGGAAGAAACTGACGAGCCTTTTTTAAGCGGAGAAACTGAGGAGTTTTTTTAAGTGAAAGTTTACGCCATCGAAAAATGTGCATAATTTAACTTGTTAGGCCTCCAATTGAGCACTTTGCGACTATGGGGTTGGCAGGTGAAATAGGTACTGCCTTAGAAGCCTTAGAATCGTCTTATTTACAATGGACCAACCGTAGTAATACGTTTACGTACTACATACGTACATAACATAACTAGTCATTACAACCCTTTAGTTAGGATTACGACCTAGCTTCTCACACCACTGATGTTGTGTGTGTGTTAATTTTAGACATGAGTGGCGGGACCTACAGTTTGAAGTCAACATCGAACGACAGATTTTTCTAAGAAATTTTTTCATGGCAATTTTCTATTTACTCTCGGAGTTTTTTCCAGAAATCTGCTGAGGGGAAGTTGCCGGAGGAATATTTTTTTTTATATTTCGTTTTGTTGTAGACTTCTGTCCTGGGGGTTTAAACCGAGGCCTCCCGTCTAATAAGCGAACAAACTACCTACTAGACTACGGCGACTTTTTCTTTGCCACGATATCTGTTTATAAAAAAGGAATTCGGGCTCCTTATCCCTAACTAGGACTACTTAAGATGGATAATTACAAACGGGAGACATTAAGTGAGAAAATCAAATCAAATGAAAGGCAATCGAAATTCACAAGCACGGTAGTTCGGTCAGTCGGAGTGGTAGCTCTGATATCACAAAGCTCACTTGAGCACGCATAGCGGCCCGTTGTGATGCCACGGGTGAACACAGTCCCTGTACTGACTGAGTTCCACCAAAATCAGGGAAGAGGAAGAAGTTGATCAGCGCAAGGGCTGCACAAGCACGATAGTTAGTCATGAACGAATTGCTAGATTAAGACGCATGTTGTGAGGCTTATCATGGATAGAAAGATGTCTTGGAAACCGAGGTAAATTTAAAAAAGGTTTCCATTGCTTTCTACGCTGGTAAGAAAGTGTTGGGAAAAAATTGTGGTTTGAGGCCCATGATGACTTACTGGTTCTATATAGCTATGGTCAGACCCTATCTTAACCTATAGATGTCTAGCTAACTTAAAACTACTGCGACATATGCAAAGATCAGCCTGCATCATTATTATGGCAACTGGATAGTGGTTCAGATCAAATACTGGTCAAGCGACGGTCCTAATGTACATTTAAAGAAAGTAAAGGGTCCGCCAAATAAATATTTTTTTTTTTTTAAATGCTTTAAAAAAAAAACTACTGAATATTTTCTCAAATTTCTTTTTTTATTTGAAAGTACAATCCTTCCGGTTAATAATGGAAAATAATTTCATTCAAATGGCTGCCTCGGCTGGCCATGCAGTAGCCTATACGATCAGTCCAATTTTTAAGCACGTTATCGATTGTGTGCAGCTGTATGTCACCAATAGCTTCACGAATATTGTCCTTTAAAGCGTCAATTGTCTCTGGCTTGTCGGCGTCACACTTATCTTTGACGCCACCCCACAAATAATAGTCCAACGGTGTCAAATCACAGTTCCGATAATGCGATCTTTAAAAACAGGGCGCAAAACAACGAGTGTAGCTTCGACTGTGTGGCACGTAGCGCCGTCCTGTTGAAACAAAATGTTGCCAATATCCTCCTCTTCAATTTTTGTGAATAAAAATTCGTTCAACATGGCCCGATAACGATCGCCATTGACTGTAACGGCCACTTCATGCTCATTTTCGAAGAAAAGTGGTCCAATTATGCCTGTGGACCAAAATCCGCACCAAACAGTGACTCGTTTTGGGTGTGTCGGCTTTTCAATGTACATATGCGTGCGGGTTTTCTGTGCCCCAAATGCGACAATTTTTCTTGTTTACATACCCGCCAAGATCAAAATGAGCTTCATCGGAAAAGATGATTTTTTTTTGCCAAAATCGGCATCTTCTGTAAGTCGATCGCAGGCCCACTTAGCGAAGCGAAAACGCGTATACACAACCATATTTGTTCAGCGGAAGGATAAAACTAATTATCTGTCAAATTAGACATGAGCTAAGCACTAGTTGAAAAAAAAACGTTAGATGGCGGACCCGATGCTACCTACTAGACTACGGTGACGGTGACATTAATTTCTCACATAATTCCTTACAGTCTATGAATAAATTAAATGAAATCCTAGAGTCTTGTTTTAAGGCTGAGCCTTCCAGAATTGTTTGCTCTGATTTAAAAGACTTCAAATATTTTAATCATTCATTGTGATTTGAAGAGAGGCTTTTGAATACAAACAATAGAGAATATCAAGTGGTTTTATTGTCTTGAAATGTAAACTCAAACTGGACTAAGCTATTATCATCAGGGTTTTTAGAGCCACATCATGCTAGAAAAAAGCAAAAGATAAAGGAGGAAAAAACAACAACATGAGTAAGACAAAAGCCTAAGACAACAGCTAAGCCAGAGGAGCGTAGTAAGTATCAATTTAAATATAATGACAGCTCATAAGAAAGAGAATATCATACAAGATAAATCCTTAAAATAAATCTCTTACAATTTACTACAATAATAATAATAAGAATAAGGCTCTAACATGGCTCTACAGGCTTACTAGGGCATCAGATTAAATGTTTGTTTGTATGGTTGAGCTAAGTAGCGTGTGTGAACAATGACAAACAATTAGAGGATAATGGAAATCCTCCTCCCTTCATACATATTCAACACGATGCTAACAAAAGTCCATCACCACTTGAATTGTTTTTAAAGAGTCGCGCCCAAAAAAAAGGAAATTGCCAGGTTTTCTTGTCATTTCTTTTGCAAGACAATAAGCAAAAATGCAAAAACTGCTTTGGCAAAATGCAAAATGTTTATAATTTCATAAACAAACAGTTTTATTTTGCTTTCTTTCCTTTATTTTCTTTCTTTATAATATTATATAGAAAGAAAGGATAAAGAAAAATGTAAAGAAAGAAAGATAGAACTTGTCTTTGTTTTGTAATGTCGTTTAAGACCATTTCCCAGGGCCTAATGCACATGCTTTATTGCCATACGGGTAATTGAAAAGGAATTGCACATATGCCCTGGCAATAGTATAAAGGAGTACCTGTTTTAAAATAATTTACTTAAAATGAGATTTGCCTCCTTGTAAATTGCTACCACACATACAGGCTGATTAATTCAAATCTCATCCATCCATTACAATACAATATTTGTTCACAATCTATTGTTTGTCATTAATCTTTAAGGTTCTTAATCTACATATACAGTCAAAGAAAAAAGTTTACATACAGCAATGATTGTTTAAGGCACAGTTAAAGAAAAAAGTTTACATATACCGTTGCTTAAGGCAGTTACAATTAAGAATGTTTGAAGACAAACCTGAATATAAAAAAATACAACCCAGAAATTATTAGAAAAAATCACTTGCGATGTTTGCAAACTTTTGTTGGTGACTGTATCTGCTCTTATTTTATCTGTGTAGCATTATTTTTGTGGTTTAACGTTTCACAATATTTTCTTAGGATTTCATTTGATGTGAATATGTGAACAAATGATACAATTTAACGATTAATTTTAATCGGTTTTACAACAACACAATTCGAATTGCAATAATAAAAACATATTCAATGATTAAAAGCATTAAGGGAAATTGTTTGATTGATAATGGCAATCAGAAGAAAACTCTGGTTGCGAATTTTATCCAAAGATTTGTACATACATACATACAGTCACACAGATAATTATACGTACCCCCCCTAAAAATCATTTTTTTTAAGTAATGAACTTGTAATCTAAAATTTCTTTACATTAGCGTCTGTAACGACACATTTACTTAAATAAAGAAAAAAGATTCCCAAAATCTATGAATTTGTGACTGCAGTTTGCTTTTAAACCAATATGGCAACACAGAAAATTATACGTACGACGTATATTTCGTATAAAATTTCTCCAAGGGTAAGCCCGGCATATAAAAGGTATTGTGGATAATAATCCTAGGACTACAGTAGTAGAAATACGAAATACCTCGGAAAGTGATCACAATGTTATTGTGCATTCCGAAACAGTTCGAAGTGTTTTGAGAAAGAACGGTTTCCGCAGCCGAGCGCCGAGAAAAAAGCCACGATTGGAATTTGCCCAATAATATATGGACAACTCAACTGATTTTTGGGCGAAAGTAATATTTAGTGATGAGAACAAATATAATTTGTTCGGCTGTGACGGAAAACAAAAAATTTGGCGCAAAAATCAGTTGACTTGTCCATATAATATCATTTTAAAAAAAATTATTTTTAGGGGGTACGTATAATTATCTGTGTGACTGTACATACATAATAGGTCATTACAACTCCTTAGTCAGGATTACAAACTAGATTCTCACGCCACTTATGTTGCGTGTGTGTGTTAGTTATATACATGAGTGGCGGGATCTACAATTGCTGTAGTCTAGTAGGTAGTGTGAACTTGGTTCAAGTTCTGGCTCAGGCATCTCAAATATCTGTCATTCGAAGTCGACTTTAGGCTGTAGATCCCTCTACTTATGGATAAAATTAACACCCACAACATGGGCGGTTTGAGAATCTAGGTTGTAGTCCTGACTAAACGGTTGTAATGACCCATTTAGTAAGTAAGTAAGTAAATAATACTCGATAATATCAATGGGTCTGGCATTAAATTCTGCAAAACGACAGCAAAACGAAGTATATGTCGTCGACAAGTAGGAACATGCAGCGTATTGGATCCCGGCCGACAACTATACGTTCGATATAGTCAGTGAATTTGTTTATCTTGGCTCAGCCGTTAACACCAAAAACGATGTCAATCTGGAGATCAAGCGTAGGATCACTCTTGCCAACAGGTGCTACTATGATCTCAATAGGCAATTGAGTAGCAGACAACTCTCTTGTACGATAAAAATAATATTCTGCAAGATGCTCATCCTACCCGTGCTTCTTTATGGCGCTGAGGCATGAGAACTATTAAGCACTGATGCAGCAGCCTTGAGAATATTCGAGAGAATGGTCCTACGTAAGATCTTCGGTTTAGTGAGAGTTGGCGATGATTTCCTTATTCGATCCAACAATGAGCTGTATGAGCTTCTGAACGATATGGATGTTGTGCAGCATGTTAATATCCAGCGGCTCAACTCGGCCATGTCTTTTGGATAGATGAGGATGAGACGGCTAATTTTATGCAGGGATTTGGGGAAGTCGCCGTAATCTAGTAGGTAGTGTGTTGGCTTATTAGAAGTAACGCCACGGTTTAAACACTAGGTCAGTCATCAAAACGAAAATATGAAAAAAAATATATTTCTTCGGTGACTTCCTCTGAACAGATTTCAGGCAAAAACTCTGAGAGTAAATAAAAATGTCATGAAAAGTTTCTCAAAAAGCTTTCGTTCGGAGTCGACTTTAAACTGTAGGTCGCGCCACTCACAACATAAGTGATGTGAGAAACTAGGTCCATAATCCTGACTGAAGGGTTGTAATGACCAATTATGTATGTATGTATGTATTTGCGGAAGTAGGCTAAGAGGACGACCTTGATTACTTTGGAAGGATCAAGTCGAGGAAGTTTTGTATTCCTCGATTAGTATGACAAACTGGCGAAGGTGCGCAACAAGCAGAGCCACCTGAAAGTATGCTCTACATTATGCTGAAATCCGATAATCAGATTATTAATGGACAATTAAGTAGGGAAGTAATATCAAGTCCAATATGTTGCAGTATGTGTGTAAATTCTCCGGTTTGTTAGGTTCACACATTTGCATTTGGAAAGTGAATTTTTTTAGTTTCACTTCTGGTGTAAAAACTACCACCAAGTTTGGTACCTGGTATCAATTTATTCGTATAAGCCTTCATGCATTCATTCTTTTTGAGAAGAGTTTTATAAAAGGAAGTCGCCGTAGTAGGCAGTGTGTCGGCTTATTAGACGTAAGGCCACGGTTCAAATCCTAGGTCAGACATCAAAACGAAAATATGAAAAAAATATTTCTTCGGCGCGTTACTCTGGGCAGATTTCTGGCAAAAACTCTGAGAGTAAATCAAATTGCCATGAAAAGTTTCTCAAAAATCTGTCATTGGAGTCGACTTTAAACTGTAGGTCTCGCCACTCACGTATAAAATTAACGCACACAGAATAAGTGTTGTGAGAAGCTAGGTCGTAATCCTGACTGAAGGGTTGTAATGACCAATTATGTTTGTATGTGTTTTATAAAAAATCAATTCTAATTCGCTCTCTATCGATCTATGTTTGAAGGAAAACAAAAAAAAATAAAAATATTTTCACTTCCAAAAAGGGCTTAAAGTCTCTTAACCAAGGCAAAGCACATCTCTATTATCCGTATCCATATTGATTATCCAAGTATGGTTATTAAAATTATAAATATTGCTGTGTAGCTAAAAACCATAAAAAAATAATAATTTTTCACATATGTACGCTCGTAGAAATAAAATCGTATCCTTAAGAGGCACAGAAGATAAAACAGTAGTTAATGAAAATGGTAATGCAAACCATAATAAGCGCTGAAAGGAAAAATAACAAAAAAAATTTCCCCTGGGATTATTGTTTCTACAAATAATTGTATATCCACACCACAATATTTGTAATGTCGTGTTATGCGAATGCATAAATACATACGAGTATATTTTCAAATTCGGAAAGAGCAAAGAAGCAAAAGAAGAAGAAGAAGAAGAAGTAGAAGAAATAGAAACGTAAGAAATCCCAAAGGGAAATAACGCTCACAGAGGTAAAAATGTGAATGAACAGTCAATGCATGCATGCAGTCTCACAGCAAAGACATGTAAATTATGGCACTGTATTGCCTATTGGAAATCGTCATATAGAGACAGCTAAACTGCTAGTCAGGAGATGGACAGACGGACAGACAGACAGACAGACAGACGGAGAGATGTTGGTATAAATAAATAGATGATGATAGAAGTCAAACGGATAGAGTCAGACAGGCAAGAAACTTACGATGACATGCGTTACCACCTTCCAAGACGATATACGCATCGTATAGCATATACTTGCTCTGTGCTCTCTAAGAGAGCCTATGCTGAAGACGCCAAACAAATGAAAATGAAATGAGCTGGAGGCGTTGAAAAAATAACCCATGGACAGACAGACAGACAGACAGACATTTAAGGTATAAAAAATGAAGCAGGGAAATAATATATAAAAAACAAACAAACAAACAAACCAATAATCTATGTATAGTTGGTCTTAAATAATGTTGAAAAAACAAGAGAGTCTGTGTTGCAACATAAAGGCAAAGCGTTTCAAGTAAAAGAAACTCCTCTAGTTTAATGTGCCGAGTGGTAGTGCAACAGCAAATTTAACAATTTGTGATGTTGTTTTAACAAAAAAAAAAAAATTAAAAAAAAAACTTATAAGTGGGAAGTATACCTTGGTTAAGTTATTGGAAGGTTCTATCAATACAAAAATTATTAGAAGAAAACATTTAATTGGGTTTAAAAACTCTCAAGGCTACTGCATCAGTAATAATAATAGTGTCCATGCCTCAGCGCCATAAAGAAGCACGGGAAGGATGAAAGTCTTGCAGAGTATGGCTGCCTTCCAAAATGTATCAATACAAAGTTTGTATGCAGTTCTACTACTGTATATAAACTATGTAGATATGCAAAGTAACCAAACAATGGATCAACTATAAATCCGATGCCCGATTGCGTTTTGACTGCGTTAAAAATACACATTGACGATGTTTTGAAATCGAATACATTGTATATATTTTGTACAGCGGCAATATGAAACACCGTACTTTGTTCAAACACAAAGCAACTAACATTTTGGAAGGCAGCCTATTAGTTTTGTCGTACTAGAGAGCTGTCTGCTACTCAATTGCCTATTGAGACCATAGTACCACCTGTTGGCAAGAGTGATCATAAGCTTGATCTCCAGATTGACATCGTTTTTGGTGGTAACGGCAGAGCCAAGATAAACAAATTCACTCGCCGGTGCATCCTCATCTATCCAAAAGACATGGCCGAGCCGAGCAGTTGGATATTAACACGCTGCACAACGCGCACATCATCCAGAAGCTCATACAGCTCATTGTTGGATCGAATAAGGAAATCATCGCCAACTCTCACTAGACCGAAGATCTTACGTAGAATCATACTCTCAAGACTGCTGCATCAGTGCTTAATAGTGTCCATGCCTCAGTGCCATAAAGAAGCACGGGAAGGATGAGCGTCTTGCAAAGTATTAGTTTTGTCGTACGAGAGAGTTGTCTGCTACTCAATTGCCTATTGAGACCATTGTACCACCTGTTGGCAAGAGTGATTCTAAGCTTGATCTCCAGTTTGACATCGTTTCTGGTGGTAACGGCAGAGCCAATATAAACAAATTCCCTGACTATATCGAACGTATAGTTGTCGGACGGGATCCAATACGCCGCATGTCTCTACTTGTCGGCAACATATACTTCGTTTTGCCCTCGTTTTGCCTTATTTACTGCCAGACCCTTTGATATGATCGAGTATTCTTTACTTACTTACTTACTTAATGGGTCATTAAAACCGTTTAGTCAGGACTACAATCTAAATACTCAAACCACCCATGTTGTGTGTGTTAATTTTATCCATAAGTGGACTTCGAATGACAGATATTTGAGATATCTGAGCCAGAACTTGGACCAAAGTCTCTTATCTAATAAGACAACACACTACCTACTACTAGAGTGACTGTAGATCTTGCCACTCATTTATAAAATTAACACACACAACATAAGTGGTGGTGTGAGAAGCTAGGTCGTAACCCTGACTAAAGGGTTGTAATGACGAATTTCGTAAATTCCTTTGATTCTTCATAAGAGCTTCAGTACAGTACCAATATTGTTGTGCTAACCTTCCCCATTCGAAATGATTCCAATAAAAAATTAACTCCAAATAATTTCAACAACAACAGCAACTACAACCATTAAATAAAAGAACATTGAATTGAATATGAAACATTCATAAAACATTTCATTTAAAAGTGATTTTCCTTCAAACAATTTATGATGATCCACACCAATATCTTAGCTACTCCCAGACCTGATAACGAACAACAAGCACATGCACACACACACACACACACACACACACACTTTGTGAACCTTACCCGTGTGGTAGCGGATTAGAATACTACCATAGTGGTTCCCTGCTTGTCGTAAAAGGCGACTAAATGGGAGGGCAAAGGTAGAGGGTGCGGATGAAAAGTCTGGCATATACCCAATGACACTGATGCTTTAAAGCGAAACAATGCCGCTCAAAGTATTGAACTACCGTGGTATCACGATAGCACCGTGGGAATCACATACCAGCATGCGTGCAAGCACGCACCCAACGGATGTGGACGATCGGAGCCTAGTCGTATAGGCATCAGAATTGATTCCAGTAAGATTCTGATTATGGTATACTGGACTACACTACTATTTGGATTTGATGACATGGGCTGGCGGATGGGGTATTCTGTTACCAATATGTGCTGGAGTGAAATCTGGTACAGACGGCTTTCAGGCTAATACACCATCTGTCTCCGTCCCGTTAAAACCTGGCAAGCCTTGGAGAACGATCTTGGACTCGTCCCGTTGAGTTGGGGTGTAGGGGCAGTTAAGAATTTCTTCTGTTTAGCTCCCGGTCTGGCTCTGAACACAAGCTCTCATGAGGACTTGTGTCAACCCTCGCATGGCCTCCCTGCATTGCAAAGATAACCATGGGACCACAATAAGGGTAACTACACAACGAATCCAAGATAACGGCTCCAAGTTGGGACCCAACAAAATGGAATTCAACACAAACAACAATTTATATAACGTTACAGGCGCTACTTCTCCAGCCGGCACCGAGGGTGCAAAGGAAACCCAGCAGGACAGCCCTTTCCTGAATCCTTTCCGGAGGGCTTCGAGGTTACTCCACTCACCACCGCTGAAGCAGAACGGCGAGAGATCTCGCTCGTCACCACCGGAGTTACAGAGGAGCAAAGCTCCTGAAAAGGAGGTGGATGATTTCACCAAGCTAGGCGACAGAATCTCGGAACTCGTCGAGATGATGGGCGGAGGAAGGAGGTCCATCCACCAAGCGATGCGCGATTTAGTAGCTTCTATATCGTCACTATACCAGCAAGCCGCTAAGGATAAAGTTGCGGAACATGAGGTAAAGGTCAGAACCAATGACAGAAGCACACAGACGATCATGCAACAAGGGACACCTTGTGCTTCCAAAAGGCAGAGGGATGAATTGGAAAAACCAAGGAGAACACCTCCAAAGAAGACCAGGACAACCCGTCCTCGTGGACTAGTCAAGCCTGCCGCTGAGGTTAGGAATAGTGACTCGCCTGGGCGACCAGCAACTGCTACGAACCAGACTGTGGTAGTGCCCGCAGCAACAGAGGAAAACACCCAGGAGCACAATGATTGGATCGTGAAAACTAGGAAGCGCAGAAAACCTCCAAGACCAGACGCAGTGATAATAAAGCCAACCGAGAAACTATCGTTTGCGGACATTCTAAGGAAGGTAAGGAATGCCCCGGAGCTTAAATCAGTTGGCGAGGATGTCCAGCTTGTGAAGAAGACACAAAGGGGCGAAATCCTTCTGGAGTTTAGAAGATCGGCAGAGGTGGCTACGGAGATGCACCGTTCTAAGCTAAGGAGCTTATTGGCCGAAGAGATAGAGGTCAGAACAATAACTGAGGAGGCTACATTCGAACTCAGATACCTGGATGAAGTAACAACTGAGGAGGAAATAATCGCCGCATGGAGGGACCAAATCGGGGAAATACAACCGTCGGCTCTCAAGACGATCAGGAACGTTCCAGGAGGTACTAGGACGGCGGTAATCGCAATCCCTATGAAGCTGGCAGGCAGGGCAGAGGAAGTTGGTAAACTGCGTGTAGGGTGGACAGTTTGCCGCTTACTGAGAAAGGTAACCCCAAGGAGATGTTACAAGTGCTTGCAGTTCGGGCATGTAGCAGGAAAGTGTAGCAGTAATAGTGACTGGTCCAAACACTGCTTCAAATGCGGAGGGCAAGGTCACATTGCCAAGGCTTGCGACCGTGACCCTCACTGCCTTCTTTGTAGAGGCGATCCGGACGCGGACGCGAAGCATATCACGGGAGGACATAAGTGCGCACACTATCTAGCGGCACGACGGAAGTTGACATACTCAGGTAAATGAGAGTCCTGCAGTTGAACTTGAACCATTGCGAAGCGGCGCAGGAGCTACTTAAACAGACGGTGCGGGAGCAGAGGATAGACTTGGCAGTACTGAGCGAGCACTACAGAGCACCTGAAAACCAACGTTGGATAGCCAGCAAATGCAATAGGGCTTCGATGTGGTCCTGTGGTAAATTCCCAATGGGAAATGTCGACGACAGGTGGGAGAGCTTTGTGAAATGCACCGTTAATGGGGTACATTTCTTCAGCTGTTATCTTCCCCCTAGCCTATCAATAGAAGACTATAGACGCAGATTAGATGACATCGTTAAGGAAGCAAGGCACGTGAGACCTGTGGTAATTGCCGGGGATTTCAATGCTTGGGCTGTTGAATGGGGCTCGGCATTCACTAATCCAAGAGGAGAAATCCTACTCGACGCACTTGCAACATTGGATGTTGTTTTACTTAATAGTGGTGATAGGGATACATTCTCGAGAAATGGACGCTGCTCTAAAATTGACCTGACATTCGTCAGCGACTCACTGGCGACCTCATCTACCTGGTTGGTGTCTGACATCTACACACATAGCGATCATCAGGCTATCATTTTTGAGATCCGGGAACGCTCTACCGGACACAACGTTCCTGCCGCACCGCCGAACCCTCTTTGGAAGGACTCCACCTTTGACAGGGAAACCTTTGTCCTTGCATTGGAGGATATTCGGTTATTCGGGAACGCGAATGACAAGGCGATGGAACTTATGCGCTCCATAACGGAGGCTTGCAACGTTTCTATGGCAAGGAGGCGTAATATGTCTGGGAAGAAACACGTCTACTGGTGGAACGCGGATATAGCGGATCTGAGGCGTAAATGCAAGCGCGCACGGCGGCTATTCCAAAGGGCCAGAGGCCGGGATGAGTTTGCAGAACTGCGTGAAAGATATAGAAGGTGTAGGACCAGCCTTAATGGGGCCATTGCGCTCAGCAAGAGAAGATGCTACAGGGAAATGTGCGCCGATGTGGACGAGAATCCCTGGGGAACTGGATATAAGGTGGTGATGAGAAAGCTGAACTGCTTCCGACCACCAGCAACGTCATGTGCAGCTAAGCTGCAATCTATCGTTGCGGACCTCTTTCCGCACAAAGCCGAAATTACATACTGCGTGCGGGATATGCGGTCACCGGAGGAAATCCCAGAAGTCAGCAGGCAGGAATTGGAATCAGTCTGTGGGGAAATGAAACTTAACAAAGCACCGGGGATCGACGGGATCCCAAACATTGCGCTTAAGGCGGCCATTGAAAGTAATACTGAGCTGTTTAGACAAGTTTTTAATGCTTGTATTCAGGAGAGGACGTTCCCTAGGATATGGAAGAGACAGAGACTGGTTCTAATTCCGAAGGGTAACAACGCGCAGGATGCATCGGGCTACCGCCCGCTCTGTATGATCGACACAGCTGGAAAACTTTTGGAGAGAATAATTTGTAAGAGACTGGAAGCATTCCTGGGGGCAGAAGGCTTGTCGGATCGCCAATTTGGTTTCCGAAAAGCCCGCTCCACAATAGATGCAATAGAGATGGTTATGACAATAGCAAAGGATGCTATCAGTGGTGAGCGCTGGCTGGAGGGCGATAAGGAGTACTGCGCTATCATCACCCTGGACGTCAAGAACGCATTCAATTCTGCGGATTGGGATGCCACTTTAACAGCCCTAGATGGAAAGGATGTACCGAACTACTTGATGGAACTTATTAAGGACTACTTTAAGGATAGAGTGCTCTTATATGACACAGATGATGGCAGGAAGACATATGCGGTATCGGCGGGGGTCCCGCAAGGTTCCGTGCTGGGCCCAATACTATGGAATGTCATGTATGATGGTGTACTGGGGCTTAGATTCCCTAGAGGTACACAGATCATTGGTTTTGCGGACGATATTGCCCTGGTGATAAGGGGAAAACATTTAGATGAGTTAGTGAGAACATGTAACACTGCGGTTGGTATGGTCAGGAACTGGATCACGGGAATAGGTCTCAAACTTGCTGATCACAAGACGGATGTACTACTTGTAAGCAGTAGGAAGAAGATAGAATTTATTACAATAACAGTAGGCGACCAGCGCATAACATCAAAGCAGGCGATTAAATATCTGGGAGTAATGATTGATAACAGGCTCACGTTTAGGGAACACCTGACGTACGTCGGTGGAAAGTGTGCGGCGACATCATGTGCACTTGCCCGATTAATGCCTAACCTTGGAGGCCCAAAACAGGAGAGGAGGCGGTTACTGATGAAGGTAGTGACTTCGATCGCTATATATGCGGCCCCTATATGGGCCGGGGCCATGGATAAGAAGACCTATAGAGCAGGTATAGAAACGGCCTACAGAGGATCGGCTCTCAGGGTGATTTCTGCCTTCCGCACGGTGTCTACTGATGCAGCGTTGGTGATTGCGGGGATGATGCCCCTGAGGCTAGTAGTGGATGTAGAGCGGAGAAAACATGACACAAGGAGGGTAATGGATCTCCCCAGTCCTGTTCAGTTAGTGGATGACGCTATGCATAGATGGCAGCATGACTGGGTCAATTCAACCAAGGGAAGGTGGACCCACAGACTCATACCGAGCATAGGCGAATGGACCAAAAGGAGACACGGTCAGGTGAACTTCTACCTGACACAGTTACTAACCGGCCATGGATGTTATAGAGCATATCTCTATAAGTATGGTCATGATGTAGACGAGGCATGCCCAGAATGCCCCAATGAAAGGGAGACGGCGGAGCACGTTTTCTTCACTTGCGCGCGATATGTTGTTCAACGAAATTGCCTGGAGAGGACAGTAGGATTGCAGGTAACGCCCGATAACATAGTTAACCTGATGTTAACCTCAAGTAACAATTGGAACGCAGTATGTGTTTTCGCAAGGAAGGTGTTGACGCAACAAAGATTGGCTGAGAGAGCAAGGTCAGCAGAATTTGAAGGCAGCACTCGCTGAATCTCCACCCCCCCGAAGTAATACTTGATTGTGGTCCCGGGGGGGCAAATGGTTGAAAGTGTGACGAACTAGGTTGGGTTTAGTACGTATGCGTTTAGCAAGCCGAGAGTAAGTCTTGCGGCGAATCGTGCACATTGGTAGGCCGGGCTACCAATGTCTTTCGAAGATTCCCAACCTTTAGCTCGTAAAGCTATAAAAAAAAAAAAACACTTTGTGAACCTTTAAACAGATGTTGTAAACGAAACGATGTTGTTGATGATGGTTGTTGAAGGTTGTTGATGGTGGTGGGCCTCCTCAAAATAAAATTTTTTGTGTGTTGCATCGGTTAATGCGTTATTTGCTACAGCCAATTGACAGTTGTATTCGGTTTAATGTGCGCGCTTTCAACAAATATGTTGAGACAATTTTTTTCTCTCTTCTTCTTAATGTTGTTGTTGTTGTTATAGCAACAATAATAATAATAAGAAAATGTAATAAATTTCAAGCGAATATATACTTGAAGTCTTGTAGCAAAGTGCCCACCCCCGATTAATGAACGCAACCACCTTTAACCACTACATGCTAAAGCATGTCTGTCTTTTCAACCGTATGCATGGTATATAGACTGGCAGTCATTCATCCATATGACGTGTATTCGTCTTGCTTTCATACAATTTGTTTTTCTGTTTTCATGTTTACGTGTAATTCGATATTCGAAAATATTGTCGAAATAAATTTTTATTTTGTTTATAAATTTGAAAAAAAAACACACAAACAAAAAAAAGCATTCTCTTTCCTTTCCTTTTGCCCCCCCTCCAATAAACAATGAAACAAAGTGTTCACTCAGAGGAACATAAAGTAAAAAGAAAAAAAAAACAAAATAATTACCATAGAAAATAAAGCAACAACAACAACAACAATAATAATAACAACAGCAATAATGTTTAACATTAATTGTTTTCGAATTAGGGGGAGAGGAAGTGTTAATGAGTTAAAGTTTTAACCGCACATGCCACATGTTGTTTCAGTTTCATTTTAATACCCTACGCTATACTAACGTATATATTGAAGGCGTATTCAGTTTGAGTTGGCGTTTGCAACACAATATCCAAAATTGGAAACCCAACACCAACTTTAAATTACTCTTCTCGATGCACTATCATGCTCGATGTAAGCATGCTCGTCTGGTGTCTTTTCTGGTTTTCTTTTTAATACTTGAGATTCCTGATTTTCCTCAAGAATTCCTCAATCCTACACACTTAATTAGTCAGTTCGGGATTACCACCTAGCTTCTCACAACACTACTTATGTTCACATACATATGTACATAATTGGTCATTACAACCCTTCAATCAGGATAACGACCTAGCTTCTCACACAACTTATTATGTGTGCTAATTTTATATATGAGCTGTAGGTCCAGCTTAAAGTCGATTCCGAATGACAGACTTTTTTGAGAAACTCTTCATAGCAATTTTGTTGACTTTCCGAGTTTTAGCCAGAAATCTGCTGAGAGGAAGTCACCGAAGAAATATTTTTTTGTTTTTCGTTTGGTCGGAGATGTCTTAACCTGGGGTTTGAACCGAGGCCTCACGTCTAATAAACCAACACACTACCTACTAGACGACGGCAACTCCATTAAGTAGACATTAAGTAATCATGCCTTCGTAATTTGCATTTTTCTGGCCTTGAGACTTTTAGAATGTTTCCGATATTATCGTTTCGAAATTTAGAACTTCGATCGTCAAACACTATAACCTGCAATTTAACATCGACTTTGAGCGAGAAGTTTTGAGAAGCTTTTTCATGGCAACTAACTGCTATCAAAGCATTTGTCAGAAGTCTGCTGATGGAAAAGCCGTTTAAGAAATATTTTCTGAAATTCTTTTTTTTAATGCTGGGGATTGAACTCTTGAGCACATGTTTAGTAAACAACCTCACATGTGTTAAGAGTTTGATAATTCCGGTTAATAGTACGTGACTTTTTGAATTTTCCGAGTTTTAACAGGCACTTGGCAGTGGAATTTTGTAAAAAAAATCGACAACCAGGGTTATTTGATTCGTGTTTGATAGCCATTGCTTGCAGACTACAGTGTTATTTGAGTAGAAACTAGAAAAACGAGAGCAACGTGGTGTGATCTTTAAATAGGATTTTGTGTGGACAAAAAACCATCACTCAAACCAAGGTCAAGCTTGAAAATACCAAGAGAAACTGGACATCTGTGTGTGTAGGTGGAGTGAGAAGCTGGGTTGTAATCTTGACTGAAGGATACGAAGTCGTCGTAGTCTAGTATGTAGTGTGTTGGTTTATTAGACGAAAAGCCAGGGTTTAAGCCCCAGGCCAGACATCAACACAATATACAAAAAGTATTTCTTCGGCGACTTCCTCTCAGCAGATTTCTGGCAAAAACTCTGAGAATAAATAAAATTGCCATGAAAAAGTTTCTCAAAAATCTGTCGTTCGGAGTCGACTTTAAACTGTAGGTCCCACCACTCATGTATAAAATTAACACACACAACATAAGTGGTGTGAGAAACTAGGACGTTGTACAATGGGGCAATTCGGCATCCGGGTACTGTACTTGTCTTAATTGACAAGTACACGTCCTCTACGAGACGAAACGAAAGAACAAATTTACTCTATGCTTTCAGCAGTAGACTGAGAGGCAAGAGTGCAAGAGAGAGTGTAATGCGAGAACAATAGGCAACGCAGGCTTAAATTTGTATGAAATGTGAGAAGTTAGCATGAAGAAAGATTTCCGAACAAATCGAACACAAATGCAATCGTGTGTCAATTTCGCAGGAATGTTTGGCGTTCATAAGTCGCCATATGAACGTGTTTTTGGTACAGTTTCTTAACCATGGACGAAATTGGATTTACCACAAGACCTCAGAGGCTAAACAGCAGTAAAAAGAAGGCTATTAAGGATTTGTCACCTAATAAAGTCATTATAACGCTCTATCCCATATACTACTATCAAAAAGATAAAACCAATCAACGGTTTAAAGAAGATTTAAAAAACGCTGACCGCAATTGAACAAGAAAAAGATTTTTTGCAACACGTATGCAATTTCCATGACTTTTTCATCATGGCTGCCTTCCAAAATGTTAGTTGCTTTGTGTTTGAGCCGCTGTACAAAATATATACAATGTATTCGATTTCAAAACGTCGTCAATGTGTATTTTTAACGCAGTCAAAAAGCAATCAGGCATCGGATTTATAGTTGATGCATTGTTTGCTTACTTTGCATATCTACGTAGTTTATATACAGTAGTAGAACTGCATACAAACTTTGTATTGATACATTTTGGAAGGCAGCCCATCTGTATGCTTAGGATTTAGCATCGGGACACTATTTCTTGTTTCCAAAATGTGAAGAAATGTATCGGCAGCAAAAGATTCCACAACAACAATGAAATGATACCAGAAACGAATCTATGGACGAAAAAAATTGATGAATCGGTCGGGCAAAGGGTACAACGTTCGAAACATAACTGATGAAATGATTTCTTTGTTTTGATTTGAAGATTTTCACTTTGGATTGTAAATCCTCGGTTAAACCCTAATATTGGAGAGTTCATACACTTTACTGTCGCTTCTTCCCTTAACATTGATTGCAAAAAATCAAGTGAATGATTGGATAAATAAGATCAGTAAGGAGCAATTGAATGTCGCACAGGATCAATGATTTGTAAAGTTTCCTTCTTTGGTTTATTTGGTATTGAATTGCAACATTTCGGTTGTTTTATGTTTCATTCAAACGTTTTGGCAGTTGTTTTTGGTAGTTGTAGTTATTTTTAAACTTATTTGTCAAATAATTGTACGAGGAGTACATGTATTTCGTTTGTAATTTGAAACGAGCAGAAATGGAAATATTTTTACATGAAACGTACATTTTAAACAAACTTTAAATAGTTTTTCATCATCATATTGAACTGACAAATGCAGCACATTGTGGTTGGTTTGATGGCATTGAAAATTAATCTTTATGGAGGTCGATATTATGAATATACCAGCATGTGAAAATGTTTGAGTAAAAAATTAAAAAAATGATTTAAAAACTTTATTTAACGGCTTATGGATTGAAAAAATAAGAATCTAAGACAACACCAGGATTTAATCGTATCTGTTTAATAGACTGCCTGTAGCTCATACAATGAAATTGATCAGTTGTGGAGTGACCAGTAAACTAGAAATGGATTAATCATGTCTGTTCTGTTATTCGGTTTAAAAAATCTCTCGTTTTTCAAAACGAGTCAATTTTTAGAACAGACATGAATAATTTCAGAAGGTTTTTGAAAATATTTTATTTCCACAATGAATCTCTAAATTTACTACATCGATAGGTATTTAGACAGCGTAAATTCTACATTCCTTTGCACTCCACAGAAAAGCTTTACAAGGAACTTGATGTATGCATGCATACATATATATGTATGTAACATGATTGGCCATTACAACCCTTCAGTCAGGATTACGGCTTAGCTTCTCACACCACTCATGTTGTGTGTGTTAATTTTATAATGAGTGATGGAACCTACAGTTTAAAAACGATTCCGAACGACAGATTTTTGAGAGAAACTTTTTCATGGCATTTTATTTACTAGCAGGGCATTAGCCAGAAATCTGCTGAGAGGAATTCACCGAAGAAATATTTGTTTTCATATTTCGTTCTGTTGGAGATGTCTGACGGCAATTTCTTCTTTGTCACGATATCTGTTTATAAAAAAGGAAATCGGGTTCCTTATCCCTAACTAGGACTACTTAATATGGATAATTACAAGTCACCGACATCAAAATGAAAATATGAAAAAATATTTTTTCGGCGACTTCCTCTCAGCAGATTTCTGACAAAAACTCTGAGAGTAAATGAAAAAATTGCCATGGAAAATTGCTCAAACAAAATCTGTCGTTTGAGATCAACTTTAAACTGCAGGTCCCGCCACTCACGTATAAAATTAACGCACGCAACATAAGTGGTGTGAGAAGCTAGGTCGAAATCCTGACTAAAGGGTTGTAATGACCAATTGTGTCCTCTTCCCAAAAACTGAAGACACTGATGAAAGGAAAACGTTTTGCTACGATTGAGGAGAGAAAAGGAAAATCGAAACAGGAGCTGTTGCCGATACCAAAAAGTGGTTTCGGAAGTGATTTGAGAATTGGAGGGGGGTTATTTTGAAGGCGACACTATATTTATTGATAAATAAATAAATACTTTTTGAAAAAATTGAAAATAATGGTTATTTTTTTATCACATCTCGTATGTAATTACAAACTGGAGTAATTCACAAGCAGGGTAGTTAGTCACGAACGAAATGCTAGGTTAAGACGCATGTCTTGAGCCTTATCCTGGATAGAAAGCTGTCTTGGAAACCTAGATAAAGGTAAGGTTTCCATTGCATTCACTACGCTTGTAAGAAAGTGTTGGAAGAAAATTGTGTTTTGAAACCCATGATGACTTACTGGTTCTATATAGCAATGGTCAGACCTATCTTAACCTACAGATGTCTAGCTAACTTAAACCTACTGCGACAGATGCAAAGATCAGCCTGCATCATTATTATGGCAACTGGATAGTGGTTCAGATCAAATACTGGTCAAGCGATGGTCCTAATGTACATTTAAAGAAAGTAAAGGGTCCGCCAAATAAACATTTTTTTTTAAATGCTTCAAAAGAAAACTACTGAATATTTTCTCAAATTTCTTTTTTTATTTGAAAGTACAATCCTTCCGGTTAATAATGAAAAATAATTTCATTCAAATGACTGCCTCGGCGGGCCATGCAGTAGCCTACACGATCGGTCCAATTTTTAAGCACATTATCGATTGTGTGCAGCTGTATTTCACCAATGGCTTCACGAAAATTGTCCTTTAAAGCGTCAATTGTCTCTGGCTTGTCGGCGTAACAGTTATCTTTGACGGCACGCCACAAATAATAGTCCAGCGGTGTCAAATCGCAGCTCCGAGGTGGCCAAACGACATCAGCTCTGCGGCTGATAAAGCGATCTTCAAAAACAGGGCGCAAAACATCGAGTGTAGCTTCGGCTGTGTGGCACGTAGCGCCGTCCTGTTGAAACCAAATGTTGCCAATATCCTCCTCTTCAATTTTTGTGAATAAAAATTCGTTCAACATAGTCCGATAACGATCGCCATTGACTGTGACGGCCACTTCTGTCTCATTTTTGAAGAAAAATGGCCCAATTATGCCTGTGGACCAAAATCCGCACCAAACAGTGACTCGTTTTGGGTGCGTCGGCTTTTCAATGTATGCGAGCGGGTTTTCTGTGCCCTAAATGCGACAATTTTGCTTTTTTACATATCTGCCAAGATCAAAATGAGCTTCATCTGAAAAGATGATTTTTTTTGCCAAAATCGGCATCTTCTGTAAGTCGATCGCAGGCCCACTTAGCGAAGCGAAAACGCGTATACACTAATTATCTGTCAAATTAGACATGAGCTAAGTGTTACCATTCACGAAATAAGCACTAGTTGAAAAAAAAAACGTTAGATGGCGGACCCGATGCTACCTACTAGACTACGGTGACGGTGACATTAATTTCTCACATAATTCCTTACAATCTGTGAATAAATTAAATGAAACCCTCCCTAGTCTTGTTTTGCTCTGATTTAAAAGACTTCAAATATTTTAATCATTCATTGTGATTTGAAGAGAGGCTTTTGAACACAGACAATAGAGAATATCAAGTGGTTTTATTGTCTTGAAATGTAAACTCAAACTGGACTCAGCTATTATCATCAGAGTTTTTAGAGCCACATCATGCAAAAAAAAGCCAAAGACAAAGGAAGAAAAAACAACAACATAAGTAAGACAAAAGCCTAAGACAGCAGCTAAGCTAGAGGAGCGTAGTGAGTATCAATTTAAATATAATGACAGCAAAGATCAGCCTCTAGGCAATTGGATAGTGGTTCTGGTCAAGCGACAGTCCTGATGTACATTTAAAGAAAGTACTGGACATTCACTTCGTAAATAGAGGTTTAGAAAAGTGTTAATTGTTAACGATTTAGACAATATTTATCGTGTATACATAAAGTCTCCCATATTATTAAAATTTAAAATATAATAAACATGTACTCACTTTTACCTGCCACTGTGGATATTTATTTTCTTGATTTATTTACCTCTGGAACTTTCTCAATTTCCAATCGAATTAAAATGTTGCTGCTGTTAGTTATTTGATATTTTAAGCGTTTTTTTTTATTAATAAATTCTTGTTTTAATAAATTAGAGTGAAAGCTAGAAGTAAACGGAAAGAATGAAAAATGATAATAAAAATGAAAATTTAAGTTTTTAATGAGTATAAAATGAGTATGAAATAATTACGCAATGAATTGAAAATGAAAAAAAATTAGAAGAAGAAGAATTTTAACTAAAAGGCCGTAATTACAAGAATAAATAATAAACGATAGAGCAATACGGCTAATATGGGACATTAATTCTATTACTAACTGCCACCACCTAAAATGGCCGAGATACTGAAGCCTTTTCTTTTTGCCTTGTGACCATTATTGCCGTTGTTGTTATTGTTATGGTTTCTGCAAATGATGCTGCTGTTGTTGTTGCTGGCAGACGGTGATGGGAATAATGTATCATCGTTTGTATTACAAGTAGCTGAAGAATACATGGCTGTTGGTGTTGTAAGCGGTGTTGGTGTTGCTGTTGCAGCCGTATTGCTTTCGTCTTGTATTAATGATGAATCGGATGAAGAAAGATCGGCATCGTTTGTTATGCATTCTAAGGTGGTATTTGAGTTAATGGCCATAACACGATTTGGAAATTCACCATCACCACCAGCACAGCCACCAGTACCACCACCACCACCAGTACGAGCACAATCATCGTCGCCTGATAAATTTGTTGCTGCATCATGAACAAGAGGTGAATGTGGTGGTAGCAGTAGTGATGATGTTGCTTGCGTAAGTGTTGGTAATGATGGCTGTTGTTGTTGTTGTTGTTGTTGTGTTGCAGCAACTAATGCTTCATGTTGTGCTGCCACTGCATAAACATGCGGTGGATACAGTGGCTGTGGTCGTGCAAAGTACGTACAGGCTAAATCGACCAGTGAAGGTCGTAGCAATGATTGCATGTTTTGCTGTAAATGATGCATGAAGGCAACGGATGTTGCATTGCAACTACCATTGGCATCACTATTACTAGGAAAACTATTGCCATTGTTATTGCTATTGGCGATTGTTGGCGTTGGAAATATATTGCCAGCAGCATTGTTAATATAATCCATTGGCGTTATATTCACTACTGGACTGGTTTCGTTAGTAATTGCACCAACGACAACACCACCACCACCACTGCCATCTAAAGAACATGCCGAAGTATTTGCACGTAAACGTTTTAAATGTGCTGCTGCTGCTGCAGCATCTGCATTCAGCAAATGCTGATGCTGATGATGTTGCTGTTGATGTGCAAGATGATGTTCTGGCAAGCATAACTTGGCTGGCTTATCCACGCAAATTGATGATGATGCCGACTCACTGATTAAGCCAGCAGTAGTCGTTAGTGATTTTGTTGGTGACTGCTGCTGTTGTTGTTGCCGATAATGATTTAGCTGATGATGATGTTGCTGTTGCAGTTGTGGCGTTTGTTGTTGTTGCTGTTGATCCTCAGCAGTAGGTGATGAAGACATTTTGCGTTTACAACGTGATTGACCAGTTTCACGAAACCCTTTAGCAAACGGATTATTATCAATCTTTAGTTTGGTAATCCGATCATTCTGCGATGATAAAATTAAGAAGAGAAAACAGAAAAAAACAAAATTAAACGTCTGAACGCAAATATAGGACGGACGGTGTAGGGATGTAATGAAAAAAAAAATTCTTAAACAGCAGAAAAGGTGATGAAAAATTTAATTATTAACAGACTTGATATGAATTCATGTATTTTTCTTCCATACAGTGATTTAAAGGAATAAATTGTTAACAATTACAATAAAGTGTATAAACTATGTATGAGTGTCCTGCTAATTTAGTGGGCGTTAACTCTCATGAGTATCTTCCAAGCATTTAGCATTGACTAGGTTCTCTACTTGCTTTACACACAGTATTCTATAAGCTTTCCGAAATCTTTTTCATTCGATAGCAATTACGTTGCGTTGTCATCAAAACCTCACCCTCAAAATATTCTTCGATAACTTCCATTGCCGTTTATTTGCATTTCGATATTTGGAAGTTTAGCTCCGCTAGTTACTCTTACAACCGTTCTAAGGTGCACTTCAATCTTGATAAGATCTTCTTCATACATATGTACATACATACATTCATAATTGATCATTACAACCCTTTAGTCAGGATTACGGATCTAGCTTTTCACACCACTTATGTTGTGTGTGTTAATTTTATACATGAGTGGCGGAATCTAAAGTTTAAAGTCGACTCCGAACGACAGATTTTTTGAGAAACCTTTCACGGCAAAATGTATTGAACAATTCCGTGTTAAGCGACCATCCGTCCATAGTCTCATTTATACTCCAGTGGCTCTGGTTGATCAATTAACTTGCATAACCATGAACGTGCTGCCTGTATCTCAGTCAGAATTGAACGAACTACAGAACCTCTTGTGACTTTCTTAAAAAAACAGGCGGGATCTGCATGGTTAATTGAATCCAGCAGTGATGGAGTAGAATACTGAGGAACAAATTTGGAGCAGAAATTGGGAGATTTGATCATCAGTAGGCTTTACGCCTGAGCTGAACTGTGTTAAATATTTCTGACTGCTTGGTGCGGCTTGTGGAGCAGAGGCATCATTGGCACATATTTCTTTGAAAATGAGAACGGTGCAACCATTACGGTCAATGGAGACACCTATCGGCTCATGATAATCGATTTTTTGTACTCGCTCTCCATGGTATTGATGTGAACGATGTTTGGTTTCAACAGGATGCGGCGAATTGGCACACATCTCATGTCACAATCGATTTACATACTTCGACAGACATGTGATGGTTTTTTAATTAGTAGAATTAGTGCAACTTGCCACATATCTCATGTCACAATCGATTTATTGCATCAAACTTCTGATGACCGTTTAATTAGCCGAAATAAAGATGTCAATTGGCTGCCAAGAAGCTGCGAGTTGACACCTATTTACTATGGGGCATGGTTAAAGAAAAGTGTTATGCCAACAAACCAGAGACAATTGAGCATTTGAAGGCCAACATTCGTGATGCCATTGCCGAGATATGACTCCATACACTGGAAAAAGTGCATGAAAATTGGTCCGATCGAATGAGGTACTGCGGCAGCCATATGAATCCAGCAATTGTACTTCACAACAAAAAAAAAGTACATTTGGCAACATTTCAATTCGTTTTTGTTTCGCGGCATTTTTAAATTGAAACTTTTAAATGGCCCACCCTTTACATAAGATACAGCTCGGCTGTTTGTATAGCACCTACTGTACCACAGTTAAGTTTGGCTAATGAATGGAATTTTTCTTGGTAATCCTTTTGAGATGCCATCAAAAATGTTGTAAAATTATCCCTTTTTGCTGGTTTTCAACACTGATCTGGCTAATTAGACAAAGAGAGAATAGGAGAAAAGGGCAAAACAAAAAAATCACAGTGAAGGTATCATCAGCATCGGCATCGGCATCAGCATCAGTTGTCTGGCGTCTTAAAGCCCATTCATTCAATTCAAATTAAGCGGCAGACGACTACAATGACGACGACGAAAAACAATCACTAGCCAGCCATCCAACCAAAAATTATGGAAAGACCATCCATCCGTCGTCGCTCAGTTAGTCAGTTAGTTAGCCGAAGAAAAAGATGAAGAAACAAAAACACAGCAAGAGATCAAATTATGCCACTTCATTGTCGAATTTAGTGATTCATTTTTGACATGTTTTTGTTGTAAGCAAACCAAATCAAGCCAAGCGAACCAAACCAACAACAACGGTCTTCCGTTTCTCCTTTCACTAACTATTCCAAAAACGGAATGACTAAGAGATTTTTTGCCATGCCAATGAATTTATTCAGTCTGGCTATTTTTGTTTTTGTTTTCGTTTTCTTGATTTTTTTTTGGCAATCAATGTAGGAATCTGTAACTTGACTTCCTTTTGCTATCTGCCGGGGTTTATCTAGCCAATGAAGAATTTTTGAAAGGATGTTTAAGGCGTTACAGGCTAATTTGATTGTTAGGAACAACTGCTGTGCCTTTGTTTGCAACAAAAAATTATTTTTTTTTTCAACATAGACTTGAACAAATTAAATAATTAAACAAACTCAAGTGATTGTTTTCTTTTCTCTTTTCTTTTTTTTGCAAATCAAATCAAATTCATCGAACACCCCATGGTTATGGGGTTTTGCTATGTTTCAAATAACTGGTCGTTATTAATGACCGACCGATTGACTTGCAAACTCATCAATGAGCTGTAGGGCCTATGATATTTTTTCTTTCTATTTTTCTATCTCATGATGCATGTAATTGGGAGGTCATTTATAAACAGCCAATTAACCACTTAAAGTAAATGAAAGTGGGCTTCTCTAACGAGTCTAAATGTAAACGTTTCAGAAGAGTTTTTCCTTTTTTTTCTTGTTATAAACTTACCTGATATGCTGTTACTGCAACAAATTCTGTTTCGGGAAAAACAAATGCCTGTTGCGGTGCCCATGGTATTTGGGCCAAATCGGAAGTACGTATGACATGAATTCGGGGTTGATATTTATGCATGCTGGCCAATACGATCTGAAATGTAAGGAAATTACAAAAAATATTATCAACTTAGCTGTCAATGTCAATTTACAGTTAAAAAAACTATCGATAGAAAAAGAAAAGTCAAAATCCATGTCCCCTAAATGTCACCAGTTTCTATAAGGCATGATGACAAAGCGAGGCATTCTAATTTACCTTAACGTTTGCGGTTCAGAGTAAATGACGAGATAGTCTCTACCCTACATACATAACATAATTGGCCATTACAAACCTTCAGTCAGGATTACGATCTGGCTTCTCATACCACAAATGTTGTGTGCGTTAATTTTATATATGAGTGATGGGACTTACAGTTTAAGGTCGACTCCGAACGACAGATTTTTGAGAAACTTTTTCATGGCAGGTTTGTTTACTCTCAGATATATTTTTTTTTATATTTCGTTTTGATGCCTGACCTGTGATACGAACCCGGGGTTTACGTCTGATAAGCCAACACCCTACCTATTAGACTACGGCGACTGCTCTACCTTAATTTTAAGCTTTAAAATTTGGAAAACTTAGGGTTGCAACAATCGTTTAAGTTATGGTATGAGAGAAAATAAAGTCTTCGTAGTCTAGTAGGTAGTGTGTTGGCTTATTAAACATGAGGCCACGGTTCAAACCCCAGGTCAGACATCTCCAACAAAACGAAACTTGAAAGAAATATTTCTTAGGCGACTTCCTCTCAGTAGTTTTCTGGCAAAAACTCAGAGAGTAAATAAAATTGCCAATGGAAAGTTTCTCCAAAAAATCTGTTGTTCGGAGACGACTTTACACTGTAGGTCCCGCCACTCATGTGTTAAATTCACGCACACAACATAAGTGGTGTGAGAAACTAGGTTGTAATCCTGACTACGGTTGTAATGACCAATTATGTATGTATGCATGAGAGAAACTTACATTAGCCCTATAAACGTCGTGATGAAAATGATAAATAGTGGAGAGAGAACTGGAACGCAGTAAAGCACTTTGTAGAGCACGTCCTGCGAAGGAAGAAATTTGACCTAGACGTAGCAGAAAGAGAATGAGCGGAGCCTGGACGCAGGCTGACGATGATGGAACTGGAACATATGCCAGAAAAGGGGTCCACCTCGAAGTAATACAACCGTGGTTCCGAGGTGGAATGATTCCCCGGTGAGGAGACAAGGCGGGTTTTTAGTCGGTATACCCAGTAGGAGAGTCCGACATATCATGTCTGGTGACGACCATCATGAATGCATAAACCATTTTCCCTCCTTCCCGCAAAAAAAAATCTCTTAAGCTTTCACGTAAAGGGTGGGCCATTTAAAAGTTTCAATTTAAAAATGCAATAAAACAAAAACGATTTGAAATTGTGTCAAATTTATTGTTTTTGTTGTAAAGTACAATTGTTGCGGTTAGAAATGGAAGCGTTTACTTGATTCATATGGCTGCCGCGGCTGGCCTCACAGTACCTCATTCGATCGAACCAATATTCGTGCACTTTTTCGAGTGTATCTGATAGTATCTCGGCAATGGCATCACCGATGTTGGCCTTCAATTAGTCAATTGTCTCTGCTTTGTTGGCATAACACTTTTCTTTAAGGGCGTCTCACAGAATAGAGTCCAACGGTGTTAAATCGTAGCTTCTTGGCGGCCCATTGACATCACCATTTCAGTTAATTAAACAGCCATCGAAAGTTTCACGCAATAAATCGATTGTTGCATGAGATGTTTGTCAAGTTGCACCATCCTGATGAAACCAAACATCGTTCACATCAATACCATGAGAATGAGGGTACAAAAAATAGGTAATCATGGTGAGATACACATAGCCACAGAAGTATACATACGTTTTCGTTGAAAATCTTTGTAATTGTCTGACAACTTTCCTCGATTTTAAGACGGTCTTTTGCTTTGGTTCAGAAATTTGTGAAATTTGTAAATCGGATGCATACCTTTGTGGGCCTGTGCAGGGCCACAATTCAGTTCAATTTCAGAAATTTTTTAACGAATACAAAAGAGCGTCTTAACATCAAGGAAAATATAAAGATTTTCAACGTCAACGGATTAGTTAAGAAATTTCGGCAATTTTTTAACCGTACGTATAATTTAGTAACTGTGTGTAGGTGTCCCCATTGACTGTAATGGATGCGCCGTCCTCTTTTTCAAAGAAATATGGGCCAATGATGCCTCTGCTGAACAAAACGCACCAAACAGTTAATCGTAAGGGATGCATTGGCTTCTGTAAGGCCATGTGTGGGTTTTTGGGCAATTTTGCTTATTAACGTACCCGTCAAGATGAAAATGAGTTTCATCCAAAAAATGATTTTTTTTGGCAAAATCGACATCATCGTGCAGTTTCTCGTTGGCCCAATAAATCTTAACGTTGCTCAAGTGTAAATCGATTCTCTAGGTTCAGTGGAGGTAATATACCGAATTTTGTGACAGAATAGAATGACAAAAGTATTGCCAGATTCGAAATAACCAATGGTTCAAATTGAAACCGATAGATGGCCCACCCTTTATAAGTACGTAGGTTAGATTAGGTTAGAGGACGTGTACTTGTCAATTAAGACAAGTACAGTACCCGGAGGTCGAATTGACCAATTGTACAACGTCCTAGTTTCTCACACCACTTATGTTGTGTGTGTTAATTTTATACATGAGTGGTGGGACCTACAGTTTAAAGTCGACTCCGAACGACAGATTTTTGAGAAACTTTTTCATGGCAATTTTATTTACTCTTAGATTTTTTGCCAGAAATCTGCTGAGAGGAAGTCGCCAAAGAAATATTTTTTGTATTTTGTCTTGATGTCTGGCCTGGGGCTCGAAGCCTAGCTTTTACGTCTAATAAGCCAACACACTACCTACTACGACTTCTATAAGTACATAAACCTCTGATTATAATCAAAACTACGTATGTACGTATCAATATATTTAAATGTAACTTACATGACCATTGTTATCCAAAGTATTATTCGTGAGCTTCACTTTATTAAAGAGAATTGGCTGAGCCTGCCAATGGGCTCCTGTGGCAGGACTATCAGGATGTAGGCACATGCGTTGTGGCGATTGAGGTTCAGCGCCACCAGCTGGCACCCATTGTGAGCCAGAGAACTTGTAACGACAATCACCAATTGGCACCATTTCCAGTAGAATACAATAATTGGTTTCCTCTTCAAGGCCCGCCAAAGATAATCTCATGGATGGGAACATGCGTCTACAAATTAAACAACAACAAACAACAAAACAATTTAACAGCAATTAAAACAATTAAAAACAAAAAAATAAAAAGAAAACAGCAATCATTGTTTAGTTTTTCCTTTTGATAACCATTTTTTCAATATTTATTTATGTTTTCCTCGGTCTTCCTTTTTCTTTTTGTAAACAATTTAACAGAAATAAACACAGAAAAACTGTTTGAAAACCAAAAAGGATGTGCTAAATAAAGAGAGAGAGATTTTTTATTGTTATTGTTTTATCAAGGCAAACACTACTCTCCACATTATCTCAAGTTTGTGCCGGGTCTGCTGATATAGTGGAGGGGGCGTTACAGATATTTAATTGTGCCTTTTTGGTTTGTTTGGAACCCTATGCGTGATAGATTATTATGCTGGCCATTTATAGCATAGTGTAGCGTAGCGTAGGCGAGTGTGTAATTAATGTTTCAACATTCGTTCATTCATTTAAAAACAATTTTTAGGCGCACTGTGTAAAATCTAACAAGAAAATACGAAAAATAAAGAATGAAAACAGCAACAGCCAAAGCAAAAACAAAAACAAAACATTTGTAACATTCCATAGTACCAGCCCTGCATATGTATATGGCAACATACGCATGCTTATGCTTAGGCAGCAAAGAAGACATAAGGACCTAAACAAATACAACAAAAAAAAAAGAAAACAAAAAAAGGAAACAAGGAAAAAAAATGATGCCAAAGCAAAGGAATTAAATTGTATGGGAATGGACATATTGGGATGCGTTACGGATAACACACGAGTATTTAAGAAAACAAACAAAATTTTTCTTTCTGTTTCTGTTTCAGTTTCAGTTTCAATTTCAATTTTGATTTTCGTATACGAAATTGAATTCTGTTCGAGTTTGTGTTTGAATATTTCGTTTTAATTTTTGTATAATTTTTGTTGAGTTTTTTTTTGTTTTTTTTTTTATTGAAAATGTTTGAGGTTTGCAATGCTAACAAGGATTCATTGTTGGAACAGCAGGTGGTCACGGATATTGGCGCCAATTTAAATTATATTTTTATAAATATGTATGTATGTATTTCAGAATACATATGTGATTGTGTTCTTAGATTTTTGTTTTCATTTCTCATATTTTTTTTTCTTTTTTTCATTTACTTTTACGCTTGAGGGTCTCATAAATGATTAATTAATTGAATTGTTAAGTGGTTCGATTTCATTTCTTTTTAAAAAACATGAGAATAAAACATTCTTAGAAGACTTATAGTAAAGTGTTGTATCGAAGAGAAGAAGTGGTCTTTAGGCCTACATATAGAATGGACCTTCCGATTACTGCACCAATTTCAAAAAAGGCGTAGGGATTGATCTTACATTACCATGTTAGTAAGTAGTCAGGCAGTTGTTTTAATGTTAGGAGGCGATACAGCTATGTACATATGTACATACATACATAATTGATCATTACCACCCTTCAGTCAGGATTACAATCTAGCTTCTCATACCACTCATGTTGTGTGTATTAATTTAATACAAGAGTGGTGGAACCTACAGTCGATTTCAAACGCCAGATTTTTGAGAACCTTTTTCAAGGCAATTTTTTTTATTCTCAAAGTTTTTGTCAGAAGTCTGCAGAGAGGAAGTCGCCAAAGAAATATTTTTCCTTATTACGTTTTGAAGTCTGACCTGGTTTTTGAACCGAGGCCTCACGTCTAAAAAGCCAACACATTACCTACTGGACTATGGCGACTTCGAAAAAACGATTCATTGTTGATCTCTGATACATACATAACATACAGTCACACAGATAATTATACGTACCCCCCTAAAAATCATTTTTTTTAAATGATAATATATGGACAAGTCAATTGATTTTTGCGCCAAAATTTTTTGTTTTCCAAATTATATTTGTTCTCATCACTAAATATTACATTCGCCCAAAAATCAGTTCACTTGTCCATATATTATTGGGCGAATTCCAATCGTGGCTTTTTTTCTCGGCACTCGGCTGCGGAAACCGTTCTTTCTCAAAACACTTCGAACTGTTTCGGAATGCACAAAAACACTGTGATCACTTTCCGAGGTATTTCGTATTTCTACGGGTGGAGTCGTAGGATTTTTATCCACAATAACTTTTATATACCGGGCTACCCTTGGAGAAATTTTATACGAAATATACGTCGTACGTATAATTTTCTGTTTCGCCATATTGGTTTTAAACAAACTGCAGTCACAAATTCATAGATTTTGGGAATCTTTTTTCTTTATTTAAGTAAATGTGTCGTTACAGACGCTAATGTAAAGAAATTTTAGATTAGAAGTTCATTACTTTTTAAAAAAATGATTTTTAGGGGGTGTATGTATAATTATCTGTGTGACTCTACATAATTGGTCATTACAATCCTGCAGTCAGGATTACAACCTAGCTTCTCATACCACTTATGTTGTGTGTGTTAATTTAATACATGAGTGGCGGGATTTACAGTTTAAAGTCGACACCGAACGACAGATTTCTTTGAGAAACTTTTCATGGCAATTTTTTTTTTACTCTCAAAGTTTTTGTCAGAAATCTGCTGAGAGGAAGTCGCCGAAGAAATATTTTTTCGTATTTCGTTGTCGATGTCTGACCTGGCCTCACGTCTAATAAGCCAATACACTAGCTACTAGACCATGGCAGTTTCAGTCTTTAAATAAGGCAGAGATTGGCCTTACATTGCCATGTTAGTTAATAGCCTGGCATTGTTCCTTTCACTGTTAGGAGAGGATATTTATTGTACCTTTTCACAGCTACATTAGCTTTCAATTGGTAATCAGGGTACGACAGCAGTTAAATGAATATCAGGCGCAAGAATATAAACATTATAGTGGCTTTAAGTTTTAAAAAATTATTCTAAAATAGGCCCTCAAATAAGGCCCTAATTTACCCAGACGCATGTATAAGACAGCACAGATGTAATCCTAACATACACTATGGAGCAAAAGTGAACCATAAGGAAAACTACTTGCACCTCTTGTATGAAAATTTACCAGTAGCTTTAGGACAGTTGGAATATAGCGAGGATGATGCAATATTCACACAGGATAATGATCCGAAACACTAGTCGAAACTAGTTTAAACTTTTTTTGAAAAGAGTGCAAAAGTGAGTTTTTTTAGTGAGTGAGTTTTTAGTTTTTTAGTTTCATATTCAAACAGGATAATGATCCGAAACACAAGTCGAAACTAGTTTAAAATTGGTTGAAAAGTCAAAAATTTCAAGTGATGGAGTGGCCTGCACAAAGTCGAGACGAAAAACTAGGGGGTCTTGAAGAACAACCTGCAAGTATTAAGGAACTCTGGGAAAAAATATATGAAATGTGGGGTGAAATTTATCTAATATACTGCGAAAATCTTGTGAAGAGTATGCCACGTCGCATCAACGAAGTTATTCGCAAAAAAGGAAGTATAATCGGTTATTAATAAGGTTTTCTAAATTTTTTGAAAAGAGTGCAAAAGTGAGTTTTTTGTAGATTTTTCAATAACGTATTTTTGCTGTGTAAAATGAAATGTAATTTTAATCTTTAATGTTTAGTGGAATATAATAAATCTTTAGTTAGTTTTGGGTAAACATTTCATTTTTCTTTCATTCGTAGTTTAAAAGCTACGCTTCCATAAAGGCAATCTAAGAAAAAAAGGTTCACTTTTGCTCCATACTGTAACTATGATGTAATAATGCTGTGAGTAGTCGCCATAGTGTAGTATGTACCGTGTTGGCCTATTAGACGTGAAGCCTCGGTTCAAGCCCCAGGTCAAGACATCACCAACAAAAAACGAAAACCGAAAAATTATTTCTGTCGCCGACTTCCTTTCAGCAGATTTCTGGCAAAAGCCCTGGAAGTATATAAAATTGTCAATGAACAATTGCGTACATTGCGGCCACATCTCTAATCCTTCTAGTTCCTTAAAATTTCTTTATATCTTGTCAATTCCTCGCACCTTGTGCAAACAAGGAAAGCCATAAATTGGAACCCCCAGGGAAGCAGGCGCATCGGACGACCATCACACACCTGGAAATGCCAAATCACAATCGAATTATCCAAACTACGTCTACAGTGGAACAAAGTTAAATACCGCGCTGACGATCGGGTTCATTGGGACCAACTTGTTGCGGCCCTATGCTCCCTAGAGGAGTAGAGAGAGAGGAGCACAGTGGGTCGTAAGGTGACACCTCTTTGGGTGTCAGTTTTAAGTATATTTACGCCTTCTTTGATTGTTAAACGATCCATTTTTGTAAATAAGAAGACTTTCAGTAATTACTTGACTTTCATATGAAAGATATTTAACAGCTGAGAGTAAGGATATATCACAGAAGATCTGTGTCATGCATTAGACTATTCAGGAGTAACCTGAGACTGGTAAGCGGTCTTTTGACATGGCACAGAAAACTCAGAGTAAATTTATTCAGAATGAGAATTATCTCGAGCTTAACATGTAGATTCTGTGACGATATGAATGAATCAATTGTATCACATTCTTGGACATTATGAGGCATTAATGTATTCCAGAACGAAACACCTGGATTTAATATCAAACGCTAGGCAGGTAACAGTCATTACTAACATCGAGTAGCATCTTGAAATTTGTCAGCGCCATAGCACACGGTTGCGAAACGTGGAATATGGCACACCGAGATTCCCAGTCTATTCAAGTATTTGTGAACAAATGCCTGCGTAGAATCATGATTGTTTACTGGCCCTCCATAATATCCAATGCCCAACTCTGGTCAGATACACTCCAGCAACCAATAGAGATGGAGATAAGAAGACGCAAGTGGGGCTGGCTTGGGCACACTCTTCGCAAGCCATTACATGACATCACAAGGAAAGCCATTTATTGAACCCCCAGGGAAGCAAGCGCATCGGACGACCATCACACACCTGGAAACTATGTCTACAGTGGAACGAAGTGAAACACCGCGCTGACGATCGGGTTCATTGGGACCAACTTGTTGCAGCCCTATGCTCCCTAGAGGAGTAAGAGGAACATATATATATAGCACTTGGATTATTGTATTCAAATCTCAGAAGGTTTTTTAACTTATCTAGGCCTGCTTAATAATGACATCAATTCTCTTCCTTAGATTCGCTTTTATTGAGTCAAAAAAGAAGAGTAGCAAAGAATTGTAAGACTTTAAAATCTTAATTTCATACATTGGCAACCCTATGCTTTAAAATTCGAGGACATTATTTATGTATTTAAAGAGATTATTTATACGAAAGCTGATGATGATCGCCGATTGTTTGACAATAACACCCCAGCATGTCAACTCGTTACGTTAAATACGAACAATTTCACACTTTAAAACAAAAAAAAAAACGTTCTTCTTAAACGAGAAACTTGAACAAGAAAAAAAATTAACGAGTTTAACAAATTTCTTGATCGTTCTCAAGAGATAAAAAAAATCAAAAAAAAAAAAATAAAAAATCTGAAAATTTTTTAAGTCGCCTCTGCTCTCTTCTGGTGTTTTCAGCCAAGCCACTTCACATGTTTACTTTACAAAAGTGGCTTTAATTCCTTGACTGTTTTAGATTTAAAAACTGAAATAATCGTTATCGTTAAGGTTTTTATTGTAATTTTTCATTTTCGTAATACTTTCTCACACACTTTGTAGGAAATAAAGCCATTCAGTGAACGATTCATACGATTCATGAGATGACTTCTTTCCATTCTGATGTGATTCTTTTCATTTTTGGCTGGATCATGCATAATTCATGAGCTAAAATTTTGTTTTTAGCTCAGTTTATATGGCTTTTAACAAATCTGTTGATCGAGCACAAGTCAATGATGATGATGATGATGATAATGATGATGATCATGATGATCATGTTGGTGTTGAAGGAGTCCGCTTTCATTCGCATCTTCTTGTGATTGTGATCTTCAAAATAAATCTTTTCTGTTTATTTTTTTTTTGTATTTTCTTTTTTTGTTTTCAGTTTCCAGAGCATCATTTCGCTTTGGAAGAATACATATTGTTGTTGTTGTTGCTGTTGTTTTATCGAGCAGCCACAAGTGTCTTATTTTAGCGATTTAAATGGGCCTCCTCTTCTTTAATTTGAATTTTTAATTAAACAAATTTGTTAAAACATTGACAAGAGAGTACCATACAAATATAAAACAAAACGAAATCAATATGCGAGTAAAGAAAGTTTAAAAAACGATATATCGAGTATCTCATACATACACACAGTTACTAAATTTTACGTACGGTTAAAAAATTGCCGAAATTTTTTAACTGATCCGTTTTCGTTGAAAATCTTTATAGTTTCCTTGATGTTAAGACGGTCTTTTGCATTGGTTAAAAAATTTCTGAAATTGAACTTAATTGTGGCCCTGCACAGGCCCACAAAAGTATACATCCGATTAACAAATTTCACAAATTTCTGAACCAATGCAAAAGACCGTCTTAAAATCGAAGAAAGATGTCAGACAATTATAAATAAAGGGTGTTTTTTATAGAGGTATAGAACTTTAAGTTGGCATTACTTTTCAAGATGGCGACCGATTTAAAAGCTGTCAAGTGATTTATTCTCAGTTTGGTTTGGCAATTCATCATGAATAGACTCACGCCTGAACAACGCTTGCAAATAGTGCAATTTTATTTCGAAAATAATGGTTCTGTGCGGAAAACGTATCGCGCACTACGTCCATTTTATCGTCGACAAAATCGTCCATCAGAGCAGTTAATTCGATTAACCATGGAACGTTTTCGCACCACGTTTACTCTTATTGATAACTCGCATCCCCAGAGACGCTGTACGGTGCGTACAGAAGAAGCTATTGCTGCTTTATGGGCTGGTGGAATCATTGGTCCGTACCTTTTCAAAAACGATGGTGGCCAGAACGTTACAGTCAATGGTGATCGGTATAGAGCCATGATTACTAACTTTTTCATTCCTGAATTGAATAACCATGATATCCAGGAGATGTGGTTTCAACAAGACGGCGCAACATGTCACACAGCTCGTGACACAATAGATTTATTGAAAGACACGTTTGGTGACCGCCTAATTTCACCTTTTGGGCCTGTGAATTGGCCTCCAAGATCTTGTGATTTAACACCGCTAGACTACTTTCTGTGGGGCTATGTAAAGGCATTGGTCTATGCGGTAAAGCCACAAACGCTTGACCATTTGGAAGACAACATTCGCCGCATTATTGCCGATATACGGCCACAAATGTTGGAAAAAGTCATCGAAAATTGGACGTGATCCGCGCCAGCCGTGGCGGTCATATGCCAGAAATCATATTTAAGATGTAATGCCACAAGATTATCTTTCGGATAAATAAAATTCATATCAATCGAATAATCCATCGTTGTTTTATTGCAACTTAAAGTTCTATACCTCTAAAAAACACCCTGTATTTTCAAGGAAAACGGGTTGGTTAAAAAATTTCTAAAATTTGTTAACTTTTGTGGGCCTGATGTGCACTTTTGTGGGCCTGCATAGACCGTCTTAAAATCGAGGAAAGTTGTCAGACAATTACAAAGATTTTCAACGAAAACGGATTAGTTAAAAAATTTCTGAAATTTGTTATCCGTATGTATACTTTTGTGGCTGAGTGTACATATGTACATACATACATATGTTACAAATAATATCATTATTAACCTCATAAAACTACTTTCGAAATTCAAAATACGAACGAAGACGCAAGAGTGTAATATAAACACAAAAAAGAAGAAGAACAAAAGGGTTTTCCGATAATGCATATAATTTTCTCATATTCATCCATATCAATGCTACATGGGCAGATTGTCACTTATATCCTACGGATTATCATCTGTATTACTGTAGATCCATACAGTCACAATTGTACCGAGCCCTACTCCATTGGCCAACGTTCTCAGTTTGTGAGCAATTGTTTTTCGCTGACGGTTAAATTTTTGACAACATAAAGTCGCCGTAGTCTAGTAGGTAATGAAAAAAAAAATATTTCTTTCAGTGCCATCCTCTCAGTATCCGTCTGGCAAAAACTCTGAGAATAAACAAAACTGCCATGAAAAATTTCTCAAAAGTCTGTTATTAAACGTTAAATTATAGGTTCCACGCCACTCCTGGGTAAAATTAACTCCCGCAACATAGGTAGTGTGAGAAGCTAGGTTGTAATCTTGACTAAAGGGTTGTACTGAAGTATTAAGTAAAATATTTCTTTCAGTGCCATCCTCTCAGTAGTCGTCTGGCAAAAACTCTGGGAGTAAATAAAATTGTCATGAAAAGTTTCTCAAATAATCTGTCGTTCGGAGTCGGCTTTAAACTGCAGGTCCCACGCCACTCCTGGGTAACATTAACACACACAACATGGGTAGTGTAACAAAGCTAGGTTGTAATCTTCACTAAAGCGTTGTAATGACCTATTATGCCAGTATAAGTCAGAACTACCGCTACCCTAGGCGTTAACTCAATCTCTTGCAACATGTATGATCTTCTTTTGGACAAAGCTACCTGTTCCTTGTAAAACAGTCTAATTGTTGACGGTATAGATCTGAATTAAATTGAAGTAGTCGTGGACGTAGTCTAGTAGGTAGTGTGTTGGCTTATTAGACGAAAAGCCAGGGTTCAAACCCCAGGCCAGACACCAAACAAAATACAAAAAGTATTTCTTCGGCGACTTACTCTTAGTAGATTTCTGGCAAAAACTCTGAGAATAAATAAAATTGCCATGAAAAGTTTCTCCAAAATCTGTCGTTCGGAGGCGACTTTAAACTGTAGGTCCCGCCACTCGCGTATAAAATTAACACACGCAACATAAGTGGTGTGAGAAGCTAGGCCGTAATCCTGACTGAAGGGTTGTAATGGCCAATTATGTATGTGTATGTATGTATGTACTAGCTCCCTAGATTACCATACTTACATAATGAAACTTTTCAAGTGTAAATCCTTCTAGAAAGTCCTCCTACACCTTGCTCTAGAAAGGGAATAGCACCACCAACGAATAACAACAAATAGCTTTTGTTTCTAAACAAAGGTCGATGGCAACCCTATTATTCTAGAAAAAAATGTTTGCTTAAGTGAAAAGAATTGATTAATGGTACTAAAACAAAAAGCAAATAAATAATTAGGGTAACGGGAGACTTGTTTTGTATCGATATATGATAGAAAAATAATTTTAAAAAATCTGATCGGAAGATCAACGTAACAAAATTAAGTGTAATAGCCTGTATAATAATGTATAATGGATTTTATCTTTCTACACTTATACTATGTTCAGATATACACATTCACTGAGTCAATATTCGGTTTATTGAGTACAATATTTTAAGTGTTCAGGCATAATAATATACGCAGTTCAGCTGCTTATTCAATATTCATTTGACAGATGGTAAACAAAATTGTTTTTTTTGTTTTGTTGTTGTTGACATTTGAGTTGTTAAATATCAACAAAAAATGTTCGGTTAATTATAAGATGCTCACTAAACATATGTATGTACTTATGACCAGTGGTGCTGTCGATCCGGAACCGCGTTCCGGTACTTCCTTTTTGGACAGGAACGCGTTCCGGAACTAAAGGTGATTTCTGATAACGAGAATTGGCTGACGTTTTGAAAAAAAAAAAAAATTAAAAAGAATTGCTATAATTTTTGACGAACCCGAACCAGAACAAAAACCGGAACGAACCGGCTTGTTTTTCCGAACTGTGAACCGGAGTCTGGAATGCGTTCCGGTAAAAAAAAAATAAGCACAACACCACTGCTTATGACAGTGCTGCATTTTAAGTTTTACTTAATATTATAATAATTTGCGTATTAATTGCGCAATAATTAATTGTAACTTTATATGAAATATTGAGCTCAATAATTGCGTTTATTGCATATCTGAACACTGTATTACTCATCCGTCAACGAAATTAATTTTCTGCCTTTAAAACACTACGAGTCGGTTGCTTATTTATTCATTTAAAATTTCTAGCAATCAGCCTACAACGCCTGATAAGAAATTACGCTCCAATTTCGTTATAATTTAGGATTGAAATTAATTTCGTTTTTATAGTCTTTGATGCGTGTTTTGTAAAGCTTAAGTTTTTAATGAATGTTAGGCCTTTTTCGATTTCGATTATTAAGAAATTATCATAATCTATGATAATTTAATTTCAATACAAAATATCACACATACAGAATATGCTGAGTATCTACAGATACGCGAAAGTTAAGTTTCCGAAAAATTAAAAAATTTTTAAATTTTAAATTTCTTTTAATTGAATAAAAAGACAGACAGACAGAAGACAGACCTAATAAATTTAAAGATCAGTTCGTGTAAACAAATATTTTATGGGTTTTATGGTTTCAATATTGATTAGTCTACACTCGTATACCATGCTACTACTACTATCGAGATACAGATTAAAGCATAATTTAAAATAATTAAGAAAATTAGAATCGAGAGTAACACCACATTATCTATTAGTTTAAGTTTCTTTTTTTATAAGATTTATTTGTTTTGTTTTTTTTTTATAATTTATTTGTAATCGAAAGGTAGAAACACTAATTAGTGCTGAAATCTTAAAATCATACCAATAAACGCCCACATATTCCCGATAAGCGTTGAGGTTATTAACCGCAGATCGATTATAAAATTAATTTTGCTTATGGTTTTTGTAAAAACATAATCAAATAATTTAAAACATTTCTTTTTTTGTAACAAAATTGTGGTAAAAAGACCAGAATATCCATATTATTGCCGCTCTAACAAACCTTAGTATAATGTTTGGCGGCAGTAAGCGTGTCTCCTTATCTTTTACTTGATAAATACCCTTCTATTCCTTTCTGAAATGTATTAACGTCGTACGGGTGTCAAGTACATATATGTTCTGGCAATTTGTTCTCCTCAACACATACATACATACATAATTGGTCATTACAACACTTTTGTCAGGATTACAATCTAATTTCTCACACCACTTATGTTGTGTGTGTTAATTTTATACACGAGTGGAGGGACATGCAGTTTAAAGTCGATTCCGAACGGCAGATTTTTTTGAGGAACTTTTTCATGGAAATTTTATTGACTCTCAGAGTTTTTGCCAGAAATCTGCTGAGAGGAAGACGCCTAAGAAATGTTTTTTTCATATTTTGTTTTGATGTCTGACCTGGGTTTGAACCGTGGCCTTGCGTCTAATAAGCCAATGCACTGCCTACAAGACTACGGCGACACCAATTTGCTTGCTTTTCTCAATTCGATAAATAGGTGTGCAAAACATATTGCACCGAAAACCCGCCTGTTCTGAAGGTAACTCATGTGATCGTAATTAAGATTTCCTTTTTAACACGATGACTGCCGCGGCAATTTTCAGAAAACTGGCCACGCAAGCCAACTTTGACTTTTTGTTCTTTCCCAGAAGCCATTTATCGATACTAGCACTGATATACTACGATTTTATTCGTAGCTACACAAAAATGGCAGGTTTAGTGAGTACGAGATAACTCGTAGTTGGCTCCCTAGAAGGGAACGTAATCTACGAGTTATTTCGTAGTCGGCAGTCAACGTGTTAAACTCGTAGTGAAGTCATATCTCCAACCAAAAATTCTCGGATCATAGATCTGCTTTCAGTCATTCTGGAAATATTTCACTAAAGCAAGGTACCATTTACTAATATGATCGGCAATCGTATAGGGAGTTGACTTTTAGCCAAGATCAGTGCTGAACTATGACCCAGAGTTCAAGCTGTTCGTTTAAGTAAATTATTAAAAGCCTAGACTCATGCTTTCTCTCTGATATCGTTAAGCAATCAAACCTTAATTGTTCTTATCAAAACATATAATCGGAATGCACAATTTCTAGTTTTTTTTTTGTTAGTTTCTCCAGTAGTTTAAATAATTCTTTTTAATGACATATTTTCCACCTGCCCCTCGTATTACTCAATAACATTGAGTTGGCGCCATTGCTCAATGTCAAATTATTCGTCAACGCTGCATAGAATGGACAAAAAAAGTTCATAAAATGTTGTTCATGGGAAGAAAAGGTGAAATCGTTTTGAATGGAAATTCCATGGAGCATGATGTTAAGAGCCACAGATAACATTTAACACGTAATTTATAGGTGTTACATACTTTACGTTTACGTAACGTGTCTTACAAACTATCGTTTCACTCACCAGTCACACAGTCGAACATGCCGCATACCATGCAGTCAAGGATATGAGCAACAAGATTTATGGCCAAATAGTTTAGCGCAACTGGACAAATCGAAAGCGAAAGATTTCAAAACAAATTTACCGCTTCGAGTAAAAAAAAAAAATTTTTTTTTAAAGAAAAACAACAAAAAAAAAGGAACAATAAAAGATGATTGTGCAACTGGCAACGAAGTATAACGTCACGTTGCCACATTGAGTAGAGTGGAGTAGAGGAGTTTGCATCCTACTGAGTTCTCAAGTCATAAATAACACAGACGCCACATTACACGACACAAACACACACAGCAAAATGCGACATGAAAATGTCTTTTAAAGATTTGCGCTGCTGACACAATACGGATGATGTTGATCAGCATCATCATCATTATGATCATTTTGATAGAGATCAGAAGGACACAGAGAGAGAGGGAGAGAGAGACTAGGTTTTTAATTGTTTTTGTAAATAGGCCCCCGTTTAGGATAATTCAATTTTAAATTTGAGTTTGAATAACAGATGAAACGCAAATTAGAAAAATGAAAATAAAATTAAAACCAGATCTTCCTAGCAATAACACGTACCACCACTACCTGCAGTCTTCGGTTTAAATTGTCTTCCTTTCTAAGTCATTTAGGCAGCAGACGTATTTTTCTTAAAGAGATTTTCCTAATTCCTGTGAGCATATTGCCACCATCTGATGATATTTGTGTGTGAAAAATCTTGTCGCGACGCTGTTAATAATATTTGTGTTGCTCATTTTGGCAAGGCGCCGTTGCCTAATGACCAAGCCACTTAAAAATTTTCTCTGTTTACGCTTTTCAAACGTAATTGCATTCAAATGAAACCCGTGTATACATTTTTCAAAAATTTGTACCAACAAAATAAGTGCTTGGCAATGCCGTTAAAATCGTCACTTTAACAATTGTTGTCGACAACAATTGTTGATTTTTTGTATGGACGTGTTAATGCAATCATAAAATCTTATTTTCTTTCATTTCATTTCTTCACATTTCCATCCATTTTCCTTATACGCTTGCACCAAAAAGGAAACACAATTCAAACGTCCATAAAATAGCCAACGACCATGAGTACAGGTTGGACGAGGCGCGATATTTTTCGAGTTTCAAATAATAGAACCTGCTGTTGTAAATATGCAAAAATAAAAGGCCATTGGCGCCAGTACTTAACACATCTTATTTTGTTAGAAATTCTAATTTCAATAGCAATATACACACAAAGAAAGGAAAGAGAGATAATAATAGAAGACGATAAGAAAGAGAAACTTACCTTCCACTTTTCGTTATAATCATTTCAGTGCCAATCTGATGGAATTGTTTCCAAAGATCATCATTCTGTAGAGTAACTTCCACGCCAGGCAGTGTTACACGTGGCGGCATTATAACATGTCGAGGCATTGACATGGGCAGTAAAGGTGGAAAAGGATCTGGAAAGATATTTTAAAAATTTTTTTTATTATTATAGGAAAAAAGTAACCCTAGTACGTATCAAATATTTTAATTTTAAATTGTTTTTATTTAATTTACGTCTAAAATGATCTCCTGAATGATTATGATTACTCGTACGATATACAGTCCAAGAAAAAAATCTACATACATACAGTGGTGATTTCTATCAAATTGAAAATGGTGTTACAATTAAGAGTGTTTGAAGACGAAAACAATTATAAACAAATACATCCTATAAACTGTTGGAAAAAAACAAAAAAATTACAGGAAAAAAGTGGTTTATGTAGACATTTTACTGGGACTGTATATACTTGGAGTCATGTCTTCTCAGGGCATAGCAGCGAATTTACGGATCGTAACCTAATTGAAGGATAATTGTTTACAAAAATCATTCTCTCTCTTCTGCGAGCGTAAATGCAAATCTAGATTAATAAGTCAACATACAGTGAGCGGCATAAGTGAGTCAACACCAACTATAATTTTAAATTTTCTATTATGTTCTTAAGTATAAAAAACGTTCCTTTATCATGAATTGTTGTTTTTGTTTTAACGTTTTATAAGTAATAGATAAACGTTTTTATTATTGGAAATTTATTCGACTATTCTCATTTACTTTTCTCGCTATCCTAAGAAAATGAATTATTTCACTGGTGTTTACTCACTTTTGACGCTCACTGTACATACCTAATTGGTCATTACAACCCTTCAGTCAGGATTACGGCTTAGCTTCTCACGCCACTCATGTTGTGTGTGTTAATTTTATAAATGAGTGGCGGGACCCACGGTTTAAAGTCGGTTCCGAACGACAGATTTTAGATAAACTTTTCATGGCAATTTTATTTGCTCTCAGAGTTTCTGCCAGAAATCTGCTGAGAGGAAGTCGCCGTTTTGATGCCTGGGGTTTGAATATTGGCCTTACGTCTAATAAGACAACATACTACCTACTAGACTACGGCGTCTGCACATGATACGACAGTAGATTAATAAGTCAACATTGCTTCTGTTAATCGGTATCTGTCAGTTGATTCCAGATGAAATTTAACAACCTGCATAATATAGGGTGGGCCATTTAAAAGTTTAAATTTAAAAATGCAATAAAAAACCAAAAACGGTTTGAAATCTTGCCAAATTTATTGTTTTTGTTGTGAAGTACAATTCCTCCGGTTAGAAATGGAAGCGATTACTTGATTCATATGGCTGGCCTCACAGTACCTCATTCGATCGAACCAATTTTCGTGTACTTTTTCGACTATATGGGCTCGTATCTTGGCATTGGCATCACCTTCAAATGCTCAATTGTCTCTGGTATGTCTGCATAACACTTTTCTTTGGCTGTGCCCCACAGAAAATAGTCCAATGGTGTCAAATTGCAGCTTCTTGGCTGCCCATTGACATCACCATCTCGATTAATTAAACGACCATCAAACGTTGGACGCAATAAATCGATTATGGCATGAGATGTGTGGCAAGTTGCATCATCCTGTTGAAACCCGACATGGTTCACATCAATACCATGAGAGTGCGAATACAAAAAAATCGGTTATCATGATGCGATAGATGTCCCCATTGACTGTAATGGTTGCGCCGTCCTCATTTTCAAAGAAATATAGGCTAATGATGCTTTCGCTCCACAAGCCGCATTAAACAGTCACTCGTAATGGGTGCATTTGGGTTCTGTAAGACCACGTGTGGGTTTTCTTAGCCTCAAATACGGTAATTTTGCTTATTAACGTACCCCCAATGTAAAAATGAGTTTAATCTAAAAGATACTTTTTGTTTTTGGCAAAATCGACATCATCGTGTAGTTTCTCGTTGGCCCAATAAATCTCAACGTTGCTCAAGTGTAAATCGACTCATTAGATTCAGTGGAGATCATATACAGAATTTTGTGACAGAATAGAATGACATAAGTATTGCCAGATTCAAAATAACCGATAGATGTTCCGCCCTATATATGTAGGTAATGTCTGACAAATTTTATGTTTAACCACGTCCTTGACTCTGCAATAAATGCTATACGAACTCTGCTCTACCAATTTTGAAAGGAAAACAAGTGGACTTCGTTGTTGCCATATCAACAAGGAAGTTGCAGAAAATTCTGGATGTACCGTTGAGGTTTCTACACTGTAGGCTGTCACTGTGCGAAAGATTGTGGTAGCCGTAGGTAGACTTACCTATTTTTTTATTTATAGGGGTTTAAATCACTCGGGAAGGATGGGTGCTGGAAATGCCTGAAGTTCGCCGTAGTCTAATAGGTAGTGTGTTGGCTTGTTAGACACGAGACCAACAAAAGGAAATATGAGAACATATTTCTTAGGGAATTTCACCTCAGCAGATTTCTGGCACAACCTCTGAGAGTAAATAAAAAATTGCCATGAAAAGTTTCTCAAAATTCTGTCGTTCGGAAACGACTTTAAACTGTAGGTCCCCGCCACTCGTGTGTAAAATCAACACACACAACGTAAGTGGTGGAGTGAGAAGCTAGGTCGTAATCCTGACTGAAGGTTTGTAATGGTCAATTATGTATGTATATACATAGGTATGTAATCCTTGGGCCAATTATTTGTTTTTAACAATTCCATTCTAAAGGGTCTGAAATGGAATTGTGCAGTCTGGAGAACAATAGATTTATCTACGTGCATCGCGACTGAAATATTCAATGTTTTTTGCTATGAAAGAGAGAAGCTATTTACATATATTGGAAGAGTAAAATATTCCCGTTAGATTTTACGTACAATATCCCTGGAATGTACCCATATGAAGAGAGAAGTGGCTAAAGATCCCTAAACCCGATCTCATTGTCTAAAAAGAATTCCCTTTTTTCTTTTTGATTTAAATCGCAGTGATTCATTCTATTCTAAATGAAAATGGCGTGAACATTTGGTGCAACTCACTGTACGCCTTTTCAAAGTCAAAAAAGTCACGATTTGCAACAAATTTGTTCATCATGATTAGAATTCTAGCATAAATTGAAACACCTTAAAAGAAAAACAAGCGAATAAACAAGAATTTCAAGTCTTAAGGGGTGTGTTACAATTGAAATTCAGTGCTTTATGAATTTGAGATATCATTTCATTGGGAAATAGGTCAGTGAGGTTAGATTACTTGTTTGCAACTCCTTTCTTTTCTAAACTCCTTTCAAATTAATGCAGATAATTATATGGGATAAATATTGTATTTAAAATCTGAAATCTTAATCAATAATAATTAAAAAGTTTGTCTATATATAGTGTATGCATGTATATCTGTTCTTATTATCAATAAAAGCTATAAAAATATATAAAAAATTGGCGCCTGTCAATAATTGATTGAATTTATAATTCAAATTCACTCTTTAATTTCTAATGCTAAACCTTATCAAAATTATATAATTTCTTGATAAGTAATTACACTTTATTATCATCTACATACAGCCATATATATATATATATATATATATAGATAGATAGATAGATAATTGACACTATGCACTACAATCGATTTTATTATACTCGTATTGATGGAAATTTTATTAAAAATTTTTTGTTGAGTCACTAATTCAACTATCACAACCCAAAAGGTAAGCAATTAAGAAAATATGGTTCATAATGCAGTTTTAAATTTTTGATTAATTGAACAATATATTGAAAGTACATATGTATGTACTCTCATTATACTTTCTTTTCCCTCAAAAATATTTCATGAAAAATTTTAATTTGTAGGAGATTTTGATCACAAATTTCCTTAATTTTCTAGACATGATAACTTATTTATCCCTGCTGGTTTACATGTGTTAGAAATGACATTTCCTTTAATGGGGGTAGGATAACATAAGAATACCATAAGCGGCCAGCTTCTAACGAAAATTATAAATAAAGAACTTTTCGTATGGCATATATGTACACAGTCACAGTAAAAAGTCTACATACACCGCTGTATGTAGACTTTTTTCCTGCCAATTTTTTTTTGTTTTTTTCCAACCATTTCGAGGTTATATTTTTTTTCTTCAAACATTCTTAATTGTAAATGCCTTAAACAACGCTATAATATCATTTTCAATTTGAGTAAAATAATCACCAGGTGTATGTAGACTTTTGTCTTCGACTGTATATATGTAAGTACAAGTTAATGGGTGGTTAAAATTATGAACTTTCTTTCCAGCTTCTAACGAAAATTATAAATAAAAAGACATATGAACTATAAGTATGGCATATACAGTCACAGTAAATAGTCTACATACACCGTTGTATGCAGTCTTTTTTCCTGGTAATTTTTGTTGTTTTTATTCCAACCATTTCTAGATTATATTTTTTTTATATTCGATTTGGTCTTCAAACATTCCTAATTGGAAATGCCTTAAACAACACTTTAATACCTTTTTTCAATTTGATAAAATAATCACCAGGTGTATGTAGACTTTTGTCTTCGACTGTATATATGTAAATACAAGTCAATGGGTGGTTAAAATCATGAACTTTCTTTCCAGCTTCTAACGAAAATTATAAATAAAGAGACATATGAACTATACATACGTATGGCATATAAACAGTCACAGTAAAAAGTCTACATACACCGTTGTATGCAGACTTTTTTCTTGCTAATATTTTTTGTTTTTTTTTTCAACCATTTCTAGGTTATATTTTTTATATTCGATTTTGTCTTCAAACGTTCTTAATGGTAAATGCCTTAAACAACGCTATAACATCTTCTTCAATTTGATAAAAATAATCACCAAGTGTATGTAGACTTTTGTCTTCGACTGTATATACATATGTAAGTACAAGTTAGTGGGTAGTTAAAATCATGAACTTTCTTTCTAGCTTCTAACAAAAATTATAAATAAAGAGACATATGAGCACGTATGGCATATAAACAGTCACAGTAAAAAGTCTACATACACCGTTGTATATATACATACACCGTTGTATGCATACTTTTTCCTGCTAATTTTTGTTGGTTTTTTTCCAACCATTTCTAGGTTATATTTTTTTATATTCGATTTTGTCTTCAAACGTTCTTAATTGTAAATGTCTTAAACAACGCTATAAAATCTTTTGCAATTTGATAAAATAATCACCAGGTGTATGTAGATTTTTGTCTTCGACTGTATATATGTATGTATAAAATAGTGAGTGGTGAAAATCACGAACTTTCTTTCCTTAACGTCAGAAATAAAAGTTCGCTTCAAGGGTAAGAATAATTTTGTCTTTTCATGCAGAGCCCTATTGCCTTAGAAGATTCAACTCTTTCCTCATTCTTATCAATTATTTAAAAGAAAAAACGTGTTGCCTTATTCATGCAGTCAAAAAAGGCATTTAACAATCTTTCTAATAGGATCTGAAAATCGCCTTTACAAGAATCGAAATTTGAAATGAAATTATAATGAAAGATTAATCAATTCAAAAAGCTTCGTGTATATAAGTTGCTCTACCAGCAAAGAAGTCGCCGTAGTCTAGTAGGTAGTGTGTTGGCTTATTAGACGTGGTGCTACGATTCAAACACCAGGTCAATTATCTCCAATAAAACGAAAATTGAAAAAATATTTCTTCGGCGACTACCTCAACAGATTTCTGGTAAAAACTCTGAGAGCAAATAAAAACTGCCATGAAGTTTCTCAAAAATAAATCTGTAGTTCTGAGTCTACTTTAAACTGTAAACACACACAACGTAAGTGGTGCGAGAAGCTAGATTGTAATTTCGACTGAAGGAAGTCGACTTTAAACTGTAGGTCCCACCATTCATGTATAAAATTAACACACACAACGTACGTGGTGCGAGAAACTAGATTGTAATTCTGACTGAAGGGTTGTAATGACATTGCAAAGAAGGGTTGTAATGACATTGCAAAGAAGGGTTGTAATGACATTGTAAAGAAGACTTCATCAGTTCCTGCTTTCGAATTACTTATAATAAAGCTCCAGAATAGGACGACATCTCCAGAAATGGATTCATCAATAGATTCCATCCTATGAACTGCGAAAAATGTGGTCATTAAAGACATGATATCCATAAGGAAAACCTACTTAAAGGAATGGAATAGATTACGCTTCTAAAGCGGCTAGTTTTGGAGAAATTAGACCCATGAATATAGCAGACAAAAGTGAAAAGAGAATCTCAACATCATAAAGCGCAATATGCGCATTGAAAAATGTGGCATTACAGTAATCCCTCGATTTACGTCGCAGTTGGTTCCAAAAAACGGCGACGTATATCGAAACGACGTAAATAGAATTTCATATTGCTCATAATACAAAGTAGTATGTTTTTAACAAGGAACTTAAAAAAGTTACAGTAATCCCTCGATTTACGTCGCAGTTGGTTCCAAAAAAAGGCGACGTAAATCGAATGACGAGGCAAATTGAAGTTGGAGGGAACAAAAAATTTGACGACGGAAATCGAAACAACGTTAATCGAGGCGACGTAAATCGAAGGATTACTGTACACTGGACCTTGGATCCTTAATCGAACCTGTTAATTGAAAATCAGTCAATACTTTGCTGAAATTCTGTTTGTCGAAGATTCAATGGAAGTAAAACCAGAGGAGAAATATTATAAAGGAGTGCAAATAGAAGAAGATATTCAATGCTAAAGCAACCAGAAGCCAGATTGCTTCGCAAATTAATGCTTTGAGGCGGTGACCCTCCCCAGAGTGCGGTGTTGAAGATGGTTTTATCATCGCGAGAATTAGAAAGACTTCCAACTCCTTTAGCATGCAATACTCACATGGGACATTCACATCAGTACATCAGCTATACACAACACTCGAGGAGCGATCTATTGCTAACATATGTCCGTAAGACGATAGTAATTACTTACTTAAATGGTCATTACAACACTTCAGTCAAGATTACGACCTAGTTCCTCACACCACTTATGTTGTGCGTGTTAATTTTATACATGAGTGGTAGGACCTACAGTTTAAAGTCGATTCCGAACGACAGATTTTTGAGAAACTTTTCATGGCAATTTTATTTACTCTCAGAATTTTTACCAGAAATCTGCTGAGAGGAAGTCGCCGAAGAAATATTTTTTGTATTTTGTTTTGATGTCTGGCGTGGGGCTCGAACGCAGGCTTTACGTCTAATAATCCAACACACTACCTACTAGATTACGGCGACTTCTAGACGATAGTAATTAGTTTTTTTCAAATATTTTAGTCTAATACGCTCAGAAATAAAATTTTGTTTTGTTTTGATAAGCTCTTGACATCGATTCATACAGAAATAAAGTCTTGTAAATGATTGCAAATGGAAATCACGCAACGAAATTGCAGTAGCCAGATGCTACAGTGGTCGCCTTAGTCTAATAGGCAGTATGTTGGCTTACTTGACAAGAGCTATTCTGCTGTGACTTAAAAAAGCTGAAAACTGGCAAAACCTCTGAAACTAACAAATTGCAATGAAAGAGCTTTTTAAATCTGTCATTCGGAGTCGATGTTAAAATCTAGGTTTCAGCACCCACGAGTTCAAATTGTCACACAGAGTACAGTTAACATGGTAACGACTAATAATGTTTGGCTGCCTTTCAAAATGTATCAATACAAAGTTTGTATGCAGTTCTACTACTGTATATAAACAATGTAGATATGCAAAGTAACCAAACAATGCATCAACTATAAATCCGATGCCTGATTGCTTATTGACTGCGTTAAAAATACACATTGACAACGTTTTGAAATAGAATACATTGTACATATTTTGTACAGCGGCAATATGAAACACGATACTTTGTTCAAACGCAAAGCAACTAACATTTTGGAAACCAGCCTTTGTATGTGGATGCTACTGCAATTCAAGGAAGCTGAGAAATAAGGGCAAAGGGTCTTCTGGACCTAATTTCTCACACCACTTATGTTGTGTGTGCTAATTTTATACATGAGTGGCGGGACCTACAGTTTAAAGTCGACTCCAAAGGACAGATTTTTTTGAGAAACTTTTCATGGTAATTTTATTTGCTCTGAGAGTTTTTGCCAGAAATCTGCTGAGAGGAAGTCGCCTAAGAAATATTTTTTTCATATTTTAGTTTTGATGCCTGACCTGTGATACGGACTCGGGCTTTACGTCTAATAAGCCAACACAGTACCTACTAGACTACGGCGACTATAAAAGCAGAATATGATGATGATGTATTCCGTAGTGAAATAAAATATATTGCTCGTGACGAATGCAAATCGAAGACCTTTATTGTGACTTTATTCTGCTAAAAGCTATTTCAATAGAGTTTTTTTTCCTGAATGCAAGGGAATACTAAAGCCTGGCGGCTTTACTCACCTGGTATTCTTTGCATGACCTGTTGACGATAGATTTCATGGGCAATATGCTGTTGCATACGCAAGTCGACCAACTCGTTCATGGTGATCATCTTTTAAATATGATCGTGTAAGTGTGTGTGTGTGTGTGTGTAACAGGATGACAATTTAGTTTTGTTTTGATTAAAAATTTAATTAAATGTGGACAATCATAAAACGGTAAATGGTAATTGGCAACGCCAACGCTGGCCACATTGTTTTTTAAATGACAATTACTAGGTAAGCGTTCAAACGTTTATTTTTTTTTTTTGGTTGGCAAATTATTATTCTTGTAGTTGTTGTTGTTGTTGCTTTTTTAAATGTTTTTTTAACACGTTGGCGTCGGAAGTGTTAAATTTATCACTCACTTATATTCATTAATTTATACACCAACGTGCACTCACTTCTTTTTATTTTTATTTCGCCATTTGGCCGTTTTTTTTTCTCAAACGATTTTTCTTGTTTCTTTCTTTTCTATTTCTATTTTGAATTTTTCTAATGATTTTCAGTTCGTATGTAAATTTCTTATGCAAATCAATTCCAATGAAGTTAAACAATAATTTGCATATTTTTTTAATTTATTTTTTTACGATTTTTCTTTTTTTTTTATTTATTTGTTATTTATTTTCAGTTTTGTCGATCATTTTTATTTATTTTTTTCTGTTTTTTTAAGTTTAATTTTGATTTCGTTACTCGTTTTTTTTTGGGGTCTGCGATTATCGTAATGAGTGGGTGTTAATTTGATTAGATCGACGATAATTGTTAGCGCTAATAGCGTATGTTGTACGACGCATTATGACAGTAACAATAACTAACGGTGATAACGTAGAAGTAGAACCAGTTTGATATGAAAATTCATACGCCGACGGCTTTGTACAAGCAGTGGCATTTAACGTAATTTTGTTGATATTGAAGTCGAAGTGGAACGATGAACGTTTTATTGTGATGATGGTGCTGGGCTGTGCTGGTTTGGCAACTGAGTTGAATATCAATTCGTTGGTTTTTGGTTTCTTTTGTTTTTTTTTTCTTTTTTTGTTTTATGGTTGTGACAAACAACAATTTTTTTATTCGTTAAATATTGTGTATGAAAATGAAAATGATCATCACCACTTACTTCATTCACTAGCAGCATGGCATTTGGCGATCAACGATCACTTCTCATATTTGTTTCGTGTAGGTTAGGGGAACCAGTAAAAAATTAACACCAGCAGCAACAGCTCAAAACTTCTGCTTTCAAGAAATGTTCGATTATCGTTTGGTTTTGTTTTGTTTTACTTTTGCGATCGAAAATATCATTGTTTATGTGTGTGTGATACATTGTTTCAAATATTGTTGTTGTTCTGCTTTTTTTTTTTGTTTTACCTGCTGTCCCACAACAACTCTTAAAAGAGATCGTTTTCAACGGCTTTCGTTTGTTTTTTGTTTTGTTTTTGGTTCGATTCCTAAGCAGATGTTTATGAATATAACCAGATCCCTGAAATCTTATCAATTATGGTGAGTTTTTATTTCGTATCTCTCTTGCCACTACGCGATTGGTTGGCTTGCCAGCAAAGCATAAATTTAGAGCGCGAGAAACGAGAGAGAATGGAAGCGTAAGATCATTAGTGTTGTGTGTTCTCTTGAGTTAAAATCTAAAACGGAGATGAGTTATTAACTCCAAATCGCTGGCATAAGGTACTTTTGTATTTTATCGGGAACAGTAAATACTGAAATGCTTCAAGGTTTGAATATCAAAGTGAATTGAATATAAAAAGTATTCTTCTTAATGTTCCGATAATACTACTTTCTGATAGCCAGGCGGCTATCAAGGCTCTGAGTTCTAATGTGATGAACTCCAAGACGGTGTACGGCTGTCGCAGATATCTCGACGAGATAGCGGAACGATATGATATCCATATCGTATGGGTACCGGAGCACAGTGGTATTCCGGGTAACTGCAGAGCTGATGAACTTGCCAGGCAGGGACGAAAATCGAACTCTCCGATTAGTTCTCAAATCTGGGCATACCTGCAAGCTCATAATTGATAATGCGTTCGTCGATTCCGTCAACGACAGGTGGGCGGCCTCGGACACGGGTAGAATGGCTCGTAAAATCTGGCCAAGGCTGGATGAGCGGCGCACAATGAGTCTACTTAAACTCCAAAGAGGCGCGCTCAGTGTAGTTGTCGGTGTCATCACGGGGCATTGCATTATGGGTACGCATGCTAAGCACATTGGTCTTGGACACCTTGCTAACGACTTCTGCAAAAGCTGCAGAGATGCGGAACAAGAGGAGACTGTCCCTCACCTGCTGGGTACATGCCCGGCTCTTTGCCAAAGGAGATGGAAGTACTTGAGTACTTACTACATGGATGATCTGGAGGAACTGTCAAGGATTGATATTGGCAGCCTGAATCGCTTCATCGGTAGCTCCGAATGGTTTCGAGATTAGGGGATAACGGATTATTGTGGTAGTACAATGAGCCCAATGCGGCCTAAGTGAGAAAAATTCTTGGATGGGCAGCCACCTCTACCGACCTACCTAATGATCTGATACTACAGTATTATTATATTAGTTTGTATTATACGAACACTTGTAGCAAAAATTATATCAGAAGACAATCCATTCTGATATCATTGGGTGGGCAGCCAGCTCTGTCTAGCATCTGTTATCTGGGAAATTCTGCGAAAACTCATTGAATTTGAATCATTTTAGGCACAGGTCCTTGAAACTATATTAACATTAGAATATAAAGGTTGTTGATCCTTCCACAACAACAATACAACATGAATTACTCGTAATCAAGGCTGTGTTGAGTTCGTGCATTATTTCTTGTCATAGGTAGTTCCTGTTTATTGTTATTTTATTCAGCTTGTGATTAAGTTCTGTAGCTGATTTATGTTCTCGTTGCCATTACTTTTCCCTTACGCGCTTCAGTCCGAACTGTAGTGTGTACGTGTCCCTACGTAATGGGGACGAGCCCTCCGCGGTCGGATGAGAGTGGGTTAGTGTAAGGCCGGGGACGTTCGAATAAAAAACTAGCCCTCCCTGACTTTCATTCGTTTCGGTGTCTACAAACAGTTTTTGATGGAGAAAATTTTTGTATACGTGGTAGTATATAAAATATTATTCCTGACTGACCATAAGACGGAGATAGATAGGTATGCTTAAAGCGAAGGAAGTAATAAGTTTGAATGGAAACAAAGGCTGTAGTCTAGTAGGTACTGCGTTGGCTTATTAGACCTAAAGCCAGGGTTCAAACCCCAGGCCAGACATCACAACAAAATACAAAAAGTATTTCTTCGGCGACTTCCTCTCAACAGATTTCTGAGAGTAAATGAAAAAATTGCCATGAAAGGCTTATCAAAAAATCTGTCGTTCGGAGTCGACTTTAAACTTTAGGTCCCGGTAAAAACTCTGAGAGTAAGTAAATAAAATTGCCATGAAAAGTTTCTTACAAAAATCTGTAGTTCGGATTCGACTTTAAACTGTGGCTCCTGCCGCTCATGTATAAAATTAACACCCAGAACATAAGTGGTGTGAGAAACTAGGTCGTAATCCTGACTGAAGGGTTGTAATGACCAATTATGTATGTATGGAAACGAAGGAATACCTGAAATATGTCGGATGTGATGGTTCTCACAATTAAGACTGAGGTGGAGGTTATAGCAGCCAAGACATCAAACATTTATGCGATGCTATCCGGGAGTGTAGCGAAAACAAGCGGTGCACAATATTTTCTAAAGAAGATTGAAGTATGTTATCCTACATGGTGTGAATCGTTGAAGTTCTTTTGATATGGGAGTCCCAATATACAGTGCGTTCCACACTGTTTTTGGTCGAGCCACCTTTCGTCATTTGTGCCGGGTATGATAGCTGCTAGCCGCAACAGAATGTGCGGTAGACTGGTGTATGACTAAGTGCAAGCCCGTTGGTCGTCAATTATGAGTGTAAAGTGGACGTATTCACCTATATCCGACATCTGGGGACATTTTGACGTGAACTCTATGTATTATACAGCAGCAGTTTTCCGTGTCTGATCACAATTTCAAGACGGGAAGGTAGAATTTGGAACTGCGATCACGAATATGAATTTCGTGAATTATAATGGATTCGCAGAAGAATAAATTTTATTCAGATTGCACACGTCTTAAAATTTTGCACTCTTAATAGCCAGAAGCCACAGCGTTTTTAAAATATTTCCAGATTTCACCGGAATATGTCGTATGTATTATATGTACATCCCCCTTTTCACATCAAAAATTTAATCATTAAAGTACCTTTTGCTGCTAAATAAAGTACTTTTTCCACACAAACGATCATTTTACACTCATGTCGTTCATCTCTTTTCCCTAATTTTCACTTCTCTCTCTTTTTTGTTGCTTAAGCAAAACAAAAACTCTCTCTGGTCTGTGATCTTGCTGCTCATCTCACCGGTTTTAGCGAGCGAGTGCGCGTGTGTGTATGTGCGTGAGTGCACATATTTTTCTTATGATTTTTTCTCACTTTAATCTCCATTTTGAAAATCACACTCATTATGAAGTGGCGATCTTGACGCTTGTGGCTGTTGACTTCCAACACCGCTTCCGTTTTTTTTTTGCTTGCTTTTAGCTCCTCCTTCTGTTTCCCTACCAGTTTCTGTTTTACGCTCAACGGTGTTACAACGATCGACTAGTTCTCATGTGAAGTTGTGAGGTTTTGAATCTGGATTTCCAATTTGAGTTTTTGGGAACCCTTTTTGCCATGTTTTCTCTGTTTCTCTTTCTTTGTCTCTCTCTCTCTCGTTCTTCCTTTTATGGTAGAGAGTGTTAATCTTCATTTTTAAAGCAAAAAGAATTCTTTTTGTTTTTAAATGATGGTCTGCGATGATGGTGGTCTGGCATATATTTTTCATATTTTTTTCTTTTGGACACCTTTCCATTCCTACCATATTTTTTGTTCTTGTCAAGTATTGTAATTGAGGATCGGGCACTTTTTCAATATCGCTTTACGGCTGATGATCAGAAAGTAGGACGAAAACATATGCTTTGGGTGTCTGAGTACGGCTTTAATGTTTCCGTTTCAATGTTGTTTTTTTCTCTTCTCTTTTATGTAAGGCTCTTAGGGGCGGTTGTTTCCTCTTGGCCATATTTTTCTGTATTGGCCTCGTCATGTTTGGCAGGTGGAATTTATGTTTTTTTTTCTTTTTATGGCCAAAATCCAAAATGTGGCAATTAATCCATTCAGGAGTGTTTAAAACTCCACTATTTTGCTGTTAAAAACTAAATGGAAGACGAATTCTTTTACGGCGAACAAATTGTTTGACGCCAAAAAATTATTGTCAGTAGTAGACGTAGAATGGCAATGAAAGTGGTGGTTTAATTTTATTCCCAGCTGTCAGCGCTGGCTAAAGGTGTGCAAATGTAAGTAATGGCTTCCCATTCAACGGCCATATTAGAAAATCAACTGTTCGACTGCTATGAATGGCTTTTTCACCCTGCCTTTGTTGACATTAGAGTCCTGGTTGCATACGCTGCTGACAGTATGACAAACTGCCGTAAATAAATAGACGCTGGCGTGAATTTTTTCATATTCCGATAGAATTATTTGAATTTTCTTGATATTATAAATGTGTGGTGACTATTTAACGCCTAAATAGGGGTTGAAATACGTTAAATTCGTGCTTATAAAATAAATTTTCATTATGATGACAATAAATTAGGAAATTTGATCCACTGATGTCCATATAACCTCGAATAACGTAAGGCTTTTGCCACTTTAAATTGCAAATTAAGAACAAATTTTGAATGAAAGGTTAAAACGTTTATTAATACTTGAGACATCTGGAAGATTTTGTCAGAGTGGCTCATTTTGATGGAATACTGGCCATCATTTCGGCAAAATTGCAGCTCTATATAAACAATTTCAAGTCGTATGTTATCTTAGTCGCCGTAGTCTTGTGGGTAGTGTGCTGGCTTATTTGACGTGGGGCTACGGTTCAAACCCCAGGTCGGACATCTTTGGCATAACGAAATATGAAAAAAATTTCTTTGGTTACTTCCCCTCAGGTGATTTCTGGTTAAAAACTCTGAGAGTAAATAAATAAAATTGCCATGAAAAGTTTCTCACAAAAATCTGTAGTTCGAAGTGGACTTTAAATTGTAGGTCCCGCCACTCATGTATAAAATTAACACACACGACATAAGTGATGTGAGAAGCAAGGTCGTAATCCTGACTAAAGGGTTGTAGTGACCAGTTATATATGTATGTAAGTATGTACATATGTATGTCTAGGCTCAATAGAGTTTTAAAAGAACAAGCATTACATAATTATTTACTTGATCTAAACTTGAAAGTGAAATGATCTCTTTCGTTATTAAATTCATTTCAGCCCGTTTTTTTCTCTTAAACATATCCTTCAGTCCCGATGTCCAGATCTACTATGTCCAATGCAGTTTTGCACGAAACAGTTTTAGAAACAAAATACATACTTAGTGCAGCTCTCGGTGTATTGGGCTTAGTTTACATATCATTCAGTCCAGATGTCCAGATCTACTATGTAAAACGCAATTTTGTACGAAACAAACTACATTCTTAGTGCTGCTATCGGTTTATTGATAGTTTCAGCCGATCCATTATGTCTTCAACCTTCAAGGGTCCTCGCCAGTATAATACCCAAAACCTAGCGTCTGTAATATATTTTTTCATATTTCGTTTGAATCATGTCATCACGTCTAATAAGTTAATACACTACCTACTAGACACCGGTGACTACAAGCAGCCTATACGAAATCTTCATATCAGGACTGTTAACATACATATTACACAGATAATTATACGTACCCCCTAAAAACCATTTTTTTTATAAAGTAATGAACTTCTAATCTAAAATTTCTTTACATTAGCGTCTGCAACGACACATTTACTTAAATAAAGAAAAAAGATTCCCAAAATCTATGAATTCATGACTGCAGTTTGCTTAAAACCAATATGGCACCACAGAAAATTATACGTACGACGTATATTTCGTATAAAATTTCTCCAAGGGTAAGCCCGGTATATAAAAGGTATTGTGGATAAAAATCCTAGAACTATAGCCGTAGAAAAAGAACGGTTTCCGCAGCCGAGTGTCGAGAAAAAAAGCCACGATTGGAATTCGCCCAATAATATATGGGCAAGTCAACTGATTTTTGGGCGAATGTAATATTTAGTGGTGAGAACAAATATAATTTGTTCGGCTGTGACGGAAAACAAAAAATTTGGCGCAAAAATCAGTTGACTTGTCCATATATTATCATTTTTAAAAAAATGATTTTTAGGGGGGTACGTATAATTATCTGTGTGACTGTAAATATTACACAGCCTACTCTTCCCTGTATTTTGAGGCCCTCGGTATGTACCTTCGGAACCTTTAATTATCAAACCAGATCCTATTGAGAAATTTCTAAGGAATCACAAAATCATGCCCAATGTGTTTATAGCTTCCCAGAATTGTTGCATGTTCACGGTTCAAGTTTTATCAGGATTTAACTTTTTTGAGCAATGCTCTGCTTCAATATAAGACCAGACAGGATTCAAATATTGGTTTAGTTGGAGTCTAAAAGTTCGTATTGGCACTGGTATTTGTACTTTGTCCAGCAAAGAGGAGTAAAATAACTTTACAGTCAATGAAGGAATGTAACAAGTGAAAATTTTTGACTTTTTTTTTGCCAAAAATATGGAAAAATTTGACATGTGATGTGAGTTGGCAAGCGGCACGCGGCATGCAATGTTCTGAGGGGCAATGTTGAGACGCAATTCGGGTGAGCAATTAAACACAATGCATTTGAAACTGTCCAACAAACCTGATTAAAGCAACGTTATAGTCAATGAAGGAATGTACCACGCGAAGATTATTTTTGCCAAAAATATGGAAGAATTTGACATGTGATGTGATTTGACATGCGGCACGCATCTTGCAATGCTCTGAGACGCAATGTTGAGACGTAATTTGGATGAGCAATTAAACGCAATGCATTTGAAACCGTCCGGTTGATGTCAAGATCATTCGATTCGACTAATTTTCAAAGGCATACGCAAAGTCTAGCATGTCTAGGGAAAAAACAACCACAATTGCAGACCTTAAAGACAACATTATACACGTCATTATATTATTATTATATACCAACTGAAATGCTAGAAAACTTATATCAAAAATAAAATGTCACGAATTAATGAAATAAAGGCAAAAAAATCACCCGTTATATTAAATTTAATTGTTATAAAACGAACACACGTTTTTGAATAATTCACAGTCAGGTGAAGTTTTATTCAAACCAAAAATATCACACAAATAAAGGAGAGAGGACGCCACTTAAATATGGATTATTATTTTGAAACGTGTCATGATGATTTTCTTTTCTAATAAATTCATTGTATTAAATAAATTATTAATTATTTATTAGGGTGGCCTTAAAAAAAATGAACTCGAATCAATTTCTGCATTTGAATTTCAATTTTCGATTCTGTTTTAAAAGTAAACGAAAAAAAATTTATTTTTCACACAATTCCAGGGTTAGGGAAACTAATGAAAATGTTTTGAATAGAGTAGTAGGCTGTAATGAGGCCTCATTAAAATATTCTTTTCAAAAATTCAATTCCAGCCCTTGACGGCAACATTACAGACGTCTACCTACTAGACTACGCCGACTTCAATTGAATCAAATCAAAAAATCTGTTGTTCGGAATCGATCTTAAACTGAAGGTGCCTGCACTCATGTATAAAATTAACACACAGAAGCTAGGTCGTTAGATATCTTAGTTAAAGATTTTTTTATTCATTTATTTATTGCAATACAATTATAAATTATATTTAATTATATGCGAGCTGAGTAACTTTGACCATATGCTCAGTGTAGTGTCACAGAACAGAGTCTCTGGTGGAAATCGAACCCACGACCCTCACGCTAATAGTCTAGCACGCTACCCATCTTATTTAAAGATATTCTTTGAATGACGACTTTATCATTCAAACAAGCTTCTTTTAGAATGTATTTTGAACAAGTTGTACAACTTGATACCTTAAATCGTTTTATGGTCACTGTTTTAAAACAGCTCAGCCGAAAGGCCAACGACTGCTAAGCTGCGGTTTCATCCACACATGTTGATGAATTTGATTTTGATTAAATATGATAAACGTTTAAGACGTTCGATAATTTATTTGCGTTTGTTTTTTTATCGAAAAACCCCATCATTTATTGTGATAATATTTTGAAGTGGCATTTAGGACTTGATTTGCAATGATTTGCAATGAATGCTGCATTGTTTATTGTTATTTAAATATTCAGGTTTAGTTAAAGCTTAAGATTTAAAATTTATACAATGTATTGTACGTAAGATGCAAAAAAAATTAAATTTGTTGAATCCAGTGATTAATTATTTTCGATACAATTAAAATTCATTTAAAACTCATTAAAAAAAACGAAATTTAAACATTTAATGAGTATTTAAACAATTAATAAATTAAGCCAGCATTTGTTTAACGAAGCGCAGTACAGCCATCAACAAAAAATATCATCATCAGCAGGCTTAGTGCAACAGAAATTTAAGAAAAAAAAACAATTTTTTTAAATGTTTTTTAAATTAAAAAAAAAACATTTAAAATGACTAAAGAATCATTAAATATTCAGTTAAAAAGAAAATAAAAAAAAATAAAAAAATCATGCATTTATTTACACTTTATTTTCAGTGTAAAGAATTGAAAAGAAGAGAAAATATTGTAAAAAAAAAAGATTCATAATAAAGTGTGAAAATGCATTTACATTTTTAATCATTATGAAATGAAGAAGAAGAAGAAGCATAAAAAGAAGAAGAAGAAATAAAAAGTTTAAGTGTAAATATTATATTATATGACTACCAAATTCGAGTTGATTATAGTCGATCAACCAAGCAACCAACCTTTCAGACTGTTGAGGACTGGTTGTTGTTGTCGTCATTAACAGCCTTTTAAACTCAAACTAATTTGCATACAAAGATTTCCAATTACACGATGACTTTTAAATCAAATAAAATTTTATGAATTTCATTTAAATTTTTCTGCTTTTTTTTGTTATTCAAATTAATATTTCAACCAGCCATTCATACATCCATCCATCCATCAGTCTGGTTGTCTTTTTCTTTTTTTTTTTTGTTGTAAAAAAAACTTACAAATTGAAAGTGTCAATATTTTATCAATTCCACTCGAGGCCCCATACTCATTGTATCTGTATCTGGTGTTTCAGTTTTATTGTGTTTGCAAATGTTAATGAACCATAACGTAGTAGTTCAAGTCCACAATCCACCAAAAATAAACTTCAAAATTTATGCCCAGTTTTTCATCAGCCAGTCATATGAGAGAGACACAGTGATGATGATGATCGGTATTGATATTGTATTTTTAACACGATTAAATGTGTGAAATTGACACTTAAGAATTCATTAAAAATTTCATTTTAAATTTCGATTTTTGAAAAGAATGAGGCCTCATTACAGCCTACTACTCTACTCCTTAACACTCTAACAAAAACATTTTCATTAGTTTGCCTAACCCTGGTATTGTGTGAAAAATAAATTTCAAAACAGTATAGAAAATTGAAATTCAAATGCAGAAATTGATTCGTGTTTCTTTTTTTTAAAGGCCATCCTAATAAATAATTAATAATTTATTTAATACAATGAATTTATTATAAAAAGAAAATCATCATGACACGTCTCAAATAATAATCCATATTTAAGTGGCGTTTTCATTCTCCTTCTCCTTTATTTGTGCGATATTTTTGGTTTGAATAAAACTTCACCTGACTGTGAATTATTCAAAAACGTGTGCTCGTTTTATAACAATTAATTTTGATATAACGGGTGATTTTTTTTATTTTGAAATTTCCTGCCTTTATTCCATTAATTCGTAATATTTTATTTTTGAAATAATTTTCCTAGCATTTCAGTTGGTATATGTAGCCCGAATGACATGTATAATGTAGTCTTCCAGGTCTGCATTTGTGGTTGGCTTTTCCCTGTACATGCTAGACTGTGCGTATGCCTTTGAAAATTAGTCGAATCGCATGATCTTGACATCCACCGAACGGTTTCAAATGCATTGTGTTTAATTGCTCATCCAAATTGCATCTCAACATTGCGCCTCAGAACATTGCATGCCGCGTGCCGCATGTCATTTCACATCACAGGTCATATTTTTCCATATTTTTGGCAAAATAAAGTTGACATTGACTGTAAGGTTATTTTACTCACCTTTGTTGGACAATGTACAAATCAGAAATCATCAAAGAGTAATCAAAAAGATGACTAGATTCGAATCATACTCATAATTTCTGATACTTATATGCATTCATACTTATTTTAATATCATACTCATACTACTCATATTCAAAGTTTGAAGTACTCATCGTACTCATACTTAACAATACGCATGATGTTATTGATTTCGACTCTCCATGACTCAATATTTACAAGAAGAAGAAAATAAGTAAGATTCGCGTACGAACACTACAATACTCACTAGAAGGTTGTGTGTTTGTTTTGCTTGCTGGCTTTGTTTTTTTCTTTCTTCTTTTTTTGTAAAGCCAACAACAACTAAGACAGTAAATTTTGGCGAATGATTCGAATCATTTATGAGTATTATTAGTATTTTGCTAAATTTATGAATCTGAATGAGTAGGCGTATGAATCAAACACATTTCGAATTTTATGAGTTTGATGTCAACGTTGTACTCATAGTCATTGCAACCTGTACTTATAAATCAATATTGTAGTGAGTACGAATGCATCAGAGAAGTTGAATTTCATACTCAATATTTCATGAGTACATACTTATGAGTAGGGAAAAAACGATTTATTGCTGATCTCTGGTACAAATACCAGTGCCACTACAGGCTGTTAGACAAAGTGCACTCTGTTTCACTCCAACTAAGGCAATATTTGATTCCTGTTGGGTCTTATATTAAAGCAGAGCATTCCTCAAAGAAGTTAAATCCTGATAAAACTTGAACTGTGAACATTGCAACAATTCTGGGAAGCTATAAACACATTGGGCATGATTTTGTGGTTCCTTAGAAATTTCTCAATAGGATCTGGTTTGATAATTAAAGGTTCCGAAGGTACATACCGAGGGCCTCAAAATACAGCACAGAGTAGGCTGTGTAATATTTACAGTCACACAGATAATTATACGTACCCCCCTAAAAATAATTTTTTTTAAAATGATAATATATGGACAAGTCATCTGATTTTTGCGCCAAATTTTTTGTTTTCCGTCACAGCCGAACAAATTATATTTGTTCTCATCACTAAATATTACACTCGCCCAGAAATCAGTTGACTTGTCCATATATTATTGGGCGAATTCCAATTGTGGCTTTTTTCTCGGCACTCGGTTGCGGAAACCGTTCTTTCTCAAAACACTTCGAACTGTTTCGGAATGCACAATAACAATGTGATCGCTTTCCGAGGTATTTCGTATTTCCACGGCTGTAGTCCTAGGAGTTTTATCCACAATACCTTTTATATACCGGGCTTACCCTTGGAGGAATTTTATACGAAAAATACTTCGTACGTATAATTTTCTGTGGCGGCATATTGGTTTTAAGCAAACTGCAGTCATAAATTCATAGATTTTGGGAATCTTTTTTCTTTATTTGAGTAAATGTGTCGTTACAGACGCTAATGTAAAGAAATTTTAGATTAGAAGTTCATTACTTTTTAAAATAATGATTTTTAGGGGGGGGGGTACGTATAATTATCTGTGTGACTGTATGTTAACAGTCCTGATATGAAGGTTTCGTATAAGCTGCTTGTATTGGCCGGTGTCTACTAGGTAGTGTGTTGACTTATGAGACGTATGGCCACGGTTCAAGCCCAGGTTAGAGATTTCCAAAAAAACGAAATATGAAAACATATTACTTCGGCGACTGCCTGTCTTCTGTCAAAAACTCTCAAAGTAAACAAAATTGCCATGAAGAAGTTTCTCAAAAAAAAAATTGTCTCTGCCACTTATGGATAAAATTAACACACACAACGTAAGTGGTGGTGTGAGATACTAGTATATAATCCTGACTTAAGGCTTGTAATGGGAGCGAAATTTGCGCCGAAACACTAGATGTTAAGAAGCGGGCAAACTCACTTGTATCGGTACAGAGAACGGCTGCATTGCGTATCGCGTCGGCATACCGTAGAGTGTTCGCTCCAGCCGTGCTGGTGATAGCGGGTATAAGCCCTGTGGATCTGCTGGCAGCAGAGCGGATGGAGATTTATAAGGCGAAATCGGCTGGAAATCACATAACCGGTTACTTCAGGGAAAACACCATTTCAAAATGGCAACAACGATGGAACGAGGAAGATAGAGGAAGATGGACGGCGATACTTATTCCGGACATAAGGCCATGGATTGGTTGGAAATTTGGAGAGGTAAACTACTGCGTTACACAGATGCTATCGGGTCACGGATATTTTGGAAAATATCTGCACAGAATGGGTAAGACCGCCTCCCCTTACTGTCTTTACGAGGAAGGGGAGGTAATTGATGACGCAGAGCACACTGTTTTCGAGTGTGCACGCTGGCAGAGCTATCGCCAGCTGTACTGACGTGAATAGTTGGAACGATCACAGCCGCTAACATTGTCGGGGTCATGATTGCGGGTAGTGGAAATTGGACCTCGGTGGTGAATTACGTAGAGCGCATTCTAAGGCGGAAAAAGAGAGATCTTGAGGCTGCAGAACGAGTAAGCAGGTCGGCATAGGTGATACTGTCACACGTGCCAAGCGAAACCGAAATGATGATTTAGACGAAAGGTATAGCGGAGACGCTTAGATGTCTCCTCAACTTTCGATACGCAATCCGGAAGCGGATATAAACATGGAGAGGCCAAAGGGCCAAAAGGACTCCACTCCGAAGTAATACCACCGTAGTTCCGGAGTGGGCACAGACAAGTCCACAGGAGACGAGGGGGGGGATTTAGTGGGTGAGGTCCCGACACACGGAGGATGTGACGACTTCCTTTATTGGGCGGTTAGGTAAATTTACTCCTCCTCGGCGTAAATAAAGGCTTGCAATGACCAATACAATGAATGTATGTATTCGACTAATAGAACTCTTTGCCAAAAAAAAAAAGTTGCTGTTTAAGAGCCAGTGTTATAAACACTTTCGTTGAAATCTAGTTTTAAACAAAGAAATTAAATTAAATGCCACAAATTTATTATGTTGCACGATAATACGATAACACAATAACACAAGCAAACTTAATAGCACAGAAACAATGTAGGAAACTGAAATCCATCGTCGTAAACTTGAAATTAATAAATCAGAGTCAAAAAGTTAAAGACAAACGACGTGTAGTTGTTAAAGGAATGAAAAGTGCTATTAAAACTAAATAAACGACAAGTATTTTATGGGGCACAGTTTCTTTTTTTCAACAGCCAAAACCAACAACTGGCCAACCAATTGGCCAAATAAACATGACATCAACATTATACTGCCTGCCGTACGAATACAATTAAAATTTTCTGAGTTTCTTCTCTTCTTCTTTACAACTTTTATTTTTTTTTTCACTTGATGATGGTCATTCAGTCATTCCTTCCCGTACGACAGACAGACAGACAGACAGACAGACAGTACGGGTGTATTTATGATGGAATTTATGTGAGTCTGTCTGCCACAATGGACGTACGTATACGTACTAAACCAGTGTACCTGTCAAAATCCATACGAGTTGAAAATGATCGAGTGATGGTATTTAATTTTATGACGCAGCATTGCCCTGTTCATGAGCTGATGGCGCCAAAAATTATCGAAATATGACCCAATGATGAATAAAATTCTCATTGCATTTGCCACTGACCGAAAACGCCCCAAAAAACAAAAAACAGACCAAAAACACAGAACAACAAACCCATGAAAATTAAAAACAAAAACAAAACAACAACAACAACAAATAATGAATCTTGTAAATGCAACAAAATACTTATTTTAACTTGTTGTTGTTGTTGTTTGTTCGTCTTCTTCTTCTTCTCTTTTAACAACATGCAACACTCGTTTAAATATATTCAAATAGGCAGCAGCAGCAGCAGCAGCTCATAATGAATGAAGTGGGCTCTGCTATAGGGTTAGGGACACGTTTTGTTACCGAGAAGCATCGACCGCACAGTGTGTAGAATTTTTTTCTTTTTAATGAAATGCAGTTTTTCCTCTGCGTTAATTTTATTTCATTTTGATTTCATTTTGATTTGATTTGATTTATTTTTCGTTTAGTATTCTTCTTCTTTAGTTTTCAATTTTGGCTTATCCATTTACGAAATGTGGGTTGTTTGATTGTAAATGTTTCTGTAACAGATTTAAAAAGAAAAACTGTTGAAATGTTCGAATACTTATATAGGGTGGCTCATCTATTGGTTTAAATTTGAACCATTAGTCATTCTATTCTGTCACAAAATTCAATATATTATCTCCACTGAACCTAATGAATCGATTCACACTTGAGCAACGTTGAGATTTATTGGAAATTTACTTTCAAAACAAAAACAATTGAACGAAAATTGCATGAAAGTGTCGTACAAAATACGGCTTTCGAACGTTTGGTTCATGGGCAAATTAGCAAACATTTGTACGACAATTCTTTACTGACTAACAGACAGTCTGCTTTCAGACCCAAACACAGCTGCGTTACGGCATTAGTGGATGTTGTAGAGGAGTTGAGGTCAAAAATGGATCAGAACATGGTGTCTATTCTGGTACTTCTAGATTACTCAAAGGCTTTTGATACTGTTGATCATGACATTCTTTGTCACAAGTTGATGGAAACCTTTAAATTTTCAACATCAGCAGTAAAACTTTTACGTACATACCTGTATAAGAGAAGTCAGACAGTGCACTATGGCGATGCAAAATCATTTAGCAGCCTGGTCCGGAGAGGAGTACCACAGGGTTCAATTCTTGGACCACTGCTTTACATAATGCATTCTAATGACCTACCTTCTCGTATAACTCACTGTGGAATTCAAATGTATGCCGATGATGTCCAACTCTACGTTAGCTGTTTTAGAACTGACATCGACAATTGTATATTGAGACTGAACCAGGATCTTGACAGTATATTTAAATGGGCCACTGCGAATGGTCTTTGCCTGAACGCTAATAAGTCTAAAGCTATCATAATTGGAAAAATTGGCGTTTTGCCGAACTTACTGCCACCATTAGTTGTTGGGGACTCGCCCATAGAATTGGTACAATATGCCAAAAACTTGGCTATTACTTTTAATAGTCAACTCTCCTGGACTGACCATGTTAATATGATTTGTGGGAAGACATATGCTATGCTCAGGAATCTTTGCAGGACTCAGTCCTTTACGCCTGTTAATATACGTATGCTCTTGGCGAAGACATACCTGATTCCAACCCTCTTATATGGATGTGAGCTTTTTGCGGGTTTGGACCCTGTCAGCAGGAATAAAATTAACGTGACGTATAATAACATTGCAAGATATATTTTTGGACGCACTAGATATAGTAGTATATCGTTTTTTGCCTATAAAATCTACGACATGACACTGGAAAACCTCTTAAAATATCGCATGCTAATTTTTCTACACACGATTGTTTATTCAGGGGAACCGAATTATCTATTTACTAGACTAAAATTTTCCAGAACTAACAGGGGCTATAGGATAAACGCCATAAGGTTCCAGAAACAGGTGTCTGAAAGGCACTTTTATGTTAATGCAATTCGTTCATGGAACCAACTTCCGCCAGAAATTCAATTGAAAAGCAATGTAATGCAATTTAAAACTGCAATTTTAACACACTTTTCTTGTCTCTAAGATTTACCATTTAATTCAATCCAATTTAGGGCTAACTTAAATTTAATTAATATAATTTTGCTTTTTTTGTGTAATTTACATACATATATATGTGTATAACTATTACTTTAATTATAACAATATATAAACAGTACTATTAAATAAGATTAAATGCGTGTTGTACTGAAGTTAATCAATAAATAAATAAAATAAAAAAAAAAAATAAAAAAAAAAAATTGGTCGCAGAGAAGGACCAACTGTGAAACTGGTTTCATTGTACGCTCGTATAGTGTGTATACCCGATAATATCGAAATGTGACTGAGATTGTGCGTGAGAATCCATCAACATCAACTCGTCATCGTCCCTAAGAATTGAAAATTTCACGCACCAGTTTACGTCGAATTTTACAAAAAAAAAAAATCTCGATATGACGCCTTATACAGTTCAATTGGTTCAAGAGTTGAAGCCGCATGACCATTCCCTTCGCCAGATGGGCCAACGAGAAACTGCACGATGATGTCGATTTTGCCAAAAAAAAATCACTTTTTCGGCTCTAAGGCCATTTCATTTCATTTCCATCTTAGTTCACAAGTTAATAAGCAAAATTGCCATATTTGGGGCTCAGGAAACTCTCACGTGGTATTACAGCATCCAATGCGGGTGCATTACGAGTGACTGTTTGGTGCGGCTTGTGGAGCGGAGGCATCATTGGCCCATATTTCTTTGAAAATGAGGACGGCACAACCATTACGGTTAATGGAGACACTCTTCGCACCATGATAATCGATTTTTTGCCGCGCTCTTCATGGTATTCATATAAACGATGTTTGGTTTCAACAGAATGATGCAAATTGTTACACTTCTCATGCCATAATCGATTTATCGCGTCAAACATTTGATGGCCGTTTAATTAGGCGAAGTGGTGATGATGTTTCTTTGAAAATGAGGACGGTACAACGATTATGGTCAATGGAGACACTTTGTTCTGTACCCCCTCTTCATGGTATTGATGTGAAAGATGTTTAGTTTCAACAGGATGCGGCGAATTGGCACACATCTCATGTCACAATCGATTTATTGCGACAAACATGTGATGGTCGGTTAATTAGCCGAAATGTTGATGCCAGTTGGCCACCAAGAAGCTGCGATTTGACACCGTTGGACTATTTTCTGTGGGGCATGGTTAAAGAAAACTGTTATGCCAACAAACCAGAGACAATTGAGCATTTGAAGGCCAGCATTGGTGATGCCACTGCCGAGATACGTCTCCATACACACGAAAAAGTGCATGTAAATTGGTGCAATCGAATTAGGTACTGTTTGGCCAGCCGTGGCAGTCATATGAATGAAATAATATTCCATTTCTAAACGGAACAATTGTACTTCACAACAAAAACAATAAATTTGGCAAGATTTCAAACCATTTTGTTTGTAGTCTAGTAGACAGTGAGGCCTCAGTTCAAATCCCAGATCAGACATCAAAATGAAAATATGAAAAAGTATTTCTTAGGCGACTTCCTCTCAGCAGATTTATGCCAAAAACTCTGACAGTAAATGAAAAAATTGCCATGAAAAGTTTCTCAAAAATCTGTAGTTCGGAGTCGATGTTAAACTGCAACCGCAACTCACGTATAAAATTAAAGCACACAACATGAGTGGTGTGAGAAGCTAGGCCGTGATGCTGACTGAAGGGTTGTATGTATGTATGTGTGATGGTCGGTTAATTAGCCTAAATGGTGATCTCAGTTGGCCGCCAAGAAGCTACGATTTACCATCGTTGGACTATTTTCTGCTGGGGCTCCGTTAAAGAAAAGTGTTAGGCCAACAAACCAGCGACAATTAAGCATTTGAAGGCCAACATTGGTGATGCCATTGCCGAGATACGTCTCCATACACTCGAAAAAGTGCACGAAAATTGGTCCAAACGAATTAGGTACTGTGAGGCCAGCCGCGACAGCCATATGAATGAAATAATATTCCATTTCTAACCGGAACAATTGTACTTCACACCAAAAAACAATAAATTTGGCAAGATTTCATACCATTTTTGTTTTTAATTGCATTTTTGAAGTCGCCATAGTCTAGTATATAGTGTGCTGGCTTATTAGACGTAAGGCCTCGGTTCAAATCCCAGGTCAGACATCAAAATGAAAATATGAAAAAATATTTCTTAGGCGACTTCTTCTCAGCAGATTTCTGGCAAAAACTCGGAGAGTGAATAAAAAGTTGCCATGAAAAGTTTCTCAAAAATCTGTCGTTCGGAATCGACTTTAAACAGTAGGTCCCGCCGCTCACGTATAAAATTAACACACACAACATAAGTGGTGTGAGAAACTAGGTCGTAATCCTGACTAAAGTGTTGTAATGATCAATTATGTATGTATGTAATTGCATTTTTAAATTTAAACTTTTAAATCACCCACCCTTTAGTTTCATTCTATTTGCCTTTAAAGGAAATCAATGATTAATAACAACAACAACAACAACAACAACACAAAACATAGAAAATCTATCTCTTAAGGTGTAAACATTAACAAAAATTTGTTTTTATTTCTTATTTTTGTTTTTGTTTTTATTTTTCAAAACAAAAAAATTTACATAAATAATGAAGAAGTTACTCCACTTTTGAAATTCATTCATTATGAAAACGATGCAATGATTTAGAAACACATTTACAGTCCAAAGAAAAAAAAATGGTTTTTTAACGAACAGGTCACGCGATTAAGTGACTTTACTTTACTAAAAAAAATTAAAAAAAAAATCTTTTTAGGCCAAGCATGTCAAAATAAAAAACAAAATAAAAATTGGTATTGTAAAGTCAAGTTTATTAATTAAGATCACATTTAAGACTAAAAAAAAAAATTGTTGTTTAGAAGCTTTGTCACACACAATCAGGTTAAATGTTTTAAATTTAAGTCATAACAGCTAAAGGATACAAAATATTCTCCCCCCCAATGCCAATTAGTCATCCACCATCATCACAAGGCAAACTAATCATCAACTAATCAAGGTCATGAATATGTCTTCATATAAAGGGTGTTTTTTTATAGAGGTATAGAACTTTAAGTTGGCATTACTTTTCAAGATGGCGACCGATTTAACAGCTGTCAAGTGATTTATTCTCAGTTTGGTTTGGCAATTCATCATGAATGGACTCACGCCTGAACAACGCTTGCAAATAGTGCAATTTTATTTCGAAAATAATGGTTCTGTGCGGAAAACGTATCGCGCACTACGTCCACTTTATCGTCGACAAAATCGTCCATCAGAGCAGTTAATTCGATTAACCATGGAACGTTTTCGCAACACGTTTACTCTTATTGATAACTGACTGTTTGGTGCGCTTTATGGGCTGGTGGAATCATTGGTCCGTACTTTTTCAAAAACGATGGTGGCCAGAACGTTACAGTCAATGGTGATCGGTATAGGGCCATGATTACAAACCTTTTCATTCCTGAATTGAATAACCATGATGTCCAGGAGATGTGGTTTCAACAAGACGGCGCAACATGTCACACAGCTCGTGCCACAATAGACACGTTTAGTGACCGCCTAATTTCACGTTTTGGACCTGTGAATTGGCCTCCAAGATCTTGTGATTTAACACCGCTAGACTACTTTCTGTGGGGCTATGTAAAGTCATTGGTCTATGCGGTAAAGCCACAAACGCTTGACCATTTGGAAGACAACATTCGCCGTATTATTGCCGATATGCGGCCACAAATGTTGGAAAAAGTCATCGAAAATTGAACGTCCAGATTGGACTACATCCACGCCAGCCGTGGCGGTCATATGCCAGAAATCATATTTAAAATGTAATGCCACAAGATTATCTTTCGGATAAATAATATTCATGTCAATCGAATAATCCATCGTTGTTTTATTGCAACTTAAAGTTCTATACCTCTATAAAAAACACCCTTTATAAGTGATTCCAAGCGATATTTTGTATTATTTTTAGCTCTAGGAATTAAGTAAAGCACGATAATTTTCAATACTTTTCGATATTACCGATAATTATTGGCCTTCTTGTGTATCTTTTTTAAATCAAAATTATTGTAATCACTCTTGCCAACAGGTGCTACTATGGTCTCAATAGGCAATTGAGTAGCAGAAACCTCTCTTGTACGACAAAACTAAGACTCTCATCCTTTCCGTGCTTGTTTATGGCGCAGAGGCATGCACCCTATTAAGTACTGACGCTGCAGCCTTGAAAGTATTCGAGAGAAAACTACTACGTAAGATCTTTGGTTCTGTGCGAGTTGGCGGTGATTTCCGCATCTGATCCTGCACTGAACTGTATGAGCTCCTCAACGATATAGACGTTGTGCAGCGTATTAACATCCAGCGGCTGCTTAGGCTCGGCCATGTCGTTCGAATAGAGGAACGATCTCCGCCGAGATGGGTATTTGATGAGGGGATCTGCGGAAGTCGGCGAAGAGGACGAACTTGTTTGCGTTGGGTGGACCAAATCGAGGATTCCCTGTCTTCGATTAGTGTGATCAACTGCCGTAGGCGCGGAAGAAGCAGAGGCGCCTGGAAGAATGTGTTACGGCAGGCCGAAATCAGTTAATGGGGTTTTTAATGGCCAATTAAGTAAGTAAGTAAGTATGTTAAAGAGAGGCTTATTATTTATCGATTACTTTTATCGAAGAAATGTTATAAAATGCAACGCATTTTTTCTTCGCTAGTGACCATTACTACATACATACATAATTGGTCATTACAACCCTACAGTCAGGATTACGACCTAGTTTCTCACACCACTTATGTTGTGTGTGTTAATTTTATACATGAGTGGCGGGACCTACAGTTTAAAGTTGACTTCGAACGACAGATTTTTTAGGAACTTTTCATGGCAATTTTATTTACTTTCCGGGTTTTTGGCAGAAATCTGCTGCGGGGAAGTCGCCGAAGAAATACTTTTTGTATTTTATTTTAATGTCTGGCCTGGGGCTCGAACCCTGTCTTTTCGTCTAATAAGCCAACACACTACCTACTAGACCACGGCGACTTCAGTGACCATTACTGGCAAGTTTAAATCGTGTTGATTCATGAAATTAGAAAACTGTCAAGGAAGTTATTTTTTCTTTTTTATTTCTCTTACGTTAGCCTAGAATATGTAACCTAAACGCACCTAAATGTACAATGAATTTATTGTTACTGCACTTTATAGATTCTTGTTCACTATGTGACGTTAATTTTCAATTTTCGATAAACTTGCATGAGAATTGCAAGTCTTTTCAAACAGGCTAATTGAAACTGACTCACAACAGGCTAATTTGTTAAATTCCTGCATAATTTATTTCTTTGTCAATAAAGAAAAAAATTCTAAAACTGCCAGAGGACAATTTATCGGTGCCACTTATCGAAATCACTATAGTGCGTCACCTTCTAAAAAAATCCTTATTTCTGATTCACACATACTTATGATTCATGCAAAAAAAAAAGAGAGAAGCTCAGTTGGATAGTAAAATTAAAACGAGGGTACAAATCATTAAGGATCCATCCATTCGTTCAACGATAACATATGGCCCAAGAAAAAAAATTAAATTGTATTCTAATGGCCGTAAAAGAATTTTCGCTGATAAAACAAACAGTAGCTGCCTGCCATTTAATTTCGACAACTAAAATGAAAACTATCAACGTCTGCCAACAGCGGAAGTGCCGGCCTAAAGCCATACACCACCACTACCACGTATCATTTACCTTTCCAATGTAATGATTGTGCGCAGTGCAGTGAATAATAAGGGTACCGTGCCACAAAGGTTCCAGATTTCCAAATGAAAAACAAAAACTAACAAATTGTTCAGGCAGCGATTGCAATGCACTCAAGCGACTAATAATCTATTTGACCAGGACTATCGGAAAAAAAACAACAGCAACAGCAACAATACAAAGGAAATAATTGTTCCTTTTAAGTGCGCGCCATTCTTGTAAATTTTAATCGATATTTCCAGCAAATAAATGGGAACCATTTCGTATTCTTTCTTTTTCGGGCTTGTAATCTAAAAAAAATTTTTTTTAAATTTATTTTATTGTTGTTGTTGTTGTTTTATTTTTAAGGAAACCGGATATCGAACGGAAATCAAGTTGAAACAATAATTCCAAGGCAATTAAATAATTGTGAGTGTTTAGAGAGTGTGTTTGCTTACCTGTTGAACAAATAATGCCAATAGAAAATTGACAATAAGCGAGAAGGAGAGAGAGACAGAGAGGAAGGAAGATAGTGAAAAAGAAAAATATTGACTTTTTCCCAAATTTCCAAATTGTTTGGAGTTGTTAACAGATACTTAAAGGAATTCATTATTTAAACTGCAAACTAAAGGGTGTTTTTTATAGAGGTATAGAACTTTAAGTTGCAATAAAACAACGATGGATTATTCGATTGACATGAATTTTATTTATCCGAAAGATAATCTTGTGGCATTACATTTTAAATATGATTTCTGGCATATGACCGCCACGGCTGGCGCGGATGTAGTCCAATCTGGACGTCCAATTTTCGATGACTTTTTCCAACATTTGTGGCCGTATATCGGCAATAATACGGCGAATGTTGTCTTCCAAATGGTCAAGCGTTTGTGGCTTTACCGCATAGACCAATGACTTTACATAGCCCCACAGAAAGTAGTCTAGCGGTGTTAAATCACAAGATCTTGGAGGCCAATTCACAGGTCCAAAACGTGAAATTAGGCGGTCACCAAACGTGTCTTTCAATAAATCTATTGTGGCACGAGCTGTGTGACATGTTGCGCCGTCTTGTTGAAACCACATCTCCTGGACATCATGGTTATTCAATTCAGGAATGAAAAAGTTAGTAATCATGGCTCTATACCGATCACCATTGACTGTAACGTTCTGGCCACCATCGTTTTTGAAAAAGTACGGACCAATGATTCCACCAGCCCATAAAGCGCACCAAACAGTCAGTTTTTCTGGATGTAACGGTGTTTCCACATACACTTGAGGATAACCTTCACTCCAAATGCGGCAGTTTTGTTTGTTGACGTAGCCATTCAACCAGAAGTGCGCTTCATCGCTAAACAAAATTCGCTTATGAAAATCGAGAACAACGGTAATCTCGTTTTGGGCCCATTCGACGAATCTACGCCTTATTTGACGATTTGATTTAGCTTCAAATCTTGCACGAATTGGATTTTGTAAGCACGCAAATCAAGATCCTTCCACAAAATCTTCCATAAAGTGGATGGACACAGATCCAATTCCTGTGCTCGATGGCGGATGGACTCATTCGGGTCTTCCTCAATGCTACGCTCTACAGCAGCAATAGCTTCTTCTGTACGCACCGTACAGCGTCTCTGGGGATGCGAGTTATCAATAAGAGTAAACGTGGTGCGAAAACGTTCCATGGTTAATCGAATTAACTGCTCTGATGGACGATTTTGTCGACGATAAAATGGACGTAGTGCGCGATACGTTTTCCGCACAGAACCATTATTTTCGAAATAAAATTGCACTATTTGCAAGCGTTGTTCAGGCGTGAGTCTATTCATGATGAATTGCCAAACCAAACTGAGAACAAATCACTTGACAGCTGTTAAATCGGTCGCCATCTTGAAAAGTAATGCCAACTTAAAGTTCTATACCTCTATAAAAAACACCCTTTATTTCGAATAGAGGAGGATGCTCCCGCAAAACGGGTATTTGTTGCGGGGAATTTGTTTGCTTTGGGAGCACCAAATCGGGAAAGCCCTGTCATCGATTGATGTGACCAACTGGCGAAGGTGACAGGAAGGATGTATTAAGGCAGGCGGAAATCCATTAATCGGATTGTTAATGGCCAATTAAGTAATAAGTAAGTACGAAAGTTTACATCAGGAATGGTTCATATTTTGTTGTTTTATTGACATTTATTATCCTAACTATGCATATAAGGTCTTCCAAGAGGGACTTTCTTGGTAACGGTTATCTTTTTGAAGCTGCATTTGTCAAATTAGTAGTCATTTATGCCACACAAAATTTCATGAATCGATCTTTCAAACGAATAAAAAGTTTCGATGATATCTCGCACACATAGGGTACTAACTCCCTGTAGTTATCAAGGGCTGTTTCAAGAAATATGTCCAGAAGTGGTGACAAAGCATAGCCCAAAGTGATAGCAGAAATGATTGAACTTATAGACAGAAGTCTTTTCAATACTGGAAACGATGGCAAACGTATTCGAAAGGAGACATTAGGAGTAGGTTAGGTTCGGTTAGGTTAGAGGACGTGTACTTGTCTATTAAGACAAGTACAGTACCCGGAGCTCGAATTGACCCATTGTACAACGTCCTAGTTTCTCACGCCACTTATGTTGTGTGTGCTAATTTTACACATGAGTGGTGGGACCTACAGTTTAAAGTCGACTCCGAACGACAGATTTTTGAGAAACTATTTCATGGCAATTTGATTTACTCTCAGAGTTTTTTTTTGACAGAAATCTGCTGAGAGGAAGTCGCCGAAGAAATACTTTTTTTTGTATTTCGTCTTGATGCCTGGCCTGCGGCTCGAACCCTGGCTTTTCGTCTAATAAGCCAACACAGTACCTACTAGACCACGGCGACTTCAACGTACAATGAGTTTAATTCACTCCCCGAATAATCGTTACCAGAAACCGACCGGCCACTGAGCTCATGATACTGCAGCTTTGACTATTTTTTTGGAAGAAATTTCTTAAGCTGCCTCCACATCGAATCTACTTCTGCGAAAGGAACTTTACTTTAAATTCCAAGTGCATACATATCCGGGTTTACGAGATTGCAATGTGTGTGTTGATGCACTAGTAGATTGTAAATCATAAAATAAGATTACATTCCTTTACAACCCGCTTCTAATCTTGGTCGTATTCCTATCACAGCAATAATCAGTTGAATACATTCTATTTTTTTAATTGCTACACATTTATTGCAAATAATCTCCTGGTGAATTTTATTTATTTTTGTTATTAAAAACTCAACAAAGTATCTCTCGTTGGCATACAAAATTGTTTACATATTTACAAACGTTTGTTTGCTTTGCATTTAAATTTTAAATTGCTTTCTGTAAATATTATTATTCCCCGTGAATTTTAATTATTTTTTTATTTCATTTGCTGAAAATATAAACCGGAAGTGTTTACTAAAGAACGTTTACTAAACGAATATTTGAAAAACGATTTCAAATACAAATTCCTTTAACGTGTCTTTAACGTGAGCATACAAAAGCTTTCTGTTTTGAATTAAACAACAATTAAATATTGACAGAGAGACAGGGGTATGGAATTCAATTGTTTTTTTTTTTTTATTAAATTGCTGAAGACTAGAAAAATTATTTTCAGAAAGAGAAATTTAAAAGCATTTCGTTTTCAATTTCTTACTCAAAACGTGCTGTAATTGGTCATTACAATTCTTCAGTTGGGGTAGTATGACGTAGTTTCTCCTACCACCTTTGTTGTGTGTGTTAATTTTATGCATGACCGGCCGGGCCTACAGTTTAAAGTCGACTCCAAACTACAGGTTTTTTTTGATAAACTTTATCACGGCAATTTTACTTTACTCTCGGAATTTTCGCCAGAAATCTATTGAGAGGAAGTGGCCGAGAAAATATTTTTTCCATATTTCGTTTTGTTGGAGATGTCTGACCAGAGGTGGGTGGTATGAACCGTGGCCTCACGTCTAATAAGCCAACAAACTACCTGCCAGACTACGGCGACTATATGGTATTTGAAACTCAATATGATTTTATCAAGTCAATCAATTTAAAACAAATTGAATTAACCCGATAAATTCCAAGCACATGTTGTATTCATACTTAAATCGATATACACGTGGTTATTGTACTATCGATATGAACTCATTTTGTGGTTAAAAATAAATCGCCGTCATTTATTTATTCTGCTGCAGATGGTGCCGCAATATAATGGAAATTGAATTGAAAAATAAAAAGAGAAAATACTCCCGCATTACGCCAAATCCATGTGGATAAAATTGTAGGTTTTTTTGTTCTCTTTTTGGCTGCAGGCGCGCTTTCATCATCTCATCGAAATCTTCATCGAAATAAGAAAAAAGGGTTGAATTGCAGGCAATTGTTTCTGTTGAAACTCTTAAACATCTGTTGATGTTGTTCAACGTTTTAATTTGATTAAATGTCTTCATGGTTTTTGTTTTCGTTTTTGTTTTCGTTTTAATTTCTTTTTTTTCATTGGTTTTCTACTAAAAATATCTTCATTTTCCCATAACAAAATCCCCTCAAACAAAGCGCGTGCTTAAATTTCATTTTCGTATGCAACAATACTCATATAAATGTTTGTCATGGCAAATGACAAAATATAATCGAAATTCTAATTTCCACAAACAAATACAACAACAACCAACAACAACAATAAAACAATCTGAAGTGACACTCTGCAAATATGAGAAACCAAAAATTTCGATTCACAGACAATTTTGTTCTTCAACTTTTTCCTTGTCTTGTCATGCTATTAAAGCTTATCTAACGCTCTAATGCAGTTCCAAAGAAATCTTAAAAAAGAAAAAAAAAACAACAAGAAAACAAATTCACAGACAACAACTAACAACAAGTGCAACAACAACAAAATGATAAACATTAATAAAAAAAACGAAGATAAATAAACAATTACGGGCGTTATGCTAAAATGCATATTTTTGTGATACAAATACATTCACGTGCTTATACATACATATGTACATACATTAGCATAGGTTGTGGCATTTATATTTATAAGCATTGTTTAACATACTAATCGCCGTCATCGTCATCGTCATCGTCGTCATCATCCACAATATCATCATGAGGTTAATGAAAATGTTGGCACTCCAAGTCAAGTGCTTCCAACTGCAACCAAGCAAAACTCTTCTAAAAACAGAAAGAAAGAAACACAAATTTTGTGCAGCTTTGGCGCCATGGGCGCCAAAACTAAATAATACCCTAAAAATCTATCACAATGTGAATGTGCATGTGAATGTATTTGTGTTTGTATTTGTATATCAACTGTTACTGTTCTGCTTCTGTATCCCAATGTATCCATTCATCCATTCGTGTGTATTCAATACAACCAACCAACATGCAACGTCATTTCCAGCACTTACCACTTCACTTAGGAGATGTGGTAAATTAAAATTCTATGGATTTATTTTATTACTGCACACGTTCCTATGTACATACAAATATACAGACATACGACATACAGATTTATGTGAATTGTATAGAGTGTATTGCATTTAATGTTTCATTTTATTTTGTTGCTCGTATTTGTTTTAAATTTTATGTTCAAATATTTCAAACATATTCAAACAGTTTTTTGTCGTAGCTACTGTTTTTAAGAGAAGGAAATACGGTGTCTTAAGGAACCTAACCACAGGTACTGATCTGTGCTGAGCTAATGGGGAGGAACTTTTTGACGATCTTTGCATAAGGTCTCGCTAGAATAGTGTAGTCTCGAGTTTCTCCCGAACTATTTAGGCGTTTCAGGAGAGTGAGCAATGATTAGCTGTTAATAGTTTGTTATGTGTCCGTGTGATCTTTTTGGATTAAACATAGCACCGATATGGGAATCTCTTTTAAGGATTGTAATGCAAATCATGCAGTTTCCATTAGGCTGAGGTGTTGCCGATCTCTATGGCAATGGAACTGTTCTCTGAACAAATGCTATGTTGGTTTATTAAACGAGACCTAGTAGATCAAACCCTAGCTCAGATGCGTACTGTTTCCTTCAGAGTGAGCTATTGCCAATCTCTATGGCAACGCAGCTGTTCTATAAACAAATGGCAATAGCTTCGTTATTTATGTAGACAGTCAGAGTGTTGGCTTGTTAAACGAGATCTCGTAGTTCAATCGCCAGCTCAGATGCGTACTGTTCCTTCCAGGCAGAGGTATTGCTGATCTCCATGGCAACGGAGAAAATATTCAACGTCATGAATGTTTCAAAAAAAGTTTGTTATTTTCGAACTGAGAGAGCGGACTCTTGGCTTTGAAACTGAATAGAAAAAATTTGAGGACACTTTCGGGGTCTAGTAGTTTATTAAACGAGCCAGCTCAGATGCGTACTATTTCCTCCAAGGTGAGCTATTGCCAATTTCTATGGTATTGGAATTGTTCTATAACCAAATGGCGATAGCTTCGCATTTGTGGGACGGTCAGAGTTTTGGCTTATTAAACAAGATTTCTTAGTTCAATCCTCAGCTCAGATGCTTTGCAGTTTGCTCTAGTTTGCGGTGTTGCCAATATCTATGGCAACGGAACTGTTCTACAAACAAATGACGAGAGATTCGTCATTTATGTGAACAGTCCGAGTGTTGGCTTATTAAACGATACCTCATAGTTCAATTCCTAGCTTAGAAAACTAGCACAAAATGATATATAAAAAACATTTCTTTCGACGACTTACTCTCAAGCAGTTTTCTGGCAAAAATCTTGAATGTAAAATGAAGTTGCCACGAAAAGTTTCTCAAATCGAATTCTGTGTCGACGTTGAACACACCACAACATGGTAGGTGTGAAAAGCTAGTTTGTAATACTAACTAAAGGGTTGTAATGACCAATTAAGTAAGTAAGTAAATAAGTCAAGACTGATTGCATTTTTCAGAATGGTCACCCTTACAATGCTCATGGACAAGCAAAGAATAAAACTGTAAGTACGTTCTGGAAAAAACTCTGAGAGTAAATAAAAAATCTGTCGTTCGAAGTGGACTTTAAACTGTAGGTCCTGACACTCATGTATAAAATTAACACACACAACATATGTGTAAGTGATGTTGAAAAGCTAGGTCGTGATGCTGACGGAAGGGCTGTAAATGACAAATTCTGTAAGTAGGCATGTACTCTGTTCTATGGAACGAAATTGTAAATGAATCGACTGAGAATAGCGAACATGGTATGCTTATATGTCGCCTCATAACAGGCCGCTAAGCGTGCTGCTATTGAGCTTTGGTATCAGAATTATCACCCTAACCTACCTACCTATCTATTGCGAAACATTCGAGATTGTAAAACTTATAGACTATTATGGAATCGTCAGAATTGGATGCCCTGGCCCTACCAAAGGCAGGTTTCCGAACCTTGACAGGGCAGTAAGCCTTTAAACCACAACATTAGTTTGGGTTATTTTCTGACCATTTGACATTGAAGTCGACGTAGTCTAGTGGGTAGTGTGTTGGCTTATTAGACGTGAGGCCACCGTTCAAACCCCAGGTCAGACATCTTCAACAAAAAACGAAATATGAAAAAATATTTCTAGGGCGACTTGCTCTCAGCAGATTGCTGGCAAATACTTTGGGAGTAAATAAATTGCCGTGAAAAGTTTCTCATGCATCTGTCGTTCTGAGTCGACATTAAACTGTAGGCCCCACCACTCATGTATAAAAATTAACACACACAACATGAGTGGTGTGAGAAGCTAGGCCGTAATTCTGACTGAAGGGTTGTAATGACCAATTATGTATGTATGTATGTATTTTAAATTTTATGCACCAAACTTAGTTTTAATTTCTGAGTCTGTACTTAAGAGAGCCAGGGGTTTAGTTTTTTTGTTAAGTATCATGGTTAAGATGAGCATTTAGTCGTGATTAAGATTCTTTTCAAGCAATTCTGGGTAATTCAAAAGCAATGGACACTTTTGAATGCAATGGGCCCTAGAGGGTATTTAAGAAAACGTTAAGAAAAATATTAATTGAACATGATGTTCTTTTTTTTTTTTGACTTTGTCAAATTATATTTCGGAAGTGTTACAAGTATTGAAAAGCCTTTGCCCAAACCTTGGTTTCAATTTCCTTACAAATGTGTGACAATTTTTATTGCAGTTTTTGCTCAGGTGCCTTAGGAGTTCTACTGTAATGTGCTGTGGTGACAATAAAAACGTTAAAGTTTTCATCGATTCAATTGCTAATCTTTTTTAATGTAAAATTTCATTGCAAATGACTCAATCGTATGCAAACAATGCCAACGCAACACTGCGCGCCACAGTCATCGCAAAATCATCGTTTTACAAACAAAACAAAACAAAAAGAAAATAAAAAGCGAATAAAATTAAACGATTATTGACAATCAAGTGGGCTTCTGTCTGCTGTGTTACAACAGCTTTTGCCAACAACATTCAACATCCAACCGATATTGTGCAGTTAAAACGAAATAAAGAAACACAATCCGTAGATCGTATGGATCTTGCAGATAAAGTGGTCACTTGTACAGTTTAGTTTAGTTTCTGGTTTAAAAAATAAGTATCGCAGCAGCGGACAATGATTGTCGTCATACAGTAAGAAACAAAGAAAAAAAAAAACATAAAAACCGGAGGTAACAGCAAAAGTAAATCGTTTAATAAAAAATTAAACGAATCATAACAACTACTAACCGAGTCCACTTCAATATTCAATATGGTATGGTATGGTAATATTATTGTTTACAACACCCAATTACAACAACAACAACAACAACAACAATATCTCATTCAAAATTTCCACACCTCAGGCTTATATTGGGGAAAAAAAATGAAAAAAATGCTTTAAACCAGGTACAGGATATGAAAAGGCACGCTCTCTCTCTCTCTCTCTCTCTGTCTTTCTTGGGCTCATAGTATGCAGCACGACAGTGTCAAATTGCAGAAAAAGCTGTTGAAGTCTTAAATGTGCTGAGGCACATAAAAAAAATGAAATCGTAAAACCGAACAGGGGGACAAAGAAAAGTAGTTTCGAACTGTGCGAGTGTAAAACGTTTAAACTTGAAACGAACATATGTACATACAAGTTTCTGCTTTAACACTACGAAGTTTTCTCATAAGGAAAAATAGGCTTAAAATGAGACAGTAATTGATGGAGAGAATTCATACATTACATTTGTAATGAAATTTAGATCATACGTACATACAGTGGTGGCGCTATAATTAGAAACGACTTAGCAATTTGTTTTACAGTTTTCACTGTGTACCTGGGATCAAAGGCTTTGTTTGGAAGACGTCTTACATACGTTTTTCCATCAGATTGGGACAAATTAAACTTAGATTCGTCACTCCAGAGAACTCTGTTCCAGAAACATCGTTTCTAATTATAAGGCCACCACTGTACATAATTGGACATTCCAACCGTTTAGGCAGGACTACGACCAAGCTTCTTACACTTCTGATGTTGTGTGTGTTAATTTTATTCATAAGTGCTGGGTCCTACAGTTTAAAGTCCACTTCGAACGATTAATTTTATTCATAAATGCAGGGTCTTAGAATTTAAAGTCGATTCTGAACGACAAATTTTTTAAGAAACTTTTCATGGCAATTTTTATTTAATCTCAGAATTTTTGCCAGAAATCTACCGAGGGGAAGTCCCCGAAGAAATATTTTTTCATATTTTCATTTTGTTCAAGATGTCTGACTTACAGTTTGAACCGTGACCTCACGTCTAATAAGCCAACACGCTACCTACTAGACTACGGCGACTTCAATATCAAATAGTTGGAAAATAATCCAAAGTAATCTTGTGGTTTAATGGCTTACTGCCCTGTCAAGAACTAAAAACCTGCCTGAGGTAGGGCCAGGGCACACAATTCTGTTGATTCCATAGTAGCCTATAAGTTTAACAATCTCGAATGCTTCGTGATAGGTAGGTAGCTAGGTTAGAGTGATAGTTATGATACCAAAGTTCACTAGGAGCACGTATAGCGGCCAGTTGTGAGGCACACATATAAGCATAACATGTTCTCTATTCTCCGTCGCACTATGTGGCATTTACCCTGACAAGCTGGCCAAAAAGGCAAAAATGAATTTAAAGAAATTTAAGAAACTGAATATGCAGTTCGATAGACAACAAAATTCTGCATTATATTGTGAATTTTCACGACTTTAGGTTGAGATTTGAGACGATGTCAAAGTCAGGAAAGTGAATAAAATTAAATGCGTTTTTGGTGTTGTTTTGAAATTTTAATAGGTTTATATGATATTTTTTTGTGGCTAAACGAATAGAGATTATATATTAATTTCTTTTTTATTTGAAAGGTATGAGCAACAGCTACTTTCAGTTTTTTTTATATATATTGTATATCTCATATATTAATGTTAAAATTATTCGTTCAAAATTTAAAAATAAAAAAAATTTCACATTTTTTTACCCTACCCAAAAAAAGATAAGGATTTTAAAGGTGAAAGTAATTTTTAGTAGTTTAATGTTATATACCACAAGAAAATATAAACTCTCTACATTCAGGAACAAAAAAAAGTTTGCGCAAATTTACGCAATTTTTTTTTTGGCGATTTTTTGAAAATTTTACTTTTTTTGAAAAATTAAAAAAATTAGACGTAGCATAATAAAGCCATAGGCAATAAAGCCATATGGCGTACGAATTATGCGAGGAAATTCAGTAGAAGCGATACCAATCGAGATGTCCTGAATAGGTTACTTTTATGCAGTGACCCTTTTATAAGCCGCAGTACACAAAAATCGCGAAGGAATAGAAAAGCATTTTCATCAGATACTATTAAATTACTCCTTCCTGACATTGATGATAAAAATGATATGGATTTCAACGATTGTAGTTAGTTTCACTTTTAAGTATTAAATAATGTAAAATAAATATTATGAATAAATATTAATTATCATAGAACTTTAAAAACTTAATTACATATGTATATCGACTATTATAACAATATGAGATGTATGTTAATGGACCATATGAGGTACCGAGGGGCACTTATGATCCGATAATAATAAAATGTGATCATAAATGATTCACATTCATATTAAACATGTTCATGTCGAATTTCATCGAGGTAATAAAATTTTTAAGCCAATCATAATTGCTAAACACATTTTCTTAAGGGGCCCTATTTTGGACCAAGAGGCAATTATGAACCAACCATAACCAAATTTGGTAATATGATTTAGATTTACAAAATACACGTTCATACCGAATTTCATCACGATACCGATGTTTTTAAGCCATTTATAAGCGCAAATGTGAATTTCTAAAGGGGACTTTATATGGGGACTAAGGTCAAATATGATTCGATTTTCACCAAACTTTGCACCATTATTTCTTAGTACACAAAACTAATCCATGCTAAATTTTATCAATGTTGCATAATTACCATAGTTATGTGTAAATAAGTACAATTTCGAGGGGAATTTGTATGGGAGCTAGGCGAAATCAAGGACCGATTTGAACCAAAATCAGATGGGTTCATCCTTGGGCCTAATTATCACTAACACTATCAAAAAATTCCAGCCATTAACTCATAAAACACTTCTATTAATTTTGGCCAGGTTTTCAAGCAAAATGCCACATGGAGCGTCGATTCATTTACAATTTCGTTCCATAGAAGAGAGTACATACATATATACATAATTGATCATTTACAACCCTTCCGTCATGATTACGACCTAGCTTCTCAACATCACTTACATACATATGTTGTGTGTGTTAATTTTATACATGGGTGGGAAGGCCTATAGTTTAAAATTGATTCTGAACGACAGATTTTTGAGAAACTTTTTCATGGCAATTTTTATTTAATCTCGGAATTTTTGCCGAAAATCTACTGAGAGGAAGTCGCCGAGGAAATATTTTTTGCATATTTCGCTTTAGTTGGAGATGTCTGACCTGGGTTTTGAACTGTGGCCTCACGTCTAATAAGCCAACAAACAAGCCTACTAGATTACATTGACATAATTTTAAGCTTTTATTAAATAAAAAAGTAAAACGTAATATATTTGGAATTGTTTTCAATGTATAATTAACGTTAACAGACGTTTGCTTAGTGATTTGCAAAATTGCTTCATATTTCAAGAAGAGAAGGTATTCTTCGTTGGTTTTATACGCTGTATTTCGAAAATTTTTATTATGTTTACTGAAACCTAATAAACTAAGTAATTGTAAATTATCATAAGATTTGCTTAATATTTTAATATTTTGTTTAAATAGATTGCAAATAAATACATAAATAAAAAAAGTATTTCGAAAATATCGTTAAAAAACATCTAATAAATGAGGAAAACCACTTAAATAAAATCAAAGTGGGCTTCTCTAACAAGTCAAATGTAAACGTTTCAGAAGAGTTTTTCCTTTTTTTTTTCTTGTTATAAACTTACCTGATATGCAGTTACTGCAACAAATTCGGTTTCGGGAAAAACAAATGCCTGTTGCGGTGCCCATGGTATTTGGGCCAAATCGGACGTACGTATGACATGAATTCGGGGTTGATATTTATGCATGCTGGCCAATACGATCTGAAATGTAAGGAAATTAAAAAAAATATTAACAATTTAGCTGTCAATGTTTTACAGTTAAACAAACTTTCGATAGAAAAAGAAAAGTCAAAATCCATGTCGCCCTAAATGTCGCCAGTTTCTATAAACCATGATGACAAAGCGAGGTAAAGTAAATGACGACATAGTCTCCACATTAACTTTAAGCTTTAAAATTTGGAAAACTTGAGGTCGCAACAATCGTTTAAGCTATGGTATGAGAGAAAATAAAGTCCTCGTAGTCTAGTAGGTAGTGTATTGGTTTATTAGAGGTAAGGCCAGGGTTCAAACCCCAGATCAGACATCAAAATGAAAAAATATTTCTTCTGCGACTTGCTCTCAGCAGATTTCTGGCATAAACTCTGAGAGTAAATAAAATTGCCATGAAAAATTTCTCAAAAATCTGTCGTTCGGAGTCGACTTTAAAACTGGACCTACAGTATAAAATTAACACACACGACATAAGTGGTGTGAGAAACTAGATCGTAATCCTGACTGAAGGGTTGTAATAACCAATTATGCAGGTAGATGAGGAAATCAAAGCATAAGGATATGGATATGCAGCGGAACTAGACAACATGACTTTACATTTGCCGGATTTGAGCTTTAATTACATGAGCCTTAACACTTAGTCTCGTTGTTCGTTTTATTTAAATTATTATACCCTCGTAGTATTACAAATTTCACCACATTACTAGCGGAGTAGGTTAGGTTAGGTTATGTTAGGTTAGAGGACGTGTACTTGTCAATTAAGACAAGACCCAGTACCCATTGTACAACGTCCTAGTTTCTCACATCACTACTAGACCACGGCGACTTCGCCGGATTACCCTATTCAAATACCTCGTAGTGTGTCTGATGATACGTTTCTTCTTTTTTGTTTTTCATTTCAGAATCTGCTGTCGTGTACGTTTTTATGCAGTTTTGCGCCACATATACGGTTGCATATGACTGCAGACTGTATGAACATGTAAAAATTTACTGCCATTTTTTTTATTCCCCCCGCAACACGAGAAGTACAAAAGTGGTTGAGTAAAAGTAGAGAAAAGTAACGAAACTATTCAGCAAATAAAAAGCAGCCAATAAAAAAATTTAAAAAAACGCGAAAAAAAAACTGAGTAGCAATTGCTGAAGTTGTTGGCTTTTTATGCATGGGGTTCCTCTGTTAAATACCGCTGTGCATCGTGTAGACAAATAATTAAAAGGTGTTTTAATCGCACATTTCCTATTACGTACGATATTGAAAACTGCATTGAAAAGCGATTGCATGTACTACTCCCCAGTACTCGGAGTTATGTTTTCGAACATTTATTTGTACAGGATTTGTGTTTCTGCATTTCAAAAGCATTTAAAATATTGGTTTATGGGGGGATGGGGGGAAAAATACTTGATTATTAATGATGTTTTAATTAAATACGAATATTTCCCACTTAAAATTTTATAGCCGCTGATGATGATTTTATTAAAAAGTTTGAAATAAATTTCAAGAGTATTTTTTACTACGATTTTCCATCCACTAATGTGGAATGTGTTTATCGAATTGAATAATTTTAATTGCAAAGCCTAAAAACTTACTATATATGCAGAACGGCCGTTAAGCTAGGTTAGATAGTATAGTAGGTAGTCAGCATGAGTGGTAGCAAGGTCAATTTCCAACAGGGGCGCCATGGTCCGTTATACAATAACGTTTCAGTTACTCCGCCAGTGAAGTCGCCATAGTCTAGTAGGTAGTGTGTTGGCTTATCAGACGTAAAGCCAGGGTTCAAAACCCAGGTCAGACGTCATAATGAAAATATGAAAAACTATTTCTTCGGCGACTTCCTCTCAGCAGATTTCTGGTAAAAACTCTGAGAGTAAATAAAATTGCCATGAAAAGTTTCGCAAAAATTTGTCGTTCGGAGTCGACTTTAAACTGTAGGTCCCGCCACTCATGTATAAAATTAACACACACAACATGAGTGGTGTGAGAAGCTAGGCCGCAATCCTGGCTGAAGGGGTTGTCGTGGCCAATTATGTATGTATGTAATTTGTGGTCATGAGGGGGAATGCAGAAGGCAGAAGAAAAATAAGATATGTACTGCACGGTTCAATTAAACTGAAAAGCAAGCTAGGAAATCTCTCTAACTGGTGGTGGTGAATTACTAAACCTTGTTAACCAAAAGTTAACTTCTGCGCTTTACCATTAACGCTTTAAGTAGTAACCAAGTAGGTACCAAAGAGTATCTACTTTGGCAGATGAATTAGACATGGTGTGGTAGTAGCACACACTTAAGATTTGAATATTTTTTTAAGCCACTGGTCGATTATCATTATAATGGGGAGAAGAAAAAATTGTTAGTCAAGCTAGTGAAGAAGATGGGCTAGTGATGATGATGATGATGATGATGATGATGATCACGATTCAGATGATCACAAATAAACAACAACAATAACAAGAATAAGAAGGAAAATGTTAATGTTTATTTGCTCTTAAATTATCATAAACAAATATTGACAACAAGTATTGAAGTACAACACCAACAACAACAACAATAATAATAATAAGTATAATAATAACAACAATAGCAGAACATATTATTAAAGACTTATAAAGTACAAGTACCTCTGAAGCAGACAGACAGACAGACAATGGCCATAAAAAAAACTGCATCTCTCATGTAAAATTCCAAATAGATTTCAATGCATGTCGTAAATGCTTATGAATAAGCGTGTGATGAGACTGTGTGATGACGATGACGGGGTGATGGTGATGTTTTGTGGCTTCTTAACGATTTTATTTACTATTGACAGACAAGACTACTTACTGACTAGACTATGGCTTTGGACTGGGTGGCTGGCTGGCTGGTGTAACTGAATGACTGCATCATGACTACATTAGGTTTTACGCTTTTAGACATAATTTCTTAGCTTCTTCACTTTCTACTTGTAGTTGTTCTGCTTCTACTTCGAGCATCACCGTCATCATCATCGTGATCTTCAATGTGATCATCACAATAAAGGTAGTAGAAGAGTGAGTCTCTTATTTCTTTATCTGCTGCTGTTAAATACATTCAAGTGCTAAACTTGGAAACGACGGTCTAGTGCTACTAAAGTGTTGTACTTGAATGATACTCTCCTCTCTTCTTCTTCTTCTTCTTCTACTTCTACTTCTTTTGCTTCTGACTGTTGATTTGTGCCTGTTTTGAAGTGCTACTGGCGTTTTTATCTGCGTGTTGTTTTTTCTGTTTTTTTAGTGGATTTCTTGTATTTCTTTCAGTCTTATGTCCCAGGCGATACATTTTGAATGATGTGAAATACGATTAAAATATTTAACAAAACATTTCAAGTATTTGATTATTTTATTTTAAATATTTTGATATTCAATATTTATTTAATGATTTCAACAAAAAAAAAGCAAAGAAATGAATAAAAGGAGACAAGAATAAATAGAGATTTTTTTCATTTAAAAATAATGCGTAATTTAAGCAGAACAATAAGCATAAAAAATAGACATAAGAAATGTTTCAAATAAGAAATGAAAATTTATTTCAAAATGTCATCATCATACCCCACACATATTCCAAACGAGTTCATGTTTTGGAATTTTCGATTATTTTCGAAAGAATGTTGCCGTGGCCACAATAAAGGACACTTAAAGCACAAGGCCTTTCATTAGGCAGAGATTTTCCTGCTGCTACACTATGCCGTACAAGTTAAGGGAGTCATGCCCCCACCCTATCTTTCCTTGCACCAATTTGTGACTGTTTACTGGTGGTACTCGCCTGAGACCCTGAGAAACAATTTCAACATCAGTCTCTCCAACATACAGACATAATTGGCCATTACAACCCTTCAGTCAGGATTACGGCCTAGCTTCTTACACCACTCATGTTGTGTGCGTTAATTTTATACGTGAGTGGCGGGACCTGCAGTTTAACGTCGACTCTGAACGACAGATTTTTGAGAAACTTTTTCATGGCAGATTTATTTACTTTCTGAGTGTTTCCCAGAAATCTGCTGAGAGGAAATCGCCGAAGAAATATTTTTTTCATATTTCGTTTTAATGCCTGACCTGGGATACGAACCCGGGCTTTACGTCTACTAAGCCTACACACCACCTATTAGACTTCGGCGACTTCAACATACGTCAAAATTAGAGTACTAACTTGAATTGTAGTTCCCTACTGCGCCTGAGAGAACTTCAGAAATAATAATTCTCAAAACGGGGATAAACCTGGTCTAGGGAAACATATTGTCTGTGCTTTATAGCAAAAAGTTCTCTTCTCGACAAAGGAGAGACATCTGGAATGCCGAAATATCCGCCCGCGTGTTTCTTCCACGGGTATGACGACGCGTGACGCACAGCATTTGATATAAAGGACGGGTTAGGTTAGGTCGAACTGGTAGCTCTGATATCAAAAAAGCTCACTTGAGCACGCATAGCGGCCCGCTGTGATGCCACAGGTGAACGCAGTCTCTGTACTGAACAAGTTCTACCAAACCCAGGGAAGAGGAAGAAGTTGGTCAGCGCAAGGGCTGCACATCAAAAGCATTTAAAAGCACGACTACCCTACGCTGGAAAACCAGCCAGAAAGTTTAATAAACGAAGCTATATCCTTAACATCAATAGGTGATAGCTCCGTCAAGCTGATAAGAAATGGAGAGCCAAATAACCAAATATCTGCACCTCGCAAGAGATTGTCACCGACAATGAAAGTGGATAACAGTCTCCTCTTTCTCAGCGGATCTGCAACCATGGCAGAAGTCTTTAAATGGGAGCCGCATCCTTTCCGCATGTCTACCCATAACACAATGACCTGTAAGCATGGCCACTGTGATTGAGATGATGTCACGACCAAGTGCAAGTAACTGGTTGGTACGCCTTCTATCCATCGAGGGCCAGGTGAGTCTAGCGGTGGAGCAGGACACCTCATTGACCTAGGATAGGTTGGCGTCTCGAAAAAATTTCCGCGCAATGGCCAACTTGACCGAGGCAAGTGGCATACCAAAGTCGATTGAAGGGGATTCCGGAAGGAGTGCACCAGCTCTGGCGAGCTCGTCGACTCTGCAGTTTCCCGAAATGTTACTGTGTTGCTGTGCCCAGGAACCCAGACCAGTGAGACACTAAAGCGCCCAGAAAGAAGGTAGAGACAGCGGCGACATTCCCTAACGATCCTGGAGTTATTCACAACACTTGACGGAGATCTTATAGCGGCCTGACTGTCAGAGAAGACCGAGACGCAGCTGAAAGGAGCACCGTTGACGAGGTAAGCCCAGTAGGCAGTCGGAGAGAGATGCTTCGGTTCAGTTAAACAACTGTTAAGCGTACCCAATAAATGACAAACTGTTTGCTAAATAAATAGCTCTTCCGATGGAAGATATTTAACAGCTCACAGACGGTCTTGCCACGACCAAGTGCAAGTAACTGGTTGGTACGCCTTCTATCCATCAAGGGACTTCTCATTGACCTAGGACAGGTTGGCGTCTCGAAAGAATTTCCGCGCAATAGATAACTTGACCGAGGCTACTTGCATACCAAAGTCGATTGAAGAGGATTCCGGAAGGAGTGCACCAGCTCTGGCGAGCTTGTCGGCTCTGCAGTTTCCCGAAATGTTACTGTGTTACTGTGCCCGGGAACCCAGACCAGTGAGACACTAAAGTGCCCAGAAAGAAAGTGGAGACAGCGGCGACATTCCCTAACGATCCTGGAGTTATTCATAAAACTTGACGGAGATCTTATGGCGGCCTGACTGTCAGAGAAGACCGAGACGCGGCTGAAAGGAGCACCGTTGACGAGGATCCATTGAGCCCAGTCCAGTAGGCAGTCGGAGAGAGATGTTTAGGTCTAGTTAAACGACTGTTAAGCGTACCCAATAAATGACAAACTGTTTGCTAAATAAATAGCTCTTCCGATGGAAGATATTTTTAACAGCTGACAGACGGTCTTGCCAGATCATTGATTTTGTAACCTTTAAATGGAGATAACCCGATACTACATACATACATAATTGGTCCTTACAACCTAGCTTCTTACACCACTCATGTTTTGTGTGTTAATTTTATATATGAATGACGGGACCTACAGTTTAAAGTTGACAGATTTTTGAGAAACTTTTTCATGGCAATTTTATTTACTCTCAGAGTTTTTGCCAGAAATCCGCCGAGAGGAAGTCGCCGAAGAAATACTTTTTTTGTATTTTGTTTTGATGTCTAGCCTGGGGCTCGAACCCTGGCTTTACGTCTAATAAGCCAACACACTACCTACTAGACAACTTCTCTGTACAGGACCACCAATATTTGCCATAAGCTTACTAAATAAGGAGTAATCGGGGGGATGATTATAAAGCAAGTTATAACAGAAATTTATTGTTACTTTGCGACCTTCCGCACTACTGCTAGTGTAGTTCTTAAGTTAGGATATCTAATAATAATTTCCATAATATTAACCACATTGCCTAAGAGTCACTGATAACAATTCTGATATCAAACACAACTAACTGCTGCTACATATAAAAATATTTCCAAAAATCGTTTTCTATTTACATACCATTTAATTTCATTATTTATCTACAATGTATTATAATTTATTTTTTATATTTTATTTTTTATTGTTGTTTTTGTTGTTGTTGATTCAGTTAATTTTATTTAGATTAGATTTTATTGTTCCACTTCTGAAATATATGCAAATATTTGTGAACAAATTGCCAAGAAAATGTGTAGAGGACACCTTCTGTTTTCATTTTCATTTTCATTTCATTTCTTTACATTTCAAATGCAAATGAATTTATTTTTTTATTATTATTGTATACTTTATTTATATATTAGTTTTGTTGTTTTATTTTCCATAATAATTTTAATTTAATAAAAATTTATTTTTTTTTTATTTGCTACGCTATATGTATTGTTAGTCTTTCTTTACTGCAGTAAAATGTTAGGAGGTGACAAACTTGCTTAAACCTCTTCTAAATATTTAAATTAAAATGGAAACGATAAACAATAAAAAAAAACAGAGAAAATAAAGAAAAAAAGGAAGATAAAGATTTTAATTTATTTTATTGCGTTCTGTTTATGTGTCTGTCCAATTATCTGTCCCACTGTCTGTTTATTTGTCCGCCTGCCTGCCTGCCGGTCTGTATCTCTTTTGTTTGTCTTTCGTTGCTTAATTGTTAATAACAAATTAAGCTTTTTCACATCTTTTTGTAGCTACTGCATTGGGCATATTGTATGAATATGGCTGGATGGCTGGCTGGTTAGACTAGTGGGGGTTTCAACATGACTCTTTGCCAAGTGAATTTAAGCCTTAATAGTGCTGGTGGGGAATGTAGAAATTATTATCTTGTTATGGCTTCATATGCGTATCTTGAAATAAAATTTATTGTCTACGCATATCGTTTACGTTCTTTAAACTCTGATTTATTTTAATTTCAAACGAAAAGAAAACAACCATTACCCCCCCGTACCATTTTCATTTTCATTTCCCCAGCCACACACACAAACAAACATTTGTTTCGTTTTCGTTTATGCAGCACCTGCAGTACAAACACAACAAAAAAAAAAAAGTATGGTGGGGCCCCAGTGTTTTAGTTTTGGGCCATGCTGTTATGACATGGTTAACTACATACATACATATGGGTTGGGTGACTAATTTCGTATTTAGTTTTCGGTTTTTTATCTCTGTCACATAAGATTAGTTGTGCAAACAATTTGTTTTTCTTGTTTTTTTCTTTTTTGCCTTCATTAAAATGGTGTTTATTAAACACAATCTGATAAGAGTTTCCCCAAAAGAAATTTCAAAGAATTGTTAGAATTTCAAGAGAATTAAATATAAATCGTTTTAGTTCTTATTTATGGGAACTATGGGAGGAAAGGAAAAATTCAAAATTAAAATGAAGTGTAGAGCAACAAATACGCTTTTAATATGGAAATGGTAACATTTTACCGCTTGCATATGCGATTCTGAACTGTTCTGTCTGCACAAAATAACTGCAGTGATGATTGAATTCGCCGCATTCTACATAGTAGGTAGTGTATTGGCTTATTAAACATTGTTCTGTTTGCACAAAATAACTACAGTGATGATTGAATTCGCCGTATTCTAGTAGGTAATGCATTGACTTATTAAACATGAGGCCACGGTTCATACTCCAAGTCTCAGACATCTCCGAACAAAAAACGAAATATGAAAAAAATATTTTCTCGGCCACTTTCTGTCAACAGATTTCTGACAAAAACTCTACGAATCAATAGGAAATTGCCATGAAAAGTTGCTTAAAAATATGTCGACTTTAAACTCTAGGTCCCGTCACTCATATATAAAATGAACACACACAACATGAGTGGATAGGTTGTAAGGACCAATTATGTACGTAGTATCGGGTTATTCATTTAAAGGTTACAAAATCAATGATCTGGCAAGACCGTCAGTCAGCTGTTAAATATCTTCCATCGGAAGAGCTATTTATTTAGCAAAGAGTTTGTCATTTATTGGGTACGTTTAGCAGTCGTTTAACTGAACCTAAGCATCTCACTCCGACTGCCTACTGAGCCGCTCAATGGATCCTCGTCAACGGTGCTCCTTTCAGCCGCGTCTCGGTCTTCTCTGACAGTCAAGCCGCCATAAGATCTCCGTCAAGTGTTGTGAATAACTCCAGGATCGTTGGGGAATGTGGCGGCTGTCTCGACCTTCTTTCTGGGCGCTTTATTGTCTCACTGGTCTGGGTTCCCGGACACAGTAACATTCCGGGCAACTGCAGGGCCGACGAGCTCGCCAAAGCTGATGCACTCCTTCCGGAATCCTCTTCAATCGACTTTGGTATGCCACTTGCCTCGGTCAAGTTAGCCATTGCGCGGAAATTCTTTCGAGACGCTAACCTATCCTAGGTCAATGAGGTGTCCTGCTCCACCGCTAGACTCACCTGGCCCTTGATGGATAGAAGGCGTACCAACCAGTTATTTGGACTTGGTCGTGGCATCATCTCAATCGCAGTGACCATGCTTACAGGTCATTGTGTTATGGGTAGACATGCGGAAAGGATGCGGCTCCCATTTAACGACTTCTGCCGTGGTTGCAGATCCGCTAAGAAAGAGGAGACTGTTATTCATTTTCATTGTTGGTGTCCATCTCTTGCGAGGTGCAGATAAAGGTTATTTGGCTCTCCATTTCTTATCAGATTGACGGTGCTATCATCTATTGATCTCAAGGATCCTGGTTTTCCAGCGTAGGGTAGTCGTGCTTGTAAATGCTTTTGATGTGCAGCCCTTGCGCTGACCAACTTCTTCATCTTCACTGGATTTGGTAGAATTTGCGCAGTACAGAGACTGCGTTCACCTGTGGCAACTCAGCGGGCCGCAATGCGTGCTCAAGTGAGCTTTTTTGATATCAGAGCTACAAGTTCGACCTAACCTAACCTTTGCTATATATCAAATGCTGTGCGTCACGCGTCGGCATACCCGTGGAAGAAACACACGGGCGGATATTTCGGCATTCCAGATGCATAGACAATATGTTTCCCTAGACCAGGTTTATCCCAGTTTTGAATATTCTTATGCCTGATAGCTCACTCAGGCGCAGTAGGGAACTACAATTCAAGTTAGTACTCTAATTCTGACGTATGTTGAAGTCGCCGAAGTCTAATAGGTAGTGTGTAGGCTTAGTAGACGTAAAGCCCGGGTTCGTATCCCACGTCAGGCATTAAAACGAAATATGAAAAAAATATTTCTTCAGTGATTTCCTCTCAGCAGATTTCTGGCAAAAACTCAGAGAGTAAATAAAATTGCCAATGAAAAGTTTCTCAAAAAATCTGTTGTTCGGAGACGACTTTAAAATGTAGGTCCCACGCCACTCATGTATAAAATTAACACACACAACATAAGTGTCTCACACCACTAATATTTAAATCTAAGCTATTTTGTATGTGACTAGAAGATGCTGTAGGATCATTTTAGATTGTCCTTTTAATTAAGGAGTCTTCATGTCGCGAAGTTTCACGTGCTCTTTCTCCAGAATGAGTAGGGAACTTTTTCATTAGCCTAGAAATAATTGATCTGTTGATCGAATATCTTGCACCCAATTGATCTTAACCCAATCGAGAACTTGGGGGAGATCGTTAACTTAAAAATCAACCAAGAAAATTGGAAAACTGAAGAAGATTTATTTGAAGCCGCAAAAATAGCCGGGGAGGCAATATCACCTGAAATAATTAATAATTTAACATCCTCTATGCCTAAAAGAATGGCGAGTGCCATCCAGAATAAAGGATTCGCAAAGAAATATTGGTTTCAATAGTTTTTATCTGTAACTTAAATTGGGGGTGCTTTAGTTTTGTCCGCTTATATTTGCGACTTAAAATGTATTTTGAATCATAACTTTTTTTTATTGAATTCTAAATTCCTTAAGTTTGTGATTTTCAATAATAAGGATATAAATAAACCAAAAAAAATAAAAAACAAATTTTAATAACTTTGTTTTCGTAAAAAAAATTATCATTTGAAAAAAATGTACTGAGGGGGTGCTTAGGTTTTGGCCGATACTGTATATATGTATAAAAAAATTCTATTCTTTTCGTTTTTCTATATAAAAATGTTTCCATCTCTTCGATTAGAATAGAATTTATTAGAAAATTTCCTAACCTAACTTGCTGAATTCCAGGAATTTTTTTCTGACGGCCACTTTTGACCACACATTAGCATTTAATAGAATATCTGTTTTATGACGCCATTATGATCACATTTAAGACTAAAAAGGCGTTATGATAATATTTGTATGTATGTTCACAAATAGGCTTAAAGTAAATTTTGCAGAAGCTTTTAAGGCGAACTAAACTCGTCTAGTGTAATTGCTAGTTTTACTGGTATGACGACATTAGCACCTCGATGTAAGAAAAAAATCTCAAGCACTTATCTTTTGAAAACCAACCAACAAAACTAAAAATAAAACAGTAGGCGTTTTAAGGTATTAATTTAATAAACTATGATGCCTAACTAATAAATCTTCTTGGGTTTATTTATTGTTTCATAGAAAATTATTGCAAAACTACCACTACAAATAGAGAAAGAAAAAAAATAGTTTTCTTAGCTGGTTTCTGATGTTGTTTTATAATATTTACGCAAAACTTAATATTCAGCAAATAAACGCATTCCACAACGATTAAATGGATTTGAAATGCTTGCTTAACAGTCGCATTTCTATAAATATTTACCAGAACCACAGAGCCACACAACAGCAGAATTTTATCATCATCATGACAAATATTTAGAAAATGTTGTAAAAAAAAAACTACAAAAAAAACACATTCTAATAAAGACAGAGAGAGAGAGAGAGAGAGAGAGAGGAAGAGGGAGAGAGAGGCAGGGGATGTATACTTTTAATTTCATTCAATTATTTAAACTTTCAAATGATTGACTGACTTTTAATGAGGGGAAATACCGCTTTAAAGTCGGCTTAAATCAAAGCCTGTATTGGAAACTGAACCACATTACGGCTGAGAATCAATCAATAAATTGAGAAAAAAATTGAGAAAAATTTAAACCATTGTCGTGGCCTTATTAAATGACTTTCTTATCGGTGTGGTGGTGGTAATTTTTATTTTCTCTTCACTCTTGACTACCGGACTTGGTTTACCAACAAACTCTGGCTTTTGTTTACTGTTTGATCATTGCCGCCATAGTTTCTTTCTACTTTTCATTCATGGCTTATGACTCACTTATCTAATACCGCATAACGCTATACACTCACCTTTTCTAAGCGCATTGCTTTCAATTGAGCGATTAAAACCAAGTTAACACTGCACATTATAAAGGGTGTTTTTTTATAGAGGTATAGAACTTTAAGTTGCAATAAAACAACGATGGATTATTCGATTGACATGAATTTTATTTATCCGAAAGACAATCTTGTGGCATTACATTTTAAATATGATTTCTGGCATATGACCGCCACGGCTGGCGCGGATGTAGTCCAATCTGGACGTCCAATTTTCGATGACTTTTTCCAACATTTGTGGCCGTATATCGGCAATAATACGGCGAATGTTGTCTTCCAAATGGTCAAGCGTTTGTGGCTTTACCGCATAGACCAATGACTTTACATAGCCCCACAGAAAGTAGTCTAGCGGTGTTAAATCACAAGATCTTGGAGGCCAATTCACAGGTCCAAAACGTGAAATTAGGCGGTCACCAAACGTGTCTTTCAATAAATCTATTGTGGCACGAGCTGTGTGACATGTTGCGCCGTCTTGTTGAAACCACATCTCCTGGACATCATGGTTATTCAATTCAGGAATGAAAAAGTTAGTAATCATGGCTCTATACCGATCACCATTGACTGTAACGTTCTGGCCACCATCGTTTTTGAAAAAGTACGGACCAATGATTCCACCAGCCCATAAAGCGCACTAAACAGTCAGTTTTTCTGGATGTAACGGTGTTTCCACATACACTTGAGGATTGCCTTCACTCCAAATGCGGCAGTTTTGTTTGTTGACGTAGCCATTCAACCAGAAGTGCGCTTCATCGCTAAACAAAATTCGCTTATGAAAATCGGGAACAACGGTAATCTCGTTTTGGGCCCATTCGACAAATCTACGCCTTACTTGATGATCGTTTGGCTTCAAATCTTGCACGAGTTGGATTTTGTAAGCACGCAAACCAAGATCCTTCCGCAAAATCTTCCATAAAGTGGATGGACACAGATCCAATTCCTGTGCTTGATGGCGGATGGACTCGTTCGGGTCTTCCTCAATGCTACGCTCTACAGCAGCAATAGCTTCTTCTGTACGCACCGTACAGCGTCTCTGGGGATGCGAGTTATCAATAAGAGTAAACGTGGTGCGAAAACGTTCCATGGTTAATCGAATTAACTGCTCAGATGGACGATTTTGTCGACGATAAAATGGACGTAGTGCGCGATACGTTTTCCGCACAGAGCCATTATTTTCGAAATAAAATTGCACAATTTGCAAGCGTTGTTGTTCAGGCGTGAGTCTATTCATGATGAATTGCCAAACCAAACTGAGAATAAATCACTTGACAGCTGTTAAATCGGTCGCCATCTTGAAAAGTAATGCCAACTTAAAGTTCTATACCTCTATAAAGAACACCCTTTATTTCGTAAAATTTTTTTTTTTTTTGGTAAATTTCCTTCAAAAAGATGCATTAAGTGAGCCTTTCTTTACGCCGCAATTGTGTTTTTATGTCGTTTTTATCGGTTGCGATAAAACGAAATAGTGTTAGAATTGCATTTAAATGACAAACGAACAAAAAAAATTTCCGTTTGTTTGTTTACATCACTATGGACGGTTGAAGAATGTCTTTATCTGTCTCTCGATTTAATGATGACCAACATCTTGACAGTTAGTTTATCTGTCATTATTGCCTATTTTATCCTACTTTTTGAAAGAAAAAAAGGCATTTTCTTAAAGTGATTAAGTTATTGAGACAAGAATGTTGTTGTTTTTCCCAGTAAACGTCTAATAATACTGGTGAGAAAAATTTGTAAGTTTTCCAACCAAAGAAATGTCATGGAAGTTATAAAAGACAAATTTTTAATACGATAACATCTACACCCTTTAATATCCACATAGTATGGCGGTCGGCAGCTTTGATCAAAATATATCAAAAATTTCTTCATGGCAAGATTAACTTAACTCGGTTTAAATCAAAAATAATAAACCGAAAAGTAGTAAAAGTAGTAAACTAAGGAGTGCGCATTAAAAAAATTCAATACACATTTTCCTTCAAACTATATGTACTTAATGGTATCGGGTGGGCCATCTATAGGTTTAAATTTGAATCATCGATTATTTCGAATCTGGCAATACTTATGCCATTCTATTCTGTTACAAAATTCAGTATATTATCTCCACGCCATAGTCTAGTAGGTAGTGTGTTGGCTTATTAGACGCAAGGCCACGGTTCAAACCCCAGGGAAGACATCAAAACGAAATATAAAAAAAATATTTCTTCGGCGATTTCCTCTCAGCAGATTTCTGGCAAAAACTCTGAGAGTAAATAAAAATTGCCATGAAAAGTTTCTCAAAAATCTGTCATTCGGAGTCGACTTTAAAACTGTAGGTCCCGCCACTCGCGTATAAAATGAACGCACACAACATGAATGGTGTGAGCAGCTAGGCGGTAATCTTGACTGAAGGGTTGTAATGGCCAATTATGTATGTATGTATGTATGTGAATACACATTTTCCTTCAAAATATATGTAATTAATGATATCGGGTGGACCATCTATCGGTTTAAATTTGAACCATCGGTTTTATTTTGAATATGGCCATACATATGTCATTCTATTCTGTTACAAAATTCATTATCTTCTCTCCATTGAACATAATGAATCGATTTACGCTTGAGCAACTTTGGGATTTATTGTTCCAGAGAAGGAGCTACAGTGCCCGGTATACGCAAGTTTATTGCTCGTATTATTTGAGCCTCCAAAAACCTATACCTGGTCTTACAGAAGCTAATGCTCGCATCACGAGTGACTGTTTGGTGCGGATTGTGTAGCGTAGCCATCATTGGCCCACGTTTCTTTGAAAATGCGGGTGGAGTAAACACAATGAAGACACCTATTGAACCATGATAATCGATTTTTTTGTAACCGCTCTTCATGGTAGTGATGTGAACGATGTTTGGTTTCAACAGAATGACGCAACTTGCTACACATCGATTTTGCAAAAAAAAAAAAAAAAAAATCGGCTCTAAAGCTCATTTACATCTTGGTAGGCACATTAATAAGCAAAATTGCCGTATTTGGGGCTCAGAAAACCCATACCTGGTCTTACAGAAGCCAATGCTCCTATTAGGAGTGACTGTTTGGTGTGGCTTGTGGAGCGAAGGCATCATTGTCCCACATTTCTTTGAAAATGAGGACAGCACAACCATTACGGTGTCAATGAAGATACCTATCGCACCATGATAACCGATTTTTTTTTGGAACCCGCATTCTCATGGTATTGATGTGAACGATGTTTGCTTTCAACAGAATGATGTAACGTGCTACACATCTCATGCCATAGGGTTGCCTTTTATATTACGGGATTAGAGAACAAAAACAAATATTAATCATCGAAAATCGCTTTATTGTATTTCAAAATATTCCCCATTAAGATATATACACTCGTGCATGCGTTTGAACCAATTGTCGAAGCACTTTTGCCTCAATCAGAGTGAGGTATCTCCAAAACATGCATTCTGAACGCATCAACCGCTGCTTCAGGTGTCGAAAAACGTTGACCTCTCATTTTATTTATTTTACGTATGGGAATAAAAAGAAGTCACTCGGTGCCAAGTCAGGACTATACGGCGGATGGCTCATCAAATCGATGTTTTGAGTGCTCAGAAATGCAGTTGCTTGAGCCGATGTGTGAGAGCTCGCATTGTCGTGGTGAAGAGTGATCCGTCTTCGGCGGTTGGTTTTCCTGATTTCTTGGAAGACAACTGGCAAACAAATGGTTGTGTACCACTCGGAATTGACTGTTCTGCGTTGTTCTAGTGGTACGATTGCGACATGTCCATTTTTTCCGCAAAAACAGGCGATCATTTGCTTGGAAGTGCTTCGTGCGCGAGCAAATTTTTCTTGGATTTGGCTCATCTTGAAACACCCATACAGTCGACTGCTGTTTACTTTCGGGCTCATACGCGTAAATCCACGATTCATCACCTGTCACGATGTCATAGGCGTGTTTCGAAGCACCGCGATCGTATTTTTGGAGCATTTCTTTCGACACGAGCCTTTTTTGAGCAATTGACAAATTGTGCGGGATCCAATGCGAACAAATTTTTTTGACAGTCAAATGTTCATGCAATATTGAATGTATGCTGGGTCCCACTAATGCCTAAGGTTGTCTCAATGTCACGATAGGTCACATGACGATCTTGCAATATCAATTGGCTTCCGGAACAACAACTGATTTTGGACAACCTTCACGAAATTCGTCTTGGAGTGAACTACGACCGCGCTTGAATTCACCATACCATCGATAAACACTCGTCCTTGATGTAGCTTCATCGCCAAAAATTTAATTAAGTTCGTAGATACACTGTTTTTGAGTTAATCCACGTCTTGAAAGTTGTAAAAAATAGTCGCACGAAAATGTTCACGATTTAATTCCATTTTTTGGGCGAGATGAATCTTTTAAGTTACTGTAAACAACACAAATAGCGCTCGTATGTCAAAACGTTTTGAGTACGTATAACCTCAAAAATGTCAAGCTGTCAGTTGGCAGATTGCAACACTAGGGTTGCCAAATCACGAAATATAAAAGGCAACCGTATTCGATTTATTGTGTCAATCGTTTGGCGTTTAATTAGGCGAAATGGTGCTGTCAATTGGCTGCTAAGAAGCTGTGACTTGACATCGTGGGACTATTTTCTGTGGGGATCGGTTAAAGAAAAGTGTTATGCCGACAAACCAGAGACAATTCAGGATTTGAAGGCCAACATTCGTGATGCCATTGCCAAGATACGACCCCATACACTCGAAAAAGTGCACAAAAATTGGCAGATAATCTCTCTACACTTTAACTTTAAAAGTTTGTGGCGGCATTTCTTTTTTAAAAAACGTCTTGATTTTATTATTTTATGAAAGTAAAGCATTTTCTTTTTGTTTGTTTTGTTTTTAAATATAATAGTTCTACGGGGATTATGTTTTCTTTTTTTATTTTATCGGAAGACTTTTAATGTCAATTCATCATTGGTTTTTATCTGTTCCTGTTATATTATGGTCATCTCAACTAACTTTTCAGAGGATTAAGAAATCACCAACACTACCCATCACTACTCAGTACATGCATGCTGCTGAAGATCCTGCTGCAATGCAAGTACTTACAGTAGCACCACAAACGATCATATGCATCGGTGAACGCCCAAAGGAATATGTGCCGACAATGAGAACAAAGAGGATCCACTTTATTAACTACTTGAGATTAGGACTGATAAAGAGATAATCCCTCAAAGGCAGCAGTAGCAACAGCAACAGTAACAAAAGGAAGGCATTACATGTTTGGAGGGGAAGAACCATTCAGTAGCTCGTCATGTGTAATAAGCATAGCCTCCCTATGGTATGTGCGAGTATGCTCTCCCTCTTCAAATCTTTAAATGTTTTCCTTTAAATTCTAAATTTCTCTAAGAGGTTACAGAGTGCAAGAGATCACAGGTAAAAGAGTGAACGTTCAAGGGATGTTTTGTTAAAACATGTTAATGATTGCATGTAGTTTCAGAGAGAAAGAGAGAGAGAGAGCGAGCGAGAACAAAAATAAGGTGAGATCAATAGCCGGCTTATCCCAGTTGAAAAGGGGCCGACACAGTACTTTCCTTTTGTAAATTTCAAATTCCATTACATGCTCTTACAATGATCAAAGCGCGCTACAGATTCAAACGCGAAATAGCTGAGCGATCACTTGACGGCATTAAAATGTTATTGAAGCAGACAAAAGAGGAAAAATGCATTCGGGTTTATGTTTTATAATCATTGAAGCGAATTTTTAATCCAAATTGGTATTGGCTTTCATTACGATACGATATCAGATATTATTTTCTAAAAGAATACCGCTTCGTATTGTTGTTTAATTCGTACCCCATATACCCTGCCTGCTTAGTTTTAAAGCCAAAAAACCAGCAAGAGGAGGAGAAGGAGGCATCAGACACATCCTCGGATAGCGTTCGTCGACACTCATTTGTTTGGCACTTTTACAAAAGATTTGTGTGAGAATTTTACGCTTTTCACAACGAATTACGAATACTTTTCGTTGGTAAAATTTCATTTTTTTTTATTACAGGAGATATTTTCTATGCTACTGTAATGCAACAGGGATTCTATTTACACGGATTTTGTAATTAAAAATTGATTTTAAATGGAAAATTTTGAATGAATTTTTAAAGAAGCCGCCATTATGTATTCATTTTTGCTTATTTACAGTAGTCCTTCGATTTACGTCGCCTCGATTAATGTTGTTTCGGTTTACGTCGTCCAATTTTTTGTTCCCTCTAACTTCAATTTGCCTCGTCATTCGATTTACGTCGCCTTTTTTTGGAACCAACTGCTAAGTAAATCGAGGGATTACTGTACTCCAAAAGCAAACCTTTTAAAAATTGGACAAAGTAGTCTAAAAAGAAAATTTTTAGTCCATCAAACAATTTGCATGCGTGCTGAATTATTAATTTCTTTCATTACTAACGACTACATTTTAGCCGATTCCTACTTATGTCAGTGACAGTGTTACCACTACCCACTATTAGCCAGTATGCAGCTAACGCCTTTACTTCACCCCAACACTAAAAATGTCATTAGTTTGCCTTCTAAGATAATGGCCAATCCGATGTCAGTTTCTTCTTCTTCTTATTTCAATAGATAGGATTTGTTGGCCTGTGCTTTGTCACAGCGTGTTAATTGACATGGTTCTCTGAATTTTCGATTATTTTCGAAAGAATCTTGCCGTGGCCACAAGAAAGGACACTTAAAGCTCAAGGCCTTTTAATAGGCAGATATTTTCCTACTGCTACACTATGCCGTACAAGTTAAGGGAGTCATGCCCCCACCGTATCCCTCCTTGTACCAACTTGTGACTGTTTACTGGTACCAGACCGAGACCTTAAGAAAGAATTTCAACATCAGTCTCCCCAACATACGCCAAAATTAGAACATGAACTTGAATTGAAGTTCTCTACTAAGCCTGAGAGAACTGTCAGGAATAAGAATTCTCAAAACTGTGATAAACCTGGTCTACGGCAACATAATGTCAAAAAGTTCTCTTCTCGACAAAGCAGAGCCATCTGGAATAACGAAATATCAGCCTGCATGTTGCTTCCACGCGTATGACAACATGTGACGCACAGCTATTGATATTTAGGACGGGTAGTGTAAGGCAAAGAATATACGTTAAAAGCAAACTAAGGATCGCGTCGGTAATACTCAAAAAGAGAGTAATTTTACATGAAACCATGCGACCAAACATCAAGTGTTGTAAATAACAAGTCGCCATAGTCTAATAGGTAGTGTGTTGGCTTATTAGATGCGAGGCCACGGGTCAAACCCAAGGTCGGCCATCTCCAATAAAACGAAATATGAAAAAATATTTCTCTCGGCGACTTCTTCTCAGCAGATTTCTGCCAAAAACTCTGTTTCTCAAAAAAAAGTCTGTCGTTCGGAATTGACATTAAGATGTAGGCTTCGCCATTCATGTATAAGAATTAACGTACACCACATAAGAGAAGCTAGCTCGTAATCCAGATTGAAGAGTGGTAAGAACCAATTATTAAATACCTTATGGTACATCAGACGAACATGGCTAAAACGTTTACTCCCCACTCCTGAAAATGACTGTTAATTGTCCAAACCATAGCCTACAAAAATCTCTCCCCCAAATATTTTTATTTGCCGTCTCTTAGAGGCGAGCTATTGCTTAAAAGCTTCTAGAAAAGTTACCTTATGCCTAAGCAACGATTCCGCAAGTGTACCTATAAAGTGGAGACCTCGGGGCTGGGGTCTTTAAAAAAAAACTCTGGGAGCAGAAGCTGTAACGACGAGGAAGACGGATAAAAAACAGAAGACGATTTCTTTTGCATCCTGAATACCTGTATAGCAAAAAAATATAAACCAGGAATCGTATTTACAGGACAGAATAAGCCACCAAATTTAATTTGTCCATCCTATAAAAACAAAGCTCTGGTTTATATTTATACGAGGCCTTGTAGGCCTCAAACAAGCCACGCATGCCTATTAAGGCGATTTTCAATTCATCTTGACCTCATATTTGCTTCAAGGGTTGTATTGGCCGAAGTGGCGAGGAACTTATTCTATACCAAGAGAATTCGCTGTCTAATTGTCTTATGGGGTTCCGTTATTGATATTACTGTCCCAACCTAGGCAAATGAGCTGACCTCAGAAGGAATTCTTTAAAGGGAAACAATACAGACACATAATTGGTGATTACAACCCATCAGTGAGGATTACACCCTAGCTTCTTACAGTGCTTATGTTGTGTGTGTTAATTTTATACATAAGCGGCACGGGACCTACAGTTTAAAGTCGATTTCGAACGAAAGATTTTTTTGTGAAAAACTTTACATGGCAATTTGCTATTTACTCTCAGAGTTTTTCCCAAAAATTTGCTAAGGAGCAGTCGCAGAAGAAATATTTTTTTTTTATATTTCGTTTTATTGGAGATGTCTGATGTGGGGTTTGAACCCTGGCTCCTCTTTTAATAAGCCAAAACATTATCTACTAGACTACGGCGACTATAAATTATGTCTCTTTCTATATTCAAAACTGTATTGTTGGTGCTTCTTGCTTGTTGAAGTCGCCGTAGTCAAATAGGTAGTGTGTTGGCTTATTAGACGTAAAGCCCAGGTTCGTATCCCAGGTCAGACATAAAAAAGAAATATGAAAAAAAATATTTCTTCGACGACTTCCTCTCAGCAGATTTCTGGCAAAAACTCTGAGAGTAAATAAAAAAATTGCCATGAAAAGTTTCTCAAGAAAAAAACTGTCGTTCGGAATCGACTATAAAATGTAGGCTCCGCCACTGATGTATAAGAAACTAGGTCGTAATCCTGATTGAAGGGTTATAATGATGAACTATGTATGTATGCATGCATGTATGTCACCCCAGTGAAAGTTGCAAATTTTTTTAAGAGAATACTTTACAATCAAATGCTTAGTGTTACTTACGTTGTTGAAAACTAACGTGAGCATGGTTTTATTTCGTGGTCAAAGTGGGATCATACGTAACGTGTAGTAAAAAACAAAGATTATTTTAGAGTGATGGTCACATTAGAACAATAAAATATTGTATTGAAAAAAATTATTTGACTGCCTAACATGTCCATGTCGCATGTTTTTAAGTCGCCGTAGTCTAGTAGGTAGTGTGTTGGCTTATTAGACGTAAAGCCAGGGTTCGAGCCCCAGGCCAAACATCAAGACAAAATACAAAAAGTATTTCTTCGGCGACTTCCTCTCATCAGATTTCTGGTAAAAACTCTGAGAGTAAAAAAAAATTGCCATGAAAAAGTTTCTCAAAAATCTGTCGTTCGGAGTCGACTTTAAACTGTAGGTCCCACCAGTCATGTATAAAATTAACACACTCAACATAAGTGGTGTGAGAAACTAGGACGTTGGACAATGGGTCAATTCGACTTCCGGGTACTGTACTTGTCTTAATTGACAAGTACACGTCCTCTAAACTAACCTAACCTAACATGTCCACCAGCAAAATCCTCTATATTTTGCTGATTTCAGTCAGGCTGCAGAGAATATGTATGATTACGAGTAACTTTTGATTTCCGTAATACATTTTCGATAGTTGTGTGAATTACAATCGAGTTCGTTTCTTAAGTCTTTCGTTCGAAAGTACATATACCAACAAAATTGGCTTTTCAACTCATATGAAAATATGTACAGTGGTGGACAGTGCTAAAAATGTTTTCATTACAAAACTACCGACAATTTAGTGCAGTCATGCATATTTTTTGGCCAAAAAGCAAAAAAATTTCTCCCCACCATGCTGTCTGTGAAACGCCCCAACTGATCATGTCAAATGAGAGAAAAAAATTTTTGTTTTTTTTTTTTTTTGGAAAAAAACAACAAAATTTCACAAATCGAAAACAAGTCAAATAAAATGCATATTCATAATGAATACAATAAAAACAATGCTGGAAAGGGTTTCTTAAAATCAAAATCATGGCATTATATGCGTGTTTCAGTGGCGCCAAGAAACCTCCTGCTGTTTTTCACAACCTTTAACAACAAAAGAAGAGAAATCAAAAACAAAAATAGCAATTATCATGTATCATGAATAAAACAGTCCACAACAAATTGAAATGAAAACCAAAAAAAAAAAAAAAAAAATAAAAAATTCATATTAAAATGAAATGAATGAATGAGACAAACCATTAAACAAATAAACAAACTATTGATAACAAAATAAAAATTAAACCAAAAACAATACACAATAATATTTCAAATTTTATTAAACATTTTCTCATAAAATAAACACAGTCAAACAGACCAAAAAGGTGTCTTAAATTTCACCAAAGGACATCAATCAAATCGAACATTTTATTTCAAGATTTTCAAATATTTTCTTGTGTTGTTTTGCTTGCCTATTCAAAAGATGCATCATAATTAAATGAAAAAAAAAAACGAAACAAACAACAGGTATTCCTATATGTATGTACGTTTACTAGTAAATGGATATTCAATATCCCATTAGTTGGGACAGGCAGGTGAATAGGCAACACACCAGTGTCGTATAAGTTCAGGCTAAACGGATCGATTTACCTCGTAAATCCATCACCCATCTTTGGGGTCATTTGATGTTAAATTGCTTTTTAAAATATTTAATTTGATTTGATTTCATTTCATATGTTTTCGTCTCTTCTCTCCCCCCCATTCTATTTTATGAAATTATAATCATTTCTTTTTTATGATTATCACAGTGATGATTATCCCCATTCGTTTGTTGGTTATTGATGATGAATTTCTTGATTGCATTTATGCTGGTATTTTATATGTATTTTGACAGGCTTTTTAATTTATTTTTAAATGTTTGAACCTGTTCCTCTCATCATAGTTGGAGTTGATTATTAAACTGTCATTTGAATCGTGGCAGGCATGCATTCATTCACATGTGACAATGACAATGACAATGACAATGACAGAGGCAATGCAGAGACTATTGTTACCAAATTTATAATCAAATGACAATAAATTGTAAGACCGCCTTACTGTGTGTTGTGTTTAAGTACGAATTTAAATAGTTTCAGTTTATGGTTAAATAAAGTGTCATTCATTGTGTATACACATGGCAATTAAATATCGATTTTTAATAAAATAAACAATTTAAATTAGTCTAGACAAGACCCAAGACCTAATCAAAGAATTAACAGTTTCAAGGCTTGAAACATAATACAAGTGATAACCGATATGTTTCCAAACACTCAAAACGGTTATTTAATATTGCAGTAAATAAATGTAAGGTATAGTAAAAAGAAATCCAGATGATGTGATAATAGTATTTAAAGTGTTTGTCTACGAGCACTAACAATACAGTCCTGAATATAGTACAAGACAGAGTTTGTAGACGCCGTAGTCTAGTAGATAGTGTGTTGGCTTATTAGAAGAGGAGCCAGGCTTCAAACCCCACATCAGACATCTCCAATAAAACGAAATATAAAAAAGTAATTCTTCACCAACTGCCTTCCAGCAGATTTCTGGGAAAAACTCTGAGCACAAATAGAAATTGCCATGTAAAGTTTCTCACAAAAAAAATCTGTCGTTCGGAGTCGACTTTAAACTGCAGGTCCCATGCCGCCCATGTATAAATTTAACACACACAACATAAGTGCTGTAAGTAGCTAGGGTGTAATCCTTACTGAAGGGTTGTAATCATCAATTATGTCTGTATTGTCTCTCTTTAAAGAATTCCTTCTGAGGTCAGCTCATTTGCCTTGGTTGGGACAGTAATATCAATAACGGAACTCCATAAGACAATTAGATAGCGAATCCTCTTGGTATATGATTAAGAGGTCAAGATGAATTGAAAATCGCCTTAATAGGCATGCGTGGCTTGTTTGAGGCCTACAAGGCCTCGTATAAATATAAACCAGAGCTTTGTTTTTATAGGATGGACAATTTAAATTTGGTGACTTATTCTGTCCTGTAAATACAATTCCTGGTTTTAATTTTTTTGGTATTCAGGTATTCAGGATGCAAAAGAAATCGTCTTCTGTTTTTTTCCATCTTCCTCGTCGTTACAGCTTCTGCTTCCAGAGTTATTTTAACCCATTAGTGCCAGTAGAGATTGCCTTAGTTTTTATGCTCTGAGAGGATATTGAGTGTAAAAACAACGCGATAACCGTTAGAAAAAAAGGTAATTCGGGCATTAATGGGTTTAAGACCTGACCGCCTAGGTCTACTTTATAGGTACACTTGCGGAATCAGTGCTTAAGCATAAGATAACTTTTCTAGAAGCTTTTAAGCAATAGCTCGCCTCTAAGAGACAACAAAATAAAGTATTTGAGGGAGAGATTTTTGCAGACTTTACTTTGGACAAATAATGGCCATTTTCTGAATAAGGGATGTTATGATGATGGCGTGTAACAAACATGGTTAACTGATAGGAGTTTGATACAATCCGATAGGTTGGCCCTCCAACTGCAAGAAGAAACGAACTGTGGTTGCAAAGGTTTAATCTCCAGTTCTATCCAGCTTATAACATAGTCTCTCATTTGCGATTTTTTTTAAAGAATTCAACTATTATAGCAGATAGTAATACATACGTAGCTGGTCATTACAACCCTTCAATCAGGATTACAATCTAGCTGCTCACACCACTTACGTAGTGTAAGTTAATTTACTACATGACTGTCGGGACCTACAGTTTAAAGTCGACTCCGAACAACAGATTTTTGAGAAACTTTTCGTGACAATTTTATTTCTTCTCAGAGTTTTTGTCAGAAATCTGCTGAGAGGAAGTCATCGAAGAAATATTTTCATATTTTCGATTTGGAGTTTGAACCGTGGCCTGGACGACAGTTTTTTCTTGAGAAATTTTTTATAGAAATTTTTATTCTTTCTCAGAGTTTTTGCCAGAAATCTGCTGAGAGGAAGTTGTCGAATGAAATATTTTTTTCACATTCCATTTTGCTGGATATTGTCTGACCTGAGGCCGTGAATCGTCGCCTCACGTCTAATAAGTCAACACACTACCTACTAGACTATGGCGAGTTCATCCGCTGCCAAGCTGTTTATTCTTTTACCACATTTTCACATGGTGAATCACTTGTAACCTTTCATCATAAAGTATTTTAATTGTTGCTTTAAACAATTTTCAAAGCCTTAATAAAGTCATTTAAATATTGTATTACGGATTGGAAATTTTCAATCCTGCTTGCATAATTAATGCCGAGTGAATAAATTTATTTCATAAATTCATTAAAACGTAAACGTACGTAAACCTTTTACGGTCATAACGTTAATTTCCGTTCAAAAATAACACACGATAAAACAAATCTTTTTCTTGACAAAAACGAAACTCTATTAAAACTCTAGCAAAAGGCCAAAAAGACAGAAAAAAGACAGAAAAAAAAGAAACAAAATAAAATAAATACGATGGCCAAATTTGTTTTAATTAAAACATAGAAAATCATTTTTAATGCCATGATTTATGATCGAAATTTATCGAAAACTTCAATCTGCGTTTAAAGCAGTGCTGCTTGGCTTTGGCTAAAAACAAGTGTTTTTAAAGGTTTTCATTTAAAATCAAATTAACAGGCTTAACATACTTAATTTGACCTGAAGCAACAAAAAAAAAAAAAAATCAAACAAAACATACAACAAAGATTCAAAAAGATGCTGATACAAGGGGGTATTATAACCAAATTAAATTGATACTCTGGTGGTGGTAGCATACACACATACATATGTATGTATAATTTATAATAGACAAACAACATATGATACATACAACAATATTCAGATAGTCAACACAATCATAAATCATTTTGAAGATTTGAAAACCAAAAAACAAAAAAAAACCAAAACAAACGAAGGAAATCAAAACAAAACTATTGTCACCTGTAGTAGTAGCAGGTTTCTTATGCTGGAGACTATCATACACCACCACCAACACTATAATTAGAAACAAATTTTTATATTTTATAATAAAGGGTGGGCCATTTAAAAGTTTAAATTTGAAATTTTTCCAAATTTATTATTTTTGTGAAGTCGCCGTAGTCTAGCAGGTAGTGTGTTGGCTTATTAGACGTAAAGCAAGGGTTTGAGCCCCAGCCCAGACATCAAAACAAAATACAAAAAAAAGTATTTCTTCGGCGACTTCCTCTCAGCAGATTTCTGGCAAAAACTCTGAGAGTAAATAAAAATTGCCATGAAAAAGTTTCTCAAAAGTCTGTAGTTCGGAGTCGATTTTAAACTGTAGGTCCCACCACTCATGTATAAAATTAACACACACAACATAAGTGGTGTGAGAAACTAGGACGTTGTACAATGGGTCAATTCGCTCTCCGGGTACTGTACTTGTGTTAATTGACAAATACACGTGCTCTAACCTGACTTAACCTAATATTTTTGTTGTGAACAACAAATATTATTTCATTCATATGACTGCCGCGACTGGCCTCACAGTACCTCATTCCATCGGATCAATTTTCGTGCACTTTTTCGAGTCGAATCTCGGTAGTAGCATAACGAATGTTGGCCTTCAAATGCTCAGTCTCTGTTTTATCGGCATAACACTTTTCTTTAAAGGTACATACATACATAATTGGCCATTGCAACCCTTCAGTCAGGATTACGTCCTAGCTTCTCACACCACCACTTATGTTGTGTGCGTTAATTTTATACATGACTGGCGGGACCTGCAGTTTAAAGTTGACTCCGAAGAACAGATTTTTGAGAAATTTTTCAATGGCAATTTTTCTTTACTCTCAGAGTTTTTGCCAGAAATCTGCTGAGAGGAAGTCGCCTAAGAAATATTTTCATTTTTTCGATTTGATGTCTGACCTGGAGTTTGAACCGTGGCCTTACGTCTAATAAGCCAACAGACTACCTACTAGACTACGGTGACTTCTTTAACGGTGTTCTACAGAAAACAGTTCAACGATGTCAAATTGCAGCTTCTTGAGGGCCAATTGACATCACCATTTCGCCTAATTAAACGGCCATCAAATGTTTGACGCTGTAAATCGAGTATGGCAAGAGATGTGTGGCAAGTTGCATCATTCTGTTGAAACCAAACATCGTTCACATCAATGCTATAAAGAGCGCGGGCAAAAAATCGGTTATCATGGTGCGACGATAGGTGTCTCCATTGACACCGTAATGGTTGCGCCGTCCTTATTTTCAAAGAAATATGGGCCAATGATGTCTCCGCTCTGCAAGCCGCACTAAACAGTCACTCGAAATGGGTGCATTGGCTTCTGTAAGACCACGTGTGGGTTTTCTGAGCCCCAAATACGACAATTTTGCTTATTAATGTGCCTACCAAGATGCAAATGAGCTTTAGAGCCGAAAAAAATATTGTTTTTTTTTGACAAAATCGATGTGTAGCAATTTGCATCATTCTGTTGAAACCTAACATCGTTCACATCAATACCATGAAGAGCGGGTAAAAAAATATCGTTTATCATGATGCGATAGGTGTGTCCATTGACACCGTAATGGTTGCGCCGTCCTCATTTTCAATGAAACATGGGCCAACGATGCCTCCGCTTTACAAGCTACACCAAACAGTCACTCCTATTGGCTTCATTGGTTTCTGTAAGACCAGGTATGGGTTTTCTAAGTCCCAAAGAATACAAGCAATAAACTTGCGTGTACCGGGCACTGTAGATCCTTCTCTGGATCAATAAATCCCAACGTTGCTCAAGCGTAAATCGATTCATTACATTCAGTTGAGATAATATACTGAATTTTGTAACAGAATAGAATGCCATAAGTATTGCCAGACTCGAAATAAAACCAATGGTTCAAATTTAAACCAATAGATTGCCCACCCGATACAACAACAACAACAACAACAAAAGAAACATTAGATGTTAAATTTGAAATAATTCTTGTCAAAATTGAGATGAGAAAAATGAAAAGATTATAAAATCATAAAAGATATATGTATGCTGTGTGAAATACTTCATACTCTCCGGCTGCATTAAAAGGATCTTCAGCCAGCTACTCAGTATCAGTTTCAGCACCACTTACCATCATGATGGCTGATGCATCAGCCTTCATTGTATACATACATACGTTAGAGTCGAGTGTTATAGAACATACTAGTGTACCTCAGTAGATGGAGTGTTTATTTCATTTTGTTCACATACGTATAAATTTTAAGAGAAGAAGGCATAAAGATTTTTCGTTTGTGATAAAAGCATGTGATTTAGGCGCCTGCTAACTAAATGCCAAAACGAGTTAAACATGCCGATAAAGATCTCTTTTCTGCCACATATCTTTCCTTTTTTTATTCCCCTCTCTCTCTCTTACCGCTTTCGGCATTTTAGTGTGGTGGTGCGAATGAATGATAAAACTACGAGAATTATTTGGGAAAAGGTTAATTCGTCTGCAACCAATAAACAAATTAAAAGTGAAAAATATGGGTATTTCCATAGGAAAACATACAAAAAGCTAATTTTTTTTTAAGAGGCTCTAATTTTGAAATGCACTGTCTTTAATGAAGTCGCCGTAGTCTAGTAGGTAGTGTGTTGGCTTATTAGACGTAAAGCCAGGGTTCATACCCCAGGCCAGGCATCAAAACAAAATACAAGAAAAAAAATATTTCTTCGGCGACTTTCTCTCAGCATATTTCTGGCAAAAACTCTGAGGGTAAATCAAAATTGCCATGAAAAGAGTCTGGCCAAAGACCTCTAGCGAAAAAACTAATGCTTTTGCAAACCACCTGGAGAATGTCTTCACACCACACGACTTTAATGCTCATATCTGCCCACCAAACATAAGTAACACTGTTAACGCACCTATAAAACTCCGACTTTCTCACGTACAGGCCGCTTTTAAAATATTTGACGTGAAAAAGTCGGCAGCGCCCGATGGTATTACAGGCTCAATTTTAATCAACTTACCCACTATTGCTATAAGAATTGTACTATTCATATTTAAAGCAATGTTAAGAATTGGCTACTTCCCACTATCTTGGAGGATATCTACAATTGTTATGATTCCCAAGCCGAGAAAAGATGCTAGTCAAATCACATCATATAGACCTATTAGCTTGCTATCAATATTATCAAAAGTGTTCGAAAAAATTCTTCTCCAAAGCCTAGCCACATTCCTTGACGTACGGCAAATTATCCCCGAACATCAGTTTGGATTTCGAGCTAATCACGGTAGCATTGAGCAGGTTCATATGATCGTCACTATAATTAGATCGGCATTTGAAAATAAACACTGTTGTTCAGCTCTTTTTATCGACATCTCACAAGCATTCGATAAGGTTTGACATGATGGTCTACTCAGCAAAATAACACGACACACAAACTTCTTAAAAGCTATTCAACTGGTAGAACTTTTAAGGTGAAATTGAAGGACGAACTCTCTACAACAAAAAAGATCTCTGCAGGGGTCCCCCAGGGAAGCATACTAGGCCCTATTCTATATTTAATTTATACATCAGACATGCCCACAAATCCTAACACAGACACATCAGCATAAGCAGACGACAACGCATTTATAAGCGTCAACAAGGACCCTGAGGTAGCTTCAACACAACTGCAGTCGCACATATACGATTTGGAAAAATGGTTTGAAAAGTGGAGAACAAAGGTGAATCCATCCAAGTGTGCTCATGTAACCTTCACACTCAGAAGACAAGACTGCCCACAAAAAAAAAAAAAAACAAATAATATTGATGTCCCTGTTGAAAATCACTTCAAATACCTGGGAGCCCACTTAGGCTGGCGTCTAACGTGGTCCCACGACATCGAGGCCAAATTAGCGGCCATTAAGCTGAAATCCGCTTAAATGCACTGGATTATTGGTCCTAATTCAACACTAGACCTTGAGTACAAGGTTCTTTTATACAAATGCAATATAAAGCCAATATGGACCTACGGCATTCAGCTTTGGGGCAGTGCTTGCGCGTCTAACGTTTTGAAATTACAAAGAAGACTGTCCAAGCATTTACGACAAATTGTCTGTGCTCCATGATATATTCGTAACGACAATATTCATAGAGATCTCAACCTTCCTACAATACAAGAAGAAATTAAAAAATTCGCCATAAAATACGTCGGTAAACTAACGATTCACCCCAAGGCATTGGCAAGGGACCTGCTTCAATTCGACGGCCATCAAAGGTTAAAACGAAGTGACACATTGAGCCTCGCTCGACGGCTGCACTGACCCTAATTTTTAATGTAGTATTATTATAAGATTTGAATACAATATATAGTTAACACGCTGGTGCTAACTATTAACCTTCAAAACTAGCCTTAAGACTTGAAAACTATTGTAAATTTCTTTAGGAAAGATTCAATAATAAAAAAAAAAATGAAAAGAGTCTCAAAAATCTGCCGTTCGGAGTCGACTTTAAACTGTAGGTCCCGCCACTCATGTATAAAAATTAACACACACAGCATCAGTGGTGTGAGAAACTAATTAAGTCGCAACACTGACTGAAGCTGAAGGGTTGTAAAAGCATAAATCGATTAATTATGTTCAGTGGAGATAATGTACTGAATTTTGTGACAGAATAGAATGACACAGGTATTGCCAGATTCGAAATAAAACCAGTGGTTCAAATTTAAACTCACCCTATAAATCGCTGCTGCATTTACTTTAAAAGCGGGGACAAATTTGTATCATTCTTGATATCGTTTGTATCAAGAACAATAAAAGAATCACCTTTGTTTTCCTGAACAAATTTCGCATGTATTTAGGGAACTACAGGCAATGGAAACTCTCATATTGTGTCACTGTAGATAAAAAATTTAATTCTAGTACGTTTCATAGCTCATCTAAAGGGTACAAAAACTATAAAAAAAATAATTGATTATCACCATATTGGCAGCTGTTAATAAGCACGCCGTTATTCAATATTTCTACAAACTATTGCACATATTCACTTCAATTGAAATTCTGCATATGATGTGCGGCTCACTTCAGGTGGTTATTCTGAAAGTGATTTAATTTTACTTTTAAGCTAACAAAACGATTCAATTTATAAAATAAGACTGTTTTACAGTTATAAATGAGAGAATTTCGAAGGTATTGTAATAAATTTCATGTTAATCAAAAAATAGTTTCCATTGTTGTTTTTGTTCACCTTTCTTCAATATTCCAATTCACTCACTTACAAGAAATAAAATCTCTTTCTGCCACCAGATAAACAACATAAAATATCACATACGACAGCCCTCCGGTATTACCAACAGAGATTAGAAAATCCCTGAGGTGGCTTAAAATTGAAGCTGTGTGTAGGGACCACAAGTGTTTTTGAACACGTCTCCCTTTGCAAGTGATGATTCGTTGTGATTAAGTGATTTCCACAATTAGTGACTGCTGCTGCTGCCGTCTCTGATGACGACGATACGATGATTCGTTGGTGGGTTACCAAACCTATAATTTTCATTTCTCCTCTCTAACAATCCTTCCGTCTGTGTCCCTCTGTCCTAATGCCTTCTGATCAAATGATGATTGTTTAACAAAATTATGGAAATTCTTTTTGGCTGCCGTTTCGTAAATGTTTCTTTTGGTTTTTCCTCTGTCGTGGCTTACGCGTACTACTTCATCAATGTCGTATGCAAGCAGAAGCAGCCAGCATTTGAGGTTTATTGTGTGTGTGTGTGATTTAAGATTTTCGATTTAGGATTTTGAAATTTTTTTAATTACAGCTTATCTATGCATCTTGTTTGTAGACAGACGGGGCTTTGAAATGTTTCTCACGATTTTATACTCTCGTTTTATTGATCACAGCACCAGCACCAGCAACAGCACCAGCATTAGCGTTAGCGTTAGCATCATCACCATCATTATTGACAGCATTGACAGCATTGGCTGGCATCCACATCTATTTGTGCTACTTTTTTTTTTTGTTTCCCATTTAATTGTTGGTTTTCTTATTTGTTTAAAACGGCGATGGTGTTAGTCAAACTTGTTGTTGTTGTTGTTGCTGTTATTGATGGAATTTTATCAAGAATCCAATAAATATCGTTTTTAAAAACCCCCTAATCAGCATTTATCACTTGTTCCATTCATGCTACAACATTTGCTACACCCTACATGAGGTGTGTTCAATCAATCATCATCAATGCTTCAATGTACAGTACAAACAGGTTAATATCCAAGGTTAGAAAATATTTTTCCACTAAAATATGTGTGACACTGTGTGACAGCTCATCTTTTTTAGGTTTTAGGTCGAAGTGGTAGCTCTGATATCACAAAGCTCACTTGAGCACGCACAGCGGCCCGTTGTGATGCCACGGGTGAACGCAGTCCCTGTACTGACCAAGTTCCACCAAAATCAGGGAAGAGGAAGGGTTGGTCACCGCAAGGGCTGCACAGCTCATCTACGATGACCAATTTTAATGATACAGCTGCGTAAATATATTCAACTTCTCACAAACAGTCTCTAAACACAGTTTAGTTAAATGTATAGCAAAGACAAGAACCAAATTTTTATTCTACAACTCAAGTAATAATTTCCCCAAAATATGTGCAGCCCTTGCGCTGACCAACTTCTTTCGTAGTTTGGAGGAACTCGTTGAGTTCAGGAACTGGCCGCAATGCGTGGTCAAGTGAGATTTGGTAATCAAAGGTACTACTTCTACCTAACCTAACCTAACCTTCTCCAAGCTGTTGTTGGAAAAACAAATCCGTTTTCTAGTTATCTTCCTAATGTGCAGGCGTTAGGAATGATACTTGCTGCCTATATCTGGGCATTTTGATGCCGGAAAATAACCTTGAAAATTAAGTATACAGACTACTATGCACTACTATGCCATTCTCGAATGCATACAGAGAGGAAGGCACATGACGCCTGTGGTTTAAACATAAAATGCGGCATAAAATTGCGAATTAAATTCTTCAGAATATTAATTCAATTGAGACTTACGACCCCTAAAGCCCTCAAGCAACAGTGTTATGTGTTTACATACATACATGTATACAAACATAATAAGTCATTACGATCCTTCAGTCAGGATTGCAACCCAGCTTCTCACACCACTTATGTTGTGTGTGTTAATTTTGTATATGAGTGGGAGGACCTACAGTTTAAAATCGATTCTGAACGACAGATTTCTTGAGAAACTTTTTCATGGCAATTTTGTTTTACTCTCAGAGTTTTTGCCAAAAATCTGCTGAGAGGATACTTAGATAATTGGTCATTACAACCCTTCAGTCAGGATTACGACCTGGTTTCTCACACCACCACTTATGTTGTGTGTGTTAATTTTGTGCATGAGTGGCGGGACTTACAAGTTTAAAGTAGACTTCGAACGATTGATTTTTGACAAGCCTTTTATGACAATCGTTTCATTTAGTCTCAGAGTTTTTGCCAGAAATCTGCTGAAAGACAGCCGCAGACGAAATATTTTTTCCGTATTTCGTTTTGTTGGAGATGTCTGACCTGGGGTAAGAACCGTGGCCTCACTTCTAATAAACCAACACACTAGCTACTAGACTACGGCGACTACATCGATCTGACAGGTTAGATTAAATCGGCAGCCATCTCAACGGGCACAATTTACTTGGGGTCCTATAAGGTTCTGTTGTGGCACCATATAATTATAGCTCCTGGATGGCATTGCTCAACCATGCCGAGAGTCTTACGACTTGGCTTGACTGTAAAGGGTCCATCAAATAACTTTTTTTTTGAAAATGCTTTAAAAGAAAAAACTACTGAATATTTTCTCAAATTTCTTTTTTTTATTTGAAAGTACAATCCTCCCGGTTAATAATGGAAAATTATTTCATTCAAATGGCTGCCTCGGCTGGCCATGCAGTAGCCTACACCAGAAGATGCCGATTTTGGCAAAAATAAACATCATATTTTCAGATGAAGCTCATTTTGATCTTGACGGGTATGTAGTAAACAAGCAAAATTGTCGCATTTGGGGCACAGAAATCCCGCACGCATACATTGAAAAGCCGACGCACCCAAAACGTGTCACTGTTTGGTGCGGATTTTGATCCAGAGGCATAATTGGGCCATTTTACTTCGCAAATGAGCAAGGAGTGGCCGTTACAGTCTATGGCGATCGATATCGGGCGATGTTGAACGAATTTTTGTTCACAAAAATTGAAAAGGAGGATATTGGCAACATTTGGTTTCAACAGGACGGCGCTACGTGCCACACAGCCGAAGCTACACTCGATGTTTTGCGCCCTGTTTTTGAAGTTCGCTTTATCAGCGGCAGGGCTGATGTCGTTTGGCCACCTGGGAGCTGCGATTTGACACCGTTGGACTATTATTTGTGGGGTGCCGCCAAAGATAAGTGTTACGCCGACAAGCCAGAGACAATTAACGCATTAACGGACAATATTCGTGAAGCCATTGATGAAATACAGCTGCACACAATCGATAATGTGCTTAAAAATTGAAGCGATCGTGTAGGCTACTGCATGGCCAGCCATTTGAATGAATCCGGAAGGATTGTACATTCAAATAAAAAAAGAAATTTGAGAAAATATTCAGTAGTTTTTTTTAAAGCATTTAAAAAAAAAAACAGTTCTTTGGCGGACCCTTTATAACTAAATTCTGGGTGTCCAGCAATTCTTCTTTTTAGATTACCAAGCGAAACTTTACTTATTTACTTAGATTAAGTTAGGAACTGTCAGTTAGAATCTGAACATCTGTACATATCTAGGGGCAATACATGTTTCCTTGGAGTATACATTTCCAACATCTGCCCAATACAACATCAGCAGTTCAGAGACTTAAGCTTTGGCCCCAAGGTAAGTGCTTCCTATAATAGAAAGTATAGAAAGTACCAGGCTGGTACTTTCTGAATTATAATGTAATTGTACTTCCATTATACAATGCTTGTAGGGCTTATAATGAAGTCGACCATTACCGTATAGTAGAAGGCTGTTTGGTTGGGCCAATGCAATTAACTCGTATCATTTTATATGCCTGTATATCTACTTTTTCTAGCTTCTGTTTTACAATACAACCAATAATTTAAGTTTTTTTTTCTTTTTTTGTTTTTAATCGTAAATGCTTCGTATTATTGAAACTTTATTCACTAATTGTTTGGAGGTTGCTGCGACTGCTGCTGTGTTACTGTTACTGTTACTGATGACGATGCTGATGCCTGATGCTGCTGCTGCCACCGATGTTGTTGATCTTTAAGATTCAAATTGGCGCCCGAAAAGAAGAAACAGAATTTCGATCTTAACTTGGCCAACAACTGAATGTAGCAAGAAACACAAACTCAAAAAATAAAATAAAAAACTGTTGTTATCTTGTAGTTGTTGTATGTTATATGGATTGTTCATTTCCAATTTTGTTTTCAGACTATCAGTTCAACGGCATCTTTAAGTCAACCATTTGTTGGCCGTATTTTTTTTTTTTTTTTTGATTTTTCATTATCATTTTCCAAATCCCTTCTTTTATCATCATCATCATACGTACAGTCGTCGCTGCTTTATAAATGTGTGTCTCCTTTATAACTACGAAATACAATATATTTTCGATACCATTCATCGATTATATCTTTCACAATCTCTCCTCAAAGTTAACACTGCATATCGATTACAAATAAATAAACTGAAGAACAACAACAATAATAAAAAAAGAAACAAAACGGCGAATAAAAGCATTAGCCAAGACAGCAATTGATCCCGAACATACATATAAAACAGGATTGCAGTGTATGTATGTGTTGTATTATGTTTGTTTTTCGGTACACTTTAAACAGAACAGAAGTCGCATTTTGTAATCGATACCGCGGCTTGTTTTGCATTCTGTTTAACAGATTTTTCTTTCATGTTCTTCGATATTTTAATGCTTTTTCAGTTTCAATTGTTGTTGCCAATTTTATTTAGATTCTCTTTTATGCTCTCTTTTCTTCATTCGTTTCATTCATTTGCAACTTGTGATCTCTTTTAGCATTTTATTGTTTGAATATCCTCTTGTCAGCATTGCCACCGAGTATGCTTTTAAGATAAATGCTATCGAAAGCATATCGATAAGTAATTTTAAATCGATCGCATTTAAATCTCTTTTCTATTATTTATGCTTTGTTGTGCATAAAGATGAATCACAAGGGGGAGAGGTCCTATATATTTAAAATGCAGCTGCCGATGCTCGTAATAATCAGGAGTTAAATGACAATTTGTATGAAGTTTTTGCCTCAAATAATATATTTTTTGTGTAAAATGCAATATTTAAGGTTTTTTAAATCATTTCATACACACATACATACATACATAACATAGGTTAGGTTAGGTTAGAGGACTTGTACTTGTCAATTAAGACAAGTACAGTACCCGGAGGTCGGATTGACCCATTGTACAACGTCCTAGTTTCTCACACCACTTATGTTGTGTGTGTGTTAATTTTATACATGAGTGGCGGGACCTACAGTTTAAAGTAGAATCCGAACGACAGATTTTTATTTATTGAGAAACTTTTCATGGTGGAATTCGGTCAGTACTGGAACCGGCCACAATGCGTGCTCAAGTGAGATTTGCTAACCAAAGCTACCACTTCGACCTGACCTGACCTGACCTGAGCTAACCTAACCTTCTCCAAGCTGTTCTTGGAAAAACAAATCCGTCTTCTAGTTATCTTCCTAAAGTGTAGGCATTGGGAATGATATTTGCTGCCTATATCTGGGCATTCAGATGTTGGAAAATAATCTTCAAAATGAAGTGTACAGACTAATACGCACTACAATGCTGATCTCAAATGAATACAGAGAGGAATGTACATGATGCCTGTGGGTTAAACATAAAATGCGGGAAAATTGTGAATTAAATACTTCAGAATATTAATTCAATTGAGACTTACGACCCATGAAGCCCTCAAGCAACGTTGTTTACATTTCAACTTCTCTCTTACATACATACATACATACATACATAATTGGTCATTACAACCCTTTAGTCAGGATTACGACCTAGTTTCTCACACCTCTTATGTTATGTGTGTTAATTGTATACATGAGTGGTAGGACCTACAATTTTAAAGAGGACTCCGAACGACAGTTTTTTTTTTTGCGAAACTTTTCATGGCAATTTTTATTTACTCTCAGAGTTTTTGCCAGAAATCTGCTGAGAGGAAGTCGCCGAAGAAATATTTTTTCGTATTTTGTTTTGACGTCTTTCCTGGGGCTCGAACCCTGGCTTTACGTCTAATAAGCCAATGCACTACCTACTAGACTACGGCGACTTCAACATATGTACATTTGATTAATATTTCATGCCGTCGTTATCGCCCAATAGCTTGCTAGGCGGCCTTGATCCATTGAATTGAAAAATGTCCTTTAATCTGCCAGTGATTGAACGGCCACATTAAAATAAATCTCCAAATTACATTTTCCAGAAGAGAACGCCTTAGTCTGGTAGGTACTGTGTTGGCTTATAAGATATGAGACCTGGGTTCATCCCACAGGTCAAACATCTCCAACAAAATTAAGTACAAAAAAATATTTCTTTCGCGACTTCCTCTCAGCAGCAGATTTTTGGCAAAAACTCGGAGAGTAAATAAAAATTGCCATGAAAAGTTTCTCATAAAAATCTGTCATTCCGAGTAGACTTTAAGAAACTGTAGATCCCTCCACTCACATATAAAAGTAACACACACAACATAAGTGCTGTCAGAAGCTAGGTTGTAATCCTGACTGAAAGAAAGTGACCAATTATATACGTATGTATGCATATATTATTAATGACGTTAATCTTTTTCCATTTGTATTGGAAGAGTGTTGTGGTCGCCGTAGTCTAGTAGGTAGTGTGTTGGCTTATTAGGCGTAAAGCCAGGGTTCAAACCCCAGGCCAGACATCAAGTCAAAATACAAAAAGTATCAGCAGATTTCTGGCAAAAACTCTGAGTGCGATAAAATTGCTTCTCAATAATCTGTTGTTCGGAATCGACTTTAAATTGTAGGTCCCACCACTCATGTATAAAATTAACCCACACAACATAAGTGGTGTGAGAAACTACGTCGTAATCCTGACTGAAGGGTTGTAATGACCAAGTATGTATGTATTGGCAGAGCGTGTCTAAATCCTTATGATCCTGAAGATATCAAGTCCACATTCCTTACGCTGACACACTGCTACACAACTCACTAGAAAATTGTGTCACCTTTACTAGATTTTTGTGTGTAGATAACGACGGCATTCTGTTCGCAATTTAAGTTGTTTGCAATATGAAGTTTGTTTCCTAAGTCTTTTGTTTTTAACAATAAATTCATTCCTTATGGACCAGAGATCAGCAATGCGTATTCAAAAAGATGAGTAGACTCGAATCATACTCATAATTTCTGATACTTATAGGCATTCATACTTATTTTAATATCATACTCATACTACTCATACTCAAAGTTTGAAGAACTCAGCGTACTCATACTTAACAATACGCACGATGTTGTTGATTTCGACTCTCCATGACTCAACTCACAAAATAAGTAAGATTCGCGTACGAACACTAGAATACTCACTAGAAGGTTGTGTGTTTGCTTTGCTTGCTGTCTTTGTCTTTTTCTTTTTTCTTTTTTTTTTTTTTGTAAATGCAACAACAACTGAGACTGTGAATTTTGATGAATGATACGAATAACTCGAATCATTTATGAGTATTATAAGTATTTTTGCTAAATTTATGAATCTGAATGAAATATATTTCGAATGTTATGAGTTTGATGTCAACGTTGTATTCATACTCATTGCAACCTGTATTTATAAATCAATGTTGTAGTGAGTACGAATTAATCAGAGAAGTTGGATTTCAATACTGTTGACTCACTCATACTCAAAATTTCATTAATACTTATGAGTAGCGAAAAAAACGATTCATTGCTGATCTCTGTTATGAACTGGGGTTGAAAATTTTATTTGAATTTTGTGTTTTAATTAACAGGCTTCAATCCCCTAAAATAAAGCCATCTAAGAAGCTCTCTGATCCCTGGACACTGTCCGCTGTCCTCCCAACAAAAGGGTTTTGCACCATTACATCCAAACATTCTCACAGAGGGCTTTGGTTCTACATAATTGGTCATCACAGCCCTAAAGTCAGGATTACGATCTAGCTTCTCACACCACCACTTATGTGGTGCATTTGTTAATTTTATTTATGGCGCAGAGGCGTGGACCCTATTAAGCACTGATACAGAAACCTTGAGAGAGTTCGTGAGAAAAGTTCTACTTAAGATCTTCGATCCAGTACGAGTTAGCGATGATTTCCACATCCGATCCAACAGTGAGCTGTATGAGCTCCTCAACGACATAGACGTTGTGCAGCGTATTAATATCCAGCGGCTGCGTTGGCTCGGCCATGTCGTTCGAATTGAGGAGGATGCTCCGGCGAGACGGATATTTGATACGGGGATCTGCGGAAGTCGGCGAAGAGGATGACCTTGTATCCGTTGGAAGGACCAAATCGAGGAAGCCCTGTCATCGATTGTTGTGACAAACTGGCGTAGGCGCACAAGAAGCAGAGGCGCCTGGAAGGATGTGTTGCGGCAGGCCGAAATCCGTTAATTGGATTGACAGTGGGCAATTAAGTAAGCAAGCGTTAATTTTATAAATGAGTGGTGGGACCTACAGTTTTTTTTTTTTTAGAAACTTTTCATGGCAAGTTTATTTATTTACTGTCAGAGTTTTTGCCAGAAATCTGCTGCTGAGAGGAAGTCGCCGTATAAATATTTTTTTTCATATTTCGTTTTATTAGAAATGTCTGACCCGGGATTTTAACCATGGCCTCACGTCTAATAAGCCTACACACACTGCCTACTAGACTTTCTACGGCTTCAGAAAAATTGACACAAAAATGGCACAAATGTCTTCCCACATATGAAATATTACAAGTGAGTTTCAATTCAAAAGCATGAATTTGGTCATGAACTTCCTCCTTTATGAGGAATCGCAGTCGATTTAAACTCCTATCATTCTAAGGGTCACAGAACCCGTTTACTTCATGCTGCTCAATAGCACGGACATCGAACAGTGTTCCCACATATGCAATATCACAAGTGAGTTTCAAATTCAAAAGCATGAATTTGGTCATGAACTTACGCCTTGATTAGGGATCGGTAGTCTATCTAGACTCCTATCATTCTAAGGAACGTTACAGAACCCGGTTAAGTACAGAATACCATACCGAGCTTACGTTCTCCTCGCTATTTGTGTTTAAGCTACAACCACCAAGTAGCTTCCTATGGGGCCTCGCCGTAGCCGGGCAGAGATAAAGGCTCCGTAGCTTTCGATACCTGCGGTACCAGAAATAACCCTCCTATCTGAGTTAGTAGTATAAATACTACTACCTTTCAAGTCCCAAACGACTTTAAACTTGTAGCCAACAGCACACATGCACAACTAGAAACACTAGACAATACAACAGTGATGAAAGCAACGCTCACGGCTTAACCGACGACGCCAATAGGACAAGGCAGCACAAACAAGAGAAAACCACACAACGGAATAGACAACGGCAAGAACAGTAGCCCAGCAATGTAAGTGGAAGAGGTTACCTCCAATAACGTCCTATCCTTCTCCTCCTGCAAAATTTAACACGCTTTGAGTGCATATAGTACCCCTAATCAGCATTTATCACTTGTTCCATTCATGCTACAACATTTGCTACACCCTACATGAGATGTGTTCAATCAATCATCATCAATGCTTCAATGTACAGTACAAACAGATTAATATCCCGGGTTAGAAAATATTTTTCCACCAAAACAAGTGTGATACTGTGTGACAGCCCTTCTACGATGACCAATTTTAATGATAAAGCTGCGTACATATATTCAGATTTTCACAAACACTCCCTAAGCACAGTTTAGTTAAATGTATAGCAAAGACAAGAACCGGGTTCTTATTCTACAACTTAAGTAATAATTTACACAAGACATGCGCAGCCCTTGCGTTGACCAACTTCTTCACTAGTTTGGTGGAATTCGGTCAGGAACTGTCCTCAATGCGTGCTCAAATTAGATTTGGTAACCAAAGCTACCACTTCGACCTAACCTAACCTAACCTTCACCAAGATGTTCTACGCAAAAAAAATCCGTCTTCTAGTTTTTTTTTCTGAAGTACAGGCATTGGGAATGATATTTGCTGCCTATATCTGGGCATTCTGATGTCGGAAAATAACCTTCAAAACAAACAAACCTTCAAACTTTCTAATTTACTCTCCGAGTTTTTGGTCTTCGCTTTGATGGAAATGTCTGACCCGGGATTTGAACCATGGCCTTACGTGTCTAATAAGCCAACACATTACCTACTGGACTATGGGCGCCTTCCTACGGCTTCGGATTTCGCCAACGGCAAATGAACCTGTTCATCATTCTTAAACCTACCGCAGTAGATCAATCGAATGTTTTTAACTGGAAAACAATGATTCATTGAACGAAAACAAATCATTTTCTAAGAAGATATGGAAATTACTTTGAAACCACTTTATGATCCTTAAAGGAACGAGTGTAGAGTAGAGCTACTTCAATCCTTTTTATTATTTTCTCACATAAAACAACCCGGATTGACACTTGCACGCCTTTTTTTTTTTTGGAATGCTTAGATCATTTCAAGAAAATCCTTAAAGAGCCATAAGAATTATTTGTAAACCAAATTCATATTTCATGTGTCATAAGTTGAAGTTGAATGCAAAAGTCTGGCTTATTATGTCTAAGAACGATACCATGTACCTGTTTTAGGTTCTCATAATTATGTGGCACATAATAAAAACATTAATCGCCACTAAATGAGCGTAATTAAATGCCCGTTTTACCAGGAACTATCACCAGCTTAATAAGCTGTGTCAGGCCCCTTATATTTTATGGTTGATTTTGTTTTTGTTTTTGTTTTTTTTTTCTTTCCTGTGAAAACCTCTTCTTGACAATTGTTGCTGTTACTATGGCTTATGCCCGTTATTGTTGTTGTTGTTGTTGTTGATGATGATGATGATGACGAGGATGGCTGACTACTAGCATTGGTATTGAGTGGAGTGGTAAACGCCTCAAATACAATACAATGCAACACCATGCAACACATAAGGCATATTTATACAACCACAATACACGTACAATACGTGCAGGATGATTAATAGTTTTGTGTTGAATGGTTAAACACACATTCACATGCACGACTGTTTTGGTTTTTTTGTGTGGTGCATGCATTTAATATAGTTCAAGTGCCTATAGTTGCCTGCTTGATGTTCTATGATGTGCTTGTTACAGGTTACAGGTATGACTAGACAGACGTTCATAAAAGGTGTGGCAATAACACAATGAATTCATAGTTTTTTTAATTCTGAGAGTTTCCTCGAAATTTAAATCAGGGAAATTTAAATTGTTTGGTAATTAAATTTAAAGTTTGATAAATCATTGATCATAAGCATCCTTATTATGCCATGAAACCAATTCGATTATTAATCACAGGCAAAGAAAATTTATGTAAATGGTGTTAATTTACATGTTTAATTTTGAACAGAAAGCAAAAGATCCAAAGGTATGCTAAGTTCTTTTTTTTTTGTGGTAAAAGAGGCAGAATTTTAAAGGATTATCGTTTAAATTAATCTACAAAACTTGTTGGCTGCTCTAAGCTTAATTATATTAAAGAGTCTTTACATTAATCTTTAATTTCCACAAATCAATTGATATATAGAATGTCATTATACATTCTATAGTTGGAATTTATAAATTTTATTTCAGTTTTAAATTAAGTTCCTAGGGCACGTGTAGTGTAATAAAAAAATATAAAAAAGTTTGTTTCTTCAGTCTTTTGATTACATCCTAAAGGAAACATTGAATATTGAAAATAGAAACACGTACAGTAAGGCCCCGCTTATCACGGGGGACACGTTCCAATAAGTTCCAGCGCTAAACGAAACAGCGCTAAACGAGGAAAATAATAAATGAACTGTGACGCAGGAAAGATGCGTTCGTACTGTGATTGCGACTTCGGAAAATACCGCTGGAATCTTTATTCTAGACAGACCAACAAAAGAACGTTGAAAAAGATACATAGTATACACCGTCGCTATATGGTGACCGCATTTGGTTGGTGCATGGCCGTTTCATTTGCACACACATATACAACAAGTAGCAATACAGTGTACGATTTAATGGAATTCCAATTCTAGCGCGTAATACTGAAATAGCGTTAAGTGGTGCAGCGTTAAGCGGGGTCTTACTGTATGCATTTAATATAACATATGAATCGACGCTAGAACAGTGAATTCGATGGACAGTTCAAAGCTTTTAAATCTCTTGAGGATTCTGACTGACGGTACCTGGTTGTGTGTGTTAATTTAAGACATGAGTGGCGGCAGCCAGATTTTTGTAAAATTTTTCATTGCAATTTTTAATTTACTCTCAGAGCTTTTGCTAGACATCTGCTGGGAGGTATTTCTTCGCAGTTCATTTTGATGGAAATGTCTGACCTGTGCCTTGACTCACATCTAATATGCCAACATACTATCTACTAGACTACGATGAATTCACAACACTCATAGATAAATTCTTTCCTCTAAAGATATTCCCCTAGCCAGTCAATTCCATTGAAGTCGCCGTAGTCTAGTAAGTAGTGTGTTGGCTTATTAGATGTAAAGCCAGGGTTCGAGCCCCAGGTTAGACATCAAAACAAAATACAGAAAAAAAGTATTTCTTCGGCAACTTCCTCTCAGCAGACTTCTGGCAAAAACTCTGAGAGTAAATAGAAATTGCCATGTAAAGTTTCTCACAAAAAAATCTGTCGTTCGGAGTCGACTTTAAACTGTAGGTCCCGCGCCACTCATGTATAAAATTCAACACACACAACATAAGTGGTGTGAGAAACTAGATCGTAATCCTGACTGAAAGGTTGTAATGACCAATTATGTATGTATAGGACCAGGAATTCTTAGGGATCCTCCGCATACATACATAATTGTTCAATCATGGGCCGGGGTCATGGATAAGAGGACCTATAGAGCGGGAATAGAAGCGGCCTACATGAGATCAGCTCTCAGGGTGATTTCTGCCTTCCGCACGGTGTCTACTGATGATGATGATGCCCCTGAGGCTAGTAGTGGATGTAGAGAGGAGGAGGACATGACACAAGGAGGGGAATGGATCTTTCCAATCCTGTTCAGTTAGTGGATGATGCTATGCACAGATGGCAGCAAGACTGGTCCAATTCAACCAAGGGAAGATGGACCCACAGACTCATACCGAGCATAGGCGAATGGACCAAAAGGGGACACGGTCAGGTGAACTTCTACCTGACACAGTTACTAACTGGCCATGGATGTTATAGGGCATATCTCTATAAGTACGCTCATAACGTAGATGAGGCATGCCCAGAATGCCGTAATGAAAGGGAAACGGCGGAGAATGTTTTCGTTACTTGTCCGCGATATGTTGTTCAACGAAATTTCCTGGGAGGACAATAGGATTCCAGGTAGCGTCCGATAATATAGTTAACCTGATGTTAACCTCGTGTGACAATTGGAACGCAGTATGTGTTTTAGCAGCAAAGATTGGCTGAGAGAGCAAGGTCAGCAGAATTTGAAGGCAGCACTCGCTGAATCAGTGACTTTTTGCTGTAATTTTTCAATCAAATATATTCGTTTCATGAGTTTCGGTGAATACTATGTGCAGGTCATTTCATGGTTCCGCATAAACCACTTAACACTATTAGTTCCTGTAGTCACAGTTCCATGCCTTCATTGATAAACCAAGGATAAACAAAAGGAATAAAGTAAAGGGGGTGAAAAGAAGGACTCAATAGCACCCATGGATACATTTTTTTCTCTAAAGATATCCCTCCTCTAGCCATTCAATCCTATTTATGAACTCTATTCGATCCTAAAGCCTTTCAGATCTATTAGTAGCACGACAAATTAACCACTTAGCCATTTATGCACGTGCAGAGAAGTATAGTGGCTGCTTCATATAACATACAAAAGTCTGATACGGTGTTCAGATATGCACCTTTATTGCGTAAATCGCAATAAACGTCTTTATTGAGCTCAATATTTCATATAAAGTTTAAATTAATAATTGCGCAATAAATATGCAAATTGTTATAATATTGAGTAAAACTTAAAATGCAGCACTGTCATAACTATGTTCAGTGAGCATCTTATAATTAATCGAACACTTTCTGTTGATATTTGACAACTCAAATGTCAATAACGACAAACGAAAAAAAACAAAAAAACAAAAATAAAAACAATGTTATTAAGACAATCAGCTGTTTTGTTTACCAGCTAACAAATGAATATTGAATATTATTATGTCTGAACACTAAAAATATTTTACTCAATAAACCGAATATTGACTCAATAAAAGTGCATATCTGAACATAGTATGAGATATCGCTATTCAATATGCTTCTGCTATGTCTGAAGTAGACATAAACTAAAGGGTGTTTTTTATAGAGGTATAGAACTTTAAGTTGGCATTACTTTTCAAGATGGCGACCGATTTAACAGCTGTCAAGTGATTTATTCTCAGTTTGGTTTGGCAATTCATCATGAATAGACTCACGCCTGAACAACGCTTGCAAATAGTGCAATTTTATTTCGAAAATAATGGTTCTGTGCGGAAAACGTATCGCACACTACGTCCATTTTATCGTCGACAAAATCGTCCATCTTGTGATTTAACACCGCTAGACTACTTTCTGTGGGGCTTTGTAAAGTCATTGGTCTATGCGGTAAACCCACAAACGCTTGACCATTTGGAAGACAACATTCGCCGTATTATTGCCGATATACGGCCACAAATGTTGGAAAAAGTCATCGAAAATTGGACGTCCAGATTGGACTACATCCGCGCCAGCCGAGGCGGTCATATGCCAGAAATCATATTTAAAATGTAATGCCACAAGATTATCTTTCGGATAAATAAAATTCATGTCAATCGAATAATCCGTCGTTGTTTTATTGCAACTTAAAGTTTTATACCTCTATAAAAAACACCCTTTATAATAGCTTTCATCTCTTAGAGTTCCCTGTCATATTCGGTGTATCGGAAAACTGACCATCATTCCGACAGTCGTAATAACTTCAGATCGCCATTATTTTTCTCTTTTAAATATTGGTTGGGTATAGAAATTCTTTTGTTCGTAATTTATTACTCAGAAATTCATTTCTTTTTCATTCGTCTTAGATTAGCCTTGCTTAAGAACTTGCCACATCTCGGATTTGTAAAAGTATAATCACATCACGCCAGAGATATGTATGCTCAACACAAGCGACAATTGCGGTAAGCCAATATGACGATTTCAATGCAATTGAAATCCACTTTCTAAACACCAAATGACAACAAATTCTTGCAGGAAAATGAGAGGAGAAAACAACAACAAACAACGACAATCAGATGATGACATATGCCACTCAAACAATTGTAAACCCACAACAGCAACACATGTAAGTACACAGACACAGAGCATATGCTAACGCAGGATAAAGAAATCCTTTTATTGTGTTAAACTACAACAGGATACAACAGCCATTAAAATAATCTCTCTTTCTCTAGATAAACAAACCAAAAGACAAGACAGAAAACTGCTCTGAATTTAATTCAAATTGAATTTTGTTTGCTTTAAGGATATGATTGCTTTCGTTTAGATGGGTACATTAAGTCCCTTTTAAGTAGCATATGCATGTAAATGATTAAACAATACAATGCGAGAAGGATGCTATTATTGTAGCCATTATTGTAAATTACATACTCCTACTGGCTCTTAAGGATTTAATATTTGTTTTCCTTTCTTTCTTTGAGAGAAAAACAATTCAAAATTCTTATCTCAAGTGGTATTTGGGTTGCCATTCGATTAGATTACTAAGGATATGTTTCATGTATTCTTTTTAAATCACATACTTTTGTTTGTTCTTGCTTGCCACATGAGTACACACACAATAATTGTTTAATTTGTTTAGTATTCCAATAAAATAAAAAAAAATTTTCAGAGGGCACTTTAATAACCTCAGCAGATTTCTGGCAAAAACTCTGAGAGTAAATAAACATGCAATGAAGAAGTTTCTCAAAAATCTGTCGTTCAGAGTCGACTTTAAAACTGTAGGTCCGACCGCTCATGTAAAAAATTAACACACACAACATAAGTCGCGTGAGAAACTAGGACGTTGTACAATGGGTCAATTCGACCTCCGGGTACTGTACTTGGCTTAATTGACAAGTGCATGTCCTCTAACCTAGCCTAACCTAAGGGAACTGATCGGTTTCATTCGAATCTCGGTGTGGTTCAAACCCACCACTAAAGGATCATGGCAAGGGGGATTATCCCACATTGATTAATACAATGGACCATGTGGTGGTCACCGAGTGAACTTGCCTGTGAACAGCAAGCTACCCGCTAATCTAACTTAACCTGACACTCTCTTTCCGCCAACTTCTGAGTGTTGGACCCAAAAAAAGAAAAAACACAAATTTTATATCAAACAAGCTATTAAGATTGAAAAACTGATATTTCGGCCAGTAGAGGCCTACTGGAAGCCAATATATTTTAATTGGTAGTGCCATGTGGCGCCGTTTCCTATTGTACCTAAAGGGTATCGTCCGTTTTGCTTAATACGATCAATACAATCCAGCGATTCTCTACTTTGGGGATCCCGTTGGATACCTGCAGGCTTATAATTGACAATGCAATCGTGTTAACAGTAGGTGGGCAGCTTCGGATAAGGTTAGAACGGCGCAAAAAATCTGGCCAAGGCTGGATAGGAGGCGCACGACGACTCTGCTTAAACTCCAAAGAAGCAGGCTCAGCGCTTTTATCGGGGTTATTACAGCGCATTGTATTATAGGACAACTCGCGAATGATTTCTGCAGAAACTGTGGAGATGAGGAAGAGGATGAAACTATGCTTCACCTACTGTGCACTTGCCCGGCACTTGGTCAGAAGAGAAAGAGACACCTGGGTGCCTACTACATGTAGGACCTAGATGTGTGGTATCACAATGGGCCCTGTGTGCGGCCTAAGTATGTCCGCTCATGACTCCATCGAGGGGACAGCCACTTCTTCCAACCTACCTACCTATCGTCGTACTTAAAGCAACTTCTTCTTACTAAAGGGTGTTTTTTATAGAGGTATAGAACTTTAAGTTGGCATTACTTTTCAAGATGGCGACCGATTTAACAGCTGTCAAGTGATTTATTCTCAGTTTGGTTTGGCAATTCATCATGAATAGACTCACGCCTGAACAACGCTTGCAAATAGTGCAATTTTATTTCGAAAATAATGGTTCTGTGCGGAAAACGTATCGCGCACTACGTCCATTTTATCGTCGACAAAATCGTCCATCAGAGCAGTTAATTCGATTAACCATGGAACGTTTTCGCACCACGTTTACTCTTATTGATAACTCGCATCCTAAGAGACGCTGTACGGTGCGTACAGAAGAAGCTATTGCTGCTGTAGAGCGTAGCATTGAGTCCATCCGCCATCGAGCACAGGAATTGGATCTGTGTCCATCCACTTTATGGAAGATTTTGCTGAAGGATCTTGGTTTGCGTGCTTACAAAATCCAACTCGTGCAGGATTTGAAGCCAAACGATCATCAAGTAAGGCGTAGATTCGTCGAATGGGCCCAAAACGAGATTACCGTTGTTCCCGATTTTCATAAGCGAATTTTGTTTAGCGATGAAGCGCACTTCTGGTGGAATGGCTACGTCAACAAACAAAACTGCCGCATTTGGAGTGAAGGTAATCCTCAAGTGTATGTGGAAACACCGTTACATCCAGAAAAACTGACTGTTTGGTGCACTTTATGGGCTGGTGGAATCATTGGTCCGTACATTTTCAAAAACGATGGTGGCCAGAACGTTACAGTCAATGGTGATCGGTATAGAGCCATGATTACTAACTTTTTCATTCCTCAATTGAATAACCATCATGTCCAGGAGATGTGGTTTCAACAAGACGGCGCAACATGTCACACAGCTCGTGCGACAATAGATTTATTGAAAGACACGTTTGGTGACCGCCTAATTTCACGTTTTGGACCTGTGAATTGGCCTCCAAGATCTTGTGATTTAACACCGCTAGACTACTTTCTGTGGGGCTATGTAAAGTCATTGGTCTATGCGGTAAAGCCACAAACGCTTGACCATTTGGAAGACAACATTCGCCGTATTATTGCCGATATACGGCCACAAATGTTGGAAAAAGTCATCGAAAATTGGACGTCCAGCCGTGTCGGTCATATGCCAGAAATCATATTTAAAATGTAATGCCACAAGATTATCTTTCGGATAAATAAAATTCATGTCAATCGAATAATCCATAGTTGTTTTATTGCAACTTAAAGTTCTATACCTCTATAAAAAACACCCTTTATTTAAGCGAAATTGATGTTAAGTTCTCTTCATATGTTAAGATAATCAAAAACTTGTTTAAATTTCCATTGAAAAATATTCTTTTAACCATATTGGTTGCAAAACAAATCAAAAAAACCTTATTAAATGCCATAAAAATGAAAAAATAAAATGAAAATGAAGAAAACCGATATCAATATTCATATTGCCACACACATTCCTACATATGTATGTACATACATACATACATACTTTGTTGCATATTTTACTATAATTATGTGTAATTAAATAAATCACTGAACAAACCAAACCAATACCGAACAGAGTATGGCAATAAATTATTAAAGTTTTTACAAAGTGAAATCAAATCTCAGCCATGTCAGATTTTTTGTCACTCACACGTATCAGTTCAGGTTGTTTGTTTGTTTGTTCGCTTGTGAACAAAAATCTACAGCAGCAGCAACAACAACAACAACAACAACAACAACAACAAAACAAGCATGACTGACTGAATTTTAACAAATTCATTGCAAATTTAAAGAATTTGTCAAACATACTCGGGGTACACAATGTTGGCATTTCAAATATGCCACACACACGCTCTGAATATGGCCAAAAACTTTTAAGTTTTGTTTCGTCGCTGGCTGTGGCTTTAGCTGTGTTACTGATACTGAGTCATGCTTAATGCAGAGAGAGAGAGAGATTTTCGACCACAAAAAAAAATTTTTTTTTGATTTTGAATTGAATGATAAAATTCACTTCAACACAACAAAACTATTCACAACTAAACTACCGAACGGACGGCCAACCAAACGGCTGGCTGGCTGGCTGGCTAGACTGATGGTTACCAATGAGCTTGAAAAATGAGCTTGTCTTCTACAGCAATGCATGAACAAAAAACATAAAATTGACAAAAAAAAAAAAAAAAAAACTTTAAGAATCCATCATTGCAACAAATGATGCCTGTGGTGGCATTTCCCGAGACCAGCGAACCGAATGGAGTATGGAAAAAAAAACTTTGAAAATTCAATTCAATGACAACAATAACGAAGACGATGACGGCGTCTCATTATTTATTATGAATTCTATAAATATTAATGGGATTTTTCTAAATGTAATTATAACAACTAATTAATCATGTGCATTTTTAATTATTCCACCAAAAACAAAATGCCAAACAGTAAACACAGAACAGTAAGAACAAAACATTGACAATTTCTTTCATTGTCTTGTCTGCATATGGGGATGGTATGGGATGGTATGGTATTGTATGAAATCAAATCAATGAATTGGTGGTGTTTGCCTGTGTGTCATAAAAAGCAAATATTGCACATACAAACAAATAAAGAATTCATGCAAAAGGTGGCCAGCTGTTTATTGTTTTTCAAAGGAAACATTTAATTTTCATTGCAAATTTCTGCATTTCTTCTAGCTATCGTAGGAATTGTATGGAATGTATTAAAGTCGCCGTAGTCTAGTAGGTTGTGTGTTGGCTTATTAGACGTGAGGCCATGGTTCAAATCACAGCCCAGACATCTCCAACAAAACGAAATACGAACAATATTTCTTCGGTGACTTCCTCTCCGCTGATTTCTGACAAAAACTCTGAGAATAAATAAAATTGCCATGAAAAATGTCTCAAAAAGTCTGTCGTTCGGTATCGACTTTAAACTGTAGGTCCCGCCACTCATATATAAAATTAACACACATACATATGTAAGTGGTCGACGAAGTCTAGAAGGTAGTGTGTTAGCTTATTAGACGTAAAACCCGGGTTCGTATCCCAGGTCAGACATCAAAAAGAAATATAAAAAAAAAATATGTCGTCGGCGACTTCCTCTCCGCAGATTTCTGGGAAAAACTCTGAGAATAAATAAAATTGCCATGAAAGAAGTCGACTATAAACTGTAGGTCCCGTCACTCATATATAAAATTACATATCGACGCCTCCATTCTATAACGTTCTAAGTGTACTTAGAAGGTTTTTAATGTTCTTGCATGCGTCGATCCGTTCCGAAGTTATAGGGAAAAATCTAGTGAGAATATACATATAGTCGTATGTCGCGTGAAAACTTTGAGAGCTCACAACTCAAAACACACTTTTTCGACTTAGAACGTTATAGAATGGAGGCGTCGATATGTAAGTGGTCGCCGTAGTCTAGTGAGTAGTGTGTTGGCTTATTAGACGTCAAGCCCGGGTTTCGTATCCCAGGTTAGACATCAAAAAGTATATGAAAAAAATATGTCGTCGGCGACTTCCTCTCAGCAGATTTCTGGCAAAAACTCTGAGAGTAAATAAACCTGACATGAAAAAGTTTCTCAAAAAAATCTGTCGTTCGGAGTTGACTTTAAACTGTAGGTCCCGCCACTCACGTATAAAATTAACGCACACAATATGAGTGGTGTGAGAAGCTAGGCCGATGTAGGTTTTTTTTTTTTTTTAACAGCACTCAGGGCATGGCCCATACTCATGCAGTGCATTGTGCAGGTTTAGGAAAATAGGTTATAGGAAGATGAAAAGAGGGAGTAGTGTTTGTGGATATTTGATTTAAACTTACGATGTAAGTGGTGTAAGAAGCTAGGTTGCAATTCTAACTGAAGGTTTGCAATGACCAATTACACATCCCTGCAAATTTGGACTTTTTTGTACAAACAAGATGGGTCCAGGTGTTTCCGAAGGCATTTTGCGTGCTGAAAACGAATCTGGTTTCAAAAACTTTACATCACGTCAGGTTTTCGAGTTGCTGATTACAGATCTTCATTCAGATTTAAAAAATTCAAAATGGCGGATCCAATATGGCGGTCAAGTAAATCTGATTTATTTTTATAAACCTCCACCGCCATATTGGATCCGCTATTTTGAATTTTTTAAATCTGAATGAAGATCTGTAATCAGCGACCCCAAAAACCCCTGAGTAACAATTTTCAAGTAAAACTGATTAATTTTTAAGGATCTCCGTGATGTGTTTCTTTTTCTATTGCACCCTTGCCATAAACCCACCCCTTACTTTAAGGGTGCATGCAAATAATTTGGCTTTGGGCTCATTTTAAAGATTAAAGATCAATTGTCAATTTCTGACAATAGCGATGGTTTTAGCACGTCAGTGTTTAGCTCTACAATGTTTCAAAAATGCCCAAAAACGCCCTTTTTCTCGAAAACCTGACGTGATGGAAAGTTTTTGAAATCAGATTCGTGTTCAGCGCGGAAAAGGCCTTCGGAAACACCTGGAGCCATCTTATTTGCAAAACCCATGCAGGGCTGTGTTATTTATGTACGACTATGTATATAGAAAATGAGAATATTAAACAATTTATAGAAAGAACACGTTAGTCTGGAGATTACCCTGAAGCGACTTCTGCAGATGCTATAATGGCACCAAAGATATTTTGAAACCCAGAATCTATGGACAGAAATTAAAAAAAATTCATGTTTTCGAAAAATTGCCAGAAATAGCACAAATGTCTTCCCATATATGAAATATCACAAGTGAGTTTCAATTCAAAAGCATGAATTTGTTCATGAACTTCTTGATTAGGGATCGCAGTCGATTTAAACTCCTACCATTCTAAGGGTCACAGAACCCGGTTACTTCAGCACGGTCTTCAAACAGTGTTCCCACATATGAAATATCACAAGTGAGTTTCAATTCAAAAACATGAATTTATTCATGAACTTCCTCCTTGATTAGGGATCGGAAGACTATCTAGACTCCTGTCATTCTAAGGAATGTAGAGTAAGTACAGAATACCATACCAAGCTTAAGTTCTCTTGAAGTCTCCGTAGTCTGGTAGGTAGTGTGTTGGCTTATTAGACGTAAAGCCCGGGTTCGTATCCCAGGTCAGACATCAAAAAGAAATATGAAAAAAAAATATTTCGTAGGCGACTTCCTCTCGGCAGATTTCTGGCAAAAACTCTGAGAGTAAATAAACCTGCCATGAAAAAGTTTGTCAAAAAAATCTGTCGTTCTGAGTCAACGTTAAACTGTAGGTCGCGCCATTCATGTATAAAATTAACGCACACAACATAAGTGGCGTGAGAAGCTAGGCCGTAAAGGGTAGCAATGGCCAATTATTTACATATGTATGTATGTAAGTGGTGTGAGAAACTAGGCCGTAATCCTAACTAAAGGTTTGGAACGACCAGTTATCTATGTACGAGTATGTATGTTTAAAAATAAGAAAATTAAACAATTTATAGATAGAACACTTAAGTCTGGAGATTACCCTGAAGCGACTTCTGCAGATGCACCAAAGATATTTTGAAACCCAGAATCTATGGACAGAATTTATCACGCCAGATAATTGATGTTTTCGAAAAATTGACAGAAATAGCACAAATGTCTTCCCACATATGAAATATCAGAAGTGAATTTCAATTCAAAAGCATGAATTTCTTCATGAACTTCCTTCTTGATTAGGGATCGGAACACTATTTAAACTCCTACCATTCTAAGGGTCACAGAACCCATTTACTTCATGCTGCTCAAAAGCATGGACATCGAACAGTGTTTCGACATATGAAATATCCCAAGTGAGTTTCAATTGAAAAACATGAATTTGTTCATGAACTTACACCTTGATTAGGGATCGGAAGTCTATCTAGACTCCTTTTATTCTAAGGAATGTAACAGAAACCCGGTTAAGTGTAGAATACCATACCGAGCTTATGTTCTCCTCGCGATTTGTGTTTAAAATACACCCACCACGCAGCTTCCTATGGGACCTCGTCGTAGCCGGGCAGAGATAAAGCCTCCGGGGCTTTCGACACCTGCGGTACCAGAAATAACTCTCCTATCAGAGTTAGTAGTGTAAATACTACTACCTTACAAGTCCCAAATGACTTTAAATTTGTAGCCAACAGCACACACACACAACTAGAAACTCTAGACAATACAACAGTGATGAAAGCAACGCTCACGGCTTAGCCGACGATGCCAAGAGGACAAGACAGCACAAACAAGAGAAAACCACATACCGGGATAGACAACGGCAAGAACAGTAGCCCAGCAATGGAAATGGAATAGGGTACCGCCAATAACGTTCTCAGACTGCTGAGAGGAAGTCGCCGAAGGAAATATTTGTTTTGGATTTCCCTTTGTTTGAGACGTCTGGGGCAATGGCATTTTCAATTACAATTTTATTTTCCAAGAAGTTTGAGAGTTCTTGTCAGAAGACTGTTGAGGGGAAGTCGCCGAAGGAAATATTTTTTTGGATTTCCCTTTGTTCGAAATGTCTGGGGCTCGGGTGCTGAACCAAAGGGCTCTCATCTAATAAGACTTCTTTCACCATACTAATGAGCAATAATTAACCCTTTGCGACCGTATTAATTCTATATATGGGTGTCATGCGGCATTAATCGGTAATAAAGCTTTGGTGGCTGAGAGCAGACATACGACTGGAATGGTAAAAAGCTTTGGTGGCTAAGAGCAGACATACGGTCGCAAAGGGTTAACGTAACTTTATATATGATGCTTGCTTGTGCCATTCAAAGCTAGTACGCGGACCTAATGTCAATGCAGGTCCCGCCACATATATAACATAACATAATTGGTCATTACAATCGTTCAGTCAGGAGTACAACCTAGCTTCTCACACCACTTATGTTGTGTGTGTTAATTTTATACATTAGTGGCCGGACCTACAGTTTAAAGTCGACTCCGAACGATAGATTTTTGAGAAACTTTTCATGGCAATTTTTATTTACTCTCAGAGTTTTTGCCAGAAATCTGCTGAGAGGAAGTCGCCGAAGAAATACTTTTTGTATTTTGTTTGGCCTGGGGTTTGAACCCTGGCTTTTCGTGTAATAAGCCAACACACTATCTACTAGACTACGGCAGCTTCAGGTTCCGCCACTCTTGTATAAAATTAATACACACGACATGTGTGGTGGTGTGAGAAGCTAGGTCCCGCTACTTTTGTATAAAATTAACGTACACAACACAAGTGGTGTTGTGAGAAGCTAGGTTGTAATCCTGATTGAAGGGTTGTAATGACGAAGCTACGGTAAATATGAAATACATTGTAAAGAAATCTAACACCTGGTCACCTCATAAGGCTTGACTTTGGAAATGCGAAAAAAATTAACTTGACTGTTGACAAGCCAAAAATTATTGACAGAATTTGGTGGGTCCGTTTTTAAAGTGTTTTTTTTTCTTCACATGTGACTGAGACTGTTTGTCATGAAACTGTTGTATTTATTGACATTTTTCTCGCATTTATAAACATTTAAAAAGTGTGTGTGAGTATTTTTTGTTTTTCTTTTTTTATTCTTCATGAATTTAATTTTTAAAACCAATCTCCGGGCTTCATTTATAGTCCCTAAAGGCAAAGACAAGACGATATTCTCATTACAAAAAAGAAAAAAAAAGACAAGCAAGCTTTGAAGGCATTTATTTTAATTAGTCTCTAAAGATGTGACTAAAATGTAAAAATGTTGTTGTACTTTTCAGCCATCTAATATAATTTATTTAATATTGTTGTTATTGCTTTTTTGAAGGTAACAAATCTACTCTGTTTTTAGGCGATTTGGGGTCAGAAAATTGAAAAAAAACAGAATTAATGATTCGTTATTTAGTTGTAGTAAATAGGCCTCAGTCACAGTTACTAAAGGTTACATGGATGTTGTTTTTTTATCTTCTTCTTCTTCTTTTCTCTTTAAACTATTAACCTTAAAATTTTCTATTTTTTTTCTAATTTTTTTCTATTAAAGTTAGTGTGTGAATATTATGTTGAATGTTTCATTCTATTTTGATGGCATAAAATCCTAAATGTTTGTAGAAAAAAATTTTTTAAAAAATTAAAAACGCTTTACCTACAAGCGTTTTTCTTTTTTGAAATGAAAAAATATTTTCCAATAATTTTTGAAAACAAAAAAAAAATTTTTTTTTTTTCATTAAGACTGCCTGTGAGCCTGTGAGGATTACAGACGTCTGGCGCGACGTTGTTAAATCATCGAAAACGCCCCTGTCTCCGTTAGTTAGTGAAATATTAACGCATATATGTATGTACGAACGTGTACATGTTGCTTGTACAACTGCTGCCCCATACATTCATTTACCTTAAAACGTCAAGGCACACGTCGTTCTTTTTTCGTTTATTTTTTTCTTTCTAAAGGTTTTGCTGCTGCTTAACAAACATAAATAAAAAGAAAAGAATAGTAAGAGAGAGAAAAAAAGAAATCATTGATCATCACACGCTTTTGTAAGTTTAAGCCACAAATTCCCAAAACTTAATCAGTGGCATCCCTTACCATGTTTAAATCCAAACGTTTTAATAAGTTCTACTACTCACACACACACACACATAATCACAGTGCATCACACACAGTCTGTATATGGACGTACATTTTTCGGTACTTTAAGATATGGATCTTCAAGCCACCGCATTATGGCATCTTTTTCTCTTCTTTTAATTTCTTGTTTTGTTGGTTCTGTTTTTTTTCATTAATATTCTACAACTCATTCATATTATTAGTCGTACAGTGAAGGCCAATAAAAAAGGATTTACCATGTGTACAGTGTCACATAAAACTCAAATACGAATATTCAAGTTGTAAGCGTTTTAGAAAAATTATTTTGCCAAGTGACTACTAAATTTAGAAATCATGGCGTAAAAAACTATGATGAGTACGTATGTACGTATTGGTTATTATACTATAGGGTGGCCCCTATCGATAATAGGGTATCGATAATGCTGTATGCTTGCCCAATATGGTCGGAGGCACTCTCGGCGGGGACGACGAGGAGGATACTGTCCTCGGTGCATCGTCTAAGCGCGATTAGACGGATAAGTGGCTTCAGGACAGTGTCTGATGAAGCAGTTTTTGGTATTGGCAAAGACAATACCAATAGATATATTGGCGAAGGATATACCTTCACCGTCTCGAGTACCCGGTACAAATAGCGGCTATAAAAGCGTAGGAACGAAGGACTTCCATGTACAAATGGCACTCACGATGGGAGAGCAGTTTAAAGGGAAGATGGACATTTCGTCTTGTCCCTGATGTAACCCTTTGGATGAAGAACGAACATTGCGAGTTGAACTACTACGTGACCCAGTTCCTAACTGGTCATGGGTGCTTCAGAAAGTACCTGCACAGATTTGGTCATGACACTTCTCCTATATGCGCAAACTGTGTAGATGAGGAGGAAGATGCGGAGCATATTCTAACATGCTGTCCCAGATTTAGATGGCCGGTAGAAATGAATTTAGGACCAAGCCGGCTAATGGAAGAGCAGTTGAAGTGTAGGATTCTATGGAATCAATATAGTCAGAGAATGGCTGAAGTTATGCAAGAACTCCGAAGGCTGGAGAAACGGAGGCGAAATTTAAATTGATGTGATAAAGCTTTCAAGCTAACCAGCCCTCCGCGAAGTAATACCTTACGGCAGTCCCGCGGAGGGAGAGTGCTTGAAGTGTGTAGGGGGTGGGTTTAGTACGTAGGCACCAGTGATGGTGAATCGTGCACTCTTTTGTTGGAACAAAAGTGTCTTTCGAAGATTCCCACCTCCGGCTCAAGACAAAAAAAAAACTATAGGGTGGCCCATCTATAGGTTTAAATTTGAACCAACGGATGTATTTCGAATCTGGCAATACTTATGGCATTCTATTCTGTCACAAAATTCAGTATATTATCTCCACTGAACGTTATAATGAATCGATTTAAGCTTGAGCAACGTTGAGATTTACTGGGCCAACGAGAAACTGCACGATGATGTTGATTTTGGCCAAAAAAAAATCATGTTTTTGGATGAAGCTCATTTTCATTTTGGTGGGTACGTTAATGAGCAAAATTGCCGTATTTGGGGCTCAGAAAACCCACACGTGGTCTTACAGAAGCCAATGCACCCATTACGAGTGTCTGTTTGGTGCGGCTTGTGGAGCGAAGGCATCATTGGCCCATATTTCTTTGAAAATGAGGACGACACAACCATTACGGTCAATGGAGACACCTATCGCTTCCTGATAACCGATTTTTTTGTACTCGCTTTTCATGGTATTGATGTGAACGATCTTTGGTTTCAACAGTTAGGCGCAACTTGCCATACATCTCTTGCCACAATCGATTTGTTGCGTCAAACGTTTGATGTCCGTTTAATTAGTCGAAATTGTGATGTCAATTGGTCGCCAAAAAGCTGTAACTTGACACCGTGGGACTATTTTCTGTGGGGCGCCGTTAAAGATAACTGTTATACCGACAAACCAGAGACAATTGAGCATTTGAAGGCCAACATTCGTGATGCCAATGCCGAGATACGAAGCCATACACTCGAAAAGGTGCACGAAAATTGGTCCAATCGAATGAGTTACAGTGAGACCAGTCGCGACGCCAAGAGGACAAGACAGCACAAACAAGAGAAAACCACATACCGGGATAGACAACGGCAAGAACAGTAGCCCAGCAATGGAAGTGGAAGAGGTTACCTCCAATAACGTTTTATCCTTGTCCTTCTGAAAATTTGAAATTTGAGTTACAGTGAGACCAGTCACGAGTTCGCTAGAGTGCAGGGCAGTGTCAAATTGAGGTCATGGTCATAAAGCCGCTGTAGTTATAGAACTCAATTGAGTAAGACTGCATAATAGTTTCGCTGAGTGTTGGATAGAAAATGAGATAAATTTCTTGTGCTTAGTAGGCATTATTTTTAGCAGCAAAAACTAGCACTTAAAGCAAGATTCAGTTTGACTTATACTATAGGACCTGGGCATCATCAATTTCAATGCTGTACTAGATTTCGTTATGGGCATACCAGCATGAAGTATGGTGAAAATTCTGAGCCCCCAGGAACCCTCCTCGCCACCTGAAACATCAGAAAACAAATTCATAGATGGTGGCGGGCGGCCTATCGCAAATTAAAACGTACCACAGATCTTCTATAGCCTTCTATGATTGCCAATTGAGCCAAAATAGTGTTTACAACTGTAAAATTTGTCAAATGTTCTACTTTTAAACTTCACTGTATTCTCTTCATAGTCGACAAAAAAAATTTATTTTATTTCTGTTTTTTTTTTTAATTTTTTCTTAATATTTTCATACATGAATGCATTGATTAGCAATATACCTACATATACTCGTATTTGGAATCAAAAAAAAAACCCAAAAAAAAAAACTGAAAAGTTATAATGGAAAGAGAATGGAAAGGAGCAGATCTGAGACTAAAAGAAATTCCCCAGTTTCGTTGTTTCAAATAAAATGATAACTTTGTGTGATCATGCCAATGCCAGACAAATATTTCATTTCCTTTTGATTTCAATTTCACAAACGAAAATAAAAAAAAAATATTTTTTGGAAAAAAATTAACACAGATATCGTTGGAGACGAAAAACGAAGTGAATAAACGGCAACAAAACTTAACCTTTTTTTATGCAGCGCCATCATAATGAAGATGATGATGATGATAATCATCATCATAATCATCATCATCATCATTTGCTTTCAAACTGATGTTCATGTTCATGAACAGCGGCGTCTGGTTATATTCTCTGTTGGTCGCAATATTTATAAGAGGCAGCGTGCATTCTTAATTCATCATAGTTTTTGCAACAGAAATAACTGGTCATCACAACCCTTCCATGCCGCCACTTATGTTGTGTGTGTTAATTTTTTCTGTAAAATCCTGCCGTTCTAGGAGTCACAAAGCCTGGTTCGTTCTCCTCGCGATTTGGATTTAAGCTACAACCACCACACGTAGCACCCCAAGGGACATTGTTGTAGCCGGGCAGAGACAAAGGCTCTGGGCTCCTGACACATGTGGTACTAGAAATAAGGCTCCTGACAGACTTACGTATAAACATACATACTTTAGTGGCCATTACAACCCTTTAGTCAGGATTACGACCTAGTTTCTCACAGCGCCTATGTTGTGTGTGTTAATTTTTCTACATGAGTTGCGGGACCAACAGTTTAAAGGCGCTTTCGAACGACAAGATTTTTGAGGAACTCTTCATGGCAATTTTTTATTTGATTCTCAGAGTTTTTCCCAGAAATTTGGTGAGAGGAAGTTGACAAAGAAATATTTTTTTTTTGATTTCGTTTTGTTGCATTTGTCTGATCTGGGCTTTGAACCATGGCCTCATGTCTAATAAGCCAACAAACTACCAACTAGGCTACGGCTATTTTCCACATAAATTAACGCAGTACTGTTGCTATTTTCTTTTGCAGCATATTTTAGTGTGTGTCAAAGCTTAGTTTTTTACCTCCAAATAGGGTACATGTGTATACGACCTATGCCCATGCACTCATCGTATTTATTTTGTTTTAAGTTTTCAGTTCGTATTAATTTTGTGTGTGAATGATCACATTTAAAGTAGAAAATTATAGTTCAGGTTCGTACATATTTGCACCTCTGAATTTCTGAATTTCGGTGTGGTACTGATTTGTTTCTACACAATCATTTGGCGTTTTCGTTAAACCTTTTTGCGTCGAATTGCTTATTTGTTTAAGTTTTCTTGAGGTTTCTTGTTTTAATTTTTTTAATAATTCAAATACAGTGGGCAAAAAGAAGGAAAATTTTGATTTGAATTTTAATCTTATCAGACCAGAATTACTATTCAACTATTGAGACAAAAAACCAAATTCGAACTGAAAGTAAAGGGTCTGCCAAAGAACTTTTTTTTTTTGAAAATGCTTTAAAAAAACCTGCTGAATATTTTCTCAAATTTCTTTTTTTATTTGAAAGTACAATCCTTCCGGGTAATAATGGAAAATAATTTCATACAAATGGCTGCCTCGGCTGGCCATGCAGTAGCCTACACGATCGGTCCAATTTTTAAGCACATTATCGATTGTTTGCAGCTGTATTTCACCAATGGCTTCACGAATATTGTCCTTTAAAGCGTCAATTGTCTCTGGCTTGTCGGCGTAACACTTATCTTTGACGGCACTCCACAAATAATAGTCCAACGGTGTCAAATCACAGCTCCGAGGTGGCCAAACGCATCAGCTCCGCGGCTGATAATGCGATCTTCAAAAACAGGGCGCAAAACATCGAGTGTAGCTTCGGCTGCGTGGCACGTAGCGCCACGATCGATCTATTGGTCGATCTATTGCCTGCCAAGTGCAGTTTTCCAAATAATTTGAAACTGTTGATTCAACATGAGATTAAATACGATCGTGATGAAGAATTATTCGATTCCTGCCCCAGCAGAAGTACAATTCAAACATAACAGTATTTGCAATGGAATCCAAAAGGCAAAAAGAAATATTCACACACATACACATGCACGCAAGTTTGGATATGTTGGCGCCAGGTCAGAAGCAGCCACAGACACAGCAGCAGTAAGAAAAGTTCGATCAGAGCCATTTAGCTTTTTTTCAAAATTTTCTTCATAAACGAATCAAAATTAAATATTCACAGGAAAACCAAAAAACTACTTGAGTTCGACAAGACAAGGTTAGCACTCTAACAGGAATTCGAACGAGACTCTGCGCTATTGACAATTTCGCTGACAAGCACGGTCTGCCCCATGAACTCCAAGACGGTGTACGGCTGTTGCAGATATCTCGAAGAGATAGCGGAACGATATGACATCCATATCGTATGGGTACCGGGGCACAGTGGTATTCCTGGTAACTGTAGAGATGATGAACTTGCCAGGCGGGGCACGACCATTGAACTCTCCGATGAGTTCTCGAATCTGGGCATACCTATGAGGACCTGCAAGCTCATAATTGATAATGCGATCGTCGATTCCGTCAACGACAGGTGGGTGGCCTCGGACACGGGTAGAACGGCTCGTAAAATCTGGCCAAGGCTGGATGAGGGGCGCACAATGAGTCTACTTAAACTCCAAAGAGTCGCGCTCAGTGTAGTTGTCGGTGTCATTACGGGGCATTGCATTACGGGTACGCATGCGAGGCGCATTGGACTTGGACACCTTGTTAACGACTTCTGCAGAAGCTGCAGAGATGAGGAAGAAGAGGAGACTGTCCCTCATCTGCTGGGTACATGCCCGGCTCTATGCCAAAGGAGAAGGAAGTACTTGGGTACTTACTACATGGATGATCCCGAGGAACTGTCAGGGATTGACATTGGCAGCCTAAATCGCTTCATCAGGGGCTCCGAATGGTTTCGAGACTAGGGGATAACGGATGACTGTGGTAGCACAATGGGCCCAATGCGGCCTAAGTGTGTCCATCCAACATTTTTTCTTGGATGGGCAGCCACCTCTACCTACATACGGTCTGCCGCACCAGGATTACTGCAGACGCTACCGTGATATAGAGAAAATAGAATTTTATGCGAGTGCCCTGCACTTCAGAACAGACATCATCGGTTTTTGGAAGACAGAACGTTTGATGGTCTGGGAATGGTGGCAAACGTGCCACAAAGGGAACTGGCCGGTTTTATCAAAGCCACCACTAACGAATCATGACAGTAAGTAAAACAATGGGCCATATGACCACCGAGTAAACTTGCCTGTGAACGGCAAGCTACACGCTAACCTAACCTAACCTAAATATTCATTTCAAATATGCGTAGCATTTTGGAAATTTCGGAACAATTTCAGGCAAATTTTTGTATCAACAGCTAGTTAGGATATGAAGCAAAATCGACAACAAAAAAAATTCAACAGAAAATATTACTAACGTGTCTGTTTCAGAAAAACTAGGAGAGCACCATACGCTGGTTATAACAATAGATCCTGCTGTACTAATGACGATTAATGAGACCTTCGCACGGTGCTTGTTGAGTATAGGATTTTCCTTGAAGGTTTCATGACTTACATGGACAACCTGGTTGCGATTAAAACCCTAACGAACGCAGTTTCAATGCCCACCCATGTCCACGAATACCAAGGATTTCTCAAAGAAATTTTGGATCATTAGAAGCTAATTTTTATACGGGTTCTGGAACTGGAACATAGAGAGATCGTTTGGTAATTGCATTGCTGATGAACTGGCCCGCAATATTCGACATGTTACAGGGCATAGGCATTCCGATTGCCTTAGTTAATTTGGATATTATCCATGGGTTTTACAGGGAAGCTCAATCTCATTGAAAGCAGGACACGAATGGACAAGAAGAGGACCGATTTACTACTGTCCCTTAATCGCTTGGCCATCCGTTGCAAAATAGCGATTCTTACGCGACTTGGCATTCCGACAAATAACGTTTGTGGGTTTAACACGTTGACGTAAATGACGTCTATAGATGACATGTATGAGCGCACGTAAATGCAAACGAAGTCTATAACCGTCAAACAAATTTAGAGTTATAAAAAAATATTTAGTTGTAATTCAGTTTGATTTAGATTTCTACCAATTCACTCAATAATATTCTAAAAGGAAAATAGTATACTTATATTTCTTCATTTATTTTTAGATTCATGATTTTGTTGCTATAAGAATGCATGTAGATTTTAACGACGTGTATAGCCGTCAATACATTTTTCATTATGTTTAGCGTCTCTTTCAGTCTGACTTAATTTGAATCAATGTAAGTGTTTGTTTTTGGTTTCATTGGGAATTATAACTGTAAATTTTTTATCAATGATATGTTCAGTTTTTACATACTTTGCTTTAAATAATTTTCAAAAAGCATATTCGTCTGAAAAGAACATTTCGCTTGATGAATCTATGTTATTATTTAGAGGCCGACTAAATTTTCGGCAATATATAAAAAGAAAAAAAAAGCCAAATATGGAATTAAATTGTATGAATTGACCACTAGTGATGGCTACGTTTTAAATTTGGAAATATACCAAGGAAAACATGAATTAGCAAACACGTCATCGAAAACAAACAGACTTTTTTTGCGATTAATGGAACCCTATTTAAATAAAGGACATAACTTATATATGGATAATGTTTACAATAGTGTTGAACTATCTAAGCAGCTATTGCTTCTTAAAACGCATTCAACAGGAACTATTCGTGCTAATAGGAAAGGTAACCCCAAAGTTGTTAAGTCCAAAAAATTAAAAAAGGTGAGCATATTTAGCGCAGACAGGGTCAGATTTATGTGTCTAAATGGAGAGATAAGCGTGAAGTAGTCTCTATAACTACACATCATCACCCAACTATGATTGCTACTACAAATAAACATAAAAAGATCAAAATGAAGCCAAATCACATAGCGGATTACAATTCAAATATGTCAGGAATAGATAGATGCGATCAGGTGATTTCATATTATTTTTCACCAAGAAAAAGCATTCGTTGGTACAAAAAAGTAATTTTCCACGTATTAGATCTATGTGTTTGGAATTTATATTACCTGTATAAAAAATTCTACAAAAATGTAAAATTCCTTGAGTTTCGGGAGTCTCTTATTAGATCGCTAATAAGATTACCCAAAGATAGTTCTAATGGCAACCAACTAATATCTAAAGTGACATATGGCAGACCACAAAACACATCTAACACATCTTTTGTAAGTTTACGTGAACAACATTATATTGAGAAGATTCCTACACCGGAATTCTTCATATCGCCGCTGCAGAAATTGCACAAAACATCAATTTCGAAAAGAAACAAAATATAGATGTAAACCGTGACCTGAAAAGCCAGCTCTATGCCCTGAATGCTTTGAGCCGTACCACTTATTTTGTTGTTAGTACATACATATGTGAATAATATATAAAATATATAAGAATATATAAAAATGAATTTAAGTTAATAAAAGTTAATATAAATCATGATTTTTTAAATTATTTTCAAAAAATATCATTCGGTGTCCGGACGTCTAATGCCGTCATTTGCACATCAATGGAACTAATATTATGAAATGCAAATGACGGCTATAGATGTCCACCTTTACTTTAAAAAAAATTTATAGAAAAAACTATCATTTTAATCTATAAGTATAAAATTTCCATCAAACTCGCCAAGATTTAAATAACTAAACAAAAAAACGAAGTGTGTTTCTGAGTGCCTTCGTCAATTTCGTGGTGCGCGTCAACGTGTTAAGAAGGATAAAGAGGCATTTTTTATTCAATTGCTCCACTGTGCAACATTTATAAAAATTGACTAATGCTCAGGTATTATAACATTTAAAGCCAAAGACGGTTTCTTATCATATGTGGCGTGTGTGGCACTCGCATACCATGGCACAAAACGAACAACGTAGCCAACGTAAGATAAACAAGCAGCTTTACCATGCCACCGATGCTTCGTCGTCGGTACAACAACAGCAAGACACACAGCAGCAAACTGTTGAAGAAACACAGCATCAGTAGACCGACAGTAGTTTGTTAAAGCAAAAAAAAAAAACAAAAACAATCGAAAAGGAACTCAATGAGTTGAGTTGGCATAAATTTTTATTTTTTTGTACTTCAGCTGCTGCTGCCCCAGCAGAAAAGTTATTTCAAACGAAATAACATTTGCAGTGTGGAATCCAAGAGGGAAAAAACATACACACACACATACGGATACAAAATTTGGTTTTGTTGGCGCCAGGTCAGAAGCAGTAAGAACAGCTCCATCAGAGCCATTTACTTAACTTAACTTAACTTAAGCGAGGAGCATAAAAATAATATTTTTAATGAAACTTTTCATACGTTTTTAAATTTGTTAACATGTTTGTTTGTTTGTTTGGTTGTTTTTTATTGTTCATTTCATTTAACAACACTGCAGCAGCAGAACAATTTAACGTGGTGGCCCTTTGGCATTTCTTTCTATTTTAACTGCGATTTCTGTGTCCGTATGTCTGTATGTCTGTCGGTTTATATGTTTTACAAGTTGTTGTATTTCTTTTGTGTTTATTTTTCTTATTTTTTTTTCTGTCTTAAAACGTTAAATATGTCGAGGGGCGATCATTTTCGATTTTTAAGGTTGCAACCGTAAAAATGCTGTTGGCGTTAACGAGCCTTTTGACAGGTTGATTCATTCTTTAAAGCTCCCATGGCACATTTTTACACAATCATTTCATGCAACATTGAACAGTATGTACGTATGTATGTACATATGTACATACATATGTATATATATGTACATAACATACCATACGTTCGTTTGAATGGATTTTACAAAGTTTCTGTGCCTTAAATTAATACGTGTATTGGCTTTAGTTTGTTGTTTAAAAACAAAACGTTTTAAATGATTATCATTTTCAGAGAGTTGGGAGTTACATCAACAATTGTTTATTACCATTTATTATTAATTATTGTCTTTACTAAACAAATAAACAAATGAAATATTTTGAAGAAAATCAAGCAAGAAAACGAAACGAAACGAAACGATACAAAAAAAAATCATTGAAACGACCTTAACAAAATCGAAAGAGAGAGTGAGAGAGACAGAGACAGAGAGAGAGAGAAATAATGACAGTCAAACCTGTCAAAATCAATGTCACAAATACCACAAATACTCTTTGAATGTACGGTGTAATGTAAAGTTTTGTAAATCAGTTGGTCAAGAACCAAGGAAGTCTTATACATGAGGGTGATTTAAAAGTTTAAATTAAAAATGCAACAAAAAACGGTTTTAAATTTTGTTAAAAACTGTTTGGAAATTTGAGCCTAGAGTTCTAGAAATTATATTCAATTTTCAAAAGTATTGCAGCATAGTTTAACGCAGCCATGCACAACCCGCGGTCCTATTTAACATTTCCTGCGGCCCTAAACTTTTATAATTTGCTTACATCTTTAAATAAAAATAATTTTTTTTTTATATTTTTTTATAATAAATTACACAGCCCTGCATGGGTTTTGCAAATAAGTTGGCTTCAGGTGTTTCCGAAGGCATTTTACGTGCTAAACACGAATCTGGGTTCAAAAACTTTCCATCACGTCAGGTTTTCGAGAAAAACTGGGTTGAAACCCCTAAAAATAGCGTTTTTGGGCATTTTTGAAAATTTGTAGAGCTCAACACAGAACCATCGCTATTGTCAGAAATTGACATTTGATCTTTGCTCTTTAAAATAAGCCCAAAGCCAAATTGTTTGCATGCACCCTTAAAGTAGGGGGTGGGTTTTTTTTAAGGGTTGCAAGGGAAAAAGAAACACATTACGGAGGTCCTTAAAAATTAATCAGATTTACTTGAAAATTGTTACTCAGGGGTTTTTGGGGTCACTGATTGCAGATATTCATTCAGATTTAAAAAATTCAAAATGGCGGACGCAATATGGTTTGATTAATTTTTATAAACCTCGACCGCCATATTGGATCCGTCATTTTGATTTTTTTAAATCTGAATGAAGATCTGTAATCAGTGACCCCAAAAACTCCTGAGTAACAATTTTCAAGTAAATCTGATTAATTTTTAAGGATTAATTTGTAAGCTTTTCGAATCAAGTTATCATTGTTCCATTCCCAAATAATCAATAACAATACTTGTCACTTTCCCAACTGCGATAAAATATTTAAAAAATACAAGATAAACAGTAATCAATATGGTATTTATATTCAACAACTGCAGCAATCTTTCAATGAACGATTTGAAGACTTTGACCGGTACAAAATACTATTCAGCACATTTGCTAATGCTTTTGAAGCATCACATGAAAATGCTGAATCAAAACTCCAACTTGAGCTTAGTGACATTCAATGCAACGAAGAATTGAAGTCCAAATTTAAGGAAGGAGACTTAATGAACTTCTACAGATGTCTTCCTACAGAAAACTTTCTACATTTACGACAAAATGCAGCGCTTTGTGGAAGTTTATTCGGAAGTACGCACATTTGTGAGCAAACTTTTTCAATAATGAAGTTGAATAAATAAATTCAAAGAAACCTAAACGCCGTGGTAAAAGCAGTTACTACAAATATTACTCCGGGTGTAAAAAAGTTAGCATCTAATATGCAACCACAAAAATCTCATTAAAATTAATTTGTTTTTGATTAAGTTACTATAATATTTTGAATTATTTTGAATGTGAATTTTCTTGTTTCTGTAATAAAGTATATATGTAATAATAACTGTTTCTAGAGTTTAAGTTTGTGTGATTGCCCAATTAATATTTTCTAATGCGGCCCCCATTCAATTATTAACTTTCTAATGCGGCCCACAGCAATGAAAAGGTTGTGCATGGCAGGTTTAACGCATCTATCTAACATTGCAACCATAGCTGCCAGATTTGGCGATTTATCGTCATTTTGACGATTTTGAGCTCCAAAAATGTCATATTGACGATTTGGCGATTTATGCTCATATTTTAACGATTACGTGATATTCTTTACTTTAGTATATTAAAAGCCAGCTTTAAGCTTTGTACCTGTGATGATATTTCTGTATTTTATTCATTTTTAACCCCTTAAAAGCCAAAAAATTTCAACTCCTAAATAACCTCGTAGTTGAGAATAATTTATTACTTGTCGTTGCAGACAATTTTAAAAATTCGAGTATAGGTTCCGATATTATCAGAGAATGGATGGCATTGTGTTTGAAACTATGAAAATATGTTATGGGAAGAAGAAAAGAGAGAACAGTGTTTATGGAAACTAGGCTTATATATTTTATACCATAAGTAACATGGTAAGTCCTCTGCAGGAATTGAGTTCCACATACGAATAGTTCGACTAAAAACTCTATTTTTTTCTGTAATGCAGTGTGCGATCCACTGGCCAATCGACCTTATACGGATGTGCTGGCCAACAAAGGCGAGCGTTACGTAAGAATATGTGATTTTCGGGAACAAGTCCTCTTATTTCGTTCGAGCAAAATCCTTTTGTAGTAGCGACAGAACAGTGAAACACAAACCACATTGCAACGATGCTCTAATGATTCAATGGAGTTGGATATGCTACGTCATTAACGAAGCTACTTACTATGGCCTCTCCTTTGCGCGGTCGAGAAACCTCAAAATAGACGTTGAGGTATCGACCCATGCATACATGAGAATTGTATTCCATTCTCGGTCGGTTATAAATGGTGTAAATAGTAAGATCAGATCATAAGATCTCAAGAAGGAATTGAAGAATGTGTCGGCGGTTCCAGCCAACATTAGAATGAATTTTCATACTCAGAATGTCAAGAACTGCTTGAATAATTGTACTCACAGTTCCACCCTTTCACCCGGACACCTAGTGGCCCTTTATGACCCTGCGAAAAAAGGTAGACGAGAAAAGAAAGACGAAGAAGTGGTGAACAAAATTAGAAAAGAAAAAGAAATAAATTTTGAAAGGGATAATTAGCCATCATAGTACACATACATAATCGACCATTACATCCCTTCAGTCAGGATTAAGGCCTAGCTTCTCACATCACTCATGTTGTGCGTGTTAATTTTATACATGAGTGGCGAGATCTGCAGTTTAAAGTCGACTTCGAACGATAGATTTTTGAGAAACTTTTCATGGCAATTTTATTGGCTCGCAGAGTTTTTGCCAGCAATCTGCTGAGAGGAAGTCGCCGCAGAAATATTTTTTCATATTTCGTTTGGATATCGGACCTGGGGTTTGAACCGTAGCCTTACGTCTAATAAGCCAACACACTACCTAATAGGCTACGGCGACATCAGTAAACCATTACGACCCTTCAATTAGGAAAAAATGAAGTAGACGAGAAAAGAAAGATGAAGAAAAAGATGAACAAAATTAGAGAAAAGAAAAGAAAAAAAGAAAAGAAGGGTTAAAAGCAACAATTAGCCATCATAGTAACCAAAGATAATTTTCTATCTCTAAAGATATCAACCTAGCCAGTGTCAAAGCAAAAAAGAAAAGATAGGAAATTGTCATTGAGCCAGGGATTACAAAAAAAAACTTAATTTTATCATCAACTGAATAAATGTGTTATGTTAGCCATGAAAGGTAAATCTGAAGAAAAATACGCCCCCTTTTGAAACACTGGTTGATTCATATGACGACGTCTAATAAAGGGTGTTTTTTTTATAGAGGTATAGAACTTTAAGTTGGCATTACTTTTCAAGATGGCGACCGATTTAACAGCTGTCAAGTGATTTATTCTCAGTTTGGTTTGGCAATTCATCATGAATAGACTCACGCCTGAACAACGCTTGCAAAAAGTGCAATTTTATTTCGAAAATAATGGTTCTGTGGGGAAAACGTATCGCGCACTACGTCCATTTTATCGTCGACAAAATCGTCCATCAGAGCAGTTAATTCGATTAACCATGGAACGTTTTCACACCACGTTTACTCTTATTGATAACTTGCATCCCCAGAGACGCTGTACGGTGCGTACAGAAGAAGCTATTGCTGCTGTAGATCGTAGCATTGAGGAAGACCCGAATGAGTCCATCCGCCATCGAGCACAGGAATTGGATCTGTGTCCATCCACTTTATGGAAGATTTTGCGGAAGGATCTTGGTTTGCGTGCTTACAAAATCCAACTCGTGCAAGATTTGAAGCCAAACGATCATCAAGTAAGGCGTAGATTCGTCGAATTATTGAAAGACACCTTTGGTGACCGCCTAATTTCACGTTTTGAACCTGTGAATTAGCCTCCAAGATCTTGTGATTTAACACCGCTAGACTACTTTCTGTGGGGCTATGTAAAGGCATTGGTCTATGCGGTAAAGCCACAAACGCTTGACCATTTGGTCAATTATTATTGCCGATATACGGCCACAAATGTTGGAAAAAGTCATCGAAAATTGGACGTCCAGATTGGACTACATCCGCGCCAGCCGTGGCGGTCATATGCCAGAAATCATATTTAAAATGTAATGTCACAAAATTATCTTTCGGATAAATAAAATTCATGTCAATCGAATAATCCATCATTGTTTTATTGCAACTTAAAGTTCTATACCTCCATAAAAAACACCCTTTACTTTGTCATTCGCCATATGTTTAATTCATAAAGTTTCCTAGATATTGTTTTCTATTTGACAATGGCTTAAAACGAAATTCTTCGTCTTGTTCTTCTTTGAATTGTTTATGATTTTGTTTATTTGCCTTTGGGCTTCTAAGCGCTGTGCCAACTTTTTCGTTTTTTTTTTAATTTTTTTCTAGAAATTTTTAATATTTCTGCCAACTACTGGAATTAATTGTTTGCCTAGACTGTGAAAACTTCTTAAATAAACGTAATTCTATTATATATTCCACCTTTGTGTATATGTATATGTATGTACATACCTGTTAGCCACATTAAAATAACAACATCATCTTCATGTCAACGTCGTCATCGCCATCATCAACATCATAATCGCATTCGTAAAAAAGCCAAGGCTTTTTTGGAATCTAAAACAAAAACAAACAAAAGCAACAAAAATTATCATAAATTACAGACAGCGTAAGTACAAAAAAAAAGAAAAGAAATCACACTCCTCCAACTCCTACCTACTACTGCCCCTCCACAGTGTCCCACATGGTATTTGGAAATGACAAAAAAAAAAAAGAATCGAAAAAAAGTCCGTAAAAGTTATGCAGGAAAAATAAAGAAAATTTACTTGTTCTTGTTATTTGTTGTTGTTTGTTTGTTGTACTATTGTGGACACAACAAAAACGACAAACAACAACGAATTTCACAGCTTAACGCAATTGTATAATGAGACACCAATCCACCGTAACGCATCGTGTCATGCCAAATGATTCCCCAACACAATGCTGTCCACATGCAAGCTATAGTAGCCGGTGGATTCATTACATTATCCATTATCCACTCACATACAACAACAATAACAGCAGCAACAACAAAAACAATTTCAAGTGGCTATTAATGCCAACAACAACTCACATTATAAATGCTACCCAGTATAAGTGAATGTGAAAGCCAGAACAATAACAACACCAACATCAACAACAACAATAAGAACACCAACTGCAACTGCAACAAAGAAAGAGTATTTCGTGGAATTTTATCAACGTTTCAATTGAATTGAATTAATTTACGCCTCACGAATTACTTTTTTTTTCTTCGATTCTTTCTTTAACTGTTTACTGTTTACAGACACTGACACGTTGGTGATGGTCGTGGTGATGTTGATGGTGGTGTTGCTACTCTATCTCCACTTATTGTCTTCTATTTACTATCCTATCCAATGACTGTTTACATAAATCCATAAACATAAGAACAGTTCTCTAAAAGAGTGAATTCATTAAAGAATACATTGTATACAAACTCTCTCGCAAAACGAATGTATAAAATGTCGTACACAATTACACGATAGAAGAATGGAAAAGTAAAGGGTGTTTTTTTATAGAGGTATAGAACTTTAAGTTGGCATTACTTTTCAAGATGGCGACCGATTTAACAGCTGTCAAGTGATTTATTCTCAGTTTGGTTTGGCAATACATCATGAATAGACTCACGCCTGAACAACGCTTGCAAATAGTGCAATTTTATTTCGAAAATAATGGTTCTGTGCGGAAAACGTATCGCACACTACGTCCATTTTATCGTCGACAAAATCGTCCATCAGAGCAGTTAATTCGATTAACCATGGAACGTTTTCGCACCACGTTTACTCTTATGGATAACTCGCATCCCCAGAGACGCTGTACGGTACGTACAGAAGAAGCTATTGCTGCTGTAGAGCGTAGCATTGAGGAAGACCCGAATTAGTCCATCCGCCATCGAGCACAGGAATTGGATCTGTGTCCATCCACTTTATGGAAGATTTTGCGGAAGGATCTTGGTTTGCGTGCTTACAAAATCCAACTCGTGCAAGATTTGAAGCCAAACGATCATCAAGTAAGGCGTAGATTCGTCGAATGGGCCCAAAACGAATTACCGTTGTCCCCGATTTTCATAAGCGAATTTTGTTTAGCGATGAAGCGCACTTCTGGTTGAATGGCTACGTCAACAAACAAAACTGCCGCATTTGGAGTGAAGGTAATCCTCCAGTGTATGTGGAAACAGCGTTACATCCAGAAAAACTGACTGTTTGGTGCGCTTTATGGGCTGGTGGAATCATTGGTCCGTACTTTTTCAAAAACGATGGTGGCCAGAACGTTACAGTCAATGGTGGTCGGTATAGAGCCATGATTACTAACTTTTTCATTCCTGAATTAAATAACCATGATGTCCAGGAGATGTGGTTTCAACAAGACGGCGCAACATGTCACACAGCTCGTGACACAATAGATTTATTGAAAGACACGTTTGGTGACCGCCTAATTTCACGTTTTGGACCTGTGATTTGGCCTCCAAGATCTTGTGATTTAACACCGCTAGACTACTTTCTGTGGGGCTATGTAAAGTCATTGGTCTATGCGGTAAAGCCACAAACGCTTGACCATTTGGAAGACAACATTCGCCGTATTATTGCCGATATACGGCCACAAATGTTGGAAATAGTCATCGAAAATTGGACGTCCAGATTGGACTACATCCGCGCCAGCCTTGGCGGTCATATGCCAGAAATCATATTTAAAATGTAATGTCACAAAATTATCTTTCGGATAAATAAAATTCATGTCAATCGAATAATCCATCGTTGTTTTATTACAACTTAAAGTGCTATACCTCTATAAAAAAACACCCTTTACTATGAAGCATTACAACCTTACATCGTACGTCAAAAGAATGTTACGTATGCGATCAATGCAACTGTAAAGGAATATTCTCCGTACTCAAGCAAGACTAATGTTTTCGAATTTCGTTCGGATATTTTCCATTGCACTAGCAATTGAATGGAGAAAATCTAATCCCAGAATCTTTCACATGTCACACTGATTGTGCTACATAATGCTCTTGTGGATTTCCTCTGCCAATCGCTGGACTTCGTTGACTGTGTTCATGATCTTCTCGACTCCAGTTCAGTTACAAAAGAACATCACCACCATTATCGCTAGAATCTGATGCTCAAGTAAGGCATTTACATTGGATGTTCGTAAGTCTTGGGCATTTAAACACAACATGTTCCGCAATTTAGTCTCCAATTGAGCATTCGTGATGTCATGTGCCCTAAACGTTGCAGATAACCTTTGGAAGCATAAGTTAGGTTATAGTTCTATTAATTCTGGGATTAATATCTAGAATTACTTTGTGCTCCACCATCCTGTCACTATTTTTGCATTTTCATAGCCCTTTTGGCTGAGATATTATTCTCTCGACTGTACAGGAATGTCGCTTTAGAATGTACGAGTTTTTTTTCATCAGATCCCCATATAGGTTAGGTTAGGTCGGAGTGGTAGCTCTGTTATCACAAAGCTGACTTGAGCACGCATAGCGGCCCGTTGTGTTGCCACAGGTGAACGCAGTCTCTGTACTAACCAAGTTCCACCAAAATCAATGAAAAGGAAGAAGTTGGTCAGCGCAAGGGCTGCACCAGATCCCCATATGTATTGGTATAAATTTCTGCTACTACATTAACCATATTTGAAGATATGCAGCGATAACCACTGCCTATCCACTGCACTTCCTTCTAGAAATAAATACAATGCTCCATTTGGCAGTATTTTTCAGGATTTTTTTGTGTACTCGGTCTTCCCACATTTGCTATCAGTTTGGATACACATATCACTTTATATTTTTTTATTGCCGCTTTGTTCTGAACTGGGATATGAACCACGCACTCTGGTCCAATAAGCGAATATTCTGTCTACTCGACTAGGGCAAGTTCGTGGCTATCTATTATAATTTTATAACTTGTTGTGAATGCATTCTTTTAAAGTTCTTGCTATGAAATTTTTACATTAAGTTCTGTATTAGTTTTTCCCAACTTTTCCTATTGTTTTCATACAGTAGTTGTGTGTGTCCATGCATAAAGAATTATTTACTAAAACGGTTAAGAAATTTACACCTGGTATCTCGCGATATTATGATACCCTATGCAGCAGTCAAAGCAAATTTAAGCGTTTTGAATTCTATTGGGGCCAGCGGTAACTTACTTCCAGTTAATTGTAATGGCTTACCAAAGAATCAAATTTGAAACACAAGAAATTGTAGTGGCAGACGGAGGAAATTTTGAATATGGGACTAAAACTAGGAAATATTTGAAGCAGCAGCAGTGCCCTTAACGTGAGTCTAGAAAAAACTGAAATCGTTGACTTCAATAGCTGATATAAACGCTCCAAATGGAGTGCAGCTAATACTTGAAAATGGTTGAAATTATCAGAGAGTATTCCTAGAATCGAAACTGATTTGAAACTTAAATGGTAAAGACTTTGAAAGTCTTCTGCAGACAGTGATAGAATTTTATTGTAATCCGTTCATAGCAAAACCGTTACTACAATGATTACCGATGCGATACGAAGAAGGTATCTGTGTCTCTGTTTTCATACCGATAGTCGATCCAAACGGAAAAGGTTTGCTGTGTCTCTGTTTGTTTAACTGCAGGGTCGACGAGCTCGTCAGAGCTGGAACGCTCCTTCCGCAACCCTCGTCAATCGATTTGGGTATGCCACTTACCTCGGTTAAATTAGCCATTGGGTGGAACCTATTCGAGAAGCCAACCTATCCTGGGTCAAGGAAGAATCTTGTTCCACTGCCAGACTCACTTGGCCCTCGTTGGATAAAAGGCGCACCAACCAACCACTCGGACTTGATCGTACTGTTATTTCGATCACCTTGGCCATGCTTACAGTTAATTGCCTTATGGGACGACAAGCGGAAAGACTGACTTGATGCGGGGATCTGCGGAAGTCGGCGAAGAGGACGACCTTGTATCCGTTGGAAGAACCAAATCGAGGAAGGCCTGTCATCGATTGGTGTGAACAAGTGGCGTAGAAGTGCAAAAAGCAGAGGCGCCTGGAAGGATGTGTTGCGGCAGGCCGAAATCCGTTAATCGGATTCCTATGGTCAATTATGTAAGTAAGTAAAGTAAGTACCATCCAACGACTTCTGCCATGACTGTAGATCTACTGCAGAAGAGGAAACTGTTAACCACTTTCTTCGTCAATGCCCATCTCTTGCGAGGTGCAGATATACTAGGTTATTTGGCTCCCCATTCCTTGTCAGCTAAATGGAGTTATGATCGATTGATGGAGATAACTTCGTTTATTAAACTTTAAGGGGGGCTTTTTATGTGCAGCCCTTACGCTGACCAACTTCTTCCCTAGTTTAGTGGAATTCGGTCATTACAGGGACTGCGCCTACCTGTGGCTAAACTGAGGTTTGATAATCAAAGCTACTACTTCGACCTAACCTAACCTCTGTTAGTTTTCATACTGATAGTCGAACCACACAAAATTTCTTGACAATATATGACATGTTTATTTAGGCAATGCCACAAGATGGTTATCTTCTTTTATAACACTGGTCGTGGTGGTACATTTGGGAGTACCTCTATAGGGAAATCGCCTCAAACGTTATTTTGAGGGCGACAATGCCTACATGTCACATCGGCTGTGCGCTTTTTACCACTTGTCCTAGGGACCTTCCTTCAAGCGAGTACTTTACAAGCTGTTAGAAGAGGGAATCTGAAAAAATCATTTCGAGGATTACTTTGAGGGAGTCAATGCCTACGTGTCAAGACGACTGTGCTATTTTTTCTACTTGTCCTACGGACCTTCCTTCAAGCGACTACTTTACAAGTTCTCATAACAACGAAGAGAGAATCTGAAAAGGAGGAGGTAAATCATTTCGAGGATTATTTTGAGAGAGTCAAGTCGACTGTCCAATTGTTACTACTTGTCCTAGGGATACGTTCACATGTGGCATCACAACGGGCCGCTATGCGTGCTCAAGTGAGCTTTTTGGTAAATTAAAACTACCACGCTAACCTAACCTAACCTAACCTAACCTAGGGATCTTCCTCCAAGCGACTACTTTACAAATTGCCAGAACAACAAAGAGGATGTGCGATAATCTGAAAAGAAATCGTCCTAGAGACTTCTAGTGGTTTGGAATATTTGTAGAGGAGATTTCAATCTAAGGAATCCAAAAAGTAGGTATCATTAATACCTCTAAGGGGTAAAGGTAAATTCCTCTTGACCCTAGTATCATAAAAATCTTCGCTAACATTTCTATAGGACATACATACATACATACATAATTGGTCATTACAACCCTTCAGTCAGGATTACGACCAAGTTTCTCACACCATTTATGTTGTGTGTGTTAATTTTATACATGAGTGACGGGACCAGTTTAAAGTGGACTTCGAGCGACAGATTTTTTGCGAAACTTTTCATGGCAATTTTTATTTACTCTCAGAGTTTTTGCCAGAAATCTGCTGAGGGGAAGTCGCCGAAGAAATATTTTTTGTATTTTGTTTTGATGTCTGGCCTGGGGCTCGAACCCTGGCTTTACGTCTAATAAGCCAACACACTACCTACTAAACCATGGTGACTTCGATATTTCTATAGGAACGTGTGGTAAAAAATACTCTTCACTATAACTACGATCGGATGCTCTAGGCTTAGCAGTGTGTGCGTTTTAAAGATTTTAAAATTTCAAGTGGAAAGTAAGCGGAATCGCACTTGGCACATAGAATGTGGATTAGGTTAGGTTAGGTTAGAGGACGTGTACCTGTCAGTCAAGACAGGTACACTACCCTGAGGTCAGATTGACCCATTGTACAACGTCCTAAAGGAGGGAAGGATAGTGTAGGGGGTGGGATGAAAGGAGGGTATATGGGAAAGGGGGGGGGGGGGGAGTGGGAAGCGGAGGAATCGCACAGACCAGACACAACAAAAGGATGGGAGAGCGCGACTACACCGATGAAGTCCTAGCCTCTCAACCAGCCTAAGCCACTAATGAATCTGTGGAGAGCCTTGATGTCGGCTCTCGACACAGAATTCAAAATCTCAAAGAAGGGCCTACCAAGGGTCCTCAACCTCAATCTACCAAGGGCTGGGCAGTTACAGATGAGGTGTTCGATAGTCTCCAACTCCTCCTCATCGCAACACGCCCTGCAATAGTCCGGCTGGGATCTATTCCAGATCCCCGTCAGTGACCTAATCTCGCAGTGCCCCGTGATAAAACCGACAAACAACCTTAAGCTGGCCTTATTCAAGCCCAGCAGCCAACCTGTTCTCTTACTGTCTACAGCAGGCCATAGACACCTAGAAACAAAACAACCCGATCCGTTCCCCCAACGCCTCTGCTCTTTCGCCATGACCCATCCATTGATGAGGCCATAGAGGTGACAGATTGGGGGGTCAGGACCAACCATCAAATCGCCTACTGAAAGCGAACCTAGCCTAGCGAGGGCAAAGAATGTGGATTAAACAAGTATTATTGAATTGCCTTTAAAATTAGAACCCGGATTCTGATGACAACTTTAAAATTGTATCAAAATCATGGTGCTTGAATGGCTTTTTTTCTTCTTCAGCTAAAATATCCACCTCCCTTGACTACTTACAATGGCGTAGAGTATGAAAACAAATGGCCATTTTCCCTGCAATTCAAAGTCTTCTTTTTTTGCTGTGCCTTTTTCAATTATTCCAGCTGTCCTCACATTCTCTTCCTCACAGCCTACGGTAAGCCAGTTTCGTTAGTATGCCAGTTAATGATCATTATGTGCCTTCTAATCAAGACAAATAGTACCACTAGCGATAGTAATAGTAGTAGTAGTAATGGTAGTTAAAAACTGTAGTAATAAGAAAAGGTGTTAAATAGTACTTCGTTTGCACTTCTCAACACCCCTTGCCATCGTTCTGTCTCATCGTTCTGTACACCATTAATGCTAATGACGTACTTTTTTTTTTGAGTACTTTTTAAGACAGATAGGGAGAGTTATTGCTGTTGTAAACAGATAAACCTGATGAGTAAAGAATATAATTTTTTTCCCTCTTCGTTTTTTTTTTGTATTTTATTTCATAAATATTTAAAACAACAACAACATTAGCAACAAGAGCAAAAACATTAAAAAAAATATTAAATTTGTCATAATAAACGAAGAAAGAAAAACTGAACAGAACAGCAACAACAACAACAATTACATTCAGCAACATTAAATACTACGTCGTTTTTGTTTTTTAAGCTCTCCTCTCTTTTTGTCTCTTGCCCTTCTCTTGCTACAATTGTTTATTTAAAAATATTACATTGTTTTTGTTGTTGTTCATGTTGTTGTACCGTAGAGTATACGGCATTGTTTGTCGTATTTATTCGATGAGTTGTCGTTTTATCCGAAGGTGTTAAAATGCATTCCCATAATGATTCAACAATAATAACAATAATACGGGGCATTAATAATAATCAACGGCAATAACAACAGCAATAACGAACGCAATTATAATTATTAACAATAAAACAAGATGTATGTTAATATATTAGGGTAGTACCAAAGAAAATAAAGTATAAAGAATGTGCATTTTAACATATTTTGGAATATTTTTCAAAAATATTTTATGACGCGGGGGGAAATATAGAAGGGAAGGTTACAGAAACCAAGAGCGTAACAATGCGTTGTTCTCATCGTTTGTTGTTTGACCACTTTTTTTATTTATTTTTCTGGTATTAAAAACAGACGTCGGCACCAATGACCCTCAGGGTAAGAACATCTTCGGCTTTTTACACACATAGGACACGAACATCAAGAATGTTCGTTAAAAAGAGCGTAAAAATCTTCTCAGCTTTTAAAGAAGAAGGTTCCTGTCGCGCTTTTTTCAGACTTCAATTATACACCCAAAGAAATATCACAGAGGAATCAATGAGAAATGATTTCGATTTTTGGAAGAATACTTGCCAAGTTAAATACGGTGCCTTTAGGGATTTAGTGCAGTACAATTTTTCTAAATTTTCCGCTCACATATACATATCATTGGGTTAATAAGCAGACTTGACATTATTACTAACAATTTTCCTCTAGGTTAGACATGCCTATGTTTATGGATTAGTGAGTGAGAGAGAGAAAATAAGTTGAGAAAATTTATTTATTTACAGCCATATAAAAGTGTTAGTAATATACTCTATTTTTATTTTCATTTCATCAACATACATATGTTAAAGCTGTCTATCTTTCGCTTAATAATTTTAGATAAATAGAAATAAAATAAAACATCGATTTTATTATTAAAAGAACATAAAGCTATCCATCTTTGGCTTAAAAATTAGGCCATGGTTTTTAGAAAAATAAAAATAACAAGAATAAAAAAAAACATTTTTTATTAAAAGAAAAAAAACGAGCATTCCAAAGCATTTAAAAAAAATTATACTATGGGACAAAATAAAATACGCCCAGCTAATGACATAAAACATTTTTAACACAAAATATTCTTCGAGTGTTATTCTGAAATAAAATGATAAAGCATCCGCAACACATATATTCCTGTCGCAGTCTGATCGACAACTAAATCAAAGAATACAATAATACATACACATGTACATACGTACGATGAGAGCAACACATTGTTACGCTCTTTGTTTGTGTTCATTTTCCTTCTGTCTTCCTCCCTCTCAACAAGAAATGATTTTTAAAAATATTTTGGTGAGAGCGGTTCGTAATGTTACGACCCGCCATAAGAAATTTTACTTCTACATGATGCGTATTCTTTATATCCATATTCTTTGGTAGTACGCACCCCTACGATGTAAATTTATTTCAAAATTTCCGTAAAACCCATAAAAACTTAGAGAAAATTGTCATCTTAGAGCCAATCTTGACGTGTATTTTGTTTTTCCAAATACCATCCTTAACGCTATCTTATTGCCTTATTGCCTTCCAGTTCGGAATGATGTCCCTTGTTCTGCTCATTCTGGACGCTGCTCTTCTCAAATTTCACTATTTTCCCTTCTTCACACGAACTGTACCAGTTCGATGTTACTTCTTTGGGCACAGTCACAGTCACAGTTTTGCGTAACGCACTTAGCTTACTATTTTACAGTTGCGTTGCCAACTGTCCATATCTAGCAGTTGTTGTATTTATTGTTGGCAGATCTTTTGTTCGCTCGGTTTTTTTTACTATGGAACCGAACGATTTTCATTCTTTTTAGTCGTCTGACTTCAAAGTTGTACATTCCACTTTGAATACTTTATATGTCTGCCGTCTATTTTCAATCGCTGATAGTCTTACAAGGTGTAGTAAAAAGAAGAATTGGAATAGTTGGAATGATACCACATAAACGTATTTTTCTAAATATTGGGTGGGCCATCTATACCTTTAAATTTGAACGATCGATTATTACGAATCTGGCAATACTTATGGCATTTTCTATTCCGTCACGTAATGAATCGATTTACGCTTGAGCAACGTTGGGATTTATTGGACCAACGAGAAACTGCAAGATGATGTTGATTTTACCAAAAAAAAAAAACACCTTTTCGAATGAAGCCCATTTTCATGTTGGTGGGTACGTTAGTAAGCAAAATTGCCGTATTTGGGGCTCAGAAAACCCACACGTGGTTTTACAGAAGCCAATGCCTCCATTACGAGTGACTGTTTACTGCGGCTTGTGGAGCGGAGACATCACTGGCCCATATTTCTTTGAAAATGAGGACTGCGCAACCATTACGGTCAATGGAGACACCTATGGCACCATGGGAGTCGATTTTTTGTACCCGCTCTTTATGGTATTGATGTGAACGAAGTTTGTTTTCAACAGGATGGTGCAACTTGTCACGCACCTCATGCCACAATTGATTTATTCCATCAGACGTTTAATGGTCGTTTAATTAGCCGAAATGGTGATGTCAGTTGGCCACCAAGAAGCTGCGATTTGACACCGTTGGACTATTTTCTGTGGGGCGCCGTTAAAGACAAGTGTTATGCCGACAAACCAGAATGAATTGAGCATTTAGAGGCCAACAATCGTGATGACATTGCCGAGGTACGATTCCATACACTCGAAAAAGTTCACAAAAATTGTTCCCAACGAATGAGGGACTGTGAGGCCAGCGGCGGCAGCCATATGAATGAAATAATATTCCATTTCTAACCGGAAAACTCTTAAAAACTATGAGAACAAATAAAATTGCCATGAAAATCTCGAAAATCTATACTTCGGAGTCGACTTTAAACTTTAGGTCCCGCCACTCATACATTAAAATTAACATAACACAAAATAATGTGAGAAGCTAGATCGTAATCCTGACTAAAGGGTTGTGATGACCAATTACGTATGTATGTATGAGCCCCCCTAATATAAATTATTGTGTGTGCTACACTCGTTAATTTATTTGCTTTTAAATCTTTTTTTATTTGTTCGTTGTTTATTACTCAGTCGGTTTAAATATTACTTCTGTCACGAGTCGAAAATATGTAAATTTATCACAACGGTTTTAACACTTGAACCCACACATAAAAGAGGGGGAGAGGTTATTAAAATTGCGATTCTGGTCAGTAAGCACCAAAGCGGAAAATCGCTTTAACCGCTTTACTTATGAAGTTTTCAAATGTTTATATGAAATTGTAATTGTCATACACACGTACACATTGCGTGGATGGTACTCAAATGTTGATGGATATGGAGGAAATGCCCTCCCCTCTCCAAACACTTCAATACATATTAAAAAGTTATCTTATTGAAGATCAATCTCAATTGAGTGCGTATTTTTAAATTCCTTTCCGTTCCTTTAAGAAATATAGAGTTGCCGTAAAGCATTACCCCTTATTTTCTAATCACCAACCCAAAATGCAAAGTAGACTTTAACTTGGAGGCTGTTCTGCGTATTGGCGTGGAGTTTTCTATGCACAAATACGGAAGAATTTTTTATTTCAGTGGAACTGAGCTGTTCTTTAATGAAATTCATGAGTATGGTTCGCTGTGGTCCAATATCAATTCCTGCATTAACCAAACTTTGATGGACATAAGAGCCATTCCACTTAGTGGCTACAGATAGGCCCCAATAAATTCTTGCAGATAAGGTCCACATCATTCAATATTGGAGAGCTAGAAGCTCTTTATGTTCTGAGCATGAAAATTAAATACAATGGTCGGTGGATCCAGGAATAGTTTTTAAATGTCAAACAAATGATTTCAAGTACTGCGGTTTCTTAAGACGGTCCAAGAAATACTTCAGTCCAATTGATCTTGTTTTGAATAACGTTGGCCAGCGGATAGCCTAATTCATAACAAAGAGATTTTGTTTCATAAATACTACATTCTGTTTCATCTCTCGCACATCCAATTTTCATAGTTGCAACACAATGTAACTCCTGAAAGGTGGTTGTATTCAAAAAAACGTTGGAATTCTTCAATGCCTCCCCGGACGCCAAGATATATACAGGTGTCTGCAGGTTCTGGACCATTCCGTTCAATTCTCAGTTAACGATAAACTTTCTTAGTCCAGCTAGTAACTTACTTAGTTTTTCACAGACACTTTAAATTTATAGACAGTGATAGAACAGGTTTGCTGCTGGGCTTTGATAAGGCCAGTCTGAGGTTAGTTATTGGTTTTATTACAGGGAACTGCTGGAACGGATCCCAGCCGGACTATTGCATGGTATGTTGCGAGAAGGAGAAAACTATCAAACACCTCCTCTGTAACCGTCCAGCCCTTAGTAGGTTGGCTTCTTCGAAGGTTTGCAGTCTTTGTCGAGTGCTGACATTAAGGCTCTCCATAGGCTCCATAAATAGGTTAAGCTTGATGAGAAATGCTAGGTCATCAAGTTTGTAGTTTTTGGTTCATCTTTTTCCTCCGTCTCTTATATCCTCACTTTCATCTTTCTTCTCCTTTTGCAATTTCCCTATCTCCTGCATTATCCTCTCTCTCTATCTGTTTTTCCTCCGTCACTTTATCCTCCTTTTTCTACCGCTTGTCCTTTTCCCTATCTCCTTTATTGTTCTCTCTCTCTCTCTCTCTCTCTCTTTCCTTTGGAACTTATTACAATGAGTCATTTTGACCTCCGAGTATTGTACTTGTCTCAACGAAAAGTACACGTCCTCAAACCAAACCTAACCTAACTTCAAATCTATTTATTTGTATACGCCCCAAAATTTATCCGAAAAAGGTTCCCATTTTATTATACTTGCCATGCCAAAAACATGGTAATTTCCGAGCCTGCGGACAAGCTGTTCGTGGATAGGCTGTTGACACACCAAACGAGTGCGCCAGTTTAAAAACGTGTCAAATTTTAGAGGAATTAATTGCCAAGAAAAACTTCCATGAGTGACGTAAGAAACTAGATGGTTGTAGTCCTGACTAAAGAGTTCTAATACTTAATAACGTATGACATAAACGAAAGGTAATCAATCTAGAATTTGATTTGAACACTCGTGAATGCGGCAAAATATTCTAACAGTACAGTAATCCCTCGATTTAGGTCGCAGTTTCGTTCCAAAAAAACGCGACGTGAAACGAAACGACGTAAATCGAATTTCATATTGCTCATACTACAAAGTATTATGTTTTTAACAAGTAACTTAAAAAAATTACAGTAATCCCTCGATTTACGTCGCAGTTGGTTCCAAAAAAAGGCAACGTAATTCGAATGACGACACAAATTGAAGTTAGAGGGAACAAAAAATTTGGCGACGTAAATTGAAACAACGTTAATTGAGGCGACGTAAATCGAAGGATGACTGATTAATTGCCACTTTCTGCCGCCAAGCATTGTGCTGTAGAGTATCTCCTAATCAGGCTTGCCTTACAATAAATTTCTTATTATGAATAATATTTCAGAAGTTTTTTTTCCTTATTTTATTTACAATATTTATAATTTTATTATTTATTAATATTCATTTTTTTTAATTTTGATAAATAAAAAGAACTTTTTTTCTACATGTTCTTCTGGTAGACAATTTGTTTTCTTCTCCAGACATTTCTGTAGACGCTGCAATGTTTACCAATGGAAATTTCGTAAACAACAATAACAATAAACAATTTCTTGTGAATCAATAATATTTTTATTAAAAATCATTATAATAATACGCGAACGACAACAAAAAAGAAAACAAAATCTGTCTCAATTGATATCGAAAACAAAAAAAAATTGTGATAATTTTAATGCTAATTTACGGCGATTCTTGTATTCTGTGCCGATCGATATAATTCAAGATACAAATCGATTTATTGTGTACAAAAGTCTATAAAAATTTGGGAATAACAACGAAAAAAAAATAACAGAAAATAACAGATGTTAGTAAATATTTTTAAAAATTGTGAAATTTAAAAAATTTTGTTTAAAAGCATTCGACAATAATGACATACTAATTGCTGCAAAATAATTTATTTATAGAAAAAATTCCATAGAAGGAAGCTGTAAACCAATGAAGTAGGAAATGATTATTTTTATAAAAGAAAAAATGTTTAGAATCATTATTATACGATGTACTTACATACATATGTACATACATACATAATTGCTCATTACAACCCTTCATACATACCTAATTGCTCAAACTAACCCTTATGTGTTAGTTTTATACATGAGTGGCAGGATATTTGAGAAACTTTTCATGGCAATTGTATTTACTCTCAGAGTTTTTGCCAGAAACCTGCTGAGAGGAAATCGCCGAAGAAACATTTCCTTATATTTCATTGTTCGAATTTTAAATAAAATTTTTTCCGGCCTAAGATATGCAAAAATCGGAAGTAAAAGTCTTTAAAGAGTACAGCAGTATCTGAGCCACGTTCTTTGGACTAATTAAGTAATTGATCATTACACTCTTTCAGTCAAGATTATGACCTAGCTTCTCACATCACTTACCAGGGACTGAGCTTAAATGTGCCATCACAACGGACCGCTATGCATGCTCAAGTGAGCTTTGAGATCAAAGCTAACACTCTAACCTAATCTAACCTAATTATTAAAGCGAATGAGAGAACATATTTCCCTGCATAGGCTAGCAATTACATGAAAGCAATTTTATTCGTTTACCTTCTCCTCCATTGCTTTAACCACACAACGAACTTAAGAGTATGAGCTTGTAAGTATCGCGAAGCTGTATGCGAATATCTCTGATCATACTCTGAGCTCTTTAGATAATATTAAAAAAATTATAGGAATTAAAGAGTTTAAAGCAAGTATGAAGCCGACGGCTGCATACTCCTGTGCGGAATTTGAATTTCTATAGCCCAGGGCTGCTTAAAGAATTGTCGTCCTTACTAATAAACCAACGAATAATTTCTGTATTAATTTAATGGTAGGACATCTTTCTTTTGGTGGATAAACCATGCAAAACCGATTAAGAGTGCACACAGGATTTTTTGTTTTCAGACATTTTGGGCACATTGGCGGAGAACGTCATTCAAGTATTCACTGACATCTACAAATCAGGCGACAAAATCGAAATGTGAAATATTTTCAGAACAATTGAATCTTAATTTATCCCTTGTACTACCCGATTACTATAGTACAATGCAGACTGAAATCAAAGCTTTAACGATCCCCCGTCCCATAGCTATATCACTGTGATCAAAGCGGTCATTACATATCTAGAGAGTGAGTAAACCGCATCTAATATTGCTTAAGTCTAACATGTGTCTCGTGGGGAGACATTCGGCTATAGGTTCCTGCACAGGGGACATTAAAGACAACGAAAAACTGAACGCACTTGGCATTCCTCTACAGAGGAGCAAATAAAAGCTTCCACACAAACTACTTTCATTCAAGGGAAAAGAAGGATGGAATATTGAACTCACTCGCAGAGAAAACAGACCTATCTGGTCCGATATAGATGTAAACAGAATAAAATTTGCTTTAAATCAGGACAGAATTCAATATGGGAAGCTGAAAGCTGTTATAAAGCGACACTGGCTTCTGAGTGCACCCGTTCGGATGCTGGGAATACCTCACAATGACTTCTGCTGAAACGGTAAGAGGATACCACAGACGATTTTCTTTGTCATTGTCCTGTGCTTGGGAAACTAAGATGAAGAATTCTTGCAAACCCAGAAATGGCAAAACCGTAAATGGAATCCACAGCCTTTTAAGGATCCAGGCAAGCTTTGCTTATTGAGGCGGCTGCGAATTCAATCTAACCTTGACATATGGAATGAGTGGGCTATAAAATTGTTACGCAAATCGAAACGACCTAATATCGTTTAACATTAAAAACGATAAAGAAAAGCCACACGATACAAATACACACTAACACTAAGAATACAATGAAAGTGTTGATTATCTAAAGCTGCACACACACACATATGTACAACGAACCTGGTTGCGCCTGGTACCACCAACAACATGTATGTGACAAAAGGGGATAGACAATATAAGCAAAGTACACAAACAACAATGTATTAACAATAGAGCTCTCGAGAAAGCGAGATCACGAACCTTCCACTTCAAGAATGTTCGTTAGACTGGTTGTGTCGGACTATAAAAGGGCTGGACAAAGCAGGCAGCAGCCAGTAAGTTGCGCGTGAACAAAACAAGTCGTGGTTGTAAAGCGAATAGCTGTGTGATAAGAACTAGTAAAGTGCATAAACAGATTATTATTGTTGTACCGTTAAGTTGTATACGGTGGCACACAAAAGTAGTGTAAATAATAAAGAGAGTTTAACTGAAATTAAAACACATATTTGTTTTTACTTTGTTTGTAATTAACGATCTCATATTTAAACGTTTTTAAAAAGGTAAAAACGTAACAATATTGTGGTATGAACTGTAAATAAATAGGACCTGAATAGATAATTTAACTTTTTATTTTTTTTTTTGTGATTTCAACAGATTTCATCACTCTCTCCACAGTAGAACACTTTTAATTTTAATGGAAACAAGTTTCATGCCATTGGCTTATATGCTGCCATTAATTGGAGCTTCCCATTCAATTTGCAGCAACACTTCTCATGCTCATGAAGCGTAATATTTTTGTAAATTTCTTCTTCTTCTTCTTCGTCAGTCGCACAATGATAGACGGCATTTACAATGCAAACAAACAACATGGCAACATGTTGCATGATGATGATGAAATGCTACAATATCTTTTGCATAAATTTTGCAAAATGAATGGCCGCAAATACTTTCCACACCATTAAACGTAACATCCCCGACACTCACAACAAATGTTTGGAAAACATTTTGTTGTTTTCTTTTCTCTCTCTTTTCTTTCAAATTCAAATCAAATTCCATTATGAACGAATGAAAAGAAAAGGAGGAAGGTAAATTAACAAAAATGAACGTCTGCCAAAGAATTTTTAACGCTATACGCCTGCGTGAAAATCGTACAAAAAAAACATAAAATAAAAAATAGGGGAGTCTAAAGGAGGAAATATAAATTAATCTCAATAACCTTGAACTTGACCTGAACAAATTTTGTAGAAAAAAACACAACAATTTTCCTCGGTTATTAAATTATTTTATTAACTCATGTCTCATCAACTCATCACGACAGAAAATACAGAAATTGAGACCGAAACCAAATGAAACGAAAAGATTCATTTCAATTTAATAGACGTCTGGGTTACACCCTCGATTATTGCCACAGTACATACTGGTAACATCAGGTGTATGCGACAAGCATGTAATTGCCACACAGTGACAAGTTGTAGTAGCATTTATTAATTTGTTGCACACTCAAGTGCCTTACTTGCTTGTTGGCGTTACAACTCATAACAATGTCTCTGATTGGCCTCTCATGCATGACATGATGACCAGCCTTGACAGACTAAGGAGTTTACATTGCGAGACATGAACCACCCCTTGGCAAAAACAAGTGTATGTTTTAGTTCTTCAAGTGCCCCTCTCTAAGGACATACGGCAGGCGACATTGTCTTTATTTATGAAACATGGACTGACATTCACTGCCTTTTTGCTGCTTTTGTCGATCCTTCATAGCCTGCCATTGTCTGTATTTGTTGCGCCATTGTTTTGTAGAGTGCCACTGCTAGGAAGGCGGTTTCATTTAAAGTGTTCTTAAAATCATTTTCATTTACAGTTACTTTACGAACAGCGAACCTTAAGTGTACATCCCTGCTTCGGATGATGACAATGATCAGTTTGTCGCCTATCCCCACAATAACTCGGCTCTTAAAGCATTAAAGACATGAAAACATGGGAACAGAATAAAAACTAGCAAAACTTTTCTGAATTTGCCTTTCCTATTAACCCCTAGTTCCACTGTTATTGCAAACCTGTTCGTAACTCAAAGCAGAACTGAAATAAAGTCAGCGTTTTTTAATCAAGTTGAACTCAGCCTCAGCATTCGAAAGTAAAGGGTGTTTGTTATAGAGGTATAGAACTTTAAGTTGCAATAAAACAACGATGGATTATTCGATTGACATGAATTTTATTTATCCGAAAGATAATCTTGTGGCATTACATTTTAAATATGATTTCTAGCATATGACCGCCACGGCTGGCGCGGATGTAGTCCAACAATCTGGACGTCCAATTTTCGATGACTTTTTCCAACATTTGTGACCGTATATCGGCGAATGTTGTCTTCCAAATGGTCAAGCGTTTGTGGCTTTACCGCATAGACCAATGACTTTACATAGCCCCACAGAAAGTAGTCTAGCGGTGTTAAATCACAAGATCTTGGAGGCCAATTCACAGGTCCAAAACGTGAAATTAGGCGGTCACCAAACGTGTCTTTCAATAAATCTATTGTGACACGAGCTGTGTGTCACGTTGCGCCGTCTTGTTGAAACCACATCTCCTGGACATCATGGTTATTCAATTCAGGAATGAAAAAGTTAGTAATCATGGCTCTATACCGATCACCATTGACTGTAACGTTCTGGCCACCATCGTTTTTGAAAAAGTACGGACCAATGATTCCACCCGCCCATAAAGCGCACCAAACAGTCAGTTTTTCTGGATGTAACGGTGTTTCCACATACACTTGAAGATTACCTTCACTCCAAATGCGGCAGTTTTGTTTGTTGACGTAGCTATTCAACCAGAAGTGCGCTTCATCGCTAAACAAAATTCGCTTATGAAAATCGGGAACAACGGTAATCTCGTTTTGGGCCCATTCGACGAATCTACGCCTTACTTGATGATCGTTTGGCTTCAAATCTTGCACGAGTTGGATTTTGTAAGCACGCAAACCAAGATCCTTCCGCAAAATCTTCCATAAAGTGGATGGACACAGATCCAATTCCTGTGCTCGATGGCGGATAGACTCATTCGGGTCTTCCTCAATGCTACGCTCTACAGCAGCAACAGCTTCTTCTGTACGCACCGTACAGCGTCTCTGGGGGATGCGAGTTGTCAATAAGAGCAAACCTGGTGCGAAAACGTTCCATGGTTAATCGAATTAACTGCTCCGATGGACGATTTTATCGACGATAAAATGGACGTAGTGCGCGATACGTTTTCCGCACAGAACCATTATTTTCGAAATAAAATTGCACTATTTGCAAGCGTTGTTCAGGCGTGAGTCTATTCATGATGAATTGCCAAACCAAACTGAGAATAAATCACTTGACAGCTGTTAAATCGGTCGCCACCTTGAAAAGTTCTATAGCTCTACAAAGCCCAAAAAGTCTATGATGTCTGTATCAAGTGGAGGTATTTAGAGACTAGTTAACTTAGAAAATGTTCATTGCATTTTCCATACATTGTATAGACCAGCTGTTCGACCTACCATTACCGCCTCCCTAACCTCATTCACCGAAAGAACTCCCGGATACTGGTTTGGGATCAGCAAATACTATCTCTCTACGTATTAATACCGCAAGCATGTAGTCTGGTATTTCGGTTTCCTCATCGTATTCTGATTGTACACAAATATTCCTTGAGTTTACAAGGCCCAGTCAGACTAATCCTATGTAGTCTTATACAGGTTTCAAAACTCTTCCTATAATACTAGACTAGCAAAGGTTTCTCAAACGCGTCTGGCCTCTCTTTATTTTCCATTTCTCACAGTGTATCCAAACTCCTACTCCCATTCCGCAGCAAGATTTTGGCTCCATCAGTGTCTTAGAAGCTTACCATTTTGTATCCCTGAATTCCTAAATGACAGGGATCCAGCACAGGGCGACCGTATTGCTCCCATTTCCATAATAATGGCGGAAGGCAACATAGTATTACAATGTCTCTGTACTTCCTAGCCAAGTTTCGAGTGCTTCAACTTTCGCTTTTAAAATACCTGCAAGTTTGCTTATGGTTTCCTATTTTTTTATTCTTGGCCTGAACACTCTCGTTGCTATACTCTGGTTCCTGTCCCTGATCCCTTCGAATGTCACAGAATGGTCCAAATTTCTGCATTCACTTGTATCACCCATTCTGTTGTGAACATTTTTCCAAAGTGTCAGATTTTTTTGATTTTGTTTATTGGACACTTAATTTTGCCTTTAATCCAACTAACCTGATTCGAACTCTAGCCTCTAAGAATTTTTTCTTCACTTTATATGGACATTCGACGTCATAGGGACATTCGACGTCATAGGGACACTCGACGTCATAGGGACATTCGACGTCATAGGGACATTCGACGTCATGGGGATAGAAACTCCAGATTTTAACTTCCGTTTATTTGCGGTTGATGGAGTAAAACTATTTGACTGAACCAGACCATTAAAGTTTAGCATCTTTGGGTTGAGGATTCTATGTGATAATTTGTTCTCTCTCTCTCTCTCTCTCTCTCTCTCCCTCTCTCTCTCTCTAATATTATTTAATATTGTTCTTGGCTGCAAACTGCAATCAGCCTTAGCCACGGCAAGAAGGATAAGTTAGGCTCCAAACAGGAATATAGAAGACACAGATATAATGGCATGAAAGGAAAGATGAATTTAGTGCTGTTAGGTATCAATCTTGCTAGAGCAAAACGTAACTCATCTCATAAATAGCAACCCTTAATTGTCAGACGTAACATCATCCCGCAGCCTATTCCACAGCGGGCATAAACAAATTCAAGAAAACTTTGTATGGTAATCCGCACACATTTTCGATGACACCATTGCTGTACTACGAAATCCATGCTTTTGTCATGAAACGCAACCATCAGGGATATAAGGGCAGTTCGTACATTCACAAATCGAGGCTTGAGGCTCTAAAAACCCTTCAGTCAGGCTTACAACCTAGCTTCTCACACCACTTATGTTGTTTGGGTTAATTTTTATACAGGAGTGGCGGGATCTACAGTTTAAAGTCGACTCCGAACGACAGATTTTTTTGAGGAACTTTTTCATGGCAATTTTTTACTTATTCTCAGAGGTTTTGCCATAAAACTGCTGAGAAGCAGTCGTTTTGTTGAAGATGTCTGACTTGGGATTTCAACCGTGGCCCAACACATTACCTGCTAGACTACGGCTTTAACAACAGTTGCGAGTAAAAAAAACAAAAAAAAACCAAAACCGAAATTCTCAGAAGAAAATAAAGTTAAATTGGACATACGTTATGGAATAAATAAACCGAGCATGGAATGGAACCCCCATTAGAGTACAAGACCAACCCACACTTAGCTTGTTTAAGGCTTTATGTAGGAATGCAACATATCGGCTCTCACAAGAAAATTTGGTAGTCAGAAGAGGAGATCGGTAAGTCTCTATACATCTCTACACTTAAGCCGTGTCGTTGCAACATAACGGCTCTCACAAAAAAGCTTGCCAGTCAAAAAGGGAGTTCAATGAGGCTGTTTACTACATCTACTACTCTTAAGCTGTGTCCTTGAAACATATCGGCTCTCACAAGAAAATCTTGCCAGTCAAAAAAGGAGTTCGATAAGTCTGTAAACGACATATTTACTCTTAAACTGTGTCCCTGCAACCTATCGGCTCTCACAAAAAAAGCTTGCCAGTCAAAAAAGGAGTTCGATAAGGCTGTATACCACATCTCTACTCTTCAGCTGCAACATATCGGCTCTCACAAAAAAAGCTTGCCAGTCAAAAAAGGAGTTCGATAAGTCTGTAAACGACATATTTACTCTTAAACTGTGTCCCTGCAACCTATCGGCTCTCACAAAAAAAGCTTGCCAGTCAAAAAAGGAGTTCGATAAGGCTGTATACCACATCTCTACTCTTCAGCTGCAACATATCGGCTCTCACAAAAAAAGCTTGCCAGTCAAAAAAGGAGTTCGATAAGTCTGTATACGACATCTCTACTCTTAAACTGTGTCCTTGCAACATATCAGCTCTGACAAGAAAACCTGCCAGTCAAAAAAGGAGTTCGATAAGGCTTTATTCTACATCTACTACTCTTAAACTGTGTCCCTGTAACCCATCGGCTCTCACAGAAAAAGCTTGCCAGTCAAAAAAGAAGTTCGATAAGGCTCTACTCTACATCTACTACTCTTAAGCTCTGACAAGAAAACCTTCCAGTCAAAAAGCGACTTAGATAAGCCTCTACTCTTCAGCTGCGAGCTTGATGTATCAATCCCCAACACACAAGAGTGGAATTATGTGAGGCCTACAATTAGGCTACACTGTAGTACAGTGGAGACAGTAGATAGATAAGAAAGCTACAGCACATAACAAGAGTAGCATTGGATAGATAGTGGATTCCTTTTTACTACGCCTTATATTATTTTAAGATCGTTTCCCTCTATGTCCCATAAGAAATATCCTTCAGTTGTCCTAACTGAAAACCCTAGGAGAACTGTGTAATAAAATCATTTAATGTCACATAAATTTATTGCACAACCTTCCAAATGCGTGCATGTATTACGAAATGGCAAGAAAGGGAAACAAAAATCATACAGAAGTGTCATTTGGTTTGTAATCTTCTCAAAATAGGGCCATAAAATGTGAAAAAAGGGAACCAAAGGAGATCGGCACTACAATTGACAGCAACTACAAGCGTAGCTAAAGAGGTAGAAATGTCCTAAATTACGTGTCTCCTGTGTAATAAAAATAATCGAGTAATGGCGCCACCACAAACTGTGAGTATATACACAAGTGTGAGTAGATGTGTGCGAGTACAATGAAAGGATATTGAATGTCCTTAAAAATTATTTGAATTTATTGTGGCAGTCATTGCGATGCTACTACTCGTACTTAATGTGGCTTCATGTTGTAAGTGTAAGTATGGTAAGTGGTGGTGGTGGCTGCCAGTGTAAGCCAAGATTCCTATTTCAATTTTGTATTTTGTTGTTGTTGTTGTTGTTGTTGTTGTTTTTGGTCCTTTTTTTTCGAAAGATTTAACTGTACTTATCTCATTTTTCCATTGTTTCATCACCGAGTACTGGTGCTACTGGTTGTTTTCGTTATCGCTTCTGGCGGATCTTATTGTCACCGTATAATATCTTTCTCTCTCTCTCTCCCTCTCTCTCTCTCTCTCTCAATTGCATGGGTTGCTTTAGTTAGTAGTTTTGGTACTGTCAAGACATGTGTTTTAAAATCGTTTTTTTGTTTTTAATTTTATTTTCTTCCTACACTCCTCTCCTCCACTGTATTGCGATAAGCATAAATTGTTATTTGAGGTTTTTTTTCTTCTGTAGTTTTTTTTTAATTCGTTTTTGTCATCGTAATCTTTTCTAAAATGTTGTCGTAATTTGTTTAACAGCTTCCGTTTTTTTTTCTTCTCTCCCCTTTTGCGTTGTTTGGTTGTTTATTTAACAATTTTTTTTTCTTTCTATTCTTGTCGACAATTTTCCATTGCTTGAGGAAGAAGGAAGGGAAGGGAAGGGTTCAAATGAAATTGAAATTTATGTTTCTCGATTTATTTGTGCCGTGTTGTTGTATAACGTATTACAATTACTTTGTTGTTTTTATTTTTTATTTAATTGTGGTTTTTTGTTTTTCTTTCCTCGTTCCGTATCTTGTATGCTGGTAAATTAATTTCTTTAATGTCGCATTTAGTAGGTATTTATTTTTTATTTTTAATTTTTCCAAATTTTTATCTCTGCAGCAGATGGTTTTGAGTTCGATATCATTAAACTGTGGGCCTATAGCTATTTTTATATTAAAAAAGAACAAAAAAAAAATAGCTTAACCGAGCCATTAATTGTACGAAAATACGATAGAAATCTAAGCATTTTCTTTATAAACATCTCCACTGAACCTAATGAATCTATTTATTGGAAACTGCACGATGTCAATTTTGCAAAAAAAAAATCATCTTCTCTTTCAGCATTTTTCAATTGCTGACAGTTTTGAAGTCGCCGTGGTCTAGTAGGTAGTGTATTGGCTTATTAGACGAAAAGCCAGGGTTCGAGCCCCAGGCCAGACATCAAAATAAAATACAAAAAGTATTTCTTAGGCGACTTCCTCTCAGCAGATTTCGGGCAAAAACTCTGAGAGTAAAATAAAATTGCCATGTGAAAAGTTTCTCAAAAAAAAAATCTGTCGTTCGGAGTCGTATATAAAATTAACACACACAACATAAGTGGTGTGAGAAACTAGGTCGTAATCCTGACTGAAGGATTGTAATGACCAATTATGTATGTATGATAGTTTTACAAGGTGTAGTAAAAAGGAAAACATTGATTTTACATTCGCTTAGAATAGTTGTAATGATACCGCTCGAAGCTATTTTTCTAAATATCGGAAGGGACATCTTTAGGTTGAAATTTGAACGAACGGTTATTTTGAATCTGGCAATACTTATGTCATTCTGAAGTCGCCGTAGTCTAGTAGGGTTCGAGCCCCAGGCCAGACATCAAAACAAAATACAAAAAGTATTTCTTCCGCGACTTCCTCTCAGCAGATTTCTGACAAAAACTCTGAGAGTAAATAAAATTGCCATGAAAAGTTTCTCAAAAAAAATCTGTCGTTCGGAATCGACTTTAAACTGTAGGTCCCACCACTCATGTATAAAATTAACACACACAACATAAGTGTTGTGAGAAACTAGGACGTTGTACAATGGGTCAATTCGACCTTCGGGTACTGTGCTTGTCTTAATTGACAAGTACACGTACTCTAACCTAACCTCACCTAACGATGACAACAAAAAAAATTCTCTTTGGAAGAAGCCCATTTTCATTTTGGTGGGTACGTTAATAAATAAGCAAAATTGCCGTATTTTGCGCTCAAAAAACCTACACGTGTTCTTACAGAAGCCAATGCACCCATTACGAGTGACTGTTTGGTGCGGCTTGTGGAGCAGAGGCATCATTGCCCCAGATTTCTTTGAAAATGAGGACGGCGCAACCATTACGGTCAATGGACACACCTATCGCACCCTGATAACTGATTTTTTTGTACCCGTTCTTCATGGTAGTGATGCGAACAATGTTTTGTTTCAACAGGATGGTGTAACTTGCCACACATCTCATGCCCCAATCGATTTATTGCGTGAAACGTTTGATGGCCGTTTAATTAGTAGAAATAGTGATATCAATTGGCCGCCAAGTAGCTGCGATTTGACGCCGTTGAACTATTTTCTGTGGGACGCCGTGAAAGAAAAATGTTTTGCCGACAAATCAGACACAATTGAGAATTTGATCGTGATGCCATTCTCGAGATATGGTCTCCATACACTCGAAAAAGTTCACAAATTTAGGTCCGATGGAATGAAGTACTGTGAGTCCAACCGCAGCAGCCATATGAATCAAGTAATGGCTTCCATTTCTAACCAAAACAATTGTACTTCACAACAAAAAAAATTTATTTGGCAAAATTTCAAACCGTTTTTGTTTTTAATTGCATTTTTAAATTTAAACTTTCAAATGGCCCTCCCTATAGTACCCGCCTCGATTTTTAAAAGGAAATTTAACAATTTCTGAAAAGTTTACTTTGTTAAGAAATAATTTTTATCAAAGATTTGTTTGCCAATTCGAATTAATACATATAATACAATACAATAACATAGGAAATGGCCGTAGTCTAGTAGGTAGTGTGTTGGCTTATTAGACGCAAAAGCCAGGGTTCGAGCCCCAGGCCAGACATCAAGACAAAATACAAAAAGTATTTCTTCGGCGACTTCCTCTCAGCAGATTTCTGGCAAAAACTCTGAGAGTAAATAAAATTGCCATGAAAAAGTTTCTCAAAAAATCTGTCGTTCGGAGTCGACTTTAAACTGTAGGTCCCACCACTCATGTATAAAATTAACACACACAACATAAGTGGTGTGAGAAACTAGGACGTTGTACAATGGGTCAATTCGACCTCCGGGTACTGTACTTGTCTTAATTAACAAGTACACGTCCTCTAACCTAATCTAACCTAGCATAGGAAGGTTCCCCATATAGCATACATATAGCATATGTATATCCTTAAATCACTTTAACACTTGATAGTAAATTAACGTCTTGACATGGGCAATACAATTCCACGCTGTAACCTTACTGCACGATTACACACTTCTCACACCACTTATGTGGTAAGTATATACGACGTTTGTAAAGCTCTGCCTGTATATGTAATTATTAGTGGTGCCTTAAGCACAATACCTATATCACAGCACGGAAGGTAATTTTATGCCTTCGTTTATGCTTGATCTTTATTGTAAGGGTGTGACAGCTTTGGGCGACTGGACAGTGTCATGATTAGTATACTGGTCTTGCAAGGGTTCTGAAGGAAGTTGAGACTATCGAAAGCAATAATTACATGACATCGCGGTACGCGGTATTTTAATTCAATGATATTCAAGGCATCTATGCCGGACAAAGAAGTCTCGTTTCTCCTTTCGAACTTACCTCGTTGGCTCCATATTAAAGGGAACTGAAGGGAGGTGAAATTTTTTCAGAATCAATCGGAATATTTCAGTCTATAAGGCTGCCACTAAATCAATGTCTTTGAGGCGGAAGTATCCACAATACAAGCTGAGGCAGATGCTGCAGGGATGAGGGAAAAGAGAGAACCTATTATTTACCTACAGGAGAAAAAGGCAGTTTAGTATCTACTATATTGGTGATCTGGAGCAACTGTTACGCTTTGACATTGGCAGTCAGAGCAGCTTCAACAGAAGGATGACAGAAAACTACAGTAATCCCTCGATTTACGTCGTTGTTGGTTCCAAAAAAAAGGCGACGTAACTGTATAGCCCTATGTGACCACCTCTACATACATATATACTTAATTGGTCATTAATACCTTTCAGTCAGGATTACGATCTTCGCACGCCACTTCAGTTGCGAGTGTCAATTTTATACATGAGTGGCGGTACCTACAGTTTAAAGTTGACTCCGAACTACACATTTTTGAAAAACTTTTCATGTAAAATTTTTAATTTACTTTCAGAGTTTTTGCCAGAAATCTGATGAGAGGAAAGCGCCGCCGAAATATTTACTCATATTTCGTTATTGTTGGAGAGGTTTTTGGTAAACATATTCGAAGTCTCTAGTTTTTTCAGTGTGAATTAAGCTCTAATGGCGTAATAGTTTTTAACGCTGCATATTTTAATTTTAAGTTCAAAAGAAATATTTTCAAAATCATTTGAACGATTGTAAATATATATTTTGTAATTTGATCGGATGCTAAAAATATAAATTTTTTTATTCTCTTTTCATTCTTGTTTTTTATTATGTATTAAATTTGAAGGAAACTTTGAATGACTGTTTCTAGCCAAATCAAAAGAAAAATATTTGAAAAACCTCTTAACACTGCATAATTTTACACACTTAATTTGTATTTTTTCTTTCTTGTTATGTTAAACTTTCGGAATAAATTATATTTAATTTGATCGTAAATTTCCATAAATATGTATAAGGTGTAGGCAAAAGGATTCCATTATTTAAACATTGCTAATCTAAATGTTGTGTTATGCAAGAAATGACTCTAGGTAACGTTCAAAGGATATGATATTTTACTTCATTTGTTAAATTCCTTGTGGTCATTACAACCCTTCAGTCAGGATTACGGTCTAGCTTCTCACACCACCTATGTCTTGATTTTATACATGATTTTAAAGTCGATTCCGTATGACAGATTTTCGAGAAACTTTTCATTGCAAATTTCATTTACTTTTAGAGTTTTTGCCAGAAATCAACTGAGAGGAAGTCGTCGTAGAAATATTTTTTTATACTTCGTTTTGTTGGAGATGTCTGACCTGGGGTTAGAACCGTGGCCTCACGTTTATTAAGCCCACGCACTACCTACTAAACTACGGTGACCTCTGACGATTATACGAGTAGATAACAACATACAGTGGTGGCCTTATAATTAGAAACGATGTTTCTGGAACAGAGTTCTCTATGGAGTGACGAATCTAAGTTCAATTTGTGCCAATCTGATGGAAAAACTTATGTAAGACGTCCTCCAAATAAAGCCTTTGAGCCCAGGTACACAGTGAAAACTGTAAAACAAATTAACAAACATACATGTTGCTAAGAACGCAGTATGTGTTTTCGCAAGGAAGGTGTTGATGCAGCAAAGATTGGCTGAGAGAACAAGGTCAGCAGAATTTGAAGGCAGCACTCGCTGAATCTCCACCCCCCCGAAGTAATACTTGATTGTGGTCCCGGGGGTGGGCAAATGGTTTAAAGTGTGACGAACTAGGTTGGGTTTAGTACGTATGCGTTTAGCATGCCGAGAGTAAGTCTTGCGGCGAATCGTGCACATTGGTAGGCCGGGCTACCAATGTCTTTCGAAGATTCCCAACCTATAGCTCGTAAAGCTATAAAAAAAACATGTTGCTAAATCGTTTCTAATTATAAGGCCACTTAAGTGATGGGCCCCATTTTTGGATGAATGGGTTGAATTCGGTTTGATACCTATCGACATGAGAGCCAAGAGCATCCAATCCAATATTTTTTGGAAACGATTTTAGCCAGTAATTGTAGCACATGAAACCTTGGATTGTCTGCACATGCGATTTGAATCCATGGTCATACCACAATCAGGTGATCTGCATTGGCCACCAAGATCATACGACTTGACCCAGTTAAACTTTTCTTGTGAGGTTGTCTGAAGTCGCATATAAAAGCGAATAAGACACAAGCCACAGCGAACTCTAAAGTAAACATAACCTACGCCATCGATCAAATTCATCCTGACATATGCGGCAGTGTTTTTGAAAATTGGGAATTTCGGATGCGCTACATTCAGAGAATACATAGCATACATTCGTACGATATTATATCTTCACATAATGGCCTCACATTGTAACATCAATAGTAGTCGCCATAGTCTAGTATGTAGTGTGTTGGCTTCTTAGGCGTGAGGCCACGGTTCAAACCCCAAATCCAAGGGTTCTGATATTACACGCCGCAATGTTTGTTGGGTGGTGGGAATATTCCAGAAAAATGCTTAATAAAGTCGGACAGCCAGGCTGTAATTAAGTCCCTAACAAACGTCACTTCGACGACCGTTCTCATCCATGAATGCCTAAGATTACGCAGGGAAATTTCGGATTTTCAAAGGCAACTGTAATATGGATTCGGGAACGTAGATATTATGCACGAAATTCCATTACTGATGAACTGGCTAGGGCCGGTTTGGAGCTCACATTCTCCGACAATGGTAGATATGCAGATGGCATTAGTTAAACTAACACCCTGTTTCATACAAATAGACATTCGTTTGAAATCGTTTTGGTCTTTCAGAGAAAGGGAGGACATTCTCTGCTCGTTGAATGGGGAGGCTCAACTTCGTTGGCATAATTCTGCTGGACTTGCAGAAAAAGGAGCGCACTCTCTGCTTTTTGCATTGGAATGCTCAGCTTCCGTTCACAGCAGGAAGTATTGCAAAACTCTACTGGCCTTGAATGGACAAGAAGGGGACTGATATACTTTTGTCCTTAAACCTGCCAATTAGGTTAGGTTAGATTAGAGGACGTGTACATGTCAATTAAGACAAGTACAGTACCCGGAGGTCGAATTGACCCATTGTAAAACGTCCTAGTTTCTCACACCACTTATGTTGTGTGTGTTAATTTTATACATGAGTGGTGGGACCTACAGTTTAAAGTCGACTCCGAACGACAGATTTTTGAGAAGCTTTTCATGGCAATTTTATTTACTCTCAGAGTTTTTGCCAGAAATCTGCTGAGAGGAAGTCGCCGAAGAAATATTTTTTGTATTTTATTTTGATGTCTGGCCTGGGGCTCGAAGCCTGGCTTTACGTCTAATAAGCCAACACACTACCTACTAGATTACGGCAACTTCGTAGGAATATTGCACGAAATTCCATTACTGATGAACTGGCTAGGATCGGTTTGGAGCTCACAATCACAGATTGCGTTAGTTAAACTAACTCCCTGTTTCATACAAATAGACAGTCGTTTGAAATCGTTTTGATCTTTCAGAGAAAGGGAGGCTCAACTTCGTTAGCACAACTCTGCTGGACTTGCAGAAAAAGAGGAGCATTCTCTGCCTGTAGCATAGGAATGCTCAACTTCCGTTCACAGCAGGAAATATTGCAAATCTCTGCTGGTCTTGAATGGACAAGAACTGGGGGACTGATATCCTTTTGTCCTTAAACCTGCCAATTACACAGTTGAGTTTATAATAGACCACTGTCTTTTTGGAAACAAGCCGATAGATTTGGCATCTCAACGACTAACTTCTGTAGTAACTGTGGGCCTAAGGAAGAGATAATATTGCTCTAATGGAGAGAAAGTTGCACAATAAAACGTTTGCTGCAATGCCAAGATTTATTACGCAGTCAGAATGGTTTCCTTTGGGAAACTATAAGATCCCCGGATATTAATTGTGGTCCCACAATAGACCATAACGCTGTCATAAAGAGTATTCGCTGCCTAAACTAAATAATGATTGCTTTATTGCCCGTGAAAATATGTGAATATGTCCAATCAGTAAACTTTAATATTGGATTCGCAAAGCAGCAATCCTTAGTTCACCCTGAACAGTACGTACTTTCGTATTTGGGGAGCACAAGGGGTTATCAAAGACTCAACTTGCATGCCATAAAATAGTATGAGACCTTTCATATTTCACTCGAAAAAGATCGTTTCAACTTTCAAAATAAAATCAAAAAAAGGGAATGGTTTTGTTTTTACTACACCTTTATGGCTTTAGGTTCGTACAACAACAAAAAACTAAAAAATTTATAAAAAAAAAATATTGAAGTGAACACCTTTAGAAAGGTTTTGTTCATATATATGAACAGCACCTGCATTTTTATAAATTGAAGATTAAATAAGGAAAACAGCAGCCGAGGAGTCAAGAAAATAGCCGCCAAAATCAATTGTTTGCCATGTTCATGTAAAATTAACAACAGCAGCAAACTGCAGATGCCTTGAAAGTATCAAATTTCCTTGAATTGAAATTCTAGAAAAAAGATACAAAAGACAACAACAACGCAATTGCTGTAGAAAATAGCACTTTTTAATTAAACGTAAAAGCAAGCAAGCATGCAAGCAAGAAGAAAAAAGTGATAACATTTGGGAGGAGTTTCACATTCTCTAACTAAATGCGTCAAACAGAGATGGAGTGAGAAAATCCATTAAAAACAAGCGTTAACAATAGCACTTAAATATGAGCCACACTAAGTATGTACTCTTACTGTTCAAGTGATCAAGAGAAAGAGAAAGAGAGAAAATGAAAATGGTGATCACTGTGATCATGCACACATTCATTTAAGTTGCTTTCATATTGGAAGGCAAACAGAGAGCCATCAATTATGCGTGAACCAATCAACAGGCAAACCTAAACAGGTATTAAGAAACTGGTTTCCGATTTTTTTTTCTTACTTACTGATCAGTGATCACCAAAAAAAAAAAAAAAAAAAAAAAAAAAAAAAAAAAAAAAAAAAAAAAAAACAATAAGAAAGAGAGAAGATGATCGTATTGAAAGAGAATAGCAAAGAGCATATAAGAATGAGTGAAATTATGGGCAGATATGTATAAGCATGAGTAAAACTGGATTTGTACAAGCACTAGTTAAATATCGTCAAAGCACGTTAACGATCAGTTATTAACTAAGCGTTGAGTAATTCAGATCGTTTGGAGAGTTTAAAAGGAATAAAAAAGAGAAAATAGTTTGTGTGAATGTGTAATTGCAATACAAGTAGAATTAAATATTAAGTGTTAAACAATTTGGTATTTAATTAGTAACAAATAATATTAAAAAAAACCCCAAAACAAACAAAAAAATTCATAAAAGAAACTAGTTTTAGGCTGCTTTCAAAAACTACGTGCAGAAGAGAAAAAATCTCACACAATAAAACCAGATTAACCGTGTGTTAAAAATTAATTTATTAAACAATTAGAGAAGAAGTTTAACAAGAAAAAAAATAATTTTTTTATTCATTTATTTGCTGATTTATTAAAAGAAAAACGTAAGAAAAAAACAAAAAAAAAATTAACAAAATGTTTAACGTGCAAGAATTAATGGAATATCGTATGCAACAACAAATTGCTCAAGAAATCTATCGCCAACAGATTATGCAACGTATACCGGGTAAGTTTATTACAATAATGCAATGTTAACGATTAATTCTTATAGAAAATATAGTTTAAAAAATTATTATAAATAAAAGGCAAATAATTTAATTGTTTTAATCGTAAAATCCGAATTTCAACTTCAGTTAGAGTTCAATTCAAAAATAATAAGTTTCTAAAAATTTTTTTAAAATTCGTTCGTTATAAAGAGTATTCACTGTTGTATATATATACAATTGCAAATTATATTCTAATTACGAGCTGAGTACCTTAGACCATATGGTAAACTTCATTTAGATTTCAATTCACAAATAAGTTTCTAACAATTTTTTTTATTTCGTTCGTTATAAAGAGTATTCACTGTTTTTATTATTTATTTATAAATTACAATACAATTATACAAATTATATTCTAATTACGAGCTAAGTACCTTAGACCATATGCTCGGTGTAGTGTCACAGACCAGAGTCTCTGGTGGGAATCGAACCCACGACCCTCGCACCAATAGTCTAGCACACTACCCACTAGACTACAAGGGCTGCCTGTTTTTATTATTATTTTTGTAAAATCTTTCTTTATTGAAAGTTAAGTTTTAATCAACTATTGAAGGCGCCGTAGTCTAGTAGTTAGTGTGTTGGCCTATTAGACATGAGGTCTCGGTTCAAACCCCAAAATATAAAAAAATATTTCTAAGGCAACTACCTCTCAGGAGATTACTGGCATAAACTCTGAGAATGAATAAAAAAAATGCCATTAAAAGTTTCCCAAGTCATCTGTCGTTCGGAAACGACTGTAGGTCCCCCTCCATTCATATATGAAACACGAGTGGTGTGAGAAGCTAGGTTGTGAACCTGGCTGCAGGGTTGTAATGACCAATTATGTATGTATGTATGTATTGGTAGCACTGTCCACGTAATTTAAGTACATTTTTGAGACAAGTTTTGAAGGATAGTTCATCAGATGGCCTTATAGTACCATATTTAGATCAAAACAGTTTTTATTCGCCTCGATTAGTAATCGTAGGAAGGGAAGTCACCGTAGACTAATGAAATTCCTTATTATCTTTTTTTACATCTCATAATAAAAGGTGCGGAGTTACGACTTGTCTATGCCCGACAGATAAATGGGTTCGAGTGCATAGTTGAAGTTGAAGTGCTTTATTCTGCGATAAAATACTGAACATGTGTCCTAACTTACTTAATTAGTTGGCCTTAACATCCCCTTTGTCGGATTTTGAGTCAACCTTTTCACTTTCTTTCAGGCGTATCTGCTTTGGGCGCGTCTTCGCCTGTTGATCAGAAAGAGCACAGGTCTTCTTCAACTTGATTTTTCCAAATCAGGTATGTTCGTTCTCTATGACAACGTTCGTTGATCCTCACTTCAAATTCCCGTCTCTTCCCGAAACATTCTCTTCCATCCGCAGGGCATGTCAGAGAAATCGTAGTCGCTGAATGCTAATGACCTGAACAACGTCAATCGTTGAGGAGCTTATACAGCTAAACGAAGACCTTGAGTAGAAGTTTTCTCTTGAATACTTCCAGCTGCAGCTGCATCGTAGCGTAAACGCGTTTATGCTTCCGCAAACTAGAGGAACTCGGGGAGAATAAGCGACTAGTTGCAGAGTCGCAACTGCCTATTGAAACCATAATAAGACCTGTATTGGCAAGAATAATTGTACGCTTGTTATCAAGACTTTGGGGCATTATTTTCGCTAGCAATAACAAAGCCTAGTTAAGTAACTTTCCTGGCAACATCGAAGCTATAAATGTAGGCTGAAACCTCTGATACCTTATCTTAGCAGATTCCCGTTCTATTGCACTACAGGTAGCGACAGCATATCGCTTAGTATGCTTAAAAATATCGATGTCGTCAGCGTATGAAAGCTACTGGACACTTTAGCGACGAATTCTCTCCTGCTTTTAGTAGAACTCTCTCTCACTCTCTAAGGCAAAGTTTAACAGGTCGCATGATAATTCGTCCCCCTGCCTGTGACCTCAGCCTGTATCTTATGGTTCGACAGGGTCCTTTACTACTTTGATCGAGCTGCACACACACTCATTTCAAGAATGACATTGCCATGTCTTACATAGCGGGTATAATCCCTGTGGATCTGCTGGCGGCAGAGCGGATGGAGATTTATAAGGCGAAATCGGTTGGAAATCATATAACCGGTTACTTCAGGGAAAACACCATTTCAAAATGGCAACAACGATGGAACGAGGAGGATAGAGGAAGATGGACCGCGAGACTTATCCCAGACATAAGGCCATGGATCGGTCGGAAATTTGGAGAGATAAACTACTACGTTACACAGATGCTATCGGGTCACGGATATTTTAGGAAATATCTGCACAGAATGGGCAAGGCCGCCTCCCCTTACTGCCTGTACGAGGAAGGGGAGGTAATTGATGACGCAGAGCACACTGTTTTCGAGTGTGCACGCTGGCAGAGCTATCGCTCTGTACTGACGTCAATAGTCGGAACGATCACAGAAGCTAATATTGTCGGCGTTATGACTGCGAGTAGTGAAAATTGGACCTCGGTAGTGAATTACATAGAGCGCATTCTGAGACGGAAGAAGATAGATCTTGAAGCTGCAGAACGAGTAAGCATGTCGGCATAGGTGATACTGTCACACGTGCCGGGCGTAACCGAGACGGTGATCTAGACGAAAGGAATAGTGGAGACGCTTAGATGAGTCCTCAACTTTCGATTCGCAATCCGGACGCGGATATGAACATGAAGGGGCCAAAGGGCCAAAAGGACTCCACTCCGAAGTAATACCACCGTAGTTCCGGAGTGGGTACAAACAAGTCCACAGGAGACGAGGTTGGGGATTTAGTGGGTGAGGGCCCCACACACGGAGGATGTGACGACTTCCTCTATGGTGCGGTTAGGTACATTTGCCCCTCCTCGGCGAAAAAAAAACGTGATGACTGCCTGCTGCGGCTTGTAGAGCGGTGGCATCATTGGCCCATATTTTTTTCAAAATGAGGACGGCTCAAACATTACGGACTATCGCATTATGATAACCGCTTTTTTTTGTATCCGCTCTTCATGATATTGTTGTGAACGCAGTTTGGTTTCAACAGATTGGTGCAACTTGCCACATATCTCATGTCAAACTCAATTTATTGCGTCAAACGTTTGATGGCCATTTAATTAGTCGAAAGGGTGATGTTAATTGGCCTCCACGAAGCTGCGATTTGACACCGTTGGACTAATCTGCTCTGAATATACTGCAAGTGGAAGAACTTTTGCAAGAAGAGTGCTCCACATACAAATTGCTCGGTTAAAGAACAAATCATTTCAGCAATGCATGGTTGCGATCAATTGGTTAATCGTACTCGAAGGATTGTATACTGCTTTTCATACGTAAAATAATACGCGATTTTTAGGAATGAATCTACTTTTACAAGCCACATTGCCTTTGGGCATCATTACTATGCAACTTGACCCTCTCCTGTACGTGGTTGAGATGTTTCAACAAAGCATTTGAAGCACCGGTGCTTTACACTTCTTTCCAGAACCACCTTTTAGAGGGAAAATGAGTCCTATTGGATGGTATTTAAATCAAAGACAGCTCTCTATACATGATCAAATAAGTTTGTTATTCCAAAACATAGCCGACGGCATTTCATTGTTTACGTTGCTCTCCAAAGACAATTTCGTGAAAAAAAAAATACACGGGTTTTTTTCAATTTCTTTCTTGCAAAATAAAATATTGAAACGATTTTATTTGTGTTTTAATTTCGTTTTTAATTTCTCCTCTTTTCAGATCCCTTTCCACCGTTATTACCGTTGGGTATGCCGCACCACATGATGATGCCTGCTTTACCGCCACGACCCACTTTACCCGGTAATGCTGAGGCCAAATTGGAAAATAATGATTTATGGCAACAGTTTCATAAAATTGGTACCGAAATGATAATCACCAAGTGTGGAAGGTAAGTTCAAGAGAAAAGCAGAAGAAAATAGTTCAAGAGTTTCCTAACGACAGTCCTAAGCAAATATTGTCTAAGGCAACTAAGGAAACAAAGTCAAGTGCAACAAACAACATTTTGCGTGGCGCCAGCTCTTCAAAATATTTTTCCCAGTTTTAAGAATTTCAATATTTAATTAGGAAATATTGATTCAGTCATTAACGCACCACAGAAAAAGAATACGAAATCCTTAAACAATTTTCACGATATTTTTTTTTGGTTGTTTTTCTAAACTGAATTTAAATATTTGAAGAATTAAAATGTTTGAATATCTTTCGTATGAAAATATCATTTAAAAGATAATATTTGTTTGTCATTAAAATAGACAGAGTGAGAGTTAGAGAAAGAGAGGGGAAAAAGGCGCCTTAAGATAAGCAAATAAATAGTTTTCGTGCAGGTAAACTAAAGGTCCTATCAACTGCAATATGTATCTAAAAAAATATTTCTTTGAAGGCATTAAGTTATGCACAAACAATGATTACGCAATTAAACAATATTTTTAGATATGGCCACACTCTCACTACATTACTGTGTAGATTTTCAGTTTACAAGATTGCAAGAAATTTTGTCGATTAGGTTCACTATCTGAGGGGGAAATCTGCCACCTCTAAGGCCTCATTACTGAATGGGTCCAGAGGAAGAGCAGAGGCGTTGGGAAAGTGTCTGTGGCCTTCTGTTTTTTTTTTTGTTTTCGCCGAGAAGGGGTAAATGTACCTAACCGCACCATAGAGGAAGTCGTCACATCCTTCGTGTGTGGGGCCCTCACCCACTAAATCCCCCCTCGTCTCCTGTGGACTTGTTTGTGCCCACTCCGGAACTACGGTGGTATTACTTCGGAGTGGAGTCCTTTTGTCCCTTTGGCCTCTCCATGTCTATATCCGCGTCCGGATTGCGTATCGAAAGTTGAGGAAACATCTAAGCGTCTCCACTATTCCTTTCGTCTAAATCATCGTTTCGGTTTCGCTTGGCATGTGTGACAGTATCACCTATGCCGACATGCCTACTTGTTCTGCAGCCTCAAGATCTCTCTTTTTCCGTCTCAGAATGCGCTCTACGTAATTCACCTCAGAGGTCCAATTTCCACTACTCGCAATCATGACCCCGACAATGTTAGCGGCTGTGATCATTCCAACTGCCGACGTCAGTACAGAGCGATCGTACACACTCGAAAACAGTGTGCTCTGCGTCATCAATTACCTCCCCTTACTGTCTTAACGAGGAAGGCGGTCTCGCCCATTCTGTGCAGATATTTCCTAAAATATCCGTGACCCGATAGCATCTGTGTAACATAGTAGTTTCTCTCTCCAAATTTCCGACCAATCCATGGCCCCATGTCCGGAATAAGTCTCGCCGTCCATCTTCCTCTATCTTGAAAATGATAAATTGAAATGGTGTTTTCCCTTAAGGTTATGTGCTTTCCAGCCGATTTTGCCTTATAAATCCATGGCCTACATGTAGATAGTAATAGAACAGGTTTGCAGCACGGTTTAGCTAACGCCAGTCTGAGGATTAATTATTGCTTTCATTACAGGACACTGCGACATTAGATCACTGACAAGGATCTGCAACAGATCCCAGCCCGACTATTGTAGGGTATGTTGTGACTAGGAGGATTTGGAAGCTATCGAACATCTTCTCTGCAACTGTCTCGGCGCTTAGTAGGTTGTGGTTTAAGTACTCTGAGCAGGGGCTTCTTCAAAGTTTTGGACTCTTTGTGGAGTATCGACATTAAAACTTTCCATAGATTCATAAATGAGGAGCTGATTGAGGAGAGCTAGGGTATCAAGGTTGTAATCGTGCTCTCTTGTGTGTTTGTAGTCCATCTATTTTCCTCCGTCTCTTATATCCTCACTTTCCTATCTCTTCTTCTTTTGCAATTTCCTTATCTCCTCTCTCTCTCTCTTCCCCAACGAATTTATGTTGGGGCCCTTTGACCTCTGGGTATTGTATTTGTCCCATTGACAACTGCGCGTCCTCAAGCCTAACATAACCTAACTTTAAAAGGATTGTTTTTACATCGTAGATCGCGGATTTGGCAATTGGATTCCATTTATTTTGCTGTCAAAAGGCATACTCTAGAAGGCCAATTGTAGAAATTATTAACAGAATATTGAACATGGTCGTATTGACATATTCCTACAACGTCAAGTAAAAACTGTGGTGATTGAATAGTGCTTAGTCAGTGGAGAAATTTAGGGAGCTTGGTTAGAAGATTTATTACCTAGAATTACTTTAAGCTTAGTAGGGATTGCAATATTGGCAATTACATACATGCGATTACAACCTAGCTCTTCACTTATGTTGAGTGTGTTAAATGTATACATGAATAGCGGGACCTACAGTTTAAAATTGACTTCGAATGACAGATTTTTGAGAAACTATTTCATGGCAATTGACAAGGGCTTTTCGCGTAGAGTGTCATATTCGAATTGAAGAACTTTAGCTTTTAAGCGGTGAAAAGTTATCGATTAACTTTAGCTCCTCCTAAGCATAGCTTAGTGGTCTCAAACCCTTACCAAAAAATCAATGCAGGAAACACCCTGGAAATAAATAAGCCCTCATTAGAAACAAATTATTAACTCTGGATACCCGAGATTTTCTCTTCTCCTCAGTGCTTTAACGAAAAACAAAAAACAGAAAATATTTTTTATTTTCAAGAAAACCAACGAGAAACATTAAAAAATATTTACCGCTGGCGCCACAAAACTCATAAAACCAGCATTAGGTCGGGCAAAGACAAAAAATAAAAAGACAACAAGTGGACAAACGTTTGAGAGCGGGCTCGTTCGTCGTCGTTACATTTCATTGCCAACAATCAAATTAAACGGTTTTTTGTTGTTGTTGCTGTTGTTTTGTTATACAAACACTTGTTGTCTTGACAACGCTTCGTTGCCAACACATTATTCTACCGTTGAATGGTAGAATTGTTGTAAACTTCACAAGTGTTGACAATTTATTTCGAAACGAACAAAGAGAATAATAACAGAATAAAAGACGAAGACGAAAAAGAAGAAGAAGAAGAAAAAAACAATAATGAAAAGGGTCAGCTATCAATACATTTCCAATAACTACAACTACTACTACTACTACCTGAGATTTCACACTTTTTTGTTATTGTTTTTAATGTCTTGCGACAAAAAAACACCAAAAAACAAAAACAGAATTTAAGAGAATCTTAGCAGCACTAAGCAATAACAACAATAAAACAACAATAATATTATAAAGGCGGCGGCGGCGGCGGCATCTCTTAATAATTCATTATGTTCTTTGTTTTCTTATAATTTAGTAGACAGGTTTAGGTAGCCAGAGTTGGGAATTATGGTTTAACATAACACTCATGTTATATTTTTAATACACAACAACACATAACATAAAGTGGGTAAGAAAAAAATTAACATAATTATGTAAATGTATACATACATACATATATGGATGCTTGTAAAGTATACCCAACAATACATATGACACTTCTGTCATTTAAGGGAGCTGTTTTGTTATTGCTGCCACCGCTCATTAAGTTCTCATTATAATATTCATAAGAAATATATAAAATAGTGTCTTATAATTTAAAATAAATTCAAATTGAACCAAAGAAAATAATAAAATATGTAATGTCAACAAGTCCGACCACAAAGCCCATTGTGATATAAAGGGTGTTTTTTATACAGGTATTGAACTTTAAGTTGCAATAAAACAACGATGGATTATTCGATTGACATGAATTTTATTTATCCGAAAGATAATCTTGTGGCATTACATTTTAAATATGATTTCTGGCATATGACCGCCACGGCTGGCGCGGATGTAGTCCAATCTGGACGTCCAATTTTCGATGACTCTTTCCAACATTTGTCGCCGTATATCGGCAATAATACGGCGAATGTTGTCTTCCAAATGGTCAAGCGTTTGTGGCTTTACCGCATAGACCAATGACTTTACATAGCCCCACAGAAAGTAGTCTAGCGGTGTTAAATCACAAGATCTTGGAGGCCAATTCACAGGTCAAAAACGTGAAATTAGGCGGTCACCAAACGTGTCTTTCAATAAATCTATTGTGGCACGAGCTGTGTGACATGTTGCGCCGTCTTGTTGAAACCACATTTCCTGGACATCATGGTTATTCAATTCAGGAATGAAAAAGTTAGTAATCATGGCTCTATACCGATCACCATTGACTGTAACGTCTTCCTCAATGCTACGCTCTACAGCAGCAATAGCTTCTTCTGTACGCACCGTACAGCATTTCTGGGGATGCGAGTTATCAATAAGAGTAAACGTGGTGCGAAAACGTTCCATGGTTAATCGAATGAACTGCTCTGATGGACGATTTTGTCGACGATAAAATGGACGTAGTGCGCGATACGTTTTCCGCACAGAATCATTATTTCCGAAATAAAATTGCACTATTTGCAAGCGTTGTTCAGGCGTGAGTCTATTCATGATGAATTGCCAAACCAAACTGAGAATAAATCACTTGACAGCTGTTAAATCGGTCGCCATCTTGAAAAGTAATGCCAACTTAAATTTCTATACCTCTATAAAAAACACCCTTTACATAGACAGACGCTGACACTGCGAAAGTTAAGGTGAAATTTTTGTTCTATAATTGTTTTGTTCATACAGACTTACTCAAGACATCAGGTTGGCGCAAGTCAGCAAAGACACTCTTAAAGTGATACTTCAGCCTATAAGTTGTCTGAAGTGTAAGTAGTTTATTAGACGTGAGGCCACTGTTCAATCCCCAGGTCAGACATCTCCAACAAAACGAAATATCAACAAATATTTCTTCGGCGGCTTCCTCTCTCAGCAGATTTCTGGCAAAAACTCTGACAGTAAATAGCAAATTGCCATGAAAAGTTTCTCAAAAATCTGTTGTTCGGAGTCGACTTTAAAATGTAGGTCCTGCCGCGCATGTATAAAATTAACACACACAACATAAGTGGTGGTGTAAGAAGCTAGGTCGTAATTCTGACAGAAAGACCAATTATGTACGTACAGTGGTGGCCTTATAATTAGAAACGATGTTTCTGGAACAGAGTTCTCTGGAGTAACGAATCTAAGTTTAATTTGTCCCAATCTGATGGAAAAACGTATGTAAGACGTCCTCCAAACAAAGTCTTTAATCCCAGGTACACAGTGAACACTGTAAAACAAATTAACAAACATACATGTTGCTAAGTCGTTTCTAATTATAAGGCCACCACTGTATGAATGTATGTATAGGTTGTCTGTTAAAAAAAGTGTAACAGATAATCTGAATTTGTTTGTCCTACGCCGTTCTCAGCAATTGGGCACGCATATGTTAAGCCTCAGAATTTTGAATTTAGATTTACAGCTCCACACATACAACGTCCAGCTAACGCAACCCTTTAGTCACGATTACAACCTAGCTTCTCACATCACTAAAGTTGTGCGTGTTAATTTTATACATGAGTGGCGGGACCTACAGTTTAAAGTCGACTCTGAACGACACACTTTTGAGAAACTTTTTCATTGCAATCTTTTTTACTCTCAGAGTTTTTGCCATAAATCTGCTGAGAGGAAGCCGCCGATGAAATATTTTTTCATATTTCCTTTGGTTTGAACCGCGACTTCACATCTAATAAGCCAACACACTCCCTACTACACTAGTTTGATTTAAATCCTAGCATCAACTGTACATTAAATGTTCAATCATTGCATGAAATTCCTCATATGGTGGCTGCTATCTCCTTCAAGTTTTGATCTCTTCCATGACTCTCGCCAACAATGTCGATATTTTCCATTAAGTGAATGAAAAGAATATATAGTACTCCGGCGTTTTTATGCCTTGTATCGTATCTCATTTTCTTCTCATCTGTGATCCTAACTTCCTAGTAAAGCATAGGGTCTGAAATAGGACTCAATTGCCTCTATTGCATCGTATTATTTTCCTGCTTGAAGCCTGATGAAAATGACAAAATTGCTTTAACTCTTTAAGTGTTTCACAATCATATGACATGACATGTGACAGAAAGAAAATTGAGTTTACACCTCTGAAAGATGCAAATCAGGAGTTATAATTGTATAACGAAATAGATAGTATAGGTGTTACAGAGCAAGCTTAAAGGACTCACTCAAATAAGCTATGCTTACTGAGGCAATTTAATATAACCTGACCAATGACATGACATGACATGACATGTTATATAAAGAAAGCAAACAATTTGATCAAAAATATAACATAATCGGAATTGGAATATATAAACATTGGATTTAAAATATTTTATATTGTTATAATGACATGACAAATGTGACAAATTTTATGACATTTTAAAGCATTTTAATAAATATTTATAAAACAGATACAGATACAGTTTATTTTACTCAATGTGATAAATGTAATGACACGACAATATGTGTTCTAGAGCAAGCTTAAAGGACTCACTCAAATAAGCTTTGCTCACTGAAGCAATAACATGACACGACATGTTATAATAAAGAAGGCAAACAATTTGATCAAAAATGTAACATAATCATTGGAATATAAAGGGAGTTTTTTATAGAGGTATAGAACTTTAAGTTGCAATAAAACAACGATGGATTATTCGATTGACATGCATTTTATTTATCCGAAAGATAATCTTGTGGCATTACATTTTAAATATGATTTCTGGCATATGACCGCCACGGCTGGCGCGGATGTAGTCCAATTTGGACGTCCAATTTTCGATGACTTTTTCCAACATTTGTGGCCGTATATCGGCAATAATACGGCGAATGTTGTCTTCCAAATGGTCAAGCGTTTGTGGCTTTACCGCATAGACCAATGACTTTGCATAGCCCCACAGAAAGTAGTCTAGCGGTGTTAAATCACAAGATCTTGGAGGCTAATTCACAGGTCCAAAACGTGAAATTAGGCGGTCACCAAACGTGTCTTTCAATAAATCTATTGCGGCACGAGCTGTGTGACATGTTGCGCCGTCTTGTTGAAACCACATCTCCTGGACATCATGGTTATTCAATTCAGGAATGAAAAAGTTAGTAATCATGGCTCTATACCGATCACCATTGACTGTAACGTTCTGGCCACCATCGTTTTTGAAAAAGTACGGACCAATGATTCCACCAGCCCATAAAGCGCACCAAACAGTCAGTTTTTCTGGATGTAAAGGTGTTTCCACATACACTTGAGGATTACCTTCACTCCAAATGCGGCAGTTTTGTTTGTTGACGTAGCCATTCAACCAGAAGTGCGCTTCATCGCTAAACAAAATTCGCTTATGAAAATCGGGAACAACGGTAATCTCGTTTCTGGCCCATTCGACGAATCTACGCCTTACTTGATGATCGTTTGGCTTCAAATCTTGCACGAGTGGGATTTTGTAAGCACGAAAACCAAGATCCTTCCGCAAAATCTTCCATAAAGTGGATGAACACAGATCCAATTCCTGTGCTCGATGGCGGATGGACTCTTTCGGGTCTTCCTCAATGCTACGCTCTACAGCAGCAATAGCTTCTTCTGTACGCACCGTACAGCGTCTCTGGTGATGCGAGTTATCAATAAGAGTAAACGTGGTGCGAAAACGTGCCATGGTTAATGGAATTAACTGCTCTGATGGACGATTTTGTCGACGATTAAATGGACGTAGTGCGCGATACGTTTTCCGCACAGAACCATTATTTTCGAAATAAAATTGCACTATTTGCAAGCGTTGTTGTTCAGGCGTGAGTCTATTCATGATGAATTACCAAACCAAACTGAGAATAAATCACTTGACAGCTGTTAAATCGGTCGCCATCTTGAAAAGTAATGCCAACTTAAAGTTCTATACCTCTATAAAAAAACACCCTTTATAAGCATTCTTATAATGACATGACAAATGTGACAAAAGCATTTAAATAAATATTTATAAAACAGATACAGATACAGTTTCTTTTAGTCAATGTTGTAAATGTAATGACACGATCATTTAAAACGAACAAATTTTTCCACATGTTATTTTGGACCTTCATCGGGCCTCATTATGACACTTTGATTTTGAAATTTAGTTTTACTTTCTAAAATTTGTTTTGTTATTGGAGAGTTTTTTTGTTTTTTTTTTTTTTTTTTTTTGTTTAACAAACAAACACCAGCAATTAATTTGACACTTTTTATCGCATTTGACTTTCAAAATGATCTCGTTTTTATTGTTTTTGTTGTTTATCTCCTTTCAATAATTAATCATTATTTGTCTTGGAATTTTATTGTTTTTTATAAAGATGAAGATGATGATGATGGTTTTTTCAAGATATTGACCTGTTTTTCTTTTTTTGTTTGTGCCTTAATTTAAATGGCCTAAATGGCGCCAAACGCTCTTTAGCCAAAAACTCCTGCTGTTATAATGATCAGTGTCTTTAAAGACCAACAATTTTATTCTTGACGTTTGATAATTATAGCCCATTTGAACAGATTTGAACACACTTGTTAGCTGGAGATGAGTTTTTCTTTGTTTTTTTGTTTTACCACTTTTGTTAGGTTTTCATGTATTTATGGTAACAGAAACCACAAATCAACCAAAAAGTTTACACCCATTTGCTTAGAGGAATAGAGAGATGCAAAGATTTTTCTTTTCTTCTTTAGTTTTCTCAATGATTTATGATGTGATTTTAACATGATTTTTACGTTTTTTTTTTCAGACGCATGTTTCCCTCAATGCGTGTTTCGGTTAAGGGCTTAGAGGAAGACAATCAATACTGTGTGCTTTTGGAAATGGTGCCCATTGGCGATTGTCGCTACAAGTTTTCGGGCTCACAATGGGTGCCAGCCGGTGGTGCTGAGCCTCAATCGCCTCAACGCATGTTTTTGCATCCCGATAGTCCAGCCACCGGCTCACATTGGCAATCCCAGGCCATACTCTTCAATAAAGTCAAATTGACCAATAACACCATGGACAATAGTGGTCATGTAAGTAAAATTAGAAATTAATCCTTTTTTCCTCACCATTTTGTTTCTTTGTTTTTAGATTGTATTGGCCAGCATGCATAAATATCAGCCACGTTTACATATAATCAAGACCTCTGATCTAAGCCAATTACCCTGGGCTCCACAGCAAAATTATATTTTTCCCGAAACTGAATTCATAGCCGTTACAGCCTATCAGGTTGGTATTTTCCTTTCTTTTTCTTCTTTTTTTTTTGCTTTTACTTTTAAGTGTCACTTAAAATGTGTTGTCTAGACGTTACTAGGTTTGTTAGCGGGGCTAAAGAAAATCTTGTTCTAATATTTGAATAAAAATTTCACGCCTCTCCGACAAAAGACACTTTAAACGTCTGGACAGTTTTACTTAAAGTAGCGTCAAAACGTCAGTTAAACACTTGACAGCATTTGCTAATTACTGACGTCACTTTTTAACACTTTCAAGTGGCAACAACAAATACTCTCCTCTAAATCTCTATGTATACTTAGGCAGAGACACTTTCACTTAAAAAGAAAAACATTTTCTTGTTGTCTTTACAGAATGATCGCATAACAAAATTGAAAATCGATAACAATCCATTTGCCAAAGGCTTTAGAGAGTCGGGACAATCAAAATGTAAAAGAAAAATGATGTCCTCATCGTCGCCCTCGTCATCATCAACAACATCCGCATCTGCTTCGTCAGGCTGTTTAACTAACAACACCGAAGAAAGTGATGATTGTCTATCGAAATCGGAAGATGATCGTTCAAGTGTTTCCAGTTACGATTCACCCTTGCAACAGAAACGTTTAAGAGCCTTGGAATATATCGAAGAAGACTCTTTTGGTCTCTTTAAACGTTCATCGGCTTCATATGAGGAATTTATGCAGAATCACTTAACATCACCAATTGCTTCATATTATCCTCCACCACACCAACAACAACAACAACAACAACAACAACATTTAATGCAACAACATTTGCAATCCTTAATAATGGATCCTTTACGATATGGTTTACCCCCCATGCCAGCAGTCTCCCGCTCTATGTATCACAGTAAAGCCCCAGAAGAACAAACTAAACAACATAACCCATCTACACCAACTTCTTCTTCTTCTTCGCCTTTAAGCTCATCATCAGCTGCCACTGAAACTCCATCTCCATCTCCAGCTCCAGCTCCATCCTCTTTACCATCTTCAAAACAGGTTCAAAATTCTAAGCCAAAAAGAAATAATTTCAGTATTTCCGCCATATTGGCCTATTGATGGTACAAAGGAATCGAAAGCGAAAAAGCAAAACCAGAAGCTGTTGAACGGTTTACGGATTGTAATGTGTTGTGATGTGTTTTTAACTTCCATTTTTTTTTTTGGTGGCAATACTGTGCATATTTGATTTAATTGTTGAACAATTGTTAATTAATTTATTAAATTTAAGTTTTAATTTTCCCGCATTCGCAATTAGTTTATAAGTCTCCAGTTGTAACAAAAATTATTATTCAAAATAAAATTTATTTTATAACACAAAACAAATGTTGGTTGAGTTGAGTTAAGTTATTGATTTTCATTTGGAAAAGACAAGAATATGCTGCATTGAAGCAGTCGGTTAGGTTCGCAATATAAAGGGTGTTTTTTATAGAGGTATAGAACTTTAAGTTGCAATAAAACAACGATGGATTATTCTCGATTGACATGAATTTTATTTATCCGAAAGATAATCTTGTGGCATTACATTTTAAATATGATTTCTGGCATATGACCGCCACGGCTGGCGCGGATGTAGTCCAATCTGGACGTCCAATTTTCGATGACTTTTTCCAACATTTGTGGCCGTATATCGGCAATAATACGGCGAATGTTGTCTTCCAAATGGTCAAGCGTTTGTGGCTTTACCGCATAGACCAATGACTTTACATAGCCCCACAGAAAGTAGTCTAGCGGTGTTAAATCACAAGATCTTGGAGGCCAATTCACAGGTCCAAAACGTGAAATTAGGCGGTCAACAAACGTGTCTTCTTTCAATAAATCTATTGTGGCACGAGCTGTGTGACATGTTGCGCCGTCTTGTTGAAACCACATCTCCTGGACATCATGGTTATTCAATTCAGGAATGAAAAAGTTAGTAATCATGGCTCTATACCGATCACCATTGACTGTAACGTTGTGGCCACCATCGTTTTTGAAAAAGTACGGACCAATGATTCTACCAGCCCATAAAGCGCACCAAACAGTCAGTTTTTCTGGATGTAAAGGTGTTTCCACATACACTTGAGGATTACCTTCACTCCAAATGCGGCAGTTTTGTTTGTTGACGTAGCCATTCAACCAGAAGTGCGCTTCATCGCTAAACAAAATTCGCTTATAAAAATCGGGAACAACGGTAATCTCGTTTTGGGCCCATTCGACGAATCTACGCCTTACTTGATGATCGTTTGGCTTCAAATCTTGCACGAGTTGGATTTTGTAAGCACGCAAACCAAGATCCTTCCGCAAAATCTTCCATAAAGTGGATGGACACAGATCCAATTCCTGTGCTCGATGGCGGATGGACTCATTCGGGTCTTTCTCAATGCTACGCTCTACAGCAGCAATAGCTTCTTCTGTACGCACCGTACAGCGTCTCTGGGGATGCGAGTTATCAATAAGAGTAAACGTGGTGCGAAAACGTTCCATGGTTAATCGAATGAACTGCTCTGATGGACGATTTTGTCGACGATAAAATGGACGTAGTGCGCGATACGTTTTCCGCACAGAACCTTTATTTTCGAAATAAAATTGCACTATTTGCAAGCGTTGTTCAGGCGTGAGTCTATTCATGATGAATTGCCAAACCAAACTGAGAATAAATCACTTGACAGCTGTTAAATCGGTCGCCATCTTGAAAAGTAATGCCAACTTAAAGTTCTATACCTCTGTAATAAACACCCTTTACTACGTACTACAAACGTTCAAATAAATTGATTCGTATCGCAAGTGCCCTTTAGTTCTACTGAACACAAAATATTAAAAACTTCATGCGAAACCTACAGTTTTACAACCTCTTTCTCTTTCTTAAAGACTTCAGAGCTGGGGTTTGAACCCGCATCTCTCGTCTAGTAATCAAACATACTACCACCTAGACCTCGGCGACCATTCGAGCTGTTTTGATCTAGCCATTCTCGTTCAACCACGTCCTAGTAGGCTAATTATAAAAGTCGATAATCTAATGAAAGCACTCAGCAGAAGTGTCGGCAATACGGACTGCGATGAAAGTTATTGTGGACGACAATATTTCCAAGCGGAAAATTACCATACTTTCCTATAGCCAGGCGGCTAAATAGGTAGGTGTGTTGGTAGAAGTGGCTGTCCCCTCAATGGAGTTATGAGCGGACACACGGGGCCACACGGGGGCCATTGTGATCACCACAGTCTCACAATGTTCCCCTAGTTCAGGAACCATTCGGAGTTTCCGATGAAGCAACTCAAACTGTCAATATCAATGAATGGCAGTTCACCTAGATCCTCGATGTAGTAGGCACCAGATCAAGTGCCGAGCATGTTTACAGTATGTGAAGAACAGTCACATCTCCTCCTCCTTATCTTCACAGCTTCTGCAGAAATCATTTGCAAAGTTTCAAAGAGCAATACGCCTCGCATGCGTTCCTATAATGCAATGTTCCGTAATAACTCCGACAACAGTGCTGAGCCTACTTCTCTGGAGTTTAAGCAGAGCAGCAGTGCGTCTTCTATCCAGCCTTGGCCAGATTTTCTGCGCCATTCTGCTCGTGCTCGAAGCTGCCTTTCTAGTGTTGATAAGATCCACGATTGCATTGTCAATTCTAAGCTTGCAGGTACCTAAAGGGATCCCCAATGTCGAGAATTCATTAGAGAGTTCGATGATCGTGCCCTTTCTGGCCAGTCCCGGTACCCATGTGATACAAACATCATATCGATTCGCTACCTCGTTGAGATATCTACGACAGTTGCATACCCTCTTGGAATTCAGTGCATTAGAATCCAATGCACCCTCTTGGAGTTCAGTACTTTAGAATCCAATGCACTGAACTCCAAGAGGTTATACAATTGTCGTAGATATCTCAACGAGGTAGCGAATCGATATGATGTCACATGAATACCGGGACTGGCGAGAAAGGTCAGATCATCGAACTCTCTAATGAATTCTCGACATCGGGGAGCCCTTTGCGTACCTGCAACCTTATAATTGACACTGCAATCGTGGACCTTGTCATCACTAGAAAGGCAGCTTCAAACACGAACAGAACGGCGGAGGAAATCTAGCCAAGGCTGGATAGAAGACGCACAGCTGCTCTGCTTAAACTCCAGAGAAGTAGGGACATTGCATTATAGGAACGCATGAGAGGCTTATTGCTCTTCGAAACTTTGCAAATGATTTCTGTAGAAACTGTGAAGATAAGGAGGAGGAGATGACACTGTTCTTCACCTACTGTAACTATGCTCGGCACTTGATCTGGTGCCTACTATATCGAGGATCTGGGTGAACTGCCTTTCATTGATATTGATAGTTTGATTTGCTTCATCGGAAGCTCCGAGTGGTTCCTGGGCTAGCGGAAAATGTGAGACTGTGGTGTGTGGCCTAAGTGTGTCCGCTCCTAACTCCATTGAGGCGACAGCCACTTCTACCTACCTACCTACTTAATGTTGGCTTATTAGACGTGAGGAAACGATTCAAACTCCAGGGTCAGACATCTCCAACAAAACAAAATATGAGTAATATTTCTGCGGCGACTTCCTCTCAGCAGATTTTTGGCAAAAACTCTGAGACTGAATAAAAAAATATTCCATAAAAAGTTTCTTTAAAAAATCTGTCGTTCCGAGTCGTCTTTAAACTGTAGGTTCCGCTACTCATGTATAAAATTAACACTTACAACATAAGTGGTGGCGCGAGAAATTAGGATATAATCCTAACTGAAGGCTTGTAATGACCAAATAGGTATGAATGCATGGCATCACGAGTGTCGGCCTTCAAATGCTCAATTGTGTCTGGTTTGTCGGCATAATACTTTTATTTAACGGCGCTCCACCGAAAATACTCCAACGGCGTCAAATTGCAGCTTCTTGGCGGCCATTTCGACTAATTAAACGGCCATCAAACGTTTGACGCAATAAATCGATTGTGGCATGAGATGTCAGTCACGTTGCACCATCCTGTTGAAACCAAACATACATACATAATTGGTCATTACAACCCTTCAGTCGGGATTACGACCTAGTTTTCACACCACTTATGTTGTGTGTGTTATTTTTATACATCAGTGGCGGGACCTACAGTTTAAAGTCGACTCCGAACGACAGATTTTTGAGAAACTTTTCATGGAAATTTTTATTTACCCTCAGAGTTTTTGCGAGAAATCTGCTGAGAGGAAGTCGAGGAAGAAATACTTTTTGTATTTCGTTTAGATGTCTGGTCTGGGGTTTGAACCCTGGCTTTACGTCTAATAAGCCAACACACTACGTACTAGACTACGGGGTCTTCTGAAACCAAACATCGTTCACGTCAATGCCATGAAAAACGGGTATAAAAAATCGGTTATCATGGTACGATAGGTGACTCCATTGACCGTAATGGATGCACCGTCTTGATTTTCAAAGAAATATGGGCCTTCGCTCCAAAAAGTCGCACTAAACAGTCAATTGTAATAAGTGAATTGGCTTCTGTAAGACCACGTGTGGGTTTTCTTGGCCCCGAATACGGCAATTTTGCATATTAACGTAGAAACAACTGGGCTGAAAAGATGACTGGATTTAAAGCCTATGGGGAAACACAATCGACCGCTTACTAAGTAAGGTAGTAAGTAAGCCTTTGGAAACGAGTAAGGATAAAGCGGTGAAAAATACAACCAGTTTTCTTGGTCGTGAATAAATACACGTATTATTTCAGTCCCTAGTTTTGATCGTACGATGATACTAATTATTGGAATTATTTTATATTTCTTTAAATTATTTCCTTTATTTTTTAAATAAAATTAACAAAATTGTAGGCGTCAATGCAATCAATTTCTTTTTAATTAAAAAAAATTCAACATTTCCACACAACAATAAGTTTTAATTTAACATCCGTTGAAGCTTAAAATTTTTGATTACGATTTAATTAAATTAATAAAACTTTAAACAAATAAAAACTTATTTAAGCCAACCATATAAGTACACATAAAAGTACGAACTGCTTCTGAATGCAAAAGCCTACACATTTCCCTTTCCGCTGTGAATGACACAAAAATCCCAACGAAATAAAGAAAAGAAAATAAAAATGAACAAATAAAAGTATTTTTAATTAAAATTTTTTTTTTGGCTGTTTGGTTTTAACCAAATTCATATCAGCAATGGTCAAATGATGGCGCCAGAAATTCCACGCTCAATGCCATGGTTTACTGTTTTTTTTTTGTTGTTTCTTTTAGAAGATGACCAACGACCGCACACAGTCAACACTAAAGCGTATGATTTTTCATACGTACTTATCAAAAGGCCGGGAAAAAGTACAAAAAAAAATACCAAAAGTCGGTCAATATGGTGGTCATGGTAACAGAGTGCAAGAGTGTGAAAAACAAACCAGAGTGTGTATGTGTGAATTGATTGGATCGAGGATTGAGTTGAGGTTGAACAGAAAACTGAAGCTTCAATGTGTATGAAAGTCACTCTGACGCATGCGTTTTTACTGGCAGTTAAATTGTCAAAGTTGCCAACATAATAAATAAAAATCATGATTTCAAATATTTGTTAGGAACCCAGACAGGTTAGGATTGAAGGGGTAACCTACACTTTGTTTATCACAAAACGATCAGGGCTTCCTAGAAACCAAATCGCGTATTACAGGCCTTGCTTAATAACCTCAGACTATTGAAATAAATTCTTGAGATAGTAGTTCCAGATTAAAAAGTTAAACTTTCCCTATTACAATAGAGATTGATGTCTCTATTTGATTGATCAATCTGATTGATTGATTGATTGATATTGATTCTCCAATAACTAGCAGAGTATGATTGACAAGAGACTTAGAATTCTTCTGACTGAATTCTATTTTACAGATAAAACTTTAGACTTTAAAGCTGACATTTCCTTAGTAAAGGGTGTTTTTTTATAGAGGTATAGAACTTTAAGTTGGCATTACTTTTCAAGATGGCGACCGATTTAACAGCTGTCAAGTGATTTATTCTCAGTTTGGTTTGGCAATTCATCATGAATAGACTCACGCCTGAACAACGCTTGCGAATAGTGCAATTTTATTTCGCAAATAATGGTTCTGTGCGGAAAACGTACGGCGCACTACGTCCATTTTATCGTCGACAAAATCGTCCATCAGAGCAGTTAATTCGATTAACCATGGAACGTTTTCGCACCACGTTTACTCTTATTGATAACTCGCATCCCCAGAGACGCTGTACGGTGTGTACAGAAGAAGCTATTGCTGCTGTAGAGCGTAGCATTGAGGAAGACCCGAATGAGTCCATCCGCCATCGAGCACAGGAATAAGATCTGTGTCCATCCACTTTATGGAAGATTTTGCGGAAGGAGCTCGGTTTGCGTGCTTACAAAATCCAACTCGTGCAAGATTTGAAGCCAAACGATCATCAAGTAAGGCGTAGATTCGTCGAATGGGCCCAAAACGAGATTACCGTTGTTCCCGATTTTCATAAGCGAATTTTGTTTAGCGGCGAAGCGCACTTCTGGTTGAATGGCTACGTCAACAAACAAAACTGCCGCATTTGGAGTGAAGGTAATCCTCAAGTGTATGTGGAAACACCGTTACATCCAGAAAAACTGACTGTTTGGTGCGCTTTATGGGCTGGTGGAATCATTGGTCCGTACTTTTTCAAAAACGATGGTGGCCAGAACGTTACAGTCAATGGTGGTCGGTATAGAGCCATTATTACAAACTTTTTCATTCCTGAATTCAATAACAATGATGTCCAGGCGATGTGGTTTCAACAAGACGGCGCAACATGTCACACAGCTCTTGCCACAATAGATTTATTGAAAGACACGTTTGGTGACCGCCTAGTTTCACGTTTTGGACCTGTGAATTGGCCTCCAAGATCTTGTGATTTAACACCGCTAGACTACTTTCTGTGGGGCTATGTAAAGTCATTGGTCTATGCGGTAAAGCCACAAACGCTAGACCATTTGGAAGACAACATTCGCCGTATTATTGCCGATATACGGCCACAAATGTTGGAAAAAGTCATCGAAAATTGGACGTCCAGATTGGACTACATCCGCGCCAGCCGTGGCGGTCATATGCCAGAAATCATATTTAAGATGTAATGCCACAAGATTATCTTTCGGATAAATAAAATTCATGTCAATCGAATAATCCATCGTTGTTTTATTGCAACTTAAAGTTCTATGCCTCTATAAAAAACACCCTTTATGTACAGCAGTGATTAGATATCTTCTGTGATAGCCTAGTGATAAGCAAAGCCGCTAGTTTCTCAAAAAACTTGCAGAATATGGCTGGCAAAAGTATTAGAATTCTAGAATTAAATCGATTGCCGATATATTCGATATATTTCGAATTTTAAGAAACGCCTCATAGAGAAGTGATCAAAAGCATCTGTGCATCACGTTTTATTCCCTCTTTGGCGGTTGGATGAGGATTTTTCAATCACTCTCTATTAAGAATAATGCTTAGGAAACTTAAACATTCGCTTTAGGTAATCTGGCTGACTTTAAGGGTTGCAATTAGTTGCATGAACTTCGAATTTAACTACAGTAAGCCTATAACACACAGAGAACTCCAACTAAACACAATAAAAGTTTACTTATTTCCTCCATTGCAGGAGTATAAAAAGAATTCAATTCACCTACAGACCTTTCCATGTATTAATAATTATTTAAACTAACTTGGCAACCCTTTTTCTCCTCTTAACACAGTAGAACTCGCATAACTCTAAGCCAGAACGTAATGCAGTCTTATCACTTAAAAAGCGACAAATCTGTCTCCCCCATAACCAGACGCATCACCTTTTTAAAACACTTTTTACACACACTCTTCTTAACCCCGGCCACATCTATCCCTCACTATCACTGAATGTGAATATAAAAGTCTAAGCATCACTTTATTCTACTGCGTCACGTTATTTTTATTTATGAAAAGCGGCAGCGACAGCAGCCAAAGCAGCAGCAATAGCATCCAAATTGCGGTAAACTTGAAAGGTTTTTAAAAGCCGTCAAACTGCTGTTCATAATGGATGTCTTATCACCAGAAATTGTTTTAACTACTGGACTTTGTTAAGAGCAGTTAAAAGCTAAAATACCGCCGCACATTTTACGTCTCTCTCTCTCTCTCTCTGCCTCACGCCAGTATCTTATTCTAGCACTCACACGCTTTCGATATCATATTAGCCCCCTTTTTTTTGTTTTGTTCTACCAATAATTCCTTTTGTCAAAGGTGTTTTAAGCCAAATAAAATACGAAAACAAAACAATAAATAAAAAAAAAATTATTTTCTAAAAACAAAAAGAAGAAGAAGAGGAAGACAAAGACATGCATAAAGAGAATCTTCCTCCACTCGCTAATGAACTACAATAAGTTTGACAAATGCCAACCAACAGCGGTGCGAGATTGTCATGCTCTTCACTTCTCCTCACTTCGTTAGGTTTTCAAGTCAATAAAATTCTGCGCATATAAAAGCATTTTGTGGTTGTTGTTGCTGTTGTTGTAGTCATAATTTTAGGTTTAAATATAGGGTGGGCCATATATCGGTTTAAATTTGAATCATCGGTTTTATTTCGAATCTGGCAATACTTAAGTCCTTCTATTCTGTCACAAAATTCAGTAGATTACACAGCCCTGCAAATTTGGACTTTTTTGTGCAAATACGATGGCTCCTGGTATTTCCGAAAGCATTTTGTGCTTCCATCACGTCAGGTTTTCGAGAAAAAGGTTATGACGGTCGAGGTTTATAAAAATTAATCAGATTTACTTGACCGCCATATTGGATCCGCCATTTTGAATTTTTTAAATCTGAATGAAGATCTGTAATCAGCGACCCCAAAAACCCCTGAGTAACAATTTTTCAAGTAAATCTGATTAATTTTTAAGGATCTCCGTGATGCGTTTTTTTTTCTCTTGCACCCCTTGACATAAACCCACCCCTTACTTTAAGGGTGCATGCAAAGAATTTGGTTTTGGGCTCATTTTAAAGAGCAAAGATCAATTGTCAATTTCTGACAAAAGCGATGGTTCTAGCACGTCAGTGTTTAGTTCTACAATTTTTCAAAAATGGCCTAAAACGCCATTTTTAGGGAATTCAACCCCCCTTTTTCTCGAAAACCAGACGTGATGGAAAGTTTTTGAACCCAGATTCGCGTTCAGCGCGCAAAATGCCTTCGAAAATACCTGGAGCCATCTTATTTGCAAAACCCATGCAGGGCTGTGTTGTCTCTACTGAACGTAATTAATCGATTTATGCTTGAGCAACATTGGGATTTATTGGATCAACGAGAAGTTTTTCGGATGAAGCCCATTTTCATCTCGGTGGGTACGTTAATAGCCGTATTTGGGGCTCAGAAAATCCCCACGTGGTCTTACAGAAGTCAATGCGCACATTACGAGCGACTGTTTAGTGCGCCTTTTTGAAGTGGAGGCATCATTTGCCCATATTTCTTTGAAAAACGAGGACGGGGCTACCATTACGATCAATGGAGGTTCCTATCGCACCAAGATAACCAATTTTTTTGTACCCTCTCTTCATGGTATTGATGTGAACGAAGTTTAGTTTCAACAGATTGATGCAACTTGCCATACATCTCATGCCACAATCAATTTATTGCGTCAAACGTTTGATGGCCGTTTAATTAGTCGAAATGCTGATGTCAATTGGCTGCCAAGAAGCTACGATTTGACACCGTTTCACTATTTTCTGTTAGGCGCCGTTAGGTAGGTAGGTAGGTAGGTAGAGGTGGCTGCCCATCCAAGAAAAATTATTGGATAGACTCACTTAGGCCGCATTGGTCCCATTGTGCTACCACAGTTATCCGCTATTCCCTAGTCTCAAAACCACTCGGAGCTCCTGGCGAAGCGATTTAGGCTGCCAATGTCAATCCTTGACAATTCCTTCATATCATCCATGTAGTAAGTACCCAAGTACTTCCTTCTCCTTTGGCAAAGAGCTGGGCATGTACCCAGCAGGTGAGGGACAGTCTCCTCTTCTTCCTCATCTCTGCAGCTTCTGCAGAAGTCGTTAGCAAGGTGTCCAAGATCAATGCGCCTCGCATGCGTACCCATAATGCAATGCCCCGTAATGACACCGACAACTACACTGAGCGGGCCTGTTTGGAGTTTAAGTAGACTCACTGTGCGGTGGGTCGCCGTTAAAGAAAAGTGTTATGCCGACAAACCAAAGACACTTGAGTATTTTAAGGCCAACAGCCATGATGCCATTGCCGAGATACGACCCCATTACGTAATTGATCATTAGAACCCTTCAGTCAAGATTACGACCTAGTTTCTCACACCACTTATGTTGTGTGTGTTAATTTTATACATGATTGGCGGGACCTACAGTTTAAAGTCGACTCCGAACGACAGATTTTTGAGAAACTTTTCATGGCAATTTTATTTACTCTCAGCCTTTTTGCCAGAAATCTGCTGAGAGGAAGTCGCCGAAGAAATACTTTTTGTATTTTATTTTGATGTCGGGCCTGGGGTTCGAACCCTGGCTTTACGTCTAATAAGCCATTACACTACCTACTAGACCACGGCGACTTCAACGATACGACCCCATTTAATCGAAAGAGGGCACACAATTTGGTCCGATCGAATGAAGTACTGTGAGGCCAGCTGTGGCAGCCATATGAATGAAATAATATTCCATTTCGAAGCAGAACAATTGTACTTCACAACAATAAAATAAGTTTTTAAATTAAAACAACGGTTTTTAATTTAAACTTTTAAATGGTCCACCCTATAGAATAGGGTTTTACATGAAATACAGTTTTATTTTCTTTCTAATGGCTTTAGCCATATCACTTAGAGATTCTGGAGATGCTCAAATGATAGGTTAGTGATAGCCTTCGCGACATGTGCAGCATGATTTTCAAATAAATTTGGAGGATGTAAACACAATTCACCTCTTCGTTTAAGACCGTGTTTTAAAGCCTATTAAGGCATGCATACCATATAAGTATTTATATACAGTCAAAGAAAAAAGTGTGCATACACCGTTGCGTGTAGACTTTTTTTTTCCAAATAATTGCTAATAAACTTTTCATATTCATTTTGTTCTATGCTACAACATCTTTTTTTCAATTTAATAAAAAATCATATGCCGGTGTATGTAGACTTTTTTCTTTGACTGTACATATTAATTTTCATATGTCTGCTATTTGTTTGTCGGTAATTTTTATTATAATTTATTTTTATTACTTCTTACACGATATATTCCTACATTCCTACGTATAAACATGTTCGACAATTTATGGTGATGTCTTATAACAAGTCTTATTGCCACTGTTGGTTGGTTGGCTGGCTGGCGGGCTGCCTGGCTATGTGCCTATTTATGCATAAATTGTTCCTACCGCTCCAATGCTGATAATCCCCATAATGATGATGATGGTGATGGTGATGATGATGAAGGTATCGCTCATTATTAAATGAAATCAAACGATCTAATGAAACATTTTTGGCGGTAGCCATATAATGTCTAATGAAATGTCAAAACCTCAAAAGAAAATTTGCATATGAAAGCGTTCATTTGTTATTTCATTAATACGTTATTAATATGAATTTACAGTCTTTTTTTTTGTTATTGTTTTATGGTTATCGAAGCGGTTTATCGAAGCAAGACGAAAATATGATACACAATCAAATATAATTTATAAGGAGGCTATTTTTAAAGCCCCAAAAAAAAACATGCATATTTCATTTGTTATTATTTTTATTTTTTTCTGTTTCATTAATTCATAGATATTATGATTATTCATATAATTTTTAATTTCTTTTGATACATAAATTTATTTTCATTAAAAATAAAAATTTAAAAAAAAAAATATTTCTCGTCGCAAAAGGTTATTAAACTTGAAATTTTTAAAAATTGTATGTGTAAACATGGATGCCAATGGCATAAATTTTTTATTTTTTTTTTTAATTTGAAATTCTATAAACTTCTTTCAAATCTTAAGAAAATTTTAATAAAACTTTAGTTGAAGAAACTGTTTTACTTTTTTTACAGCTACACTTTGCCTATTACAAAAAGATCATGGTTTCCTAGAAACCCTTGCCCGCCGAGAATTTACTAGGCTGCCGTACTTTTGTATCGTTCTTCAGACAGCATAATACTTCATAAATAAAGTTCCAGATTTAATAGGTAGATTTCTCTATTACAATAGAGATTGACGTCTCCGTTGATAGTCTAGCAAAGACCTAGACACTAGCTTCTGATATAACAAGCAGAGTATGATTGACAAGAGCCTTAGCATTCTTCACACTGAATTCTATTTTATAAGTAAAGCTTTCGTCTTCAAAGCTAAGATTCCCTAGCCTAGTGACAAGGAAGCCGCTTATTTCTAAACTAACTTCTAGAATATGGCTGGCAAAAGCATTAGAATTGTAGAATTGAATCGATTGTTGATATATTCGAAAGGAGAGTAACCTAAAGGGTGTTTTTTATAGAGGTATAGAACTTTAAGTTGGCATTACTTTTCAATATGGCGACCGATTTAACAGCTGTCAAGTGATTTATTCTCAGTTTGGTTTGGTAATTCATCATGAATAGACTCACGCCTGAACAACAACGCTTGCAAATAGTGCAATTTTATTTCGAAAATAATGATTCTGTGCGGAAAACGTATCGCGCACTACGTCCATTTTATCGTCGACAAAATCGTCCATCAGAGCAGTTAATTCGATTAACCATGGAACGTTTTCGCACCACGTTTACTCTTATTGATAACTCGCATCCCCAGAGACGCTGTACGGTGCATACAGAAGAAGCTATTGGTGCTGTAGAGCGTAGCATTGAGGAAGAGCCGAATGAGCACAGGAATTGGATCTGTGTCCATCCACTTTATGGAAGATTTTGCGGAAGGATCTTGCTTTGCGTGCTTACAAAATCCAACTCGTGCAAGATTTGAAGCCAAACGATCATCAAGTAAGGCGTAGATTCGTCGAATGGGCCCAAAACGATATTACCGTTGTTCCCGATTTTCATAAGCGAATTTTGTTTACCGATGAAGCGCACTTCTGGTTGAATGGCTACGTCAACAAACAAAACTGCCCCATTTGGAGTGAAGGTAATCCTCAAGTGTATGTGGAAACACCGTTACATCCAGAAAAACTGACTGTTTGATGCGCTTTATGGGCTGGTGGAATCATTGGTCCGTACTTTTTCAAAAACGATGGTGGCCAGAACGTTACAGTCAATGGTGATCGGTATAGAGCCATGATTACTAACTTTTTCATTCCTGAATTGAATAACCATGATGTCCAGGAGATGTGGTTTCAACAAGACGGCGCAACATGTCACACAGCTCGTGCCACAATAGATTTATTGAAAGACACGTTTGGTGACCGCCTAATTTCACGTTTTGGACCTATGAATTGGCCTCCAAGATCTTGTGATTTAACACCGCTAGACTACTTTCTGTGGGGCTATGTAAAGTCATTGGTCTATGCGGTAAAGCCACAAACGCTTGACCATTTGGAAGACAACATTCGCCGTATTATTGCCAATATACGGCCACAAATGTTGGAAAAAGTCATCGATTGGATTGGACGTCCAGATTGGACTACATCCGCGCCAGCCGTGGCGGTCATATGCCAGAAATCATATTTAAAATGTAATGCCACAAGATTATCTTTCGGATAAATAAAATTCATGTCAATCGAATAATCCATCGTTGTTTTATTGCAACTTAAAGTTCTATACCTCTATAAAAAAACACCCTTTATAAGCGTTATTTACAGAGACCCAAACTACCACTGACGTAAGTAACTCAGTGTGAAACCCATCTGCATCTACATACTGGAGCCATTAGTAGACACTTCATCGTCGTATAGTCTAGCAACGATCTAGCCACCACTACCTTTTCTCCATTAACTAGCAGAATATGATTGACAAAAGGCTTAGAATTCCTTACACGCTTTTATAAGTAAAGCTTTCGCCTTCAAAACTGGAATTTCCTTGGTATGTCCAGCGGTGACTGGATATCTTCTGTGATAGCCTAGTGACAAGCAAGCCGCTTGTTTCTTCAATAATTTGCAGAATATGGCTGGCAAAAGCATTGGAATTGTAGAATTCAATCGTTTGTCGATATATTCAAAAGGAGAGTAAGGACAGTATCCTACCAATATTATTTACAGGGTCCTCAACTATAACTGATGTGAGTAAGTCTGTGTGAAACTCAGCTGAAGAGCGGGAAATTTGAAAGAACTCTGCATACTAGAACCATTATTAGACACTACACCGGAAAACGCCACATAGAGAAGTGGCCAGAGGCATCTGTGCATCACATTTTATTCCCTATTTGGGGGATGGATAAGGATTTTTGAAAATCCCTCATAATATGTGAATAATGCTTAGAAAACGCTCGCTTTAGGTGTTCTGGCTGATTTTAAGGGTTACAATGTTTGCAATTGGTTGGATGAACTTTGAACTTAACTACCGTAAGCCTACAACATACAGAATACTGAATTTAACACAATAAAAGTTTAATTATTTTCTGCATTGCAGAAGTAAAGGGTGAGCCATTTAAAAGTTTAAATTTGAAATTTTGCCAAATTAATTTTTTTTTTGTTGTGAAGTACAATTGTCCCAGTTAGAAATGGAATATTATTTCAAACATAGGGCCAGCTGCGACAGGCCTCACAGTACCTCAAGCGACCAAACCAATTTTCGTGCACTTTTTCAAGTGTATGGGGTCGGCAATGCCATGATAAGTATTGGCCTTCAAATGCTCAATTGCCTCTGGTTTGTCGCCATAAGACTTTTCTTTAACGGCTCCCCACAAAAAATAGTCCAACGGTGTCAAATCGCAGCTTCTTGGCGGCCGATAGATGGCCTACCCCGATATAAAAAGAATTCAATTCAACTGGAGGCCTTTCGATGTAATTGTAATTGTTTAAACTAACTTGGCAACCGTTTAACTTTATTGAACCCAAAGGAAAAAAGTATACAGAACACTGTTCCACATATGAAGTCGCCGTAGTCTAGTAGGTAGTGTGTTGGCTTATTAGACGCAAAGCCAAGGTTCGAGCCCCAGACCAGACATCAAGACAAAATACAAAAAGTATTTCTTCAGCGACTTCCTCTCTGCAGATTTCTGGCAAAAACTCTGAGGGTAAATAAAAATTGCCATGAAAAGTTTCTCAACAATCTGTCGTTCGGAGTCGACACTCTCAGAGTCGGTCCCACCACTCATGTATAAAATTAAGACACACAACATAGGACGTTGTACAATGGGTCAATTCGACCTCCGGGAACTGTACTTGTCTTAATTAACAATTACACGTCCTCTAACCTAACCTAACCTAACCTGTTCCACATATTAGAGGCTATGAGAGGTACTCAAACTAAATGTCTACTTTAGAATTTTAAGGAAAACAATGTCCAAGTTTAGAAATAAAAATTCGCCATTTAATTGTAAGATTTATGGAACACACTATGTACGAGGATAGTCTCTAAATTAGCATATCTAGCATTTCATTCACTTTAGTAGGTAGTGCGTTGGCTTATTATACATGAGACAACAGTTCAAACCCCAGGTCAGACATCTCCAAGAAAACGAAAATGATAAAATATTTCTTCAGCGACTTCCTCTCACCAGAAGTCGGGAAAAAGCTCTGAGAGTAAATGAAAAAAATTGCCATGAAAAGTTGCTCAACAATCTGTCATTCGGAATCGACTTTAAACTGTAGGTCTCGCCGCTCATTTATCAAGTTAATAAACACAACATAAGTGTTGTGACAAGCTAGGTATTAGTCCTGACTGAAAGGTTGTAATGACCAATTATGTATGTGTGTATGGTATCACGAGTGTTGGCCTTCAAATGCTCAATTGTCTCTGGTTTGTCGGCATAATAAATAAATAAAATAGTCCAACGGTGTCAAATTGCAGCTTCTTGGCGTTCAATTAACATCACCATCAAACGTTTCACGCAAAAAATCGATTCTAGCATGAGATGTGTGGCAAGTTGCCCTATCCTGTTGAAACCAAACATCGTTCACATCAATTCCATGAAGAGCGAGTACAAAAAAATCGGTTATCATGGTGCTATAGGTGTCTCCATTAACAGTAATGGTTGCGGCGTCCTCATTTTCAAAGAAATATTGGCCAATGATGCCTCCGCTCCACAATCCGCACCAAACAGTCACTCGTAATGGGTGAATTGACTTCTGTAAGACCACGTGTGGATTTTCTAAGCCCCAAATAGGCCAATTTTGCTTATTAACGTAGAAGCATGTATGTGTGTATTGGTCACTGATCGTTCTCATGCGGATCGATATCCTAATGCCGCAATTTCGACGATTTTGTTTGTTCACGTACCAATACGTAAAGTGCTGCTCATTGTAGATCATTTTGATCAAACAATTTTATTATTTGCATTTATTATTGTATGCTGTCATCTCTTTTCCTCCGTTTCTTATAATCTCTTCTCCTTTTCCAATTTCCCTATCTATTTACTATCCTCTCTCTCTCTCTCTCTCGCTTTTCTAGGACGTATTTACAATGGGTTATTGTGACCTCTGGGTATTGTACTTTTCTCTATTGTATGCTATATTCGTCCATGGTGATTTGGAGAAACAGACCGAATAAATGACAGTTCATTTGAGAGATGTTAACTGTTTTGCATAAATTGGAATGGTATTTGGGTAAATGCAGTCATTCAAATTGTCTTTTTTCCTTGGTAACTAAGATATATTTTTTTATCTCACAACGTAAAGCCGCATTGGCGGCCTGATAAACGGGTTTATATATGTATTAAATTTAACAGTTCATAAATTGCCTATATTCTGAACATAGCTGATACCAAAATAAGCACATAAGGTGTACGAGAGGAGCTCTTTAAAAACCATAAATTTCGCGGCAAATTAAAATTAAAAAACAAAACAAATTTAAAAAACAAAACAAAACAAAACAAAATGATACTTAAACCCATTCGGGTATTTTTCTAAACTGGTAGTAAATTTTGTTTATTAACCACATCTATGGATTATTAAAGCATTTGCCATTCATTAAATTTTAAATCCATAAAAAAACTTGTTAAAACAAAAACAAAAAAAAAACAAAAAATAAAATAATTATGATAAGACAGCAGCAGCAGCAGCAGCAGCTACAACAACAGCAGCGGCTAATCTTAAGCAGTTTCTTAAAATATTACCATCATTTCTTATCAGATTGAATTAAATAATAAAAAACCATAAAGTATTTATCCAAAAATAGAGAGAAAATGAAGAAGAAAACATGAAAGAAATAAACCAACAAACGAAACACCTTTTAAACCCCTCGCTAGTATAGTCACACATATGTATGTACGTATGCAGTTAAATACCACAAGATTTTTGCTGCTGAGCCCTACAGTTTTCAATGGCAATGGCCCTAAAATCGTAAGGTTTGAGACCAGCCTATAAATCTCAAATCTCTTGTTCATCATGCACTCCAGAGTGTGGGAGATGAATCAGGAATTCAACACTTTCTGTAGATTGACTGCTCTAACGATTTCGTAGGAAATTATCGGCCTCGTAGTACAAATGGCCTTAAAATCGTAAGGTTTGAGACCAATTTATAAATCTCAACTCTCTTGTCCATCATGCACTCAAGAGTGTGGGAGAAGAATCAGGAATTCGTCATTTCCTGTAGATTGAATGCTCTAAGGGTTTCGTAAGATATTATCGGCCTCGTAGCCCTTGTTAATATCTCTACTGCGACCAACAATCCACATTCATTAGCACATAATTTATATTTGTTGGAACGATATTTAGAGAAAGACTAATAGGAGAGAGTTGTGACCAGCTTATAAGTCTCAAATCTCTTGCTCATCATGTACATAAGAGAAGAATCAGGAATTTGAAACTTCCACTAAGGATTTCGCAACATATTGTCTCTACTGCGGCCAACAATCCACATTCACTAGCACATAAGTTCGTATTTGTTGAAACGAAATTTAGAGAAAGACTAATAGGAGGGAGTTGTGGCCAGCTTATAAGTCTAAAATCTCTTGTTCATCATGTCCACAAGAGTCTGGAAATAGAATCAGGAATTTGGAACTTCCACCAAGGATATCGCAAGCTACTATCTCTACTGCGGCCAACAATCCTCATTCATTGGCACATAATTTGTTGATATTTGTTGTAACGAAATTTAGAGAAACACTATCAGGAGGAGGGAGTTACTACCATTCACACAACTGTGTAGCTATGGACGCCAATTTTTGTATCAACTTTTTGAAAATTTCAATGGAATATAAGAGAGAATATCAGATCTAATGGCCCCATACATAAATACATACATACATAATTTACCCTTACAACCCTTCAGCCAGCATTACGACCTAGCTTCTCACACCACTTATGTTGTATGTATTAATATACATGAGTGGCGGGACCTACGGTTTAAAGACGACACCAAACGACAGATTTTTGAGAATCTTCTTCATGACAATTTTTTATTTACTCTCACAGCATATGGCAGAAATCTGCTGAGAGAAGGTCGCCGAAGAAATATTTGTTTTTATATATCGTTTTGATGGAGAAGTTTGACCTGAACCATGTGTTAATTTTTTATATGAGTGGTGGGACCTACATTTTAAAGTCGACTCCGAACGACAGATATTTGAGAAGCTTTTCATTGCAATTTTATTTACTCTCAGAGTTTTTGTCAGAAATTTGCTGAGAGAAAGTCGCCGAAGAAATATTTTTTCGTATTTTCTTTCTGGTGTCTGACCTGTGGTTTGAACCGTGGTCTGACGTCTAATAACAACTATCTACTAGACTAGACGCTTCCTAACTTTAAATTTAATTAAACAAAGTGTGTGTGTGTAAGATATCATTGACATGTTCTTGTGATATTCTCTGTATCTCTCTCGTCGCCAGATGATAGCGATGTTTTCAACATTTTACGTTTCGTCGAACTTCGGTCTGGGTCAATCGTTTATTTAACCAGTAGACTTGAATTTACTCACTCACTCACATTGCGAATAGCGCTCTCGGTTGCGTGACAACTTTCTTGCCAGATGTAGCTTCAACAAGATAGTCATCGGTTTGACCTGAACTACCTACTGCCTGCATATTCATGTATCCAGCGATTAATGATGTCTCGTTTAGAGATGGCCGGCATCTGTTTAGTAGTCATCCAACCGTACGAAATAGTCGGTAATTCCTAAACCAATTTACAGTTCTATAAATAGCAGATCCGCTGATATGAAAATACAGCGACCAAACAGTCTGAAGATTATTTACTACTTTCAAGTACATTCGATCCATCCATTATCTGATGCCCTCCTTGTGTAAATCGAAGCCTTCATCTTGGCTGGAGTTTACTTACTTCATTGGTCATTACTTGGTCGTTACACGTAATTATTTAGGCTTACAACCTAGCTTCATACATCACCCACGTAGTGTGTATTAATTTTATTCATGAATAGATTTGCGAAGCTTTTCATGAACAATTTTATTTACAGCGTTTTTACCAGAAAACTGCTAAGAGGACCTCGCCAAATGAATTTGTTGTCCATGTTTCGTTTTATTCGAGATGTCTGTGCTGAAGTTTGAACCACATGCTCTCGTCTAATAACTTAACACACTACCAACTAGACTACGGCAATTGTCTGGAGTTTACCTTAGTTAGGTACGCTTCGTTTCACTAATTAAATCCAAATAGTGGCTCAAATAACACAAAAACTAACCAGGCCGCTGAACAATAAATGTGAATGTCTCCTGGATCAAATTCACGTACCCAGACCGGCTTGTTAATTAATTAACGGTCTATCCAGGAACCTCTACCAACTCAAGACATTCGCAAAGAGGGTAGATAAGCCATAGTCCTTCCCTTTCATCCTTGCGCAAGGGCCATGCTAATCTTCTCCGTATCGTTACAATTTTAGTATATGTTCTGCCGAAGCAAGAAGACAATTTTATAGTTGGTCGGTCCTGATCCCCCAAACTGCCACTTCTAAGGTTTCATCACTGGATGGGGCAAGAGAGGAAGAACAGAGGCGTTAAGAGTCGAGATGTTATGTATTCAGGTATCTATTGCCTGCTATAGACAGTGAAAGAACAGGTTTGCTGCTGGACTTAGGAAGGGGCAGGCTGAGGGTTAATTATTGGTTTCATTACAGAGCATTGCGACATTAGATCGCTTACAACGATCTGGATCCCAGCCGGACTATTGAAGACTATGTTTCGATGAGGAGGAGTTGGAAACTTTCAAACACCTTTTCTGCAACTGTCCAGCCCTTAGTAGATTGAGGTTGAGGACCCTGGAGAGGGACTCTCTGCCGAGAGCCGACATTAGGGCTCTCTATAGATTCATAAATAGGTTGAGCTGGTTGAGAAGTTCTAGGGCATCAAGGTTTTAGTCGTGCTCTCTAGGAAGATATTTTCCATTTTCAACCCACACCATTCAGATTCATCATTATGGCAACAGTACCTAGAGCACGTACGTAGAAGAACGGCAACAATCAAAGTTTCGGAGGACAGAAGCTCTATTCTCCAGGATGGTCGTATGATATGGTAGCCTACATTCATGTAATACTCTCTCTAAAGCACCCTCCCTCTTCGCCGTTACTAGGAATTCTTTCGTGCTTTCTTTAAGGTACTTCGACTTAGAGACATGTCAAGAGTTGAATCCGAATCAACATATCAAAGAGTCAAAGATTACATATGTATGTAGAACTGTATGTCTATCCTTGACTATGCGTACCGCTCTTTCTTTTTACTCTATTCACACAAGCTAATGCGTGAAGGTTCACTCACCATTCGAATAACAAATCAAATTCACGCATTATGTTTACCGTTAATTTTTTAATTAAAATTTTTTTTGACGTCATACATACATAAAGGGTGTTTTTTATAGAGGTATAGAATTTTAAGTTGCAAATAAAACAACGATGGATTATTCGATTGACATGAATTTTATTTATCCGAAAGATAATCTTGTGGCATTACATTTTAAATATGATTTCTGGCATATAACCGCCACGGCTGGCGCGGATGTAGTCCAATCTCGACGTCCAATTTTCGATGACTTTTTCCAACATTTGTGGCCGTATATCGGCAATAATACGGCGAATGTTGTCTTCCAAATGGTCAAGCGTTTGTGGCTTTACCGCATAGACCAATGACTTTACATAGCCCCACAGAAAGTAGTCTAGCGGTGTTAAATCACAAGATCTTGGAGGCCATTCGACGAATCTACGCCTTACTTGATGATCGTTTGGCTTCAAATCTTACACGAGTTGGATTTTGTAAGCACGCAAACCAAGATCCTTCCGCAAAATCTTCCATAAAGTGGATGGCAATTCCTGTGCTCGATGGCGGATAGACTCATTCGGGTCTTCCTCAATGCTACTCTCTACAGCAGCAATAGCTTCTTCTGTACGCATCGTACAGCGTCTCTGGGGATGCGAGTTATCAATAAGAGTGAACGTGGTGCGAAAACGTGCCATGGTTAATCGAATTAACTGCTCTGATGGACGATTTTGTCGACGATAAAATGGACGTAGTGCGCGATACGTTTTCCGCACAGAACCATTATTTTCGAAATAAAATTGCCCTATTTGCAAGCGTTGTTCAGGCGTGAGTCTATTCATGATGAATTGCCAAACCAAACTGAGAATAAATCACTTGACAGCTGTTAAATCGGTCGCCATCTTGAAAAGTAATGCCAACTTAAAGTTCTATACCTCTATAAAAAACACCCTTTACATTGGGTTTGATTGCTTATCTCAAAACCCGAATCTTAATACGTAAATTCCCCCGCCGTATGTTGTAGAAATTATGGTTTCACTCTAAGTAGGGTGACTAAATTTAAATAATTAACGCGTGTTTTATGTTTATTAGTTTAACGCGCATGGTTTTGTTTTTATAAATTTATTTATTGTTTTTGTTGTTGTTATTGTTATTCTTTACTTAAAAACGATACAAAATTGACTAAATTAGATGAGGGCTACCAATAATAATGGTTAACTAATAAGCAATTTAAATTCATTTATGCGAGCCTATTAAGCACAGGTTAGAGATCGAATGGTTATTTATTTCCTTTCCTTAACATCTGTTGTGCGCAGTGAAACATCTGGAAAGCTTGGCTTTCTATTTATAGGCCTATTTCTTGGCCTATAAAACTATTTTATAACATCTCTTTTTGAGCAAAACAAAAATTTTCAATTATTTTTGCAATTGAAGGCCTATTTACACAAAGTTACACTTTAGGAAATTGACTGTACTCCTGCCAAGCAGGGAGGACGTACCCTATGACAAGGCCAAACCCCGGGGCTTTTGTGGAAGTTTTTTTGAACGATTCAAGCGTACATACATAACATTACATACATAATTGGTCATCATAACCCTTCAGACAGGATTACGACCTAGTTTCTCACACCACTTATGTTGTGTGTGCTAATTTTTATACATGAATGGTGGGACCTACAGTTTAAAGTCGACTCCGAACGACAGATTTTTTGAGAAACTTTTCATGGCAATTTTATTTATTCTCAGAGTTTTTGCCAGAAATCTGCTGAGGGGAAGTCGCCAAAGAAATACTTTTTTGTATTTGTTTTGATGTCTGGACTGGGGTTTGAACCCTGGCTTTTACGTCTAATAAGCAGACACACTACCTACTAGACTACGGCGACTACGATTCTAAGCTTCACAATAAAATAAGCTGTGAAGTTCTCCGCAGGATTTAAACCTAGAATTTCTCTGTGCCTCCTTTACTAATGCAATGCATTTCAAACTAAGCTAATGTCCGTAAATTACGCTGAAGAACTGATCGTGAGTAAGGGATCTCACACCTAAGTAGCAACATTTAGGTCTGAATTAACAAACATTTGCTGTAACTGGCTTGATTAATTATCTCGTCGGATTTGTGTCGATCCAATAACGGTTTGGGTTACAAGGATATCGTGGACAATTGAACTTGCTAGAGCAAGCATACATACCTACATACCTGCATATACAGTGTTGGAAAAAATATATACAAAAAAGGCTGGAATTTGCCAGACTACATCTGTGTCGTAAAAACTGGAATAATGTACTGTGGTCAGACGAAACAAAGGTTAATTTGTTTGGTTCGTCGTCCTGTAAATACACAATTTAACCCAAAATATACAAAAAAGACAGTCAAACATGGTGGAGGGTCGATAATGCTATGGGGGTGTTTTTCGGCATCTGGCGTTGGCCCTATTTGTTTGGATTCAGGGAAAAATGTGTGCAGCTGACTACAAAGATATTCTACAGAATAAAATGCTTCCGTTTGCCGAGGACGAAATGTCATTAAATGGGAATTTATGCAAGACAATGATCCGAAGCATGCCGCTAGAAGCGTCAAATTGTGGTTTCAACAGAATGAGGTGCCTGTAATGGAGTGACCGTCCCAATCACCGGACTTAAATCCCATTGAACACCTCTGGGGAGTCCTAAAAAATAAAATCGGCAACTTTAAATCAAAAAATAAACAGGAATTATGGGAAAAAATTCAGGAGACATGGTATTCAATTCCCACTGACGTCTGTGCGAATATTCGTCGCTGTTAGGAGGTAATAAAAATGAAAGGTGCTTCAACCAAATGATGAAATAATATCTGGAAATGATGGTAATATTTAACAAAATATACATATATTTATAGCATAACATAAAGTGTCCCTATTATTTTTTCCAGGCCTTTTTCAAATAAATTATATTTTTTTTTAAGAATTTGGCAAAACTAGTCATTTATTTTTATTTTATTAGTTAAACTATTTGAATGCCTTTAATTTAATGTATATACCTTGTAATATTTATGGAAAAGTAAATAAAAATATAAGAATATATTGAAGAATTTAAGTGTCCCTATTATTTTTTTCAACACTGTATAATCGTTGGGCAAATGACTGCTGAGCCTTCTTTATACGTCTCATTGCAGCTTCGTGAAAATCAACCTGATTTCGTAATAATGTTGCCGATATAGCAGAGTAGGAAGTTTTGGGGATGATTACTTTACGACCATACTTAGCAGCCTCGACCATCAACTATTTCTTCAGCATATTTCTCTCAGCAATCTTCTGGTGAGAGTCTTTCTTTGCCCAGATGTACAGAAACACATTAGATGTGCGAGTATTAGCATGAGACTGAGGTCTTTTTAAAATTCTTGTTGCAATATATTCTCTGGTCCACTAGTTGACCTCGGTGGCCCGATAATACAATGTTTATTATGCCAATCTTTAACTATAAGTGTGGGATTATTTCCTCCTAAAAGCTGGAGACTTTAGACTTCGTTTAATCCCCTGTTTTTGTAAGACGAACGATTCGTTCAACTATTTCTATGGAAAACACAAACTAATACACTCAATTTTTTTTGTGTTTTCTATGCAAATAGACGAAATCGTTCGTCTAACAAAATAGGCCATAATTTTTTGGATCATCAAAACAAAATATTCCAGCTGTAGTCACCCGCTATCTTTGGCCTTTCTTCCAAAATAATCCACTATGAACAGGAACCTTGACCAAAAATTCTTTATTAGCGGCATTCCTAAGCGCTTGATTGAAGACTGTCTCAACGTATTCGTTGGAATCAATCACAGACCAGGTTAAGGAACTATTTATTTATCCATGTATTCTTTATGATGGTTAGACCAGCAGTGATCTAAGGAGCCATAATCTGGCCCGACAAATCAAAGCTGAAAATATCTCAAATCAAGCTTGAAGCAATGAAAATTCTATCCTACTACAATGTTTAAAGCTCCGCATGGATTAAATTCCGGTGCACATGGTAGTAAAGAACAGTTCTTTGAAAACTCTGGTTAGGATCATCGGAGATTAACATAAAATTCATTAGCGGAAGTCGCCGTAGTCTAGTAGGTAGTGTGTTAGCTTATTAGACGTAAAGCCAAGGTTCGAGCACCAGGTCAGACATCAAAACAAAGTACAAAAAGTTTTTCTTCGGCGACTTCCTCTCAGCAGATTTCTGGCAAAAATTATGAGAGTAAATAAAAATGGCCATGAAATGTTTCTTAAAAATCTGTCGTTCGGAGTCGACTTTAAACTGTAGGTCCTGCCACTCATGTATAAAATTAATACACACAACATAAGTGGTGTGAGAAACTAGGTCGTAACCTTGACTGAAGGGTTGTAATGATCAATTATGAAATGTATTAGTGGATTAACTCCTTAATGGAATGGTTGATCCCTGGATAGAATTAATTGTGGCATCATAATAGGCCTAAATGCTAAGTGGAGCCTCTTCCTACGAGAGGGGTCCGCCACCTAACCTAACCTAACTTCTTAGCTCTTCCCTGGGACGGGAGTGAAAGTTTTCGATTCCATAATGAAATATTCCGAACCTATGGGGAAACTCGGGAGTACTTTCCAAGAGAAGTCAATGCCATCGACTGATTTGAACAATTCAGTTGAAGATACAAAGGATGGGACATAGGCCTCCATCTGATCCCTCGAATTTTATGAGGTCAAATCAAAGATTCTACGGGACTATCTGCGAAAACTGAATCAACTAGTTTGGGAAAATAAGGTTACCTTCTGCTGTGTCAGAGCTCATGTGGGAATTCTCGGGAATGAGCAAAGCAAACAAGCTTGAGAGGAGAGGAACTTCTACTCCGTTTGATGGAACCAGAACAATTCTGTGGAGTGGGGTCAAAATCTGGAGAGGTGTACTCAACGTAAGGGGAAGTAAAGAGAAACAAAAACTCTTTCCAAACCAAATAAAAAGAGACTTCAGTCATGCAACAGAATCTGCAGTTAGAATCTGTAGATTCCAAACTACACTTATTCAGAATGGGGATCGTCTCGAACCGAACATATAGATTCTGTGGTAATGAGATTGAATCATGGGAAAACATTCTAGGAACCAGAACCCTTCTGTGGAGCGGGGCCAGTTGTTTTAAAAGATATACTCAACGTATGTAAGTAAAGGTGAAAGAGAAGCCCTTCCCAAACCGCAAGCAAGAGGCGATTTCAGTCATGCGTTAGAATGTGCAGATATAACCTGTAGCCTCCAAACTACACTTATTTAGAATGGCAATCGTCTCGAACCTAACATGTATCATTAGAACACAGTCTAGGAACCAGAACCCTTCTGTGAAGTGGGGCCAGATGTTTTAAAAGTTATACTCAACGTATGTAAGTAAAGGTGAAAGAGAAGCCCTTCCCAAACCCCAAGTAGGAGGCGTTTTCTGTCATGCAACAGAATCTGCAGGTATAATCTGTAGATTCCAAACTACACTGCCCAACATGTAGATTCTGTGGTGACGACACCGAATAATCGGAAAACATTTTTGAAACCTGTGATGCTTAATGCATCTCAGAAGGAAACTCGTGGGTGCATATCAGGTGCTGGGCAGAGGCACGCAGCAGTATTCTGATGTTTGTCCAGGTCAAAAGGCTTGGAGGGAGACATTCCAGGAATACCCTCTAGAATTTTACGAGTGTATAACAGATTGTATGATTCAAGTAGATCGATATGGTATTTGCATTCGAATAAAAATCATTGGAAACATTACTACGACTGAAGTTTCTCTATTTTGCTGTAATTAAAAAAAAAATAAAAATATTTCAAAATAAATTCCTTGGCCGGTCGCTCATATAAATAAATTCAACGCTTCGGACTTGTTTGCCGATTAAAATTTAATTGGTTTTTTTAGTTTTTATGAGTTTCATTTCAAAATTGATCGATCCAACGCACGTAGTAAAAATTGTGTTTTTTTATTTTCATCTCCTCTCTAATCAAATGTGACATTAAAGTCGTATAGGAATGGTTGATAATCGTGATAAGAAAAAAAAACAAGAAAAATGATAATTAAGAAGCATGCATGATGATGATAATAGACATAACGACAGATCGTTAGTAACGCCCGGTGAAGAGTAGCCATCGATAATTATTGTTTATATTGGTGTCTGCACGTACATATGTACATATCTACATACATATGCTTTAGGGTTTTGCTGATTTAATTTGTTTTTCTTTTGAAATTTTTTATGGTTTTCTTTGTTTTGTTGTTTTTTTTTGTTGATAATTCCTTTAATAATTAATAAATTAGAATTGCAATTTTATGTTAATTGCTTAATTAATAGTTTATAATCATGTGTCGAATATTTATGATGTCTTAAATTGATCTTGAGGTCGAGAATGTCATTTCATTTTGGGGAAATTAATAAAAAATGATGTTTAAAACGTTTGTTGTGTTTTGTTTTTTTTTTTAATTTATTTATAAGCGTTTTAATATTGTTTTTGTTTTATTGCTAAAATTAAATTGATTCGAAATAAAAAATTGTTAATATATTGTGCTACTTTCTCTCACCATCAGCATTGCCAGTAATTTTTTTTCAAAACTTTTCAGTTCTAGAAAATAAACCTTGTTTTTCCAAAAACAAATCTTGTTTTTTACAAAAGTACCAAAATTTTAAAAGAAGGGAAAACTTGGCAAATGGCAACGCTATTTGGCTCATATAATGAGAATATAATCTCAATTAGTTAAGCTTACGAATCTATCCAGTCCCTAATCTGATTCCAAAAAAAATTGAAATCGAATCCCAAATAGCTACAGGCATCTACACAAATAAGAGATGAAGGCAGATCTAGACAATACAATATACAATACAATACGAAACATCAATTTCACAGAGGTCCTACTCCTTGAGTGTTGGACTAATAACCCAATTGCGTAAAAAAATATTGAAACGTTAACAAATGAAGTAACAATTCCCTCTACAACTCCATACACACATAATTGGTCATTACAACACTTCAGTCAGAATTTCGACTTAAGATCTCCCACCACTTATGTTGTGCGCGGTAATTTAATAAACAAGTAGCGAGACCTACAGTTTAAAGTCCACTCCGAACGACAGATTTTTTGAAAAACTTTTCATTGCAATTTTGCCAAAAATCTACTGAGAGGAAGCCGCCGAAGAAATATTTTTCAAATTTCTCTTTGTTCGCTAACTGGGCTGGGATTTGATCCACGGCCTCACATCTAATAAGCCATACTACCTACTAGACTACGGTGTCTAGAAAATAAAAAAAAAATTAATTAAAGCAAAAAAAAATTTCTTTGGTACTTTTACTACAATTCAAAAAGTACTTTGGTACTTTTTCTAGAACTTTTTTGTACTTTTGTTAGTACTCAAGCAATCGCTGTAGATTTTAAATGTACTTCTGGTACTTTTTTGTACCTTTTAAGAAGTAATTCAATTACAGTGCGGGCTCGATTTGCGCAAATACCTATTATTGCAACTGACCGATTTGCGCAACAGCCTAATTTTTAACATTACAGTCTTTATAACAGCAACTTTTTTCAAAAAACAGCCGCGATAAGTGCAACTTTATATTTTATTTTGCAAATGTTATATTATTTGGCAGTTATTCTCTTTCATTTTCTTTTTATTCTCATAGTTTTTCAATCAGAAGCGTAATTTAAAATTGTTTGACAAATCATAGGAATCTAACAACTCCTTTCACGACGACACTGGCCTCACAAAAAATGTTGACTGTTTATTTACAGTTATTTTTTGTTTTGTCCCTGTTTCTTTGATTTTATTTAAGAATTGAAGAAGTGAATATTTGGATCAATGATAGTGTGGAAGATGAGTACAAAGAAATATGCCTTTCTGATGACGAAAATTCAGTTCATGTTGAAGTACAAGAAATACCAAAAATAAAAACTGATGATGTTATTAAAGCACTTAACGTTTACATAGATTGGGCAACAACAAATAATATTTCAATTGAAAAAATTGTTGCACTTCAGGATATAAAGGAGTCTGCAATTAATAAAAAGTTAAAAATCCAAAGTTCAGACAAAAATCTCCAAATTTTTTGTTTAAACTAGTGAATACCAAATTTATTATATTAAATATCATTATTTTTTTTATTTTTATTAGTAATATATTAATTTAAACCTTTTATTATAACTTTTTTCTATTTAATAAATGAATTAATTATTTTATGTTAATTAAATTGCTTGTTTTTGTTAAAAAATTAATTTAAAAATTGCACTGTATTTAGTGGTCGGTTATTGCAACATTTCGAACATTGTAACAACCCCGATTTCCTATCGGTTGCGCAAATCGAGCCCGTACTGTACTTTTTTCTTGTACTTGTAGTAGCCCTTTTTTAAAAATCAAGGTTTTTCTGGCCTTTTATTAGGGATTTAGTATAAACGTTGGCACAAAACAGAAATCTTCAGCCCGGAGAATACTGCGCTCTTCTTTAAGCCGAAAACTGATTTTCTTATTAATTCCCCTTACATTCATATGTATGTACATAAATATATGTATATAAATAGTCGCTACCAATATATGTCTGTGAATATCCCAATGCCATTCCTACAACGTACAAGAAGCCATTTTTAGGAATTGGAAAACTTTTAAAAATTTTTTTTTTTTAAGCAAAAAGTACTTTTTCTATAACTTTTTTGTACTTTTGTTGGTACTCAAGTAATCGCTGTAGATTTTTAAATGTACTTCTGGTACTTTTTTGCACCTTTTAAGAAGTACTTCTATTACTGCACTCTTCTTTAAGCCGAAAACTAATTTTCTGATTCATTCCCCTTATACATATATGTACAATATGTGTGCATACATATGTATATATAAATAGTCGCTACCGAGATTGCCATTCCTAAGATGTAAAAGAAACCATTTTTAGGAATTGGAAAACGTTTCAAATATATTTTTTAATTTTTTTTTTCTTTTTCTAATTAGAACCCGATTTGTACGCTTTTTTAAAAACACTTTTAAACACGTTGCAAGTTTATTGACTTTTTCATAAATTAAAAAAAAAAATTAATTTAAAAAAGAAAAAATTTTTAATTTTTTCAACAAAATTTCTAAATCAAAGGAAATGTAAGCAAAATAGGCATACTAATGCAGCACAGTCAACAAATTGGCCTTGTTTTGAAAAAGAAAACAAAAAATAATAAAAAAAATCCTCAGCAACAATTAATCATCATTATTACGATCTTACAACATGATTATGATAGAGGAACCCTTTACGACGTTAATTATTATTAACGAAGATGCGTAAAACAAAACAGACACCAATAAACCCACAGAGAAAATGGCAAATAGGCATACTAAGTCAGCACAGGCAACAAATTGGCCTTGTTTTGAAAAAGAAAACAAAAAAATAACAAAAAATCCTCAGCAACAGCTAATCATCATTATTACGATCTTACAACACGATTATATCCCTTTACGACATTAATTATTATTAATGAAGATTCGTAAAACAAAACAGACACCAATAAACCCACAGAGAAAATGGCAATATTGAGAGAGAGAGAGAAAGAGCGAGAGAGTTCATGAATGAGAGAAATCAAAAGCAAATGTTATTTAAAAATAGAGAGCCTAACACAAAAGCATGAACAATTATGTTAACAGCAAACAGGGGAAAAAATTATCTGATTGTTGTTGTTGTAAAAAATTTGCATCCATATGTATGTATGTATTTTGCGTGACTTATAAAAATAGCAAAGGAACGTTACAGTTATAATGGCGTTAAAGTTTTTTTTATTGTTTTACCTGATTTCTGCTTTTTGTTCTGCTTTGATGAAAAATTTGTAAAAATGCAACATGACGCTTCATTTCAGCACACCTTCTACAAGGCTTTTTTAATGCAGAAACACACACACTTACACTTTCACTCATGCATTTAATATTTTTTTATTAAATAATATAATTTTACACTCACACTTGCACGGACACATATTTAAAACTTTCCACGTATTTTATTTAAATTATTTGATAAAGATTTAAACGAATTTTAATTTACTCGCGATAATTAATTATTTTCGACGCCACTCGAACAATGGACGCGTGTTACACTCTCTAAGTAAACGTTTAACTGACAAACAAACAAACCAAATAAACTTTAGTATTGCCATCTTCGGATTTGCCTAATTAGTACTCAAATAGTACAAAAGGGCACTCTTTAATTTAAAAGTGCATTAACATATGTAAATGACCTATATTCCCTCCCTCTTTAACATTAAAAAACGTACGAAAATTGCTGAGCATCTTAATACCAAGAAAAAAGTATAAAGTACTCTCTCTCTCCCACACTAAATATTCTAACCACTTATGTACGAAAGTTTAGGAAACAGGTAACACTGTTCGCACACTCAATAGAATAGACATTGCAATTTGAAAATAGAGAGCCGTGAGAGAATCATAAGAATAAACAAGAACAATGCAATGACATACATATATTTACGTACGTCATTAAAAGAGCATGATATTGGTGAACTTTGATCTGGTCTTTCGCCAATTTTAAGAAAACTAACAACAACAACTGCGTAAAATTGTTTGTGTTGTACTTGAGAAAGAAAACAAAAAAATAAAAAACCCTCAGCAACAGCTAATCAACATTATTGCGATATAGCAACATGATTATGTTAGAGAAACCCTTTACGACGTTAATTATTATTAATGAAGACGCGTAAAACAAAACAGAGATCAATAAACCCACAGAGTGCATATGCAAATGGTAATAGTAAGAGACGGAAAGAGCGAGAGAGTTTATGAATGAGAAAAGAAATAGAGAGCCTAACAAAAGCATGAACAATCATGCTTACAGTAAAAGGGGAAAAAATAATCTGATTGCTGTTGTTATAAAAAATTTACATATGTATGTGTGTATGTATGTATTTTGCGTGACTTATAAAAATAGCAAAGGAATGTTACAGTTATAATGGCGTTAAAGTTTTATTATTGTTATACCTGATTTCTGCTTCTTGTTCTGCTTCGACGAAAATTTTTTATTAATGCAACATGATGCTTCATTTCAGCAAACCTTTTGAACACTTTTTTAATGCACAAACATACGCACTTACACTTACACTTTCACTCATGCATTTAATATTTTTTTATTAAATAAATAAATATTGAAATAATTAATTTTTTTGATATAATTTTACACTCACACTTGCACGGACACATACTTAACAGTTTCCACGTATTTTATTTAAATTATTTGATAAACGAATTTTAATTTTCTCGCGACAATTAATTATTTTCGACGCCACTCGAACAATGGACGCGTGTTACACTCTCTAAGTAAACGTTTAACTGACAAACAAACAAACCAAATAAACTTTAGTATTGCCATCTTCGGATTTGCCTAATTAGTACTCAAATAGTACAAAATGGCACTCTTTAATTTAAAAGTGCATTAACATATGTAAATGACCTATATTCCCTCCCTCTTTAACATTAAAAAACGTACGAAAATTGCTGAGCATCTTAATACCAAGAAAAAAGTATTAAGTACTCTCTCTCTCCCACACTAAATATTCTAACCACTTATGTACGGAAGTTTAGGCAACAGGTAACACTGTTCACACACTCAATAGAATAGACATTGCAATTTGAAAATAGAGAGCCGTGAGAGAATCATAAGAATAAAAAACAACAATGCAATGAAATACATATATTTACTACGTCATTAAAAGAGCATGATATTGGTGAACTTTGATCTGGTCTTTCGCCAATTTAAAGAAAACTAACAACAACAACTGCATTGCGTAAAATTGTTTGTGTTGTACTTGAGAAAGAAAACAAAAAAATAAAAAGCCCTCAGCAACAGCTAATCATCATTATTACGATATAACAACATGATTATGTTAGAGAAACCCTTTACGACGTTAATTATTATTAATGAAGATGCGTAAAACAAAACAGAGATCAATAAACCCACAGAGTACATATGCAAATGGTAATAGTAAGAGACGGAAAGAGCGAGAGAGTTTATGAATGAGAAAAGAAATAGAGAGCCTAACAAAAGCATGAACAATCATGCTTACAGTAAAAGGGGAAAAAATAATCTGATTACTGTTGTTATAAAAAATGTACATATGTATATACAAAGGAATGTTACAGTTATAATGGCGTTAAAGTTTTATTACTGTTTTACCTGATTTCTGCTTCTTGTTCTGCTTTGATGAAAAATTTGTATTAATGCAACATGACGCTTCATTTCAGGCTTTTTTAATGCAGAAACACACACACTTACACTTTCACTCATGCATTTAATATTTTTTTATTAAATAAATATGTATTGAAACAATTAATTTTTTTGATATAATTTTACACTCACACTTGCACGGACACATACTTAACCCTTTCCACGTATTTTATTTAAAATATTTGATAAACGAATTTTAATTTTCTCGCGATAATTAATTATTTTCGACGCTACTCGAACAATGGACGCGTGTTACACTCTCTAAGTAAACGTTTAACTGACAAACAAACAAACCAAATAAACTTTAGTATTGCCATCTTCGGATTTGTCTAATTGGTACTCATATAGTACAAAAGGGCACCCTTTTATTTAAAAGTGCATTAACAGTTCACATATGTAACTGACCTAAATCCTCCCTTTAACATTAAAAAACGTACGAAAAGTGCAAAACATCTTAGTACGGAAGGAAAATAGGTAACACTGTTTACACATATAATAGACATTGTAATTTGAAAATAGAGAGCCGTGAGTAAATCATAAATAAAAACAACAACAATGCAATTATGCATGCTGCATACGTCATTAAAAGAGCATGATATTGGTGAACTTGAACAAGTGTTTCTCCAATTCTAAGAAAAACAAGAACAACAACAACTGCATTATGCAAAATTTGTTTGTGTTGTACTTTTTTATTGTGCGTAGTAACTGTTATCATTAAAATATTTTTGTTTACTCACATGAGTAGGTATGCAGTTTTTTGGTGACCATAAAATATACCACAGATGGGAGTTGGTTTTTGAGAATTCAATTTAAGGCACGTTATACCATTTCAAGTGAGAAATTAGATACTGAATAGAGTAATAGATATTAGTAAGTTAGTAAAATTATAAACAAAATTACATATTATGAATTTCTTATCGTGTTTTAAAAATGTTAGTAAATAAGTAGTAAAAATTTTTGTAGGCTTTTCTAATGGAGTTTTTGGACAGCCCAACAATTTCTATGAAAAATATCGATATGGAAACAGTTTCAGGGACTACATACATATACACTTATTTTTTATTTATTAATTTTTTTCATCTGTATATGTATGTATTTTATTCTTTCATATTTCTTCCTTTAGAGATTTAAATTTACAAATAATAGTTTTCACATTCTCTGTGAACTTTAAAACCATTCAACATTTAGCATCATATGACTACTAACATCTCTGGCCTTAGCTTATTTGAGAACTAACAGTCTAGAGAGTACACTGTGAAATTAACTTTTTAACTCTCTTTCTCTAATAACACATATTGATTTCACTCATATTTCCAATCCTTCATAATGTTGTTGGTTTACATTTCTTCCATACCGCAACTTGTTGTTATTGCTTACGATATTAGGACAATGATATTGTTTGTTTTTGTTTTGCATTTTTTCTCATTTGCTTGACTCTCTTGCTGTCTGTACTAACCAGCGTTGCCAGAATTTTTTAAACAAATTCATTTCTTAAAAAAAAAACTTTTTTTCTACGAACGTACCAAAATTTATAAGAAAATGCTGAAGTTCGGTGTCTCTGTTACTTCCCCTGTTGGTGTTACTTTGCTAACCTGCCCGGGAGTAAATATATCATGTTATTATTATTGAATTTATTGAAAAAACTTGTTTTGTTAGAAAACAAATTTAATGAAGACTTTTTTGATCTCATAACACTTGGAAAACTTGGCAAGGCAAAATTCAGATAGAACATCGATAACTTCTCGATTTTATGACCTTTTACGGAAAAGAAGACCTTTTTTATTGCAGGTTAACTAAGCAACGCCCGATCTGCTTCGCTACTTTCATTATATTATAATACAAGAACATACTTTTAACTTGAAAGTGTTATAAATTATTATAAAATTGCATAATAACCCATTATTAAAACAAAGGTTTGTATCACCACTAAATTATAATCATCATAAGCCCGTTTGTTAATAAATTTGACAACTAGATTCAGTATAACAAACATAACAGTTCATATTTAAAACATAACTTAACAAACACATTCAATGTTGCCAGGAATTAAAAATTTTTAACCAATGGCTGGCTAATGGAGGTGAAAATTACTTATTCTAGTCACAAACCGATCTAATCACCACGAATATTACAGTGATTTATGATGATACAGCACCTGTTTCGAATAACGGCACTTTGGTGAATTTTGAATTTATTCGCCATTGCAATTTGAAAATAGAGAGGCGTGAGAGAATCATAAGAATAAACAACAACACTGCAACAGTGTTGCCACCAACAGCTTTATGAGTTACACACAAATGGCATCGGAATTACACATATGAAAAAAAATTACACACAAAATTCTGTTTTTACAAATATTGCATACATATATTATGTAAACAATAAAATTATATATTCATATACATACTTAAAATAATAATTTATGAATGCATAAGTATATGTATGTAGGTTAGGTTAGGTTAGAGGACGTGTACTTGTCAATTAAGACAAGTACAGTACCCGGAGGTCGAATTGACCCATTGTACAACGTCTTAGTTTCTTTTTCCTTAGTTTAATTTTATACATGAGTGGTGGGACCTATAGTTTAAAGTCGACTCCGAACGACAGATATTTGAGAAACTTTTCATGGCAATTTTTATTTGTTCTCAGAGAGCAGTCGTCGAAGAAATACTTTTTTGTATTTTGTCTTGACGTCTGGCCTGGGGCTCGAACCCTGGCTTTACGTCAAATAAGCCAACACACTACCTACCAGACTACGGCGACTTCAAAAAATGTATGAATGTATAAATAAAAATGTAACGTAAAACTCAAATAAAAGTATTGTTTTCTTTTTCTAACAAAAGACATGTAAATGCATATGTGGGCTCTAGGAGTCAATTAAACTCCTAGAGTCTATAAAAAGGAGTTTAAGAATGGAATACGTATGTTCTTCTGAAATATATATCCCCTAATTAAATACGAAGGCTGAGGGTTCTGTTTCAACTTAGCCTTTATTGCCTTAGTGGAGGTTTCTTAACAACTAATGGTAATTATTTTCAACAGGTTTTACGTAAACAATACAAATATTGAATTTACCAATATATAATTCATAAAGTCGCCGTAGTCTAGTAGGTAGTGTGTTGGCTTATCAGACGCAAGGCCACGGTTCAAACCCAAGGTCAGACATCAAAACGAAAATATGAAATAATATTTCTTCAGCGACTTCCTCTCAGCAGATTTCTGGCAAAAACTCTGGGAGTAAATAAAATTGCAATGAAAAGTTTCTCAAAAATCTATCGTTCGGAGTCGACGTTAAACTGTAGATCCCGCCTCTGATGTATAAAATTAACACACATAACTTGAGTGGCGTGAAAAGCTTGGCCGTAATCCTTGGTCAATTATATACATATGTTATATTATGTGTAATTCATATATATTTATTTATAATAAAAAACAAGTACATAATATTCGTATAACAGATTAAACAAAAAATAATTCACAATATGTTTGTATTACACTAAGAAAAATATGTTGAACACAGTTCAATAGCATACATATATCAAACATTATCCTTACATGTATTTAAATTAGTAAGGTGTTTATTTATGCAAACTAGTGTTGGAAATTGCAATAAATTTTCAAAACAAATTAGTGTTAACAAATTGACTGTTAAAAAAGAGCGATTAAAGAAAAAGTTGAACAAGAAATAAAATTACACACAAATTACACACGAAGCTAATTACACACACGCTACACACACAATGCAAAATTACACACAATATGTGTAATTACACACAAGGTGGCAACACTGCACTGCAATGACATACATATTTTTACATACGCATGATATTGGTGAACTTTGATCTGGTCTTTCGCCAATTTTAAGAAAACTAACAACAACAACTTCATTGCCTAAAATTGTTTGTGTTGTACTTGAGAAAGAAAACAAAAAAATAAAAAACCCTCAGCAACAGCTAATCATCATTATTGCGATATAACAACATGATTATGTTAGAGAAACCCTTTACGACGTTAATTATTATTAATGAAGATGCGTAAAACAGAACAGAGATCAATAAACCCACAGAGTACATATGCAAATGGTAATAGTAAGAGACGGAAAGAGCGAGAGAGTTTATGAATGAGAAAAAAATAGAGAGCCTAACAAAAGCATGAACAATCATGCTTACAGTAAAAGGGGAAAAAATAATCTGATTGCTGTTGTTATAAAAAATTTACATATGTATGTATGTATTTTGCGTGACTTATAAAAATAGCAAAGGAACGTTACAGTTATAATGGCGTTAAAGTTTTATTATTAGAGGTATTACCTGATTTCTGCTTCTTGTTCGGCTTTGATGAAAAATATCTATTAATGCCATATGATGCTTCATTTCAGCAAACCTTTTGAATACTTTTTTAATGCACAAACATACGCACTTACACTTTCACTTATGCATTTAATATTTTTATATTAAATCAATATGTATTGAAATAATTAATTTTTTTTAAATAATTTTACACTCACACACGGACACATACTTAAAACTTTCCACGTATTTTATGTAAATTACTTGATAAAGATTTAAACGAATTTTAATTTACTCGCGATAATTAATTATTTTCGACGCTACTCGAACAATGGACGCGATTAACACTCTCTAAGTAAACGTTTAACTGAGAAAGAAACAAACCAAATAAACTTTAGTATTGCCATCTTCGGATTTGTCTAATTGGTACAAAAGGGCACCCTTTAATTTAAAAGTGCATTAACAGTTCACATATGTAACTGACCTAAATCCTCCCTTTAACATTAAAAAACGTACGAAAAGTGCAAAGCATCTTAGTAAGAAAGGGAAATAGGTAACACTGTTTACACATATAATAGACATTGTAATTTGAAAATAGAGAGCCGTGAGTAAATCATAAATACAAACAACAACAATGCAATTATGCATGCTGCATACGTCATTAAAAGAGCATGATATTGGTGAACTTGAACAAGTGTTTCTCCAATTCTAAGAAAAACAAGAACAACAACAACTGCATAAGCAAAATTTTTTTTGTATTGTACTTTTTTATTGTGCGTAGTAACTGTTATCAATAAAATATTTTTGTTTACTCACATGTGTGGGTATGCAGTTTTTTGGTGACCATAAAATATACCACAGATGGGAGTTGGTTCTTAAGAATTCAATTTAAGGCACTTTATACTGAATACAGTAGAGAGTAATAAATGGTTTAGGATTAGGCAAAGGGTTTTTAGACTATAATACTTTACGTAAAATTAAATACAAATTTATTATGAATTTCTTGTCGTATTTTAAAAATGTTAGTAACAATTTTTGTACGCTTTCTAATGGAGTTTTTGGAGACCTATTCTGCCTGTTAACTCCAACAATTTCTATGAAAAATATCGATATGGGGAAACAGTTTCAGGAACTATACATTTTTTTTATTTTTTTTTCATCTATATATGTATGTATTTTATTCTTTCATATTTCTTCCTTTAGAGATTTTAAATTTTTTTTTTACAAATTTACAAATAATGGCATTCACATTGCCTATGAACTTTAAAAACATTGAACATTTAGCATCATATCACTATTAACATCTCTGGCCTTAGCTTATTTGCGACCAAACAGTGTGCTCTCTTTAAATTAACTTTCCCAATCTATTTGGGGCGTAGTAGGTAATAAACGAGTGCCTTCTGCGCATTAGCGATCGTCATGGCGTCAACTATAATTTTAATAGGTCGACTATAATTTTGGAATTATTCTGGAAAGCAGCTCCAAATATCTTTCCTAATATGTCATAAGGATGGATGGTCCATTCTATACTCTCTGGTTATTTGGATGAAATATGTAGAAATTGTTTTGTTGGTCTCCTCATGCAGGTGGTGATCGGTACATGTCATCTTTATGCAATCCTATTGCCGTTCTCAATGGCTCTGCTAATAGTTCTCAGTGCAGTGTATCCTTTGTAGATCCCTCCTCCATTGGGTGTCACTGAGAAAGGAAGTGCATACTGGGGCCGCATAGTTAAAGTATGGATTTGTTACAACAACAACAACAGCGAGATATTCTAAAAACTGTCTTATTTTATTTTATAAATAATTAGCTTGGAAAATACTTAAACTAGTGGCAAGAATTCATTACAGTTCCGCAATTTATGTTCTTGTTCACTTTTTTCATATTTAAAACAGCTTAAGCGGGTAAGTTTAATTTTCCTTAAGGATATGCACTTAATAGTTAATTAACTGGCAAATAAAAGAGTATAAAATTTCTTTTTAAAACTTATAATGGTCCGTATATTTTTTGTATTTTATTTTCGAAACTAACTGATGAGCTTAATAATTAATATACAAACGTAATGGGCGAGAATACAGTATAAAATATGTAAGGGAACCCAGTAATATAATTACTTTCTTTGTCTCTTTAGACGACATTAACTAAAATAAATTCAGCAATTGGAAGAAGTATCAAACGGGGGGAAATAATAATGATGATAATAATAATCAAATTGTAATAGAGACTACATTTAAAAAATGCACACAAGTATATAAAAAAAGAATCATTCAAGCACTCGTTCGATCCTTTCTAGAGTTATCAAAATAATAAAAAAAAATATATTGGCGATTAAACAACGATACATATTATTTAACTTGTTGTCAAGCGCACCAACTCCTCACGCAATTCATTGGCATCAATGGGCTCCTTTGTAACAGACGTAGTTGTACTGTTAGCGTTGGTGGACGTGGGCCGGTTACAGGTCTTCTTATGCATAAACCAATGCAAACGTTGGCATTCACGATCGCAATATTGTACAGCTTTGCATTTGGAACATTTCTTGTCAGGTTTCTCATTGCCACAGGAACTGCAATAGGAAATTTCATCCATAAAACCACGTTGACCGTTAATGGCTGAACGCAGTATAGTTAGAGCTGTGGGAGCATCTTTAGCCGCCAATTGCGACACCACCTGACGGAATATGGTACACTCCCTAAATGGAAATTCTCTTACGCATTCGCGTATTGTGAACTCCACATAGTCTAATTGGCCCAATTTGTTTTCTTTTAGCACTCGCTTAATGAACATCTCTACGAAATCGTGTTTATTTGGTTCGTCCGCATTGGTGGCAGGTTTATCCTTACGTTGGGCCTTACACTGCTCCTCGCAACGCATCAGCTCTGAAATAATCCATCTTAGATAGTGGTATTTGAATGCCATTAGTTCGTTAATGTCGCTGGGTTTTTTCATTTCCTTTTCACACATCAATTCCAAGGCCTTGCGCAAACCGGGCAGATGTTTAAGCAGACCAAAATTTTGCAAGTTCAGCACAATGCGTACTGGATGCAAATTTGTGGCGACAACAAACTTATGGAAAGAATTTAATAGAGACGGTGGTATTAGCACCTCTTTCTGCACGCCATGCGGCTTTGTGTAGTACTCCAGCTGGGTTATGGACAAATAATTGTTTATAGTTTCAACACAGGCATGATTACCAACAAAAGCTGCCATTTGGGAAGCAGTACGATTAACACTGTTCAAAGTGTTTGGATTGATGCCGGCATCCAGTAACAGGGTACATATCTCCGTATTGCCAGATAGGGCAGCAAAGTGTAGGGGTGTATAATTTGCTCCATGTTGACTAAAATCTACATCAGCTCCCTAGGAAAAAGAAAAAACATGCATTAAAAAACGCCAAGGAATGGGACGCCAATGGATCACAGCTTTAAGCACGTGGCCAAGCGTATTCGCTGTTTGGCCACAGTGGAAGGAAGCGGTGTTTATTTACTGTGTTCCTCTACTTACCATATCTAATAGAATTTGTACTGCCTCCTTGTTACCTTTGCAACAAGCATGTTGCAGCGGTGTCATGCCATTCTCGTCTATGAAATTCACACCTCCTTTGATTTGTGCAATCAGCTGCTTGAAACCATCCTTGTCATTGCCAGCAATCTTCACAAATATATCCTTTTGTATATCGTCCAATTGTATTTTATTCTCGTCGGCCATGTTTATTGAATACAAATTGTTGTAATTATTTGCAATATTTATTTATATTTTTATCTTTTTTGTCAAAATTTATGTAAAAAAAACTTTTATGCACAAGTTTTTTAAGTGTGTGTTTTTGCTAAAGAAGTTTTCTTACTGGCCAATGTAGTTGGTAAAGCGTAACTAACTGTGGTAATAGAGTTGCCAGGCCTTCTAAATTAAAAGAATGTTGACAATGTTTTTAAGTAACGTATTTTCAATATATTATTATTGTTGTACAAGACGGTTTCAGTAAAGTATTTAAAGTTCGAGTTTCTCTTTTAAGTAAGATTTAAAGAATTAGAATTAGAAATCGTACAGTTTACATAAAGGTTTGTATCTCAATTAAAACCCGTACACAATTAAAATCCACTATCTAAGCGGATGGTTCTAAGAAAACCACGTTTAACTAATTACGGATATGTTTGATAAGGGCAAGAGGTGCGATGAGGCCATTACATACAAAAGCATTGCAAATAGTACTCTTTATCCAACCGATTAAGAAATAAGTTCGATATTAGGCATTACTTGCTGCAAATCGTTTCACAAATCAAATGAGACAGAGAAAACTCTGGCTAATAGAGTCATAATCCATATCAGACCTATAGGTTCTTTAATCTGAGGCTCTTTTAAAAATAGTCACTCAAACCAGAAATATTATTACCAATGAAAATCGGCATAAAGAAAACAGCAAAAGCATATGCTGGTTATAAGTTACATGATCTGTACTTAATTTATTAAACATAGAATATCTAAATATTTGAAAACAAAACCTGAACTCTCAAAGCCTAACCAATTTTTTTTCTAACCACTGATGGCCACTTTTTAAGTCCCCATATAACAGCTTTTATCCAATTATATACGCGCAGTTAGCATTACTGCTGCAGGGTTGTAAATTTTTAGCATTTTTGTTTATCATTTTCTTATTCTTACATTCCTTCATTTTCTTAGTTCGATTTTAGCTGCCGTTTGAGTACGACGTGTGTGTGTTTTAGCGGTATTTTTTTTATAGCCGTGTTTTAGAAAATTTTCATTAAATCCTTTAAAGCCAAGCGTTTTTATACATTTTATATTAAAAAAAAGAACTAAAAGTGTTTTTAGTTTCATAGAAAAAGAAAATAAAGCCGAATATTAATTGAAAATAAAAAGAAAATCATTTAAAGAATTTAACCAACCAGTAAAACAAAAGGTGATAAGAATTAAAAATGCTACATACATATAAAAGAATTACGAATGAAGAAAATCTGTGATAAAATTTACAACAAGAAAAAGTTGTTTACACTTTTTTCCTTGTGAAAAAGAAACAAAAAAAAAGAAATAAAATTCCTTTATTTTGATAAAAATGAAAATGAAAGAGAAAAAAATACCCGTTGTAATGAAATATTTTAGTTAAAGGCCATCATAAGGAAAATCTTGAAAAGCAACCCTCTGCTAACGCTGCTGCTGCAGCTGATAGAAGTGAAACAACAACATTCAGAAAAAACAACTCCCCTGCTTAGAGTTTTTTTTTTAGTTTTTCGTACCTTTTCTCTCTTTGCGTTTTGAGTGTTGCTGGGAGACACAGGGAAAACGTGCCTTGAATTTAATAACCAAAAAAAAAAAACGCAACAACGACAACCAAAACAAATATGGAAGAAACATTCCCGTATTGAAATGCTTATGCTTATGTTGTTATTGTTATTGTCCTCTAAGTGTTTAAGTGTTGCCGTTGTTGTTGTTGCTTTGCCTGGCGGTTAGTTTAGCGATAAGGGAGTTTTTGCAATACACGATATACAAACAACAACAAATGTTACAATAACGATAACAAAATGATTAAATTTCTTGATTAACCAAAAACCAAAAACGCAAAACAAAATTGTTGTAGGTGCTCACTGTTTTTGGGTATCAAAAACTTGTGGTTTTTTATTTTCTCAAATCAAATCCACGAATAAGTAAAACAGCCCATATCAAATATAATTAAACTTGAAATTTATATTTTTAAAATAGTTTTTTTTTTGAAATATTTTCGTAATTGCTGTTCTTACTATCACTTGCCTACCCCCCGCCAAGGGCAAGATGCTATTCAACTTGTGCCGATTAGAAGAAACACACAGAAATAAAATGTGTTTATCCACACATACACACACATGTGTACTATTGCAAGGAATTTTCTTTTCACTATTCCTGAAACAAAGAGAGGAAGAGAACAGTAAAGTGTTGTACGTAGTCTCCTTTTTTGGTGTGTTGAATCAGTGTTGCCATTTCTTTACATTTGTAATATTTAAGATTATATTCAATTCCCTACAAAGATGGTGTATAAGGTGTAGTAAAAAAATTCTATACTGTCGTATAGATGACAGAAAACTTTATTAACAGATTTCTGATTGGTGTTAGGGCGTGCAAGTATTCCCTATACCTGTCCTATATAATGCTTTGGCTCCCTTAAGGTATATAGGACCTCGACAATCGTTCTAGAAGTTGCTTAGCCAGCTCTCCTGCTTAATACGTTTAGGTTCCATACGCTTAGGTTTTTTGTGATATCATCGCCGGGTATTCGGACTGTGTGTCCGAACAACTGCCTTTTCCTAAACCTTGTTCCTAGTCTTACATTTTAATTTTTTTATTTCATATTCGATAGTATTGAGCTTTCCAAATTAAGCATTTGTTCGATTGTGACTCAATACGATCAGAATGCATGAGGATCTGCCGCAAACATCGTGTTCAGAAATGTGTAAAGATTTCTCTTCTCCTTTTAAAAGCATTTCGTCAATATTGGGGAGACATTTATTAGGGAGGACGATGTACATTGCCTTCGTTTTTTAAGGCCTACTTGCGCTACGTTACGAGCAAGATGTTTAAGTTTATCCTGCCATTATGCCATTATGGCTCTATGCTTTCGAACAATTATTATCTTCGCATCGCAATCTTCTCCAGCGAATACCTGATGGCCCATCGACATTTATCTGTTGCATTACCATATTTAATAGGACAAGAAATTGTGCTTTGGACAGAGTATATCCGTTGCTTTAGGCCAGCGTTCATGGAGAAAAGCAGGCTTTCACAGCTATTGAATAATGCAACATCGCAGGTATCATTGTTTTACAGTTTTTGGATCAGTTTTTTGCAATATAGTGCATATAGCCCATAGAGCATCTTTTGGAAGAGATATACTTCTCAGGAAGTATATTGAACAATTGAATTTTAAGGATTCCTCCAGTGTTGTTGTATGATCCGTACAGGAGCGATTTCGTTCTAAGAGTGCTGTCAGATTATATATATTAGGAGTGTGAGGGCTTAGTTGATTGCATTGAGTATCTTCTTCTTCATCTTTCTTCCAAGATGTATTGTAAAATATTGGTTTTAAAGTTTCCGCAATTAATACACAACAATTGTTAAAGTCGTCCATAGCTATCAGCATATTTCGCATTTATGGAGCAGATTACGGAACACAAAAATTATAAAATTTTGTAAATAGTTTCTTCCAAAAAACTCAAGTTAAACTGCCAAGATCCGAGTGTAAGTCATAAATAATCTTTTTTAAAAACATTAATTTATTAAACAAGTTTAACTTTAAAAAAATTTTTTAAAAATAAATTTTTTCTACGAATACATTTTACTTCATAATAAAAATGTTGTGGGTTCTCGAATTCTTACGATTTTATTAAAATTGAAAAGAAAAATGAAGAAAAAAAATTCATTTACAAGACAATAGCCACATAATCAGATCAAGTTATGGGACAGACTCTCAGTTATTCTTCATCATCAATCTGTGCCAATATGAGTGCGTGTAATAAACGAACGAACGGGTCAAGTAGAAAGGTGACACACATTGTATAAACATGGGACATTTATAATGGAAAAACGAGTATTTTCAAACTTGACTTTTCTAACAGTATTGTGCAATTTATTAGCACAACACCAATGTAGGATTCTAGATCAAGTTTTATTTTTGTTTTCTTTACTTTTGTTAAGCCTTCTATGTTTGCAGATAAAACAAACAAAAAAGAGATACAAAAATTATGCTTCACATTGTTATTTATCACCGTACAAAGGACAATGAACCTTTGTTTTTCCTTTTTCATTTTCTAAACAATTGTACAGTGCTGTGCAACAGAAAACATATGGTGCTGTTGCTGCTCTATTAAACCAATTAAAATGATAAGAGAATAAAAACAAGGAATCTCGCACATAAACACACATAAATGTTTTTTACAAATCTATTCTGTACATAAAGATAGTAATAGAGAGACAGAGAGAGAAAGAGAGCAAAGAAAACATAAGTCAATAATCGATAATTGCCAATAATAAACACGTTTAAGTAAACACACCATATTTATTGCATACACATAAGCTGTCATACCCATTTACCGTATTCATGTACGTAGTTGAGTTTGTAGTTGTAACACCCATTAACTACTGATTAAAACCCAGGCAAACAGTATAAGGAGAGAGAACTCCAATAAGGAGTGAAAAGTCAAGATATTGTCAATACAGAAAAGAGAAACAATTAAAGAAAAAATTACAAAAACAATGCAATACAGTGATCCATTACATTTCATGTAAATAGAAGGATAATGAAAGAAAAAAATAGAAAAAACTGTAAAGTTACATACAAATCATGATCATTATTTTAAAATAATTTCAATAGATTTTTACCAAATGTTTACACGCCATTCTCCTCCAATCATATTGATAATACAGCTGCTACAAGTTGCTTTCATTTACAAACAGTGTTGCCAGGGGTTACTTTTAGCATAAACATAATGTAATGTGAAGTGTTATCACTTTTTCGGTTTCAAACGCAAATTTTTAATGCTTGGAACATGCCCTTATCTCCGAAAGACAAAGTCATTTAACACATTCGTTGAAACACGGAATCCTTTTGTAATTTTCTACCAAGTTTTCATATTATTGAGGGGGTGTCTCGGCAATAACTTAATAAATGTTAATTTTGAAATGCTCCTACGTTAGGTGATTATACCCGCAGCCATATGACAAAGTTTATTGGCATCAAATCACTTGATCGTATGCTCCAGTCATGTCGTTAAAACACGAAGTTACTCTTTCAGGAAAGTGGTCATGTAAAGTGCTCATGTGCTCAATAAAGCTAAAGTCGTTCGTGTTGTGAGGTTACTTTACAGTCAATGCGGTCTCAATTAACGACGAAGGTTCTGCATGGGTCACTGTCGGAATATCTCCAAACCATAATACGCATCAAATAGTAAATCAGCACTGCTATGCCTTATACCTTGAGTAAGTTCTAGAACCAAAGGTGTTATAAAGCGTAGCTCAAGTGATAGATCGGGATAAGCGAAACGAATGTAACTGCATTGTGTTACAATTAACAATTTTATGAAAGGCCCCTTGGAATGTTCAACGAAATAAGCATTCCCTAAACGATACCCCAACTGGTATCTCAGTCACTGACCAAATTTTTCAGTGGACGATCCTTGAAACAGTCCAGATAATGGAAGGAACAAGCAGCCTAGGTTCTCTAGGCCATATCTGCTACAATTATGCTTGTTGACACAATCAGCGATTGAGAAATGAGCTTTCATTGCTAAAGTAAATTTTACTCGTATTATCGTCATTGCTAGCTTGTCGTTCTAGCAACGAATTAGCAGGTCTATGGCGTTCTGAGTTATTAGGCTGCGTTAAATTATTGCGGGAGTTGGACTACACATGGATGAAGGCATAAGTACAAATGCAAAGTGTGACGCAATGAACTGAAGGTTGGTGAGGACATCGTGGAATCGATAATATCCGCCACATTTTCGCTAGATGCGCAGGCCTAACCACATCCGTTCTGTTCTGCTGCAGTCTCTTTAAATTTCTTAATAATCTTTTCTATTCCATGCAAAGCAGGGCGTTTATGACGACCATAATTACTCGATATTGCTCGAAAAGTGGGCACGTTTGAATCTCCACCTTTTTTGTAGCTTTTTATCTATTTTTACGCGTTTTTATTGCAATTATTATAATCATTGTTGTTGTGCAGAGGTGTCAGGTTATTGGGGACATACGATCCTATTGTACTGCCCTCAATCTATGTTTGTATATAAAGTATCTCTATAATGTCTCTGCTAAATCTTTTGCTCTGATAAACTTCGGGATGCTGCCAAGCACCTGATATGCACCCGGTTGATTCCTTCTGAGATGCATTAATGTTTCACAGTTTTCAAGAATGTGTTCTGATGATCCGTTAACATCACCACAGTATTTATATGTTGGGTTAGAGACAATTTTCATTCCAAACAAGTGTACTTTGATTTTACAGTGCTCTATCAAAAAATCGTTTACTAAACTCATGTTATTCCGGGATAGACTAATGTATGACTTAAGTCTTCTCTTTATACAATTTCCTAATTAAAGTTTTGATTGCCTCAAAGCCATTTGGTTTAGGAAGTGTTTTTGCTTTTTCGCTGTGTATACCTTTCCAAAACCTTTCTAAAGTCGCCGTAGTCTAGTTAGCGAGTGTGTTGGCTTATTGAATGCGAGCCCGTGGGTTAAACCCACATCTCAGACATCACGAACAAAACGTGATATGAAGAATAATATTTCTTTGGCAACTTTCTCTCACCAGTCGCCTGGGAAAAATAAATAAAATTGTCATGTAAAGTCGATTTTACACTGTAGGTCTTGCCACTGGTAGGTAATTCCGTAATTCCGACTAAAGGTTGTAATGACCAATGCAGGAAGCCTTCCCAAACATTTGGTCCCATTGTACAGAAAGATTCTGGCCCTATCAGTGGCGTGGTAGCTCCCTTTATCGCAATCTCATCTTCGTGATCATTGCCGCGCATTCCCACATAACTTGGGAATCCAGCAATAAAATGTTACTCGTGAAAATATTCTACAAATTTAATGACCAATTGAGGAAGTCTTTCCAAATATTTGGCGCCCTCTCCACTGAAAGACTCTGGCCCTATCAGTGGCGTGGTAGATTCCTTTTGCGCAATCTCATCTGCGTGATCATTGCCACGATTTCCCACTTAACTTGGGAATCCAGCAATAAAATGTTACTCGTGAAAATATTCTATGAATTCAATGACCAATTGAGGAAGTCTTTCCAAATATTTGGCTCTACTTCAGAGAAAGATTCTGGCCCCATCAGCGGCGGGAATTACCCATTCTCGCAATCTCTGCTCATTGTTGCGATTTCTCACATAACAGGATCCAGCAATAAAATGTTACTCGTGAAAATATTCTACGAATTTAATAACTAATTGAGGAAGATTCTCGCCCCACTCCAGAGAAAGATTCTGGCCCTTTCAGGGGCAGGAAGCACCCATTCTCGCAATCTCTGCTCATCGCCGTGAATTCCCACATAACTTGGGATCCAGCAATAAAATGTTACTCGTGAAAATATTCTACGAATTTAATGACCAATTGAGGTAGTCTTTCCAAATATTTGGCGCCCTCTCCACTGAAAGACTCTGGCCCTATCAGTGGCGTCGTAGCTCCCTTTCTCGCAATTTCAACTGTCTGCTCATTGCTGCGAATTCCCACATAATTTGGGATCCAGCAATAAAATGTTACTCGTGAAAATATTCTACGACTTTAATGACCAATTGAGGAAGTCTTTTCAAACATTTGGCCCCACTCCAAAGAAAGATTCTGGCCCCATCAGGGGCGGAAAGCAACCTTTCTCGCAATCTCTGTTCATTGCACATAACATGGGATCCAGCAATAAAATGTTAAACGCAAACATATTTGTCCCACTCCACAGAAAGATTCTGGCCCTAACAATGGCGTGACAGCTCCTTTTCTTGCAATCTTATCTGTCTGCTCATTGTCGCAAATGCTCACATAACTTGAAATCGAGCAATAAAATGTTCTACGAATTTATCTATCTGGAACCTGAATTGCAACACTGTAGTTACACTAAGCAACAGTGTTGCCATATTTTCGTTCGTTACCTTTACAAAATAATAACTTTTTTTCTTGTATTTTTTTTTATTATTTTTAAGACTTCAAATATCATCAGCATTTACACAGTGTTTTAACAAAATAAAATTTTTAATTTGTAAAGAAAAAAATAAGAAGAAAAACAAGTGAGAATTGCCATAAGAAAATCAGTGTTTTTTTTTACACACTTTTTAATATAAAAAAATAGAAACAAAAAAAGATATACAAATCAAGCAAAAACAAAAACAAAAACGAAAAAATAAAAACAAAACCAAAAGCAATAAATACAACAAAATAAACAAAGAAAAACAAAAAAAAATAATTTTAATAAGAAATGGGCAAATTACTGAGTTTATTGGCACGTGATGACTCAAACTGTTGCACAGCCAAATCATACGATGTGTTTTTGGATTTTGAAAATGCAGCGCCCACGGAAACTGAACGCGAAGTATACGATGAAGTTGAACGGGTGCTCAAAGAATCTGAGGCTGTTTTAGAGGAGATACAAATTTACAAGGTAAGTACCAATACAAAAAAATTGTCTCCCTTCTTTTATTTTTTATTTATTTTTTTTCGACTTTAAACTCATGCCTTAAATATGTATGGCGGCAATCGTTTTTTTTTTGCTTTCAGTTTCTAAGAGATAAAGAAAGAATTTAATTGCCATTTACAGCTAAAAATAGTGTTTATTTATTAAAAAGAAAATGCAAAAACTCAAGTATTTAAAAGTATTAATGATTCCTTCTTATGATTTTCTTTAAAATAATTACACTTTGTGCAGAGCAGAGCTTCTCCCGCATAAGAGCGGAGTACCTTTTTTTCTGCCAGTTCCTGGTATTTTTAATATTTTAACTGTTTGAGAGTCTTTTTTCGTTTGTTATTCCCCTCATGCTCTTTCCAATTTTTTTTTTATTAATAAATCATACTTGTGTGGTGTAGTTTTTTTTTCTTTGCTTTTGTTTTGTATGGTGACGTTATTTTATTTCTTTTTATTTGTTTTTAAAGTGTGACTCACGTGTTTTACAATTAATTTTTTAAAATTTATAAATAATAGAGAAAGTACCCTACTACCTGCTTTAGTAAATATTAGTTTATCAGACAGATATTTAAAAAACCTGGGTTTCATTATACCGGACTCGCTAATCAACTGATTCCAGATTGCAAAAAGGCTGGCAATTTTTCAGTGTAATGGCTGTTTTGGTTTTTCAGTGTAGTAACAAGATTCGTGACTTGCGGGATTGATGATATCATTGTTAATAGGCAAACACATTGTTACGTTTTTACCTTTTTAAAAACGTTTAAATTTGAGTTCGTTAATTGCAAACCAAGTAAAAACAAATATGTGTTTATTTTCTCTTAAACTCTCTTTATTCTTTACACTACTTTTGTGTGCCACCGTATACAACTTAACGATACAACACTAATTTGCTTGTACACTATTCTATTTCACACTTCTGTCCGCGTTAACACTAACAACTGTACGTTAGATCTTATCTGCTTACAACCTTTTTGCAAGCAATACCACTTGTACGTTCAAACCGCAACGCGTCTTCCCACAAGGCTGACTGAATTAACACTGACTGCTGCCTGCTTTGTCCAGCCCTTTTATAGTCCGACACAACCAGTCTAACGAACATTCTTGAAGTGGAAGGTTCGTGATCTCGTCTTCTCGAGAGCTCTATTGCTAATACAGTGTTGTTTATGTACTTTGCTTATGTTGTCTCTCCCTTTTTGTCACATACATGTTGTTGTTGGTACCAGGCGCAACCAGGTTCGTTGTACATATGTGTGTGTGCAGCTTTAGATAATCAACACGTTCATTGTATTCTTAGTGTTAGTATGTATTTGTATCGTGTGGCTTTTGTTTATCGTTTTTGTTGTTAAACGATATTAGGTCGTTTCGATTTGCGTAACAATATGCTAAACTTTTAATTTTACTATCAAGATTCACGCTGGAGAAATGAAAAATTATTTGTAAATTGAAAAATTATCTTCAGTGACAAGCTCATCATGTTTGGATCAATAATTACATCACACACAAACAGAATTGCCAAATGTGGGTTAAAAAGCAGCCAGAGACTCTGTTTGATGCGCTTTGTAGGCTGGTGTCATCAAGACATGTGACATGTGATGTCAAATAACACCGGATACACAAAACACCTATTGAGGGACGAGTTTGGTTTGTGCAATTAAACTCATGGTTTTAAGCATTCCGCCACGATCTTGTCTTCTAATCCCACTAGGTTACAGTTTTGTGGGGGTACGTAAAGTCTCTCAGCCACAATGTCAGCCCAGGAAGATTACATTACATATGGTTTGCGTCTTCAATCAAAAGAAAACTCTCCCATATGCTGCAAGACCAATTAAAGAGTTACTTTGTCTAGAGGCATTACCGCATACGACTGCTCTTTATTTCCGAAATCGTTTTGAATCGTGAAAATCTCATGGCACACCACTCCAGAACCTATCAAAACTTTGTAACATTAGCTTAAAAATTTGGAAAAAGTCTATGGGCATTCTGTGCCGCATTCATGAGACCTATTCCGATCTATAGTGTTGTTCTCTGGTAGAAGATGTAACTTTATTGAGATAATCTCTTCAAGACTGTCTGCCTGTTCTTTAGATGAAGGTTTACAGCCATTGATAGAGCCTTGAAGAGTGTTTGAAGAGAATTAAAATTAAAAATATTTGGTTTTCTATATCTACATACATACGTGAATAGTATTGCATTGGTGAACGCCGTCAACTCCTATTTAGTAGGCCGTATTCGTTTACTCGCTTAGCTTGGGTGACATCAAGTCGAATATGTTCGTAGTTATTTGGGCACCCGAGCCAATGATAATTTTTTGAACGAGGAAATACATTCTCTTTAATGGCGCTGGCCATTGCACCATCCTCTTGAAACCAAACATTGTTCACATTAAATATCATGAAGAGCGGGTACAAAAAATCGGTTATCATGGTGCGATAGGTGTCTGCATTCATCGTAATGGTTGCGATTTCATTCTCATGTGCAAGCCGCACCAAACAGTCACTTGTAATGAGTTCAGTGGCTTGTGTAGGACCACGTGTGGGTTTTCTCTGACTCCATTCGAAATGGCGTTTTTTTTTTTTTTTTTTTTTTTTTTTTTTTTTTTTTTTTTTTGCAAAATTGACATCGTTGTATAGTTTCCCGTTGGCCCAATAAATCCCAAAGTTGCTCTACGTTCCACTACGTTTAGTGCAGATAATATACTGAATTTTGTGACAGAATAGAAAGACATAAGTATTGCCAGATTCGAAATACAACCGATGGTTCGAATTTAAACCGATAGGTGGCCCATCCGATAGATATATGAAAAAGCGCCGAGGACGATGCAAAAGCTCAGTGCAAAAACCTAAATTGTAACCTTTAAGAGAGAATCATGAAGCTTGTAACGGACATCCATAATAACTGGGAACTTTATGGTACACGGAACGGTTGTCCGAACATACGGTCTACCTATGCCATGGCTACTGTAGGGGCTGTGTGGATCTGAAAGAAGAGATATATGTCGGAGCTAATAGCTTGGCTACTTCTACTCTAGGGCTGCTTGTTCCATCCATGATCTGGACTGTTTCAAGAATAAGCCGCTGAAAAATTAGGTCCATTTCTTCTGAGGTACCACTTGTGGGGGTATCCCTTAGGGAAGGCTTATTTCGTTGAACATTTTCATTAATGGGTTTTCAGGCTTTTCATAAAATTTCTGCAATGCAGTTAAATTCGTTTTTAGAAGTCGCCGTAGTATAGTAGGCAGTGTGTTGGCTTATTAGACGTAAAACCAGGGTTCGAGCCACAGGCCTGGCATCAAGAGAAAATACAAAAAGTATTTTTCCTCGCAGATTTCTGGCAAAAACTCTGAGAGTAAAAATTGCCATGAAAAAGTTTCTCAAATAAAAAAATCGTTTGGAGTCGACTTCAAACTGTAGGTCCCACCACTCGTGTATAAAATTAACACACACAACATAAGTGGTGTGAGAAACTAGGACGTTGTACAATGGGTCAATTCGACCTCTGGATACTGTACTTGTCTTAATTGACAAGTACACGTCCTCTAACCTGACCTACATTCGTTTCGCTTATACCGACCATCCACTTGAGCTACACTTTATAACAATTTTGGTTCTAGAACGTGCTCTAAGGTATAAGGCTATAGTAGTGCTGATATATTTTATGGTATTGTATTGTCTAACATTCACAATATTTTCTAAAATTCTCTGTTACCAATTAAACAAAAAATAGCGCCTTACCAAATTGCCAAACTCCTGACATTATTATTAAACGCTCCAAAGTTGTGTCATAAACACTCCATAGTTAGTGTTATTATCACACTATCGACGTCATAATATCAGTATCTCTAAAGATACGAAATGTAATCATTTAAAACATTATGACTACCCCCCCCCCCCCCCCTTACTTCGCTCTATTCTCTGTATTCACCAGTAATTTATTCTTTCGCAGTTCTTCGGTTTTTGTTTTTCTTCTTCTTTCCAGCATTCATTCATTGACATTTGAGGTTAAATTTGGATTTTTTTTTCGTTTTATTAATTATAATAACACATATTATTGTTATTGTTGTTAGTTTTTTTTTGCCAATGATGACGAATTAATAGCTCTCAGATCTTTCGTTTGTTTTTATTGTTGGCATCATAATAATCGTTGCCTTAATCAATAATTCCCTTATTGCTCTCTCGCTCTCTCTCTCTCTTTCTGTCTAATCAATTTCAAATGTTTACCATGCTAAAATGGTTTGTAAAATTTGCGTAATCGCTTTGAATATTTTTGTGTTCAAGTGTCATTTCTTGGAAAACAAAAGTTTGCTCGTTCAATTCAACACATTTGTTGTTAAACGATCACTGTTTTTAATTCATAATTTATTCAATCAGTTCTTTTGTTTTTTAAATTATTAACATTTTTTTCTGTTCTGTACGTACACACATCGAATGTGTGTTAAGATGGATAGATTTCCCAGACGCAAACCAAGTCAGTTAACAGAGCTCTGTTATGTTACTAACAGAACTCTGTTAAACTATTAATTTAAAACTGAGAAAGAAAAACAGAAAAAATTATTTAAAGTCCTGGGTAAAATAAGAAAAGAAAAGGAAAAGTTGAATAAAATAAGTCCTATATTTAATGACTGTTACAAAATATTGCGTATTAAGAACTAATGGGTGATTTTTTAAGAGCTATAGGAAAATTTTTCAAAAAAAAAAAAAACACATACAATTCAGAAAAATGCATGAAATCTTTATTTGAATCGATAGTACGGTCCATGCAGTTTAATGTTTGAAGATTATTTTAAATTGAATTTATTTGCAAATGTTGACCGCGACTGCGCCTCAAATGGTCCATCCGCTTAGTCCAATTTTGGCATACTCTTTCCAACATTTCGGCCGGTATCTCACGAATAAATGCTTAAATGTTGTCTTCCAATGCAGCGGGCTTGTCTGCATAGACATGAGCTTTAACATAGCCCCACAAAAAATAGTCTAAAGGCGTTAAATCGCACGATCTAGGCGGCCAATTGACCGGTCCCGAACGTGAAATAAAATGTTCACCGAACTCGCCTCTCAATAAGTACATTGTTACGCGTGCTGTGTGGCATTTGGCACCGCCTTGTTGAAACCACATGACATGCAAGTCAAGCTCTTGCATTTTGGGCAAAAAAAAGTTGGACATCATCTCACGGTAGCGCTCACCATTCACAGTTACGTTACGATTCGCAGCATCTTTGAAGAAGTACGGTCCAATGATGCCACGAGCCCATAAACCGCACCAAACTGTGACTTTTTCTGGATGCATTGGTAGCTTTTGCAAAGCTTCTGGCTGATCTTCACTCCAAAATCGACAATTCTGCTTTACGTATCCATTGAGCGAAAAATGAGCTTCGTCGCTGAACACAATTTTTCGATAAAGAAGTGGATCTTCGGCCAACTTTCCAAGAGCCCATTTTGATAATAAAATTCAATGATTTGCAAGCGTTGTTCGTTTGTAAGACGATTCATGGTTAAATTATAGACCAAACTGAAGGTGTTTGACAGTGAAACAAAACACGAAACGTGCGTAAGCTGTTTAAACCAGTGTTGCCAAAAAGATAATAGCTAAAAAATCACCCGTTACAATAAACAGATAATCACACATTTCCTAAAGCTATTGTATTTATTTATACAATCAATATTGCGGAAAAACAGGACAACATGGGCGGACAATGTTAATTATTTTTAATGCATTTTACGTCTCCAGTTTTCTACTGGCTTCACTATTTAAAGAATTTATAAATAAATTAAATTCGATTTTTAATCGGAAATTCCTAAATATTATAGAGGTGTTTATAAATCATTCCTCTTTATTTTTTATGTGTGTGAAGATAATTTCGAATTTGCTAATTCAAGACACAATCCAAAAATTCTAGCAGCGCCACATTTGACGCTAACAGAGCACTGTTAGCTATATAACAGTATCCATCTGAACAAGTCCACTTCTTTGGGATTTAATTTTAGGATATATTCTAGCACTATGAGTACCATACCATATTTAAAGGAAGGTTCCAAGTCCTCTTAATATAATCAGCATATATAGTTACATGTAAAGTGATATGGTATTGAGAAAATTGACTTTGAAAATATCAATTTTATGCTTGAAATTTCCCTAGAAGATCAGTGGCCATTGTGGGACATATGCGTCATAGTAGACCTAACCGACTATATGCAAATGGTAGTCCAAAGGGCCATCTTTCGAACCGTGGCAGTGGGATAGCTGAAATACTTTTGGAATTTGAGAAAATGAATTTTGAAAAAATTAATTTTTGTTTAAAAAACCTATGAAAATTCTATACAAGATCAGTGGCCATTTGGAACAGAAAATAATTCCCCTCCATACCCCATCAACCATCGCATACATTTCAATTCTGTCCTTCACAGATAATAAAGATCATAATGAGAATTAAATTTTTGTGGCAATAGTCCGCAATAATTGAAAAACAGAAGAATAATGTATAAAACTTGTTGCCACTGTTAAAGTGTTAACATTATTCTGTTAACATTAGAATTTCTTATGTTAATGCCAAAGGTGGCTCTGCTGAAATTGTTGGTTTGTGTCTTGGGTTACTAAAGGGTCCGCCAAAAAACTTTTTTTTTAAAGTGCTTTAAAAAAAAACTACTGAATATTTTCTCAAATTTCTTTTTTTTATTTGAAAGTACAATCCTTCCGGTTAATAATGGAAAATAATTTCATTCAAATGGCTGCCTTGGCTGGTCATGCAGTAGCCTAAAAATATCATCTTTTCAGATGAAGCTCATTTTGATCTTGGCAGGTAGTAAACAAGCAAAATTGTCGCATTTGGGGCACAGAAAACCCGCACGCATACATTGAAAAGCCGACGCACCCAAAACGAGTCACTGTTTGGTGCGGATTTTGGTCCAGAGGCATAATTGGGCCATTTTTCTTCGACAATGAGCAAGGAGTGGCCATGTTGAACGAATTTTTGTTCACAAAAATTGAAGAGGAGGATATTGGCAACATTTGGTTTCAACAGAACGGCGCTACGTGCCACACAGCCGAAGCTACACTCGATGTTTTGCGCCCTGTTTTTGAAGATCGCATTATCAGCCTCAGAGCTGATGTCGTTTGGCCACCTCGGTGCTGCGATTTGACACCGTTGGACTATTATTTGTGGGGTGCCGTCAAAGATAAGTGTTACGCCGACAAGCCAGACACAATTGACGCTTTAAAGGACAATATTCGTGAAGCCATTGGTGAAATACAGCTGCACACAATCGATAATGTGCTTAAAAATTGGACCGATCGTGTAGGCCACTGCATGGCCAGCCGAGGCAGCCATTTGAATGAAATTATTTTCCATTATTAACCGAAAGGATTGTACTTTCAAATAAAAAAAGAAATTTGAGAAAATATTCAGTAGTTTTTTTTGTAAAGCGTTTTCAAAAAAAAAGTTATTCGGCGGACCCTTTAAATTCGTTGACTTCGTTGACTTAAAAATTTAACTAAAAAGGCATAAAAACCAAATGCAAATATGTACGACCATAATTTAAATTGGCTTAAGGTTTATTATTTTTCATTTATTTAAACAAATTTAAATTGTCACCCCATTAAGCCAGAAAAATTAAATCAACCAACCGACCAACATTTAAACAATTCAGGTTTTTCTTTTCTTGGTTTCTTTCGCTCCATTTATAAAATAATAAAAAAAAGAACGAAAAAAAGGGAGAAAAACTGAAATTGATGTTGCAATTTAAACGTTGAAATTATAGTTTGTGTAACATTTTCAGTTACTTGCCTTTGTTTGTCCCGGTTATTTGATTTCAGCCTTTTTGGCGCACTTCCAAATACAAGTGAAAACAAAAAAAAAACAAAACAAATTTATCCGAATAAATAGCAGGGAAAGGAAGTTTAAAAAACATGTTAAAACTATACAGACTGCAAGCACTACTAACCAGGTTTTTGTAATGCAGCAGCAGCAGCAGCTGTTTCTCTTACTGACTCTACTGACGTATACTTCTACAGCCATTATTACTTCATTCTATGATTCCATCATGCCCCGTCACTATGCCAGTTGCCTCTGCTATTCGTATTAAATGACAAGTTGTTGGTAAAGATTTTAATGATGAAAAATTCGTTTTTGTTTTCTGTAGACTTCGTGTGTCTGTCTGTCTGTCTGTCCGTCCTGTTTGCCATCAGTTTTTCTTCCAGACTTTTTGTTCCATTTTCAGTAAAATTTTCAAAAGAAACGAAAGTTATTCAAACGGAAAGTTGCAGGGGGGGCGGAAAACTAATGCCAAAATAAAACAGAAAAAACAGCAGGAATTTAAAGGAAGATATGAATGAAAATTAACTTTGATTTGCAAAAACCTAATGAAAGTTAGATTTACTTACCTTACCTTACCTATGCGCATAGCTACTACTAGTTTCTGTATGGATTTGCAAAACTAAACGATACTTGTTCCTCATAGCTACTGGTTATTTTAACTATTTTTGAACGTGTTTATTCATCGTAAAACTATGTCATCGTTTACAACAAAAAGCCGTCTGGTTACATTCAAATTCAAAATTCTATTCAATGATGATCAAACAAAAATTTTTTTTTAATCGGCTGGCAGGTACCTCAAACGTTGTTTACTTACTTCCATTCGCTAAAGCATGCGGCAAAGAGTTCCAGAAAAAAATCGAAATTGTAGTGTTAAATGTTTTGTGGTTAAATTTAATCGTATGCCGTGATTACTTCTTTCTTAAACAAAATAAAAAAACAAAAATTATTCAAAACGGTTTTATTAAAAGTAAAATTTTTATGTATGTACATAAAATATTCATAACTACTGTTACACTCGAAGAAATCTCACTCACAAATCTATTCAAATACATATTCAGAACTTATTATAAGCATCACTTTGGATACAGCTTTGTTATAGGCAAGAGTGGCTGAAGAATGACTATGGCATTGTTTTTCTGTTGCATAGTTTTTCCAGACTACAAGATATCGATTACGCGGCTGACATTTGCCTCACCATATTTATAATGCTCCATAGCACATTGGTTTAAAATCGATTTTTTGGCCAACATTATTTACGGCGAGAATATAATAGTTTTTTGTTAATATTTGAATTATTATTAATTATTGATATCATATTTTGTCAATTCTGTGAAATTTAATTAAAAATTGTGTTTTCTCTCTATACATATTAATTAAAAATGACGTATTTCAAATATTTCTAAATACTAGTTTTATTTATAAAGAAAAGATAAACAATTATATTTCAAAAAGGAATAGTATTGTTAGTTTAACAAACTCTTATTACAAATTATTATCAGAATTAATTCTGCAGAAATTGAATTTTTTTATCAATATTCATTGCAGCTGAAATTACATCTTTCTGCATTTCTAGAATTCTTTTTGCAGTGTGTTCTAGTAGCATTTCTAATGGTACTTTTGCTACCGTTTCGCTGACAAATATATTCTTAGGTCGGCACATGTTTTTTACTTCTAAGACCTTATAGTAAGGAAGAAATACAGTTTCTTTGTTTATTCTCCATACGGATAGCACAGTTCTGTTTTTTTGAGAAATTGCTTTCGATAAGAAAAGCAAGTGCTTCCTCGCTAGAGAGAGCAACAGGCTCCTTTGAGTTCTTCCCGCACAGTTTTCGTATTTTCGACGGTCGTGTTGGACTTTGCACTGCTTCCTTTAGAACAACAGCTAAGTCCTTTTCTCCCTTTTTACGAGCAGACATACGCGCTGCATTTATTAATAAATCTGTCGTAATTTCTTTGGATGAAGACATAATTGCTGATTCTCTTCTATTGCTACGATTTGACATTCATTAAAAGACATTCGTGGCCAACCTGCTTTAGAGGTGCTTGGTACTTCAGTTAAAACTTTTTTAAAAAATACTTCAGAATTTAGCCATTTCATGTTTCCAGACATAAACACATTAGTGTTTCTGGAGCATTCTGACCACTTTGTATCTAATTTTACGCAATATATCCTTATTTTTTCTTTTAAATGTTTTAAATAATCCTCAGGAGGATTTGCAGTTCCACTTTTTGTAGAACGAAGTTCTAAAGTTCCTCCTTTTTCTTTTCTTTAGCATTTATTTTTTGCCAAATTTTGAAGAGCTCTTCATTTCTGAAGCCAAGGTAGTCTAGCAAATATCTTAAGTTATTGCAAGTTATTGCAGGAAAAATCTTTAGAAAGTTGGACATTTTTTTAAAAGTTTAAATTTATGGAAAAACAAAATAATAATTGAATGCGCGAATATGCATGTTTCTTTGTTTTTCTTTTTTATTTCTATGTCTATTTATTTTTTTAACTTTTTATTTTACAATTAGTTAATACATACTATAAACTTTATTATCCATTAAAAATATTTTTGTTAACTTTTTAATTTTATTCAAAAACACTATTTGACCAACTACTTCAATTAAACTACTTGCACTTGATTATTCAACAATAGTAAAAAGTTCTATGTTTGTCGCTCTGTAGACTAACGATAAATACGGGTTTAGCGAAACAAAATTTATTTTCTGATAACTTGAAATGTTGTCTATCATGCTGTATTAAAAAATTTACAAAAAACGAAAATTAAAAAATTACATTTTGGCCAAAAAAACTGAATTTGAAACCAATGTGCATAGTGACATTCCTTTAAATGTCACCGCCATTTACAAAAATGCAAGTCATCGAGCAAAGAAATACAAGTCATCTACAAAAGATATCGACCAAATACATTCAAGTCATTGTTCAAAAGATTGCGAGTTATCAACCAAAAAAAATGCAAATCATCTACCAAAGAAATGCAAGTCATCGTCCAAAAATATGCAAGTCATCGTCCAAAAAAATGCAAGTCATCGACCAAAAAATGTAAATCATCGACCAGAAAAATGCAAGTCACCTACCAAAACAATGCAAGTCGTCTATCAAAGAAATGCGAAAAACACGACATTTTGTTGGATGTATATATACATATAAACAGATATTAACTCAATGAGAATTATTAAAATTTTTAAGTTCATTAAAAAAACACTTTTTTTGCTCATTTAAAAAGTTAGCTTCGTCTCCTATATCTTCGTTTCCAAGCAAAGCTCGTCCCTAAGGAAACGTGTTTTGGAATCCTTGATATCATGGCTGTTCAGTCCACTTCCACCCAGGTCCATTTTTTTATCCGATTTAGTCCCATTTAATGCACATTTGAAAAAAAAAAACAATTAGCTTCGTCGCCTACATCTCCGGTCTCAATTAACGCCCCAACGTAAGGAAACCTGTTTTGGAATCCTTGATACCGAAGCCATGGATCCCACTAGGATCATTTCCACCCGAAATCGATATTTTATCCGATTTAGTCCCATTTGTTGCTCATTTGAAAAAAAAAAAACAATTAGCTTCGACGCCTACATCTTCGGTCTCAATTAATGCCCTACCGTAAGGAAACCTGTTTTGAAATGCTTGATACCATGGCTTCGGGCCCACCGGGATTATTTCCATCAGAAGTCGATATTTTATCCGATTCAGTCCCATTTGATGCTCATTTGAAAAAAAAAATAGCTTCGTTGCCTACATCTCCGGTCTCAATTAACGTCCTACCGTAAGGAAACCTGTTTTGGAATGCTTGATACCATGGCTATCCAGCCCACTAGGTCCGAAACTAATTCTATTTCTTCCACAAGTCCATTTTTTATCCGATTTAGCCCCCGATTTATACAGAGCATTTTTTTTCTTCATTTGAAGAAAACAATAAACCTTGTCGCCTATATCTCCGGTCCTAAGTAACGCCCGAATGTAAGGAAAGCTGTTTTGGAATCCTTGATTCCTTAGGTATATAGTGGGATAGCTGCAGCAAATTATTAGTATTAGTACCCAGACACTGTTAACATAGTGAAATTTCTAAGCCCGATAACTCAAGTTCCAAAATTATTTGAGATATACCACTAATTAGGTTTTTATTAGACATACCTTAGGCTACAATTTGTGTGTAGAGGGATACCTGTAGCAAGTCCCATTTTTCCACAATATCCATCAGCCGTCATCCTACCCAGACACTGTTGACATAGGGAATATTTGAAGCCCAATATCTCAAGTTCCAAAATTATTTAAGATATACCACTTATTGGGTTTTATTAGGGACACCTTAGGCTTAGTGGGATAGCTGAAATAATCTTGTGAGCCTAGATTTTGAATTTTAAAAAAATCGATTTTTGGCCAAAAATATATGAAAATTCTCTAGAAGATCAGTGGCCATTTGGGAATGGTTTCAGTTAGCAAAACTATGTCCCAATCAAAAAACACGCACGATCTTACTCTTCGTTAGAAAAAACTTTTTTGGTCTGGTAACTAAACAATATTAATTACAAAAAATAAGGGACTTCCCCTAAAAAGTGATTTTTTCCATGATTCCATTTGCATATAGTCTGTCATATGTCGATTTTTTTAAAATTCAAAATCTCGACTCACAAAATTATTTCAGCTATCCCACTACCACGGTTGGAAAGAGGACCCTCTGGACTATCATTTGCATATAGTCTGTATGGTGTACTATTTCTTATATGTTCCCATATGATCTTCTAGATAATTTTCAATCAAAAAATGTATTTTTGCAAAGCCAATTTCAACAATACCATGCCACTTTTTATATGACTATGTTGCTTATTGTATTAGGAGGCCTTGGAACGCTCCTTTGAGTATGATATGGTACTCAAAGACCTAGTATATGCCCTAAAATTAGCTTTTAAACAAGTAACCTTGTTCAGCTTGATACTGTTAAACAGTTAACAGTGCTCTGTTAAGAGTAATTTTTGCTCTGTTAACAGCAAATTTTGCACTGTTATCGCTAAATGTGGCGCTGCTAAAATTTATGGATTGCGTCTTGGGTTTTCAAATTCGAATTTATCTTCACACACATAGAAACGTGTGGGGAATAATTTTTAAGCAATGGAATAGAGATTCCATTCTCCTTTACCGTATACTTGAGGGGATTTCTTTCTTGACCATTTTTTGTATTTTCTGTTAAACACTTAACATAACTCTGTTAACTATAACATTAGCTGTGTTCAAATTTTTGGTTTACGTCTTTGCTAATTAAATTCGAATTTGTGTTCATACATATGATTAAAGGTCACAAGAATTAATTAAAAAAATTTTTTTTTTACTAAAATATTTTCTCGAGTGTTGCTTGCTGTACCGCAATTGTGGCGGTGTACGGTTAACAACTTTAGGGTGCGTCATAAAGGGTATTTTCTTATAAATGTTGTTTCTGTTTGTTTAACTATAAATAGTTCAACCACAAACCATTATAATGTTCAAGCATATATTGTTGTTGCTGCTACTGATGTTGTTGTCATAGGTTGTTTTCACTTATGTATGTATTTCGGGTTTTTAGGTCAAAAACAAAAACCAGTGTGAAGTCATTTTCTGCTTCATTTATTCAACAAAATCAAAATCCACATACAACGACATTTTTTTCCGATGGCATGTTGTGGCAGCCAAAAAAAAATACGAAATAAAATAAATACAACAACACGAAATCATAAATATTTATAGAAACATCATCAACAACGAAAATAGAGTAGAAATGTTTAAGACGAGAGAGAACTTCTTTAAATTAAATCAATGAATGAGCTATGTATGTATGTATGTTAACAAGTAAACTAAAATATTTATAAACTCTACACGAATTGGAAATAAATTTCCCGTTGAATTTATTGTGTTCGTAAAAGAAGAAAGGGAAACCATATTTTAAATGGCCCATGCAATATGGAACAAAAAAACGAGAAATGAAAAACGAAATCGTATTTATTTAAGGTATTGATGGCGGCGCCCCTTGTTCCACTATTATTATTATTTATTTATTTATGTTTGGCTTTCTTTTTTCTTTATTTTTTTCCTTTACTATTGAGTTTTACTATTCTTTTTTTTATACACTCACGATTTTCAGTTTTTTTCTTTTTTTTTTTTCGTTAAGTTTGTTTGCCAACAAAAGGCAATTGATGCAATTGGGGTTGTCTTTTCGTTGGAGGTTATCTTAGGTTAAGTTTTTTTGGAAACAACAATTGTTTACTTTTTTCTGTAATTTTTCAGAAGCACTTGAGTTTATTTATTTTTATTTATATTCCTCTGACAGTAAAGGAAATAATTATAGGCTTATGGCTTAAAAATCAAATAAAAAAAAACAGGAAGTTTAAATGGTTTCGTTAACCCTTAAAGGTGTAATAAGAATGTAAACAATAGATTACACCAGTTTAAAGGCATACAATTTAATTATCGCAGAAAACTTTTTTTTTACTACTTTTGCAATTTTTTAACTCCGTTTGGATTCCCTCAAATATATGTCTATGAAGATAAATTCGAATTTAACTAACAAAGACAAAACCCAAAAAAATTTAACACAGCTAATGTTATAGTTAACAGAGTAATGTTAAGTGTTTAACAGGAAATACAAAAAATGGTTAGTGAAAACAACCTATGCCAACAACAGCAGTAGCAGCAACAACAATATGCTTATAAGATAATGGTTTGTGGTTGAACTAACGGGTGATATTTTATATATTACCTCTTTGGCAACACTGGTTTAAAGAGCTCAAACATCTTCAGTTTGGTCTATAATTTAACCATGAATCGTCTTACAAACGAACAACGCATGCAAATCATTGAATTTTATTATCAAAATGCGTGTTCTGTTAAGAAAGTTCATTGCGCGCTTCTTCCATTTTATGGTCAGTTTATTCGACCCACTGAAGCGGCTATTCTGGCTATTGTGACTAAATTTCGCACCAAATTTACATTGTTGGACATTAAGCCACCAAAACGCTTACGTAGAGTGCCAACTGAAGAAAATATCGCAGCTGTATCTGCCAGTGTTAATGATGACCATCAATTATCGATTCGTTGCCGTTCGCAGCAATTGGGCGTCTGTTACTCAACAACGTGGAAAATTTTGCGGAAGGATTTAGGTGTGAAGCCTTTCAAAATACAGCTGGTGCAAGAATTAAAGCCGAACGACCTACCGTAACGTAGAATTTTTGGTGAATGGGCTCTTGGAAAGTTGGCCGAAGATCCACTTCTTTATCGAAAAATTGTGTTGAGCGACGAAGCTCATTTTTGGCTCAATGGATACGTAAATAAGCAGAATTGTCGATTTTGGAGTGAAGATCAGCCAGAAGCATTGCAAAAGCTACCAATGCATCCAGAAAAAGTCACAGTTTGGTGCGGTTTATGGGCTGGTGGCATCATTGGACCGCACTTCTTCAAAGATGCTGCGAATCGTAACGTAACTGTGAATGGTGAGCGCTACCGTGAGATGATATCCAACTTTTTTTTGCCCAAAATGCAAGAGCTTGACTTGCATGACATGTGGTTTCAACAAGACGGTGCCACATACCACACAGCACGCGTAACAATGGACTTATTGAGAGGCGAATTCGGTGAACATTTTATTTCACGTTCGGGACCGGTCAATTGGCCGCCTATATCGTGCGATTTAACGCCTTTAGACAATTTTTTATGGAGCTATGTTAAAGCTCATGTCTATACAGACAAGCCCGCTTCAATTGACGCATTGGAAGACAACGTTGAAGCATTTATTCGTGAGATACCGGCCGAAATGTTGGAAAGAGTATGCCAAAATTGGACTAAGCGGATGGGCCATTTGAGGCGCAGTCGCGGTCAACATTTGCATGAAATAATCTTCAAACATTAGATTATATGGACCGTACTATCGATTCAAATAAAGATTTCATAAATTTTTCTGAATTTTATTTGTTTTTTTTTTTAATGTTCCTATAGCTCTTAAAAACCACCCATTATTTATAGTTAAACAAACAGAAACAACATTTATAAGAAAATACCCTTTATGATGACGCACCCTAAAGTTGTTAACGTACACCGCCACAATTGCGGTACAGCAACCAACACTCGAGAAAATATTTTAGTAAAAAAAAATGTTTTAAAATAATTCTTGTAGCCTTTAATCATGTGTATGAACACAAATTTGAATTTAATTAGCTAAGACAAAAACCAAAAATTTTAACACAGCTACTGTTATAGTTAACAGAGTTATGTTAGGTGTTTAACAGAAAATACAAAAAATGGTCAAGAGAGAAATCCCTCCATGTATACGATAAAGGAGAATGGAATCTCTACTCGATTCCATAAAAATTATAACCCACACGTTCCTTAGTGGAACAGCTTCTCTGGTAATTCACAAATTCTTTTGAAAATTGAAAAACTAAGACAAAGAAATTTATTTGTTTTAACAATGTCTGGTGAGGATGATCGATATTGTGCAAAAATTAAACTTTTAGCAGGGTCCTGTGCGGTAACCTACCGGTCGTTATCTTGAGGATATTGTTTTGTTTTCCAAGACTATGTTGAATTGAAGTCGCCGTAGTCTAGAAGGTAGTGCGTTGGCTTATTAGACATAAAAGCCAGGGTTCAAAACCCAGGCCAGACATCAAAACGAAATAAAAAATTATTTCTTTGGCGTTTTCCTCGTAGCAGCTTTCTGGCAAAAACTCTGAGTAAATAAAATTGCCATGAAAAGTTTCTCAAAAATTTGTTGTTCGGAGTCGTCTTTAAACTGTAGGTTCCGTCACTCATGTATAAAATTAACACACACAACATAAGTGGTGTGAGAAACTAGGTCGCAATCCTGACTGAAGGGTTGTAATGACCAATTATGTAAGTACAGTGGTGGCCTTATAATTAGAAACGACTTAGCAACATGTATGGTTGTTAATTTGTTTTGCAGTTTGCACTGTGTAGCTGGGATCAAAGGCTTTGTTTGGAGGACGTTTTCCCATTAGATTGGGACAAATTAAAATTAGATTCGTCACTCCAGAGAACTCTGTTCCAGAAACATCGTTTCTAATTATAAGGCCACCACTGTATGTTGAAATTGCAATGACTGTGAACGGCTGTCGTTGGAGTTACATGGTAATGAACTTCTTGTGGAATCACGTTCGACGCTATAAGTCTGAGTGACATGTGATTTGAACAAAGCAGTGCCACGAGCTACAGCGCTCTTGCAACAGTCGATTTATATTAGAAAAGATTTCCAGAATAAATTATCTGAGGACAAATGCCTTCTTTACAATCCACTTAAATAAAATCACAACGATTTCGAAACTACGTTCTTTTTTTATTCAAAAATAAATTGCATTCTTACTGAGATAACCTTTTAAAGGACGTTAACACAAAAACTTTAAATAAGAGGAAGAAACGATACATATAGGCAAACATTTCAATGTATGATTATATTTTTATTTCTCCAGTTTCTTTTGGGATTTATATTATAATGCTTATACATGCATACTTTTACTACCCACTGTAACACAAACTTATGTTTTTTTTATTTTACGTAACATTTTTCTTGAATTATATTTTCATCATAAAATATTTCTTTTTTTTTGTATATGAAAGTAAAAAAGAATCAAATCTTAAAAACTATCATTCTTTATAATTCAAGACAATTCTGTTTTTTTTCCTTTGACTTACACATGAAATATTTTCATAGAATTCCTAGAATTTCTGTCTTATTAGATTTGATTTATGTATGTATGATGGAAAAAGAAAATTTCAAATAAAATTTTATAAAAAAAGGAAGAAATTTTACAAATACAAATTGTAATGGGTGATTTTTTAAGAGCTATAGGAAAAATTTTCAAAAAAAAAAAACACATAAAATTCAGAAAAATGCATGAAATCTTTATTTGAATCGATAATACGGTCCATATAATTTAATGTTTGAAGATTTGTTAATGCAAATGTTGACCGCGACTGCGCTTAAAATGGTCCCTTCCGCTTAGTCCAATTTTGGCACACTCTTTCCAACATTTCGGCCGGTATCTCACGAATAAATGCTTCAACGTTGTCTTCCAATGCGTCAATTGAAGTGGGCTTGTCTGTATAGACATGAGCTTTAACATAGTCCCACAAAAAATAGTCTAAAGGCGTTAAATCGCACGATCTAGGCGGTTAGTTGACCGGTCCCGAACGTAAAATAAAATGTTCACCGAACTCGCCTCTCAATAAGTCCATTGTTACGCGTGCTGTGTGGCATGTGGCACCGCCTTGTTGAAACCACATGTCATGCAAGTCAAGCTCTTGCATTTTGGGCGAAAAAAAGTTGGATATCATCTGACGGTAGCGTTCACCATTCACAGTTACGTTACGATTCGCAGCATCTTTGAAGAAGTACGGTCCAACGATGCCACCAGCCCATAAACCGCACCAAACTGTGACTTTTTCTGGATGCATTGGTAGCTTTTTCAATGCTTCCGGCTGATCTTCACTACAAAATCGACAATTCTGCTTATTTACGTATCCATTGAGCCAAAAATGAGCTTCGTCGCTGAACACAATTTTTCGATAAAGAAGTGGATCTTCGGCCAACTTTCCAAGAGCCCATTTTGATAATAAAATTCAATAATTTGCAAGCGTTGTTCGTTTGTAAGACGATTCATGGCTAAATTATAGACCAAACTGAAGATGTTTGACAGTGACACAAAACAGGAAACGTGCGTGAGCTGTTTAAACCAGTGTTGCCAAATATATAATAGCTAAAAAATCACCCATTATTATGAAAAGAGAAAATTAAAGATTTTTAGATTTTATGTATGTGAAGATAAATTCGAAAGACGCAGTCAAAAATTTTAGCAGCGCCACATTTGGGGTTAACATAATAAAATTTGCCCTTAACAGAGCACTGTTAGCTGTTTAACAGTATCCGTCTTAACAAGTTCACTTGTTTAGGAGCTAATTTTAGGATATATACTACGTCTACGAGTGCCATACCATATTTAAAGGAAGGTTCCAAGTCCACTTAATATAATCAGCATATATAGTTACAAGTAAAGTGATATGGTATTGAGAAAATTGGCTTAAAAAAATATCAATTTTTTGCTTGAATTTTCGCTGGAAAATCAGTAGCCATTTTGGAACATATGGGATATACAGGGTGGCTGATATATAATGCAACAAAGTAAAGCGCTATAATTCTTTAATTTTTTTTTAATTTTATTGTTCAAAAGCAAAAAATGTTGGAAATAACATCAAATTTTAGAATCAGTTTAGATTTGTTCGAATTGGCCACCTTTGGTACGAATTATGGCCTTCAAACGGCCGACAAAGCCATCACAGGCTGCACGAAAGTGGCTCTGCGGTATTTTGGCCCATTCCCGACGAAGCGCCGTCTTGAGATGATCGACACTTTGGTATTTTTTAGTGAGAATCTTACTCTCCAAAAGCCCAACGGATTGAGATCCGGAGATTTTGGTGGCCATTGTGCGGTAGAAATGAAGCGAGGAACCTCCTTTTTAAGCCATTCTTGGTTGACGCGTGCTGAGTGCGGTGGTGCTGAGTCCTTTTGCAATGTCCATGGTCTGCGGCCGAAATGTTTGTCTGCCCAGGGCTTCAATACTGTCTTTAAGACATTTTCCCGATAATATTCGACATTTATTTTGACCCCTTGGTCGATGAATACGAGCGGGGAGCGATCATCGGCCGTTACGGCGGCCCACACCATTACCATCGGCGGCGCTTGAGTTCTGGTGGTCAATCGTAGGTGTAAATTTTCAGCTGACCTCTTTGGCAAGTAAACCCGATCATTTTGTTTGTTCACAAACTGCTCAATTTGGAATGGCTTCTCATCGGAGAAAACCAAATTCGGTAACTGGCCACTTTCGTGCAAGCGAAGTAATTCCTTGGCTCTTGCCAGTCTAACTTTTTTTATGTCCATCGGTGAGCTCTTGCACTTTTTGGAACTTCAATGGCTTTAGTCTAAGTTCATTTTTCAATATGTGTTGCATCCGTTCTCGCGATATGTTCAGCTCACGAGCAATTTTTCTACCAATGCGGCGTGAATTTCGATCAGATCTGGCCTTCACTTTTCGGATCATTTCTGGTGTTTTTACTGTTTTCTTTTTCGTCCACTCTTTGGAAGCGATGCAACACTGCCCTTAACACGGTAACGAGCAATGGTACGAGAAACAAAAGATTTATTCACATTTAAATGCTGGAGGGCTCTAACGATAGCCACCTGTGGTTTCCCAGCCAAATATAAAGCAATCACATTATCACGCTTGAATTCCATCACGAATAACTTTTTTTCTGAATGCAATAGATCAAAATGCTTTTGTAGGGTTGTAAATAATAAAATTAACTGTTACTGGAATAAATCTGTCAGCTGTCAGACGAGCGGTTTACAAATGATAACAACCTGAAGTTGGTTGCAATCAATACATATCAGCCACTCTGTAGTAGACCTAACCGACTACATGCAAATAGTAGTCCAGAGGGTACTCTCTTGAACCGTAGTAGTGGGATAACTGGAATACATCAGAGATTTAAAAAAATTAATTTTGAATAAATCAAGTTTTGGTCAAAAACATTTGAAAATTCTGAAGAAGATCAGTGGCCAGTTTGGAACATATGGGACATAGTACACCTACCCGACTACATGCAAATAGTAGTCCAGAGGGTCCTCTTTTGAACCGTAGTAGTGGGATACATACATACATACATACATAATTGGCCATTACAACCCTTCGGTCAGGATTACGACCTAGCTTCTCACACCACTCATGTTGTGTGTGTTTATTTTATAACGGGTGATTTTTTAGCTATTATCTTTTTGGCAACACTGGTTTAAAAAGCTCACGCATGTTTCGTGTTTTGTTTCACTGTCAAACATCTTCAGTTTGGTCTATAATTTAACCATGAATCGTCTTACAAACGAACAACGCTTGCAAATCATTGAATTTTATTATCAAAATGCGTGCTCTGTTAAGAAAGTACATCGCGCGCTTCTTCCATTTTATGGTCAGTTTAAACGACCGTCTGAAGCGGCTATTCGGGCTATTGTGACTAAATTTCGCACCAAATTTACATTGTTGGACATTAAGCCACCAACACGCTTACGTAGAGTGCGAACTGAAGAAAATATCGCAGCTCTATCGGCCAGTGTTAATGATGACCATCAATTATCGATTCATCGCCGTTCGCAGCAAGTGGGCCTATGTTACTCAACAACGTGGAAAATTATCCGGAAGGATTTAGGTGTGAAGCCTTTCAAAATATGTACAGTTGGTGCAAGAATTGAAGCCGAACGACCTACCGCAACGTAGAATTTTTTGGTGAATGGGCTCTTGGAAAGTTGGCCGAAGATCCACTTCTTTATCGAAAAATTGTGTTGAGCGTCGAAGCTCATTTTTGGCTCAATGGATACGTAAATAAGCAGAATTGTCGATTTTGGAGTGAAGATCAGCCAGAAGCATTGCAAAAGCTTCCAATGCATCCAGAAAAAGTCACAGTTTGGTGCGGTTTATGGGCTGGTGGCATCATTGGACCGTACTTCTTCAAAGATGCTGCGAATCGTAAAGTAACTGTGAATGGTGAGCGCTACCGTGAGATGATATCCAACTTTTTTTGCCCAAAATGCAAAATCTTGACTTGCATGACATGTGGTTTCAACAAGACGGTGCCACATGCCACACAGCACGCGTAACAATGTACTTATTGAGAGGCAAGTTCGGTGACCGATCAATTGGCCGCCTAGATCGTGCGATTTAAAACCTTTAGACAATTTTTTATGGAGCTATGTTAAAGCTCATGTCTATACAGACAAGCCCGCTTCTATTGACGCATTGGACGACAACATTGAAGCATTTATTCGTGAGATACCGGCTGAAATGTTGGAAAGAGTATACCAAAATTGGACTAAGCGGATGGACCATTTGAGGCGCAGTCGCGGTCAACATTTGCATGAAATAATCTTCAAACCATAAATTTTATGGACCGCATTTCATGCATTTTTCTGAAGTTTACATATGTGTTTTTTTTTGAAAATTTTTCCTATAGCTCTTAAAAAATCACCCATTACATGAGTGGCGGGACCTACAGTTTAAAGTCGACTCCGAACGACAGATTTTTGAGAAACTTTTCATGGCAAATTTTATTTACTCTCAGAGTTTTTGCCAGAAATCTACTGAAGAAAATCGTCGAAGAAATATTTTTTTTTATATTTCGTTTTGATGTCTGACCTAGGGTTTGAACCGTGGCCTTGCGTCTAATAAGCCAACACACTACCTACTAGACTACGGCGACTTCATAGACTTCATGAGATAGCTAGAATAATTATGGGATTTGAGAAAATGAATCTTGAAAAAATCGATTTTTGGTTAAAAAACTTATGAAAATTCTCTTTATGCCCAAACTTTACAACCAAATAGTTTCATAATTTATTTGTTATTAAATGTAATACATATTTACAGTTATTATTTTGACACAAATCAATTATTTACACTTGAACAACAACTGTGAAGTTTAATGAGGGGCTGGTAATGGTAACCAAAATTGGTTGCGAAAATATTTGAAATTTTTCCGTAAATGATTTACTAAAACACACACGCTATATATATGTGGAATGGTATGAAATATAATGCTTGTATTAGTTAATTAATGCTTTTATTGTGTAAGTCAAATAACGGAAATAATTATAATTAAACGCTTAATAGTTTCGATTAAGCGCATTTGACCACCATAAAATATTACAAAATTTTTACAATTAAAAAAAGAAGGCAATTCTGTTCAAACTGTTGAAATATTTGACAAACAATTCTATGGCAGACGAGCAAACAAATCAAAATAAATTTATTTAATGAACGATTGAACAATTATGATGACACATATGGCTGGCTGGTGGGTTTGTTTACTTTGGTTTGGTAATAATAAACAATTAAATTTCTTTTTACAATTTATAATAAATATTGTCTGTGTAATAACATGTATGTATGTATGCTTGCAACATCCAGTACTGGCTTTGGTGCATTAAAAAACTGCTGGTGATTATGGCCTGTTGTTGTCTGCATTTCTAACTGTCATCTGTCTATTGCATATTGTTGGCCAATGCCATATTTATTTACATATATGGTTTGGACTAGTCAGTCAGAGAGAGAGTCACTTTTATTGTGTCGAAATAAATAAATTTGTTTAACACTTCTTTCAGTGGTTTTTCTCTAACATACTACACGAACGTTAAATACAAGGGTTTACCATGTAAAGGGTGTTTCTTATAGAGGTATAGAACTTTAAGTTGCAATAAAGCAACGATGGATTATTCTCGATTGACATGAATTTTATTTATCCGAAAGATAATCTTGTGGCATTACATTTTAAATATGATTTCTGGCATATGACCGCCACGGCTGGCGCGGATATAGTCCAATCTGGACGTCCAATTTTCGATGACTTTTTCCAACATTTGTGGCCGTATATCGGCAATAATACGGCGACTGTTGTCTTCCAAATGGTCAAGCGTTTGTGGCTTTACCGCATAGACCAATGACTTTACATAGCCCCACAGAAAGTAGTCTAGCGGTGTTAAATCACAAGATCTTGGAGGCCAATTCACAGGTCCAAAACGTGAAATTAGGCGGTCGACAAACGTGTCTTTCAATAAATCTATTGTGGCACGAGCTGTGTGACATGTTGCGCCGTCTTGTTGAAACCACATCTCCTGGACATCATGGTTATTCAATTCAGGAATGAAAAAGTTAGTAATCATGGCTCTATACCGATCACCATTGACTGTAACGTTCTGGCCACCATCCTTTTTGAAAAAGTACAGACCAATGATTCCACCAGCCCATAAAGCGCACCAAACAGTCAGTTTTTTCTGGATGTAACGGTGTTTCCACATACACTTGAGGATTACCTTCACTCCAAATGCGGCAGTTTTGTTTGTTGACGTAGCCATTCAACCAGAAGTGCACTTCATCGCTAAACAAAATTCGCTTATGAAAATCGGGAACAACGGTAATCTCGTTTTGGGCCCATTCGACGAATCTACGCCTTACTTGATGATCGTTTGGCTTCAAATCTTGCACGATTGGATTTTGTAAGCACGCAAATCAAGATCCTTCCGCAAAATCTTCCATAAAGTGGATGGACACAGATTCAATTCCTGTGCTCGATGGCGGATGGACTCATTCGGGTCTTCCTCAATGCTACGCTCTACAGCAGCAATAGCTTCTTCTGTACGCCCGTATAGCGTCTCTGGGGATGCGAGTTATCAATAAGAGTAAACGTGGTGCGAAAACGTTCCATGGTTAATCGAATTAACTGCTCTGATGGACGATTTTATCGACGATAAAATGGACGTAGTGCGCGATACGTTTTTCGCACAGAACCATTATTTTCGTAATAAAATTGCACTATTTGCAAGCGTTGTTCAGGCGTGAGTCTATTCATGATGAATTGCCAAACCAAACTGAGAATATATCACTTGACAGCTGTTAAATCGGTCACCATCTTGAAAAGTAATGCCAACTTAAAGTTCTATACCTCAATAAAAAACACCCTTATGTATAATACACCCTGTCTGTCTCTCTCACCCACACCGCTTTAAATAACACTAGAGTTTAATAACCGGAAGTTTTACAAATTTAAATTTTAATGGCATAAAAAAATAAATAAAAAAAATATTCGCACCATTTACGCTGCTTTTTTTTCCATAGAATTTTAAGCCATCATAAAACATGGATTTTTTTTGTTGTTTGTTTTTTTAAGCATTTGAATACCGTATTGGAATTATAAATTTTTGTTTTTTTCGTTTTAATAAATAACATGACAAAAAAATGCACAAATTTAATAGAGTGTCTGTCTGGCCGCCTTTCCGTTTAATTTTTTATTTTTTTTTTGCTGCTGCTTTAATTTCATTTTATTTGAATGTGAAATTGTTGGAACGCAGAAAATTATTCAATTTAAATTTCTCTAAAAAATTGTAACCTTAAATGCCATTACGGTGGCAGACAGTTTTTAAAACGAAAGGCAAATTATTTAATTGTTTAATAATTTCGTTAAAGTCTTGTCTAGAAATCAACAGTTATTAAATACAGTTATTTACACACTAAAATAACCTTGGGACTACAGCCTTAGTCATTTAGGGAAAGAGGTACATAAGTGCAGAAAATATTGGGTAACTTTTATCCTGAATGCTTCCAACTTAAAGAAATTTTTTTCTTGTCATTCCAAAGTAACTAATGGCGCATGGCGACGCATCAAATTTAACTGATCAAATTTGCATATGGGATGGTGGTAATATTTGTTTTGCTTAGCACAGCAACATATCAAAATTGAACCTTCAAACTGCATTGTATTGTTATTGTGAAGAAGAAAGGAACATATCGACGCCTCCATTCTATAACGTTCTAAGTACACTTAGAACGTTTTTAATGTTCTTACATTTTTAAATTCTACGTTCTCTAACTTAAATACTGTCAAAATTTGGTTAAGATGCGCCGATCCGTTCCGAAGTTATAGGGAAAAATCTTCTTAGAATACACAGATGGTCGTATGTCGCGTGAAAACTTTGAGAGCTCATAACTCAAAACACACTTTTTCGACTTAGAATGTTATAGAACGGAGGCGTCAATATGATTTATCGAAAATAAAAAGTATTTTGATATTCTTCAAACTCTTCTCAGTCTATACGTGTGAGTATAGTTTTACCAACACATTAACGAAAATGGCGAGGGTGGCCGGGCAACTTAAGAAATGCACACAAAATAACGTTACTGTGCTGTTCATACATATATACACAATTGGTAATTAGATCCATTCAACCTAGCTTCTCACACCACTTCTGTTGCGTTTGTTAATTATATCCATAAGTGGCGGGACCTACAGTTTAAAGTCAACTCCGAACGATAGATTTTTTTGAGAAAATTTTCATGGCTTCAAATGTTTTCAGAGTTTTTGCCAGAAATCTGCTGAGAGTGGAAGTCATCTGTAAAGGGTGTTTTTTATAGAGGTATAGAACTTTAAGTTGGCATTACTTTTCAAGATGGCGACCGATTTAACAGCTGTCAAGTGATTTATTCTCAGTTTGGTTTGGCAATTCATCATGAATAGACTCACGCCTGAACAACGCTTGCAAATAGTGCAATTTTTTTTTTATCGTCGACAAAATCGTCCATCAGAGCAGTTAATTCGATTAACCATGGAACGTTTTCGCACCACGTTTACTCTTATTGATAACTCGCATCCCCAGAGACGCTGTACGGTGCGTACACAAGAAGCTATTGCTGCTGTAGAGCGTAGCATTGAGGAAGACCCGAATGAGTCCATCCGCCATCGAGCACAGGAATTGAATTGGATCTGTGTCCATCCACTTTATGGAAGATTTTGCGGAAGGATCTTGGTTTGCGTGCTTACAAAATCCAACTCATCAAGTAAGGCGTAGATTCGTCGAATGGGCCCAAAACGAGATTACCGTTGTTCCCGATTTTCATAAGCGAATTTTGTTTAGCGATGAAGCGCACTTCTGGTTGAATGGCTACGTCAACAAACAAAACTGCCGCATTTGGAGTGAAGGTAATCCTCAAGTGTATGTGGAAACACTGTTACATCCAGAAAAACTGACTGTTTGGTGCGCTTTATGGGCTGGTGGAATCATTGGTCCGTACTTTTTCAAAAACGATGGTGGCCAGAACGTTACAGTCAATGGTGATCGGTATAGAGCCATGATTACTAACTTTTTCATTCCTGAATTGAATAACCATGATGTACAGGAGATGTGGTTTCAACAAGACGGCGCAACATGTCACACAGCTCGTGCCACAATAGATTTATTGAAAGACACGTTTGGTGACCGCCTAATTTCACGTTTTGGTCCTGTGAATTGGCCTCCAAGATCTTGTGATTTAACACCGCTAGACCACTTTCTGTGGGGCTATGCAAAGTCATTGGTCTATGCGGTAAAGCTACAAACGCTTGACCATTTGGAAGACAACATTCGCCGTATTATTGCCGATATACGGCCACAAATGTTGGAAAAAGTCATCGAAAATTGGACGTCCAGATTGGACTACATCCGCGCCAGCCGTGGCGGTCATATGCCAGAAATCATATTTAAAATGTAATGCCACAAGATTATCTTTCGGATAAATAAAATTCATGTCAATCGAATAATCCATCGTTGTGTTATTGCAACTTAAAGTTCTATACCTCTATAAAAAACACCCTTTATTTCGTTTTGTTGGAGATATCTAACCTGGGGTTTGAATAGAGGCCTCACGTCTAATAACACTACCTACTAGATTATGGCCACTACGCCTACTTCCATAGCCACATATTATTAAACCAGTTAGGAACTTAACATTGGCTCTGTCAACATTGTTGGTTTTTGTCTTTGCTATTTAAATATGGGACATATTATACATTTCCTGGTTATACTTCTCGAAACTTTTTATTCTGCATATTGCAGAACAGCTAGCAACTGTTTTAAATTCATCAAAACTTAATTTAATGTAAAATTTGTTCCAAATAACATCCGAGATAAACAAAATCTTTTGCTCTTAATCTAGAAAGAATTTCTATTTTTAAATTTCAAATTAATCGATTACACTTATTGTTTGTATGTGTATGTATTTGAAACATTTTATGTTTTCTTTCAGTTTTTTTTTTCACTCAGATTTAAATTTTAGGTCACTTGCTGCATTGCCAACAATTTGTTTATACTTGCATGTGTGCCTCTGGGTGTGTGTGTGTGTGTCAAAATCTCTAAAAGCTCGTGTGCAGTCACACCGAAACGCATTTTTTAAAATTGATCTGTTTTTTCTGTGTGTATTTTTCGTTGTATCATGTAATTGTCAACAAATGTTGTTGTTGTTGTTGTAACACTTTCATTTAATTTCACTTAAACAATTAGTGCAGACATGTTTAAGTATTACCACCAACATAATGTTCTCTTCTCTGCTTTTTTGTTTTTGTTTTTATTCTTTTCATCTTTTTTTTTTCTTTGTGCTGTAAGAGCATGCAATGCGTAAGTGTTTGCAACAACACATTCGTTTGTTAGTATGTGTTTTAAGTTCAATCGCTGAGATCTTTTCGTGCCAATTGTTGTATTCTTTTCACGATACTTAAAGAAAAAAATAAGGAAAAAAGACAATTTTTATTTCATCTTGATGCGCAATTAAAGAAAGTAAGCAAAAGCAAACAAACAAACAATAAATTTTCGTATGTATTCTTAACCCACTTAAGGTAGAAATATTCGGTGGCATTGTTAATGTAGAGTTTTGCTAAATTTTAGTTGTTGTTTTTGCTTTTATAAAACTCATATTAAATTACACATACAAGCTTTAATGAAAGTTTTATTTCATTATAATGCTTGATCCATGCTTGTTATTGTTTACGAAATATTTCTCTTGAATGGTGGTGGTTGGAGCAGTTGATCATTATGAGGCAGTCTTCGGCGATAACTTGATGTGTGTGAAGTGAGCTGCGAAAGTTATATTCTTTTTTACAGGGAATGTTAGGGAATTAACAGACACTGTTAAGTTAACATAATTGAAGAATTTGAAAAAGGGAATAAAAGAAATTCAATTAAAAATGCAAAAAATAGTGATAAATTGGAGAAAAACAGATCACTGTTAACTGTTTAACAGTGTCCATCTGAACAAGCCTACATGTTTAAGAGCTAATTTTAGGATATATACCAGGTCTATGAGTACCATACTGCATTCTAAGGAAGGTTCCAAGTTCCCTCTTAATATAATCTGCAATATAGTCACATATAAAGTGGTATGGTATTGAGAAAATTGAATTTGAAGATGTAAATTTTTTTTGCTGGACAATTCTCTAGAAGATCAGTGGACAATTTCGGAACATATGGGAGATAGTACACCTACCCAACTATATACAAATGGTAGTCCAGAGGGTCCTCTTTCGAACCGTTGTAGTGGAATAGCTGGAATATAGTAGGGATTTAAGAAAATAAATTTTGAAAATAATCGATTTTCGGTCAAAAACATATAAAAACTCTCGAGAAGATTAGTGGCGTTTTTAGAAGATATGGGACATAGTACACCTACCCGACTATTTTGCAAATAGTAGTCCAGAGGGTGCTCTTTCGAACCGTGGTAGTGGGTTATCTGGGATAATCGTGCAACTCGATTTTTTTGTTGCCACTGTTAAAGTGTTAACACTGTTCTGTTAACATCAGAATTTGTTATGTTAATGCCAAAGGTGACTCTCCCGAAATTGTTGTCTTGTGTCTTGGGCTTAGAAATTCGAATTTATCTTCACATACATCATAGAATTATGTCTCATTATGTTAGTATGCACTCCTTACTTACATATGTATGTATGTATGATTCCACCCGTAAAATTTAAATAAGAAATATAAACTGAAGAAATTGCCGTAGTCTAGTAGGTGTAGGTAGTGTGTTGGCTTATTAGACGCAAAGCCAGGGTTCGAACCCCAGGCCAGACATCAAAGACAAAATACAAAAAATATTTCTTCGGCGACTTCCTCTCAGCAGGTTTCTGGCAAAAACTCTGAGAGTAAATAAAATTGCCATGAAAAAGTTTCTCAAAAATCTGTCGTTCGGAGTCGCCTATAAAAAATTAAAAATTAACACACACGACATAAGTGGTGTGAGAAACTAGGACGTTGTACAATGGGTCAATTCGACCTCCGGGTACTGTACTTGTTTTAATTGATAAGTACACGTCCTCTAACATAACATAACCTAACCTATAAACTGAACCACAATGAACGTCTATTGAGAGTTTGGAGTATATGCCCTGAGGCAATTTACTGATTTATTATTAAAAAATTAAATAATAAAAATATCTACAATTATAAACAAGCAACAAAAACGTTAATTAAAAATTTTGCAAAGAAAATTGCCATGAAAAATGTAAAATTTTTTGTATAAAAATGCTGAGAAAAATAAAATCACACTGCAAAGAACACAACAAACTTTTTTATGAGATGCGTAAAAACATTTTTCTTTTGCTATTAAACGTACATACTTATTACATACATACATATGTAAATACATACATTCTTGTACTCTCATTTATATTTAAAAAAAACCAAAGAAAGAAAATGAATAAAATCTTGACTTTTAAAACAGCAAAACGAAAACAAAACATGTAAATAAAATAAAAACTGTAAACAAAATATAATCAGTTATTGTTGTTGTTGTTATTGCTGTTGTTATTTACATATGTATTTATAATTTTTGTTATATTCAGTGTCATATTAATTGTAATAAAAACAAAAACGCACACACTCACACATAACAATGGCCAACGATAACAATGCAAAACGCAAATATGTATTCTTTTTTTTTACAATTTGCAATTGTCTCCTCTTTTTATTGTGTGCGTGTGTGCGAGAGTCTGAAATGCTGTTGATTTGTTTGGGGGTAATAAACAGCATATGAGTTTTGCATAAGTATGTGTTTCTGTTCTGATCTCTTTCACAAAGTGATATTAATTTATAAACACACGTTTAAACAATTTCATGCAAATTGAGAGAAAATTTAAAAAATTTCATACGCAATATATTTGAATCTTTTTTTTTTAATTTTATTTAATAAGGATTATATGTATGTATGTATGTATTTTAAATGAATTATTTTTATACTTATTTTGCTTAAATAAATACAATTAAGGAAAACACTCCACGTACACCACAAGAAGCTGATTGTTTTCTTCGAATGAGCAAAAAAAAAAAAAAAAAATGTGCCCTGTTTAGATGGGGCTAAATCGAATAAAAATTGGACTTTTGTGGGAAATTAACTTAGTGGGCTGGACGGCTATGGTATCAAGGATTCCAGAACAGCTTTCCTGAGGGTCGAGCTATATAAAACGGTCAAAATTATCGCTTTGCAGTCTTTTTGTCTATAACTTGCTTTTTTGTGTGGCTGGCTTCCATTTCTTGTTTCGATGACTTGTATTTTTTATGTACATGATTTGCATTTTTTGATGAATTGAATTTTTTGGTCGCTGACTTTCTTTTTTGTTGGCCGATGGCTTGCACTTTTTTGGCCGATGACTTGCATTTTTTTAATTTTTAATTTTTGTCAATGAGGAAGATATTGGCTTTGTCACCTGTTTTAGTTTCGACGCCTATATCTCCGGTCCCAAGTAACGCCCGACTGTAACGGAAACTGTTGTGGAATCCCTTATACAGAGAGCTTGTTTTTGCTCATTTCGTCTATATCTCTGGCGGTAAGGAAACATGTTTTCAAGTCCTTAGGTTAGGTTAGGTTAGAGGCCGTGTACTTGTCAATTAAGACAAGTATTGCCGACCCGGAGGTCGAATTGACCCATTGTACAACGTCCTAGTTTCTCACACCACTTATGTTGTGTGTGCTAATTTTTATATATGAATGGGGGACCTACAGTTTAAAGTCGACTCCGAACGACAGATTTTTTTGAGAAACTTTTTCATGGCAATTTTATTTACTCTCAGAGTTTTTGCCAGAAATCTGCTGAGAGGAAGTCGCCGAAGAAATACTTTTTGTATTTTGGCTTTGATGTCTGGCCTGGGGCTCGAACCCTGGCTTTGCGTTTAATAAGCCAACACACTACCTTCTAGACCATGGTGACTTCACAGAGTGGATAACTCTTTACAATTTCCTTTAATTTTTTTCGCAATACTGAATATGACGTAAATGTGTTTTAAAATGTTATAATTAATTAATTTAAATAATTTACAGTCCCAGAAAAAAGTCTACATACACCGTTGTATGTAACTTCTAATAATTCTAGGTTATATTTTTTTATATTCGAATTTGTCTTCAAACACTCTTAATTGTAGCTGCCTTAAAGAACGCTATAACACCTCTTTTATTTTAAAAAAATCGGCGGGAGGAAATACTACTTTTTTCTTAGACTGTATGTCACATAAATAATGCATGTAAAGGGTCCGCCCAATAACTTTTTTTTGGCAATGCTTTAAAAAAAAACTACTGAATATTTTCTCAAATTTCTTTTTTTATTTGAAAGTACAATCCTTCCGGTTAATAATGGAAAATAATTTCATTCAAATGGCTGCCTCGGCTGGCCATGCAGTAGTCTACACCAGAAGATGCAGATTTTGGCAAAAAAAATCATCTTTTCAGATGAAGCTCATTTTGATCTTGGCGGGTATATAAACAAGCAAAATTGTCGTATTTGGGGCACAGAAAACCCGGACGCATACATTGAAAAGCCGACGCACCCAAAACGAGTCACTGTTTGGTGCGGATTTTGGTCCAGAGGCATAATTGGGCCATTTTTCTTCGAAAATGAGCAAAGGAGTGGCCGTTACAGTCAATGGCGATCGTTATCGGGCCATGTTGAACGAAAAATTGAAAAGGAGGATATTGGCAACATTTGATTTCAACAGGACGGCGCTACGTGCCACACAGTCGAAGCTACACTCGATGTTTTGAGCCCTGTTTTTGAAGATCGCATTATTAGCCGCAGAGCTGATGTCGTTTAGCCATCTCGGAGCTGCGATTTGACACCGTTGGACTATTATTTTTGGGGTGCCGTCAAAGATAAGTGTTACGCCGACAAGCCAGAGACAATTGACACTTTAAAGGACAATATTCGTGAAGCCATTGGTGAAATACAGCTGCACACAATCGATAATGTGTGATCGTGTAGGCTACTGCATGGCCAGCCGAGGCAGCCATTTAAATGAAATTATTTTCCATTATTAACCGGAAGGATTGTACTTTCAAATAAAAAAAGAAATTTGAGAAAATATTCAGTAGTTTTTTTTGTAAAGCATTTTCAAAAAAAAAAATTATTTGGCGGACCCTTTATATGTCACATGATGAGTGATTTAATTTCACAACTCTTAATAATATTATCTGGCAGTTGAGTTGCTGCTGCTGCTCTCTTTTCTTTAAGTCATGCATAATCATGATTTGTCATCAAATGAAAAACGCCAGTATTTCTCTATACAGTGGCATGCCAAATTTCACTAGAAGGTGTTAAAATCAAACGTGACGATTTTCCTTTTGCATGTGATGCATGGAATTTGAATGCCGATATCGTTTCATTTTGGTATTTTAACCTCATTTCTATTTCTAATAACGCACACGAAAAAAAGTGCTTATCATCGATAATAATCGAATTTTTTTTGTTATTTAGGGATGTATGCGTTTAAAATTTTATACATACGCACACTCTTTATGTTGTATTCTCTTATTTTTACTTGTAAAATATAACGTTTTCCTAATAAAAAAATCTTATCAACAATAAATAACAAATGATTTATAAATAAAAAGAAAACAACAATAATTTTGTGGCATTGCAAAAAAAACCACACAAACGGTATTATAAGAACAGTTTTTTATAGTCAATTATGTGTATGTCATGCATATGTACATATGTACATACATACTGTCAAAGAAAAAAGTCTACATACAACGCTGTATGTAGACTTTATTCCCGGTGATTTAGCGTTGTTTAAGGCAGTTACAGTTAAGAAAATAAGAACATTTGAAGACAAAAACGAATATAAAAAAGAATATAACCTAGAAATTATTGGAAAAAAAACCAAAAAAAATTTACAGGGAAAACACCAGTGTATGTAGACTTATTTCTGTGACAGTACATACATTAAAAAAAAGAGAAAAAGGAATGAGAATGAATAGCAGCCTTAATTTTTATTAAACACAATATGGTTAAAGAGACAGACAGACAATAAATTTGATTTTTCTCTTTTTGTTTTGTTTATTGTTGTTGTTGTAATTTCTAAATTCTCCAAAATTGTTTATTACATGTTAACACACACATCCATATATGTACTGTTACAAATACCTAAACATACATACATACATACATACATACATATATTCGTAGACAAATAGTTTTTGTTTAATTGAAATGATTCATTCTATCATTCATTCATTCATTTATTAAGTGTGTTATTATTATTGTTTTTGTTTTTGCACTTTAACGGTGTTCGCTCATTTGTACATTTTTTCTTTTTTTCTCTTTAATAATAATCTCTTGTTTATACATACGAGTCCATATGTACATACCTAAATACGTAAATAATTTGTTGATTATTTTGATTATCTATGATGGCATGTGTAAGTGTTATTAAAACAGTACACACTCTGATAATACGCAAATGCATCCGGTATGAATGCAATGAAAATAATATTTGATTGGTTTTTCTTTCACACACTTTTTATAGAACAAAAACAAATTAAATAAAGGGTGGACCATTTAAAAGTTTTAATTTGAAAATGCAATAAAACAAAAACGATTAGCAATTTTGCAAAAATAATTTTTTTTTGTTGGAATATTATTTCATTCATATGGCTGCCGCGGCTGGCCTCCCAGTACATCATTCGTTTAAATCAATTTTCGTGCACTTTTTCAAGTGCATTGTAATGGTACGGTGTGGTGGGCTGTGTTGACTACTTCATTTGCCTTCAAAATGACTCTAACCTTTAGCACGTGCTTGCTTTAAGGGTCTAGCTCACCGGATGGTGAGGGGGGTCTTGTTAGGTCACCTTGAAACCTCACTACAAAAAAAATATCACGTACTAACTCTCTCAGTCGAAGTCGCCGTAGTCTAGTAGGTAGTGTGTTGGCTTATTAGACGCAAAATCCTGGGTTCGAGCCCCAGGCCAGGCATCAAAGACAAGATACAAAAAGTATTTTTTCGGCGACTTCCTCTCAGTAGATTTCTGGCAAAAACTCTGAGAGTAAATAAAAATTGCCATGAAAAGTTTCTCAATAAATAAAAATCTGTCGTTCGGAGTCGACTTTAAACTGTAGGTTCCACCACTCATGTATAAAATTAACACACACAACATAAGTGGTGTGAGAAACTAGGACGTTGTACAATGGGTCAATTAGACCTCCGGGTACTGTACTTGTCTTAATTGACAAGTACACGTCCTCTAACCTAACCTAACCTAACTCTCTCAGTCGTTATCATCGGCCATGGCATCATGAATGTTGGCCTTCAAATGCTCAGTTGTCTCTGGTTTGTCCGCATAACCATTTTCTTTAACGGCGCCCCACAAAAAATAGACCAAAGTTGTCAAATCCGAGCTTCTTGGCGGCCAATTGTCACCACCATTACGGCTAATTAAACGGCCATAAAACGTTTGACGCTATAAATCAATTAAGGCATGAGATGTATGGCAAGTGGCACTATCCTGTTGAAACCAAACATCGTTCACATCAATGCCATGAAGAGCAGGTACAACAAAAATCGGTTATCAAGGTGCGATAGGTGTTTTCATTGGCGTAATGCTTGTGCTGTCCCCATTTTTAAAGAAATATGGACCAATGATGCCTACACTCCATAAGCCGCCCCAAACAGTCACTCGTAATGGTTGCATTGGCTTCGGTAAGACCACGTGTGGGTTTTCTGAGTCCCAAATACGGCAATTTAGGTTATGAACGTATCCGCAAAGATAAAAATGAGCTCCATTCGGAAAGATGATTTTTTTTTTTTTTTGGCAAAACCGACATCATACGGCAGTTTCTCGCACCACTTATGTATGTTGTGTGAGCCTACACCAGAAGATGCCGATTTTGGCAAAAAAAAATCATCTTTTCAGATGAAGCTCATTTTGATCTTGGCGGGTATGTAAACAAGCAAAATTGTCGCATTTGGAGCACAGAAAACCCGCTCGCATACATTGAAAAGCCAACGCACCCAAAACGAGTCACTGTTTGGTACGGATTTTGGTCCAGAGGCATAATTGGGTCATTTTTCTTCGAAAATAAGCAAGGAGTGGCCGTTACAGTCAATGGCGATCGTTATCGGGCCATGTTGAACGAATTTTTGTTCACAAAAATTGAAGAGGAGGATATTGACAACATTTGGTTTCAACAGAACGGCGCTACGTGCCCACAGCCGAAGCTACACTCGATGTTTTGCGCCCTGTTTTTGAAGATCGCATTGTCAGCCGCAGAGCTGATGTCGCTTCGCCACCTCGGAGCTGCGATTTGACACCGTTGGACTATTATTTGTGGGGTGCCGTCAAAGATAAGTGTTACGCCGACAAGCCAGAGACAATTGAGGCTTTAAAGGACAATATTCGTGAAGTCATTGGTGAAATACAGCTGCACACAATCGATAATGTGCTTAAAAATTGGACCGATCGTGTAGGCTACTGCATGGCCAGCCGAGGCAGCCATTTGAATGAAATTATTTTCCATTATTAACCGGGAGGATTGTACTTTCAAATAAAAAAAAGAAATTTGAGAAAATATTCAGTAGTTTTTTTTTAAAGCATTTTCAAAAAAAAAAGTTATTTGGTGGACCCTTGACATGAGTGCTGGGACCTACAGTTTAAAGTCGACTCCGAACGACAGATTCTTGAGAAACTTTTCATGGCAATTTTATTTACTCTCAGAGTTTTTGCCATAAATCTGCTGAGATGAAGTCGCCGAAGAAAAACTTTTTGTATTTAATTTTGATGTCTGACCTGGGACTCGAACCCTGGCTTTTCGTCTAATAAGCCAACACAGTACCTACTAGACTACGGCGACTTGAAAAACGAAGCGGTTGGTCATGCGGCTTCGACTCTTAAACCAATTGAACTGTGTAAGGCGTCATAGAGAGATCTTTTCGCAAAATTCGACGTAAACTGATGCGTTCAATGTTCAATTCTTAAGAACGATGACGAGTTGATGTTGATGGATTCTCACGCAAAATCCTGGCCATAGCTGCGATATTTTCGGGTGTATGCACTGCACGAGCACGCTCACATTTTGGAGCATCAACAATGAAACCAGTTTCACAAACTTTAGGAATAAACTTGCATATACTGCGGACACTGTTGATCCTTCTCTGCCACCAAATTTTGTACGACATTGTCGTGCAATTTCCGACCAATTTTCGAATAAATCCCAAAGTTACTCAAACGTAAATCGATTCATTACGTTCAGTGGATGTAATATAGGCTGCCTTCCAAAATGTTAGTTGCTTTGTGTTTGAACAAAGTATCGTGTTTCATAATGCCGCTGTACAAAATGTTTATAATGTATACTATTTCAAAACGTGTATTTTTAACGCAGTCAAAAAGCAATCAGGCATCGGATTTATAGTTGATGCATTGTTTGGTTACTTTGCATATCCACATAATTTATATACCGTAGTAGAACTGCATACATACTTTGTATTGATACATTTTGGAAGGCAGCCATACTGAATTTTGTAACAGAATAGAATGACATAAGTATTGCCAGATTCGAAATAAAACCGATGGTTCAAATTCAAATCAATAGATGGTCCACCCGATATTTAAACTCTTAATATGCTATGTATAGTGTATATACACTAAGAACATGATAATTGATGGCACATCAAATAAATGAACTTTACTTGACGACTTTGCTTATTGAAACATTCCCTTTAGAGTTGCGAGTTTATTTCTTACTTCCTTTTTATTTTCCATACAATAAATATTAGACGGCGTCAAACTGTCTAAAAGTTTAAAACAAAACTAATGCCTTCCTATTCCTATGTTTGCTGAAAAACAGAAGAAAGAAAAAACAAAATTTTAATGCAAAAAAACTACTAAAAGGCTGTCAGTGAAATAAGACTTTTAAAAACGAAATGCAACTGCTGGTAGTTTATTTTTATGTTTGGATTTTAACACCCTTCCGTTCATTAAAGAAAAATAATGAGTCGTAAACTTTATACATGATTTTTTGTTCAACACAACAGTGTTGTTCATAATTATAGCAAAATTTTAATTATAAACAGAATACAGTTTAGTTTTAAGTCAATATGGTTCATGATTTTAGGAATTTTTTCGTCTGAAAGGCTTCAGTATGATGCTCCTGCCCACATACTTAAAGCAAATACTAATGGAACCATGTGTGTGAAGATAAATTCGAATTTGAAAACCCAAGACTCAATCCATAAATTTTAGCAGCGCCACATTTAGCGTTAACAGTGCAAAATTTGCTGTCAACAGAGCAAAAATTGCTCTTAACAGAGCACTGTTAACTGTTTAACAGTATCAATGTGAATAAGGTTACTTGTTTAGAAGCTAATTTTAGGGCATATCCTAGGTCTTTGAGGACCAAAAATCGATTTTTTTAAAATTCAAAATCTCGACTCACAAAATTAGTTCAGCTATCCTACTACCACGGTTGGAAAGAGGACCCTCTGGACTATCATTTGCATATAGTCTGTATGGTGTACTATTTCTTATATGTTCCCAAATGGCCACTGATCTTCTAGAGAATTTTCAATCAAAAATGTATTTTTGCAAAGCCAATTTCAACAATACCATGCCACTTTTTATATGACTATATTGCTTATTGTATTAGGAGGCCTTGGAACGCTCCTTTGAGTATGATATGGTACTCAAAGACCTAGTATATGCCCTAAAATTAGCTTCTAAACAAGTAACCTTGTTCAGATTGATACTGTTAAACAGTTAACAGTGCTCTGTTAAGAGCAATCTTTGCTCTGTTAACAGCAAATTTTGCACTGTTAACGCTAAATGTGGCGCTGCTAAAATTTATGGATTGCGTCTTGGGTTTCCAAATTCGAATTTATCTTCACACATATAATGGAACCCTGCACCTTGAATTTAAATTTTCAGCATACTGAACGTCTTTAAATCTGAAATTGAAAAATGCATTTGTGTTGACAAATCAAATATAGAAACTCACATGTGTTTGAAGATAAAGTCGAATTTGAAAATCCAAGATGCAATCTAAAAATTTTAGCAGCGCCACATTTGGCGTTAACAGAGCAAAATTTTCATTTGCAGAACAAAAATTGCCCTTAACAGAGCACTGTTAGCTGTCTACCAGTAGCCATCTGAACAATTTCACTTGTTTAGGAGTTAATTTTAGGATATATACTACGTCTACGAGTGCCATACTACATTCAGAGGAAGGTTCCAAGACCTCTTAATATAATTAGCAATATAGTCACATATATAGAGTGATATGGCATTGAAAAAATTGACTTTAGATTAGGTTAGGTTAGCGTGGTAGCTTTAATTTACCAAAAAGGTAACTTGAGCACGCATAGCAGCCCGTTGTGATGCCACAGGTGAACGCAGCCTCTGTACTGACCAAGTTCCTCCGATCCAAGGAGGGGGAAGTTGGTCAGCGCAAGGGCTGCACAAAAAAATTGGCTTTAAAAATAGCAATTTTTTGTTTGAAAATTCTCCAGAAGACCAGTGGCCATTGGGGAACATATGGGACACAGTACACCTACCCGACTAATATGCAAATGGTACTCCAAAGGGTCGTCTTTCGTACCGTGGTAGCGGTATAGCTGGAATACTTTTGTAATGCAAAACACTCTCTCTTTTATCAGATGGTGTTTGCAAACGTAGTTCGATCTTATAATAGGCACTTAAGCGACTTCAATTTTGATCACTTAGATGTGAGAAAACTCTTCTCAAAATTTATGCTGTGTTTATCCACATTTGCCTACAAATGCATACGTGGCATTGTTCAACCGCAACATGTACGACTTCTTATGATATTTCATTATCGTGGACGTAATGTTTAACTGTGTATATCAGCAGGTTTCTCGTGGCGAATCGACTCGAAAGAGGGCCTATTGTTGGTCAAAAGTCATACACACACTCTGTTTTTTGCTATGCAAACCGTATAAATGTGTGTGAAGATAGATTATTATATAGTACACTCAGCCACAAAAGTAGACATACGGATAACAAATTTCAGAAATTTTTTGAACTAATCCGTTTTCGTTGAAAATATTTATAATTGTCTGACATCTTTCTTCGATTTTAAGACGGTCTTTTGCATTGGTTCAGAAATTTGTGAAATTTGTTAATCGGATGTATACTTTTGTGGGCCTGTGCAGGGCCACAATTCAGTTCAATTTCAGAAATTTTTTAACCAATGCAAAAGACCGTCTTAACATCAACGAAAAGGAAAAGTACAGCATTTGCATAAATACTCGTACACGAAGAGAGAGAGAGAGAGAAAGAGAGAGAGAGAGAGAGAGAGAGACATAATAATTCACAGCAAAAAAAAGTGGTAATAACGGTCATATACGTTATGTATGCATGTGTATAATTTCAGAAATTTTTTAACCGTATGTATAATTTAGTAACTGTGTGTATATTACCCCAAACGCAAACCAGTTAACAGAGCTGTGTTATGTTACTAGCAGAACTTTGTTATACAATTAATTTAAGGTTTGGAAAGAAAAACAGGAAAAAGGATTATAATTCCTGGGTAAAATTAGTTAAAAAAGCACCGAACTAAGTGTAATTTTGCGGGAAAACAGGACAACCTGAGCGGACAAAGTAAATTGCTTTTAAAGCATTTTACGTCCCTTTAACTAAATCAATCTCCAGAACCCTTAACAGCGTGAGTTTTCATAGTAGATTTTGAAATTTTCGGAGATTTCAGATTTTAAAATCCACTAAGTGTCCTTTTGTGGGAAAACAGGACAACATGGGCGGACAAAGTAAATTGTTTTTAAAGCATTTTACGTCCCTTTAACTAAATCAACCTCCAAAACCCTTAACAGAGTGAGTTTTCATAGTAGATTTTGAAATTTTCGGAGATTTCAGGTTTTAAAATCCACTAAGTGTCCTTTTGTGGGAAAACAGGACAACATGGGCGGATAAATTAAATTGTTTTTAAAGCATTTTACGTCCGTTTAACTAAATCAACCTCCAGAACCCTTAACAGAGCGAGTTTTCATAGTAGATTTTAAAATTTTCCGAGATTTCAGATTTTAAAATCCACTGTACGTCCTTTTGTGGGAAAACAGGACAACATGGGCGGACAAAGTAAATTGTTTTTAAAGCATTTTACGTCCCTTTAACTAAACCAATCGCCAGAATCCTTAACAGAGCGCGTTTGATATGATTTTGAAAGTCCCTTAATGTCCTTTTGCGGAAAAACTGGACATCATACCTTTAACTGGAGCCCAAACAATACTTACTCAAGCATTAACAACGAGTACAAAAAAATTTTTTAGAAAAAAATCTTTCCGACTCTACCTGACATGATCCAGACGCAGTTGTACAACCCGAGCTTCTTGATACTAAAACCAGACATTGAAATAAAGCGTCGAAATGTTCGATCAATAAAGCCTTTACCAAACCCATATGAAATCTCCTACCAGTATAGTGAGTGCATAAGGACCTTTCATCCTTAATTTAACGGTAAAAAAAACGAAATGTAAACATAAAATAAAAATTACAAAAAATACTAAGAAGAAAACGTAAATAAATATTCTACTAATACTCTGTGTGCAGAAAATTGTGTATAAATAAGGATTGACAGGCAAAACAAGATTGTAAATCACTACCGCTGATTGTGATTGTGCTAGTGATGATGATGATCAATTACAAATTCTACTACTGACCTGGTTTGTTGTAAGCACACATACACAATGTGTAGAGAGCATTAGCAATCGTGCAACGTATAACCAGCAAGCAAGAAGAAGAATTATAGACAAGCAATTTATTATTGCATTTCCGTTTAGAAAACTATCAGAATAACTACAATAAACTGCAGCGGACAGGAGAGGAAAAGTACAGCATTTGCATAAACACACAGAGATAGAGAGAAGGAGAGAGAGACATAATAATTCACAGCAAAAAAAAAATAGTGGTAATAACGTACATACATACATATACGTTACGTATGCATGTGTATAATTGTCAGATAGAGTGAGTGTTTATTTAAACTGTGTTTACATTAAACTGTGATTATAATAACGTTTTTCTTGTTTTTTTTTTGTTTTCTTCTCCATACATGCATAAATAAGTACAATATGAGTATGAATAATATAACAGCAATAACAACAACAACTGCAACACAATCATTAATTATCATACACCACGTTAGGTTTGTACACATATAAAGAGTTATTCATTTTATGGTTTCCAAAGAAAATATAAATAAATCGTATGTAAAACCCAAGTCACAAATCCATACTTTTAGCCGCGCCACTTTTTGCCTATAACACGGCACAATTTAATAAAGGGTGTTTTTTATAGAGGTATAGAACTTTAAGTTGGCATTACTTTTCAAGATGGCGACCGATTTAACAGCTGTCAAGTGATTTATTCTCAGTTTGGTTTGCAAATTCATCATGAATAGACTCACGCCTGAACAACGCTTGCAAATAGTGCAATTTTATTTCGAAAATAATGGTTCTGTGCGGAAAACGTATCGCGCACTACGTCCATTTTATCGTCGACAAAATCGTCCATCAGAGCAGTTAATTCGATTAACCATGGAACGTTTTCGCACCACGTTTACTCTTATTGATAACTCGAATCGCCAGAGACGCTGTACGGTGCGTACAGAAAAAGCTATTGTTGCTGTAGAGCGTAGCATTGAGGAAGACCCGAATGAGTCCATCCGCCATCGAGCACAGGAATTGGATCTGTGTCCATCCACTTTATGGAAGATTTTGCGGAAGGATCTTGGTTTGTGTGCTTACAAAATGCAACTCGTGCAAGATTTGAAGCCAAACGATCATCAAATAAGGCGTAGATTCGTCGAATGGGCCCAAAACGAGATTACCGCCTAATTTCATGTTTTGGACCTGTGAATTGGCCTCCAAGATCTTGTGATTTAACACCGCTAGACTACTTTCTGTGGGGCTATGTAAAGTCATTGGTCTATGCGGTAAAGCCACAAATGCTTGACCATTTGGAAGACAACATTCGCCGTATTATCGCCGATATACGGCCACAAATGTTGGAAAAAGTCATCGAAAATTGGACGTCCAGATTGGACTACATCCGCGCCAGCCGTGGTGGTCATATGCCAGAAATCATATTTAAAATGTAATGCCACAAGATTATCTTTCGGATAAATAAAATTCATGTCAATCGAATAATCCATCGTTGTTTTATTGCAACTTAAAGTGCTATACCTCTATAAAAAACACCCTTTATTAACAGAACAATAAGTAACTGCTTAGCAGTAGCAATAACTAGATTAGGCTGCTACTTTGCAATTATTGCACAATATTGATTAATATTCTCAAATCCCAAAATCATTCCAGCTATCCCACTACCACTATTCGAAAGAGGACTCTCTGGACTATCATTTGCATATAGTCGGGTAGTTGTACTATGTCCTGTATGTTCTAAAATGGCCACTAATCTTCTACAGAACTTTCCAGCATAAAATTGAGATTTTCAAAGTCAATTTTCTCAATACCATATCACTTTATATGTAACTATTTTGCTGATTATATTAAAAGGCCTTGGAACCTTCCTTTGAATGTGGTATGGCACTCATAGACCTAGTGTATATCCGAAAATTAGCTCCTAAACAAATGGGCTTGTTCAGATGGATACTGTTAAACAGCTGACAGGGCTCTGTTATATTCATATTTTTTTCTGTTAACGCCAAATGTGGCGCTGCTAAAATTTATGGATTGCGTCTTGGATTTTCAAATTCGAATTTATTTTCACACACATAAATAAATCGCACATAAAAAACTACAATTGCGATGAAACTTTTATTTCATTATATAGCTTGGACCTGGACCTTGTAGTTATGTCCAAAATACAAAGACATTTAAATGGTGACAATAGATTATTTTTACAGATTCTTTTGACGTAGTTTTCAACCACTTTTTACATACAATTTGATCGATATTTCAATATCTTAGCAAATGTTGATATTCAAAGTTATTATCCGCGTAGACACATTCTTTTGACGTATTCTTAAGACGTCAAAATGCATGATCTTTACTAATTGACGTTGCCAAAACGTGAATTATTCTTTCTGGGAACTGTAACGGATACAATAATGTCAAAATCGATCATACTGTTTGACTTGTAGTAGCGTCTACTTGAAATCTACACTTCAAATTGCAGACCAAATAAACTAGGTTATCATGAAGCCCTAACGCTTAAAATTTCAATAACGATTCTTTCATACCCATTTTTCAAAAAATACGGTCCAACAGTCACTTTTTACGTATACAAAAGCATTTCTCCAATTAATTGGTCATTACAACGCTTCAGTCAGGATTACGGCCTAGTTTCTCACACCACTTATATTGTGTGTGTTAAAATTTTATACATGAGTGGCGGAACCTACAGTTTAAAGTCGATTCCGAACGACAGATTGTTAGGAAACTTTTTCATGGCAATTTTTTTTTTGCTCCCAGAGCTTTTGCCAGATATCTGCCGAGAGTAACGCGCTGAGGAAATATTTTTTTTTATATTTAACCATGGGTTCTATTCTAATAAAAAGAAACACTACCTACTAAACTTCGTTACAAAATAGCCACTAGAAAATCAAGCGAAGTACCTAAGTACCTGTATGCGTACCTAAGCAAATACCATTGCCAAACTTTATCATGGAAAAACCCAATTCAATATGTAGAAGAACCCTCAGAGTTTTTGCCAGAATTCGGCTCAAAGGAAGTCGCCGGAGAAATATTTTTTCACATTTCGTTTTGTTGGAGACGTCTTTCCTTTGGTTTGAATTGTGCCCTCACGTCTAATAAGCCAACATACTGTCTACTAGAGTACGACTACTTCGACCATTCCAACTGGAGATTACTCGAGACCTTACAATTTTGCTTGCTGATGTAACAACCGAATTCTTCAACGAAGAATTGAAGAATTGAAGTTAGCTGCGAAAGTTATATTTATCTTCGTCTTCCTTTCATTTTTTTCTCCAATTTCTCCGCACTATTTTTGTCATTTTTAATCAATTTTCTTCTTTCCGTTTTCCAAATTTTTCAATTATGTTAACGTAACAGTGTATGTTATTACACTGTAATGTTATGCTAACATATACTGTACAGTGTTTTTTCTACGTGTGTGCTTCAGTGTACAGTGTTATGCTAACATACACTGTACTGTTATGCTAACATACACTTTACACTGTTTTTGCTATGTGTGTGCTACAGTGTACAGTGTTATGCTAACATACACTGTACACTGTTTTTTCTACGTGTGTGCTTCAGTGTACAGTGTTATGCTAGAATATTGTAGACTGTTTTTTCTACGTGTGTGTATGTGCGCGTGTGTATGTTAGCATCATAACACTGTACACTGTTTTTTCTACGTGTGTGCTACAGTGTACAGTGTTGTGCTAACATACACTGTAAAAAAAAAACATAACTTTCGTACCACACACATAGAAAAAATATTGTTCGAAAAACCGTCATTGGAAACCTGCTGCTCTAGCAACCAAATACCATATCTACGGCTTAAATTGATGCGTGAGTTAAATCCATATGCAAAAAAGGCCTTAAACAAGCTGTAGGATAGGACAAATTGCCGAGAACGGCATCGTATCGATAAATTCTGATTAAATGTCGCACTTTCCCTAGCCAAAGAAATATTTATGGCTGTGCGTACATCGCGATGGTACACAGGCCACTTCAAATTTCTTTATAATCTTTCCAATCCTTTGTACAGTCGGCTAATTATGACGCCTATAATCATCCCATAAAGCTTAAAAAGTGGCCACATTTTAATCACTTTTGTATTCGTAAATTATTTATAAGATGAATGATATGTAACAGCTGGCAACCTTGTCACCGACCATCAGTTTTGAAACGACTAAATGGATAACTCTATACTACAATGTAAAGTTGTTGTTGTTGTTGTTGTTGTTAAAAAATATTTCCACTTTCTGTCTCTGTGTTCATTATTTTATTATTTTACAATGAAAGATGAATAAACTTTTGTAAGAAACAAAAGAAGAAATGAACAAATGAATAAATGTTGTAAACGATTGAATGAATGAATGAATGAATGAATGAATAAGTAAATGAATGAATAATGTCATCATATGTTGTTTATGTTTATTTTCTTTGTTGTTATTGTTGTTATTGTCATTATATAAATTCTTTTATGACGCGTTTTTCCATTATTTTATTTTATTTTTATTTTTTATTCTTTCCAAAATACACAATCAACTCTAAAATATGTATGCAAAGTGAGAAGTAATAACAGTTTTTATACGTAAAGTCAAGAGAACATCGTATTAACATATGAAATTATTGAATATGAATGTAAACACCTATCACATGAAGAGCAAAAATGAAATACATAATAAAAGAAACAGTAATGGAGAAAATTATAGAAACACTTATCTTAATTAGTGTGTGCCACAAAAATAAACAAACAATGATTTAAAAACCTTTAATATTATAAGAATCCTTTGAAGAAAATTTCTAAAACAACAAAAGATTTTTGAATAAAAAATTATTTTATATTGCAACATAGCCTCCTTTGAAGTTCAATATATTTTGTTAAAATCTACTCTTTAAATTGCAGACCAAATAAACTAGGTTATCACGAAACCCTAGCGTTAAAAATTTCAATAACGATTCTTTCATACTCGGTTCAACCGTCACTTTTTACGTATACAATAGCATTTCTCCAATTACAGGCATTACAGCACTTCAGTCAGGATTACGACCTAGCTTCTCACACCACTTATGTTGAGTGTATTAAAATTTTATACATGAGTGCCTTGACCTACAGTTTAAAGTCGATTCCGAACTACAGATTTTTGCCGAGATATCTGCCGAGAGTAACGCGCCGCGGAAATATTTTTTTATATTTAACCATGGGCTCTCTTCTAATAAGATAAAACACTATCTACTAGACTTCGACGACTTCGTTACAAAATAGCCACTAGAAAATCACGCGAAGCTACGATTTATAAAAAGATTTAATAATTAGGATATGATTTCATCGTTAAAGTCAAGTCCCTGAGTTTTATAGTTTCGGAAACAAATCATTGTCACTAGAGGCTAAATTCGGAGAATTCAATTGAGAATACTTAGGACCATTATTACAACTTGCCGTTAAAGTTGGCTTTAGTTAAAGTTAACTTTAGCTAAAGTGTACTTTAAAGCCACCTTTAACTTCTTTTCATTATTACAACCTACAAATAAAATAAAGTTAACTTTTTCAAAAATAAAATATGGCAGTGCCGGAGCAATGTCGATAGCACTGCTCAATTAAAAAAAAAAAAATTAACGCAGTGGCAACGCCGAGCTTCCTCTTTTGTTGTATTTGCCCGTTTTGTTTATATTTGAAGTTGCCATATTGAAAATAATATATGATATGGCAAGTTCAAACATAAACTTAACTTTAAAAGTTAAAGGTAGTATGATACTGCCTTTAGCTTAACGCTCACTTCTACCTTATTGTCCACTTATAATTATGAAAAGCAATTTATCTGCCCGTTAAAATCCTCCCTTTAGTTAATGGCAATTTGTAATAATGGCCATTAGTCTAATTAATCGATTTATCCCAGGGCAGCTACGCAGCTGTTCATTAAAGCAAGCTCGGCGTTGCTACTGCGTTAAAAAGAACTTGTTTAATTGAGCAGTGTTATCGACATTGCTCCGGCACTGTCAAATTTTTGGAAAAGTTAACTTTATTTTATCTATCGGTTGTAATAATGAAAAGAAAGTGACTGTAAAGTTCATTTTAGCTAAAGTTACCTTTAACTAAACCCAACTTTAACGGCAAGTTGTAATAATGGCCCTTAGTCTAATTAATGGATTTATATCAGTACAACTACGCAGCTGTTCATTAATGTTTTAATTTTTTTTTCAAATCGTTATTAAATCGGTCCAATAAATAGGCATATTAATCAATGGTGGTTTGACTTCTGAGTGAAAATTATTTAAACCTAGCTTGGTCTTCTTTGGCGCTGATTCGACACGAGAAATCTATTATATTGACTGCTGTTTGACCACTACAGTGTTGTTGTGGACGAAATTGTCTATTTAGCATTTGAACAACTCCAAACTCTACTGCAAAGCTATCACACGAATGCGTTCGTGGTCGATTATGAGCAAACACGGTCACCCATTTCGCGGAAAACCTTCTAATACTCAAGCGATCATTCACAGTTTAAACAAATGGGCCATATACAGTAATCCTTCGATTTACGTCGCCTCGATTAACGTTGTTTCGATTTACGTTGTCAAATTTTTTGTTCCCTCTAACTTCAATTCGCGTCCTTATTCGATTTACGTCGCCTTTTTTTGGAACCAAGTGCGACGTAAATCGAGGGATTACTGTATGTAACAAAACTTAAAGTTTTACCTTTAAAGCCAGAATAAAATTATTTTTTATCATTAAAATTGATTAAAAAGGAGACAGAGTGGGGATTTTTATCCGCATTCCATCGTCACTCGGTAATTTGACGTAGATTGCTCAAACCCCAGGTTAAACATCTCTAACAAAACGAATTATGAAAAAAATTCTCCGGTGACTTCTTTTCAGCAGATTTCTGGCAAAAGCTTTGAGAGTAAATAAAATTGCTAAGAAAAAGTTTCTCAAAAATCTGTCGTTCGGAATCGACTTTGAACTGTAGGTACCGCCACTCTTGTATAAAATTAACACACACAACATAAGTGGTGTGAGAAACTAGGTTGTAGTCCTGGCTGCAGGGTTGTAATTATCAACTATGTATGTGTGACTGTATGTATGATAATGTGCAGTTATTTTTAACTGATATTTTTTTTAATACTTTAATCGTGATAAAGCTATTGTAAGCAGATGTTAAGAAAAATAAATTCTTGGCTTATTTTTACGCGTAGTTGCGTGTAAATGACTTAAGTTTTGTTTGGTTTTTGTTTTTAATTCTTTTATGATTAAGTTTATTACAATGAATTAAATTTTTATTTTTTTGTTTTTGTTTGTGTATTTAAAACAAACTTGTTTGCGTGTTCATTTAGCGAATAATTTTCATTAAGTTTTTTCCGGCCTTTAAATGCGGATGAGACCTTTTAAAAGCTGGGTGTTTTGTTTCTAGTTTTTGTCACTTTTTACTATACATAGTTTTTGACATGCCACTGTAATTCATTTTAATTTCAAAGTTTAACACCTGAAGGTCAAGTTGAATTAAATACGTTTTCATATTCATGTCATTTCTTTATGGTTTTTGTATCATTTAAATATTTCATATGAATTCTAAATGGAAATGTTAAATAAACGACTTTTTATTCATTTCTTTCTTTAATCCTTTTAAAAAACTTTTACTCACACAAAAAGGATTCTCTCCCACACTCAATCACATTCACTCTCGCAAAAGTTCAATAAACTTTACTTTAATGAAAGGAGAATGGGGAAAAAAAGTTCTATAAATCACTGACTGACTGTGTGCACTCCATTAGATGCATAACGTGTTCAACCTTTAACACCTCTTTTCTTTCTTTCTTTCGTTTAAATGCAACATCTAAATGAAATATGTTTTTAAAGAAGGAGATTGAAAATGGAAAAGTGGTACGGGTCACATCTTTAAGTGTTGCATTAAATCATGTGAATTCAGTTGTGGTTACAGCCTTCTTCCTTTCCTTACTCCACCCCTTTTTATTCTTTAATACTTTCAGCATTTCAAAATTCTCAAACTAATAAACACATTGTAACATATGCAACCATATCCTGTAGAGACGTCAGGAAGTTGCTAACTAAGGCCCGCAACAGTTTTATCAAGAATGATTTAGTATTTCGTGTTTTTTTTTTCTTTTTAATTCAGGCAGAATTTATTTTCAAACAAAATCTTTAACCTCATGCTTTAGGGAGCAAGACATCCTTCCAGGCGCCTCTGCGTCTTGCGCGCCTACGCCAGTTGGTCACACCAATCGATGACAGGGCTTCCTCGATTTGGTCCTTCCAACGGATACCAGGTCGTCCTCTTCGCCGACTTCCGCGGATCCCCGCACCAAATACCCGTCTCGCTGGAGCATCCTTCTCCATTCGAACGACATGGCCGAGCCAGCACAGGCGCTGAATATTAATACGCTGTACAACGTCTATGTCGTTGAGGAGCTCATACAGCTCACTGTTGGATCGGATAGGGAAATCATCGCCAACTCGCACTGGACCGAAGATCTTACGCAGTACTTTTCTCTCGAACACTCTCAAGGCTGCTGCATCAGTACTTAATAGGGTCCATGCCTCTGCGCCATAAAGAAGCACGGCTAGGATGAGTGTCTTGTAAAGTGTTAGTTTTGTCGTACGAGAGAGGTCTCTGCTACTCAATTGCCTATTGAGACCATAGTAGCACCTGTTGGCAAGAGTGATCCTGCGCTTGATCTCCAGACTGACATCATTTGTGGTGGTAACGGCGGAGCCAAGATAGATGAATTCCTTGACCGTATCAAAAGTATAGTTAGCGGCCGTAATCTGAGAATCAATACGCCGCGCGTCTCTACTTGTCGATAACATATACTTTGTTTTGCCCTCATTTACTGCCAAACCCATCTTAGTAGGCTCGCGTTCAATAGCACTAAAGGCAGCAGTAACATCTCGCTTGGTACGCCCTATGATGTCAATGTCGTCAGCGTACGCAAGCAACTGGACATTTTTTTGAAAAATAGTGCCACTGCGATGCACTCCCGCCTTTCGCAGAACACTCTCCATGACGAAGTTGAAGAGGTTGCATGATAATTGGTCGCCTTGTCTGCAACCTCGCACGGTATCAAAAGGTTCGGAGAGGTCCATTCCTACCTTGACGGAGCTGCAGGAATTGCTCAACGTCATTCTGCACAGCCTTATCAGCTTCGCAGGTATACCAAGCTCAGACATTTCGGCAAAAACACGATTCCTTATGGGGCTATCGAAGGCAGCCTTATAGTCGATAAAAAGATGGTGTGTGTCGACTTGTTTATCGTGGGTCTTTTCCAGGAACCGCTTAACATTGCTTTGTTAAATTTAAAATTGGCTCTGTTAAAATTTTTCGTTTTTGTCTTTGCTTTGGAAGAATTGAACATTATGAATAAAGGAAAAATTTTGTTCGAAAATTTGTTTGTGAGATGATTTCATCGTTAAAGTCAAATCTCAATCCGCCAAACCACTTGTAACTGTTGTTTGTAAACCAAAAGTAATCACTGGGTTCTAAGATCTGTACTATAGGGAGAATCAAGAAGCCATTTTTCATATTTGTAAGAAAATCATTTCCTTCATTTTCCCCCCCCAACTGAAATACTGGCGAAGAGTATTGTGTTCAGATCTTTGTTGAATATTTAGAAATTCGGGGAAGTATTATACATAATTATTTTAATAGTCCCGCAAAGTCCTGAGAGTAAATAAATTTCATATGAAAAGCTTCTTAAAAATTTGTCGTTCGATGTCGCCTTTAAACTGTATACCGCGCCACTCATGTATAAAATTAATGCACACAACATAAGTGCTGTGAGAAGCTAGGACGTACATAGTCCTGACTAAAGGATTGTAATGACCAAGTTATGTACATATGTGGCTGACTCGCAAAATGTTAGTTGCTTTGTGTTTGAACATAGTATAGTGTTTCATAAAGTCGCTATACAAATTGTTTATAATGTATACTATTTCAAAACGTCGTCAATGTCCACATAATTTATATGCCGTAGTAGAACTGCATACAAACTTTGTATTGATACATTTTTAAAGTCAGCCTGTATGTACGTATAACTCATCTAATTAAACAAATGGCTCAGCGAATGAAACTTGCGAATACAGGCTTCATAAACACGTTTGTAAGTGGCGAATGTGGGAAAAGGCGATTGTGTAGCTTAGTTTATATGGCGGCTTAGTTCGGTTCAGAAATTTTCGGCTTAGGTTAGTACAAATATTGTACTCCATGACGGAATGTAAAGGGTGTTTTTTATAGAGGTATTGAACTTTAAGTTGCAATAAAACAACGATGGATTATTCGATTGACATGCACTTTATTTATCCGAAAGATAATCTTGTGGCATTACATTTTAAATATGATTTCTGGCATATGACCGCCACGGCTGGCGCGGATGTAGTCCAATCTGGACGTCCAATTTTCGATGACTTTTTCCAACATTTGTGGCCGTATATCGGCAATAATACGGCGAATGTTGTCTTCCAAATGGTCAAGCGTTTGTGGCTTTACCGCATAGACCAATGACTTTACATAGCTCCACAGAAAGTAGTCTAGCGGTGTTAAATCACAAGATCTTGGAGGCCAATTCACAGGGGTCCAAAACGTGAAATTAGGCGGTCACCAAACGTGTCTTTAAATAAATCTATTGTGGCACAAACTGTGTGACATGTTGCGCCGTCTTGTTGAAACCACATCTCCTGGACATCATGGTTATTCAATTCAGGAATGAAAAAGTTAGTAATCATGGCTCTATACCGATCACCATTGACTGTAACGTTCTGGCCACCATCGTTTTTGAAAAAGGACGGACCAATGATTCCACCAGCCCATAAAGCGCACCAAACAGTCAGTTTTTTTTGGATGTAACGGTGTTTCCACATACACTTGATGATTACCTTCACTCCAAATGCGGCAGTTTTGTTTGTTGACGTAGCCATTCAACCAGAAGTGCGCTTCATCGCTAAACAAAATTTGCTTATGAAAATCGGGAACAACGGTAATCTCGTTTTGGGCCCATTCGACGAATCTACGCCTTACTTAATGATCGTTTGGCTTCAAATCTTGCACGAGTTGGATTTTGTAAGCACGCAAACCAAGATCCTTCCGCAAAATCTTCCATAAAGTGGATGGACACAGATCCAATTCAATTCCTGTGCTCGATGGCGAATGGACTCATTCGGGTCTTCCTCAATGCTAAGCTCTACAGCAGCAATAGCTTCTTCTGTACGCACCGTACAGCGTCTCTGGCGATTCGAGTTATCAATAAAAGTAAACGTGGTGCGAAAACGTTCCATGGTTAATCGAATTAACTGCTCTGATGGACGATTTTGTCAACGATAAAATGGACATAGTGCGCGATACGTTTTCCGCACAGAACCATTATTTTCGAAATAAAATTGCACTATTTGCAAGCGTTGTTCAGGCGTGAGTCTATTCATGATGAATTGCCAAACCAAACTGAGAATAAATCACTTGATAGCTGTTAAATCGGTCGCCATCTTGAAAAGTAATGCCAACTTAAAGTTCTATACCTCTATAAAAAAACACCCTTTATAAGCTATGCAGACTGTGTGCAGTTGAGTGCCGTAAAACTCTGGTCACCGCTTAAATATGCCTATTGGTGGCTAATTTTCAAAATAATCAAACGGTATAAACCTATCGTAGAGTTGAACATTAACATTTGATAACAAATTAAAACTGCTTTCGAATAATTTATTTAATCGTACATAATATCGCGATAATGACATAAAATTTATCAACTTAAACCAGAAATATATTCAAGTATTGTTGTGTTATTCGTTCCACTATCGCAATATCAATGTACGCGTATTAATCATCCAATTGGCGATTAATCAATACAAAGAAAAATTTATTTTTTTTATTTTTATTTTTATATTTCACATACAATATTAAGCAATTAAATGCGATTATCAATCATTAGTTGTGCATACCTTACTTATCATACATATCATACATACGTAGAGAAAGTGCAACATTTATGGATTTCAAAACAAATGTGCAACATATGCTTGAACCTTGTGGCAACAATAAAGCGAAAAAATTTTTTAATATTTTACAACTCAGCTACTAACTGCAGCTACAATTTGTTATATGTTGCATTTGCAATGTTGCAAGCATGTGGCAGTTGCAATGATGCATAATATTTGTGAATTAAACAATTTCTACAATGTGATGATGGTAAGCGGCGGCTGTTAAAATAATAACAGCAAAAACAAATAAATATACATACATACGTATTATGTACGTATAAGTGTATGTATACAATAAACACACAATCTGCCTTATGACGTGGGAATACAACTGTATTATGCAGGGTCCTTTAAGTTCAAGTTTAGTTAAAAATTACTTGAAAGATTTTTCTTTTGCCACAATTTAATGTGGGTGAAGATAGCTACGACAGTTATATTCTTTTTTTACAGTAAATGTTATATTAACAGACACTGTTAAGTTAGGTTAGGTTAGGTTAGGTTAGAGGACGTGTACTTGTCAATTAAGACAAGTATTGCCGACCCGGAGGTCGAATTGACCCATTGTACAACGTCCTAGTTTCTCACACCACTTATGTTGTGTGTGTTAATTTTATACATGAGTGGTGGGACCTACAGTTTAAAGTCGACTTCGAACGACAGATTTTTGAGAAACTTTTCATGGCAATTTTTTATTTACTCTCAGAGTTTTTGCCAGAAATCTGCTGAGAGGAAGTCGCCGAAGAAATACTTTTTTTGTATTTTGTTTTGATGTCTGGCCTGGGGCTCGAACCCTGGCTTTACGTCTAATAAGCCAACACACTACCTACTAGACTACGGCGATTTCAGCTACCTACGACAGTTATATTTTTTTTTTACAGTGGTTGTTATAAAGGGTCCGCCAAATAACTTTTTTTTGAAAATGCTTTCCAAAAAAAACTACTGAATATTTTCTCAAATTTCTTTTTTTTATTTGAAAGTACAATCCTTCCGGTTAATAATGGAAAATAATTTCATTTAAATGGCGGCCTCGGCTGGCCATGCAGTATCCTACACGGTCCAATTTTTAAGCACATTACCGATTGTGTGCAGCTGTATTGCACCAATGGCTTCACGAATATGGTCCTTTAAAGCATCAATTGTCTCTGGCTTGTCGGCATAACACTTATCTTTGACGGCACCCCACAAATAATAGTCCAACGGTGTCAACTCGCAGCTCCGAGGTGGCCAAACGACATCCGCTTGCGGCTGATAAAGCGATCTTCAAAAACAGGGTGTAAATCATCGAGTGTAGCTTCGACTGTGTGGCACGTAGCGCCGTCCTGTTGAAACCAAATGTTGCCAATATCCTCCTCTTCAATTTTTGTGAACAAAAATTCGTTCAACATGGCCCGATAACGATCGCCATTGACTGTAACGGCCACTCCTTGCTCATTTTCGAAGAAAAATGGTCCAATTATGCCTCTGGACCAAAATCCGCACCAAACTGTGACTCGTTTTGGGTGCGTCGGCTTTTCAATGTATGCGTGCGGGTTTTCTGTGCCCCAAATGTGACAATTTTGCTTGTTTACATACCCGCCAAGATCAAAATCAGCTTCATCTGAAAAGATGATTTTTTTTTGTGCCAAGATCGGCATCTTCTGGTGTAGGCTACTGCATGGCCAGCCGAGGCAGCCATTTGAATGAAATTATTTTCCATTATTAACCGGAAGGACTGTACTTTCAAATAAAAAAATAAATTTGAGAAAATATTCAGTAGTTTTTTTTGTAAAGCATTTTCAAAAAAAAATAGTTATTTGACGGACCCTTTATATATGAAAAGGTTGACTAAAGGACACCTGAAAATGCACGGTACTCTAATAGCTAGAACAGTGCATCCTAGCATTGGTAGGTCTGTAATTAAACATGATAAATCTCCATTTAAATTGTGTGTTAAATTTGTATTCAAGAAAGAAATTTGTACGTGAAAGATCCTAAACTTTTTTGTTTTGTCTACAAGACTATTTTTACTGAAAGCATTGGAAAAAGAAGAAGAATAAGAAAACAAACAACATCATATCATTACGCATGTACATACATGTGTGAGGTGCTGTAATTTGGTTTTGTTGTTTTGTTATCCTAACGGATGGTAGTGTCCCCTTCCTGTGTCTTGCACAAATCCTGATAATCTCCACACAATACAACACCAGCATATTATGTACACACAAGCAGCAGTGGTTGCTTGCTTGCTTTGGTGGTTTTCACATACAAAAATGTTTCTTTAAAAAGTTTCTTTTTTGAACGTGTCTTTATTTTAAGTTTTTTTCCCCTTTTTGTTCACACTTTATGCCATTATTTACAGACGGCACACATACGCGGACACAGATAGGCAGGTGATTTGGTTTTCTATGTAATTTATTCATCATAATCATCATCATCATCATCATCCATATGTTTTTGTTTCTTCAACATGACTGGTCTCTGTGTTCTCTCCCTCTCTTGAGTTTTTATTCCCTTAAGAGTTTATAACCTGTCTCAAGGATCCATCCTTAACATTCCGTCAAAGTAAATATCTTTGAACTTTAAAATACATACACACCTGTCCATACATACCTACATAGGTAAGCATGTACACATATGTATGTATGTACATATGTATGGAATTCCATTTACATTCGAGTAGGTTTTGTAAAACAAGGTCATTCATTTATTCATTCATGAAAGTGTTTAAATACTTGTTGTTGTTGTTGTAGTAATTGCTAAAAAGAGAGAAGAACAACACAACAATATTTGTATATAAAATCCAAACTTACATACCCTATACATGCAATACAATAGGTGTAGGTGAACGTATGTATGCATAGAAGGACTTTAATTATAAAGGCATGCCTATAAAGGATGTGCAATGAGATTGATAAAGTTTTAGATTCACTCATGGTAGGCTATTGTTTGAAGAACGTAACTAAAGATTCAATTAAAATTAAAAAAAAAATGAAAAATCTACACCCCTAACAAAGGCCTTAACATAGGTACACGCTTTTAGTTTGTAAAGTTTAAGGACGAGATAAACATGATCAATTATCTCGACAGGAAAGAAGAGATTTACAAAAACTAAGTGGTCTGGGATAGAACATCAAAGTTTGATCACAAAATAAGTTGTTGCAATATTTGTCTGGAAATGTAAATGAAAGCTAATTTAAAAGATGTTCCGTTATTTAGCTAAGACGGTCAGAATATGGGATTGGCTTTGTTTTGTAAAATATACACACACTATTAAAGCAAGTTTTTATAACAGGTTAGTCGACCTAAGTCCCATCAGATTATTATTACAAAGAGTCCTCTTACATAGAACCAATCTTTGTCATTTAAAAAGTCTAAAGTGCTCTCCGGTTTCACATCTGAGACATCAAATTGATCCTCCGCATGAGCAGAACATTGATATAATAGGTGTGCTATATTCTACTATGGATTCTGAGCTCCAATACTTAATCTTCAAGAAGAAAAACATCATCATCAACCACATAAAATACAAGTAATCTACAAAAAAAAAAATGCAAGTCATTGCACAAAAATATGCAAGTCTTCGTCCATAAACTGCAAGTAATCATCCAAAAAAAAATAGAAGTCATAGACCAAAAAATTTAAGTTATCGGCCAACAAATGCAAGTCATCGACCTAAAAACTGCAAGTCATGGAACTAAAAAACGCAAGTCATCAACCAAAAACATGGAAGTCATCAACAAAAAAATGCAAGTCATCGACCAAAAATACGAGTCATCAGCCAAAAAAAATACAAGTCATCAGCCAAAAAAAAATGGAAGTCATCGACCAAAAAATGCAAGTCATCGACCCAAAAAGTGCAAGTCATCAACCAAAAACATGAAAGTCATCAGCCAAAAAAAATGCAATTCATCGACCAAAAAATGCAAATCATCGATCCAAAAAATGCAAGTCATCGACCAAAAAATGCCAGTCATCAACCAAAAACATGCAAGTCATCAACCAAAAAAAATGCCAATCATCTACAAAAAAATGCAAGTCAGCAACCAAAAAAATGCAAGTCATCGACGAAAAATATATGCAAGTCATCCACCAAAGAAACGCAACTTGCAAAAAATACAACATTTTGTTGGATATATATATACATATAAACACATATCAACTCAATGAGAATTATTAAAAAAATGTTAAGTTCATAAAACATACAACACGTATAATATATAAGAAAAAGCTATATCTCCGGTTCCAAATAACGCCCGACCCTGAGGTAAACTGGTTTGGAATTCTTAATACTAGTGCTATCCAGTCCACTAGGTCCATTTTCCCCATAAGTCCATTTTTTAACCGATTTCGCCCCGTTTGTTGCTCATTTGGAGAAATAATTAGCTTCGTCGCCTATATCTTCCATCCCAACTAAAGCCCGACCGTAAGGAAATCTGTTATGGAATCCTTGACATCATGGCTATCCAGGTCCATTTCACCAATAGGTCCATTTTTAATCCGATTTAGCCCCATTAGTTGCACATTTGAATGAACAATTAGCTTCGTCACTTATATCTCCGGTTCTAAATAACACCTGACCGTAACGAAATGGTTATGGAATGCTTGAAATCATGGCTATCCAGCCCACTAGGTCCATTTCACCCATAAGTCCATTTTTAATCTGATTTAGCGCCATTTGTCGCTCATTTCAATAAACAATTAGCTTCGTCGCTTGTATCTCCGGTCTTAAATAACATCCGACCGTAACGAAATCTGTTCTGGAATCCTTGAAATCATGGCTATCCAGCCCACTAGGTCCATTTCACCCATAAGTCCATTTTTAATCCGGTTTAGCCCTATTTCCTGCTTATTTGAATGAACAATTAGCTTCGCCGCTTATATCTCCTGTCTTAAATAACATCCGATCGTAACGAAATCTGTTCCGGAATCCTTGACATCATGGCTATCCAGCCCGCTAGATCCATTTCCCCCATAAGTCCATTTTTAATCAGATTTTTAATCAGATTTAGCGCCATTTGTTGCTCATTTAAATGAACCATTAGCTTCGTCGCTTATATCTCCGGTTCTAAATAACACCCGACCGTAAGGAAATCTGTTATGGAATCCTTGACATCATGGCTATCCAGCCCACTAGGTCCATTTTACCCGTAAGTCCATTTTTAATCCGATTTAGTGCCATTTGTTGCTCATTGGAATATGCAATTAGCTTCGTCGCTTATATCTCCGGTCTTAAATAACATCCGACCGTAACGAAATCTGTTCTGGAATCCTTGACATCATGGCTATCCACCCCACTAGGTCCATTTCCCCCATAAGTCCATTTTTAATCCGATTTAGCGCCATTTGTTGTTCATTTAGAAAATATAATTAACTTCGTCGCCTATATCTCGGGTCCCAAATAACGACCGACCATTATGGAATCTGTTACGAAATTCTTGATATCATGCCTATCCAGCACACTAGATCCATTCCCTCACAAGTTGATTTCCTTAGCCGATTTATCTTTATTTATACATATTTATCTATATCTGCGATTCGAAATAATGAAAACTGTTTTGGGAATGTGGGATACCTGCACCAAATCCCATTTTTCCAAATTATCGATCATCCTTCCCAGACATTGTTGAAACAAATGAGTTTTTCAATTTTTAAAAGAATTTCCGAATATACAGAGAAGCTTTTCCACTCAGGAACGTGTGGGACATAATTTTAAAGGAAGGGTATAGAAATTCCATTCTCCGATATCGTCTATTCGGATGATTTCTTCCATTCTCCATTTTTTTGTAATTTTTATTAACCACTTAACATAGCGCTGTTAACTTTAATATTATAAATGGTGGTGTTTTAAGGGCTATAGGAAAATTTTTCAAAAAAAAAACACATAAAATTCAGAAAAATTCTTGAAATCTTTATTTTAATCAATAATACGGTCCATTTAATTTAATATTTGAAGATTATTTCATGCAAATATTGACCGCGACTGCGCCCCAAATGGTCCATCCGCTTAGTCCAATTTTGGCGTACTCTTTCCAACATTTCGGCCGGTATCTCACGAATAAATGCTTCAACGTTGTCTTCCAAAGCGGCAATTGAAGCGGGCTTGTGTGTATAGACATGAGCTTTAACATAGCCCCACAAACGTTCCCGAACGTGAAATATAATGTTCACCGAACTCGCCTCTCAATAAGTCTATTGTTACGCGTGCTCTGTGGCGTGTGGCACCGTCTTGTTGAAACCTCATGTCATGTAAGTCAAGCTCTTGCATTTTGGGCAAAAAAAACTTGGATATCATCTCACGGTAGCGCTCACCATTCACAGTTACGTTACGATTCGCAGCATCTTTGAAGAAGTACGGTCCAATGATGCCACCAGCCCATAAACCGCACCAAACTGTGACTTTTTCTGGATGCATTGGTAGCTTTTGCAATGCTTCTGGCTGATCTTCACTCCAAAATCGACAATTCTGCTTATTTACGTATCCATTGAGCCAAACATGAGCTTCGTCGCTCACAATTTTTCGATAAAGAAGTGGATCTTCGGCCAACTTACCAAGAGCCCATTCACCAAAAATTCTACGTTGCGGTAGGTCGTTCGGCTTCAATTCTTGCACCAACTGTACATATTTGGAAAGGCTTCACACCTAAATCCTTTCGCAAAATTGTCCACCTTATTGAGTAACAGAGGCCCAATTGCTGCGAATGGCGACGAATCGATAATTGATGGGGTCATCATTAACACTGGCCAATACAGCTGCGATATTTTCTTCAGTTGGCACTCAACGTAAGCGTTTTGGTGGCTTAATGTCCAACAATGTAAATTTGGTGCGAAATTTAGTCACAATAGCCCGAATAGCCGCTTCAGTGGGTCGATTAAACTGACCATAAAATGGAAGAAGCGCGCAATGAACTTTCTTCTTTCTAACTTTCTTTTTGAGAATAAAATGCAATGATTTGCAGGCGTTGTTCGTTTGTAAGACGATTCATGGTTAAATTATAGACCAAACTGAAGATGTTTGACAGTGAAACAAAACACGAAACGTGCGTGAGTAGTTTAAACCAGTGTTGCCAAAAAGATAATAGCTAAACAAATCACCCGTTACAAGTAAATTGTCTGAAAAAGGTTTCCATACTTACCAGCCATACTCTTGCACAAACTTAATCATTATCATTCGTCATTCTCCAAAAGAGTTTGGTGGGGGTAATGAAATGCAAACACCTTCTTTCATATTTCTAAGAAATCATTACTGTTTGGAGTTTATATGACTTGATGAGCCGATAAAGAACAATTAAGTCAACATAATTTCAAGCTAACCATACAATCTATTAAAAAAAATATGCAATAAGATTTAACGAGATAATAACAATTTTGTTGTTGTTGTTGTTGTTTGTTTTTTTCTTGATATTTTTTCTATTTTAATTGTTGTTTCTATTGGAAAAAACCACAGCAATTTTAATAATAGAAAACCAATTCATGGTTGTTAATCTTAAATTTCCAACATTATTGTGATTTTTTTTATTTCAATCTGTTATACTGAATCAGAAAAACAACAATTTGTAACGTCTGTTCCATGGTTTTCGCGCTGGACATGGACATTCAAACGTTCTAATGGTCAATGGCCTTTTTGTTCATTAAACAAACATACTCACACGAGCCAATTGGTTTTAGCCAGGTCTATAAGTTGGAGTTAACAGTTGTTTTTTGTTATTGTTTTTTATTATTATTTTTTTAAATCTTTTTAAGCCAACTGTTCTAAAACATGTAGGCAGGCAGGCGAACAGGCAGGCAGTCATTTGCAACATGCAACATTTGAACACGTAAATTCCATGCAAACACATGGCGGACTGCTTGACTGGCTGGACTGGTATATAATTGCAGAAAGGCACAAACCAGACTGACTGACTGACAAACTGACTGTCCATATGAGCTCATGCATATGAAATTTATGGCGGTACTATTTATTACAACTATTTTTCCCCCCTATTCTGTTATTTTGGTAAACACCGTTTGTATTAAAAACACTGAAAAAAAGGGGAGAAAAAATTGCATTCTTTTAAATGTTTTCTCTTTTTGCTCTCCCTTAACATGAAATCTGCAACAGTTTAGTATTTTTCTTTTTTGTTTTTGTTCAATTATACTTCATATTCATTTTATTTTATTGTTTGTTTTTTAATTATAGGGTGCCGGCAAAGAAATTCGTGAAGCGATTGCCGATCCATCATTACAGGAAAAGGCCTGGTCAGCCGTGCTGCCATTGGTAATAAAACTGAAACGTTGCTACGAACATTCACTGGAGCTGGAGAAGATCGTACCAAAGCTGCTGGGTCAGTTGGTGGGCGGTAAATTAAATCCTACACAACATTTAGAAACACAACAGGCTCTGGTTAAACAGTTGGCCGAAATATTAGAATTTGTTTTAAAATTCGATGAACACAAGGTAAGTGTTAAATTTTAAATAAATTATTTAAAAAGAAAATAATAACAAGTAATTGTTTTAAGTATGGATTCAAAAATTCCTTTTTTGCATTCTTAAATCGAATGTTTCTTAAAACTTTTTCTGAGAAGTGCTAATACAACCAATAAGGCTATCCAAGTTTATTCGGTTCTAAAAGAAATATTATTTCATGTTTTCGGTCTACATTCCATTTAAAGTCACCGTAGTCTAGTAGTTAATGTGTTGGCTTATTAGGCATGGTTCAACACCTGGCTAAAACATCTCCAACAAAACAAAATATGTCTTTCGGCAACTTCCTCTCAGTAGTCTTCAGGCTAAAGATCTGTAAAAAAAATTGCCAAAGAAAATTTTTTCACAAAAATATGTCGTTCGTAATACACACATCATGAGTGATGTGAGAAGCTAGGTTGTAATCTCAGCTAAAGGGTAAGGTTAGGTTAGAGGACGTGTACTTGTCAATTAAGACAAGTACAGTAACCGGAGGTCGAATTGACCCATTGTACAACGTCCTAGTTTCTCACACCACTTATGTTGTGTGTGTTAATTTTATACATGAGTGGTGAGACCTACAGTTTAAAGCCGACTTCGAACGAGAGATTTTTGAGAAACTTTTTCATGGCAATTTTGCCAGAAATCTGCTGAGAGGAAGTCGCCGAAGAAATACTTTTTGTATTTTCTCTTGGTGCCTGGCCTGGGGCTCGAACCCTGGCTTTACGTCTAATAAGCCAACACACTACCTACTAGACTACGGCGACTTTCTGGCAAAAGTTCTGTAAATAAAATTGCCATGAAATTTTTTCACACAAATATGTCGTTTGTAATACACACAACATGGCTGGTGTGAGAAACTAGGTTGTAATCCGATCTAAAGGATTGTAATAAGCAAATAAGTTTGAAGTGAGGGAATCGCACAAAAAGTTCTGTACAATTTCTCGATATTTCTGCTGCATATAGCATTTTCTCGCAATCAAATTCTTCTACACATACGTTCGATAAGTTTGACGTATGGTTCAATACCCCGCTTATCAAAATTTAGTAGTTTTAGTGCACAGAAGTGCCAGTGGGCTAGTAGGCAGTGTTTTGGCTTATTAGACATGGGGCCCCGGTTCAAACCGCAGGTCAGACATCTTCAACAAAACGAAAAAGAAAGAAATATTCCTTCGGCAACTGTCTCTCAGCAGATTTCTGGCAAAAACTCTGAGAATAAAATAAAATTGCCATGAAAAGTTTCTCAAAAAAATCTGTCGTAGGTCCCGCCAATCGCGTATAAAATTAACAAACACAACATGGGTGGTGTGAGAAGCTAGGTCGTAATCCTAACTGAAGGACAGACTTTTGTTTGCCTTACTACCTACTGCCCTTTAGGAAAGGAGTCTAATAACCGCAGTGAAAGGTGCAAATTCTTAAATCCTTAAAACCCTCTTGCAAAACTTGCTTATCTTCCAAGTGACGTTTGAATTTAAAATTAAAGTCCCCAGTTAGAATAATATTTGCGTATTTGAGGCATTTATGTCAATTCCATTTTCTGCGAAACATTACAGAATTTGCCCTAGCGCCTATTGCTGTAGATCACTTGGAACTTCGTTGCTCTTTTTAGTACCATACAGGGTAAATAAAATGAAGTCGCCGTGGTCTAGTAGGTAGTGTATTAGCTTATTAGACGTAAAGACAGGGTTCGAGCCTCAGGCCAGACATCAAGACAAAATACAAAAAGTATTTCTTCGGCGACTTCCTCTCAGCAGATTTCTGGCAAAAACTCTGAGAGTAAATAAAAAATTGCAATGAAAAGTTTCTCAAAAATCTGTCGTTCGGAGTCGACTTTAAACTGTAGGTCCCGCCACTCATGTATAAAATTAACACACACAACATAAGTGGTGTGAGAAACTAGGACATTGTACAATGGGTCAATTCGACCTCCGGGTACTGTACTTGTCTTAATTGACAAGTACACGTCCTCTAACCTAACCTAACCTAACCATTTCATCCTCTTACTTAATATGTACGTGCCCTAGCAAATGGATTAATAGTTAATCTATTCGACTCTAGGGCGTAGACCAATTGCTATCGTGGATTCTTTACACATTATTTAAACCATATTCTTCGTCTAGAAAAACCTTTCCCTTCAGTGGCTTCTCAACCTTGCGCTGACCAACTTCTTCCTCTTCCCTTATTTTGGTGGAACTTGGTCAGTACAGGGACCGCGTTCACCCGTGGCATCACATCGGGCCGCTATGCGTGCTCAAGTGGGCTTTGTGAAATCAGAGCTACCACTCAGACCTAACCTAACCTTACCTAGTGGCTTCTCAGACGTGTCTGTTTCGATATTTATTTTTATGGTAAGCTCAGTGTGCCTCACAGATTTTTATGGGGCAGGGATAGTCATCCCGAAGCTAGAAATAGACCAATATTATCAATTCGTGTGAAGATAACTTCGAATTTTTTTGTTTAAGTTTTTCAATTTTGGAGTAGAGATTCCATTCTCTGATATCGTATATTTAAGTGATTTCTTCCTTGACCATTTTTTTTGTATTTTCTGTTAACTACTTTATATTGCTCTGTTAACTGTAACATTAGCTCTGTTAAAATTTCGGGTTTTTGTCTTTGCTAGTTAAATTCGAATTTATCTTCACACACATTCTCAGTAAAAAACGGTGTTAGGCTGGTAGGTCTGAAAAGTTATGGAACAGTAAATGCCGGGTAAACTAGGAATACAGCCTCTAAGCACTGTAAGAGCTCTGTACACGGCCGTGCATGTCAATCCAATAATATTTGAATGACAGGTTGAATCCAGTATAATAATTTTAATAAAAATCCTGTTAACGGTAAACCCTTCTGTGGTAGACATGTTTTTTTATATTTTTAATTAAAACTGCCACTGCATTCAGAAACCCAATGATTTTTTGTGTAGGTTTTGACGTCGTTTTCTTTGCATAAATTTTGGCTCTGAATGTTTGCGTGTTTCAAAAATGTTTTCACGTTTCTTCATTCATTTATTATTACCATAGGCATATTATTAATTCAGTTTATTGTTGTTGTTTTTGTTGTTTTATTATTATTATTATTATTGTTTCAATTTTAAATAGTGGGCAGTATCGCGTGGTTGCATTATTCCTTTATTCATTTCATAATGTTTTTTCATCGGTAAAGAAATCAACAACAACAACAAAAACAATGGTAAAAAGAAAAATAAATAAATTCAAGCTGATCAACATAATTCAGTCAGGCACGCAAAACTAAAAAAAAAATATTTTTAATCTCCAGGGACAGAACGGCTATTTCTTCTCTTCTTTACTGGTTTACTGGTTTTGTATCCACTTCCACTTCTTGCTTCATTTCTTACTTCGCTAACGAAACAAAAACAAACAAAAAAAAACAGAAAATCATACGCTGTTGTTGACTTCTTTCTGTGTGTGTGTTTTTTTTGTTGTTGGTTTCCATTTAATCATTAGCTTCTCCATTCAGTCTCTCTCTGAATGACAAGCCAGTGTATCAATGATTGTTACATCATCGTTCTACTGTTTTTTTTTTTTTTTGTTTTCCTCTCCTCTCTTTGTTTTTATACTCACAATCAGTCTTTGTTGTCCTCCATTCATTCAAAGTTCATCATTATCTGTCACATCATCAATTGGGAATTGGCTTGTGTTTTTGATTTGACTGCCACAAAAGAGTTGAAATAAAATAGAAAATAGATGAACGTTGCCTTACGTTTACAAAATGTAGGTATGCGTGGCTGGTGCTTGAACCAGTTTTAATTGTAGTGCTACTTAACATACTTACTATACAGTTGTTTAAATGCCTACTTAAATTCTCAACTATTCACAAAAGTGTAGTAAATTTTCGAAACTGAGATAATGAGCAATGCAAGGAGAATGTTTTATCACACAAGTTATGAATTTTCATGACATGTGCGGTTGTCAACAACAAACCTATGTATCAGAGGTCAGCAATGAGTATTCATAACGATGAGTAGATTCGAATCATACTTATAATTTCTGATACTTATACGCATCCATACTTATTTTAATGTCATACTCATACTACTCATATTCAAAGTTTGAAATACTCTTTGTACTCATACTTAACAATACGCATGATGTTGTTGATTTCGACTCTACATGACTCGTTGCATACACGAATCACAAAATAAGTATGATTCGCGTACGAACACTATAATACTCACTAGAAGGTTGCGTGTTTGCTCTCCTTGCTGTCTTTGGCTTTTTCTTTCTTCTTTTTTTGTAAATGCAACAACAACTAAGACTGTAAATTTTGACGAATGATACGAATAACTCGAATCATTTATGAGTATTATAAGCATTTTTGCTAAATTTATGAATCTGAACGAGTAGGCGTATCAATCAAACATATTTCGAATGTTATGAGGTTGATGTCAACGTTGTACTCATACTCATTGCAACCTGTACTTATAAATCAATACTTGGATTTCAATACTGTTGACTCACTCATACTCAAAATTTCATGAGTATTTATGAGTAGCGAAAAAGCGATTCATTGCTGATCTCTGCTATGTATCTCAAGTTCGAAGAAAATTTATTTCTTTGTGATTGTCTCTAATTTGGAAAAATTAAAGAGGTTTTCCTTTGGTAAAGCGATTTTCCGAATAAGCAGAGTTTCTCATCACTACGCTTAATACAAAAAACCGACAAATTTCCGTTGAGGACGTCGTGGTGGGACCTACAGTTTAAAGTCGACTCCGAACGACAGATTTTTGAGAAACTTATTCATGGCAATTTTATTTACTCTCAGAGTTTTTACCAGAAATCTGCTGAGAGGAAGTCATCGAAGAAACACTTTTTATATTTTCCTTGGTGTCTGGCCTGGGGCTCGATCCCTGGCTTTACGTCTAATAAGCCAACACACTACCTACTAGACTACGGCGGCTTTTTGGCAAAAGTTCTGTAAATAAAACAGACATAAAAATGTTTCATAAAAATCTGTCGTTCGGAGTCGACTTTAAACTGTAGGTCCTGCCACTCATATGTAAAGTTAACACACACAATATAAGTGATGTGAGAAGCTGGTCGTAATTCTGATTAAAGGATTGCAATGACCAATTATGTGCACATGTATGTATGTATGTAAGAGGCTTTATTGCTCTCAAATAAGCCACTCAAACCCCAAAAAAAAGGATCTAAATACCAACTACACACATACGTATGTTAAAAATCCTGCCTGAAGGCCTATTTATTAAGAAATTTCTATTGAACACGAGAAATAGTACGCATTCAAGTATGTTTGAAAATAGGATATCAATTACGATGATCTGTTGCTGTCTTAACGTCGTTACGTAATAATAATAAAAATTGTTTTTGTTTGTTTTCTTAATTACAAGAAATTATTATTTTTTGTTTTTGTTTTTGTTTTTGTTTTTGTTTTTGTTTTTGTTTTTGTTTTTGTTTTAAAATTTCTAAACAAATTGTAAAAGAAAGCTGACACTTATAAAAGCGATTAAATTTTGTTTATACACGCCAGCTACTCATGTCAATGTGGTTATAAATTTCAATTGATTCTGACTAACTTGTGTAAGCAATTGACGAAAGTGTTTCCTGTTGTAATTAGTAATAAGCCCTACAGTAACATACACTGAGCGCCAAAAGTGAGTAAACACCACTGAAATAATTAATTTTCTTAGGATAGCGAGAAAAGTAAATAAGAATAGTTGAATAAATTTCCAAAAAGAAAAACGTTTACAAAACAAAGAACAAAACTCTTTTATACTTAAGAACAAAAGTGTTGACTCACTTATAGCGCTCAGTGTATATGCCACTATTTATTATAAAATAAAACAGCATTAGAAATCAAGTATTTTTAAAATCAAGAGAGTAAATGATGCAGTCTTATAATGTCGAGTTTCTGTTTTTAAATAAAAATCCATCACGTTTTCCAATGTACACCTGGCAACTCTTCCTTGACTGCATGAACGTTGTCCTTCAAGGCTTTAACTGTACGTGGTTTATTTCAATAAATTCCGTTCTATTCAAGAGGAAATCTCTCTTTACTCTTTCCAGGACTACTTAGTATGTCGCACCGTATTATTGAAGCCATATGTTGCCAATATTGTTGATGATAAAACAATTCTAATTGAGGTTGAGAACCCTGGGCAGGAAGGTTTAAACTCTTTGTTGAAAGCCAGCATTAAGGCTGTCCATAGATTCATAAAGAAATTGAGCTGAATGAGAAGTGCTAGGTTCTCTTTTGAGTTTGTGGTCCATCTTTTTCCTCTGTCTCTTATATCCTCCGTTTCCAATCTTTACTCCTTTTCCAATTTCCCTATCTCCTTCACTATCCATTTTCTATCTCCTCTAGGACGTATTTGCAATGGGTCATTTTGATTTCTGGGTATAGCACTTGTCCCAATGACAAGTACACGTCCTCAAACCTAACCTAACCTAACCTAACAATTAAAACAACAACAATTGTTGTCAATATATCAGTAAATCGTAATCCTTTGAATTGCATTTTTTAAGAAGATGTTCTTTCGTCATGGGCACATCACTAGACGAAAAAGCTCGCCAAATAGTGGCACTTGAGGATTTTTCTGAGGGTTCTTCTACATATTGGATTGGGTTTTCCCGTCATACAGTATGGCAATGGTATTTACTTAGGCACGCATACGAATAAAAGCTTCGCATTATTTTCTAGTGGCTATTTTGCAACGAAGTTATCGTAATCCAGTAGGTAGTGTTTTATTTTATTAGACGGACGAGAGCCCATGGTTAAATATAAAAAAATATTTCCTCGGCACGTTCCTCTCGGCAGATATCTGGCAAAAACTCTGAGAGTATATAATAAATTGCCATGAAAAGTTTCTCAAAAATCTGTCGTTCCGAGTCGACTTTAAACTGTAGGTACCGCCACTCATGTATAAAATTAACGCACACAACATGGGTGGTGTGAGAAGCTAAGTGTTAATCCTGACTGAAGGGTTGTAATGCATAATTATGTATGTATCGCGTGGGCCACTATCCGTTTAAATTTGAAGCATCGGTTTTTTCGAATCTGGCAATACTTATGTCATTCTATTCTGTCACAAAATTCAGTATATTATCTGCACTAAACGTAGTGGAACGATTTACGCTTGAACAGCGTTGGGATTTGTTGGAAATTTGGGCCAGCGAGAAACTGCACGATAATGTCGATTTTGCTAAAAAAAAAATTACCATCTTTTCGGAGGAAGCTCATATTCAGCTTGGTGGGTACGTTAGTAAGCAAAATTGCCGTATTAGGGGCTCGGAAAACCTATACGTGGTCATACAGAAACCAATGCAACCATTACGAGTGACGGTTTGGTGCGGCTTTGGAGCGAAGGCATCATTGACTCATATTTCTTTGCAAATAAGGGCAGCGCAACCATTACGGTTAACGGAGGCACCTTTCGCACCTTTTATTTTTCGCGAGAAGGAGGGAAAATGATTTATGCATTCATGAAGATCGTCACCATACATGGTATGTTGGACTCTTCCACTGGGTATACCGACAAAAAACCCGCCTCTACCTCGGAACCACGGTTGTATTACTTCGAGGTGGGCCCCCTTTTGGCACCTGTGCCAGTTCCATCATTGTCAGCCACTCTTTTCTTATTCTACTGCGTCCAGGTCATATTTTTTCCTTCGCAGGACATAGTGCACAAATTGTTTTACTGCGTTCCAGTTTTCTCTGCTGTTTGTCATTTTCATCACCACGTTTGTAGCAGTAATAATGCCGATTTCAGCCTCGAGACCCTGACGTCTTTCGGCCCAGCGACTGCAGCCGAAGAAAGTGTGTTCGGCATCGTCTAACATTTCCTCCTCCTCGTAAATGTAGAATGGCGAGCGACATTTCCCCATGCGATACAGGTACTCTCTGAAATATCCATGACCGATTAGCATCTGGGTTATATAGTAGTCCACTTCGCCGTTTTTTCTGTTTTTCCACACTTGCAATTCTGGAATCAGTTTATATGTCCACCTACCATGCCGTTCATTTTCCCAGCGATATTGCCATTTTAGAAAGACTTCGTGCTGTATCGTTTTTATGCTCTGCGACTGAGTCGTGGTCTGTCTAGCGTTGAAAATCATCTTGCGCTTAATTGCTTGAAGGCCTATGGGAACCATTCCATTCCAGCTATTGTGTTGATACCGTGCGGTACGAGGATGTGACCCGTAAAGCTGCTATTCTCTGCGCAGATAGTAGTTTTTTAGCTCTCGTTCCAGTTTTCAAAGTATCGCACCATGATAACCGATAATTTTGTACCCGCACTTCATGGTATTGATGTGAACAATGTTTGGTTTCAACAGGATGGTGCAACTAGCAACTTTTAAATGGCCTACCCTTTACAGTGGTGGCCTTATAATTAGAAACGATGTTTCTGGAACAGAGTTCTCTGGAGTGACGAATCTAAGTTTAATTTGTCCCAATCTGATGGAAAAACGTATGTAAGACGTCCTCCAAACAAAGCCTTTGATCCCAGGTACACAGTGAAAACTGTAAAACAAATTAGCAAACATACATGTTGCTAAGTCGTTTCTAATTATAAGGCCACCACTGTATATGTATGTATGTATTATGTAATGAAATTAAGAGTTTCACTTTCTGGAAAAGCTACCCAATTGATTGTTTAATGTTTACCTTACGACTACCAGGACTAATATGCACTTTTCCTAAAGTCTTATATTCGCCACCAAAAATTTTTGATAGGCTTTCGTTTACTGATTTGGTCAATACTTTCTTTCAGTCTCTACAGGTTCAAGAGGATTGTTCAGTTAAACTGTCTACCCGACTATTATTCCCTCCTTTTTGTGGAGATTTCACAACTAAAGTGTTGCCATAGTGTTGCCTTCCTTCGCCTTTAATTTTTTAGCATTTTTCTCTACCCATTCCTAAACGAAGGCATGAAAAAAAGAGGAGCATTAGTCGTCTGTCCATATATCAGAGCATATCCTTAAAAAACAAGTAATTTAAGTCAACGAAGCATAAGATATTAAAATTCACGCCATGTATCGAAGCACAACAACGTCTAAGTAGAAATCTATTTCAATATTTTTATTTAATTTATTAAAGTACTCTTTGCGCTCACATCCATCCACCTGCGTTTAAATCACATAACAATTCCTTTACGTTTGTTACACAAATATTTGTCGTTCACACGTAGCCCATACGAGTAGTACTTGCAACATTGCCCTGCTAAAAAGGGGGGGAGGTATAAAGTTTCCAAAGAAAAATTCAAAATGAATGAACACTTTTTGCATATTGTCGCCCTCTTTTTCAGTTGTTTCAACTGCTGATGTCTGGGCATTAAATATTTCCAGTCACATGTGAAAAGTGTATTAAAATTTATGAAATCACAGAGCGACGAACATAATCGTTATCGATTTATTGTGAAAGCACAAAAACATTAAGCCTCCATTTATATTACTTACTCCCTCTCTCTCCCTATATACTACATGTGTGCACATTTCTTCTTAAAGTTTCAAATAAACGGTGACGGTAGATATTATGACAAGTAAAATGGGGCATAAACAATCATCGGATGTACAAACATGAAAATGAAATGAAATGAAAGAAAAACATGCAGAAAAAAAGGAAAAACAAAATCTGCAAAGAAAGAAAAACCAGGAAACAAATTGTAGGTTCTTAACACGAACTATAATCGTTAAGCCATATGTCGCATGCACAGTTGTCTTCTCTCCCGCTCTCTCTCTTTCTCTTATGTACGTTAAATAAATGAACATTAAATATCTGCTTACAGCTGATGATGATGACAATCGCTTAAAAGAGTTGCGAGTTGAGGCACTCCACTTGGTTCCAAACTTAAAGTCAATAAATTCTAAGGCATCATTGTCATTCAATGTATTTCATTGATACCCGGTTTTGAAATTAAAGCTACTTAAAGGAGCACAGATTGTATAACATCTGCACAATGGGTCGGTGTTGGAAAAAATTTTAATTTCAAAATGAATAAAAAAGAGAAGTTTCTTGTTTGAAATTTGTCATGTAACTTCTGCTTGAAAATTTTAAAGAAACAAACCATAAATCTGAGTACGATTACATACATACATACATAATTCGTCATTACAACCTTTCAGTTGAAGTCGCCGTAGTCTAGTAGGTTGGCTTATTACACGTAAAGCCAGAGTTCGAGCCCCAGACCAGACATCAAACTAAAATACAAAAAGTATTTCTTCATCTCTGCAGATTTCTGGCAAAAAAATCTGAGAGTAAATAAAATTGCCATGAAAAAGTTTCTCAAAATCTGTCGTTCGGAGTCAACTTTAAACTGTAGATCCCACCACTCATGTATAAAATTAACACACACAACATAAGTGGTGTGAGAAACTAGGACGTTGTACAATGGGTTAATTCGACCTTCGGGTACTGTACTTGTCTTAATTGCCAAGTACACGTCCTCTAACCTAACCTAACCTAACCATTCAGTTAGGATTACAACCTAGCTTCTCACACCACCACTTATGTTGAGTGTGTTAATATTACATATGAGTGCCGAATCCTACAGTTTAAACTCGACTCTGCACGACAGATTTTTTTGAGAAACTTTACATAGACTTTTTTATTTACTCTCAGAGTTTTTGCCACAAATCTGCTGAGAGGCAGTCGCCGAAGAAATATTTGTTCATATCTTGTTTAGTTGTAGATGTCTAACCTGGGATTTGAACCAGGGCCTAACGTCTAATAAGCCAACACACTACCTACTAGACTACGGCGGCATCAGGGTACGATTATTAGTCAAAAAATTAAATATAATTTTCGAATTTCTTTTTTCTTATTTGAAAAAGTAACACTGGCCTTGTCATTGGTTATCTGTCAGTTAATTCCTGACTTCGGGATTTGGCTTGTCAACTATTAATTCCGTGCAAAAATGGCAAAAGACATGCAAACGTCAAAATGCAACGGCTGAAAGAGATTTGAAGAGATTACCTCACAAACAAATCTATTTTGGAAGGAATAAAAGAAATTGGCGAAACGTTGGGCAATGGGTATTACAGCTCAAAGAAGAAGGCCTATGTTGAAATGTATTTTTTGATCTAAAAATTTTGTTTTTCATTCAAAAAGCCATTAACTTATTGATAATGTTAAAGTTAACAGGGCAATGTTAAGTGGTTAACAGAAAATATATAAAATGGTAATGGAAGAAATCACGACATCGCAGAATGGAATCTCTATTCCATTACTTCAATATTTTGCCCCAAACGTTCCTCAGTGGATCAAATTCTCTGGTGAAAAACTTAAACAAAAAAATTATTTGTTTTAACAATGTCCGGGGAGGAAGATGGCTCTGTTATCTTTAACATTAGCTCTGTTAACCTTCTAGGTTTTTGTCTTTGCTAATTAAATTCGAATTTATCTTCACACACATGTACTTAGCTGCCTGTCTAAACCAGGGGCATATATAATCTGATTGTCGTGCTTAAGCCCACTTCACACGGTAATACTTTACGTACGTAAAGTCTAATGAAAAAGTAAAATGAAATACCATCCGTATGACAAAAAAGAGAATAAAAGTCGTATGATTTATATTTTTTGCGTTTACATGATCGGTATAAGACAATAACAAAGTAAAATGAAAACAGCTGTTACACTTTTTTTCTATGTGTTTACATAAAAATACATCCCTGATCTAATGCGACATGCTTGTTTTTTGAATCATCTTTTCATCCGTATTTTCTCGCAATGTGTGATGGTTTCATTACATAGTACGTTTAGACGATCAGATCCGTACTCTTCTACACAGATCATATTACTTGTAGGACCGTATAAAGTAGGCTTTAAGGCCTCTAGGTTTTGATTCCTAAAAATTCTTGATACAGTCTAACAGAGCTTTCAATTTTTGGAACCTTGAAAGGTTTTTTGATATCATTCGCCTCTTTCTCATCATAAAAAACCATCATGTTATGAACACGACCTTTATCACAACTGGTAATCTGTATTACTGCACACAGTAAAAAGCTTGTGTATTAAGATCTTGTGAATTTCTTTCGCTGCTTTTAGATCCGCGTTACTATAAATTTACTGATTGGTGTCCACATCATCTCCATCATCTCAGTACATTGTAATTAATTTTTAAACCACTAAGGACTAGCCGCTTATGGTCTCTATATCCATACGTTATTCCCTGAATCCCAGGCATTTGTTTAACAGAGTTTGAAAGTTTCGTCTTTATTGAGACATTGTTTGAGCTGTCATGCTCAATTTTGTATTCCTATTCCTATTCGTTAAAGAGCCGTCACAAAGCATGGCTGGCGGCCTAATGTTAATAATAATTATAAAAAATATCTCCCATTGTGCATGCCCTTAAAAAGAGCACTGGTCGTGTATGATTGTATAACTACTGTGTGCGGAACTACTTAAGAGATGCGATACTCATCGTACTTGAAGAAAATCTTACGAATTACATGGCAGTAGACATGAACTTTTTTTTTAAATTTTTTTTTGTAATACAAATACAGACACAAGCCATTCGTTTTTTTTTTTTTACTCTTCATATTGAACTCTTTATGTTGGTGGACTCTGTTTAATTTTTTTTTATTCTTTTTTTATTTTTATTTTTAAAGAGAAAACAATTATAAAACGTAGAAACATCGGAACATAATAACAATGCTTTGTAATGACACATTTTATTTAAAATAAATAAATTACACCATTTCCAAAGAAACAAATTCATTTAATTTTACAAATACCATTAAAATTCTATTAAAAATTGAGATTTTATTAAAATTGCAATAAGAAAATAAATTTCTCAAGATGCATGCTATAAAACAATGGAGGAAATGGTGTAACTGATTTAAGTATTTAAGCAAATACATTAAATACGAGGGTACCACTAATTTTAGATGACTTAATAAACGAAACATAACAAATTTAACAAACATTGAAGGGGCCGTAGGCAGTGTGTTGGCTTATTAGACGTGAAGCCACATTTCAAACCCCAGGTCAGACATCTCGAACCAAACGAAATATGAAAAAATATTTCTGCGGCGTCATCCTCTCAGCAGATTTCTACCAAAAACTCTGAGAGAAAATAAATAAAATTGTCATGAAAAAGTTTCTCAAAAATCTGTCGTTCGGAATCAATTTTAAACTATAGGCCCCGCCACTCATGTATACAATTAACACACCCAACAGAAGTAATATGTGAAGCCAGGTTGTAATCCTAACTGAAGCGTTGTAATAATCAATTATGTATGTATGTATGTATGTATTGTCTTTTGTGTTTAAATCGCATGGCAATCCATTGCACTATGGCAGTTCTCATAAGCCATTGTCCTATAGGAAGGCCGATAAATTTGTCATTCCCTCAAATGCCTTCTGTAGGAGCTGTGCAACTAAAAAGGCGAAAGAATCTCTCTTTTTTGCCATAAAGAATCGAAAGTAATCGACTTCTTAGCTGCTGTTGACTTTCACTTGCTATAACGGCAATTTTTATTTTGAATTCGAGCGGGATTCCTTGTGGGAATTTTTGAGCCCGGGTACTAAAGGGTGTTTTTTATAGAGGTATAGAACTTTAAGTTGCAATAAAACAACGATGGATTATTCGATTGACATGAATTTTATTTATCCCAAAGATAATCTTGTGGCATTACATTTTAAATGGTGATTTCTAGCATATGACCGCCACGGCTGGCGCGGATGTAGTCCAATCTGGACGTCCAATTTTCGATGACTTTTTCCAACATTTGTGGCCGTATATCGGCAATAATACGGCGAATGTTGTCTTCCAAATGGTCAAGCGTTTGTGGCTTTACCGCATAGACCAATGACTTTACATAGCCCCACAGAAAGTAGTCTAGCGGTGTTAAATCACAAGATCTTGGAGGCCAATTCACAGGTCCAAAACGTGAAATTAGGCGGTCACCAAACGTGTCTTTCAATAAATCTATTGTGACGCGAGCTGTGTGACATGTTGCGCCGTCTTGTTGAAACCACATCTCCTGGACATCATGGTTATTCAATTCAGGAATGAAAAAGTTAGTAATCATGGCTCTATACCGATCACCATTGACTGTAACGTTCTGGCCACCATCGTTTTTGAAAAAGTACGGACCAATGATTCCACCAGCCCATAAAGCGCACCAAACAGTCAGTTTTTCTGGATGTAACGGTGTTTCCACATACACTTGAGGATTACCTTCACTCCAAATGCGGCAGTTTTGTTTGTTGACGTAGCCATTCAACCAGAAGTGCGCTTCATCGCTAAACAAAATTCGCTTATGAAAATCGGGAACAACGGTAATCTCGTTTTGGGCCCATTCGACGAATCTACGCCTTACTTGATGATCGTTTGGCTTCAAATCTTGCACGAGTTGGATTTTGTAAGCACGCAAACCAAGATCCTTCCGCAAAATCTTCCATAAAGTGGATGGACACAGATCCAATGCCTGTGCTCGATGGCGGATGGACTCATTCGAGTCTTCCTCAATGCTACGCTCTACAGCAGCAATAGCTTCTTCTGTACGCACCGTACAGCGTCTCTGGGGATGCGAGTTATCAATAAGAGTAAACGTGGTGCGAAAACGTTCCATGGTTAATCGAATTAACTGCTCTGATGGACGATTTTGTCGATGATAAAATGGACGTAGTGCGCGATACGTTTTCCGCACAGAACCATTATTTTCGAAATAAAATTGCACTATTTGCAAGCGTTGTTCAGGCGTGAGTCTATTCATGATGAATTGCCAAACCAAACTGAGAATAAATCACTTGACAGCTGTTAAATCGGTCGCCATCTTGAAAATGCCAACTTAAAGTTCTATATCTCTATAAAAAACACCCTTTAGATGTTAAATACGGCATCACAACAGATATAGACTCTGTCGAAGGGTCTGCCACCTAGGTTAGGTCGGAGTGGTAGCTCTGATATCACAAAGCTCACTTGAGCATGCATAGCGGCCCGTTGTGACGCCACAGTTGAACACAGTCCCTGTACTGACCAAGCTCTACTAAAACCAGGGAAGAGGAAGAAGTTGGTCAGCGCAAGGGCTGCCCAGTCTGCCACCTAACTTAACTTAAATAATATGTTTTAAGTAATTTATCAGTACGTTCAATTTCGTAACGACCCTCGTAGCATGAATGTAAAAGTATTTAAAGCAGATTTTTTATCACAGTTTTTCACAACAAAAACTGTACAGAATAGCAACCAAAATCAAAAAAAAAAGAATTGAATGAATAAATAAATAAAATTGTTACTCATTTAATAAAACCATGTGTATCACATCACTCGATAATTATAAAACAAATGTATGTATGTATACGAGTACTTTTGAAATTTAAATTTAATTCATGCGGTTTTCTATACTCTCCTCACCATGTTTGCGATTTTGTTTTGTTTTTCAACAATTTATTATTTTCTAAATGTTTATAACGTACTCGATAAAAAAAAATGTATAAATAAATACAATAAATGGGGTGGGGTGAGCGTATAAAAGCGAAAAACAATTCAATGTTTCATACCATAGACTGGGGGGGTAAATAAGGTTACGGATTCTAAGGTCTGAAATACAAATACCGTCACAGATTTTGGTCTTGTCTCTCCTCTAACAGTTTTAGTTTTACGACGAGAGTGTAAAAATTCTGAAGGTCAAATTTTATTTTTGTAATAAACATCATGGCCTGGAACTTTAGCTTCTGAATTCGTTCGGATTTCTTGTTATGCAACTAATCAAGCAACCGCAAGTTAAACAAGAAATCAATATTGTGTCACCCAATCTGTCATTATAACACCTTTAAATTGGATCTTTTGCAACCTGAGAATATCGATTTTATAGCCGAATGTAGACATTTAATAACGTACATACATACATAATTGGTCCTTGCAACCCTTAAGTCTGGATTACGGCCTAGATGCTCACAATACTTGTGTTGTGTCTGTTAATTTTTATACATTAGTGGCGGGACCTACAGTTTAAACTCGACTCCGAACGACAGATTTTTTTTGAGGAACTTTTCATAGCACAGATAGACATTTAATAACATACGTACATACATACATAATTGGTCCTTACAACCCTTCAGTCAGGAATACAACCTAGCTTCTTACACCACTTGTGTTGTGTGTGTTAATTTGTGTACATAAGTGGCGGGACCTACAATTTAAACTCGACACCGAACGACGGATTTATTTTGAGAAACTTTTCATAGCAATTTTTTTATTTACCCTCAAAGTTTTTACTAGAAGTCGGCTGAGAGGAAGTCGCCGAAGAAATATTTTGTTCATTTTTCGTTTTGTTGGACCTGGGGTTTGAACCGTGGTGTCAGGTCTAACAAGCCTGTAGCATTTCGGCTGTTGTCTCCGGAAGCTTTTCCCTTGGGAAAAAACTTCCGGTTGATACAGCTATCGCTGGGTTGACAATCCTTGGCCGATGTTGAGTCGGGTAGTTCCGGAGCGAAGATCCGATTATCGTCGGAACGGCGACTTTGTGTAGTATTACTTGGTTTTATTGGACCGATGAGGGTAAAAGGAGGACTAATTGTCTACCTTCCTATTGGGTATTGGGTTCTCATAGGATATTGTCCCATTAAAAGGCAAGCCGATAAACTCTGCATTCCTTCGCCGCTGCGTAACGGCAGAGTTTCTTAGTCTGTCATTTTCTGTTTTCATTTTACAGTAAGACCCCGCTTAACGCGGGGGATACGTTCAAATAAGTTCCAGCGCTAAACGAAACAACGTTAAAAGAGGCAACTAATTAATCAACTGTAACGCAGGCAGGATGCGTTCGTACTGTTATTGCAACTTCGGAAAATACAGTTGGAATCTTTATTCTGAACGAACTAACAAAAGAGCGTTGAAAAAGATACTTAGTATACACCGTCGCTGTATAGTGCACCGCTTTTGTATTAAGTACCGCGTAATACTGAAACAGCGTTAAGCGTAGCAGCGTTAAGCGGGGTCTTACTGTATATTCGATTGAATTCTTCAAAATTAAATTTACCGCAATAGCATGATTCACTTTTTTTTAAACGCAAGGTTTTCTCTGGAAATTGTTTGAAATCTGGATTGGATCACTGGATCATCATGGCCTGTGGCATCTAAACTTAACCTCATTCCCAACTACACAGATAGTTGACCAACTGTAGCAGATCCTAGGGTGATAGGAAGGGTTGTCTCTTATCTGTTTTAACTTTCAATGACATCCGCTGTTGATATTATTCCATCTGGACGTTAAGGTCAAAGGATGTTCTGAGTGGATTTGGAAATCAATTGGGAAATTGCTGCCTCTTAATTTTAGAATTCAAAATCTATGATGAAAATTTCCTTCTTTTTTTATTATTCGGTTTCGTAGTCAAGCTTTATACATCTTCATGGCATCTTCAATCACGATTTATATTCATATTATTATCGTTCCGTCTTAGCTTTCGACATGTGATATGTGTCTCTGTTCTTCGTAAATGCGTTACGTTATATAGGCCTTTAGAGCGCCCTGATAGTCTCATTGTTAGTGTGCTGAACTATTAGCGTGAAGGTCGTGAATTTGATTGCCACCAGAGACTTTGGTCTGTTTACACTACACCGAGCATATGGTCTAAGTTACTTAGCTCGTAATATAGGGTGGGCCATTTAAAAGTTTAAATTTAAAAATACAATAAAACAAAAACGGTTTGAAATTTTACCAAATTTATCTTATTGTTGTGAAGTACAATTGATCCTGTTAAAAATGGAATATTATTTCATGCATATGCCTGCCGCGGCTGTCCTCACAACATCTCATTCGATCGGACAAATTTTCGTGTACTTTTTCGAGTGTATGAGATCATATCCTGGCAATGGCATCACAAATGTTGGCCTTCAAATTCAATTGGCTCAATTGCCTCTGGTTTGCCGGCATAACACTTTTCTTAAATGGTATTAAATTGTCCAACGGTATTTCCAAATAAGACGGACCTGGGTTTGTTCTCGCGTCGGTACAAGATTGAAACCTTCAGATTGCCGAGGTTAGCTGGTAGGCAGCTTCCGTTGTCTTCTGAGGTCAAGTAATTGGGTGTTGTACTGGGCAGCAAGCTGAACTAGACACGAAACACCGAGGAAAGAATGAAGAAGGGACTGAATGCTTTCTACCAGTGTAGGAACTCAACAGGTAAGAGCTGGGGTCTTCCGCCTAGGACCATTCTGGTTTGCCGGTATAACATACATATATACATAATTGGTCATTACAACCCTTCAGCCAGGATTACGACCTAGTTTAGCACTCCACTTATGTTGTGTGTGTTAATTTTTATACATGAGTGGCGTGACCTACAGTTTAAAGTCGACTCCGAACTTTTTCATGGCAATTTTTATTTACTCTCAGAGTTTTTGCCAGAAATCTGCTGAGAGGAAGTCGCCGAAGAAATACTTTTTTTTGCATTTTATTTTGATGTCTGGCCTGGGGCTCGAACCCTGGCTTTTCGTCTAATAAGCGAACACACTACCTACTAGACAACGGCGACTTGCGGTCATAACACTTTTCTTAAATGGCGCCCCACAAAAAATAGTCCAACGGTATCAAATCGCTCACTCGTAATAGGTGCATTGGCTTCTGTAAGACCACATGTGGGTTCCAAATGCGGCAATTTTGCTTATTAACGTACCCACCTAGATGAAAATGAGTTTCATCCGAAAAGACGATGTTTTAATGCAAAATCGACATTATCGTTCAGTTTCTCATTGACCCATCTAGCGAAGCGAAAATGAAGCGGATGTGCATGAGGCTTCAACTCTTGAATCAATTGAACTTTGTAAGGCGTCATTCCGCGACCTTTTATTTATTTATTTATTTATTTATTTATTTTGTTTATTAATCATAGCACAACAAGATATTAATCTTATAAATGAAAGTGCTATGGGAGGACATCAAATAGGAAAAAGTAATAACAAATCGCTCATTATATGAGTAATGAATTGTTTGAAGTACAGTATAAATAAAAATGAATAAGAATAAGAACATGTTTTAACCTCAGCAAATAGCAATCGATACAAAAAAAATTAGGATAAGAAAATGAGTATTTGTAAAAAACTAAATTAGGAAAGATACAAATATAAAGAAAAATACAAACAAGGAAATATATTCATATAATGAGATACAATGAAACTTAAATAATAAATTAGAAAAATGAAAATAATTAATCACTAATAAAAATGAAGAGTAAAAATGTATAAAACAATCAAAATATATTACAAACTACTTAAACAGATTGTATAACTCCTTTTTGAACTTAGTTGCATTGCCTATGTTCTGAATATAATTAGGTAGTGCATTCCAAAGACTGATGGTGTGTATAAAGAACTGTCGTTTCGACAAAAGAGTCCTATGCCTTAATTGGATAATTTTCCTACCGCGGTTGGATCTAGCAAATCTAATCCTGCTAAATAAGTATACTGGCTGTTCCAAAGTAATAATCTTATGGAGGAGAATTAGGCACTTAATATTCAATAGATTATCAAAATGAATACCACATATCTGGTAAGAAAATTGTGATATATGGTCCCGACGTCCCTTAATAAATACATATCTGGCTATGTTATTATAAGCCAAGTTGAGTTTCCGCCTATCATCCGCATCACAGTTTGCGAAAATTTCCGATCCATATAAAAGAACAGGAATCAAAAACGTTTTTGCCAGTTGCAGGCGTATAGCAAAAGGAGTCGAATCTATAACAGCCCATAAGTTCCTAAGCATACCATAAACTTTACCAACGATGACATTAATGTGGCTAGACCACGTTAGCCGACCATTAAAGATAACACCCAGATTAGATGCCGATTCAACAAAATCAATTTTATTCCCCCTGATAATAATTTCCGGCACATCAAACACTCTCTTAGACCTGGATAGCAATAAACATTTCGATTTAGAAGGATTAATACAAAGTCCATTAGCACTAGCCCAGTTGTCAATTTTCCGTAAATCATCGTTAATCGTATCTACACATAGTCGGATATTATCAATACAAGCGCTCCTATAGAGCTGAACGTCATCAGCGTACATATGTACGCTACAATTATCCAAAACATCAGGTAGGTCGTTAATGTATATACAGAACCAAAGGGGCCCTAAAATTGATCCCTGAGGAATACCTCTTCCTACGTGTACCGAATTCGAGATGTTGCCGTTTAGGTAAACTCGTTGAGATCTGTTAATGAGATAGGAACGTATAAGGCTGCAAGCTGAATTAGAAAAATGAAAGAGGGTCTGTAGCTTTCTCAATAATATTCTGTGATCAACTGTATCAAAAGCCTTAGTGTGATCCAAAAGAATCAAAAACGCTATGTAATTTTCATCCAGCTTCAACCTAAGGTCATCAACTACTTTGACTAAAGCAGTAGTGCAGCTCCTAGCTTTCATAAATCCCGACTGTTTATCAGATAAAAAATTATTACTCGTGAGATATTCGTTCATTTGTCTAGCTATGAGGTTTTCCATAACTTTGGACAGGAACGGAAGAATGGCAATTGGCCTGAATTCATTGTTAGATTTAGGAATTGGGATGATTTTTGACCGTTTCCATTCATCAGGGAAAGAGGACATAGTTAAGACTGAATTGAATACATGAGTAAAATACGGTAAAAGTCTAGGTGACAAAGCTTTTAAAAACAGAGGATCTAAGTCATCAGAACCAATCGCATTTGATTTCACAGAAGATAAGCATTCCAAAACCTCGAGCTGACTAACACAACGAAAACTAAAGGGGTTTTCTAGCGGAACAAAACAAAGGTCATCATATAGAACTTTTCGAACTGGTGCATGAAATGTTCAATTCTTGAGAACGATGGCGAATTGATGGATTTTCATGCACACTCTCAGCCACATACATACATAATTGGTCATTACAACCCTTCAGTCAGGATTACGCCCTAGTTTCTCACACCACTTATGTTGTGTGTGTTAATTTTATACATGAGTGGTGGGACCTACAGTTTAAAGTCGACTCTGAATGACAGATTTTTTTTGAGAAACTTTTTCATGGCAATTTTATTTACTCTCAGAGTTTTTGCCAGAAATCTACTGAGAGGAAGTCGCCGTAAAAATACTTTTTGTATTTTGTCTTTGATGCCTGGCCTGGGGCTCGAACCCTGGCTTTGCGTCTAATAAGCCAACACACTACCTACTAGACTACGGCGACTTTGGAAATAAATTTCCAGTAAATCTTAACGCTGCTCAAGCTTAAATCGATTCATTACGTACAGTGGAGATAATATACTGAATTTTGGGACAGAATAGAATGGCATAAGTATTGTTAGAATCGAAATAATCGATAATTCAAATTTAAACCGATAGATGGTCCACCCTATAATTTGTAATTGTATTGTAATTAAATAAATAAAATAAAATAGGCCCCTAATTAAGAAAATAATTTTTTTTCTTAGATTTTAAACACTTTTAATATATTGGCTTAATTCTATGGGGATTATTCTCTAAATAACGTCGGAAATGTTCACTATAATCTGACAAATCATTCTTTCTTAAATCATTTGAAATTCCATTAGAATGTAAATTCGTATTAGTGGCATAATATTGCGGTTGTTGTTGTTCATTTTGCTGCTGTTTTCGAAGTTCCTCTTCCACTTGACTCTGTTGATGCTGCTGCTGTCGTTGACGTTCATACCAGGTTAGGTTGTCATCCTGTTGCATATGTTCAGCATCAGGTATGCTAGCAATTTGAGGTCGAAAATCTCTGTGATAAACAATATTATTATTATTGTTGTTGTGGTTATAGTTGTTGTTGTTATGATAGTTTTTATAATGAAGTTGTGGTGTTGCTTGTGTATACAAATTCCTATGACGAGCTGGTGACAGTGTATCCTCAGTGTTCGTGGGAGTATCATAAAATGCTCGCGTTCTTGTTGCTGTTGGTTGGTTTACTGTTGCCGGTGACTGTTGATTGGCATTGTCTTCAACCACTATGGGTGGACCAGACCATAATTGTGTGGATGCAATTTTCTGATGTTGTTGTTGTTGTTGTTGTTGCTGGTGATATGATGGTGGAGTATAGTAGTAACGATACAATTGCTGATAATTAGAATTGCCCTGTAGATTTTGCTCAATTTGGGCTCCATTATGCCTTTGTTGTTGTTGATGATAAATATTCATGGCATCATGATGTTCGCTATTGGCATATGGTGGATCATCATAATTTGCTGCTGATCCAATATTCATATAAAATATTAGAAATAATAAGCCAAACCGGAATTGCAACTAGAAAGTGAAGCAAAAAAAATTTTAAATTTAATTCAAACAATACCATGGGAAAAATACAAACAAAATAGAATATTTACAATAACTTACATGGCCCATCATAATGGTTGTTAACTTAATGGATTCGTTAATAAAACTACAAAAACTAACTTATTGACATCACTATTTATAAGTTTATGTACGTATCTAGCGAGTCGAATGGAAATGAATATCAACATCGACGACGACAACGACAAACTTATCTAGAACCTTGTCTCTAATGGGAGTTGATTATTTGTCTAAGCTTTCCGCTCTCAACGAAGCTACTAACAAGAAACATAAAAAACCTCACGTTTTTCCCTGAACTCATCATTTTTTTTGTTGAATTTGAAATTTTGAATTTGAATTTGAATTATTTCATATGGAAAAATAATTACATTTTTTGTTATACGATTTATTATTTAATGCGATTGAAATCATCATCTTTTAAGCACAAATCAAATGAATTTAAAATAAACAAGTGTTTTCAAAGTTAGAACAGCATTGTAGTTGTATTGTAAATATTTTCGTTCCTATTTAGAGTGAGTTTTCGAAGTGTAACGCATGAATTTTTATGTTTTCTCTTGTGTAACTTAATACGTTCGCTTAATTTGTCAAATCACGTAATTTTCACTTGAGATAATCTTTAACACGTCCATTAAATGTTGGCTTAAGTTCAGAAATTTTTATTTTTTTTTTGTTTGTTTATTTTTCACATCCTTATTTTAAGTCGATTCACTACAAAGCGGACTAGAACAAGAAAGCTTTAATAATCAAATATTTAACTACAAAAAAAATCGCCCATATCAACTGGGCTAATGAATCGTTATTTATACGAGTTAAAATCGAACTAAAGGGTGTTTTTTTATAGAGGTATAGAACTTTAAGTTGCAATAAAACAACGATGGATTATTCGATTGACATGAATTTTATTTATCCGAAAGAAAATCTTGTGGCATTACATTTTAAATATGATTTCTGGCATATGACCGCCACGTCATATCTCCACATCTGCTGGACATCATGGTTATTCAATTCAGGAATGAAAAAGTTAGTAATCATGGCTCTATACCGATCACCATTGACTGTAACGTTCTGGCCACCATCGTTTTTGAAAAAGTACGGACCAATGATTCCACCAGCCCATAAAGCGCACCAAACAGTCAGTTTTTCTGGATGTAACGGTGTTTCCACATACACTTGAGGATTACCTTCACTCCAAATGCGGCAGTTTTGTTTGTTGACGTAGCCATTCAACCAGAAGTGCGCTTCATCGCTAAACAAAATTCGCTTATGAAAATCGGGAACAACGGTAATCTCGTTTTGGTCCCATTCGACGAATCTATGCCTTACTTGATGATCGTTTGGCTTCAAATCTTGCACGAGTTGGATTTTGTAAGCACGCAAACCAAGATCTTTCCGCAAAATCTTCCATAAAGTGGATGGACACAGATCCAATTCCTGTGCTCGATGGCGGATGGTCTCATTCGGGTCTTCCTCAATGCTACGCTCTACAGCAGCAATAGCTTCTTCTGTACGCATCGTACAGCGTCTCTGGGGATGCGAGTTATCAAGTGAAAGTAAACGTGGTGCGAAAACGTTCCATGGTTAATCGAATTAACTGCTCTGATGGACGATTTTGTCGACGATAAAATGGACATAGTGCGCGATACGTTTTCCGCACAGAACCATTATTTTCGAAATAAAATTGCACTATTTGCAAGCGTTGTTCAGGCGTGAGTCTATTCATGATGAATTGCCAAATCAAACTGAGAATAAATCACTTGACAGCTGTTAAATCGGTCGCCATCTTGAAAAGTAATGCCAACTTAAAGTTCTATACCTCTATAAAAAACACCCTTTAGTATGGTTCCTTAGCCTCCTAATAAATGGTCCAAAGGTTTTTATTTTAATCAGGAAAAAAAGAGTTGCTGTTCATAGGGCGTATTCTTCGGTCGTCTCAACTTCGTTTGCAGGAGAACATACGTACATATCAACTGGACTAATGAATCGTTATTTATACGAGTTAAAATCCAACCAGTAAGGTTCCTTAGCCTCTTCAAATGTTTTTATTTTAATGAGGAAAAAAAGTTGCTCGTACTTAATCCGTCATTACAACACGACATGATAGAGATCATATGTGTTCATAGGGGGTATTCTCTTCGGTCGTCTCAACTTCTTTTGCGGGAGAACACACATACGTATATATCAACTGGGCTAATGAATCGTTATTTATACGATTTAAAATCGAACTAGTATGGTTCTTTAGCCTCCTAATAAATGGTCCAAAGAATTTTATTTTAGTCAGAAAAAAGAGTTACTCGTACTTAATCCTTCATTACTACCCGACATGTATTTATAGGGGGTATTCTCCGATAGTTTCAACTTAGTTTGCAGGATTACGACCTAGCTTCTCACACTACTGATATTGTGTGTGTTAGGTTAGGTTAGGTTAGAGAACGTGTACTTGCCAATTAAGACAAGTACAGTACCCGGAGGTCGAATTGACCCATTGTACAACGTCCTAGTTTCTCACACCACTTATGTTGTGTGTGTTAATTTTATATATGAGTGGTGGGACCTACAGTTTAAAGTCGACTCCGAACGACAGATTTTTGAGAAACTTTTTCCTGACAAATTTTTATTTACTCTCAGAGTTTTTGCCAGAAATCTGCTGAGAGGAAGTCGCCGAAGAAATACTTTTTGTATTTTGTCTTGATGTCTGACCTGGGTCTCGAACCCTGGCTTTACGTCTAATAAGCCAACACACTACCTACTAGACTACGGCGACTGTGTGTGTTAATTTTATACAAAAGTAGCGGCACCTGCAGTTTAATATCGATTCCGAACGACAGATTTTTTTGAGAAAATTTTCATTTACTTTCAGAGTCGCCGCAGAAATATTTTTTTGTATTTCGTTTTATTGGACATATCTGACCTGGGGTTCAAACCGTGGCCTCATGCCTAATAAGCCAACACACTACCTATTAGTAGACTACGCCAACTTCTGTGGGCAAAAACTTGTGTTTTTACTCCTTTAGTCAGGATTACGGCCTAGCTTCTCACACCACATATGTTGTGTGTGTTAATTTTATACTTGAGTAGCTGCACCTATAGTGGACTCCGAACGACAGATTTTTTGAGACTTTTTATGGCAATTTTATTTACTTCCAGAGTCGCCGCAGAAATATTTTTTTGTATTTCGTCTTTTTGGGCATGTCTGACCTGCGGTTTGAACCGCGGCCTCATCCCTAATAAGCCAACACACTACCTACTAATAGACTACGGCAACTTCTATGGGCAAAAACTTATGTTTTTACTCCGCAATGAAAGAGTTGCTCGTACTTAATTGGTCAAAGCAATCCTTTAGTCAGAATTACGGCCTAGCTTCTCACACCACTTATGTTGTGCGTGTGAATTTTTATACATGAGTAGCAGCACCTACAGTTTAAAGTCAACTCCAAACGATATATTTTTTTGAGAAACCTTTCATGGCAATTTTATTTACCCTGCTGTGAGAGGCAGTTGTCGAAAGAAATATTTTTTCGTATTTCGTTTTGTTGAAAATGAAGTACCTGGGGGGTTTGGACCGATGTCTCATATCTAATAAGGCAACACACTACCTACTAGACTACGGCGTCTTCAAGTGTACACTGTTTCAGAAATATCTTCTTGTCCCATATGATAATTTAGTTAGACTGCCTTCCAAAATGTTAGTTGCTTTGTATTTGAACTTAGTATCGTGTTTCATAATGCCGCTGTACAAAATATATACAATGTATTATATTTCAAAACGTCGTCAATGTTTAATATTAAATATTAAAATATTTTTAACGCAGTCAAAAAGCAATCAGGCATCGGATTTATAATTGATGCATTGTTTGGTTACTTTGTATATCGACGCCTCCATTCTATAACGTTCTAAGTGTACTTAGAACGTTTTTAATGTTCTTGCATTTTTAAATTCTACGTCCTCTAACTTAAATACTGTGAAAATTTGGTTAAGATGCGCCGATCCGTTCCGAAGTTATAGGGAAAAATCTTCTTAGAATACACATATGGTCGTATGTCGCGTGAAAACTTTGAGAGCTCACACTTTTTCGACTTAGAATGTTATAGAACAGAGGCGTCGATATCTATATAGTTTATATACAGTAGTAGAACTGCAAACAAACTTTGTATTGATACATTTTGGAAGGCAGCCTTACTGTTGCGATGTACTGGGGATGATAATCTCATAACAAATTGTCTTCAATTATAAGAATTCTAAATGACTTCTGTTCATCCTGAGAGACACAACTTCTCTCTCTATCTCTCTGTGTGTGCTTTCCGCATGTATAAGCCGGACTTCTTCTGCTCCTCTTTGAATTTCAGTCTATAATAGCTGCCGAAATAGGGTTTTTGCAGAGTATAGCCAATACATATCCATCTACAGGGTGGCTGATATGTATTGCAACCAACTTCAGGTTGTTATCATTTGTAAACCGCTCGTCTGACAGCTGACATATTTATTCCAGTAACAGTTAATTTTATTATTTACAAGCTTACAAAAGCATTTTGATCTATTGCATTCAGAAAAAAAGTTATTCGTGATGGAATTCAAGCGTGATAGTGTGATTGCTTTATATTTGGCTGGAAACCACAGGTGGCTATCGTTAGAGCTCTCCAGCAGTTAAATGTAAATAAATCTTTTGTTTCTCGTACCATTGCTCGTTACCGTGATAATGGCAGTGTTGCATCGCGTCCAAAAAGTGGACGAAAAAAACGGTAACAACACCAGAAATGATCCGAAAAGTGAAGGCCAGATTTGATCAAAATCCACGCCGCAGTGGTAGAAAATTGCTCGTAAGCTGAACATATCGCGAGAACGGATGCAACACATATTGAAATATGAGTTCGGACTAAAGCCATTGAAGTTCCAAAAAGTGTAAGAGCTCACCGATGGACAAAAAAAGTTAGACTGGAAAGAGCCAAGGAGTTATTTCGCTTGCACGAAAGTGGCCAGTTACCGAATTTAGTTTTCTCCAATAAGAAGCCATTCCAAATTGAGCAGTTTTTGAACAAACAAAATGATCGGGTTTACTTGCTAAAGAGGACCAGAACTCAAGCGCCGCCGATGGGAATGATGTGGGCAGCCGTAACGGCCGATGGTCGCTCCCCGCTCGTATTCATCGACCGTGGGGTCAAAATAAATGCCGAATATTATCGGGAAAATGTCTTAAAGACAGTATTGAAGCCCTGGGCAGACAAACACTTCGGCCGCATACCATGGACATTCCAACAGGACTCAGCACCACCGCACTCAGTACGCGTCAGCCAAGAATGGCTTAAAAAGGAGGTTCCTCGCTTCATTTCTACCGCACAATGGCCACCAAAATCTCCGGATCTCAATCCGTTGGACTTTTGCGCCTGGGGCATTTTGGAGAGTAAGGTTCTCACTAAAAAATACCAAAGTGTCGATCGTCACAAGACGGCGCTTCACCGGGAATGGGCCAAAATACGGCAGAGCCACTTTTGTGCAGCCTGTGATGGCTTTATCGGCCGTTTGAAGGCCATAATTCGTACCAGAGGTGGCCAATTCGAACAAATCTAAACTGATTCTAAAATTTGATGTTATTTCCAACATTTTTTGCTTTTGAACAATAAAATTAAAAAATATAGCGCTTTACTTTGTTGCAATATATATCAGCCACCCTGTACCAATTCATTAAAAAAAATTATTTTTTTATTTTCGTTTGTTTAAGGAACGGAGGGAGAGCTGTCACAACAGAACATCTTCGTCATCTTTTTATCCTAATTTTTGTTTTCTTTGTCTCAATTGAATTAATCTAGTTTTTCCAGCTCAGTGAGCGACCAGTCTACTGTAGGAAGTTCTATAATCAGTGGGTTGCCATCTGTCGTAGATTTGAAGCAATGCCTTCTACGAACATTCATATATTAAGGGTAACTTTGTAACTTTGCTCATGGAGATTGTTCATTTGTTGTCGATCTTATAACCCTTAAAGGGACAAGTTGCTTCCTGAATGAACATTTTCACGCCTTTTCCCGGTTTTAAACTTGCCGACGTCTATGTAGAATTTTTGTTGTCTGATGAAAGGGTAGTGGTGAGTAACTTATATATACATATATTAAGGGTAACTTTGTAACTTTGCTCATGGAGATTGTTCATTTGTTGCCGATGTTATAACCTTTAAGGGACAAGTAGCTTCCTGGATAACTATTCGAAAAACACGATGAACATTTTCACCGCTGTTCCCAGTTTTAAACTTATGGCCACGTCTATTGTTGAATTTATGTTGTCTGATGGAAACATAATTAGGAGGCAGAAAATGAGTTCTTTAACACGTTGACTGCCACGTCATCCATATTCGGGTGACAGTGAAGTTTGTGATCGGGATGGGTCACCTGCATTGGGTTGACTATTTGCGTACAGCGGTGCGCGTGGCCTAAAGGAGATTCTACTGTAAACGCGCGTGGCAATCAACGTATTAAAGCTCTTGGAATAGGCAGAATTTTTTATCTCAAGCCACGTAATATACTTGTTCGTACATGTGTAAGGTCCGTATAACAGACGCTGTTCTATTGTTAAACAGCTGCCTGCCAGAGTTTATAAAAGAATCTATGCCAGGGAGATTGATTACAATACATTATCCCAAAAAGGGGATATTATACCCGATGACAGATTCCACTGTAACGTATTTGATTTCAGTTGTTCTGTAAAAAAGAAACATTTTGTTTTTAAACCAGAATGTCATTTAAAACTTCTAACAAAACATGTCTTTTTTTTTATAAACACATTAAATATTAATATGATGAGGAGAAGACAGACCACATTGCTTACCTAATGTTCTTTCAATTTCAGATGAAAACACCTGCGATACAAAATGACTTCAGCTACTATAGACGTATCGTCAGTCGACAACGTATTGATGCCACAAATAATATGTTGGTGCCAACCGAACTGGCGAATCGTATGTCATTATTTTATGCCCATGCCACGCCAATGTTAAAAGTCTTAAGTGAAGCTACCTCGAAATTTGTACACGATAATGCTGATGATGTTGAAAATACCACAGAAACCCTCGGTACTATGGCGAAAGTTTGCCTGAGAATGTTGGAAAATCCGTAAGTATAGCAAAGAAAAGTGTTCTTTTCTTTATTTATGAATGAAATTTTTGTTTTTCATTTAATTTTGTTATATTGTTTGCATTTCCAGTAAACTCCTACAACAAATTGAACGCGAAGAAACCCATCTGCTTGTTTTAAGAGTTATGGTTGGTCTGGTCATATTATACGATCATGTCCATCCTGTGGGGGCGTTTGCACGTGGTGCTCATGTCGATGTTAAAGGCTGTGTTCGACTATTGCAAGCCCAGCCAGCTATTAAAGCGGAACCCCTACTGAATGCTTTACGATATACAACAAAACATTTAAATGAGGAGAATACGCCCAAGAATATACGAAATCTATTGGCAGCATAATACACAGAGAGGAGCACATTTTTCAATAGGAATAGATGAAGTGTGTATATGCTGTGCTGTGCTGTGCTGTGCTGTGCTCTGTGTAGTATGTGCTGTATTGTTTAGCATTTCGTAAATTACAAACGTTTATTATGATTATTTTTATTATTATTTTATATTTGTATTGTATTTTATTTTTATTTCTTCGTTTTTTTTTTGTAATTTGTATTTGTATGTGTAATTGTGTTTTGTTTTATTTTAAGTTACAAAATATTATTTTTATTATTATTATTATTATGATTATTTTCTTAACAACAACAACAACAACAAAAGAAAAAAGTTGAGGTTTAGCAAACCCAAAGCAATCAATTTATTTATAATCTTATGATTAATTAATCACCAGCAATATTTTCTTCATTCGTTTGTTTTAGAAACATTGCTTTCTGTTTTCGATGTGTTTATTTAAATTTTTTTTTGTAAAGTGATCCAAAGCTTCCTAAGATATGTCCAAATAAGGCCTGCCTTTTAAAAGTTATTTAAAAAAAAATGTTTCATCACTTTCTCTCTGTATACATTTTCAACGGAATTGCAGAATTTGGATGGGGCTGCCATTAATTAATAGGGGTTTCAAATAGTATTACCCACCTATAATGTTCTAAACGAACTTCAAGTATTTGAGAGAAGACTTACTTTAAAAAGAATTTGTGAGATGTTTTTCCCACTTTTAAAGTAGTTTACAGTGAGTTTGCAGAGAGGGGAAATGGTTAATGAGAATACAAAATATTAGAGTTGGCAACACATTTATTTTTTTTTTTATTCAGAATTCATGGTATTTAAAAGAAATTTTTAATAGTTCTGTTCCATAGTGTAACAACAACTTGATGGAAACTTTAAACAAAACATAATAATAATTTCGAAATGCATTGAACAGTGCCAGCTCGATTATCACAACTTGCAAAAAAATCTAGCCTGCTGCAATTATCGAAAATTACAAAAAATAATAATAATTTCCAAAACCATAGTACAGTACGATCTCGATTATCGCAACTTGCAAAAAATATCCAGCCTATTAAAATTGCCGAAAAGTTACAATAATCTTCTATTGTTTATTACACTTGAAAACAATAAAACTAAAATCTAATTGTAAAACAAATCGTTTAAAAAATTGTGTGTTTCCACATAAGCATAGTACGTAGCATAGCAAGTTTCTTAAAAAATAATGAATTTATCATAATTGGCCAATTCACACGACTTTGTATCGTGTATGTTGTATTGAATACCCTTTTTGTTTGTGAACGCTCAATGCTATGCTGTATTGTGTATTTCGTATTCCAAACGTCAAAAACCGATAAGAAGAGGAAGACCAGTATTCATAATTAGATTTTCAAGCAACAATATTAAAAATATTACAAAAAAAAGTGAATTAATTAATTATCTGTACGAACATTTATCATTTTGAAATGTTAATTGCTGACTCAAGTTACATAGAAAATATTTTGTATTTTTATTCTTCTTCTTGATTACTGGCATTTACATAAAATGACAGCACGAAACCAATACAACTTCCAAAAACATACGAAAAAACGTGTATAAACGGATTTTTATATGAAAATTATCAACAACAAGCATACAATGTTGTATACTTGTCCAACAATACAATGAATACAAAGATACAAGGGCTTGTGTGAATTGCCCATTTATTTTAAACTGCACTTCTGAGTAAAGGACATCCGTGGACTGTATGCCAGAGAGAGAGAGTGAAAAAGCATACATGTATAGTCAAAGAAAAAGGTCTACATACACCGCTGTACAGTGAGCATCAGAAGAAACTGTACATTAAAAAAATAGATATTAATAAATTACTGTTATTTTTATTTTAAAATTGTTTCAGTGCCAGTTTTTAAAATTGAAACAAAAAAAAAAATTCGAAAAATTTGACAAATTTTTTTCGGACACTCTCCTTAAGTGGTATTTTATTCTTAATGTACAGTTGATTTTAACACTCACTGTACATATTAAGCATTGCTATTGTATTAGATAAGTCTTTAACTAAGTTCGTGTCTTAGATGTTTAATGGAATCAAAAAGAAAACCCCAATAAATTAGAACTCAAACTCTTTAACTTCGAAAACAAAAAATCGCTGAGGAAAAAAAAGATTCATTTTCAAGTAGCTTTTCTAAATGTTTAAATTTTTAAAAAACTTATTTCGAAAAAACAGAGTTTCTATTTTCTTTTAGTTAAGAACTCTTACAACTTTGCCATATAAAATCGAAACTATAATAGTGTGTGCAATTAAAAAAATAAACCGAAAATTTCAATTAATTAATTTTGTTTTTAACATTGTAATTAAATGAATGTGCAAACATTAAGCACAATATTATGATTATTCTATAAATAAGTTATTTACCATTACATTTTATACATACATATATTTTGTTTGTTTGTGATTTATCTACATACATATATTACATATACATATTATTAGTTTCTATGCATATTATATGCTTTATATTTGCTTTCATATCTACAAATTTATATATTTTCATTCTGTTCTGTTCTGTTCTGTATTGTTTTGTTTTATTTTAATTTGCAATATGTCATCCTGTTGCTGGTGTCAATTACAATAACAACCAACAAGAATATGCATTTAATTATTGAAACAATAATGAGTCCATATCCCTTTTTATAAAATAATAACCAAAATATATATTTAAATTATATATACATACATATATAAATTAAATTAAAATCTAGATAAATATAAAAAAAATAAATTAAATTAATATGTTTTTTTAAAAAGTAAATATTTTATTAATTATTAACAAAAAAAAAAGAAATAATAAAAATCATCCTTTTTGCTCTTGTTATGCCCCTAAAGGATTTATTGTAAAAAAAAAAAACAAAAACCTTAAACTTCTAAAGTTATATTTAAAAAAAATTTCATTTAAAGAAAAGTAATAAAAATCATATGCAATTAAATAATATTAACAACTAATTATAGATACAAATTTAATTTAAAATAAAAAAAAAATAAAACAAAACGTAGTATAGCATGTGAAAGCAACAAAAACTATAAAAATTCATAAATAGTTGTAACAAAAAATAATTCAATATAGGATTTAAAACTGAAGAGATTTTTAATTTGAAAATAAGGTTTTCAATGTAATTCAACGCTATATATACACCATTATAATCTTCATACATAAAATTTTTATAATAATTTTTCTTGCATGTTATATTATGGATTTCAATGCCTTGTTTCCTTAATCTGTAATTCTTAGAATTTTCACCATAAGTAGGCGATTCGAAAGGTCCTTGGTGTTCGAATCTAACATTTTATCTTTGCGAATTCGTTTGGTATTGAAAACTCAGTTCAATGAACAAAAGAAAACGTAAATACTAAAAGAGCTTGCTATGGAAGTATGTATTGTGTTTACGGTATACACACAGATTTTAACTGATCCGTTTTCGTTGAAAATCTTTATAGTCTCCTTGATGTTAAGACGGTCTTTTGCATTGTTAAAAAATTTCTGAAATTGAACTAAATTGTGGCCCTGCACAGGCTCACAAAGGTATGTATCCGATTTACAAATTTCACAAATTTCTGGACCAAAGCAAAAGACCGTCTTAAAATCGAAGAAAGATGTCAGACAATTATAAATATTTAAAAAAAAACGGATTAGTTAAAAAATTTCTGAAATTTGTTATCCATATGTCTACTTCTGTGGCTATGTGTACATACCGGAACCCATAAAACGTATGTAACATCCTTGCGTGAATGTAATGCTTCTCTACGGACTACAAAAACAAATGCTGATTACATGTTATTGATAATGAAATTCAAAGATTTGTCAATATTGGTTGGTTATTTTTGTTTTTAAACCAATTTAATGCGGAAACCATTTGTATTAGAAAAATAGTGAGTGATGAGCAAGCAAATGTCAAATGTCGCCGTAGTCCAGTACGTAATGTGCTGGCTTATTAGACGCGAGTCCTTGTATTAGCCTAGAACCTACTTTTTTGCATACATTACATTGTAAACCTTTATTTCAATTTTAAAAAATTAAAATATTTTAGAAATTAATGTATTTTATAACGAACAACACCTTTTAGCGCAAAATTTTTAAAATTAAACTTTTTCTACCCAAGGTTCTTAAACAATAAGAGATTAGTTTGAAAATAAAAACATAAAAATTATAGAAAAAGTATGTATAACGTGGCTTATAAACAAAACAAACAAACAAAAAAAAAAAGGAAGAAGAGAAAATAAAAAACCTTGTTAAATGAATTCAAAAAAAACTTTCAAGGTAAACAAAACTATTCAAGTGCTTTTATTTTCCACCTTAATAAATATCGAACAACATGTATATGAGTATAGTTTTCTTTATTAAACTGAGTTCAATCAAATTTGTATTTTTAATTCTTTTCATAAATAAGTTTTGCATGTAGAAAACCCAATAAATTGCATTTAATTGGTTTTGACCATAAAGAAAAAAATAAATAAGTTTTTATTAAATCTCTTTTTTTTTTCTTTTGTTCTGCGCAAAACTTGAAAAACAAATCATAGAAACCTGTAGTATTTATATTGATCATATTTTTTTTTATTAATAATATTTTATATGTATTAAACTATAAATTTAATTAAAATTAATATAAAAAAAAAATTATAAATAAATAATGTTTGTACCAAAAATTTAATAAAAAATAACTAAAACAATAAATTTAATTTAAAAAATAATAATAATAACAAAAAAAATCATGTATTTATATAAGAATTTAAATGAAAAAAACTTTAAAAATAAAATAAAATTTATTAGTAAAAACAAACAAAAAAATTGTTTATTTTTTGAAAAATTTCAACAAATTTTTAATTCCTTTTCTTGAGCTGCATTTAGTAAGCGATTTAGGCCAGTCAAGGGTCTTGATAAAAAATATTATTCAGCATAGCTTAGTTAAATCTAATCCAAATCAATAAAGTTTTAAAATTTCTACTCTTTTTTTACGAATTCTCACATCTTCTAACACCCAGTAGTGCGATGCCCACTGATCATGTTTAGATAGATTAAATATATTAGCTTATACAATACGTGCAAAGGTATTGTTGTAGAATAAAAAGAAAGAGAAGAGCGGTCGTGGCATATAATATAAGAAAATGAAAGTCCGGGTTCTTAGCTTTTATTTGCTACCAAATTTATGATAATTGATGCCGTATAAGCAAAGTTATAATTTTAACTTTGAATGTGTAAACGAAGCCTTCATAACTCACACACACACAGTAACGGTTTTTCTGTTCAAATTTCTTGTGAACGTTTTTTTGTCAAATACCAGGCCAACAGAAACATACAGCAAGCAACTGCCGATTAATAGGAATTTTCAAACGCTTATAACTCTGGACCCAGTGGACCTATTGGAATGTAAGGGGTGCCATTGGAAAGGTCTGAGGTCGTACTTTCAGATAGTACCAACATAAAATCGAGCAGGTCCAAGTCCAAGTCCAGAAAGGCCAGAGGTAAATAGAAATTTTTATACGCTTATAACTCTGGACCCATTGGACCTATTGGAATGTAAGGGGTGCCATTGGAAAGGTCTGAGGTCGTACTTTCAGATAGTGCCTAAACAAAATCGAGCAGGTCCACGTCCGAGTCGAGAAAGTTTAACTTTTGAAAGTGTAAACGAGGCCTTTATCACTCACACACAAACAGTAACGGTTTTTCTGTTCAAATTTCTTGCAACTGCCGATTAATAGGAATTTTGAAACGCTTATAATTCTGGACCTATTGGAATGTGAGGGGTGGCATTGAAAAGGTCTGAGGTCATACTTTCAGATAGTGCCAAAATATAATCGAGCAGGTCCAAGTAAAAGTCTAGAAAGGCCAGAGGTTAATAGGAATTTTCAAACGCTTATAACTCTGGACCCAGTGGACCTATTGGAATGTAAGGGGTGCCATTGGAAAGGTCTGAGGTCGTACTTTCAGATAGTGCAAAAATAAAATCGAGCAGGACCAAGTACGAGTCGAGAAAGTTTATCTTTTGAAAGTTTAAACGAGGCCTTCATCACACACACACAGTAACGGTTTTTCTGTTCAAATTTCTTGTGAACATTTTTTTGTCAAATACCAGGCCAACAGAAACATATAGCAAGCAACTGCCGATTAATAGGAATTTTCAAACACTTATAACTCTGGACCCAGTGGACCTATTGGAATGTAAGGGGTGCCATTGGAAAGGTCTGAGGTCGTACTTTCAGATAGTACCAAAATAAAATCGAGCAGGGCCAAGTCCAAGTCCAGAAAGGCCAGAGGTTAATAGAAATTTTTATACGCTTATAACTCTGGACCCATTGGACCTATTGGAATGTAAGGGGTGCCATTGGAAAGGTCTGAGGTCGTACTTTCAGATAGTGCCAAAACAAAATCGAGCAGGTCCACGTCCGAGTCGAGAAAGTTTAAATTTTGAAAGTGTAAACGAGGCCTTTATCACTCACACACAAACAGTAACGGTTTTTCTGTTCAAATTTCTTGCAACTGCCGATTAATAGGAATTTTGAAACGCTTATAACTCTGGACCTATTGGAATGTGAGGGGTGCCATTGAAAAGGTCTGAGGTCATACTTTCAGATAGTGCCAAAATATAATCGAGCAGGTCCAAGTCCAAGTCCAGAAAGGCCAGAGGTTAATAGGAATTTTCAAACGCTTATAACTCTGGACCCAGTGGACCTATTGGAATGTAAGGGGTGCCATTGGAAAGGTCTGAGGTCGTACTTTCAGATAGTGCCAAAACAAAATCGAGCAGATCCACGTCCGAGTCGAGAAAGTTTATCTTTTGAAAGTTTAAACGAGGCCTTCATCACACACACACAGTAACGGTTTTTCTGTTCAAATTTCTTGTGAACATTTTTTTTTGTCAAATACCAGGCCAACAGAAACATATAGCAAGCAACTGCCGATTAATAGGAATTTTCAAACGCTTATAACTCTGGACCCAGTGGACCTATTGGAATGTGAGGGGTGCCATTGGAAAGGTCTGAGGTCGTACTTTCAGATAGTACCAAAATAAAATCGAGCAGGGCCAAGTCCAAGTCCAGAAAGGCCAGAGGTTAATATAAATTTTTATACGCTTATAACTCTGGACCCATTGGACCTATTGGAATGTAAGGGGTGCCATTGGAAAGGTCTGAGGTCGTACTTTCAGATAGTGCCAAAACAAAATCGAGCAGGTCCACGTCCGAGTCGAGAAAGTTTAAATTTTGAAAGTGTAAACGAGGCCTTTATCACTCACACACAAACAGTAACGGTTTTTCTGTTCAAATTTCTTGCAACTGCCGATTAATAGGAATTTTGAAACGCTTATAATTCTGGACCTATTGGAATGTGAGGGGTGCCATTGAAAAGGTCTGAGGTCATACTTTCAGATAGTGCCAAAATATAATCGAGCAGGTCCAAGTCCAAGTCCAGAAAGGCCAGAGGTTAATAGGAATTTTCAAACACTTATAACTCTGGACCCAGTGGACCTATTGGAATGTAAGGGGTGCCATTGGAAAGGTCTGAGGTCGTACTTTCAGATAGTGCCAAAACAAAATCGAGCAGATCCACGTCCGAGTCGAGAAAGTTTATCTTTTGAAAGTTTAAACGAGGCCTTCATCACACACACACAGTAACGGTTTTTCTGTTCAAATTTCTTGTGAACATTTTTTTTTGTCAAATACCAGGCCAACAGAAACATATAGCAAGCAACTGCCGATTAATAGGAATTTTCAAACGCTTATAACTCTGGACCCAGTGGACCTATTGGAATGTGAGGGGTGCCATTGGAAAGGTCTGAGGTCATACTTTCAGATAGTGCCAAAATATAATCGAGCAGGTCCAAGTCCAAGTCCAGAAAGGCCAGAGGTTAATAGGAATTTTCAAACGCTTATAACTCTGGACCCAGTGGACCTATTGGAATGTAAGGGGTGCCATTGGAAAGGTCTGAGGTCGTACTTTCAGATAGTACCAAAATAAAATCGAGCAGGTCCAAGTCCAAGTACAGAAAGGCCAGAGGTTAATAGAAATTTTTATACGCTTATAACTCTGGACCCAGTGGACCTATTGGAATGTAAGGGGTGCCATTGGAAAGGTCTGAGGTCGTACTTTCAGATAGTGCCAAAACAAAATCGAGCAGGTCCACGTCCGAGTCGAGAAAGTTTAAATTTTGAAAGTGTAAACGAGGCCTTTATCACTCACACACAAACAGTAACGGTTTTTCTGTTCAAATTTCTTGCAACTGCCGATTAATAGGAATTTTGAAACGCTTATAACTCTGGACCTATTGGAATGTGAGGGGTGCCATTGAAAAGGTCTGAGGTCATACTTTCAGATAGTGCCAAAATATAATCGAGCAGGTCCAAGTCCAAGTCCAGAAAGGCCAGAGGTTAATAGGAATTTTCAAACACTTATAACTCTGGACCCAGTGGACCTATAAGAATGAAATGGGTGCCATTAGAAAGGTCTGAGGTCGTACTTTCAGATAGTGCCAAAACAAAATCGAGCAGGTCCACGTCCGAGTCGAGAAAGTTTAACTTTTGAAAGTGTAAACGAGGCCTTCATCACTCACACACACACAGTAACGGTTTTTCTGTTCAAATTTCTTGTGAACATTTTTTTGTCAAATACCAGGCCAACAGAAACATACAGCAAGCAACTGCCGATTAATAGGAATTTTCAAACGCTTATAACTCTGGACCCAGTGGACCTATTGGAATGTAAGGGGTGCCATTGGAAAGGTCTGAGGTCGTACTTTCAGATAGTACCAAAATAAAATCGAGCAGGGCCAAGTCCAAGTCCAGAAAGGCCAGAGGTTAATAGAAATTTTTATACGCTTATAACTCTGGACCCATTGGACCTATTGGAATGTAAGGGGTGCCATTGGAAAGGTCTGAGGTCGTACTTTCAGATAGTGCCAAAACAAAATCGAGCAGGTCCACGTCCGAGTCGAGAAAGTTTAAATTTTGAAAGTGTAAACGAGGCCTTTATCACTCACACACAAACAGTAACGGTTTTTCTGTTCAAATTTCTTGTGAACATTTTTTTGTCAAATACCAGGCCAACAGAAACATACAGCAAGCAACTGCCGATTAATAGGAATTTTCAAACGCTTATAACTCTGGACCCAGTGGACCTATTGGAATGTAAGGGGTGCCATTGGAAAGGTCTGAGGTCATACTTTCAGAGAGTGCCAAAATATAATCGATCAGGTCCAAGTCCAAGTCCAGAAAGGCCAGAGGTTAATAGGAATTTTCAAACGCTTATAACTCTGGACCCAGTGGACCTATAAGAATGAAATGGGTGCCATTGGAAAGGTCTGAGGTCGTACTTTCAGATAGTGCCAAAACAAAATCGAGCAGGTCCTCGTCCGAGTCGAGAAAGTATAACTTTTGAAAGTGTAAACGAGGCCTTCATCACTCACATACACACAGTAACGGTTTTTCTGTTCAAATTTCTGGTGAACATTTTTTGTCAAATACCAGGCCAACAGAAACATACAGCAAGCAACTGCCGATTAATAGGAATTTTGAAACGCTTATAACTCTGGACCCATTGGACCTATTAGAATGAAATGGGTGCCATTGGAAAGGTCTGAGGTCGTACTTTCAGATAGTGCCAAAATATAATCGAGCAGGTCCAAGTCCAAGTCTAGAAAGGCCAGAGGTTAATAGGAATTTTCAAACGCTTATAACTCAGGACCCAGTGGACCTATTGGAATGTAAGGGGTGCCATTAGAAAGGTCTGAGGTCGTACTTTCAGATAGTGCCAAAACAAAATCGAGCAGGTCCACGTCCGAGTCGAGAAAGTTTAACTTTTGAAAGTGTAAACGAGGCCTTCATCACTCACACACACACAGTAACGGTTTTTCTGTTCAAATTTCTTGTGAACATTTTTTTGTCAAATACCAGGCCAACAGAAACATACAGCAAGCAACTGCCGATTAATAGGAATTTTCAAACGCTTATAACTCTGGACCCAGTGGACCTATTGGAATGTGAGGGGTGCCATTGGAAAGGTCTGAGGTCGTACTTTTAGATAGTGCCAAAACAAAATCGAACAGGTCCAAGTCCGAGTCCATAAGCGTTAGGTTCTATTTATTTATAACTATAATTTATTTAACAATTTTGTTTACATATTTTAGTGATAGTGTTTGTTTGTTTTTTTTATTATATACGATTTTATTCTTTTTCAATATATAATTATGATATTTTTGTTTTATTTTTATTTAATTATAATGTACAATATTAATAATGAATATTTTTGTTAAATTTAGAACAATTGTTTATTTTAGTTTTTAAAATTTTCATTCGATATAAACTAATTCCTTTCATTTTTCCATTAACATTCAAAATTTAGATTTATTGTTGTTGTTCTTCTTATGGATAATTAGTATATTTCATTTTAATTGCAGGCCTAGTTGACTTAAAATATTTATTTGCTTATTCCTAAATATTGTATTGTATGTACATATATTTAATAACAATTTTTAATGTTTTTTTATTTATGTTTAAATATTAAATTCATGTTTTTTAAATTTAATTAAATTTTAAACGCTGTATGTTAAAAAACCGCTTCATTTTAAATTTTATCGATTTTTTCCCGATTTTAATGAAGCATTTATGAAGTATAAAAAAATTAGCTTCGTCGGCTATATCTGGAATCCTTGATCCAATAGCTATACAGCCCATTAGAACGGAAAACCGCACCTTTTTTAATTTTATCGAATATAACACGATTTATACATATAGAGCATTTAGTTTGAAAGAACATCACACACTACACCAACTAAATTAATGAGCCATATAAGAGCTACTATTGTAATCGAGTCTACAACCATATCTTCTCAAATATAGCATTATCTGCTTGTAATCAAACATTACAGCGCAATTTAATGAACTAGTCGTCTTTAAAAACTGGATTATGCTGATAACCACCAAATATGTACTCGGATGTGCAATCAAAGCCTGACTTGGGTAATGTCCGTTTGAAAATTACTACATAAAAAACGAAATTTTCTAGTCTAATTCGGATATTACGTTTAAAATTACTAAAGAAAATAGTGTGTTCTTGAAATTCCCAGCTATTTTAAAGTCTTCCAGAAAAATTAAATTATATATATATACAGAGGTGGCAAGACAACATTTAAATTTTCTGGCAGATATGTATACAGATATATATATACCCCTTAACACACACAACATAAGTGGTGTGAGAAACTAGGACGTTGTACAATGGGTCAATTCGACCTCCGGGCACTGTACTTGTCTTAATTGACAAGTACACGTCCTCTAACCTAACCTATATATACCCCTGTTTGCAAATTTTAAACATATCATCTCAGCACACAGAGACAACAATCTCCATTTTTATCGTTTACATTGCGGACTTAAATTAAAATCACCTGTTTGAAGATTTACGGCAACAGATTCCATTATATTTTTCATTTACTAATTACTTAATTTGTCATTATTTGGGATAATAAATATTGGCATTACAAACTGTTGTGTCAAAACATCCAACATTTCAAATTATTTACAAATAAACAGGAGATCAGGATATTCAGAAATCGATAACCAAATTATATTCGTAACTTACTCTACATACACGAAAACTGTAACTTAAATTAAAAAAAAAACACGAGCATTTATAGGTACTTTAGGAATTTCTTTTAATTATTATTTGGCCGAGGTTTCAGAATCAATTTCCCCGTATCATCACAACTCATATTAAAATCGCTAAGTACGGTACGCATACGCGATGTTATAATTTGAGGAGCAATCACCAATTTGTGGATACCAAATACAAATAAAATAACTGCAAAAAGATTTTATATTTGATTATTTAGGAAATAAACTTTTGTATTATCATATCATATATAAATACCTAAAATTAATGTGGCAAACGTAAAGACAGGATGTATAAGTAGTGATTCCGTTAGAGGTACCACAGATGTGCGGGGATCTCTTAGCCAATACCAGGCGCTAATAGCCGTACATAACGATATAACAGCCAAAACAACTATGAATTATAAGTTTATAACATAAAAATTTCAGTTCTTTCTTATATAAGGCGTAATAAAAAGAAATCCATCATTTACCCTTTAATATTACTTTTGGAGGGAAGAGGCATTAGAGATTCAAAATTTTATTCTAAATACGTTTTGTATTAAACAACTTCTGCACTAGTTTCGAAATTTCTTCATTATAAATTTTATAGTGCCAAAATATAATCGAGCAGGTTCAAGTCCAAGTTCAGAAAGGCCAGAGGTTAATGGAAATTTTTATACGCTTATAACTCTGGACCCATTGAACCTATTGGAATATGAGGAGTGCCATTGGAAAGGTCTGAGGTCGTACTTTCAGATAGGCCGAAATATAATCGAGCAGGTCCAAGTCCAAGTCCAGAAAGGCCAGAGGTTAATATAAATTTTTATACGCTTATAACTCTGGACCCATTGGACCTATTGGAATGTGAGGGGTGCCATTGGAAAGGTCTGAGGTCGTACTTTCAGATAGTGCCAAAACAAAATCGAGCAGGACCAAGTACGAGTCGAGAAAGTTTATCTTTTGAAAGTTTAAACGAGGCCTTCATCACTCACACACACACAGAACGGTTTTTCTGTTCAAATTTCTTGTGAAATTTTTTTGTCAAATACCAGGCCAACAGAAACATACAGCAAGCAACTGCCGATTAATAGGAATTTTCAAACGCTTATAACTCTGGACCCAGTGGACCTATTGGAATGTAAGGGGTGCCATTGGAAAGGTCTGAGGTCATACTTTCAGAGAGTGCCAAAATATTTCCGATCAGGTCCAAGTCCAAGTCCAGAAAGGCCAGAGGTTAATAGGAATTTTCAAACGCTTATAACTCAGGACCCAGTGGACCTATTGGAATGTAAGGGGTGCCATTGGAAAGGTCTGAGGTCGTACTTTCAGATAGTGCCAAAACAAAATCGAGCAGGACCAAGAACGAGTCGAGAAAGTTTATCTTTTGAAAGTTTAAACGAGGCCTTCATCACTCACACACACACAGTAACGGTTTTTCTGTTCAAATTTCTTGCAACTGTCGGTTAATAGGAATTTTGAAACGCTTATAACTCTGGACCCATTGGACCTATTAGAATGAAATGGGTGCCATTGGAAAGGTCTGAGGTCGTACTTTCAGATAGTGCCAAAATATAATCGAGCAGGTCCAAGTCCAAGTCTAGAAAGGCCAGAGATTAATAGGAATTTTCAAACGCTTATAACTCAGGACCCAGTGGACCTATTGGAATGTAAGGGGTGCCATTAGAAAGGTCTGAGGTCGTACTTTCAGATAGTGCCAAAACAAAATCGAGCAGGTCCACGTCCGAGTCGAGAAAGTTTAACTTTTGAAAGTGTAAACGAGGCCTTCATCACTCACACACACACAGTAACGGTTTTTCTGTTCAAATTTCTTGTGAACATTTTTTTGTCAAATACCAGGCCAACAGAAACATACAGCAAGCAACTGCCGATTAATAGGAATTTTCAAACGCTTATAACTCTGGACCCAGTGGACCTATTGGAATGTAAGGGGTGCCATTGGAAAGGTCTGAGGTCATACTTTCAGAGAGTGCCAAAATATAATCGATCAGGTCCAAGTCCAAGTCCAGAAAGGCCAGAGGTTAATAGGAATTTTCAAACGCTTATAACTCTGGACCCAGTGGACCTATAAGAATGAAATGGGTGCCATTGGAAAGGTCTGAGGTCGTACTTTCAGATAGTGCCAAAACAAAATCGAGCAGGTCCTCGTCCGAGTCGAGAAAGTATAACTTTTGAAAGTGTAAACGAGGCCTTCATCACTCACATACACACAGTAACGGTTTTTCTGTTCAAATTTCTGGTGAACATTTTTTGTCAAATACCAGGCCAACAGAAACATACAGCAAGCAACTGCCGATTAATAGGAATTTTGAAACGCTTATAACTCTGGACTCATTGGACCAATTAGAATGAAATGGGTGCCATTGGAAAGGTCTGAGGTCGTACTTTCAGATAGTGCCAAAATATAATCGAGCAGGTCCAAGTCCAAGTCTAGAAAGGCCAGAGGTTAATAGGAATTTTCAAACGCTTATAACTCAGGACCCAGTGGACCTATTGGAATGTAAGGGGTGCCATTAGAAAGGTCTGAGGTCGTACTTTCAGATAGTGCCAAAACAAAATCGAGCAGGTCCACGTCCGAGTCGAGAAAGTTTAACTTTTGAAAGTGTAAACGAGGCCTTCATCACTCACACACACACAGTAACGGTTTTTCTGTTCAAATTTCTTGTGAACATTTTTTTGTCAAATACCAGGCCAACAGAAACATACAGCAAGCAACTGCCGATTAATAGGAATTTTCAAACGCTTATAACTCTGGACCCAGTGGACCTATTGGAATGTAAGGGGTGCCATTGGAAAGGTCTGAGGTCATACTTTCAGAGAGTGCCAAAATATAATCGATCAGGTCCAAGTCCAAGTCCAGAAAGGCCAGAGGTTAATAGGAATTTTCAAACGCTTATAACTCTGGACCCAGTGGACCTATAAGAATGAAATGGGTGCCATTGGAAAGGTCTGAGGTCGTACTTTCAGATAGTGCCAAAACAAAATCGAGCAGGTCCTCGTCCGAGTCGAGAAAGTATAACTTTTGAAAGTGTAAACGAGGCCTTCATCACTCACATACACACAGTAACGGTTTTTCTGTTCAAATTTCTGGTGAACATTTTTTGTCAAATACCAGGCCAACAGAAACATACAGCAAGCAACTGCCGATTAATAGGAATTTTCAAACGCTTATAACTCCGGACCCAGTGGACCTATTGGAATGTAAGGGGTGCCATTGGAAAGGTCTGAGGTCATACTTTCAGATAGTACCAAAATATAATCGAGCAGGTCCAAGTCCAAGTCCAGAAAGGCCAGAGGTTAATAGAAATTTTCAAACGCTTATAACTCTGGACCCATTGGACCTATTAGAATGAAAGGGGTGCCATTGGAAAGGTCTGAGGTCGTACTTTCAGATAGTGCCAAAACAAAATCGAGCAGGTCCTCGTCCGAGTCGAGAAAGTATAACTTTTGAAAGTGTAAACGAGGCCTTCATCACTCACATACACACAGTAACGGTTTCTCTGTTCAAATTTCTTGTGAACATTTTTTTGTCAAATACCAGGCCAACAGAAACATACAGCAAGCAACTGCCGATTAATAGGAATTTTCAAACGCTTATAACTCTGGACCCAGTGGACCTATTGGAATGTAAGGGGTGCCATTGGAAAGGTCTGAGGTCATACTTTCAGATAGTGCCAAAACAAAATCGAGCAGGTCCACGTCCGAGTCGAGAAAGTTTAACTTTTGAAAGTGTAAACGAGGCCTTCATCACTCACACACACAGAAACAGTTTTTCTATTCAAATTTCAATTTCACCTTCAGTGGTTTTTACTTTCGCGTACAATAGCAGCAGCATTTAGATTTCTGGTACTATAGCAGCCAATTTTTGATATTGTCGATTTCGTTGGGAGTAATTTTGTTGGAGACAATTGCCAAGAATACCGGCAATATAATAAATTTCATTAAGCACTTCTTAAGGTTGTCTAGATGCTAAACTATCACAAAAAGCATGGATGCAAAATTTTGTTCGATATACGAGTATTACACGATAAGTGTGTGATATATGAGAGGTGGCGAAATGCCAGTCAGGATGGACAGACAGTTTAGTATTTAGTGCTTCTCTCCTGCTTCATACTCTTAAATTCAGCTCTGCATTAGTAACACTTGAATTATTTTAAGGAATCAGTAGTCGCAAAAGGCCAGATAGGGCGAATAGGAAAGAATAAAGTCAGTTACACTTATCGTTTATAGCAAAGAGATTTTTGTGTATCCCAAGTGTCTGGCGCTAATGGATTACCTTCTATTCTGACTTTTGACGAATAATTTTTCATTCTAATAAAAGTTTGTTGTAATCGCTTACCCCAGTTTATTGCTAAACTCAGCTAAAAACCTTCAATTTCTGCCAAAAATAATGGATTTCTTTTCACCATCTTATATAAAGCTGAGATCATTTAAACTTACTTCTCCAACGTACTGTTGATGGCTTGTATGAAGACACTACTTCTGTGAGTCGTCTTTCGAAAGCTTTTAAGTCTGCAATTACGAAAAAAAAATTGTTTTAAATAATCAGTGTCCTTAAAGTCATATAATAAAATTATTTTTACCTTCACAGGCTGATGGTTCCATATTATTTTTCGGTGTCTGTTCCTTTCCTCTTGGCTTTGGGTTTGTACTCAAGTTTTATTTTGCTTTCAAAATATTCTCTTAATTCTTCAAAATTGCAAAAGTGTTTATGTTGTTGTTAAGGGATTGTGAAAATATTTTAAAGAAAAATTAACATATTTCGTAAATATTCTTCTTATTTGCAACTTTTTCTTAATCTGACATTCGTAATAAACGATGCGTTGACATTTTTTAACAGGGCAACACAAAGAACAAAATTTGAAGAAAAACAGTTCGTTGAATGCTACCAGATTTGTACAACTAATTATAGTGCCTTTAAATATTATTTTTTTATTTTATATACATATGACCATATATAGGTATACGAATAAAGTAAACTTCTAATAAAAAAATACTTTTAAACTTTATGCTTGTAAAGAACAAACAATAATAATAATAACACTTACGGCATTAAATATTCAAACTTTTGGTTTTATTAGTGTGGCATCTTTGGAAAGCTTAAAAATTCCTTTTTATTACAACTGCTTGTGGTTTATGGCGCCCTATTCTACTATTTCTTATAGCATTGGTGGAACAATTTTTTCAGACATCAAATTAGATTTTTGAAAATTTAATTATAAATAAAAAGAGCTAACATTTTTAAAATAAAGTTTCTGAAATGCCCAATAATGTTAAGGTGCCTTTGGAATGGAAGAGGCGTGTTAAAAAAGAATATATTAAAATAAGGCAACAGAAACGCTATAAACGAGCAGATGAAATCAAAGAGGCTTGGATTAAGAATTGGTAAGTTTGCTTCCAAAGAATAATGTCCAATCTATTAAATAAAACTTTACCTCAGGGATGAGCACAATTACAACGTTCAAGATTTATATTGTGAGCCAAAGGTGTGGCAGGTCCAACCCTATGATCCGCCTCATGTGGATTGTGTTAAACGCGCCGAAGTTAACATGTACAACGGCTCGGGCACACAGCAGGTACCGATTTGTGTTATAAACTCTGTTACACCAATACCGACAATGTACACATGGGCGCCTACACAACAAAACTTTATGGTTGAAGATGAAACCGTTTTGCATAATATACCCTATATGGGTGATGAAGTCTTGGATAAGGATGGCAAATTTATAGAAGAGCTGATTAAGAACTATGATGGTAAAGTTCACGGTGACAAGGATCCTTCCTTTATGGATGATTCCATATTTGTTGAACTGGTTCATGCCCTTATGCGTAGCTATCCAAAAGAAATTGAAGAAATTACAGGAGTTCCGTTAAAAATTGAAACAATTAAAACGGATAAAGACAACAAAAGGAGCAAGACAAAGTCTGAGGAAAAAGAAAAAGATAAAAAGGATGATCAAACTCTGGATGAAAAGGATGAAGAGAAAAAAACTGAAGTTGAAACAAAAGCTGATGATCAGAAAAATATAGGTGCAGACGAAGAGAAAAAGGACGAAAAGCCTTTAGATAAAGAAGACAAACTAATCGAAGAATCAAAAGATATCAAAAAGGAAACAAATAATGAGGAAGAAAAATTAGACCTAGTTAAGGAAAAAATGCCGTTTCCACCACCAATTATATTTCAAGCGATAAGCTCAAATTTTCCCGATAAAGGCACACCACAGGAATTGAAAGAAAAGTGGGTATTGAAATATAAATTAAATGTACTACCAGGTTTACTTGGGAAATTTTTTATAAAAACGTTTTCGATGTTCCATTACAAATTTTAAGATTTAACTTCGTTGAAATAGAAAAAACAGAAGGTGTGGAGGGAAAATTGTAATTTCCACTGACAAATTAGGCTTTTAGGATTCTAAAAGTTTCTGCAGAAGTTTATTATGATTTGTCACTTATAATCACCATTTAAAAAGTTTAATAGGTTTCAATTTATCTGCTTTTATCACTCCAACCAGCAAACGTAGATGTTTTTTTTTTTTTCGGTGTGGAGGGAAAATTGTAATTTCCACTGACAAATTAGGCTTTTGGGATTCTAAAAGTTTCTGCAGAAGTTTATTATGATTTGTCACTTATAATCACCATTTAAAAAGTTTAATAGGTTTTAATTTCTCTGCTTTTATCACTCCAACCAGCAAACGTAGACGTTTTTTTGTTTGATACTTGTCAGGGCATAATATTTCGTTTGACTATAATGGTTTTAGATTTGCCTTAGCACATGCGCTATAGATCGCCTTAACTTTAAGTGAGGAAAGCAGGATTTTCTTTTTTAATCAGAATTACTATTGTTTTATAAGTTTAAGCACCTTGCCTCCAGGTATTTTTTGAACCAGAATTGCTTTTATTTTGCAAGTTTAGAATGAATACTAACAAGCTTGAAAACTTGTCCGTGGATTATAAGCATATTCAGAAATTTTTGGCATATTTTTGTATTGAACTGATTATAAATTTCCATATTATTAGATATATCGAACTAACAGAACACCAGGATCCAGAACGTCCTCAAGAATGCACACCCAATATAGATGGTGAGAAGGCTGAAAGTGTATCTCGCGAAAGAACATTGCATTCCTTTCATACTCTCTTCTGTAGACGCTGCTTTAAATACGATTGTTTCCTGCACCGTAAGTACAACAAAATATCAATTATATTTTAAAATTATTTAACTATAATACTATTTTATCTTTTTTTTTTATTATTTAATTGGTTTTAAATAAACGTGTTTCAAACAAAATTTTATGCCGTTTGACAATAAACAAAATTTATAAAAAAAAACAAAAATATTTGCTAAAAAAAAAAATTAAACAAAAATATAGGTCATCCAACTCACGGTGAGTTGTAGCTTTGTTGTTCTATGTTTTCTTTTTTGAATTTTGCTACACATCATGACCCATCTCTACCATTTTTCGATGTTATCATCCTTCAGACTTTTCGAACCATAATTAACAATAAATTCTGTAAAACAGTGTGTAAAAAATACATCCTTAACTCTACTATATATATTATACTATATACCAGATGTTCTCTGCAAAAATTCATCATTGCATATATTCTTTGGTTTTTTTTTTGTATTATTTTGACCATAATTAAATTTTATTTAATTTTCAAACATGAAATTAAAAATCAATCAATAAAAAAATGAATAAATTTGTTAAGGGGAAAGGTATGTTGTTGCGTATGTATGTATGTTTAAAATTCCCCTTTACTAAATTGGCATTATGTTGTATGTGTGTGTTATGGTTTTTAATTGATTACAATTTCCATACTCTGCTTAGCACTCTTTTTTAAACAAATTCAATGGCATTGAAATATTCTAATATTTCTCTTATTCATTCTCAAACAATCAACCAAACAAATAACAAATTTCAAAAACATTTCGTTCAATAAAAATATAAAAATAATCATTAAATCTAATTTCAAGTAGTTTAAAGAAAAAACATAATTTATTTAATATTATTTACCTTATGTAGGCCTACAAGTTGGACATGCCGGACCAAATTTGCAAAAACGCCGTTTTCCAGAGCTGAAACCATTTACTGAACCCTGTAGCAATAATTGTTACATGCTTCTGGTAAACAATATATTTATTTTCATTTTGCCGTACTATTATTATTATTATTTTGGTTTTTCATTTATATTTTAGGAGGGCATGAAGGAAAAACTGGCAGCTGATAGTAAAACACCACCAATTGATTCTTGTAATGAGGCAAGTTCAGAAGATAGCAATGACAGTAATAGTCAGTTTAGTAATAAAGAGTTCAACAATGATCAAACTAAAGAAAATGGTGCAGTAACAAGTGCAGCCTCCGCTGAAATAAGTTCTATAATGGGTAATGATGATATATTAAGCGCCTTTGTTCGAAGTGTTAGTGGTTTTAAAAGCTGAAGATATTTCAAGATATTCCAAAAAAGACAAGTGCTGATAATAGCTTTGAGACTGCTCGGAAAGGCTTCAGTAATATGTGCTCATTTTTCACTGCAAAGGGCCTTTGAGCCTCGATAAGGTATCAGATGGAAACGTCCCTTAGGGTTAGAGCCGAGAAATTCTTATCACTGTTGAGATAATCGGGCTTTAAGGCATGGTGCCAAGTATTGAAATCTTATCATTGCGGATTTGCTTATTTACCTTTACTAGAGTAACACTAATGTAGGGTTTTATTTAAATTTCTAAATGTATGTACACTCTGAATATACGACCTCCTTGTTGGTCTACTTATTGGCTGTTAACATTGTTTTTACCCATTTTTGGCGTTTTTATGTTGTACCAGCATTACTTAAAGTTGTAGGTTTTAACCGACGGCAGTCGTCATTTTCCAACCAACCATACAAAGCAATGTCTCTGTCAGCCAATTACATTACTTTCGATACAATTTCAATAAGCTGCCGTAAATAATACGATAATGCTGTTATCAGCCACTTGGTAGTTGAAGTAGCATAAAGTTGGTAACACTAAAGAGCTGAGGGCCTATCTTAACTGTCTTAAAACAAAATCTAATTCAATTACTATACTATAGCTGGCATGATGAATACAACAAATGCTAAATGCGACTGGACCGGAGCAGATCAATCATTATTCCGCACACTGCATAAAGTGTTTTTGAAAAATTATTGCTCCATAGCACAAACCATGTTAACCAAAACGTGTCAACAGGTACGTAAAACTTAACAGAATATTTAACACAAACTATTTCATCATGTGCCAATAGGTTTATGAGTTTGCTCAGAAAGAGGCTGCTGAATTCAGTATTGAAGAATTACGTCAAGATTATACACCACCGCGTAAGAAGAAAAAGAAGCAACGCTTATGGTCTCTGCATTGTCGCAAGATACAATTGAAAAAGGATTCCACTTCGAATCATGTCTACAATTATACACCCTGCGATCATCCGGGTCCCTGTGACATGAATTGTTCTTGCATACAAACGCAAAACTTTTGTGAAAAGTTTTGTAATTGCAGCAGTGATTGTCAGAATCGTTTTCCCGGTTGTCGTTGCAAGGCTCAATGTAATACAAAACAATGTCCCTGTTACTTGGCGGTGCGAGAATGTGATCCAGATTTATGCCAGGCATGTGGAGCAGATCAATTCAAATTGGCTAAAATTACTTGCAAGAATGTCTGCGTGCAAAGGGGTTTACGTAAGTCTAAAGTTTATTTCTTTGGTGAAAAGATATTCATCTTTTTCTCCTTTGGATTTCTTTTTATTGCACATTATTACATTCACTTTAAATGTTAATGAAATAATTATCTTTCCTGCAGATAAACATTTGCTAATGGCACCATCGGATGTGGCTGGTTGGGGCATATTCCTTAAAGAAGGTGCACAAAAGAATGAATTCATCTCTGAATATTGCGGCGAAATTATATCACAAGACGAAGCCGATCGTCGTGGCAAAGTGTATGACAAATACATGTGTTCTTTTCTATTTAATTTGAATAATGATTTCGTTGTTGATGCCACACGCAAAGGCAATAAAATTCGTTTTGCCAACCATTCGATCAATCCCAATTGTTATGCTAAAGTTATGATGGTTACCGGAGATCATCGTATAGGCATTTTCGCTAAACGTGCTATACAACCGGGAGAGGAATTATTCTTTGACTACAGATATGGGCCTACAGAACAGCTAAAGTTTGTAGGCATTGAACGTGAAATGGAAATCGTTTAATATTTCTCGTGTTTTTTTTATATCATTTTCATTGAACTTAATTGATTATATTCTAGATTAGCATAAAAAATAAATAGATATACTGAAAACCTATACAGTTTTTGCGACATTAGCTATAATGGGTTTCGGTCTAGATTTGAATATTAATTTTTTGGTTATAACAGCCTGCACAGTATATTCAGTCTTCTGTAGCGTTTTATTTTCTAAAGCCACCGTATTGTCCAACAATGTGCGGTCGATAGTATTATTCATTGCACTGGTGTTTGGATTTTCCACAGTCTGATCGAGTAAATGATGGCCTTCATTAGTTTTAGACTTCTCCAATACAGCGAATGGTTTCTCTAGTTTTTGTTCTCTGCCTTGCAAAATATGATGGCCAATAATTAAGGTCTATGACAACAAAATTATGTAAACTTAAGGGGTTAACATTTCCATTATGGTGTATTTAATCTTACCGGCTGGCCATATTTATTATAATAAAGATCGCCAACAAATTGATCGTGCATATCCTCGTTAGCTCTCACATCCAAATCACCTTGTAATTCTAGAATGGCCCATTCCTTTAAGCCAGAAGAAGTTTTTCTACAATAAAATCGAAACAAAAATGGGGGGGGGGCATTAGATAACTGATGTTTCTGTTTTTAGGCAGCGTCGCGTTCCACAACATGGTATAATACGTTCTGTTTTTATATACAATGGGGCAGGATGAGAAGAGCTTTTCCACTAGGCGCCATTTAAAGCACTCATTCTAATCTGCTATTTATCCTGTGTTTTAAAAGATTGATGAGACTAAATAGTTTAAAAGAGGGGAACTAATAACCCTTAAAAGTAATATAAATTAGCAACTTATTGGGAATAATATCTTAAATTAAACAATCTGCTCTGCGACACGCAATACAGTTTCCGTAGAGGTTATTCTACTGGTGATCTGTTGTAAGATTCTCATTTTGTACTTTTTTTTAACCACACCATTCGGTATTGTCGTAACAGCTCTGCTGCTCTGTCCGGAAGTGTTTCCCGTGGAAACAAACTATCGGTTGTAACAGCTTTCGCTGGGTTGACAATCCTTGGCCGATATGTAGTCGTGTCGTTCCAGAGTGTAGATCCGATTGTCGTGAGAATGTCACCATTCACATATGGAAACAATTTCTTATAATGTCGTAGACACTTCACTACAATATCCAAAGCAACATCCCACGTGTCTTTTGTTCCAACGCGAGATTGTGTTGCTAGGGTGAATCAGAAATATTTTTTTTTAAGAAAAAAGTAACTACTTTTTCTAATTTTAAATTTACGTTGGTAACGTATCCTCCAACTTTAATTTTATAATTTTTTATTTTGTAATAACAAGCAAAAAAAAAAAAAGAGGAAAAAACCCACAAATCATGCATAATTCGAATTGTTTAAACTGCTCTGAATTTCTTAAACAGCGGATGAACATTCCCGGAGTACTTTTTGCGATGTTCATAGTAAATAGCGTCATCACCACCTGACATAGAACTCAAGCCGCCACGTTTCTGGCCTCCAGAACCACTTGGACGATAACCGGGTTCACCGGGAATCTTTTCATCTTCACAATCTTGATCTGAGGCAGATAAGACTTGCTGTAACAGTTGAGCCTGTTCTTCACGATTTTTATAGAAAAGATCAGGGTCAGTATCCATGCCACTTAAATGCGTAATAACTTTGTAACTGTATCCCTGATTGACCAAGAAACGTTGACGTTTACGGGAATAACTCATTTCCATGGTGTCTTGCGAAACCAATGTATAAAAGAAAGCATTGTATTCCTCTGCTATTGCCCCCTTTTTCGCACGTAAAATACGACCTAAACGCTGGGCTTCCTGACGTCGCGAACCACCATGCGAAGATATTTGTATAAGCACATTGGCTTCAGGCAAATCAAAACTGGTATCAGCCACTTTTGATACAAAAATGGTATTGACCTTTTGATTGAATTTGAAATTTTGTAAAATCTGTATACGTTCATTCTGTGAGGTCGGACCATAGATGAAAGGCTTATTCATTTTGATAGCATAGTGTTTTAAAGCAAACACATTGTCTGAGAAAACAATGGTTTTATCACCACGTTGTTCATGGTATTTGATAAGAAACTGACAGCTTCGAAATTTGGAAGGATTCATAACGTAGAGTAGCATTTTCTTTGAAGTTTTGGTCGTTAAATATTCACGATAAAATTCCGGCGACATGGGACACCATACTTCAGCACACTGTACACGAGCAATAAAGCCCTTCTTTTGTAATTCCAACCAATTGGCTTCATATAATTTAGGACCAATAAGAAAATTTAAATCGGCAATTTTGTCATCTTCACGTAATAAAGTAGCGGTCAATCCAAGTTTACAATGCGACTGTACAATGGTTAAAACTCTACGAAACATTTTTGCTGGTATAGTATGTACTTCATCCAACACCATTATGCCCCATTCTTGTTCCTGCAGCCAACGCATGGTTTGTTCTGCTTCCCAAGAACGTTTTTGGGTGTGCGTTATCATAGAATAGGTCGTAACAAGTATACCACAACCCATGGGTTTATCTTTGGCCTCAGAAGTAAAACGACAAATCATGCTGTCATCTGCAGTAGACCACATTTTGAATTGCTGCTTCCATTGTTCGACAGATACGCCACTGTTGCATAGTATTAAGGCACGCTTTCGCACCGTACAGCATGCAGTCACTCCCACCAATGATTTTCCTAAAAATTGGTATTTTTAATTAATAATTAAAATAAAAAATCTCGAAGTTATTTACACCTACCAGCACCACATGGTAGGACAATAACTCCCGATCTGGCACGGCCGTTGCCAAACATTTTACGCAAACTTTTCTCCTGATAAGGTCTCAACACAGCAGCTGGTTTCAAATCAATGTTAATATCGGGATTATGTGTGTCGTTGCGAAAATCATATTCAGCCAGCAGAGGGTAATCAATATCAATGCAACGTTTTTGTATAATTTCAATTTTCTCTTGGTTGACTTCAAACGACACTGTTTTCAAATTGGCTTCATCTTCGTCTTCTTCTTCGTTGTCAATTTTATCATAGAAATTGACAATATCATCCGGCACGGTTGTGGTACCATCTGGATTAACTGTACCTGCTTCTGTTTTGTCATCTGCCGGCTTTATAGAACCGTCTGGTAGTTTTGTGCCAAACTGGGTTATAGCTTTACCATCTAATGTTCCTTGGATGAAAGCTTCTCCCTCTTCTCGTTTTAGACGACACTGCTGAATAACAGGATCTTTTAAAAGTTTTTGTAGAATATCTGGATGGGGCGACTCAATGAAATAGCGGTTTTGCTTTAAAACCAATTTAACTTTTCCGTAAGATAAAGTACACAATCGGATAAAACGTAAAATACCCTCCGGTATAGTAGTTTTACTCAATCTCTTTAAATATTCCTCTATATCATGGGTCTGCAGTCCCACTGACACTGCAGCATATAAACTGTAGGGCGTTAATTTATACTCATGTATATGTTCGGGCCGACAAACTGGTTCCGAAATTGCTATAAGGAAGTCATGCGCATGTTTATATACCGGCGAAAAAGATTCCAAAAAAATGTGACCATTTGGTGCAACCCATATAGGACGATTGTGATGATCTGGTTTAAGTTCCATTTGAGAACGATAATCTTTTGCACCATATTCATCGGTTATTATACTTTCATCGTTGGCTTCAGCATTTTTGGAAGCTGCTCCCGGTACTCCATCAGACTCACTTATGTCAACGGTGTCATTGTCATCCACCAACTGTGTGTAGGCCTCATCCTCAGCACGTCGCTTTTTGCCTATAAGGCATATTTTATTAATTTCTTTACACTTTTCGAATTGAAAAATATTTACCAAATTTTTCTCCACTAAACCTTTCTTTTTTCGACTTTTTTGGTGGGCCCATTTTTAAAATATTCAATTAATTTCACCAAAAATAAGAAACTTTATAAATTACCGGATTAGCAGTAGAGCAAAATAAAACTTTGTTATTGTAATTACACAGTTGTGAAATTCTGTACTATATTTGTAAACAAAAATGGACTGGTTGGAAATGAAGACCAAAATAAATTAAATTTGTTAAGTATACCTCGTTCGTTTTTTCACAAAATTAATAAACAAAATGTATTTTAACTTTGCAAAATGTTTCTTATATCCTATACAATACATATATATAAAAAATTAAGAACAAAGCTGAGTTTATATCAAGGGTAAACCTAGACAAATTCCTTTTATTATTATTTAATAAAAAATTGGCAACTCTCATATACTCTCTTATACTCACTGCGTACGTTTAGCAATGTTAACAAATGGTATGATATTGAAAATATATGCAGTACTTACGTTTTAATTAAAACCGGCATTTTACAATTAAAAATTCACTTTTTTCACTTTTAAAAATAGACTTTAAACGTAAAATTAATTAATATGAACGACGACAAGAATTTCTGCCACCGAGTACTCCGTGATATTTGCACCGTTTATGATTCTAAACAGATGATGGTGTTGCCATTTACCTATATTCTACTCCGAAATATTGTTATTTTTATTATATTTTGCTACATTTTTAAGCAAGGTTGCCGCTCTTACCAGCTGTTACTTGGAACCCTTGGAAGCATTATTTTATAAAATTTTGTAAATATTAAATAAAAGTCTAATTAAAACAGAATAAAAACTATGTCAAGTCGTTGGTATCCCATTTATCAACGTGGTAATCCACAATTGCGTGTATTTTTACCTAATTTTTGGATGAAACTCATTAAACCTTTTGAAGAACAGCCTAAAAATGTTGTCACATTTTCCGTCTCCATGCAGATGACCAAATACGATGTGAAAAATTATTTGGAAAAGATTTACAAAATACCAGTGGTAGACGTAAGAACTCGCATTGAATTGGGTTCAACCAAGCGCGATACCACCTATGGGTATGTGACCAAAAATGATGACTTGAAGATAGCTTATGTAACTATGGCAAGTATCTGGAATTCTTGTTGAATGCGTGTTTTTCAATGAAATCGTAAAAATTGTCTTTGTAGCCTAAAACAGAAGAATTTACCTTCCCCGATCTGTTCGCCAAACGGGTAGAAAACAAAAAGGCAGACGAAAAAGCTTTAGATGATTCGAAAAAAGGCTTTAAAGACTTCCTGGAGCGTAATAAGAAAAGGCCGGGTACACCGGGATGGTATTCGATTTAGTTCTGTTAGTCATTTTCAATCAATAAAATTAAGAAATTAACGAAAGCACTATGTTTCCTTCTAGAGAAGTTTAGTATACCGGCTATAAGTGTGAATGGGAGTTAATGACATTCATACTGGTAGATATTGCTGGTGATGAATTACAAAATTCTCTGTCTCACCCAATGTATAGTCCTATATACCACACTGATACAACGTGAATAAAACAAACTTAAGGATAGAACAACTCTAGGCTATAAGGATCGGTAGTCTCGTTTGAAACTTTAAGAGCTTGGCTTGGAGGTTCTCTTACACCTATAAGTCTAGATGATCTTTCTAATATAATAATGTATAAAATTAGAATTACCTCACACAAATTCTGCTTTATCAAGTACCGAATTAATTTTGGTTAGTTTGCTTGAAATTAAAGGATTTGTTATTCACCATAGATTCCTGGGGTTGGCATCTTAAGAAATTTTTAATCGATAATTTTCGTTTATTACCAACAAAAATCCTTAACCATAAATGATGTTTTTAAAGACGGTAACAATTTAGGTTCATACTTAAGATGTACAAAATATAATTAACCGAAATAAAACGAAAATATATATTTAAACCTCGTGAGAAATTAAAGCTGTTCCATATTAGTTAATTTGCTTTTGTGAAGTGCTCATCTGTACCAGACAAATGTTAAATTATATCAAATACTTATATTTATTTATTTTCCTCAACGGTTTTTTCAATCCAGGCTCTAAGTTTATCAGTATCTTGTAGGCCCACCATGCGATTAACAACTTTGCCATCTTTCATGGCCATTAGCACTGGTACAGCAGCCACATCGTAATCCAATGCTAGTTCGCTGTGTTCATCAATGTCAACTTTAGCTAATTTGACAGAGCCGGCTTTTTCGCCAACAATTGATTCCAAGCGGGGTGTTAACATTTTGCACGGGTTGCACCATCTGAAAAGAAAGCAAACAAATTTAATTATATAATCTCAAAAAATATGAATTTCACCATTGGGTCGCAGAATGACATTTCAAACTATTCACTTACGTTGCAAAAAAATCGACTATAACAACTTTATCGCTTTTCTTGACCTTCTTCTCGAAATCTTCAGAGCTCTGTACTTGGAAAATTTCATGCTTAACACCGCTAGTGCCTACTGATCGCACAACCATACGAGGCAAAGCATTTTGTCCGGCTTTTTGCAAAACTGAGCGCATCATTTTACTTTTAATTTCTGAAAATAAAGATTTTATGATGTTTAAAATAAAAAAAATAAGTTTGACAAATTTTTCTTACATTTCTACACGTTAATTTTTTTGGTAATTATGAAGTAAGCTATAAGATAGAATGTTTTCGAATTCTACTTTGTTTTCTCAATAGCACACTCAACTTACTGTTTGACAACAGCTGAGTGCAAAGGATGCCAGATTGAAAGAGAAGGAATGTCGTTTATTCCAGGTATTTAATTTATGTATATAATATATTTATTATATTTATATTTATGTATATAATATATATATATATATATTCCACAGAAATTATTTTTTTCTTTAAGTTTAAAATAAGATATAAAATATATTTTTTAAGGCTGCAGTCAGTATTCAAAATTATAGTCCAGAGAAACTGTTGAAGAAGTCATTGCCAGGTTTTAACATATTAAAAGAATCTGGTCACTTTTGTCTTATTTCAATGTTGGCAATGCCGTTCAATAAATTAAAAAATTTTAACTATAAATGTAAATAATTATAATTATAAATACAAAAACAAATATTATTATTTAGCAATGTATCAATTATGCATCAATATAATTTTCTTTTATACAGGAAATCTTTTCTAAAACTTAAAACAAATGTAATGCGCAAAATAATAAAACAGTTTTATTACAATAACAAATTACATTTGACATTTATTTGAAAACAAAAACAACAACAACCTAGGTGTATATGAGAAACAAACAGCTGTAACTGATAAATTGACGTGTTGCAATTAATAAAGGAAAAAGTGTTTTTTGGAAGAAAATTTTCGACAAATTTTAATAGAACGTGTGATATAAAAGAAAAACAAGCTTGCAAAAGTATAGTGAAGGGAAAAGGATTTTTTTTTGCAAAAAATCCCGATGCATATTTAAAGATTTCCTGGGGAAGCAAAAAAGTTTAGAGCTTTTTTTGTGTTGTAAACAATGGATGACTTGTCACAAGGCGACATTTGTCGCGTCTGTCGTTGTGAGGCCCAGTCCGACCGTCCTCTTTTCTATCCGTGCGTGTGCACGGGTAGTATTAAGTACATTCATCAGGACTGTCTAATGCAATGGATGCGCTATTCGCACAAGGAATATTGTGAATTATGCGGACATCGCTTCAGCTTTCAGCCCATCTATTCGCCTGATATGCCAAGGGTTCTGCCACTGCGAGATGTTGCCGGAGGCTTGTTGTCGGCTATTATGAAGGCTGCCAAATCTTGGGCTCATTATTCCTTGGTGGGCTTAGCCTGGTTTGTTATTGTACCATTGTCGGCATACAGGACTTACCGTTATTTGTTTCGAGCGTCTTCTTTCGATATGATACTTTCTTTGCCTTTTGATGTGTTTTCCACGGAGAATTTGGCTTCCGATGTATTTCGTGGGTGTTTTGTAGTGACCTGTACCTTATTGTCCTTTATTGGCCTGGTGTGGCTGAGAGAGCAGATATTACTGGGTGGAGGCCCTGATTGGTTGGAACGTGATGATGTACCTGCCGTCGGGGGAGCAGATGCAAATGGCAACAATGATGGGGACGATGATATAGATTTAATACCTATGCCGGGTGAAGCTGAAGTTGTAGTTGCAGAGCCAGACGCCGTTGGTAATAATGTTGGCAATGAAGGCGTTGGTGATATTTTGGAAGAAGCCATACCGGCTGTAGATAACGAAGTCCAGCTAGAAGCAGGCAATGAAAATGAGCCATTGTTAGCACCAGCCGGCAATGAAAACAATAATAACATTGAAGCACCTATAGTGGAACCCATGAACAATAACGCACCAGCTGTAGCGGATCCAGCAGAAAACGAGGGTGATCCACCTTTGGAATTCGGTCCACAATTACCTCCTGCCCTGGCAGGCGGTTTAAATAATAATCAAAATAACAATGCGGCTGCCAACGCTGCGGATAATGAGAATGATGAACCGAATTGGAATCCGATGGAATGGGACCGAGCTGCCGAAGAATTGACTTGGGAACGTTTGTTAGGCTTAGATGGCTCTTTGGTATTTCTGGAACATGTCTTTTGGATTATATCCTTAAATGTTATGCTTATTTTCGCCTTCGCATTTTGTCCTTACTGTATTGGTCACTTCATTTTGCAATCGATGAATCTTTTGAATGCCGATAAGCCTTTATTACATTTTCATGGCTTGATAACAACACTTTTTGGTTATTGTTTTATTGGTCACATCTTAGTTGTATTACATTTTTTGGCAAAAGCATTCCATATGAGAAGAGTTCGAAGTCTGATTGGCCTGTGCTACATAGTTGTAAAGGTGTCGCTATTATCGGTGGTGGAGATAGGTGTGCTGCCATTAGTGTGCGGTTGGTGGTTAGATATCTGTTCACTGCCATTATTTGATGCTACGTAAGTATTGCTTTATTTTAAAGCATCAAATGAAATTGAATAAACTTTATTGCATTTTTAGACTTAAAGATCGCAAGGCTAGTTTTAGAGCTGCTCCTGGCACTTCGCTCTTTGTTCATTGGATGTTTGGTATGGTTTATGTTTACTATTTCGCTGCTTTCATCTCTCTACTACGAGAAGTTTTACGACCTGGTGTACTGTGGTTCTTAAGAAATTTAAATGATCCTGATTTCAGCCCCATACAAGTATGTTTGTAAACACTTTAAGATATTTGCTTAAATTTACTTTGTTGTTGTTTTCATTTTTTGTTTTAGGAAATGATTCATTTGCCAATTTTAAGACATGTTCGTCGTTTAGTATCTTCGGCTATGATATTTGGTTCGGTTGTTCTTTTAATGCTTTGGATTCCTATACGCATATTGAAAACTGTATGGCCCACATTTTTACCGTATACTTTATCTGGTGATTCGGAAGTAAATGAACTAAGTTTACAGTTGCTCTTATTGCAGGTAAGATTAGAATTTTGCGACATGTTTATGGAAGTGAAGTTTTTTTTTAAAGATTTTAAGGAATTTGTTTTGCTGGTATAACGGAAATTATTTTGAAATTAAAATTCATCGTCTTAAAGTAAACAAATCGAAGATCGATGTCGAATAAGGGACTACTTATTTAAGATTGTAGAAGTCTCTGTAGATGATAACATATAAGGTTTAATGTTGCTATCAAAAGATATTGATATTGGATCATTTCCAATATTCATTTCCGCCATTAAATGTAAATGACAGCGCGTATGATATCCAGTTCCAGATTATGTTACTTTCACCATATATTTAGTTTCGCTTTGTTTCCACATAAATGTGGCGTAAGGTCTTGCTGAGATAATTTCTGCATAATTTTCATATGCTTTTCGTGTCTTAAGTTATTTTCGTTTACTCTTTTAAGATAATACGCATAAAAACCTCTTTTCAATTGGTCTCCCATTATTTTTCACAGTTTTTTTTTGGAAGCTGTGAGTTAGATGTCCTATTGAATTTTATTCATAGCAACAATGCAATGGAATATTCATTCCTACAATCTGCCACTATTTGTATTAATTTGTAACAAAAATTAAACAAAAAAAAAAAGAAAACTGCTTTCCAAGTCATCAAATTTAATTTTAATTTTCAGATTATTTTACCCGGCTTCTTTGAACAATCTCACACAAGAGTCTGGCTAAAGAAGCTTCTGCGTATATGGTGTATTTGCGTTTCATGGATCCTGGGCATACGAAGCTATCTTCTGGGCACTGATGTTCCAGAGCCCATGAACAATAATCAAGCCAACAATAATAATGCCGAAAATGCAGCTGAAAATGGCGAGAACAACGTTCAGGTTAACAATGACGAAAATGCAGAAGAAGAAAATGCAAATGCCGCTCCAGCACAACCAGCACAGGTGCAACCTCCACCACCACCACCGCCGCCGCCGCCACCGCAAGCCGAACGGAATCTGGCAGCTGTACATCATGCTATAATACACCGTGATGTGCCAGTGGCCTTTCAACCTTACGAAAAACCTTCAATATTCCCCTTAAGACTATGTGGTTTGATATTTTTCATGTGCATATCATTAATTGTGGCATCTTTGGTAACAATTACCGTGCCGGTGTGGATAGGACGCCAAGTAATGTCATTGTGGTCGGTGGGCAGTATAACGAGCCAGGTTGTGGTAAGCACGGAGGTCACACCACGGCCCCATGAATTGTATACCGCTGCCTTGGGCACTTATTTGTGTTGGATGATAACAAGGGCAATAGCCATAGCTGTAACTTTATTGCCACAAGGCAGAGCCGCTGTAATGGATAAAATCAAACAATGGCTGAAAGTGGGTGCCTCTTACGCTCTACCCGTATTGATTATAGTCCTAATGTTGGGTGTTATACCCTTACTGTTCGGTTTGTTATTGGAATTAGTCGTTGTTATACCAGTACGCGTAGGCGTACGACAGACACCCATCTATTTTATTTGGCAAGATTGGGCTTTGGGTGTTTTATACACAAAAATAGCGATCGCTTTAACACTAATGGGTCCTGATTGGCATTTGAAAAGGGCTTTGGAGCGTGCCTATCGTGATGGCCTTAGAGATATTGATTTAAAATTCTTAATCAGCGAATTGGCTACACCAGTTATCACTTGCTTTGGCCTAGCTTTGGCCATACCTTACGTTCTGGCGCATTCTATATTGCCTATATTTTTCAAAGATCCCTGGGTCCAATTGGAAATAGCCCACTTTGTGTATCCAGTATTCTTTTCTGTCATTGGAGCCATTGGCCTCGTTTATTTCCAAATCAGGCAATTTAAAAAATTATATGTAGCTATTAAGGTGGATAAATATTTGGTGGGTCAACGATTAGTCAACTATGAGCATCGTAAAAAACAACAAGAAGAGGCCGATGCTGCAGCCCGAGAACAAGAAGAAATGGAAAATGTACCGATAGCCAATATCGTCGAATTGGCTGAATTGGAGAGACGCCGTAGACAAGAGGTTGAACGACAACAGTTGGTACAGGATTTAGTTAGAGATGAACTTTTATAAGAATAAAACAAATGTCAAAACAGAAACAGTAGAAATTAAAAATATGGGGTATTTTAATTATTTCGATGGAGGGAAACAAATGTTAGAAAATTATAATAAATTAGAAACAAAACAAAAAAAAAAAACAAATTTTGCTTATATTTTTCGTTTCGTTTTGTTTTTTTTCTTGTAATTTTAATTTAGCATTGTATTAATTATAAATGTTTAACAAAATTCAAAAAAAACATTCTAAATTCTATTTTTTGATTATAAAATTTTCAATTAAAATAAAAGAAATATGAAAACTTTTGTTGATTATATTTTGAAGTAAGAATTTTTCTTTAAATGCAGAATTTTTAAATCATTTTCGAAATGCTTTAAAAATAAAGTGATATTGAAGTGAAAATAAATTTTTAAAATTGGAAAATAAATACCAAGAGTCCTTTACTGTTACTGTACATTAAACAGTTGTATCGATGCAGATAAACAGATAACATGGTTTAACTAATTCATTTACTTTACTTTTTTTTTTAAAAATTTTTCGTTATGTTGTGAAATGTGCAGGAATAATTGAGTTTGAAATTGGATTGGAATTATAATTTTAAAGAAAAATATATTTTTTAAACTGTTTCCAAATTCGTTTAAACATTTAATGAGACATAGTCTTACAAATCATCACATTAAATATAAAAAAGTATTCAAATTGTTGCCTACAAAATTCTTAACAAAATTATCATTCAAACATATTTAAAAACAGCGATTGTTATTCATTTCCTATTAAATAATTTCTAATTTTATGTTGATAATGTATTTTTTTTCTTCATTATTTTTAAATAAATCAATAAGTTATCTTTTTTTAAATTCTTATTCTACTCTTTTGTTTAATACGTAAATATTGGATTTATAAAATAGTTTTTTTTTTCATTTTTATACAACAAATTGTTTTATTGTATTAACTATAGTTACAAAAAAAAAAAAATACAAAAATACAAATAAATTAAAATCTATAATTTAAGTTAATAATAAATGCACTTTACCGAAATTGTACATGTAATTATTGATAAAAATAAATTTTAACTCAAATGATAAGAAATACATAAGTAAAGTTCAAATAATAACATTAAAAAAAACTTATAAATTGATATATAATTTAAGCTTTTAAATAAAAACTACTTATGAACAATTCTTTTTCTTCCATTTAATTATTTTTATTTTTTTTTGTGCGAAATTATAATAAGAAATATAAAATTGAAGAATTAATGTTTTGGTTTTTCTATTAAAATTGCAGAGAAACATTTATACTCTGAATTAAAAGAAGTCAGTATAGAATTCGCCGCAGTCGAGTGTAGGTAGTGTGTTAGCTTTTTTGACGTGAGGCCACGGTACAAACCCCAGGTCAGACATCTCCAACAAAACAAAATATGAAAAAATATCTCCTCTCAGTTCTCTTCTGCCATCCAGGGAAACTGCAGGGCCGACGAGCTTGCCTTCCGGAACCCTTGTCAATCGATTTGGTTGTGCTACTTAGAGTTTCGTTGCATATATCTCCGATCCTAAGTAATGCCAGCTCACTAGGTCCATTTCCGCTACAATTCTATTTTTGACCCGCTTTAGCCCCATTAGTTGCTCATTTGAAGAAAACAACTAACTTCGTTGCATATATCTCTGGTCCCAAGTAACGTCTAACCGTAAGGAAACCTGTTTTGGAATGCTTGATGCCATGGCTTCGGGCCCACCAGGATCATTTCCACCAGAAGTCGATATTTTATCCGATTCAGACCTATTTGTTGCTCATTTGAAAAAAACAATTAGCTTCGTCGCCAACATCTCCGGTCTCAATTAACGTACTACCGTAAGGAAACCTGTTTTGGAATGTTTGATACCATGGCTATCCAGCCCACTAGGTCCGAAACTAGGTCCATTTTTTATCCGATTTAGCCCCATTTATACAGATCATCTTTTTTCTTCATTTCTTCCATTTTAGATGGTTTATGAAGGGTGTATTTGGTGAAAAATTCTGATCTTTCAATCTGATTATCTATGATAAGAAAACAGGTTTTTTTCATATTTATTTTATATCGTCTTTCTTTTAATTTTTCTCCAACTTTTTTTTATTTTCGTGATTTTTAATCGATTTATTTTTATACTTTTCCAAATTTTTCATTAATGTTAACTTAACAGTCTACTCACTTAACATTCACTATAACACAAATATAGATCTTTTGAATAAAATGGAGGACGGTTTTCTTTATTAACTTAATACGGAATATAACGAACAATCAAGCTCAGCTTGTGTATAATTTCACATGCACAAAAACAAAAATGTTAATTTGAATAACTTCATTTCAATTTTAGAAAAACTATTTTCACTTTTTTAAAGAAACTATCATAACGTTACAGTCAACTGACGTTGAGTTGTAAATTTTTCTGCGATTTTATAGCAATTAGTAGATCACGAGCGTAAAATTTTATTTTATTTTTAATTACTGTAATTACTATTACAATCAACTGATGTGGAATTTAAGTAGCGTGACTCTTTGTAAACTCAATTTGTTATGGAGAAAAAAAAATTTAATTTTCAAAGCGTTACAAATTACATCAAAGTGTCCCCATTTTTATTAAATATTTTACCAATTAGTAAAACTGAGAAATAATAGATAAGATGTGACTCACGTGACACGAATCCCTAAAACTGAAAAGGAAAGTTCCTCCAGATCAATTAATCAAGTGTACGAATAGATTCCAAGAAATTGCGCGAGTAACCATAGTGAACGAGAAGTTTATGGAAATCTATGTGCATAATACTCGATGGTACCATATTTCGAAGTAATAACTTAAAAAATATTAAGGGGCTCTGTTGACAACCTTATAGAAAAATAAATGTATGTATCTCTCAGTAAACAGTGGAGAGAACTTTTGAACTTTGAATGTGTTTAATAACGTTAGAACAGACGATGCATATCAGAAAGAAGTACAAATATTTCAGTTTTGCATTAAAACAACAAATTGTTTAGTTTTATGTTTTGATTTCCTTATTTAAACAAATCAAAATCCTGTATTCCTTCAAATTTAACAACACACGTTAACTGATATGACTGTGCTATGAATTTTATTAAGCGATCCGTTTTAATTACAAACATTAGTCTTTCCAGTGTTGAATACATTCCGGTTTTCACTAGAACTGATTGGCAACGCTACCCATCGCTTTAGTAATACGCGAGTAAAAATGTTTAAACACTTCTCTTCGTTTAATTAAGTGTAAATAAAAAAATTTGTAATACAGATAAAATTAATATTTGTTTAATTTATTATAAATAATAAAGGTAAACGTATTTATACTTTATAACCAATACGATCGCAACTAATTAGTGTCTAGTTTAGTTTATCATTAATGGAACGTTTAATAGTTAAATGAAAATAATTTAAACATTTTCTCTCAAAAGAATAGAAAAAGAATAAATGGAAAATAATAAAAACAAAACATTTAAAATACTTCACTTACAAATGTTTATAATTTAAATTAAATTTTTTTTACATTCAAGACTTGTTCACACTTATTGTACAGAAACTTTAAAGTTTTATACCACGACGTATGAGTAATATTAGCGCCTACAGTTTGTACAACTAATACGTAATGTTGTCGAATACGTAAAATAGTTTCTGCTAGTTGGTTGTTTAACGAGACGTATGAGTAATATTTTCATCAGTTGCATTAAATAGTAGGCATACTCTTGATTGAAACAAAATAAATAAATTAATAATGAATAATAATCGATAGCAAGCAATAATTGTTACGACTTCATTTCTTTAAAACGCTTTTCTGTTGCGTATTCGATTATTTTAAATTTAATTATTTAATTTTAATTTATTTATTTAGGTTTTATTTCACAATCTTTAAATTAAAAACACACACATACATTCACAGTGTACAGTAGCATTTTGTTTAACCGTCATGTCATGTTTTTTTTTACAGCTCTCTGGTTATTACCGGCGATTCACAAATTTCGGAATTTTTTATTCGATATTGGAATTATCTTTCATTCTTAATGTTGTTGTGTACTGCTCATGTATTAGTTTTATTTCCAGATTTGTTTAATACATAATAAAATGATCGTAGTCTCCTCTTTTTGTGAATATTTCTGTTCACTTTCATTTAGAAGTACCTTGAATACCCTTTTGCAGGATATTATATACGTAAAGAACTTTAACTTTACGGAAAGAACTTAACTTGACATGATAACATACCATTTCGATGTAGAATTGCTAGAAAAGTTTACATCATTCATGAATTCTAGAGACCATACTTCATCCATTTGTTTGCACTAGACGATGTGCTTTCTGTTCTCATGTTAATAAAATTACCAGGTGTTGAACGATGTATTCACTTATTAGTCGCCTCATTTTCGTAATATCCATCTTTCATGACTATTAGAAACTGGGCTCCTGGCGGTTATTTTTAATTTGTCTCCAATCTGATTTCCTTTGTCGTACTTGACACATATACCTGCTCTCTTCTTAAACTTAGAGTTCTGATTAGTTCAATTTCAATGGTGATTAATTGCATGCTCACGTTGTCCAACAGTTGTTTAATGGTAAGTACTCGCTAAATTTAATTCCCTACTACGCATTAATGTGTTTCAATATCATTAGAAAAAAAAATTAAAACAATACTGATATATTCGTTTAATTTTTGGTGTACGACTTTCACTGACATTCACTTGAGATTTATTTGTTACTTTTTGTTTTCTCTTTTTTATATTTAAAGTTTAAAATGATTTTTCTTTTGATATTCACGAAGCACAAAATAATAGAAAAATTATATAAAAATTACGAATTCAACAGTTCCAAGGCACACCTTTACAAATGTCGAATCAAATTGTTATGTACTTAACAATACTTCACTTCAATTGCTAATCTTTATCTTAATGGAGTAAAATTGAAATTTCTTGGCACTCATCCAGTTGGATTTGAATACACTTGTTTATGGCATTGTTTACTGTCGTCTACAGCATTGAAAAAAAATTTTAAAAAGAAATATAAAAATTTCTACCTATTTTAGAGCAACATTCGTGAATTTCATGATAAAATTTCAATTGATCAGCTTTCGGTATTAGATTGTGTTCAATTTTGCGTAGTTTATCCACAATAATATTTTCAAAAGTGTTTGAGAATCGTATTGATTTGTAATAATTTTATCCAACATTTGTTCATGTTTATTTAACATTTCCTTCCTATTGGTGATTAGGACGATTTTAGCATTCACTGCAGGAAGCATTGCATATTGCAATTGATTTTCTAATCCTTTAAATCTTTTATTGTTTCCAAGTATTTTTTGTTCCAAGCCATTAAAAACATTCCTTTTGAATAATCACCATCTTCTGTTGCAGTACATCGCCCCAATTATTTAATGTTGCAAATTCTTTATCAAATCATGTGTAATCGTTTACATCGGCAGTATAATCTTTAGAAGCCTTAGTAGTCTCCATTAATAACGCATCAACTGGGACGGAACCATAATTATTAGGACACTGGTTTGATAATGAATATTGTTTTGTTAGAGGCCTTCAATTGATACTGATTATAACAGTGTCTTATGAAGTGTACTCACTTTTCTCTCAGCCTGTGTATATCTCCACATGCACAATAACAAAGTTGATAATTTGAAAAACTTCATTTTTATTTTATAAGAATTCTTTTCACAGTTTGTTTTTTTAAGCACACTTTTATCACAACGTAACAGTCAACCGATATTAAATTGAGATTTTTCCGGTATTTTATAGCATTCGGTAGAGCAAGTGTTGAGAATGAAAATGTATTAAGTGATAGATAAGTTACACACGAGCATAAAATTTCATTTTATTTTTAATTACTACAATAATGTGTTGCAATCAACTGATTTAATAATTAAATAGCGTGGTTGTTTACAAACTGAATTTATTGTGGTGGAAGAATTAAAAAACCTAAGCGTTCTAATCTAGATCGAATTGCCCTCAGTTTTATTGAATATTGTAGTAATTAGTTATACTAAGAAATAAAGGATGAAAATACCGAAAAGTTGAAAATAAGTGGTCGAGAACTTTGTATGTGTATATTTTAGACTCTTCACCTACAAACTTTTTAAGTTAGAATTTTAAATTCACCAATTTTCTTTATGGCACCACACAAAAAATAGTTCAACGGTGTAAAATGGCAGCTTCTTGACAGGCAATTGACACCACCATTTCGGCTAATTAAACGCCCATCAAATGTTTGACGTAATAAATCGATTGTGGCATGAGATATGTGTCATGGTGTACCATCCTGTTGAAACCAAACATGGTTCAAATCAATACCACGACGAGCGGGTACAAATAAATCGGTTATCATGGTGCAATAGGTGTCTCCATAATGATGGCACCGTCCTCATTTTTAAAGAAATATGGGCCAATGTTGCCTCCGCTCATAATGGATGCATTGGCTTCTGTAAGACCACGTGTGGGTTTTCTGAGTCCCAAATACGGTAATTTTGCTTATTAACATGCCCACCAAGATGATGATGAGCTTCATTTGAAAAGATAATTTTTTTTGGCAAAATCGACATTTTCATGCGGGTTTTCGTTGGCCTAAATTTCCAATAAATCTCAACGTGAAGATAGTCTACTGAATTTTGCGACAGATTAGAATGACATAAGTATTGCCAGATTCGAAATAACCGATGGTTCAAATTTAAACCGATAAACCTATTCTATATATAGACATCCTTACTAGCACCTGGCCTTCATACTTTCCGGGGTTTTCAAACTTTGACAATTGATGAAGCGCATCTTGTTAAGGTTACGTCAGTCTAAATTAGTTGCCAAATATTTAGAGTCTTCGGCTAAATCATCATGAAGAGATATAAGGATTCAACAACACTTGCAAATGATAAAAAATTTGTATTAAAATGGGATTATACTTCAACCAATGCACTGTGCAAAAAATCATCTTCAGTGATGTGGACTAATTCTAGATTAATGGATACATAAACAAACAAAATTGTGGAAAATAATCACTTAGGAATACAATGAACTTTGCAAACGACAACATAAGCAAGTAAAAATAATACATTATCACAATATTTTCTTATCTCTCTCTCTCGCTCACTTTTTCTCTTAGGATATTTTTATTATTATTTGTCATGTACATAAGATATGTATACTCATGTATTATTTTGTGTAATGGGTGATGTTATGAACTAGGTTTAAAATATGGTTCTTGGATTGAGTTAGCAAATGCATAAACCTCTTTAGGATTGAGCAATGCAGTGGTGAAAAGTATATGCATACGTACAGCTGGCTCACAATGTAAATGCTCATCCTTAAGTTGCGTTAGGGAATTAATTGTTTTAGGGAAGCTCAGATCAATATGTATGTATGTACATACATATATACATACAATAGAGATATACATACATATATTTTATTGCTCTTTCATCGAGCTTTAATATTTTAATAAAACTAAATAAATTTGTAAATAAATTCAGTTTTGGCTTGGTTATTACAACTCTTTAGCCAGGACTATAACCTAGCTTCTCACATCACCCATGTTGTGTGCGTTACTTTTGACTGTGAGTGGTGCCACCTACACACCTATACATCAAGTATACACCAAACGACAGATTTTTGAGAAAATTTTCCATGGCAGGCTTCAACAAACTCTAGTTTAATAAGGCACCACACTACCTAATAGAATACGGCAATTAAGCGTATCTATCTTTGAATTTAAATCAAAAAAATTGTGTATGAAATATCATCGAAATTTAATTTTTCGTTTAAAAGACATTTTGATAACATTAAATGTATATTGAATTTAATACCATTCAAATGCCAGCCATAGCTGCTCTGGGTGTAAAGCATCTGAAATGTTAAATTTACCCTGTCTCTGGCTCATGAATCAGCTAAATTTGACCGATGGCGTGCCTTATGTTGGCTTTGAGGACGACTATGGTTCTTGGCTTATATTTATACATCGGTGGCTGAAGAAAACACCAAAAGAAAAAGTCTAACGAGGTCATATCGCACTATTTTGATAGCCAGATGAGACAAATCGCTCGTGCAAAATATTCAATGCATGACCTGTTTGACACTTAACATTATGTTAATACCATATGTCGTTGGTGTCCTCATCACCTAATTCTTACCAAAAAAAGTTGGTAATCATCGGCCTACAATGCTCGCCGATGAGGGTGATGGTCCGGAGAACGTTATTCTCCAAAAAAATTATGGACCAGCCAAAAATCCACACTAAACACTGACTTTTTCGTCATATATTGGACACTCTCGTATTTTATGTGGATTTTGTATCGTCTCAAATTCGACGATTTTGTTTGTTCTTGTACCACATCATCCAGAAGATGATTTTGAGTTGACAACTACTACAGAGCCCTTATAGCGAACATATTTAGGTCGTTATCTATGGCCGTCTATGCTGATTTAGCAAAATACACTGAATAAATGACAACTATAGCTCAATAATTGTTTGTAGTAAAGAAAAATATAGCAGTATGTGCTTACTTTATGTACCAACTGTATACATACGTTTGTTATCAGTGTTTGAAGAATAAAAATACAATAATACCTCGATTTGCGTCGCCTCGATTTATGTATTTTCGAATATAAAGCATAAAGTAGTTGCAACAGAAGATGAATATATTATTTCTGGCGCGACAAAGTTCAAAATTTAAAATTTATTAGAAATTTAATTTTTAATGAATTGTTGTTCTTTTTTGAAGTTTTTTTTTTTTGTTAATAAATGCGAATTTTATGAAAAATACTTGAGAGTTTCCCGATAATTGCGAATTTTATGGACATCCGACGTTATAGTACGTATGGATAATTTGTAAATCGATTCTCGTTGCTTTTGGTTTTTTTTAACCAATCGCCATGTAATTCTAGGGATTAGTGTCTACAAATGATTGCAAAAGTTTATTTTTTAGCAAAGCATTTTCAATACATATATTCCGCTGATCACTCTGATCTGCATAATCATATAAAAGTCAACGCTTGCTTAACGAACTGTATCAATACAGCCGCAAACTTATTAAGATGAAATACCGGGGAAAGTTTTTATATTTTTCTTTTTTTTTTTTGTTTGTTTGTATGTGATTGAAGTAAAAGTAAGTATTTTTGATTATTCTTCACAGTTAAATAAAATAATTAAATTTAATTATTTAATTATTTATGCTCTAATATAAATAATAATAATAATAATTATTTATGCAGTTCATTAACGATGAAAGCGCTAGAACTCAATGTCTTAGAAATTGTTGTGCTGTGGGGCATAAAAACTAAATTCCTGTAACATATGGAGTCTGCCATGTAATGTAATAGATTTTCTTGATATAAAAATAAAAATTTTGAAATTCAAGTTTCTTTTTTATTTTCAGAAAAGCTTTGTTGAAATATATTCAAATATATCTTGCTTTAGCTCTTGTAAATATCTTGTGATTACAATACACAAATCTTTGTTTGCTTACGATCGACCTGCGTTAAAAAGCAGGGTTGGCAGCAACCCTCTTAAAATATCAGATGAAAAAATAACCGCTATATTACTCTCTCTACAAAGCGAGATGGAGTCTAATCAGCATGCAAACAACCACACATAAAAAATGATGTCAGAATTTTATTTTTAACATTGCATTTCAACATTATTTTTTTTCTTTCCTTATCTACACCGCATTCTATGTATAAATGCCTCTTGAAATTCCAATAGCACTTCAGTAGACATTAATGTGTGCATGGAAACACATGAACGCTATGTGCCGCCGGGTGTGCCCATAGCCATTGTCATGTAAGTCTTTTATATTCATAAATTTAAATGAAAATATTTAATATTCACTTACCATACAGAGTTCACACACGTTCACCTCTTCATGTGACTGTACACTACACTTTAAAATATGAATATTGGCCATCGAACACTAGAAATGGAAAAGAAAGGAAAAATTATAAGAATTTATAGAATTGCTGTAGAAAAATAATTCAAAAGTACTTTTGTGGATGAAATTCAAATTCAAGTAGCAGTGAAACTTTCAATACTGAAATGTAATGAGGTGAAGGGCTCATTGTATGATCCCTAGCATTACATCAGTAAGAAAGGTAAGAGACTTTTACTTCGACTAAATGATTGTTTTTTTAATTTTTTAATTTAATTTTATTTTTAGATCGGATTTTAACCCTATTAAAGCAAACTTAAAAATATAATGCTTTTGAGTACAAACACATCTACAACAGTAAGATATCCTTTCTGAAACTGTACAGAATAACGCTACAATTGAAAACCATGTGTATTCTTCAAAACGCGCATGAAAGGTAAAAATGTCATGATGTTTATAATATAATGTGTAGTAAAAACTAAACCATTGTATTTATTTTTTTATTTTTTTGCATACAGACTTTATCCAACACAGTTTAAATGATTTTATTGAAGCTAAACTTGGCCCACATTATGTGATATCGTGTCACCACTCACTTGCCACTAAAAGCCAAGAATAATTTCTGAAACTTCAACTGAGGACTATTTTCGAATGCCGCTTCAAGCTCAGTAAAAGCAAGAACTCTAGGCAAAATGTTATAATAGTTATGATAGCCTTCCAGGTAATTAGGATTTCGGAATCTTAATTTTTTATACCATATGCTGGCTGGAAGGTATGTAGAAACCCAAACAACTATTTCAACTTAAAGCCGTGCAATATTTAAAAACCTAAGTGAAACTATTAAGCTAGTTCCGTTTTATAAGGAATCCAAGAGCCTTAAGCTTAAACATCCATAAATAGACGATACAATAAGACACCGCCTATCAGCTAAAAGAAAATGTTGGGATAGCCTTTCTTCTCTCAATGGAAATCTCTAGACGGAGCCAAGTAACAGTGCCTTAATCTAGCTTTCTAATATGTAACGAGTAAAAAAACATCGTCATTGGGCAAAATCTGCCCACAAGACCACAGCGCAAACTCTAATGGACATTAGCAGATAATAACACAAATACGTGGCTTCGTGTAGACTGTACCTAATAAAAGTTGGCTGACGTAGCATCAGTGACTCATTGCAAATATGCGTTTGAAAATAACGGCAGCTAGCAGTTTTAACATTACCTCGAGGTTTTCAAACATAATGCTCCATGATACGCTACTTGTTAATACCTTGTAAAGATTGAACGCCGCAGTCGCGTAAATTGGAGTAAGTTCCACTTGAGCGGGAAGAAAACACTTTGAAACTAACATGCCACCGTAGATTGAAGATAAGTGCTGTGCTTAAATAAATCAAAACAGAACCCATCAACTAACTAATGACCAGCATCCTGCTGATCCTGTAAAACCAGATAAGGACAGCAATGGACCATTCCATCCAAATATCATTGACATTCACCCGGCTATGAGGGGATAGTATAAAACGCTTATCATTGAAGGCACATCCGAAATTAGAATAAGTATGTCTAAGGTAATGTAAATGAATTGAGAAAATTTAAATCTATTTCGAGAAAAAAGCATTCCGATGCTGCTTAAAAGCTACAAAGCAATAGCAATGGATCAAATAAGAACCATGCAATCTCTTGAACAGCACATGTAGGGTCTTCAAAAAATGTATTTTGGTTCCCATACTGGTCCAGCATTATTATTATTATTTAACAATTTCTAGAAGTTATCTTCTACTCTGCCTCGTCCCTAAATTTGGTAACATTCTGGCCAATGCATTGGCAAAATTGTTACCATCTGGCCTGCATAGTGATTGTGGCCCTCGCACTTAAGGCGATAGTCAATCATGACTCCCGAATATGTATATTAAATAGATTGTAACACACCAACCAACTCAAGTCTTTAACGTCTCTCTCTCTCTTTCTCTCTTCTGTTTATAATGACACCTTTAGTCGGTTGCTCTGGAAGAATTTTATCATCCTAATGACATATAACTATGCAACCAACATTTATTGTCACTTTAAACTAAGCTAACCAAATACATCCGTAGAGTCGATGTTAGAGCGTTCAATTTATCAAGTCCGATAAAAAATTCATCAAAGCCTTTCATTTACGATAAAAGTCTATGGAACTGTTAATCATTCTTTATTTTTATCACACACTTAACATGCCTTCGAATGGAGGTTATGGCGTTCAATTATTTCTCCATAATATTACCAAATCCGTATTTGAACTCCGACCAATCGCGGTAAAAGTCTACCGAGCCATCGATGCTCCTTTATTGTTATCACAAATGAAGAGTAATTCATGATTATAAGAAGAGAAAGTTCTCTTATATCTTGATTTACTTTTCAAAATTAAATGATTTTTCTTTTGATTCTTATTTGACAGCTGCATTCTTCAAAAAAAAAATCGAAATTCTTTTCTAGTTTATTATCGCTGATAAGACATCTTTTATAAAGATATTAAAAATATTTTTACCTCTACTGGGTGCTTTGGGGATAAAATGAATTTTTCACTTATAATTTCCAAAATCCCAAAAGTTTTTTGTTTCATTCCCAGTGCAGATGTCTAATCACTTCTCTTATCTTATCCTTAATGATGTTAAAAATATAATTTTTCTGTTACTTACATAGTAAGTAAAAATTTTCAACATTTCAAAATTCAATTTCGAAGTCAGGGCATGCAATTTGTCAAGACCGATAAAAAATTCTCCATCAATATTATCAAATCCGGCTTTGAATACCGACCAATCGCGGTAAAAGTCTACCGAGCCGTCAACGCTTCTTTATTGTTATCACAAATGAATAGTAATTCATGATTCTCTTGATTTACTTTTCAAAATTAAATGATTTTTCTTTTATAAAGAAATCGAAATCCTTTTTGGATTTATTATCGGTGAATAGGTAGGCATTGTCTATAAAAATATTAAAGATATGTACCACTCACCCACCACCTTTTGTATTTTTTTCTTCCGAAATTTACAATTTCTACCTCTACTGCTTGCTTTGGGGATAAAATAAATTTTCACAAATAATTTCCAAAATCCCCTAAGTTTTTCCTATTTTTACTATTTTTATTTCTATTTTCAAATCTATTGGGTCCACGATAGTCCAAATAATTGCAAATGGCTGCTTCAAGTATTTCCATGATTATTTTTTGTCACAACGATCGAATTTTTTTTTAAATGTTCGAGTTTCTGACACAACGAGATGCTACTCTCAGTCATCCGTAAGTCCTTATTCTGACGTCTTTGAATTTCTATATAATTTAGATGTCATTTCCCATAGCAAGATACCATAAGACCATATTGGTTTTAGAAGAGAAATTGTATCCTCTTTTAAATCATTTGAAGGACACAAAAAATTTGCAAAACTGTTCATTCATTAGGGTATAGTTGACCCAGGCGAAAGCTAAATTTTGGCATAATTTTTCCAAAGTTTTGGCCAATATCTCACCACTGGCTGCTGCAATGTGCCTTTACATGATGGACTTCCCGTTTCCTCACAATATATAGCCTAGGCTATGCGTGGTAGTTTAAATGTAGACTTCCACAATCTATTATTCCTTTACCTATCCTGAATTTAATATATTTACTTTACATTGAGTTCTTTCTCAATTTTTCTTTTTTCTGTCAGAGTTGTAATCGAAAGGGTTAGGACCACAATCGATTCATAAACTGATTTTCTAAACTTAATTGATTCTTTTCTTTAAATGAGAACACGTTCAGCAAAATGTTGATTCTCTCACATTGATCCTTCGACTTTACCAAACTATTATTAAGGTGTTAAAGTCATCGCTAACAATAATTGATTCGTGGTAACCTCAGTATCGATCAACTGTTTTTCTGAAAATTATTAAGATTTTCGAAGATTTTTAATAAAATTTAAATCATTTGATGGAATTTCAATACATCACTCATAATTTAGACTTTCAGAAAATTCTGTTGCACAATATCCCACTCGATAACTAAATGAGTCTCCTGCATCTCCTGTATATGAGCCGATTTTAAATAATTCAGAATTTTATATTATCGAAATCCTCCAATAGTATTAGCAATTCCACAGGCTTAAGAGCCTAAAAATTGGGGCGTATTATTTACTTAAACCAATAAAAAGTTCTCCATCCATATCTCCAAATCCTTCCAATTACGAAAGAAGTCTTCGGAGCCGTTAATGCTTCTTTATTATGAAGAGTAATTCATGATTACGTCTAATAAGAAGAAAGAGCTCTCTTTTCTAATGATTTTTCTTTTGGCACTTATTTGACAAATAAGTTTATTAGATATTATCGAAATCCTACATTTCTATTCGCAATATCACAGGCTTAAGAGCCGAAATTAAGGCGTTTTATTTACTTAAACCAGTAAAAAGTTCTGCATCCATATCTCCAAATCCTTCCAATTACGAAAGAAGTCTACGGAGCCGTTAACGCTTCTTTATTATTATCACACGCTATCCATACATATCTTTGAGTGGAGGTTATGGCGTTTAATTCTTTCTGCATCAATATCAAAAAATTCGGCTTTGTACTCCTAGCAATTGCGTAGGAAGTCTATAGAGCCATCGACGCTTCTTTATTGTTATCACAAATGAAGAGTAATTCATGATTATAAGAAGAGAAAGTTCTCTAATCGTCTTGATTTACTTTTCAAAATTAAATTATTTTTCTTTTAATACTTATATGAAATTATTTTCTAGTATATTATGGCTGATTAGACATTGTCTATACAGATATTAAAAATATTTTTATCTTCATTGGGTGCTTTGAGGAGAAAACAATTTCCAAAATCCCCAAAATTTTTTGTTTCATACCCAACACAGATGTCTTCTCACTTCTCTTATCCTGTCCTTAATTGTGTTAAGAAAATATAATTTTTCTGTTACTTACGAAGTCAGACTGTGATTCTTCCTTATACTACATATAATTTCGAGGTTAGGGCATGCAATTTGTCAAGACCAATAAAAAATTCTCCATCAATATCACCAAATCCGGCTTTGTATTCCGAGCAATTGCGGTGGAAGTCTACCGAGCCGTCTTGCCTACACTACATGTGTACCTTTTTAGGGCGTCTTTGAATTGCGATATAATTCGGATGCTGTTTCCCATAACAAGATACCATAAGACCATATTGGTTTTGGTAAAAAAAGTAGTGGGTATTGATATTTGAAAAACTGTTCATTCTGTTTATTTACATATGGGCGTTTAGGGTAATAAACGATTTCTATTAAAAGTTGTTTTTATATTATTTTGATCGCTCATAATCTCAGTTGTATTGTTTTCAATCTAGCTTATGTTTGGGTTAATTTTTATATAGGATGGCTAGTTTATCACAAACAGGTTTAGAACTCCAATTCCCTAATTGGTTTATTTTTTAAAGCTATTGGGAATCATTTTCATTTCTTATACACACAGTTACTAAAGTATACATACAGTTAAAAAATTTCGGAAATTTTTTAACCAATCCGTTTGTTAATCAATTAAAGTTAACAAATTTCAGTAATTTTTTAACCAATGCAAAAAAACCGTCTTAAAATCGAGGAAAGTTGTCAGACAATTATAAAGATTTTCAATGAAAACGAATTAGTTGAAAAATTTCTGAAATTTGTTAACCGTATGTAAAATTTAGTAACTGTGTGTAATTTTATCCAATATGTGATCGTGTTCTTTTAATTTTTCTTTAATTTTAGAGGATTTTTAACTGCTGAATTGAGGTTGAGTTTGGTCCTTTAAGGTTTCAATTAACCTCCAGCAATTTTTCCTGAATTCCTTTAATTTTCGTAGATAAATCATTGAGTTTTCTCTCCATGTTCCTAAACAGTTCCTTTTTTTAATTTAGTTGGCTTTGATGGCCAAATTTCGTCCTCTACGAAATACTGTGCATTCCAAATACACAATAAATATATAAGCTTTCCCCAGTATTTCATCTTAATAATGAAATGTTTGTATTGATGTGATACGTTAATAACCGTTGGCTTCTGCTCTTCAGTTGTTTGCAATATCTTTATGCGCCTATATCCATATGATATCTTATTGGGATAGTTGCAATGGCTATTAATCGTTCTGGAGTTCGTTATGTTAGAACCCAGTACATTGACAGCTATCTGGCTATCAGGGAGTAGGTTATTTTCCTTTAAAACTTTTTTAATTTTGTTTCTGGAAATTTTTTTATATTTTCTTCCATTTGTTTTGAAGTCTCTCGATGAAGGAAATATATGGGTTGACAGAAATTCTGCGTTGACATAAAGTATAACGGATTTATCAATTCATGGCTTAAAGGTCTCTTAAGGTGTTCTCAATGTAGAACTCACCGAAGAGTTCATTGGCCCATTAATCTGCTGTAAACTCACATGCTCTGGGGTTCATTATGTTAGAATCCCGTGCTTTGACAGCCCTTTAAAACTTTGTTCCTTTTGTTTTTTACTGTTATTTCTTATAAATCTTTCGATTGCAGAAATATATGTTGTATGGGACATAATATTTTCAAAAATATCTTCACAAACGAAATATTGTAATATAAACTTGAACATATTTTTTAATATTTCGTTAGTATTCTTATCGATTTATCGATTTACATTTTAAACAGAACAAAGTCTGGAATGTTTAGGAATTTTGTATCTTACATTCTTTTGTTATGTCAGGAATCTCTCAAGACATAAAGTTCTAAAGAAAATGTATTGATGATCGTCAAGTAAGGCTTATGCTGCCTTCTTTATTGCCTTCCTGAGATTGTATTACGAGTTGAATAATTTATAATTATGTATTGATTTTACCAACTAATCAAAGTGTCATTAAATTTTAAAATTATTTAAATCTTATTGCATAAATTATGTATACTGAAAATCAAATTGTTTATTATTAAATGTAATTTTCTTTTTATATTTCTTTTTAAAATTTATGTATTCAACAGAATGTAAGAAAACATTTTCACAGAACATGTAAAACAATAACAAGAATTTGATATTCATAGAATAGCATAATTAATATAAATGTCCTGATTATAAGTATTGTAATTTATTTAAAAAACTATTTTGGAAAATATTGTGATTAATAAAACAGATGATAAAAATCTTTGAGAAATAAATAAAAACAACAAACAATGCAATTTTTTTTATTTATTTATGTACATATATTTCTATTCGACAACTTCCTCTCGACAAATTTCTGGCAAAAACTCTGAGAGTAAAAAAAGTTGCCATGAAAAAGTTTCTCAAAAATCTGTCGTTCGGATTCAACATGAAAACTGTAGATTCCGCCACTCGTGTATAAAATTATCACGCACAATATAAGTGGCGTGAGAAGCTAGGTTGTACTCCTGTCTAAAGGCTTGTAATGACAAATAAAATGAGTAAGTATTTGTTTTCTTTATTTTCTTTGGATTGCTAGTTTCAACATCGCAGAAATCTATACTTTAAAGAAAAAACCAGCACAATTGAAAAATTTTAAATATATTCTACTTCCCTCAAACATTCTAGAATATCTCTATAATGTCTCCTTCCAAGCCTATTGAACTAACAAACTTCAGAATGCTGCCAGTTGTCAACAATTCCCTGCCCAGTACTTCTCATCATCACAAAATCTACGTATTGAGTTCGATACAATCTAACTAGCCAGTTATTTCTTGATCTCTTACTATTTGAACTTATCAATGAAAATGTTGAATGCTTCCAGCGCATGGAAAAAATAATTCTGCGGCGACTTCCTCTCAACCTAAGAGTAAATAAAATTGCAATGAAAAAGTTTCTTAAAAATATCTGTCGTTCGATGTTGACTTTAAACTGTAGGTGCCACCCACTCATGTATAAAATTAACACACGGAACATCAGTGGTGTGAGAAGCTAGGTTGTAATCCTGACTAAAGGTTTGCAATGACCAATTAAGAATGATGTATGTATGATTATCTGGATATTCTAAAGAGCAATTTGCATTCAATTTCAAGGAACCAACTGCCATTGGGGTAACAATGTAGATAGATAGAACTGATAGCCGGACACAAACCTTATTGTGCGTATCTGGGGAGTTCTACATAAAAATAACTTCTCTTCTCTTTCGTCTTCGACGAAAAAAGTAGGACAGATTATTTAGTTTTATTTTTTTTTTTATTTAAAAGGTTAAATAAATAATTTATGAGACTAACAAATTATCTGTGTGTCTCTATTAGTTCTTTCAACATTTTATTTTCTTCTCCTATAGGTTTAATTTATTTAAACAATCTCATAAGGCACTGCCTCTTCAGCGCTCTATAAATAAATCAAAGCTGATAAGAAAAAAGCAATACGCATGTTGATTTTGTTTAAATATTAGCAGCTTGACAAATAAATAATAAAAAAAATTAACCCTTAAATGTCTATAGAAAAATTATATAAAATTTTATTCATTTGAAATATTTTTATAAATCAGTATTCATTTGTATTCAACGAAAATGCAAATTAAGAAAATATTCTCTTGGGTGCACGAATCTTTTTTAATGAAAAATTATTTCAATTTCTCGATCACTAAACCAAATGAATCGATTTTTTAGTTTAAATATTATATTTTATCCAAAAGATTTATATTCTCAATCATCTTGCAAAGTTTTAAATTTATTTGGGCTTCAAATTATATGTGGAAGAGGTTTTGCTGATTGTGCCATAAAAGGTACAATGTACGTTTGAAATATAAAATTTAAAGTTGCTTATCAAAAACAAAAAATGAACACACATATTTCACTACAAAAATATATACACACATACATATGAGACGACAGTGCTATTAATATTAACAATTTTTATTCGAACTGAGTAAAATGATTGTGTTCCTACACAATGAACGCTGCAAACGACAACAAGCAAGTAAAAACAACGCTTTATCACATACTATATACTTATATACATACAATCTTTCCTTATTTAACCTATATTTTATGTTGAAAACGATGTTCATTTCTTCTCTGTCTTGGTTTAAGTAAGTAATTATGAATGTATATATATGATTATATATATATATATATATATAATTGGTCATTACAAGCCTTCAGTCAAGATTACAACCTAATTTCTCACACCACTTATGTTGTGTGTGTTAATTTTATACATGAGCAGTGGGACCTACAGTTTAAAGTCGACTTCAAATGACAGATTTGTGAGAAACTTTTTATAGCAATTTTATTCACTCTCTCTCTCTCTCTTTCAGAGTTTTCGTTAAAAAACTTCTGAGAGAAAGTCGCCGAAGAAATATTTTATCTTATTTCGTTTTATTGAAGACCTCTGACCTGGGGTTTGAAACTTAGACTGTGCCGACTTCATGTATATGTATACTTATTGAATATTTTGTGTAATGAGTGACGTAGTTGGCTATATTTTAAATTCCTGAGGATATGATTTCCCCATCGAATTATTGAATAGATAAACCACTGTGGTGTTGAGCAAATAGATGTTTATATGTTTGTTTTATTGTTTTCAGATTTAATACTATATTGTATTTGCATACATACATACCATACAGTCGGCTCACAAAGTAAATACTCATCCTAACATCTGCGATATAATTTTTTTTAAGGAAACTTAGTACATTTGGTCATTACACAACCCTTCAGTCAGGATTACGACTTAACTTTTCACACCACTTACGTTGTGTGTGTTAAACGACAGATTTTTGAGAAACTTTTTCATGGCAGAGTTTTTGCCAGAAATCTGCTAAGAGGAAGTCGCCGAAAGAAATATTTTTTCGTATTTAATTTTGTGGAAAATGTCTGACCTGGGGTTTTAACAGTGGTCTCTCTCATTTATGAGCATCAGAAAATGCTTGAGATTTTCCGCTTTTGGGATTATTTTCATTAGGACTAGATGATTTAGCCTGATTTATTGAAAAGAATACTACATCGTCTGTATGTAAAATAAATTTCTGGAGATTTTCCTCCAGGATCCGTTGGCTCACACGGTGACTGCATAATCCCGCGTGCTTGATCTCAGTTTTTAAAATTGAATATTTTGCTACAAAAGGACTATTAAAAATTCAAAACTTTGAAATTATTTGTATTATTATGTATTTGTTAAAGTGTAATTAGCAGTGAGTGCTGACTTTTTTTTTGCCAACTGTAGACATATGTACTACCAAATTAAAACGTCAGCCACTATCTTCTTATAGCATAGCTTTTCAACATATTCTTCTTAACACTGTGTCCACAGCATCCTATAAAAGCCAACGAATATTAACAAATCACGTCGATTCAGTCTTTTCATACTTAGGATGAAAAACTACGGAAAGTTCTTATGTTTTTTGTTCATTTGGAATGCCCAGCATTTTGTAGAGGCCGAAACAAAAGTAAGAGTTTCCTGGTTGTCAAATTAAACAACAGAATTAATTGAAAAATATTGAAAACTTTTTTTTTATCAATACAGTCCATTAACGATGACATCTCAGAGGAATTTTATTCGTGTGACTACACACGATTTGAAAATCAGTTGGAACGATTGAAACTTCAGGCGAGTGTCAATCATCAAGCACAACTAAGCCAACAGAAGGAACTGTTTAACAACATGCAGATAAAACTGAATGATTTGTCTTTGCAAATTGAAGGAATACAGGAAAATTTGTTAGAGGTCAATAGAATTAATATGGAAGACTTAAAGGTCCTTATAAGACATGAAACTCGCACTCACACCATTCCTATAGTTACACCACAAGTCGATGATAAAAGCTTTGTTTTGATTGACATCAAAGAAAAATTGAAAGATCATGATCATAAAATGTCACAAATTTTAAGTAATCATAATGAATTCCAACAACTTTTCAATAAAAGTTGTTTGGAGGATCATACCCAAACCATTAAGGATACAATTTCCGAAAAAATTTCAAATATTGAAAGAAATCAAAGTATATCACAAGAGATTTTGAACAACCAAAATGATATTAAAAATCTTTTAAAAACAATCAATTTGGAGGATCATACCCAATCATTGAAGAGTACAATATCCCATGACTTAGCTGCTCTACCACAAATCTATGAGAAATTAACGAATATTGAGCGTAACTCAGTAACTAAAAGTGAACAATTGAAATTTTATCATGATATTCAGCAACACTTAAGTAAGAATTATTTTAATATTCTACAATTTTCAATTTTCAACTTTAAATATTTTAGATGCCACTGAAGTATGCCGCAAGGGCGAGATTAACAATTTGACTTTGTAAGTATAAAAGAAGTTAAGTTTTTAACACTCTACTGAGAACAAAAACATAGAAATCTAGTACAAAGTATGGATAAAAAATGTACAGTTGAGGGCAAAAAGATAGAAAAATAAGAAGCCTTAATAGGTGATCACTATAGACGATGCATAGCGAAATATATTAAACTAGAAAGGGATTCTGATTTTATTTAATGTATACCTACGTAAAGAAAAAACATTTGGTTTGTTTAAATAGGACGGCAGATAAACTACTTGGTTTTTCTAATAATAACGAAGTATTCTTAAATTTTTAAACTTTGCTTATAACACTCAACATCAATTATATTCAGCACCAATCGTCAATCATATCCAACGAGTTGTGCAAATTTCAATGCCAATTATTGTACAGCTAATAAGTGTCTTATAAAGAATGGTCTGTACGGACCAGAACCATTTTGGGTCTCCTGTAATGGTAGCGTAAACGGTGATGGTTGGACGGTCATTCAACGGCGTACCAATGGCTCGGTGGACTTTTATCGCAATTGGTCCGAATACAAAGTTGGTTTCGGGGATATCGATGGTGAATTCTTTATAGGACTTGAGAAATTGCATGCCCTAACTTCGACTCTTAAGCCTATGGAACTGTTAATACAATTAGGAGATTTTGATAATGTCGTGAAATATGCAAAATTCGATGACTTCCAAGTTGGTAATGAAACCGAAAACTTTAAATTGATTAAAGTCGGCACATACGACGGCGATGCAGGAGACTCACTTTCTCGTTATGTGGGTAATCATTTCAGCACAAAAGATCGAGATAATGATGGATTTCCTAACTATCAAGAGGCAATTTCTTGCACTGGTGCTTGGTGGTACGGCGGCTGTTATTGGAGGTCAGTTAATGAATTATAAAATTTATATGTATGCTTGTTCTTAATTACACTGTTTTTTTATTGTTCCCAGCAATTTAAATGGAAAATATTATCAAGATCCAAAACACAGGCTTGGAATCGTTTGGTATGGTTTTCATGGCTATGAATATTCGCTTAAGTTTGTGCAAATGTCCGTTAGACCTAAAAAGGTCATAAATATTAAGTAAAAATCTATTTATCACACAACAGCAGATACATATGAACAAACCGATTACAAATTTGTAAAATATAAAGCCGAAATAAATATGAAAACAACTGTTTCCTCATCATAGATAATCAAATTGAAAGATCAAATATACCTTTCATTATTCCGGATAAATAGGATAAAAAATAGAATGATGGAAATGGAATACCTAGTGGGCTCAAGGATTCCGAAACATTTTTTTGTTACGGTCGGGTAACTTCTGGGACTGGAGGGAGATATATCCGACGAAACTAACTTTTTTTATATGAACAAAAGAAGTGCTCTATATAAACCAATCAAAATCGTATAAATAATAGAATGCTGGGGGAAACAGACCTAGTGGCCTGGATAGCCATGGTATCAAGGATTCTAAAACAGTTTTCGTTACGGTCGGGTAACTTTTGGGACCGGAGATATAGTCGACGAAACTAATTTTTTTCTTCAAATTAGCAAAAAAAAAAGAAGTAATCCATTTAAATCGGGGTCAAGCAGTTTCCGCAGGATAGGGATACGCGGTTATAGTCATACGGAGCCACTAGCCTCTACCCAATCAAGACTATTAGTGCGTGACATTGTCACATCCTGCTTGAGGTGGCCCTACCTTTTAACAAACACTACGAATCATAGTTGATCCTCATCCCTCCCCATTTGGCACGACCTTGGTTGCTGCAACTTTCTGGACCTACTTGCGGATGCACGATAACACTGGAATCAAACCCGCATTGTGAACGGCTCCAGGCTAGGAGTACAACCGCCTCCGTCCCTTTAAAATCCTGGCAGGCTTCAAATTACGTACCTTGTCCGTCGCTAACCAATGACGGTGAGCGTAAAACACTCTAAAACACTCCCATCTCTAAAGGCGATAAAGCCCCTTTGAATTCGACAAATCCCTGCTTGACACACAAGGCACCAGTCATGATAATGGCCTCTAGTGTCGCCACATCTTCCACTTTGGCTGCCGCACCTTTATCCGAGGCACTATCCACCTCCGAAGCTGGTGGGAATATGCCCATACACTCTTCGGTTTGCGGCAAAAGATTGGTACAAAAGTCTGCCGCTCAAGCCCCCGACACCTATCCACCTTCGGGTGTCAACAATACCCTGAGTACTTGTGTAAGGGCATACAAAACTCGCAGGTCAGCCATTATTACCAAAATCGACTCTTTATACCCCGCTCTTCTTTCAGAGGATGGGCTAAGGCCCAACAAAATAGTTGTCTCACCGCCTCTCCGGTTACGGCAGAACGTAACCAACCCTAAGGCACATTTCCCTTCGACTTCCGGATCACTGTAGCATGTTTCAAGCGGAGGTAATGGCCAACGATACTATTATTTATTTTATTTATTTCATCCACATCTCAAACTTCTCTGATAGCCAAGGTGCTATAAGATCTCTATCGAGCGTTACGGTTAACTCTAGGCTCGTTAGGGAGTGCCGGCGCTGTCTCGAAGTTCTCTCTGAGCGCTTCAGTGTCTCACTTGTCTGGTTTCCTGGGCACAGGAACAGTCCATCTCTTTATGTTATTTGACTCTCCATTCCTTGTCAGCTCAACGGAGTTATCATCCTTTGATATCAAGAATATAGTTTTGTTTATTGAACTTTCAGGCTGGTTTCCAGCGTAGCACGACTACTTTCAATGTCCAGCACTTGCGCTGACCAACTTCCGTACTTGTTTAGTAGAACTCGGTCAGTACAGGGACTATGCTTATCTTACGTTGGCATCACAACGGGCAGCTATGCGAGTTCAAATGAGCTTTGGTAATCAAAGCTACCACTTCGACCTAATCTAACCTAATCCATATAAATCGGCTAAATCGGATAACAAATGAAATTATGGGGGAAATTGTGAGAGAAATGGACCTAGTGGGCTGGATAGATCTGGTGTCAAGGATTCCAAAATTTTGTTTTGTTACTGTCGGGCATTAGCTACGACCGGAGATATCGTTGACAAAGATAATATATGCGCTGCAGATAACATCTTTGTCATCAAAGAAAAATGCAAGTCATCAACCAGAAAAATGCAAGTTCATTGACCAGAAAAATGCGAGTAATCGACAAAAAAATGCAAGTCATCGACCGAAAAATGCAAGTCATTGACCCAAAAATGCAAGTCATCGACATAAAAAATGCAAGTCATTAACCAAATAAAATTCAAGTCATCTACCAAAACATTTGCAAGTCACCTAACAAAGAAATACAACTTGCGAAAAATATGACATTTGGTTGGATATATATATACTTATAAACACATATTAACTCAATGAGAATTATTAAAAATTTTAAATTCATTCATAAAGCACTTTTTCCTCATATAAAAAAGTTAGCTTCGTCGCCTATATCTTCGGTTCCAAGTAAAGCTCGACCCTAAGGAAACCTGTTTTGAAATCCTTGAGACTATGGCTATCCAGTCCACTAGGTCCACATCCCCCACAAGTCCAATTTTTATAGGGATCTTTTTTTTGCTCATTCGAAGAAAGCAATTAGCTTCGTATGCAACACTCGACCGTAAAGAAACCTGTTTTGAAATCCTTGATACCATGGCTATCTAGCCCACTTGGTCCTTTTTCCCACTAGATCCATTTTTATCCGATTTTGCACGTTTGATATGAAGAATTTTTTTCTAACTTGAAAATAAGTTAGATTCGTCGTCTATATCTCCGGTCTTAAGTAACGCTCGACCGTAAGGAAACCTGTTTTGGAATCGTTGATGCAATAGCTGTACAACCCACTAGGTCAAAAAACCACACCTTTTTAAATTTTATCGAATTTTGAATGATGTAGTGAATCATATTTGGTAGAAATGCTTGATTTTTCAACTTTATTATCCCCAATAAGCAAATTGTTATTTTCATAACCGATTTTTATTTTTTGTAAAATTCAAAGGTGTGGCTTTGTCTGCCTTTCTTTTTTCCTACAATTTATCACTATTTTTGTGGGGTTTAATCGATTTTCTTTCAATTACGTTAACTTAACCTAACATTCACTGCATAAGAAAAAAGAATATGTATGTCGTTATCACAAACTACGGAGAGTAAATATGAATTAAAATAACGCCAAAGGAATAATAAAAATAATGTATGAAATACTCAGAGACACAAAGTTGATGAAGCAACATGTTGATAATGATCTAAAAACATTGTAGACTGTTGTTTTGGTCCTAAAATATTGTATATATTTCTAAAGTATTATTGAGCACAAGCAACAAGCAATATAATGTATACAAGACTCACTGAAAGAAAGTTTATGCAACATGTTGTTAAATTTTGTTGCTGAGAATTGAAATGTTAATTACATTTTGGATTGCGAAGATAATCCATACATAAAACTCACAGACACAAGTTGATGATACTTGTTTCTTTTTTATTTGATGAATGACGCACATTGTAAATATATCGTGCACCGGTCGAATGAACAGATACGATAAGCATCTCCAATGCAACAAAAAATAATACACTCTCTGTGTAAATATTAAGAGAAACAAACTTTTAGGCATCATTCCCCTTTGCAAGACAGAAAGAGTAATAACGATGTCAAATCTACACGGCAGCCATAAATATGAAAAATTAAATGAAATCAGAATCATACTTTTAGAATATTTTTTCAGCATATTTTTCTCATCACTGTGCCTGTTAAGTTGTGTTACATCCCAGCGCTATTTATACGATATTTTACATCAGTTGACCTTTACTGTTAACGAATGCATAATAAAAATTTCACATTAAAAATAAAATGAAATTTTACGTTCATATTGTACTTGTTTTGTGTATTTGTAATGCACGGAAATTTGTTCAGGCCGAGGCCAAAGTAGGTTTTAATTTATATTCCAAAATGTAACAATACAGACTAAATTTAAAAAATTTTTAACAGCCCATTAGTAATCAACTTGCATGCGATTGTTCGCGTCATGAGAGCCAAATGGAAACACTAAAAACAGGCACTGATCTATTAAATCTACGTATGGTAGTGATACAAAACGAGCTAAATAAACAGAAGGAGATCTTTGGTGATCTTGAAAGAAAAATTTATGATTTGCCAAGACATATTGAGGCCTTGCAAGAGATACTGTTGCAGGATATTAAATACAAGTTTATAGATTTAAAAGACTTTCTTACCCAGAAAATACAAGTTCCAGTTGCATCGCCATCAGATGATAAAATTTTCGTAATGGTTGACATCAAGAAGATATTGAAAGATAATGATAACATATTGGATAATGTATTGGATAACATAGTGAGTAACCCAAGTAGTACACCGGCTGCTATCACTGAATTGCCAAAAAACAACACTACACCAACGCCACAAAAATTGGGTTCCGAAAAAATTGCTGCTTTACAAAAAATCGATGAAAAATTAAACAAAATTGCAAGCAATTCAATGCCAAAAACTCAGCAAATTAAACTTCCACCAGATGTTCAGCAACGTCAAAGTACGAAATTACTTTCGAATTGTTTAAGCATTGTTGTTAAACTGTTGCTAACACTGTTTAAATTTATTTCCATATTTTAGATGCCATAAAAACATGCGGCAAAGGCGATACTCGGAAACAAGGGCTGTAAGTAAAAAAAAAAATTCAAATTTGAAATTGTTTCAATTTCTTCATGAGATTATTTTTAGCATCAAACAAGCATATCCCACGAATTGTGCAAACTTTGATGCCGCTTATTGTGCAGATAAGAAATGTTGCATTAAAAACCGTATTTATGGAGCCGAGCCATTTTTAGTCTCTTGTAATGACCACATAAAAGGTGGTGGTTGGACTGTCATTCAACGGCGCATCAATGGCTCAGTGGACTTTTATCGCAATTGGTCCGAATACAAAGCTGGTTTCGGTAATATTGATGGTGAATTCTTTATCGGTCTTGATAAATTGCATGCCCTAACGTCTACGCTTAAGCCCGTTGAATTACTAATACAATTGGGCGATTTCTATGATAGCATACGATATGCCAAATATGATGATTTCCAAGTGGGCAATGAAAAGCAATTGTACAAATTAATTAAACTCGGCTCATATAATGGCGATGCCGGTGACTCATTTAGTTATAATGAGGGCTTTAGCTTCACAACGAAAGATCGTGATAATGATAGAACTGCAGATGCTAATTGTGCCGTCTACAAAACAGGTGCTTGGTGGTATGGCGCCTGTTCAAAGAGGTCAGTTGCAAAATATTTCATTTAAATTCTTGTTATTAATGTGAATATTTTTTTTAAGCAATTTAAATGGCAAATACTATCACGATCCAAACGAATTATTAGATGCGCCAGTAGATAAAAGAGGCATAAATTGGTACACTTTTCATGGCTATGAATATTCGTTAAAGCTTGTGCAAATGATGATACGTCCAAAAAGAAAATAAATGAGAATGAGATGAAGTAAAGTCAGAATAGACTTTAGTCACAAAATGACTAAAATATGATATGATAAGTGATATTAAAGTAAATTTAAAATTTTATTTATCATAAAGAAAATGTTGATATATTTTTATTTCATTTTATTCACAACATGTTTACAAAACACAATAATACACGCATTTATATTCTAAATTAATGCCATCAATTAAAAAATTCAAAGAAAAATAAAATAAGAAATCAAATCAATTTCGTATCAAACAAATGTCTGCCGTCGGTCATTATTACTAATTTTAAAATAAATAAAATATTTCGATTAAAACACTGTACGTAAATGCAATTACATACACTGCATGCTAATAAATAATAATATTTTTAAATATTTTCTCTCTAACCTTCAGGCCAATATTTATTGGCAAATACAGGCACAAACACACCCGTTAAAATACTAGATATTAAATTAACACTATGATTATCAATAATACGTAAGCCACTAATATAACGTACTTTTTTACCGGGAGTATCAACTATTTTACCTTCTTCATTAATGCCGGAATATTGTACGGTGGCGCCCAATACTGAATCCACAACAGAACCAAAAAGACCGGCTATGCCACCGAATAAGATCAAAGGCCATTGGGGAGGACTAACCATCAGCATATAGCGCGTAGCGGTTAAACGCACCGTTATAAAATAAGCCAAACCCACAACCGCGCCACCTAAGAAACTAACCAAAAGACCAATCCCAGATACTCCACCATTAGTGCCTCTAGGCACCCTTCGAAAAGTAGTTATAAGAAGTGGATCGCGTGGAGATAAAACACAACCTAGTTCACTGGCCCATGTATCGCCGCTGCAACAACAAATTGCGCCTATAGGAATTTTATTTTAGAAATATTTTATTAACGACATCTTTTAAAGAGTTAAACTAGAAATCTTACTTAAAACCGCAATGCCTAGCCAACTGGCTCTATAGTCTCTCGCAAAATCAATGGTTCTTTCACTGCTGCCCACATCTATCAAATATAAAAGAGCCAGTTGCGTTGCCATCCCACCATTGCACATGACTTGTATCCAATTACGCTGACCTTCGCCTATAATTCAAAAAAAAAAACTTTCAAGTGTATATAAGAACCCTTAATTATATAAGAACAACAGTTGGCATATAGTGGAAATATTTAATTAATTTAATATTGTGGCTATTATATTACCTTTTTAATAAAAATGTCATGAAGAGCCTAAAAAACGGAAATTTGGGTAATAGCTTCTATATAGTAAGGCGGTCACATTGTGGACTGCTTTCAGTATTATAAAATTCGGATATCAGTTCCTGAACTAACGGTATCGTTAATAACTTCATGGCCTTAATAAGTAAGGAGGGTACTGGATATATCAAACGAAGGTAACCCAAACCATATGGTTATGAACTTCAAAATTCTTGGGATAATTTTCGACAGTCTTAAAACTTTCACAGGATCTCCCTGAGGTACGGATAAAGCACCTTAGTGGCATCATACAAGACTATAAGACCTAGTTTAGACAAACTGTTTAATAGATTGTAGACCTTAAACAGAGTCATATCTTGGAAAACATTTTGTGCAGTTGGAGATTAATTTTCCCATGTAGCCCAAGCTGCATAATTTGGTAAAAATAAAAATTTTGTAGTGTAAGACAAACTATTAGTACAAACGACACAAAGGACTTTGTGAAAAAATGAAATGAGATGGGGCTGCTATATTTGCTACAGAAATTCGGTATTTTGTACAAAATTCCTTAGGTCTCTCAAGTCTATTCGTCTGATATGAATTGTCTGATATAACACAGGGTTGTTATGGAAATCAAGTTAGAATTGTTATTTATCAGAATTGAAAATAAATTCTGATTTGAATTGGTGTTATGCACTTAGCTTATTTATAATTATTAATAGAATTGTACATTACCTTCTTTAAAATTCTTTTCGATTTTCCGTTTAATATGTGCCCTAAATTTGGTCGCTCTGGATGATGTAAAGAAAAATGCTGCCAAACTGAAGAAAAATGCATGATTGGCAATGGACAATATTACAGCCACAATCAGTCCCAAGGCAGCACCCGATATATTTACTGATTTACGCCTTAAAGCCACTATCATAAAAGCCAAAGGCGCCAATGTTGAAAACAACCACCTCATAGGTGATATTACTTTTGGTTCTGAAAATAAAATAAATTATAATTAAATTAAGAATCACACCCCGCCTTTAAAACATAAATCTATGCACCGAGACGCTTACCTTCAAATTCAGTGGCCCACAGTTTCGAAATGGTTACATTGCCTATCCACATAAATAGGGATAGCGGAATGGAAAGACCGCAAAATAGTACCGGCAAGCAATCACGCATTGTTAAATGCATTTTTCGTCAAATAATTTATTAAAAATATAAAATTTGTATATTTTAATGAAATGAGCAGCCAAATAAAAAATGCAACAGCTTTCTCTTATGATTTAAAAATGTAACCGTACATCAGAAACTTTTGTTTACAAACGGCAAAGGAATTTGTAAACATCTGGCAGCACATAAAGTTTGAATGTAAACACCACATGTCGAATATTACAAAAGAAATCATTCACAATAAAGATACTAGAAAAGACAAACAGCCGGCAAGAAAAAAATAATATTCTGGTAATTTTTCTTGTTTCCAAAGCAACAAAAATAGATAATTAAAATAAAGAACTCTTCTTGAAAAGCTTAAAGGACAATACAAGAATATAATTATAAAACAAATATCTGTTCACAATAAATAAATTATAAAAACAAAGAAAAATGACAGACGGCGAAAAAATTGAAGTGCGCGATATCACACGCATTGAACGTATTGGCGCTCATTCACACATTCGTGGCTTGGGTCTGGATGATGTCTTGGAAGCTAGAGCTGTTTCCCAAGGTATGGTGGGCCAAAAAGATGCCCGCCGTGCTGCCGGTGTGGTTGTACAAATGGTGCGAGAAGGCAAAATTGCCGGCCGATGTATCCTATTGGCTGGTGAGCCCAGTACTGGTAAAACTGCTATAGCTGTTGGCATGGCCCAAGCCTTGGGAACGGAAACACCATTTACCAGTATGTCCGGTTCTGAAATTTACTCTTTGGAAATGAGTAAAACCGAGGCTCTCTCTCAGGCTCTTCGCAAAAGTATTGGTGTTCGCATCAAAGAGGAGACAGAAATCATTGAGGGTGAAGTTGTAGAGATTCAAATTGATCGCCCCGCTACTGGTACAGGACAAAAAATTGGAAAGGTAATTTCAAATGATTTTATCATATTTATGAAGAATGGAAAGAATGTATTCCACATTATTTCTTTTAAAATTTTATGACATTCCATCTGAAATATGTACATATTTAGTTTTCTCAAAAAAAAAATCGATAAGTTTTCATGGAAAACAAATCAAAAAGGGCTTTTATGCATATTACATGCGCAGGAATTCAATAGGCATTTTGCCAGTCTTGTATTTGTTGGTTTTTGTTAATATCTCTTTTTGTCTCACCAACGTGATCCCCACAACTGAATTGTTATACAAGCGTTAGTTCTGGCTCTTAATGATCTCACAATTGGAATTTTTAATTTTGCTGAAAGTATCAATAACTGCTATTGGAAGCATTTTATTAAGCTAATCGTGTATACATATATTAACTTGAGTGTTCGCTGCTAGATAGATAGCCTGTAGTCCTCATGATTTTATTATTACAAACAAAATATACACCCCACATTACAATAAATTTTATTTTCTAGGTTACTTTAAAAACAACAGAAATGGAAACCAATTATGATTTGGGCAATAAAATCATTGAATGTTTTATAAAAGAGAAAATACAAGCCGGTGATGTTGTGACCATTGATAAAGCTTCCGGTAAAGTTAATAAATTGGGTCGCAGTTTTACTCGCGCCCGCGATTATGACGCCACTGGTGCCCAAACACGTTTTGTCCAATGTCCTGAAGGCGAATTACAGAAACGTAAAGAAGTTGTACACACCGTGACACTGCACGAAATTGATGTTATCAACAGTCGTACTCATGGCTTTTTGGCTTTGTTCTCTGGAGATACAGGTGAAATTAAACAAGAAGTCCGTGATCAAATCAATAACAAAGTATTGGAATGGCGTGAAGAGGGCAAAGCGGAAATAAATCCTGGTGTATTATTTATCGATGAAGTACATATGTTGGACATTGAGTGCTTTTCATATCTCAATCGTGCTTTGGAATCCGATATGGCTCCCGTAGTAATTATGGCGACAAACCGTGGTATTACACGTATACGCGGCACCAACTATCGCAGTCCTCACGGCATACCCATTGATCTACTTGACCGTATGATTATTATACGCACTGTACCCTATACCGAAAAGGAAATGAAGGAAATTCTTAAGATACGCTGCGAAGAAGAAGATTGTCTAATGCATCCAGATGCTTTGGCCATTTTAACAAAAATTGCCACCGATACTAGTCTACGTTATGCCATACAGTTAATTACCACGGCTAATTTAGTATGTCGTCGTCGCAAGGCCACTGAAGTCACTACGGAGGATGTTAAAAAAGTTTATTCGCTATTCTTGGATGAAAATCGTTCCAGTCAAATTCTAAAAGAATATCAAGACGAATATATGTTTAATGAAATCGAAGAGGAGATTAAAGAAGTTGTAGCCCCGGTAACAAAACGTGAAGAAGATGGTGGTGGCGATGCCCAAGCAATGGAACATTAGAATTTTACAGAAAACATGTTTGTTTTTAATTTTCATAATATTTTTGCAACCAAACATTCTCATAAACCCCTGATTTTTTACATTTCAATGTTATTTTAGATTGAAAAACAATAAACAAGATTCACGAAAAACATTTGATTTGAAAATTCTTTACTCCAGACAAAAAAAAATTATAAATCCGAAATGTTTAAAACAAATTGATGGTGGTTCAATTCTTACCTTTAAGATTTAGTTAAATTCTTTTTAAATATTCTACTAATACCAATTAATAGAAGGTTAGGTTTTCTTTTTAAAAATTTTATAATTTATCGTTTTCTATTATGACTATTCAATCATTTGCCGTATTATTACAAAAATATAATTCAAACACAATGTGCAGCGTCTTTTTATCTTTTGTTTTCAGCTTATCTTTTTTGTTTAATATGGTATTATTTAAAATTATATTTAATTTTTTTCTTTCTTTATATCCTTTTAAAACTTATTGTAAGTTAATGCCATTACAATTCCTATTTCCTGTATAAGTGAATATTTTGTTTTATTCTTAAAAAATATCACTTAAATTCATTGAATACGAACAGCTGGTTCCTAACTTAGACAAGATCACAATATTGGTTTTCAAAGAGATATAAATTGCTTACAACTAAGTTATTTTACTATGCTGAGTTTCATGTGCAACATCTTGTATTACATTTGAATACTTAATAAAAAAAAAGATATGTGTAGTTCGAAAGGCGATGAAAACTAAATGTTATGCTTATTTAGAATCTTAACACGTTCCATTCTGCGCATTTTTTTCTGAGCACTGCGGGACACTGTTTTTACTGCGCAAATTTTGTCAAAACATCAGAATATTAGTTATTGTGCGAATTAATTAGAAAGTGCTTGGTTAACATAAAATTATAAACATTTATTGACTACCAGTGGTCCGTGCCGCCAGATAAATGAAATTCCATGTGGACCACTAGTGGTGCACGCCAGGTAGAACGTGTTAAAGGGCGGTAACGGTCAATAAAATACTAGAACATAAAACCTTTAAGGAAAAGCGAGCAATTTCAAGAGAAAAAATAATTCATTTCGAATCGCTTCTGAGAACTTATTACCATCAAGCCATTGTTATAAACAGCAAGAAATTTATTTGTATAAAATAATGTTTTAACTTAAAATTCAGGAGATGCTCTTAGAACTACTATTAAAGGACTTCCGTTTCAATGACGAGGCAACAAAGGTATCATTTATACGCTAAATCACACAAAGGCAGCCATTTTGACCTAAGATACTTTCTATTCTAATTTGGTCACGACTGCTGGCTGAATTACATGAACATCCGTGCACAAAAGTCAGTGCAAACCATGAAGACAATTTGCAGTAAACAACAATCATTTACCATTTGATTATTGCATCCAGGATGATGCACATGCGTTTTTACTGTTTAAGTTTTTTTCCATTTCATTCAACAGATAAAAATTTGTCAACTTTTCATATGGCGTTACCTTTTAAAGCTGACATGTAATTGATTTAAAAATTTAAATCAAATGTTAAAAAAATTTTTTTTTCTTTAAGAACAACAGCATAGTTTTGTGGAAAAAAAGTGAGAGCATGAATATACCACCACGGTTATAAGGGACTTCATTTGTAACAAGCAAAATTATATGGTTCCATTATAATATATTATAACTAATGGGTATAGTATATAAACAGCAACTGAATTTTACTTGCATTGCCAGCTGGCAATTAGAAATTTGTGGTAGGCAAAAAAAAATTTTATTTTACAAGTAATTACAGTTGACGGTTACTGTTAATGCAACTGAAGTCCAGTTGCCATTGGTAATCGAACAATACAATTTCTATTACAATTACAATTTCGACTTCAATTAATTCTTTTTAATATCTTATTTGTTATCAATCAATTATTGAAAATAATTTTCATAATTGAAATTAATTAGCGCCTATCTATTTATTATTATTTTAATACATAATTAATTATGATGTAAATCACTCATTTGGAAATATAATTAAAATTATAAATTTAGTAATTGCTGTGCACAATATGAAACTCAGAACAATAATAATTATTATTTTAAAATTGTTTAATACCTATAAACCTATTAATAGTTTATAAATATATGATTTGTTTTAAATTATTTTAAAGTAGAATGAGTTTAATTAAGTTGTTTATTATTATTATTATTAAAATTAATTAATTATATAAATATATTGGTATTTGTTTGTTGTTTTTTTTTATAGATATATATATATATTGTATTAAGATATTTAAATATTTTCGTTTGACTAGATAAATTAGTATATATCTTGCATTTTCATATAAGTTTTACAGGAAAGAGGGATCATTATAAAAAAAAAATTGAAACACAACAATTTAAAAAAAGAAATACTTCAGGAGGGAAATATAAGTAATATATCAAATTAATGAAATACAAATCTATACAAATTAAATACAACTACGAACAAAAAAAATACATTAAATGATGGAATTAAAGAGAAAAGTAGAAAAGGATAGATCAAAACTACATATTCATAATACACATTTTTTGAACAAATACAACAAAGTCTTGTTAAATAATAGCTACAGTAAAATCTCTTATTATAATAAAAAAAAAAACATACTAATACCGTAGTATCCATGTTTACTGTCCCTGCCTTAAGAGATTTATACTGTAATTATGTATTTTGTTTTGTGTCACTCACTGTGTTTGTGTTGTTATATTACAAAAATATTAAATCCGTGTTTTTTTTGTAACTTTCGAGTAATTGAAGTTTTTTTTTTTTGTTTCCAAATGCTTTCCTTTTTCATTTGATTTAATTGGCTTTTTTATTATCATTTAATGTTGGCGAAAGATCAGTTGCTTTGCTATCTCTGACATGTTGCTCATTAATTGTTGGCGATAAATCGGTAGCTCTGCTGGTACGTTCTTGGCGATTTCTTGATTTCGAACTCATAACTTTATAGATTTTATAGATAACAAACCAAATGAAACAATATACAAAACCGAAATAATGTATTGACTTAAACACTTCAATCCATCGATCATAGCTAAGGAATATGAACGGAGTTAAGCACCAGCCCATATAAATTAAATTGTACGATTTTAATGCCAGGAATTTTAATATCTTGAAGGGTAATGTATTCACAAGGGAAGCACAATTGGTTACCACCGATTTGTTGTAAACACTCTCAACCTGTCATCATTAAAAATGAAAATAAATGAGCAATCAAGCAATTAAACATTAAATGTAATAATAAAATATTACCTGTTTTTCTGTGGTCACTATCATATATTCTATAAAGAACGACATATAGTAACCGGTGTGAAAACCATGCCAGACGGCTAAGAACAATAATGCTGCGGCATAACTAATAGTGCGATTATTTAAAAACTTTAAACGTTTGTAAACATAAGCGGCCACCCATTGATTTGTATTGACATTGAAGGATTTGACATAATGTTCCATTGTATTGCCAGTTTCGAGTAGATATAATTTGACATTCGAGCAACCATTCCATTCATCACTACCATCGGCCGCTTTGCCGTTATAAGTGAAACCTAAATATAGGAAAAAAAGTTTCGAAATTACTTAAAATCAATCCAAATTTAAATTTCACATTTATTTATAAGGCCTTATTTAATATTTGTTTGTTCACTTTGCCATTTGGGTCGCTTAAAAACCGGCACAATCAATTTTTAAAATTATCCATTAGAACTCAACAACCTTCGACGAGTCTGTGCAGATAGCCTTATGAAACACAATTCCTCTCTTACTGTCTAAGGCATGTCTCTTATCTTATAGACGGACAATCGATTCGCTCCATATGTAACAACTTTCTATTGTTCTTGAAAAGTTAAGAAAATTTCAGGAATTTAGCATCAATTGTCATTGTAACGGTCATATCTGGTTTGCCCGCCGTTAGCGCCGGGTCAGCGCCATTTAATAACGGCCGTTTTTTTAGGTTATCGTAAGTGATACATTCGTTAAGCCCGCCCGTTCAAAATCGTATGTAATGTTCGTTGCCGGGAATTGAAAACAGTATTCACTCACAGACGTACCCAACGCTTTTTATTATGTAATCGGCATTTTGAACGGTTGACCTAACATCAATCAAAGGCTTTCTAATGATGCATAATGTATAGTGTATATCAACAACTGACGGTATCAGATGGAAAAATATTGCATTTATTTTAACTACAAACTAATACTTACCCAAACACATAAGGCCTCCCTCGGTTAGTAGCCAGCATGAGATGTACTTGTATAAAGAGAACTTAGCCCAAAAGCCCAAATAGATTAATTTCCATAGATAAGGTTGATTGCGATAGGCATCAGTTAAGAAATAATTATCCGGCAGCATCATGGCACCAACTTGACGTATACCCAGGTAGATTAAGCCCACTAGCAAACGCGTAAGACCAGCCTTTACGAAACCCTTATATTGAGCATATTCACCATTGATAAAACGTTGATAACGTTTAAATGGAAATTGGGGACCAATCAAAAATGAGCTTGGAAAATAGGCATAGGCAGACAACTCCAATAGTGAAGGAATTTGTTCTAAAGCACAATCTAATTGATCTTTGGATAGTTGTTCTCTTGGTTTACGGCCATCAGCAACATCAAAAGCGAAACCAATCATGCGTAACGCTAGAACACAATGCGGTGTGGTCCACAAAATGTCATAATCATTGCTCTCGGTAAAGTAATAGCCCGTTAATAGGTAGGTCATATGGAATATAAAGTTGACGGCCACCAATTGTTTGGGAGAATTGTACAATAAACGCACCAATAGATATGTTAACCATATTGATATTAAAGAATGATAAGTATCGAAGCCATAATTAAAGAAACACAAACCAAAACCGCATAAAGCAAAGAAAATATGATGAACAGGTTTTGAAGATTGTGGCTGTATTAAGAAACGATAAATAAATGCTATGGGATAACCTATAAGAAAGAGAAATAAAACAAATTGCAATGTTTTTAATAAACTATGAATATATAGAAAAAGCAATTCAACTTACCAGCGAACAAAGTAATTAGCAATCGTATAGCTGCCTCTCCTACACCCACTTTTTCAGCTGCAAATGCTATGAAACCAGCATTGCCTGCAATAATATCACCTCCCCCACTTTCAACTACATTCATATTGTGTGTTTCTGTTTTTTATCTAACAAGACAAATGCTAAAAAATAAAATACAAACAAAAATAAAACAATTAATATTACAATTAATTAATTACAAGTGCGTATAAGCTGTATGAACAACCGAATAACAATGGGAATCTTGTAATAGCTTTTAAAATGAGTACCAATCAGTTTCTTTTTTATTTTTATAAATAAATAAATTTTGAAATCATTTGACATTTGTTCGTTTCGTTTAATTGCATGGTATACTATGAATTGTATGTAAATAATGCTTATCACACAATTAGAATATGAAGAGAAAGAAAGAAAAACACAAATATGGGTTAACTGCTTACAATGGAACAGTCAATACAATGTAGAAAATTGAATTGAATAAAAAAAAAATACCAGAATAATAATATGAAGTATGCTATACAATAGCACTAGAAAAGTTCATAATTATCGTAACGTTTCTGTATGAAAGTGAAATTGAAAACAAATATCGTTAATGCTTGTGTCAATACAACTTTAGTAATAAACGAAATTTCATATTTGTATTACGTACAATAGATGACAGTTGATATCGTACTTATTTCAAGTGATCATAGTTCGTTACTAAAGTGCTATTATTATAAAAGCTAAATCATGTGCAATTTGTTGTTTAGCAAGTATTGGCTTTTGCATTGCTTGCAATCCAGGCTAATCAATACATAAGCCTTGAATTTTCTAAAATAACTGACAACTACACCCAGCCTATACCTTCTTATACCATGTACCTTCCTCAAAAATATTTCACTCTCTGAAATATCAATTATTAAAAATATTGTCATGAAAGTAAGGTTCCAAAGCGTCAAATATTGTATGAGAATTGTTCAGAAACATCTGTACTCGCAGAAGTTAACGCGAAGCAGTCTCCAAGACGAACTTTGTATTTGTAGACGGCAACAATTTCAACCCAATTTCCAAAAAAACAATGCTGAGTAATCATGACAGGAATCAAGAAAAGGTTAGTTGGTGTTTTACTGTGTCTTTAGTGCACCTAATATTGTTTGAGCAATCGCAATCACCAACAACAGCTTTCAACACCATACCATACCATATATTGAAAGGTTTGGGCAAATAGTAATATTTGATCAATCCAGTTTGCAATTAACTATAGAAGCGACACGTAAACTTGAATAACAAAAGCTAGATGTGATGAATAATCTCTAAATCTTTCTCCTCGCAAAATACCCTGTAATAGTTCGCCTGGAGGTTCCCAGAGCCTTGTCAGCAATGTATCTTCACAATGACCCCTGTAAGGAACAATGCCATCAGTCTCACTGAACTTATCAAGCGCAAGCAGCAAGCCGGTTCTACCAATGGTGATAGACAGCCAAACGTCCGTGAGCATGTAACTTTTCAATCCCTCTTCCCAGCGTCTCTACCTAACCCATCTCGAGAGAATTGGAGAATTAGAACCAACCAACGTATCATTCACAGAGTGAGATCCTAATTTAGCAAGGGAATAAGTCATTTCTTTCACACGAACCTAACCTAGTATGACGCGAAATCCAACAAAGTCCGATACGATCCGGGATAATTATTCTTATAGAGTGCTGACAGTCACAAACCAGTTGTGACTTACACCATACCGATCCTAGAGCTCTCAAAGCATCTTGATTTTCAACGAAAATCACGTTAGAATCCGCAAAATTTGAATAAAGCGAGTTCGAGTACGGCAGTCGGCACTCAATCTATAACGGAACTGCAATTCGAGATTCTTACAAAAGACAGGGCTATCTCCATTCAATATCGGTTCATGTATTTAAATGGGTAAATGAGTCTGTCGACCCACCACAGGACCTAACATCGCTTGACAGGAGCGGCTTTGCGCTGGAAGCTCTTATCGAATTTATTTCACAAGACAACGTATAGATTTACTTTACCAACGGAGTTTAGAATTAGTACCAAATCTTCAAGCCCGTCATCATTCACTTTTTGTCATTTCTCTTACAGTTCAGCTAAGTGTCTGGCATAACACTTTTGTTAAGTTTTTGATAAGAAACAATTTTATGCACGTTTATATCTTCTTAGTACAAATGTACCAAAAATGAAAATGAATCACTTAACACATACCTAACATTTATCATATCTCACTAAAATCACGGGTGCGAAAATTAGACAAATGTATTTAACAAAAATACATTATTCCTTTCCTTTTCATTACTAAAATATACTTCAATGCTATGGTAGTATTCATTACTATGGAAACATTTGACAAACAAATTTAACTCATTTAACTTAATGTTAAATAAATACAAAACCGAATATAGTACATACATATAATATTAATAAATATTTATAAAATAAATAACTGAAATATTATTTAAATTAACAAGCAATTACTATTTATAGTTTTTGTTTCACGGTTGCTATGACCATTATATTTATGGGTCAATAGATCGTAACATATTTTGTTTGCAACGTTTCTAGTACGAAACTTAAATGGCTATCAACTGGTTTTAAATAGCAAAATGATTTTAATTATTAAATACAAATATGTATATGATTGAAATAAATTGCTTTATCATGTATTTGAGATAAGCATGAGTATTATGAAGTATAAGGCCGTTGATCTTATAGTAAAAAGCAATCCATTAACTGCGTCAAATATTTTGCTAGACACATACATAGGTTATCAAACTTGATTTTGTTTCTAAAGCCTATGGAAAACTTTTAAAATCCTTTTCTGCTAAATGCAGATTAGAAAATTATCAAAAAAAAAAAAAACAAGAAAATGTGATGATAAAAATATAAATTTCATCAAAACTTAAATACCTTTTTCATATTGGAAATCAACTTTATTAAATCGAATATGTGGCGTTTTTGTTAATAAAATTGTGCTATGTGATAAAACCATTATTCTAACAGCCTAGAATTGGATTTTCTGTGCAAAAAACGGTTACGATTAGCTGGACTGTACTGAATATAAATTTGCTTTATTAAGATCGAAATAAATGATAGGATCCCTATTAGCTTTAGGTTAGAAACGTGATGCACAACTGTATTAACAGTAACACTCCTTTACCCAGGAACCCATAAGTCGGTCCATTGTAATCCTACGGAAAAACAAAGAAAGTAAAATAGCAACTAACCGAAAATAAAATTAGTTTCCGCCAGAGAGAGAAATAGGCAAAGATTCAAGAAAAGATAATAAAAAAGTAAAGGAAAGGAAAAATAGAAAAGAAAGAAGTGTCTTTCTAAAGATATCGCCCTAGTCAATCAATGCCGCTTAGGAACACCATCAGAACCTCAAGTTTACAATGCTTCACATCCATCATCATTTCTGCCTACGTTCCTGCAGACTAAAATAAGAACATATAACATGATCCGAAAGTTTATTTTGCCTCTTCACATAGACTACATGAATGAAAGATATCCCTATACCATCTATCCTATCCTATGTCTCAAGAGACCAATACCCTTTAGGACTTCTACAGTAGCTTTCATCTTCCACATTCTCATGATTAGGATAAATTTCGTACCTGTAGTATTAAACTTTGACCCTACGGCTCTTGCAATCCAACAGTCCGATCTACAACACTTTTAGAAAGTGAATTGAACATTTGCTCAACAATCCCAGAGAATAAGCTTATCGGTGGTTATATCCACAACTCCCTGCCAGGGCAAATGTTGACAGTAAAGGTCCGAAATAATGTTTAACCGGCTTGCACGGTTTATCTTCAATTCGCTTGAGATTATCATAATAAATGGCACATTATGCAGGTCTGCAAGACGGAGACGAAGAACGGATTGTAATATTCCAAGATCTTATTACCAGAGATCATATTTTTCTTCCTCTCAAGAGGAGTTCTCAAACTAGCACATACAAAAAAACTTTTTGCAGACAAATATTTATCAGGTACCTGTCTTATGTTCACGCATATCTCGAAGACGGGGTTTTAATCCTCTGCTGCTATACATTTTTGAAGTCTTCTTAAGCAATATTGAGTCAGGCATTCATAAAAATTTTCCAGGAAGTTGTTTTCAGTACAAAGTCTTGTCTTTCTAACGCCAATTAACGCATTTACATAAAGCGCCAGAGATTACTGAAAGCGTTTGACTTCTTTTTACTTCAACTTATAGTTAATTTTTCACCCTTTTTATCCTTATTTCACTGAAATACTCGTATAAAGTCTAGGGTATATTTGTTTTATAATAAATTACCACGAGGTGTAGTTTTACAAACTAATATTTACAATGAAGGCTAACGATGAAAAATTATGCGTTGTATCACTCTTGTTCAACTAGATTTTTAAGTGCTCTTGCACTAACGCGCAAATTTCGTATGTTGTCACTTTTGTACAAAAAAAAATCAAAAACAAAAAAAGAAGCAATCAGGAAATATACCATGTGCGCTTTGGCACCACTCTACTTGTTTATTGATTAAATATCCTCCCCTTTCTTCTTGTACTAACACTTAACAAGCCTACTGTGATTTTTTCTTATTGGGTTTTTGTTTTTGTATAGATTACACGATAAATAAAATGAAAACAAAACGTCAAATAAAATAGTTTTTGAAATAATCAAAAATTTTCTTATAATAAAAAACAACAATAAAAATTCCCATTTTAATTTTCGTCTCCGTGACAACAACCAACTTTTTTCATCAACATCGTTACAAACATCATCACAATTATTTAAACTACCAACAAAAAAGAAACTTGAATAAAAGTTAAGGTTGTGACCCCCTTAACATTGCACAATCATTTTCATTGCTATTATAAGCTCTCAGACACCTAATTATGTGTATTGTTATAATCTTTCTTGTTAAACAATAAATATTTTTATTGATATATTTTAAGATGAAATGAAAATCCTGCACAATTTAAAACAAACAAAAACACACATACACATACAACCGCGTACAATATATAAAATATATATTTGAACTTGAAAGCTGTTTTTGGTAGCACTACAACAAACAATGAACAAATAGTTAAACAAAAATAATATTTACCGATTTAAGGACTCGTCGTTTAATTAACAGTTTATTGATTTCTCACGTTTTTAGATAATAAATTTGCTTTGGACGATAGCGGAAAAAAAATTTGCTGCAATCGCGACAGATGCAAGACTGCCTTTAACAAAAATTTTCTAATACTGACTTATTGTGAATTGTAGTTCTACTAATAAAGTTGCCACACTAAATATAACACATATGATACACTAAGAAAAATAAATTTTACTTTGTGGTAAAATCTACTTCCCCTTTTTGTAATAGGCAGGACGTTACTCCTTAGAAAGGATAATCAATATTAACTACCTTAGTCACGATTTCTGTTTCTGCAAAAGCCAGTAGTATTACATTTGCCCAATTCACATACTTTTCTAAAAGTAGAATGCATTGACATGTCCTATTGTGAATAGTTATTTTTACAGCTGTTTCATTATTTTTTTTTCTTGTTAGTTCAAATGAAAAATAAACTAAAATAGACGGAAACGATATATTTTTTTAAATAAAAGTTATAAAAACTTAAATTAAGTATTTTTATATAGAAATTGTTCCAGTTTTATTACCATTCCCATAAATATACACTTCAACTATATTCGAAATTGTTTTACCATATCGAAACAAGAATAACCCGTGAGAGGTACGTGTCACTTTGTTTACAATCAGAAAGGTTAAAATTATTTTCTTATTTAAATGCTTCAGGTGATACGCGTTATACAGTTGCAGTAATAACGGCAGTACAATCTGGCGACGAACAAAAATATGAGACGAAACAACAACTATCCCTATCAACCGTTAAATCAAAACCCAGGACCCAGCAATGTAGCCCATGACACTTTAGAAGATGAAAACGAACGGGCAGCCGAAGAATTAAAGCAAAAAATTGGTGCCCTTAAATCGCTGACCATCGATATTGGCAATGAAGTGCGTTATCAGGATAAACTCTTACGTGGTATGGACGATGATATGGATCGTACGCATGGTTTTCTGGGGAACACTATGCAGCGTGTTATAAGGCTGGGAAAGAATGGTGGTAGTCGGCATATGTGTTACATGATTTTATTCGTTCTATTTGTGTTTTTTATATTGTATGTGGTGTTGAAAATAAAATAAGTGGAGAGATTTGAATTTTATAAATGGAAAATTATTTAAACGAGTTGTTAAACTATCTTGTATAGATACAGTTAGGAATCTCAACATTTTTGGGGCAATAGTCAATAGTTTACTTCACTTCTTCCCAAATGTTAGAAGTAGAATTAGACTTCCGAAACCTGTTGGAAATATGACTTGTGACATAGACAAGGAGACATTGTTTACATCATACAATGTCTTAGGGCACACCCTCCTTAACTTAAATTCTGCTCGTGTGTTTCTCAGCACTACAGTACACAATACAATGAATTCTACAAAAAGCAAAGTTAATGAATTTCAGTTATAAATATGTTTACGAACAATAGTTTGATATAACTCATATTTTTAGACTAAAAAAACCATACAATGTTAATGAAAAGAAGCCCATTTGATGTCCCTTCAGAAAAAATATCAGTTGGGCTTTCATATAAATCTTTTATGACCATACCAATACTTGATATTCTATTTCACTTATCGATCTGTGAAGCATCAAGTTAAAAATCCAATAAATTTTATAACTAAAAGGCAACAAATTTAAAAAAAAATAAAGTGTATTACTTTTTTTTACAAAGTGTGTTAATCTATTATAAAAAACGTAAGTATATATTTCCTTTAGTTGCTTAAATTTATTTTTATTAAATATTCATAAAAGACACAAAAATATAATATAAGAGAGTGGGCAAAGTTCATATAATTTGTAAGTTTTTATTTCTACACCATAAAAAGTCAATCTACTTTAATAAACATTTATAATATACTTTTTTTACAATTCAATCAATAAAGTTAATTGTAAAAAAGTGTTTTTGTTTTTCTTTTTTTGTATGCAATAAAACACTGAATCCAGAATTAACTTTCCCTCTTTCACTGTTAGTGTGAGCGTGAATTTTATATTCTTATTTGAGTTTGTGTAATATTTTTCTAAAATAAAAACATTTAATGCATCAATAATTGATTGATTTGTTTACAGGTCCATATTTTGATTTCCATTCTTGTGGTTTTTGGTTTTGCTTAATGCGGCAATTATATATAAAATTTGTTTAGTTTTAAACTTTCATATCATCGAATTGTTCCATTAGTTACTATGCCTGATAGGAGGTTTTCATTTTTTTACTACGTCGGCTAAAATCTTGTTCATCACCATCAGAACTGTCATGCTGTAGCGTTTGTTCACCATTTGTTAACTGTTGATATTCGGTTGGATCGATAACATAACCACTTTTGGCACATTCAAGCATACGAACTGGAAGACAGGAATTTAAACTTTTAAGAGAAATCATTATCGTCACAAAGTATTTTAGAAATAAGGTTTATTTGGTTCGATTTTTGTTAAAAGCTTGCAAAGAGTAGCACCGACTTACTTTGTGCTTCCAGAATAGCATTTTGTTTTTTAATCTCTTCCACATCCTTTTGATTAGCCTGTATTTTACGTCTCATCATTTGTATGCATTCAGTGGTTTTCTTTAGAATCTGGGCTCGGCTAGCCTTAAATTAAATAGGAAATCAATAAGAAAAGTTTCATTCACTTCGTCTGTCCTCCTCTCTACACACCTTTTCACCCTTGAGAGTGGGCACAGCTTCTCTTAAACTTGTAAAACTTTCCTTGATATGATCACGTCTTTTGCGTTCCAGAGCATTGTGATGAGCCCGTTTCTCTTCTTGTGTAAAATTTTGCGTACTTGTGTGACGCGTTGGCTGTGATCCGCCAGCATCTGAATCGTTATCATCCTGTATACAAAATAAACAATCAGTTTATCAACGTGACTTTTGTTTGTTTACATCCCCTTGCGAAATTTTGTTGCAAAAAAAAATTAAATATTCTCTACTTACATCACTTTCAATGTCAATATCTCTATCGTCGTCACTCATTTTTTATATATTTTTTGTTTTAACTCTCTTGAATGTTTTAATTTTGTAGTAAATTTTAACTCACTGTATTTCTTAACATTAATTGTAAATTATTTACTTAAATTATAATAGTTTTATAAAAATTTAAAGAATTATATTAACTTATTTACTTAGAAGACGTATTTTGTATGTAAATTTATCAAATGCTAAATATAGAATGAAGATGTGAAAGAAAATACGCCAAATTGTAAATAAAGTGATGCCACACCGTTTTTACATACTTTATATTCCCAATAGGAAATTTATTAAAACTTCATAAGGACATCGCATCATTGGGATGGGATGAGATACGTGTAAACAAAGTTACTGATTGTGGTAAACATGGCGTCCACCAGACCGATCATTGTCTTGCTGTATTCAAGATGACACGCAACCTCGCCGTGGCTATTGGATGGCATACTAGCACCCGCTGGATGTTAACTAATGAGTGCAGCGCAGTCTAATTCCCTGGACTTTAAATTTCGGTTGTGCGTAGGGCTTGGAACTCACCACATAAGAACAGTACCTAAGAAAGCGATAACACAAGCCTATAATAAAATCCCGTCAAAAGTTGACGACCACAGCAAACGTACAAGGACTATGATGCGAATTTTTGGTTAGTAAGAGACTTCGCCATCTCGTCTCTGGGTTCACTCCCGTGAACGAAAGAATAGCCACAATCCGTATCAAAACTAAATTCTATAACATAAGCTTAATTTGTGCTCACGCCCCGATGGAAGAATATAACGATGCGGCTAAAGATGCCTTTCACCCTAATCTCTAGATTTTAATTCGAAGATCAGGCGGGAAGGTATCTTTGATCCCACTATCGCTCAATTCAGCCTCCACATGACCACTACCTCCAACGGTATAAGGCTGATCAATTACGCCGCGGCGAGGAACATGGTAGTATGTAGCCCAAAGCTTCAACACCTCGATATCCACAAGCCACTTGTCTGTCCCCTGATCGATCAACAGCCAACCAGTTTGATTACATTGTGGTTGGCGGAAGGCACGTTGCCAATGTAATAGACGCGCGCAAGTTCAGAGATCCAAATATCGACTCGGACCATTACCTTGTCGCAGCCAAGATTGCACTACTGCAAAAACACTTTGGTTTCGAGCGCTCACCTCAATGAAACCAATGGTACGTTGAGCAGAGCAACTGCAGCGAAAAACGCCGCATATAAGAAAACAGTCAGCTGCTGCGAGAGGATATCGGGTTGTATAGATGTAGGAATGAGGCTCGAAAATTCTAAGGGTTCAAAGGGTTACACGTCTAACCGAGGGCTTGAAGCCCGGACATCTTCCTGCAAGGATAAAAATTGACACTTGGTTACAGATTCACAAGGGATGCTGAGGTTATGGAGACAACACTCCTATACTCTGTTACGAGGCGATGACGACACCAATACCGTCTCTAGAGATGATGACGTACCGAACCTAATCAGTGATGACGGCGTTGAGATTCCGTCGCCTAGCCATGAATAGGTTAAAGTCGCGATATTGCGGCTTAAGAACAATAAAACTGCAGGTCCTGATGGCCTGCCCACTAAATTATTTAAGACCGGATAAAATGAGCTGGGTCTATATACCAGTTTATTTACAAAATATGGCTGGAGGAAAATATGCCCAACGATTGGATCTTAGTGTTCTTGTTCTTTCCTGTTCTAAAAAGGGAGACCCCAAGATGAACATCAAAACTCTGATTGGACCTTGACAGTGCGGCTTTAGACCAGGCAAGTCCTCCATCGACCAGATCTTCGCACTATGTCAAATCCTGAAGAAGGCTCATGAAAAACAACAGCCTTCGACAGCCCCATAAGGAATCTTTTTTGCCGCAATGTCTGAGCTGAGTTGAGCGACTCCTGCATCTTTGTCAAGGTAGGAATGGACCTATTCAAACATTTTGATACCGTGCGAGATTTCAGACAAAACAATGCCTTATCATGCGACCCCTTCAACTTCGTCGCGGTTAATGTTCAGCGAAAGGCGTATTTGCTCATTTGGGTTCCTGGACATGAGAACATCGATAATAACAACAAGGTCGACGCACTTGTATTCCTACATAAGCTTGGCGCACCTCTGCAGAGAGGCACACAAAGTCTCACAAAAACTCCATTCATTGGCAAAGGTAAGATGGGTTAATGAACCCACTTGCATAGCTACCAGACAGATCTAGGCCGATATAGATATATGTAGAACAGCATATACATTGAACCTATTTACATGCTATCTAAGGAACCTTATAGCAGTTACTACAGGACACTGGCCTCTGGATGCGCACGCCAGAAGACAGAGGATACCACATAAACACTTCAGCAGAAGCTGCAAGGAAAAAAAAGAAGGGAAACCTACAAAATATACGGGAATATAGAGCATTATATAGTCGGACTTGAATAATAAAATAAAATCATTTCGTCAAATGAAATAAAATCAAAATAAAATATCTTTAATAGGGTATCGCTATCACAAATTAAATGAGCGCGTATTACGCTGTTTTTATTTATTTTATATTCTGCTAGTGGTGGTCATCTCTTATCTGTATTATCTATGTATATGAAATAATTTCAATTAAATTAATAAAAAAGCACCCAAACCATGAAAGGCATACTGACAGATTGTATTCCCTTAGTCTCTGTTTACTACTTGGGGACAAAAGATTGTTTTAAAACGTACGAATAAAATAGAAAATGTTGCTGCGTCACAATCAAAAATTTGTTATAAATTTAATCAGAAGCAAAAGCTATTCAACGGTTGTGGATGTAAAGGTTAGGGAAAAATATTTGACAAGTGCACTCCAGATAATAACATTTTCTTTTCAAAGCTCAATCAAACAAACTTGGAGCCATCTTATGTCAGCAGTTTACAAGAGGAATGGTCAACGGCCAAACCCTTCAAATCTATACCGGGTCCATCAAAATTTCAAATGTTTCGTGGTTTTATGAAAGGTGGAGAATTCCATGACTTATCATTTGTCGATGTCTTGAATTTGTGTCGTCAGCGTTATGGAGATATATTTTATATGCCGGGTTTATTTGGTCAGAATTCCAATTTGATAACCTTCAACCTGGATGACCATCAAAAAATATTTCGTACTGAGGGACCATATCCTGTTAGACCTGGTAATGAATTGATGGAATATTATCGCTTATTAAGAAAAGATGACTTTTATGGCAAAGAATATATAGGATTGACTGCAAAGTAAGTGAAAATCGTAATAAATAACATATGAATGTCTAAAGTCAAACATTCGCTCATCTTCTACCTTATGGATAGTCTTTTAGGGGTTTTAAATCGATTATAATTGAAACAAAATTCAATGCAAGAACATGCCACCAGTGCAGCAACTAGTTGCACCTTAAGTAATGCTACAGGAACACTCAAACTCTTGTGGGAACAAATTTTATCAATCCGAGTGAGTCCACTTGTGGCAAGATACCTATGTAAGCAAACTCTTATACTGTACTGCCATTTTAAAAGGAATGTTGCAAAAAATTTACCTAATGACAACAAGTCTCATCAGATTTGTTTAGAGACTGCAACGAAGCATTGCCGAATATCTTTTAGCAAAAGTATTTAGCATCCTACTACGGGCTTAGTATGATGTCTGGTAGTCAAAGCTCGCTGATGTTTCGCAGAATAAATTTTAAATACGGATTCTATACACGGAAAAAGTGAAAACAATTCTGTGCTAAGGAACTGGTCAACATTATGGGGCGATTGTTAAAAAAGCTTAAAGCGCCTATTGCCAGGCAGTGTGAACAAATTTGACAGGTTTTATTTATCACATAAGAATAGATTTAGAGTAGATTAAGACATACGGTATTAATCATAAAGATCTTATGCATATGGTATAAGTAGTCTATATTATAGTCTTTTAAAACATTTATATCTTGCCCATTTTATTTTTTATTTATATAGTGGTAAACAATGGGGTAAATTTCGTCATGCTGTAAATCCCGTTCTAATGCAACCTAAAAATGTTAGACTTTACATCGATCCAATGCAGAAGGTTAATAGTGAATTTATACAAAGGTAGACCTATATTCTATGCGATAGTCTTCATGAATTAATAAATGATTGATTTTTTAGAATAAAAGAAATACGTGATCCTGTTAGTTTCGAAGTTCCCGAAACCTTTTCGAAAGATATAAATCATTTATCATTCGAATCAGTAGCCGTGGTGGCTTTAGATAAGCGGATGGGTTTAATAAGAAATACCTCAGATGTTCCAGAAGCAAAAGAACTATTCGAATGCCTGCTTAGCTTTACCAGAGCATTTTACGAATTAGGTATAAAACCCTCGATTTATAAATATATAAAAACGCCTACCTACAGGCGTTTTGAAAAATCTCTGGACACCATGTTCGATATATGTTACAAGTACACTAAAGAGGCTTTGGAACGTATCGAAAAGCGTGGTAGCATTAATAGTGAGGGAAATAGTGTCTTGGAAAAATTGATTAAAATCGATCAAAAGATTGCCATGATTATGGCTATCGATATGTTAATTGCCGGAGTTGAAGTAACATCCACTGTTCTGGCCAGCATAATGCTTTGCTTGGCCACCAATCCTCAAAAACAACAGAAACTACGTGAAGAAATTTTGAACACTGTGGGCAAAACTGAAAAATTCACTTTGGAAAATACCAAAAATTTGCCCTATTTGAGAGCCTGTATCAAGGAGACTCTACGTTTATATCCAATTATTTTTGGCAATATGCGTGCCACTGGCATGGATCTCTGTATGAGTGGTTATCAAGTGCCAAAAAATACAAATGTTATGTTGACTTCCAATTTAATGCTTCAAGATGAACGATATTTCCCCAAACCTAATGAATTTATACCAGAGAGATGGCTACGCACGGATAGCTCTGAACATAATAAGAATATAAACCCATTTATATATTTGCCTTTCGGTTTTGGACCACGTTCGTGTGTTGGTAAACGTATCGTTGACATAGAAATGGAAATCACAACAGCAAATCTCGTTAGAAATTTCGAAGTGGAGTATAATTATTCAACTGAAAATGCTTTTACACATTATTTTGTACGAACACCAGTGTTTCCTATGAAATTTAAATTCACCGATTTAAAATAGGTCGTTCTAGTGGATAATATATTGTATATGGTAATAAAGACCCGTTATTTCAGCAAAAAAATTTCTTTTGTTTTAACTGCGGAAAGAAAACAGTATCTACGTTACTTCTACTACTAGGCCCAGGGCGAACTCAATAAGGTGATGGCAAGTACAACAACTCAATTTGCAGTGTTTTTTAACAAAAACAACATGTATTTTCTGTTGTTTTTGGGTGACGGGTTATGTCAAATGAAATTCGCCGTTAGCCAGGAAAAAGTTATTTCGAGGTAGAAGTTTTTTTGCTCACTGTACGCAAACAAAATATTTGACAATCTCGTGTACTTAAAAAGCAATCAGCTGGGCTAATAATATCACCTTCTATGAATTCGCCTTGACTAGGCCTGTGATAGGCATTTCACTCATATTACCAGGCATTCGTCCAATATTCTTATGAAGACTGCCATTCATCAATGCTTTTTACAAGACGCCATCTGATTAAAAAATGATGAAAATAATAAGTTGCTAGGTCAAATTGCCAGCCGCCTCAAAGAGCATAGCTTATTTTATAATGTCCCGTTATAATACCGATATTACCTTTCAGCCATACTCATAGTTAAATGAAGGTTTGGATTCTGCCTTTGGCTATACACGTTCTGTTAACAAACTTTGAGTGTCGGACAATGTCAGAGAAAATGTTCTGTGGTCTCCTCTTCTTCCTCGTCATTACAGCTTCTGCAAAACTCGTTGTGAAATAATCCCGGTCCCCTATAAAGCGAGTTGTTAGTTTCCACTGTCAGTACGGAAGGGATATTGTGAATATCTTTAAGTTATTTCAATCTTTGAGGTCGATAAGCAGCCTGACAACTGAAAAATTAGGTTCAGAGAACTTGAGACTTATAACTATTTATAATAAAAGAGCCAAAGAACAACCATAAGCTCTAAATATTAATCGATGACTGGACTGAACTAATAATTTACACTAGGTTAGGTTATTTTTGGTATAAGGACGTGTACAGTCGTGTCCATAGAGTTAGTACATTGGGCAATTAGGACCAAACACCGAGTCACCAACAGAGTGTGAACACAATCTAGCATCTCGGTCCCAAGCCCGATCTGGTTAAAAGGCTATTATGGAGTCCTTACATTTACGTACTAGACGTTAATTACACCAGACCGTCCTTATCGCCCCAAGGCAGGCTGACTGTCAAACAAAATCGCATAAAATTCGGCATTTGAAGATGATGGTTTTAAGAGCCTACAAAATAGCAACTAACTCTGTTTGAAAGACGCTTACGACATTATCAAGTATAACATGAAGCTCTTGTTGGACATCCTTACAAAAGACCCCATACAACTACGACCCACACTTGAATATGAGTACCCCGCTTCGCTCCGAGAGTATCCCACCATGAACTATTCGAAATAAGAACCTCCAACCCAGACAAAAACATCACCTTATGCATATAGTATAATCAGTGGTTCCACTAATTTCACAATGGACTCATTGTGATCGTCCTAGAGAAAAACTTAAGTAAAGGGAAAGAGAAAATGTCGGTTCTACAATTGTCAATAAAAGTCCAGACTTCTGAACACGAAATAACCTGATCTAGCCTTTCAACACAACATAAATATTAACAGGTCGCCATACAGATCCAACGAATGCTCCTAGGCGGGAGTCCCGACATTAACATAAAGCATTGAGTATATTTGTGATATATCAAATTCAAATTTTAAATTTAAATGTAGTCGTTTAAAACGTCTATACTTCTCCATTCTTTTCGGTCTGGTATTCCTTGAGAAATGCAACACTGCGAAAAACATATGATAAGAATGACGTCTTTTTTAATGGAAGAATTTAAGGAAGCAAAAGGTTGAAAAAACAAGTGAATCATACAGAACGAAAACTTTCAGAGCAAAATTAAGTAAATAAAAATAAGAAGTTTATACAGAAATTAAAAAAACATTAAACGAATTTTAGAAAAGTATTAATTTTTGTAATAAATAACTGAAAAATAATAATTTTATATATTTTCCGTATTCTAAAAAACAAGCAGCCAAACTGGGGAACGACATGTCTACCACACAAATGGAAAGTAAGTTTCCAATAATTAAAAACAAATTGCAATTGGTATTAAACTATTCTTCCCTTTTTAGAACATTTATTTAATTTAAAATTTGCTGTAAAGGAATTGGAACGCAACAGCAAAAAATGTGAAAAGGAAGAGAAGCTGGAAAAGGCTAAAGCAAAGAAGGCCATACAAAAGGGCAACATGGATGTAGCTCGAATACATGCTGAAAATGCCATAAGACAGAAGAATCAAGCTGTCAATTATTTACGCATGAGTGCCCGAGTAGACGCTGTAGCCAGTCGTGTGCAATCGGCCTTGACCACCCGCAAGGTGACCGGTTCAATGGCTGGTGTGGTTAAAGCTATGGATGCTGCCATGAAGGGTATGAATTTGGAGAAAATCTCTTCACTTATGGAAAAATTCGAACAACAATTCGAAGATTTAGATGTCCAAAGTTCTGTTATGGAAAATACCATGTCCGATACCACGACCACATCAGTGCCTCAAGGAGATGTTGACAATCTACTCCAACAAGTGGCTGATGAAGCAGGGTAGGTCTTGCTTATTGACATTTGCGAAACGTAATTAATTTTGAAATTTCTTTAAGATTGGAGCTCAACATGGAACTACCCAGCGGTGTTCAATCCTCCACTATTGGTGCATCTACTCAGGTATCAGCCGAACAGGATGAATTAACCCAACGTTTAGCTCGTTTGAGACAAGCTGAATAAGAACTCTTAATCTTTTCCGGTGTTAAGAAAGTGTCATCTCTATGTTGTTACGCTTTGCTGTTTTCCTTTGAGAAAAAATGAATTTTTAGTTTTTTATCTATTTATAATTACACCTGATCGCTACGTATATATATGCCAATTTCACTTGATATGTTTTATTGGAGCAAATTTATATCTGAATAATTTTAAGAAATAAACGAAATCAAAACATTTAATGAAACCCATGTGATTTGAATGTCATTAAAACAAAAATCTATTAAGAAGGAACAGAGAACGATCTAAGGTGTAATTTTACATTGCGCAAGATGTGCATAAAATATTGTGTAGTTCAGTGCTCAAGGTACAGTAAGGAAAATCCATTAACAAAACAAAAATCATGTCACCATAGATAGATGAGGTAATTATTTCCAGTTCAAAGTATTTTCCTCAAAATATCGCATGTTGGGCGTGTATAGGTCTGATCGACATAAGAACCAAGCATCTCTGGTGGGTTGTGGATAAGAAGGCCAGAATGTATATTACCGTAACATTGTCAAAAATTTAAATATGAGTAAAAACATGAATTCACAGTAAATTGTATTGAAATTTAACTTTTAAACTATGTATATGCTACAACTAAATCATTAACGTAATTCCCTTATATTAAGCACACAGACCTTAAGCAACAATCAAAGTAATTGATCATTTTTTAAGTTTAATTGACGCTGCTGCATCATCAACAATTGTTGAGCTTGGCTTTCCTGGAATCGTGTTTGTTCTATAAGATCCTGCATTTCTATTACATTACTATTCGTGGCAGTAGACTTCTCATCACTAGTCTTTTTTGCTCTAGGCTTGCGTTGTTTCTTCTCTTTTTGGTCGTTGGTGTTGTTGTCCTTATTTTTGGGTTTTGGTCCCCTTTTCTGTTCAATTTTTCGTTTGGGATGTGGTGCCACCATGGGCAAAGATCGCCAGTTATCGTTATGGCGATCTAAACGCCGTTTAACAATTTCAACATCGCGTACCCGTCTTCGTATCATCTTTTTGATGGCATTAATTCTATGGAAGCAACAATAAAGCAAATATGAGCTACCAGAGGTGGTCCCCATACAGTATTTTGTTTTTACCTCAAAATGTGCCTCTCATTTTCAGTTTGGATTTCCTGACATCTTAGCAACAATTTATCTACAAATTGTTTATATTTTTGTTGTTTATCGTCTAATAACATAATTTTTTTTCCGTTTTGTTTATTTTCAATAAAATTGATAAAATTGTATATTTTTTGCGTATTCACTGTTAATTGATAGCCCTTCACAACTGACCAATGTACATACACAAAATTCTAAGAAAGCGATTTTTTTCACTACAATTTAGTCGTTAAAAACTGAATCATAAAAATTTGTTTGACCACACTGGAATGCCTTTGTTTTCAGTAAAAATGGATGAATGAGAAATAATTTTCAACGTGAACTAATTGTATATTGGATACTTAACCCAAGAAGAGGAAAAAGGGGAATATTTACGACTACGGCAAAACCTGTCAAGGAATGCAATGACACCTTAAGAAGAAATTTAGGTAATTTGCCTTAGCGCCCCTTTTTCCAGATTTTAAATTTATGATGAGTTTTCAAAGTACATATAACGAACTTAAAGAATGTGGTTAAATACTTGGATATGGTGGAAAATTCCGTTATTCAAAAAATGCACGCTATTATCCATACCTATTAGGGGATTCAACACAAATTGGTTGCATATGAAACAATGTCTATATACATTTATTTTCCACCACTATGTTGCTTAAATAACATCTGATTATGTTGCTGTCGTCCTCCGAGATTATCTGGCAGCACCCAACGGACAGCTGATTTTTTATTGAATTTGGTATTTATATATTTTTTTAATTTCATTTGTAATTATATTTTTTTTGGTGAATTTCATTTTTATAACGAAATATATTGCTTTTTGTGTAAAAATTTTGTTGTTCATTTTAAATTTTTGTTATTTCGCTACTATAAATAAATGTGGTAGAAATCACTTACCTTTTTTGATACTGGAGAACATGTTGTAAATTTCACAACGACGAAGAGGTTTCAATCATATCCAATACTGCAAGCCGGAAGCACTTTAAACATCAATAAGAAGATCTTGTGAAGGCACGCCCCTTCAGTTCTTTAGCAAGATTTGAACTAAATTTGTAGAAATTCCTTATCACTGCTCCCACTATATGATCCCAGAGGACATTGCCCCTAGTCAAAGATCGATAGAATACCAATCTTGATTGATCAATAAAACTGAAAAAAACAAAAGAAATAATGAAAAGATTGAAGATGTCTCATGATAGCGCTATGCTCCTTACAGAAGCAAAAAGTAATATAAAAATCTAAGATTTATTACACTAGAAACTAAATCATACCAATTGTGGGCTAAAAAATTTGCCTCCTCTTTAAGAATGTTTAAATTTATATAAAATCATACTAAACTTAGTATGTACATATGTACATATCTTTTTTTAATTTGAAAATGTTCAGTGTATTAATTTTAAAATCATTTCCGTTATTTTAATTTTGCACTCGTAGACGTAAAATTCATTTTAAACTCTCCAAAAATATGCCGGTTTTGCAACATGTACCCTGATGTCATTATATCGTCATACCGTGGCATTACTTGTGTGCTTATAACGTTCGAGCATATAAACATTTCTCCTCCAGTAAAATGTTGCTCAAATAACATCTGATTGTTTTGTTTTTCTCGTTCTCCCCCTTAATCTGGCATCTCTCTTGCTGCTACTATTGCTTCTATAAACAAAAAGCGAAGAAAAAACACAACAGACATCATCAAATGTAAAGAGTTTTTTCTTTCGTTGTATTTGTACGGCAAAAACACAAATTTTATAAGAAAATAAAAGAGATGTCAACCGGCGCTCCGAACACTAATAATAATGCTGCATCCTCCAATAATAGTGGTAATAAAACAACAGCAATTTCAACGTCCTCATCATCGAAAGTTCCTGCTAACGAAAAGTCTAATAATGCAACACAGAATGCCAATACCTCAACAGCTGCCATTCTCAAATCGTATCGAGAAATTATTAAGGATCCCAAAAGTCTCGACGAGGCTGCCAACTATCTATTCCAGACTCTGCTAGACGACGCAGTTGTGGGCGTCTTCATCGAGATACATCATTTACGCAAGACTGGCAATCTGGCTGCCATCGATGGTGTGCCAGACGATGATGCCGAGGCATCATTTCGTATTGTTGACATGCCAAATTTCGATATATTTGGCATATCCACCGCCAAGAAACCAATGGACTGCACCTGCCCCAACTGTGATAGGCCTGTGTCGGCGGCACGCTTTGCACCCCATTTGGAAAAGTGCATGGGTATGGGACGTATTTCATCCCGCATTGCAAGTCGCCGACTGGCCACCAAGGAGAGCAACAGTGCCAGCTCATCGTCCTCTTCATCGTACCTGCAAACAAATGCCGGCAGTGATGACGAGGACGATGTAGACTGGTCATCCGAGAAGCGACGCAAGAAGTCCAGCCAAAATTCACGCAATAATGGCTCCAAAAAAAATAATGGTAAAACATTTTAAGTATTCCAACATTTCGTCTGCCGATGCGGATACTTTGAAATGGTATGGAGCTACTACATAAAAAGAAATCATTTAAAGCGTATCAAAAAGAAAGAGCTGAAACAAATTAAAGGTGTTTGTTGCTCTCCTAACTACCACGTTATTTAATTAAAATAATACGCTGTGGTGAAAGACCAACTACAACAAACAGCAAACAAAAAAAATAATTTCTTTTTATAAAACAAAAAAACTCCGTTTTAGTTTAATTTATATATGAATGTACATTTTTTAGTTTATAAACGATATTTATACCAGTATATATATATAATAATGTATGTATGTATGTATAACAAATTTCTTTAGAATTTTTTTTATATATAAATGTTTAAATTATGTATAAGTAAGAATTACTTGGTATTTAATTAGATTTGTAAAGAAAAAAAAAATAAAAGCAAAAGGCATGAAAACATTTTCGTTAAATTCGTTAATAAACAATTACACTGAAATTCAAATTTATACCAAAACTTTAACATTTATAAATGTATGTAATTCTGTTATTGTAAGAGAGCTATAGAAATTAATTTTGGTTGGATTCTTTATTTTTAATGTTTAGCTAGTTTGTTTATATGTACTTTCTTATAGAAAGAAATTATAAGGTTTCAAGGAATTTTTATAAACCAGTTTGAAAAACTAAAAGTTGTTAAAACCAACAAAACATATAGCTGTTATTGATAACATTTAAAGATAATTGTATCGATTTTTTTTGTATTCTTAAAAAGAATAATAAAATTTCTATAGTCTTACGTTAATTTATAAATATCAATTAATTTTTACGGTTAACTCAGCCTTAAGATCATATTAATATTGTGTATACAGTTTTTTTTTCAATAATTTACTTTATTTACATCTCAATAATGGCTCTATTATGGATGACAATTAAACTTCAGTTGTATTGCCAGTTGCCAAAAATTGTATTACAAACGGCAACTTTTGAGTTTGATTGCTGTCCATAATAGATCCAAAAGCTAAATCGTTATAATAATTCTAATGTAAATTGTAAAATTCCTCTGAGAAATTTAAATTAAAACATGTTTAATTAAAAGAACATATGTGAAGTGTATGTATATATAGATATTTATCTACAAAAAGTAAATCCATGATATAATATAATTTGAACATAAAAATTCATTTGTGTCGTACACTAGGTGTTTGACCATTTAATTTAAATAATCAATTAATCATTTTTTAACCATTGGAACAGATGGGTCAGTGGGAAAAGTTCTATTAGATACGAACCACCAATAAATCCATTATGTTGAAAGGCCATTTTGCTGAAATTTGCTATAAGACCATTGATTTTAGGCCTGAAAATTACTTTGGAAGACGAGTAATAAAATAGCGATAAAACAGAAAGCATAGTGTCCGTCCTCTAACCTTTTGCGAGATCATGAATGTATTTTAATGTTTATAACGAGCAATCCATATTTTATAATTTTTGTTGGAACACTCAATGAATTGATTATTTCTCGTTCCTGGTCACCAAAGAATGATACAAACAAGGAATATTCGCAGGCGTCAACGTGTTAATATATTTATATGATAATTAACATGGAAACCTGTAAACCTTTGTACTTTTCAATTTGTTTAACCATGTTTTTTAATCAATACATCTTCTCCGGAATTGTCACCACCAGAACTTATCGATAGAACTTATCTAGCTAGCAATAACCTTCATTATATTGACAGGATGGATCAGAAATTGCAACCAATAATTTTAGTCACGCGGTAAAATCATTAGCTATATAACATTGGGAGACTTGATAGAAGCCCAATGAGCTGTTGATTAGATACTGTCCAGATGTTAACATAGCAATATCGTCTACTTATATCAGAATTCAACAATGGGGAGAACAGGTAGGAAATACTATTTTACGTCTATTATATAATCACCATACTAGGGAGTAGTGTGTTGATTTATAAACAAGAACTCAAGAGTTCAAACCTCAGCTCAGATATCTTGAAAAAAGAAAAATGAAAAAATACTTTTTTTGGAGTCGTCCAGCCTTTTGGCAAATACTCTGAGTTTAACTAGTTACCATGAATAAGCTAAAATTAGGTTCCACCACTCGATGGTAAACATTATATTATATTGGATGGTGTGAGAAGCCAGGTCATAATCTTGATGTAATGGCCAAGTAAGCTAAGTAATATAAATCAGTACTTTTTCAAACGCTTGCTTGTTATACTTCTAACTTTCTTTCGAATATATGTTTCAAATGACAATTGGATTATTTTAGGGAAATGATTGGGAGTGCTTTCATATGAAACAACAATCGTTTTAAGGCATACAAAATTTTTCTAAGACAATAATCTATCAATTATTTTTTAAGCGACAAAATAGTTCGAAAATAAACTTTTTTCCTCTTTTTAAACTTTATTTTTGGAACACGGTCAGTATAGAGACTGCGTTCACCTCGTGACATCACAACGGGCCGCTATGTGTGCTCAAGTGACCTAGCCTAACCTAAACTTTATTTTCCTTTCAAAGGAATAGTAAATGATGGTTATTATTTAGTTTACATATGTTATCTTATTAGCAAATTCTAATGTTAAAGAAGAAACACTAATAGCTATCAGCTATATGTATGTTTTTTTGATACATCTGGATTGTTTAATAAATTCAGAAAGAATATTGGTGAGTGATGGATACAGCTGTTGTAAACTTCTTTATTTAGGACAGACATGGACTACATGCTTAATAGTTGAATACTGTTATATCTGTTGCAGGTAGGACTAGCGGTTCTCTTCATTAGGTATACGTAAACGTAAGTCGTCTTAGCCTAGAAAAAAATCCTTGGTTTTCTATTGTTGCTGGATAGGAAGAGCTAGTGTTGTTTGGATTGATGATTGAACAGTCTCAATGCTTTGCAATGTTCTCATTGAATTTTTCGCGTATGTATTCAGTTATAGTTTTGCAAAACTTAGATCCCTATATTCGGTACGTGCGAAGGATATTGCGAAACCCGTCTGGGTATACAATATATACTAATTTTTCTTCATTTCCAACAAATGCATGTTTAATTCTTTTCTTATTATGTTCTATTTGATGCTGAGAGAACTATAAACGGCTTTCAGGACTGAGAGGCTGTCAGAAAGAAAATTTTTTTTTTTTTAGAAATAGTTGCAAACTGGATAGCTCTGTATTCAGTTACAAAAACAGAGCATAAACATGGAGGCTATGGAGAATCATACTATGCCGCTGTTATTATCTACTGTATATTCAGTTGCATTCTCCACAGCTTTCGGGCGTGTACTTCCAAAGGGACAACAAATATATTGATTATTAAATAAAAACACTCATTGCAAAATGATTTAATGTAGATCAATTTGATTTGATAAATTTGAAATGTTATAAAAGATCTTTTGGTTTCAAATTTATGGACAGTAAATCAGAAAAGGCATCAAAAACGGCAGCTATAAATTTGAAAAGGTTCAGGAACTTAAGCAGCCAAATTACAAAAATATACAAACATATTTATCTTACTTCGCGCATACAGAACCTTTAAAGACTAGATTACTTGAAATACTCGAAAGATGTAAGAACTTTATTCTTATATTTCTTTGCCTCAAAATTAAAAAAAGAATTCTGTAAGAAAAATAAACTCTAGCCATCCAACAGGTAACATAAGAACATGGAATTCACATTATTTCTCTCTCTTTGTGTCTTTTTCGCAAGAAGACATCAGCGCACAAGAAGAAAATCTACAAAATGAAATTGATATCGAAATCAGTTTAAACTCAAAGAAATATGGTGAGTAAATTAATGAAATCCGGTAAAAGTTTATGCAAAATATTCATAAAGAAAGATATGTACGCATGCGGAAATTGTTCTAAATTATTTCTTGTTTTTCTGCAATTTTTTTATATGACTATATTGGACTATAGAGAGGATTGGTCCTATACATGCACTCCATTATCTTCGATCTAAAAAATTTGTAGAGCTAAAGAAAAAAATTAAGTAGTGGTTGTTGACATCAGATTTAATTCAGTTTAGATTGTAAGAGACAGAAAACGGTATAGGAATGATCCTATACCCGTCACAACTCATCTCAGGAATGTATCGAAATGTATAGAGGGTCTCTCGAATTCAACATTGCCAGTTTCCTGCCCAGCAATTGATATGGGATGGATTAAGGATTCACGAGTTCCTATGATGTGTTCCCATTCATTCTAATCGAACCTACATGTTAGGCACGAAACGGCCCCCATCGAAAATGTGTATTGCGTATAGGATACATATTTCCTAAGGAATAATAATAATTGGTACGCATTACTGGTGAATTCACAAAAAGCGGACATGACGACGTATGTGTATGCCGAGGCGTATGAGGCCTTGAAACCTTATGCTTTTTCATTTATAAACGGTTGAGGTTGAAGATTAGATTACAAAGGAGACTTAATAGTTTTAGACCTCCATCCAGGCACGAGAAAAGATAATATATTGTGGATATTTTAAAAGGCCTGAAACAAAGCAGATATGAAAAAACAAAGGGGAAATGGTATAAAATAAAAAGAAAAACAGCGAACAAAGAAAAAAAATTAAAATTAAAGTAAGGGTGAAAGGCAAACGGTGCAGCAGCATGACAACAAATTTATCACCAGTTAAAAATTGTGTATAAACAAAATTTTAAATTTATTATTATTATTAAGAAGTTAGACATTTCCATTGAAATGGAAATATGTATAGAATAGGCCTTTTCTAAATGAACTGGCAATATCATTACAACAAACCTTTATGGAGTTACACTTAGGAATCTTTCATAGCCCTAAGCATATTGCATTTTTCGTGAGTGTAAGTACTCATATAAAAAAAGGAACCTTTCCTTGAAACAAGAATTAATTTGCTGTTAGACACAGTTATAGACTGTACGGTAAGAATGATATCTAGTCTATACTAATTCATTGTAAATCAACCTAAAAGTTTGTGAGTTAAAGACAATGATGAAGATGCCTCCCAGAAAACCGCACACTGTAAAAATAACACACAACCGTTATGCCAAGATGTTTTAAATTGAAAATAAGAAGAAGATTAAAATGAATGTCTTTAATGTAAAAAGGTTTTTTTATTGTTATGGTAACTGCATCCGTAACGTCAACCTGGTGAAGGGCTTCCTTCTTAAAACAACAGTATAACTACCTAGAAATAAAATCAAATCCGTTTGATAGACAATGCATGTACAAAAGAAAACAACATCTTCACAAAGTAGGTGTAATATTATATGTACTTTTAAAATAATAATAAAAATAATAAAAATAAAACAATAACAACAACAACAGTACTTATTAAAGTACTTAATTACATATATTCTAATTAATTATTGTGTTAAAAACAACCAAGGAGATAGGCACTCGCAATATACACAAACGGTTGAGTTATATTACCGACTAACATATACTATTCAAATTCACTGCTCACATACAAAAAATATTTAACTTTCGGAAAACGATGTCTATTAGTGAAAAATAAAAGTAACGAAAGAAATAAAATAATTGTGTAATTGAATGATAATAACAATAGTATTCGGCCAAAGTTAAAATTGTATACATTACCACAGATGTACATTCTCTTTTACGGTGGACCAAAAATGGTTATTTTGAGTAAGAAGAGATGGGTAGCCCATTACGAGCAACTAGTGTTTCTATGTTCTTAATCCATAATTCTCAGAACCAGAAAGCCAAACCCAAAATACTGTATAGCCTCCTACGACTAAAGTTATCCGAAAATCTCGGATCCATATCCAGAGCATGTCGAGTTTACTATACCGCAACTCCTATCTATTGAATTTCTGCTCATGTTGTATGCATTAAAACCTTTAAATGTTCAGTTTTCATGACAACTTGGAGCCGAATTTAACCCTCAAGTATTTCGCCCTATCCAAAATTTTTAACGCAAATTCAATAATAACTGCTGGTGTAAATCTGACCACCTTATAACTCCTAGTGAATACGGCTCTCTATCTTGTTGAGTTAATCCCAGACCCAGGCCCTTAGAATTCCTACTTACTGTTTAGATAGTCTTTAAAGTGACTCATTACAGTCGCATTACAGCTTTGCTTTAATGATAGTATAATTCAAATCCCTAAATGATGAGCAATTATAAACGGAGATAAAATTTTTCATTTCTTCTACCTGGAAAACAGAACTGTAGTTGAACCGCCTTGATCGTCACAGAAATCCAATGGTTTTCAGACAAAATACCGGCTTAAGGACCTGTATCTTTCTTGAAGGTTCCGACCACATTTCCCCTAGTGACAGCGTTCTCAATCTAACCAAACAAAATTTGAAATCGAAAAGAAGATTTCTTATATGATAAAAGGTTATTAGACCATGAAATAATAAATTAAACTATTCAATTTTAACGTAAACAATCGCGTTTATGGATTTGGCAGTACTGTCTTAAGCAAACCGTTACTATAAAAACATGATCAAGGATTTAAAAAAAGTATTGAGATCAGCTTATACATGTGGTAGGTAGTATGCAAGAAAGAATCACTTGCAATGACAAAACCAAAACAGTAATAACAAAAGCAATAAAACAAAAACAATTAGTGTATATAATAGCAGAGAGTGACGATGTATTGTCACTGTTACTGTTCAAAAATTGGATTTTAATAAAAATATAATGTTACGACCATAAATACACACATAAGTGGCATTTTTTATTTTCTTTCTTTTTTCTTTTTACTTGACGAGTAGGAAACTATAAAAGTAGAATTTAAATCTTTTGTAAAAGTTTTCTCAGCTGTAACAGGTTTTCTACATTTAAGCTGAGGTTTCAAATTTGCATTAAACAGTTGACAAATGCAACAGCTTTAAACATGACACAACAGTCGTTAGTACAGTATCGGCACACAGGCATTTTACAAAACTTGCAGAATTGAAGGATATTCAAAGCAAGTTACAAGAGCAAGGATTACAATATACTTAAAGGATTATTTGTTTTACGAAAAAAAAACACAAGTTTGATTAACATTACTCGTTAAATAGATAAATAGTGATTAAAATGCAATTCAATTTTAAAGAACTGAGATCGGTTGGTGCATAGATGCGTTAAAGAAAATATTTAAATTATTTTGAATTAGTTTTGAAATAAAAAAAAATAAATTCTAGCACCATTCGAAATCAGTGCTTTTAATTGAAATAAATCAACAAAAATAGAATAAATAATAAGTGATTTTAACAAATATTTTACAAATTATAAAAAAAACACGATTATCAATGAATTTGAATGGCTTCCCATTTCACTATAACTTTGGAACACACTAAAACAAATGCACATTGAAAATCATTGCAATCTAGTGCACTCAACATTTCTAAGAGAAAGAATATAAGAGCTATCGTTAAAAAAAGAGAGTGTATTAAAAAAGTGTATAAAATATCATAGAAACCCTAAAAGTGTTTTTTTTTAATAAAACTAAAGTCAATGATCAGAATATTTTGAAAGTGCCTACGCATAAAAAAGACTACAAGAAAGTTAACTATATAAGAGTGCATTAAATAGCCTATAAAATGAACTGCATTTAATATCCTATTAAAATTTTTTAAGAAACTCACACCATAAAATTGTTTAAAATAATTATCGATAAAAGAATATAGCTTTTAATAACACTAATTAACATGTATTACTATGTTAATCACTGGAATATGAAAGTTGATCTTGAGGTCCTACTACTCTGCACTGTAATTAAATAACCTACCGTTGGTGTAGATAATGAGGCAATACTGAAAGCTCTGGGAGGACATGTTTATAGGTCACATCACATCTAGGGTGGAAATGTAAAAAGCTGCAAGGCGACCTTTTCTCGAATAATCGAAGTAGTCTCTGCTGGGTACCTGGTCATTGCAACAAAGTTGCGAATTAGGCAAGATCAGGATTAGATTTGGAAGTAAGGACTTGGAAAGAGATCGGAGATGCCACCAATGTGCTCCTTCTTTAGTATTATTGAGGAATAGAATGGACTATTATAGTTGGTTGCGAGCTATGTAGATGTACGAGCAATTACAACGAGCAATTATGTCGCTGGTTAGAAACAGGATCAACATATGGTAGCTCTTATTTCTACAGGATTTGTCATATAGCCTGCCGGAATTAAAAGTGAATTATATTTTATATCACTGTCCATGTCTGCAGGTACGTAAGCAGAAATGGCTAGGCTGATGATTTTTGCGGAAGTTTTTTTTTCTGTTTCCAGTTTATCCCGCTTTTCTTCATCTGAAGGCTATTTACCACAACAGGCCCATGGACCTCCATGTGAAGTTGTACCACACTAATACAGTGGTAATCTACGCTTCCAACATACACCTAATCTCTCCGTAGACCTTCTATTTTTTTATTATATTTAAGGGGATACTACTTGCGGCATATCATATATATAAGACTGATATATGTATCTGCCTCTTCGTTAGCTACGTAAGTTGCATACATAGCAAACTTTTTTGTTTTACTGTATATCTCTTAGCATAAACCTTATACAACACTACATACCTTTAAACAGCTTTTTTCCCTTTGGACTGTATTCTTCAGGGACATCCGTCTTTTTCTTTGATTGGCTTTCTTACCATAATTGTAAAAGAATTGTGCCAACGGTTGAGATTTAGGAAACTTGTAACGTTTTATATTGTTTTACAAGACATTTGTCTTAAATCTTTCGCAGAACTTTTTTTGCTTACTGCTGGGATCCGTATGAACTTCCATTACTGAAAAATATTGCGCTGGTCTTTTTGTGTAGAATTGATATTTTTCAGCAGCACTACACTTTATTTCAAAATGATTAATTTATTTACATGGCTTACGATTTCTTGAATAATTTTTCACAAAAATAAATTTAAGTTAATTACTGATGCCAAAGCTATCTTTCTTTACACCACAAAACACATTTACACAACTTACACGAAAAATGAATGCAAGCGTAAGAAAGCGCGCAAAATTTGACAGAATGTTTACAAATGGTTAATGACGGCGCGTGGCGACACATCAAATTTAACTTTTCAAATTGCTGTGCTAAACGAAATAAAATGTTATAAAGCATACGTAAAATTATTCAATCAATTTAATGTGTGGCCATGCAGTTTAAGGCGGTGGCTTAAAATTAAAATGTCAATGAAAGTATTGAGTGTAATAAAAACAACTATGGGCAGTCGTATTATTTGGAATATTCGTGCACAAAAAACATAAATGGAATATTGTGGTCGTTCCAGAGAAGAAGAAATAAAAAATAAAGTGATAAAGTTTAATAAATGAGTAAATGTATGATACAAGGCCTAAAGAGAGGACAGATCAGCTATGCGAATATGAACGAGCATCCTCTCACTCCCGACAGTTACTTCAAACCATAAAAAATCCACTTCTCAGAGATTTCAGTCCTTACAATCACAGACCAATCGTGACTTGCACCGGACAGCCTAACTTTCAACGAAAATCACGAGACTCTGCATTTGAAGGGGCATGGCCGGTTAGGCGTCAAGAACAGCCAATATCTCTGCTTGAAGGACGCAAGAGGCGTAATCCAATCTAACGTGAGGCGCAAGTTCGATACCTTTACAGAAGACCCCATATCGCATATCTTGATTTACAATCAATCGCCGTATAGATCCAACAAGTGGGCCTAGGCGGGAGCCCCGAACTATTACCTGTGGATTACATAGCATTCGGCTGCATTCTTCAGACTAACGCATACCCATTCCTTGATGGAAAAACAATCACTAAATTCAATCGATCCTATCTGTTTTAGAGTGTTCCCATTAGCAAAGGATTATTATAGGTCTGGGCGGAGAATTCATCGAAAGACGAAACAGGAAGGCAGTAGTTCATACTACTGCCAGTACAGAAATTTCACCGTATGCTCTATCTCCTCGCTTTCAGGTCATTAAACATTCAATAAAAACAAATTAAAACCAAGCATTTTAGAGACAATCAATGAGTTTTTTTAATGTTCTAACATGTTATTTTTATAAAATACTCATTTCATAAACTACAAACTATTATTTTATATATATTTAGTAGTATTCAAAAATTCAGCTCTTTAAGGCTTTGCCGGCAATATTAAATAGAAATACAGCATAGCAGATGGTAGTAAATTTCGTAAGACTCCACACAGGAAATTAATATTCATCATTTTCGAAAGGGTGATAGGGATGACCAGCAGCGCTAAAGATAAATAAACCAAAAAGATAAGATGTGTAAATTTAATATAAAAGTATGAAATACAAATAAAACAAGTATCGGTAATAAGCAACAAATTTAAGGAAATATAAAAGATAAGCAACCAAAAGGACTGGAATTGTTGGGAACGTTTGAAATAAAATCTCTACAGTTATTAATAATAAGTAGGTAAAAGGGGGTTTAAAATTAACAATCTCCAAGCTTTGACCACTATCAACAGAATAACCACTGTTTGTGTATAGTAACATAAAAATATCTGGCATAAATGTTTAAGAATGCTATTTTTTAATTAAACTAAATTCAAGCAATGTTAGTTATTTATCTAAAACAACTAATCCCAAATTCTAAATTAAAATATAAAATTCTTTACCAAACTTTCTTGAATTTTTGTAAGAAAATAATAAGTGTTGTTTAAAACTCATCATGAAATGGATAATGTGGATGAGTTCCAGCATCACTGTTTGTATAAAATTAAATTTAATATTAAATAATTTAAAACAAATTAAATTTAAAGTGAAATATTGTAACTTACGTGAGAATGGGTACAAAACGACCATTACAATCAAAGCTATCGATAGTGCTCATATCATCGGCCGTTAATTCGAAACCAAAAACGTCAAAGTTAGAAGCAATGCGATTCTTATTTACCGACTTAGGTATAACAATATTGCCACGTTGTATTTGATAGCGAATTAGAATTTGGGCAGCAGTTTTTTCGTATTTGCCAGCAATAGCTAAAATCTATAAAAAGGAATAGAAACGTTTAATTTTTTTTTATTACTAATTATTTTACATTTTACCTTAGGATCTTCCATTAGGACTGGATCGCCTGCTTTGGCCCAAGGACGATTGGGTGAACCCAAAGGACTGTAAGCTGTAATTGCAATGTTTTTAGATTTACAGAATTCCATCAATTTCTTTTGAGTCAAATAAGGATGACATTCAATTTGATTTGTAGCGGGTGGTATAGTAGCCATAGCTAATACACGCTCAATTTGACTCTTATTGAAATTGGAAACACCAATCGATTTAACCAAACCGTCCTTTACCAATTTTTCCATTTCCTTCCAGGTATCAACATAATCAACATCGGAAAAGGCTGTTTTGCCCGATTCATCTACAGGGAACAAGTCCCCATCCTCTTTGTAAGCCATTGGCCAATGAATCAAGTACATATCAATGTAAGATAATTTTAAATTTTTTAATGTTGTTTCGCAGGCACCACGTACTAAATCGGGACGATGGAAGGTATTCCATAATTTGCTGGTAACAAATAGCTCCTCACTGCAAACGATTTTTAAACGCCATAATTTATTATATATTGTACCTGTATATGCAATTGAAAAATACTTAAATATAGGTAGGTACTTACCGCTTTACAACACCTTCATTAATTTTAGCCTCAATACCCTCGCCTACTTCATGTTCATTCTGATAGACATGAGCACAATCGATATGGCGATAACCAATATCGATGGCATCTTTAACAGCTTGAGCTACTTCACCTTTGGGGCTCTATAAGAGAAAAATTTATTTGATTACAATTAATTTCGTAATATTAAATTAAAAACAAGTTTTCTTCAAGTAACTGTAAATAAAAATGCATATACTTTTCAATATTATATTTGTTAATTTAAACGTACAAGTTCAAAACAATTAAAATTGTGTGAAATCTGCTAACTGGAGTGAAATATAAAATGTAATGTAATGATGAAAATTAAAAGTGTTAAATTATAATGTTAATTTTCACATTATTTCTCAGAAAAATGGTTTAAAAATCAGGTGCATACGGGCATTGATTGTAAATTATTATTTTATAAAGTATAGTTAAAATAAATTATTTTCTTCAAATAAAAGAAATCTTTGACACAAGTTCGAAATTCATTGACATTTTGTTAAATAACTTATCGTTATTTTTAAAGTAATATCATTATGACACTCTTCCCTAGTGCCAAAATTAAACTGAAGAGACCAAGTTTCACTTAAATCTAGACTCAAATAACTTTGAAATTATACAAAATTTAATCTATAACTCTTTAAAAATTCTTGGGTGGGAGTGAAACATTGTTTTATTTATTTTCTTAGACATAAAAATGTTTTAAAACCGGCTAGGTAAAGATACAGCCTTGCGAAGTTTAATAAACATAAAATGAATATAACCGATTATTTATTCCGAATACTATGTTACGCTTGTAACAACAGCAATAAGTCAAATGTTATTAGGGCAAGAGTTCATGTTACAGAAGGCTGAAAATAATGAGTATTGGATTGTATAGGACTCCTGTTGTATAAAATTTTTCTAGTGGTAAATATGGTAGTGTTACTGTTCCCTACCCTGTTCGTTGTTGTTAGTGATTAGATTCGTTATCTACATATTTAACCTATTTAATGAACACATTCAAATGTAATTCGCAAATAAATTGTAAATATAAAAAACAAAAATGAAGTATATTAATTTTTTTAAATAATAATTCAATATTTATTTATAAAATATACAATAAATTGTACTTCCTTGGAAAGTATTGATAATATATCATTTACTTATGAATAAATAAAAGAAAAGAGATATCGATTTACATCACAGCTATTCATGTTCGAATTAATGTCAATCATTCAAAAATTTTGTTAAGGTTTGAATAATAAAAAATCGTTTTGAAAAATAAAATTCTTCCTTTATTTTAACTGAATAAAAAAAGTTACGTAGAGTTAATCAATAAATTTTGAAGACAAAACACCGTTATAAGTTTGGTCACTGTTATAAGTTATATGTTTAAATTAAAATATTTAAATTGTTTTGACTGTTTACCCTATAAGTTATATCAATATGGTCAGTCACTAAATACATTTAACATTCTAGACTTCAATAAACTTTGTATTAAACTTGTTTTCCTATTTCTTATCTAATCATGTTGAATAAGAAAAAAACACTATTATAAATAATTGGCAAAATGATGCCGAAAAGTTTAAAATTGCCCTGCAGATAACTATAAGCCATTAGATTTAAAAAAATAACAAAAAAAATATAACAAGTAGGCAAAGATTGTGTATTTCCTTGTATAACCCCTTCAGAAGTTGTAATTTATATTTAATATGACATTAATTATATCAGTAAATACTATAGAGTAATTAAATTTAGTTGATAATAACAATTTGTTTCTATGCGACATAAATTCATTAATAAATGTAGTTTTAATTGTAGTTTTTATTATTTGATTAAACATAATTTAAATTTAATTTGGTTAATATTAATTTCAAAACAAACCGTTTAACCGAGAAATTTACATTGTTATCAACGTTCGAGGGGCTAGTCTTTGTATTATAATTTATTAGCGATTAGTGATTTTTTTTAATTTTTATTTGGAGACAATACGCTGACGTTTGTCAACTCCCAAACTATTTTTTAAATGATAATTTAGGTGGTATCAACGATAGTAGAATTGGATTATTACTGAACTTGAAATTGTTAGACTGCCTAGGGATAAATCTTCAGAGGGAGAATTTATATATGGATTGGCTAATTGTTGTTCCTCGCCTTCCTTCCTTTCTTTGTTTTTCTTTTCTTAATTTTGTCTCAGCCGGGTATGTGGAGATAGGGAGGAGTTGTAGACAATAGAACATCTCATATGTGATTGCTCATCCTTGTTAGAGAAGATTATATACTCCGGAAAGTATTCCTTAAATGTTTCTAGACTTAGGTTCTCCTGAGATTTACGGTGGAAATTTTTTTGGATTTTACATAACCGAAAGTTAAATACCATGGGGAAATTTTCCATAGATTGATTTCTGAATTATTGTTTAGTTCCACACACGTCGTCTTGAGCTTTTATGCAAGGCGGCAATTAGAATTAGTTGCACGTATCCTAGCTTAAACTTTAATCCAAGTTACAAGTTTTATTATACCTTTTCCAATTTTACTGTTTTCGAAGAATCAAATCTTGCTTGGATTAAACAAAATTTTCTTTAAAGGATGTGAGGGACATTTAACTCCGGCCAAAGGCAAAACAAAGCAGTTTCTCGGAAAACCCTTGCATTTTTATTGTCGCAATAGATAATTTGCTATTTACATTATTCTAAAAATTAATCTAGATATGTTCAATAAAACATTAATTAACTAGGGCTTATGTGAAAAAACGGGATTAATTTGGAGGGAATCATATAGAACCGATAGACTATATATTTACATAACATGGCTACATGGTTATGTTTCACAATTGCGTAGAGAAATAGTGTTTAATAGGGCTCAAGTGGAAGTGTTTTAGTAATGGCTTTTTTCTGAATCCTATTCGTAACAATGAACCGTGAAAGACGTATCACTTCGTTTTAGAAGTCGATTTGAAGGTACTCAAAATATTGATCTCTTGTATGCATTCCTCTTATATATGTTCTGAAACAGGCTTCCTGACTAAATAATAAATTATTCAGTGTTTTTATAACTCTACTTGAAAAAGTCTATTATTTAAAAATTTTTATAGTTTTTGCGTCTTCCCTATTATATCTCAAAAGCATTCTATGGCAACCCAAAATAGAGAATTTTTGTTGCATTACGATACAAAATTCTTTCATCTACTCCCTACCCACTGACCTTGTATGCAAAAAAGCATTTTTAATGCACATATTTATATAAAATAACTCACACTAGAGAAGAATGGGAGCAAAAGGCAGACGTAGGAAATGTGCAACTTTGCATAATTAATCAATTAAATATTTATAATTTCATTACGATAGCAAAATTAACTTATTTTCACTTATTAACAGTTATTTTCATTTATTTGCTACTTACACCCCATGTTCCCAAGCCCAAGATTGGCATTGGGTGTCCACTATTCAGGATGACATTGGGTACATTCACCATTTTGTTTTTAGTTATCACTTATTTTTCTCACACTGTTAATATTTTTTAAATAGTTTAATAACTATTCAAGATAAGAATTTCTAGTTTCTTTATTCACTTATTAGAAGAAAAAAAAAACTTATTTTTAATTGCAATGTAGCGCTGGCAAAGAAAATATTCCACCGGCAAATTATTAAAAAGTGAAGCTTTCTTCAACAATATTTGTGCTTTTATAGTCTTCGAGAGAAAAAATAGAGAGAAAGGAAATTCAGAGCCAGTGTTGCCGTTCTTAATTATTTCTAACTAAAACTGGTTATTTTTTGTTCAATATGTTGTGGTTTTGTTTATTATATTTTAAGCTCTTTCAAAAATCAAATATAAAGAATAATTGCAACTCTTCTTTATTTATTTTTTAAATCCAAACATTGACCAACACCGGCGACATTGAGCACATGTTTACGAAACTGGGAAAACAAAACAAAAACACCGATTGTTTCAATTAAATTAATGTATTTTGAATTATACATTTCAATATTAGAATTAATAAAATTTATACAAATCAAAACAAATGTTTGCTTTAGCAGAACTCAAAGATACAATACGTATAGCACCAGAACAATTTAATTTAAAACTAATAGAAGCTATACGTGATGAAATTAATAGAAAATTGGCGAATAAAGTGAGCATCACATTGTAAAATCTATATTATAAATTGAATATAATTAAATTCTTACAGGTTTTGTTAAATGTTGGTCTATGTATAGCATTAAAGGATATAGTATCACTTAAGGATTCGATTATACTGCCTGGCGATGGTGCTTCCCATACAGAAGTAATATTCCGTTATATAGTTTTTAGACCCTCAATAGGCAATGTGTTGACTGGCAAAATACGCAGTTGCAGTCATGAAGGTGTGCATGTTACTTTAGGATTTTTCGATGATATACTTATACCACCCACAGCATTACAACACCCCTCTCGTTTCGATGAAACCGAACAAGCATGGGTGTGGGAATACCCTTTGGAAGATAGTGGTAAACATGATCTCTTTATGGATATAGGAGAGCCCATTAAATTTCGTGTTTCTAGAGAGATTTTTGAAGAAAGTTCACCTATAGGACCGCCAAAAAATGATAATTTAAAGCCGAGTACATCGGCGCCGTCCAGTTCAACAGGTACAACAGGTACCAATTCGGAATCCAAAACACCATATCGCATAATTGTGGGTAGATAACTAAAGGGATAATGAAAAATTTCTTGAATTATTAAGCATTACCTATTATATTTATAATTTAGGCTGCTATTAATGAATCTGGTTTGGGTGTGTTGTCATGGTGGGATCAACATCAACAGGAAGATGATGAAGCTGGCGACGAGGAGGAAGAAGAGGATAACAACGACTATGAAAATGATGAAAACGGTGAGGGAGCATACGAAGAGTGATGGACATTATATGTGAATAAATCAAACAAGAATAAACGAGCCTGTTTTTGGTATATTTTTCTAATTTTAAAGATCTACTGAAAATTCTACTAGAACAGTACAAGTTCTTTTTTATATTAAGATCTATATATAAAGTTGAAAAGAATTGAGATTGTGTATTCCTTGAATTTGTAAGAAAAATTCTCCTAGGTTAATTAAGCAAGAGGTTAACTTATTACTATGGTTGAATATATCGGTGGGCTTTCAAATGGTTCAGCAGGGTTTGATCCTCGGGTAAACATACATACATACATACATAATTGGCCATTACAACCCTTCAGTCAGGATTACGGCCTAGCTTCTCACACCACTCATGTTGTGTGCGTTAATTTTATACGTGAGTGGCGGGACCTACAGTTTAACGTCGACTCCGAACGACAGAATTTTTGAGAAACTTTTTCATGGCAGTTTATTTTACTCTCAGAGTTTTTGCCAGAAATCTGCTGAGAGGAAGTCGCCGAAGAAATATTTTTTTTTTATATTTCATTTCTGATGTCTGACCTGGGATACGAACCCGGGCTTTACGAATAGTAAGCCAACACACTACCTACTACACCACGGCGACTTCCTCGGGTAAACACAACCATAAAAGTAGGGTGCGTTTTATAGCGCTCACTTGTGATTAGAATTATTTGCAATCCTTTCGTAAATATTGGTATTCCTGTATCATAATCCTGGTTCGAAATGAGAACAATATTTCAAAACTTATTTTACTTATTAAAATATTTAATATCAAATTTAATTTAACAAAAATATCTGTTTTGCATTCTAAATTTAAATATCGAAATTTAGAATCTATTTTGTATTTCAATTTAAATTAAGACTCCGTATTTTATAATCTGTATCGAGTCATTTATTGAGAAAAGGTTGGTAAAACCAAGTAATAGATTCCAATTATTCTTACAATTCCACCCAATTTGATTGTGTAGAATTATTTTCCTTTAGTTGTGCTGAGTTTAATTTAAGGAAATTTCCTTGTGTCTATTAGAAAGGATAATGAGGATGATCTTGGGCTCTGGAGGAGATAAGAAATTAAGTGTTAATAAAATGATAATTAAATACTACACACTAAGGCTTACCCATCCATTATCATAAAACGTCCACCACAGTCTAAATTATTCAATATAATCATATCTTCTGGGTTTATTTCAAAATCCAATATATCGAAATTTTCTTGCATATGTTCTTTACTTGTCGATCTTGGTAGAACAACATTACCAAGCTCCAACTGGAAACGCAGTAATAATTGAGCAGCAGTTTTTTTATACTTTTCTGCTAAACTAAGAACCGCTGGATTTTGTAATATAGGATATTCTCCAGGTTTTGGATAAGGTGAACTGGGCGAACCCAAGGAACTATAAGCTGTTACTACAATGTTATGTGATTTACAAAATGCCATTAATTCTTGTTGATTAAGATAAGGATGGCATTCAATTTGTAAATTAGCTGGTGGAATACGAGCTATTTTTAAGACACGTTCGATTTGGGATATATTGAAATTTGATAAACCTATATTTAGGCAGAGACCAGCATCTACTAAATCTTCCATGGCCTTCCAAGTATCGATATAATCAACATTAGAGAAAATAGGTTTACCATTTTCATCTTTGGGATAAAGTTCTTCACCATCCTTATAAGCCATAGGCCAGTGTATAAGATAATTATCCAAATAAGAAATATTTAAATTTTTCAGTGAAGTTTGACATGCTTGTTTTACCATTGAAGGATGATGAAAGGTGTTCCACAGTTTACTAGTAACGAATATATCATCTCTAATTTATAGGGAATAAAATGAAGACATTTTCATTTCCTTTGAAAGCGTTGAATCGGACAAAGTTACCTTTTAATGAAGCCTTGTTCAAAAGCGTCTTTAAACGCATCACCTATCTCCGATTCATTACGGTATATATGAGCACAATCGAAATGTCTATATCCCACATCAAGTCCGTCTTTAACGACATCAGAAGCTTTTCGTTGTAGCTGTAAAACAGTGAAATTAATGTTATATTGAAAATTAAGCACCTAAATGCATATTGCAAATTTTTATTTGAATGTAAAGTTCTTATATTTTTCCCAAGAGGAATGAATCAAGGAAACAGAATTTATTTTTTCGATTAAATAGGAATCATGCAAATTTTTTATTTTGTTTTGCTTGCAGTGACCTTCGAAACTATAAAAACAATTATGCATGACTTTGCTATGTTTTCAGATTTCACGGTCAACTCAGAGACATTATACATACATACCCATACACATACCCATACATACCCTCCATGTTCCTAAGCCTATCATTGGCATTTTACTACCATTTGGTAATGTAATATAAGGCACGTCATATGACATTGAATTTACAATCCGTTTTAAATCCATACTGAAACTTTTAAAATCGAAATAAAAAATATTTTCCCCTCATCTGTTAAGCGATATGTCAATGCACTCACTAAATGTCTTCAATTATTATTTGAAATAAAATGCAATAGAATCTTTGGAGCTTTTCACTTCTTTCACTGAAAAGCTATTTCAAAGCTTTTACGGTTTATAAAAACGAAAGCAGCGAGGCCACTTTTCCGCGAAACTATTTTTTAAAATGAGAATTTTAAAAGTATTATACTTTTGAAATATTGACAAATTAATTATAACTTTTATATGTGTTTTCAAATATTTTTTTCTTTTTTCAATATTTTCCTTTCTCAGAAGTATTGAATTTTAAATTTATTTCGAGCATATAATAATTCTTTTCTGATAAAATGAGCGCGAATATAATGTTTAAAACTTTCTTTAAATGCAGTCTGCAAAAACTTATTGCCAATAATATCTGTACATCGTAAGCCTTAGAGATGTTGTGAAAATTTAATTTTTTAAATTTAAAATTTTTCAGAATTCGCAATAGTTGCCACATTCCAGCCATAGTCATGAACAATGGCAATGAAATGCCTATAGTTGGCTTTGGAACATGGAGCGTAAGTTAAAATCAATTTATATATTCCGGCACATTTATAAGATTATTTCGCAACTTTTGCTATACTGTTAGAAAGGCTATATAATGTGTTTTTAGAACACAATAAAAAAGCTTAAATTAAACTTGCAATTCTAAGCTAATATTGATTGAAGTTTAATTGCATTCCGTAGGACGAACATTCGGCCAACAACGAGCATTAAATAATCCTTCACTTTTAAGGAGTGGTACAGGAAGAGTATATAGGGAAGTGGAGTGAGGTTTATGCTTAATTACAATAAAAAAATCTGATAAAAGATCTTTTTTATCACCTATCTATCTACTATCGAAAACTTTCACCAGTGTGATGCATGTTAAAGCAAAATCAATAGGACTTGCTGTTACACTTGTAGGTTAAGTATTCCATTTGCACTGAGTATACCACATAAGACTGTAATTGATACGATTCTAGTAAGTTAAAAGTGGGAAACCACTGTTAATGTGGGTATGTATAAATTAAGGTCTAGTTTCCTTTCTTGCCAAGCTGCCCGCAATCGCATGCATGCGTATGTTGAACAACAGCTGCATTCATTTGTCAGGAATTCTAAAAAACATTCCCAATCCGAACTTTTTAAACTAGGAAGAATATGTATTCCACCGCATAAATATAAAAGCTATAAGTTAATGGGATAGCCAGATGATAATCTGTTAAAGAGATGTAAATCGATCTTTGGTTTAATTTGTCTATCTGCACAACAAGTATTTTAGAAATCAGCAATCAGCTGCTGTTTCAAATTTCCAATCTGTTGTTAATTTTCTTCCTATAAATATATAACGATCAAAAATGAGCCGTTTCTGAACTTATGATATCGTCAACAGAAAGTGGTTCTGCCGAATCTCGATGAAGACTGTCAGGGAATCGACTAAAGATTTTGAATTCAGTGATAGTTTATCTCTCAAATATATTTTTTCATGTCTCTAATTATACAACCTATTACAATAACTACACACTCAAGGTGGAACACCTTGGTTTTGTCCGAACATAGCACCAAATGATTATCACTTGTCTATGGCGACTAATTTCTTTGGCGAAAAATTTCTTTCAATAGAAATCTGTGCAAATGGATTATATAAAATTAGTTTCCAACAGAGACAAAGATTTCTATGTGAGATATATGTACATACGTAATGAGATTTCTTAGATAATTAAAAGCTTCAATTTCATGTAAGGTTAATGGATTTACATTGAATTAATCGTCTACAGGATATGTGATATGTATGAATTGACAGAATAGTTGTCAATTCTTCACATTTTTAGGAGGAATAATTTAAATAATAATGTATTTCTTATATGTATGTATAGAGTTCGACCGAGTATAGAGTCTTGGAAAAAGAAGAAGGCGGTGCTAAAGGAAAGGTAATTATAAATTCTTTGGAATATTTTTAATATTATAAACAAATTAATCCGTTAAAATGTTTCAGCCACCTAAAGACAATCCTGAAGAGACCAAGGTAATATTGTTTTAAAAACAATATTCTTAAAATATTTCATTGTTTCCTTTTCTAAAAGGCCATTTCGGAGCAAGTAGCCAAGGCGGTTGGCATCGCTATTGAGGCTGGTTATCGTCATATAGACTGTGCACATTTGTATAAAAATGAAAAGGAAATTGGTGAAGTTTTAGCCAAAAAAATTAAAAATAAAATAGTAACTAGGTAAAATTAATATGAATATAAATGGTATATTGATTGCTGTAGCTGCGGGTTGAAGCAAAGGCCCTTAACAAAATGTTCCCATTTATTTTATTTTATCATAATTAAATTATTTCTTATAATTTTAGAGAACAACTTTTCATTACCAGCAAACTATGGAATACAAATCATGATCCTGAAAATGTGTGCCCGGCTTGTGTGAAAACTTTAAAAAATTTGGGCTTGGAATATTTGGATTTATATTTAATGCATTCACCTATGGGCTTTCAACACAGTGATAATTTTTTTCCCATGTGCGATGGCAAAGTAGCCTTTTCGGATGTTGACTATATTGAAACATGGCAGGCCATGGAAGAATTGATAGAAAATAAACTCTGCAAAAATATAGGCATTTCGAATTTTAATGTGGAACAAATCCAACGTTTGATGGATAATTGTAAAATAATACCACAAAACATACAAATAGAATTGCATCCCTATTTAACACAAAAAGATTTATTAAAATGTGCCAAATATAATGGTATTTGTGTTACATCTTATGCATCAGTAGGTTCACCAAAAAGGCCATGGGCCAAAGATCAAAATGTTAGAGAGCTATTAAGCGATTATAAGGTTTGATTGGTAAAGGAATCCTTTCATTTGTCAGAATAAAATATCCTCTTCAATTTTTAGATATTACAACTGGCTGAGAAACATAAACGCACTCCTGGTCAAATTTTATTACGCTATCAAATTCAATTGGGTCATGCTGTTATACCTAAATCGACCAATAGAGAGCACATTGCTGAGAATATTAATATATTTGATTTTGAATTATGTCCCGAGGATATGGATAATATTGAAAGCTTAAATTGCAATCTACGATATTTTAAATTTTCCGGGTAAGTGAAATATTGCTTTACGGTTTACACCACGTTCAAATGCCATATATAATTATTCAAACATTTGTAACAATTATTTTATATTTGATTTTGCAGTGCTTACGGTCATCCATATCATCCATTCGAAATGGAAGAAAATAAATGCTAAAAGGAATATACTAAACCGAAAAAAACCTGTTACTGTTAATTAATAAAATGTTTCAATTGAACTTTAATTAAGAATCCAATTCGAAAAGAATATGTATATAGAAAAGGTAAGATTGGGAATTTTCTACTTTTGAAGCAAACATTTCGAAAGTGGAATGCATGCGTTGGCAATTTTGTCTTAAAAAATTGTGGTTGATTAGACAACGATTTTTAGCATTGCTGAAGCCTTCTAGGAATCCTCTTGAGTTTGCTAATTTCGAAATAAAAATAACAAAGGAAAAATTAAAATAAGAACAGAAAAAATTAAGAAGTGCTCCTAGGATAAATATTTTTGTTCTTTTCATAGCACACAACAATCAAATATTCTGGGTTTATTTGCTAACCTGTATAGTATCTGTAATAACACATTCATATTTTTTCCTAGCTGTCCACACTGGTATCATGTGAGTGCTTTCTACTCTCCTTCCTTCAAATCTGAATATTAATTAATACTAAGAGATTAGTTTTTAATTAAGGGCTTTAGATAACTCTAACCTGGGCTAAAAACATGCAGAAATCTGATACCGGTCTTAAATCAGCCTCAAAATCAATTTTAATATTCTGATCATCTAATTGGTTTTGTAAGTCTTAAGGTGTAAATAATGAATACACTTACAGCACATGGCACACGTAATTAGGAAATGCAAGCATATCTCATAACACTTCTTTGGCTACCGCAAACCAATCTCCAAGAATTAAAACACCGTCTACCTGTAAGTGAAAAATGTTTTGTGTAAAACAACACTGCAGTTAAAAATCAGTCACCTTACTTACGAATCAATAAAATTCCATGTTTTTAACCGCGCACAGTAGAGTGTAATCGTTTTGATACATCAGAGCACCGACGCACTGTTATAATCTTTTTTCGTTTAGACTCCATTCGTTAGTGAGCAGCTGGCCAACGAATCAAACAAGGTTTTACCAAGAATATTTCCATTTTTTACAAAGTAAAGAGCTACTCGAAGTTCTGCTCGTACAAAATGTGTTTGTTGTTGGTTTGGATTTCATTTATGGCCGAAATACAGAACATGGTCGCTTTGATCTTCAGTCCTTCAACGAACCTCATGCGAAGATTAGACAGCATCTAACTCTGAAGAAAAATTAGGACTCAATCAACAGAAGTTCTTTACCCAATACAAGTCCACATACATCCACATTACCCTGTGGTCCACATACTCTGCGCCAGAAACTTTTATTTGATCTTGGTGCAGAACACAGGAATATATATATATTGTGGTGCAGAAGTTGATTAATGAAACTAAAATAAACCGGGAAAAATTAAAAACATGGCAGATATGCTTAAAGACAGTCTGCGCTGAAACACCCTGTCTTTTTATTTGTTTAGTTTTTTAGTACAACAATTATTAATAATCTCACACTGGTTTTTGTTTACATTGCTATAAATTGTTTTTTTTTTATTTTTTAACAAATTAAAAATGAATGAAGTTGTTCGTGGCGAAGCTTCTGAATCTGAAGATGAAGTTCCTAGTTTGAAATTTAATCAAAAGGCGAGTTAAATTCAAAATTATGTTAAACTCTAACGTAAGTTAAGAACTAAAATCTTATTACAGATGATATTGGCAGATGAGGTCTCCGGAGAAGCTACAGAATCCGATGAAGGTCAATAATTACTGCGTATAAATGCAATAAATGTCTGCAGTTACTTAAGATTTCTAATAAATATCCTTTAAATTGCAGACGTCTACGACAAATGCTTGGATAATGGTATGGGTTCAAAAAGTAATGCGAGTTCCATGTACAACAATAATTTATTGCAGCGAAAATTGAGTAAGTGCATATATGTATGTCTAATCACATTCAATAGATGTATATTATTAATATTGTAAATGAATGGTCTAACCGTATCCGAACTAAGTTGGACATGCATAAATTCTTCGATGCAAACGGGTGGTGCTCTTTACTCTAAAATTCCATTGGTCATTGGAGTAAAGTAGCAGACAAGACTATGACCTTTGAACAGAAAATAAAGATAAATCAATTAAAAACCATTTGTTACCTGAAAAATTATGTCCACAAAATCAACGTTCTTTAAAAAAAATTTTCCATTTCCTTTCACAATAGTAGTAGATGGAAAGCTGCACTTCTACCTTTGATCATTATCCATCTTTCTTTCTTTATTTACAGTTGACAACAATTTATCTATTTGGCGAAGTTTAAATATGTTTGTTAAAAATCTTGTTACCCCAGCCTCTAAGGAATTGCTATCAACCGATCAATTATTAATAAAATCTCAAACATCAATGCAGTCTGTTTTAGTAACTCTAAATCAAACACAAGCCAATTTGAAACAATTATATGAGAAAACTGATGCAGTTTTTACTAACAACTTTATTCCAAATATAAATATACAAACGAACAAAATGTAACATATAAAAAGACGACCACATGTTACACATAAAACATACTTTGTTAAGATACATAAATAATTAAAGTAACAAATTTTTCTAACATTGTTTTGGTGTAAATAAAATTTATTCCTCTGTATCAGAATTGGGGACGAAGACCTCACTATTTGGTGAAGGTTCCTTGGGTATGTAGGTCGCTTCAAAGCATCTTGCAAAAATCGTACGTATTTTCGGTACATAATTTGTTTGCGGTGACTGAGGTATTGCTTCATTTTCATCATCACCATTGTTACTACAACTTGGGAATGTTAAATCTGGCGTTTCTAAGGCAGCTGCTGCTAAAATGATATCGTCATCTTCGTCGATTACACGTTGTACTTGTCGTTGATTTCCATCTCTGACTGCTTGTACTGATGGCAGGCTTGTATTATTTGTTTCAGTATCGAAATTAAACAATGTGGTATCGTTGCTTAAGGTTGTTTCTTCGGACAACCTTTTCTTTGAAGTGGTATTATTTACATCGGGATTGCTGTGTTTACGTTTTGTAGTTTTTGTTTTACTGCGTTTAGTGGTATTGCTTGGTTCATTAATTTCCGATTCTAAGCACTCCTCATAAAAACTAACATCCTCTGGTAAAACTGTAGTCATGATAAGAGTACATTCAATTAAATCAATTTTTTTAATAGTAACAAATAAAGGACTGCCTTCTTGGCTAAAATTTACGATTAATTTTTCGTTAATAGTTTCGGCGAATGCTAGAAATGCACGGAATTCCCTTAGGGAAAATGTTATGCCCGTTTCCTCTATAACAGTATAGGTGTCGAATTCACAGGGGCTAGAAAAAACAACAGTAAATAAAGAATTTTAATACATCCATCCCAAATTACCTTAGTTTGTATTGTGATCTCATAAATTTGTCGTTGACCCGGGCACCTTCTATATAATTTTTGGCCGTTAGCCCATTACCCATGGCTTCCAAAGTAATTTCAGATTCATTGGTATTGAAATTGTTGGATATATCATTAAATATCTTATAGGAACCTATTATACTTAAGTAAGGTAGTATTTTTTATTTTTTTAAAAGAACTTAAAATAGATTTAGACTTACGTATTTCTTGCTTCGTCCATGGAAACATTTGTAGTTAGTATCTCATCGTCTACTACAGCGATCAACGCATTTTTCATTGTTTCCAGACTACATTTAAACTGTATTTGTAACTTTAATTGTTCACCCAACAAGCGCATTTCACAACGTTCCACATTCCGCATATTCTTAAATGCCGCCAATATGGCCTTCATACATACTTTACAATAGTTGACATCTGAATCTTTTACATTATAGGTTTCGAAAAACATGCGACTAAATCGTATTGTGGCCATAGCAGATTTGGAAGCATTAAATGTACGAAATTGAAGACCATTTTCATCCGCCTCAATGGACAAGTCAGCTCCTATCTTTGATAGCGACTGGATTGCTTTGGCTATGGCTGATAACACCATACAGAAAAGTTAATTATTAATGATTCACTGTTCTTAAGTAACAAACTGACCTTTAGCGTTTATGGCCTCTAAAGTACATTTCATTTTATTTAAAATTTTAAACTTTGCATAAAACTTTTAGTCTTAAATATGTAAACAAAACTAAAAATTCTAGCCATTTTCGACATTGCCAGACTAAAAACCACCGAACACATAATTATACGGTGCTAAAACTTTTTATCAACAGGGTAAGCCATAAACTTAATAAATTGCAAAGTTTACTAATTTGGAAAAATTTTATATACAGTTAAATCTTTTCAAGAATATCATTAATTTGCTAGTTGCATACAAAATGCCTTTCTAGTTGCCCATAAATTTCTCATTTTAAATAAGGAGTTACCTTTACCTAAATTTCAATTTAGATATTTCTGTGTGAATAATATTTATAGTCCTACAGTACTGTAATGTTTAATCATCCACTCATATTCAAATAGATCTGGCATCTCCATAACAATATATAACAACTCTGTACATGTGTAAAAATTATTGAATTTAATCATTCATTCAGCCGGATTGTTGTGCCACATCAGTTTTTATAAATTATAGAAAATTTTATAAATTTTAGGTAATATTTTCGTAATTATTAAATTAACAAATACTATATAAAGCACTTTTTATTTGTCATACTTTAAAAATAGTTAAAAAATTATGTTCTAAGACTGGGCGGCTGTAAATATCTATAATTAACAACAGTAATAATGCTTTACAAAAACAAACTAAGTCACCTAAGGAAGGCATTGTTATCAATTATATTATTTTTGATTTGTGATTTCGGTAAATGCCAACAACCGGTATCTAGTAAAAGTTTTCCCATAACTACGTTAATCAATGCTAAGTGGGAACAAACGCCTTTGCATTTGGAAATTGCCGAGTATCTGGCAGATGAAAACCCCAATTTATATTGGGATTTTATAAAGGACATAACCGATTTGGACACCACATTAAGTAGTTATGGTAAGTTGTTTAAAATATTTAAGATAATGCTTTGCTACTATCAAGAATCTTCTTTTAGAGACAACTTCACAAAGTTACAATGCTGCAATTAATGTAGTGCGCAGGCGGCTTACGGACCTGCAAATGCCATTAATGAAATTAATAGTTTCTATGCACAGTCTTACTCCTCGAATCCAAACGCATTTTCAGATAGCATCAGAGGTTCTAGGTCAAGGATCTTGTGAAGATTCATCTACATTTGCTCAGGTTGGTTCAGAATTGGCATGTACAATAGATGAGTTGAGACAAAAACTCAATTTACCCAATGAAAGCAGCTTAGATGCACCCGTAGATATATATGCTTTTGATCACGTTTATCCCGGTTCAGAAAACAATACGCGTACCGTAGTTTTATATGGTGATATTGGTTCTAAAACATTTGCCCAATACCATTATTTGTTGAGCGAACGGGCCTTAACAAATGGCATTAAGTATATAACGCGTCACTATTTACACGCTAAAGGGCAAAAACTGAAGAAACGTGTACGTCTCTCTGGTTATGGTGTTGAATTACATTTGAAATCTACTGAATATAAATCACAAGATGATGCTCCCAAGCCGGCCGAGGACGCAGGTGATGAAGCTGGTGAAGATGGTGGCTTAGAAACCGAAGTCCATGGTTTTGATTTTAAGGTGCTTAAAAGCAGATTCCCTTCACTGTCGCATTCTTTAGATAAGTTAAGGCAAAGCCTACAACAGGGCAATGAAGAAATAGCACAATTGAAAGCCTGGGAGTTTCAGGATCTAGGATTGCAAGCTGCACAGGCAATAGCAGAAATTGATGGTGAAGAGGCTTTGAAAATCTTACAATTTACAGCCCATAATTTTCCTATGCAAGCTAAGGCATTGCTTAGCCACAAAGTATCAGAACAACTAAGAAATGAAGTGAAGCATAACACCGAGGCATTTGGCAGAAGTCTAAATATCATACCGCCAGATGGTGCTTTATTTGTTAATGGCTTATTCTTTGATGCAGATACAATGGATTTAAATTCTCTTGTAGATACGTTAAGAAGCGAAGTGCGAGTTTTGGAAAGCCTGCATAATAGTCAAGTAAAAGGTTCTTTGGCGTCATCTTTGTTAGCTTTGGATTTTGCTGGCTCTGGCTCTAAGGAGTTTGCTATTGATGTTAGAGATTCCTCAATTTTATGGATAAACGATATAGAAAATGATCCCCAGTATAGGAGATGGCCTTCGAGTGTTATGGATCTGTTAAGACCCACTTTTCCTGGTATGTTGAGAAATATCCGTAAAAATGTATTCAATTTGGTGTTAGTGGTTGATCCCCTTAAACAAACTGGTCGCAGTTTAATTAAACTTGCTGAAAGTTTTGTTGTTCACTCCGCTCCTGTTCGGTTGGGGTTAGTTTTCGATGCCCGCAAAGCTACAGATGATACCGAAGACGACTACAGATCTTTAGTGTGTGCTTTTAATTACGTAACACAGAAGAAGGATGCTCGATCTGCACTCAGTTTTCTAACAGACGTTTTTACTGCTGTCGACTCTAAACAGGAAGTTAGACGTAAACATATTAAAATGCAACTAAAGAAGACATTTGATAAGCTTTCTGGCTCAGCGATAGATGATATTTTAGATGAAGACTCTGATTATGATTATGGTCGCCAATTGGCTTTAGAGTTTGTGGATCGTTTAGGTTTTACAGAATCGCCTCAAGCTCTTCTAAACGGAGTGCCCATGCCACAAAGTATTTTGAACTCGGACAGTGATTTTGAAGAATCCATATTTTCGGAAATTATACAGCAGACTACCACACTTCAAAAAGCAGTATACAAAGGCGATTTAACCGATTCAGATAATTTATTAGACTACTTAATGAACCAACCACACGTCATGCCCCGATTAAATCAACGCATATTGGGCAATAATGAAAACGCGAAATTTTTAGATCTTTCCGGACAGCCTCACAAAGATCTAAACAATGTAAAAGCTTTGGCTCAGCTTTCCAATCGTGATATGACAGCCACTTTGCTTAGTAACATAAAATATTTTGAAGGCAAACATTCTTACGAAACGATAGGAGAGTCGAAACTACATTTTCTAACAGTCTGGGTCTTTGCTGACGCAGAAACTAAAGCCGGAAAAGAACTTCTTACACATGCTTTGAAATATGTTAAGGCTGGTTCAAGTGTACGGATAGCGTTTATACCAAATGCTGAAGGATCTAGTTTGAACAAAAAGAACAATTTGAATCGTCTTATTTGGGCTGCTCAACAGACTCTTAAACCTCAACAGGCAACTGATGTAGTACTGAAATGGCTAAAACAACCTACTGATAAATGGGAAATACCATCCCAGGTAAGTGATATTTTGCCTTCCACTGAATTGCACATGAAAATATTAAGAGTCTATGCTCAACGAGTGCTGAATTTAAAAGCCTCGGAACGTCTAATTATTGGTAATGGCAAAATAATTGGTCCCATTACGGAAAATGAGCTATTTGGCATAGAGGACTTTGGATTAATTGATAGATTCAATAGTATACAATATGGCGATAAGTTGCGTAAAGTCTTAAAAGTGAAATCTACAGACTTGGATGAATCAGAGTTTGATAGTGACACTTTACTGAAGCTGTATGCCAGTTTAATTCCCCGCCAATCAAAAACTAGATTTAAGATCCCAGAAGATGTAAAAGAGGCTCACTCTGTTGTAAAGTTGGCGCCTAAAAATAAGGAATTGCCCCATTTTGAAATTAATGCCGTTGTCGATCCGGCATCCAGGAGCGCGCAAAAGCTGGCGCCTATATTAATATTACTACGTAATACCGTAAATTGTGACATGAAAGTATACCTAACTCCGGTTAACCAACACAGTGATATGCCAGTGAAGAACTTCTATCGTTATGTGGTGGAGTCAGAAATACAATTTTCACCAAATGGTGAATTAGCCGATGGACCGATTGCAAAGTTTACTGGAGTTCCCGCTAATCCATTGTTGACACAAAACTTACAGGTGCCCGAAAATTGGTTGGTTGAAGCTGTGCGTTCTGTATACGATTTGGATAATATTAAATTAAGTGAAATTGGTGGACCAGTGCACAGTGAATTCGAATTGGAATATTTACTTCTTGAGGGACATTGCTTTGATGCCGCTACAGGTGCTCCGCCAAGAGGTTTACAAGTAACTTTGGGTACGAAAGACCATCCAACTTTGGTCGATACCATTGTTATGGCTAATTTGGGCTACTTCCAGTTGAAAGCCAACCCTGGAGCATGGACTTTGCGTTTAAGAGAAGGTAAATCGGCAGATATTTATGACATCAGTTATGCTGAAGGCCCGAACACCGTACACCAGGAGGGAAATACTCAAGTAGTTATTAGTTCACTGAAATCTCATGTGATTAAATTGAGAGTAACTAAAAAGCCAGGCATGCAACAGGCCGATCTTCTAGGCGATGATGAAAATCAACATCAGTCTGGCATATGGAATTCTATAGCCAGTTCTTTCGGCGGTGGTTCATCCAGCGATGAAGAAGTGGAAACTATAAATATCTTTTCAGTTGCTTCGGGTCATCTGTACGAAAGACTATTACGTATCATGATGTTATCTGTTATGAAACATACAAAATCTCCTGTTAAATTTTGGTTTTTGAAAAATTACCTTTCGCCGCAATTTACAGACTTTTTGCCCCATATGGCCAAAGAATATGGTTTCCAATATGAACTGGTACAATATAAATGGCCGCGCTGGTTACACCAACAAACAGAGAAACAACGCACCATTTGGGGCTATAAGATTTTATTCCTCGATGTTTTGTTTCCCTTAAATGTAAAAAAAATTATTTTTGTCGATGCGGACGCCATAGTAAGAGCTGATCTAAAGGATTTATATGAAATGGATTTGGGTGGTGCTCCTTATGCCTATACACCTTTCTGTGATTCGCGTAAAGAGATGGAAGGTTTTCGATTTTGGAAACAGGGCTATTGGAAATCTCATCTGATGGGCAGACGGTATCATATTTCGGCATTGTATGTTGTTGATCTGAAACGTTTCCGTAAAATAGCAGCTGGCGACCGCTTAAGAGGACAATATCAAGCCCTCAGCCAAGATCCCAACAGTTTATCGAATTTAGATCAAGATTTGCCCAACAATATGATTCATCAAGTAGCTATTAAATCCTTGCCCGACGAATGGTTATGGTGTCAAACTTGGTGTAGTGATAGTGCGTTTAAAAATGCCAAAGTAATTGATTTATGCAATAATCCAATGACAAAAGAAGCCAAATTAACTGCCGCCCAGCGTATTGTACCCGAATGGAAAGACTATGATGGCGAAATAAAAAGTTTAATGGCTCGCATTGAAGACCACGAAAATGCCGATCATGGCGAACAAATATTAGGCAGTAGTGGTGAAATGTCATTAAAATCTAGCGAAGAAAATCACAATGACGAAGTGTTTAAACATAGTGAACTGTGAATAAAATAAAAATGTTTTTAAATTGTCTTAAACTTACGAACATATTTTGTGGCATCCACTCATTTTATACAATTTTTTTTATTGTTAACTTTCCCTTCTTCATATTTGTTTTTCAATATAATTTTTTGATTATTTAGTAAAAAGTGAATTGAAATAAAATTCAAGATTTTTTGTATTAAGAGTCCTTAGACAAGTAAACATTCCTTAAATTAATTTAGAAAAAAATACAACTTATTTTTATAACAGTATTTGCAATTAGTTTGGCTATCATTTAACAATTTAAAAACAAATAAAATAATTATATCATCCATCATTGACTTAAAAATTATTAAATCTTTTTTAGTAGAAAAATAATAAGAGAAAAAATTGTGTATCATACCCACTTATATTTACTTTACCCAAAGCTACAGATGACGTATCGGTCACTATTATCGAGTCAACATATAATTCTGTGTTTTACGGCTCGATGTCTACCCTTTTCTCTAAATAACTTAGCTATTGACAAAGTAAGTGAATTATTGCTCGCATAAAGTTCCTTATTTGGTTAGTAGGTTTATCCACTTTATTTCACCTGTTGCTGTCAATGCGGAACAATTTTATAAAAAAAAAACTCCTCACAAGAAGTTTCTGAAAATCGATTGTCACGGTTGTTTTCAGTAAAATGGATTTTGGTTTTCTTAATCTTAAAATAGTTTTCGATTTTGAATACAAAGAATTGGCATGAAGAATTTAGACTAAAATTAAATAAATCCCATAAACTGCGTTCTCTAATCTTTTTAATAATTTAATAACTTCCAAACTTAAAATATAGATATATTACGTATCAAAACTACAATTTAAATATTTAAAAATTATTTAAAGGAATCACTTGGTCAGTAACTCTGGTGATTAAAGGATCCAATTCATTGCGTTCTAATTTAGGAGACCACAACTCAGTTAAAACGTTTTCGGCATTGAAAACCGCAGTGCCTAAAATAAATAAAAGTGTTACAGCACTAACACTTCTTCTAATAGTTAAATATAGATAAATAAATACCTTCTGCATCAGGTGGTATTGTTAATGTTAAAAACATGACCATATTTTTGGCTATTGGTGAATGTGTGTCACATATTGTATGGAGGGCTCTAGCTGCCTCAGCTGGTATCTAAGAAGAGCAAGTTAGGTTTACATTATACTTTTTTAATAATTGAAATTTTAATTAGGCGATCGATTATTTAATAAACGAATAAAAACTAAAAAAATATACTATTGGTTTGGTACTAGATATTTATTTTCTAAACTGGCAGAATATTTATTCTAACACTTAAGTACGGTTATCCCCATATATATGTGCTCACTTGACTTTTTGGCTTGCTTCATAATTCCATGATTCTTAATATATTAAGTAGATGATGAAGATATTGTTAAAACGATATCAGAGGGTGGATAAACTGCATTCTATGAATTATGTATTGTCTTTTAAATAAAGCACAATGAAAAGGTTAAGTTAGATTAATTAGCCAGCTGTTTTAGTCTCTTGGCTTGGTTTATGGATCCAAATCGTGTTTGGCTATACACAATCCGTTAATAAAAATTCTTTTTCTCAGGTTACCAAGCCCTATTGCAGTGTATGTTGCGATAAGGAGAAGTTGGAGACTACGGAACATCTCGACTGCAACTATCCAGCGTATAGTAACTTGAGGTTAAGGGGCTTCTTTGAAAGTTACGACTCTCTGGCGAGAGCCGACATTAGGGAACTCCATAAACTCATAAGTAGATTGAGCTGGTCGAGAAGTGCTAGGACATAAAAATTGTAGTCGCACTCTCTAGTGTGTTTGCGGTACATCTTTTTTGCTCTGTTACTTATATCCTCCCTTTCCTACCCCTTCTCCCATTTCCTTTTCTGATTCACTATCCTCTCTCTTTTAGGACGTATTTACAGTGGGTTATTTTGTTCTCTGGATATTGTACGTGTCCCAATGACGAGTACTCGTCCTTAAACCTAACCTAACCTATTATCGATCACCTAATAAATTTTAATTTATACATACTTCATTGAGATTGACAATTAGGAAAACATTACTCTCCTTCAATTTTGATTTAAATTTCTCTATGACATGACCATAATCTGTTTTTCCCTCTTCTATTGTATCAATAAAGTCATCTGTTTTCAGTTCTATGGGGAGCATTTCCGGTCCTGAACAAAAAATGTTTAACATAAAATAAAAATGATAAGAAAAACCTACACTTCGACTTACCAAAACATTTAGATGATTGTCTGGCAATATCGTGGACCAATTTAAAAACACGTTGACCACCTTGATGGACAAACAAATAAACTGCTGGTGACTGTGTACTTTTATTGAAAATTAAGTTAATGCCCACATTTAAAGTACGCCATAATTCCTGATTCTGTTGTGGATATTGTTCTTGCAATTCATCATAGTTGCAGTATCTTTCTTTATCGTTAAATGAAATGTAATTATATATAAGTCCCACAATAATGGCTGATATTACAATTGCAAAGATAGTAATAAGAGGGAATGTTTTGGATGACTCCTCTGGTACAGGTTTTGATTCGGGTACAACACATTTTAAAAGTGAAGGTGATCTAGTCGCCGCCCGTAATCGCGAACGCGGTGAAGCAGGTGGCACATTACGTGACGATTCAAATGCATCTCGTCTTCTATGCTCTGAATGAAGAGGATATTCAATGCTGTCCTCTTCTTCGTAAGAATTTAAATCTGATTCATTGGATGGTAGTTCTTCAGTGATATTGGAATCTTCTTGAATTTCCTGGCTTTTATTGTTATCTGGGTATGCTCGATTATTACTATAGTTATATAAAGGTTTGCGAGCATTTATATTCATATTTAAAGGCTTTTATTCAATTTTACTTTCTTTGTTTCACAGCAGAAATAAGTTCCTTATTTATTTTGTTTGTACTTTCCTCAATTAAAATTATTTTACACAGCAACTCATGTTTGATGATAGCACAAGTAAACGAACTATCAAAACTAGTGAATGTCTTTTTAAACGTTATCAAGTCGTCAAGCAAGTTAGTTATAAATACATCTCTGTCTGCTCTCCAAATACACTGCAGCCATAACCAGACATATCGGTGAATGCCTCTACTAACAGATATGAAAAATACTTATTCTAGTCACACACCGTCCAAATCACTATATACAGTACATGGATTTATGATGATACAGTACTCATTTCGAATAACGGCACTTTGGTGAATTTCGATTTTATTCACCACACCGGAGAAATTCACCACAGTTTGTAAAAACTCACCACACTAGAAACTCACCACAGCTACAAAGTTAATTTAAAAAATTAAAAAATATTTTTTTGTGCTTTTTTCCAACGAGCACATATGTTTTTTGGTTAAACCGGGCCCTCTTTTGGCGAGCGAACGAACTACTTACTCTACTACTACACATACATTACATACACACACCTTGTTTTTTTTAAGGACTTACTTTTTTCTTTCACCTCCTACTACCACCATTAGACAGACAGACACCATAGTACATTAACAAACGGGGCTTAATTTTTACTTAATAAGCCGGAAACGGAAAAAGAATGTGCGAATTATTTTTTAAAATATGTATTTATTTTATGAACGAACAAAAACGAATTTGATGAAAAAGTACTGAAAAAAAATACAAAAGTACTGAATTTTTCAACTCTGGGCATCTTCAAATAAACTGCAGCCAACTGCACACATTTCCTTTCAAAATTTCTTCTTTAGGGCACGTGTATGGTCGCTCCTTCTACTTCATCGTCAACTTCTCTAGATGAAAGATGTGTAATTTTGGTTACTCTTCGTTATTATTGAAAGGTATTTATACAAAAATATGTAATTTGTTTATGCATATTTGAATAAAAATTGATGATTGTTCACAAAACTGAATATAAGAAAAAATTGAGCGTTCATTAGCGTTACGCGTTATAAATGCAAAATTTTTTCTACAAATATTGAGGATAGATAAGAACGGCCAACTGAGTATTATTAAAACTTATAGTGTTTTACATTTAGCTACAAACAATTTCTTAATAAATTCTTTCTCTTTTTCAGATAACAGCAATGGCAAATTTTTACAAGTAAATTTGGACTGCAGCAGTCTTCGCATATCATTTGTGAGGTTAGTATATAATTATCTTGTAATAAACATTACAGTGTAAAGTAGGGGATACATTTTCTATAGTTTTTTTTTTTTTTTTTGTTGAAATTTCATATACTCACAAATTCAGTGTTTGTTTTCCTTCGGAATTATTTCAATAAACTTCTTTCTGTCTTTATACTAAAAGACGACAATGAGTGGGTACAAACCACAACAATCAGTCATTTACGTATACACTGACTCCCGTAAATTAGATTTTCCGTTTTCCTTAGAACTTAATTGTTAACTGGGAACGAGACATCTTCGTTATGTTAAACTTTGCGTAAATGAAGGCAATGTTTGACAATTCCTTTTAATTCAGTAATGCTTTTTTACAATTCCAAATTAATTAAACTTAAATCTGATAGTAAATAGAAAATGTGTTCCCTATTTTTTGATGCAATTTACCTGTACTCTCAGGCCTCCTCTTCTGAGTAGAACCCAAATTAAAATCATGCTGTTTATTTTAAACTGATAGACCCAAAAAAATTTAAATTCTTGCTTAAGAAAATCTTTTTAAAATGCGGTCTCCTATTTCAGATACGTGGTTACTTACAATGGATTGTGATTGATTTATGGAAGACTAAATTCAATAAGGTGAGTTTGGCTACAAATATTTAAGATTAAATGACCAAAAATAGATAAAATTGATCAGTAAAAAATACCTTAAGAAATGAATATAATTAATAAAAAAAAAGGGATTTCTTTAAGTATTTCTGATAGTTTGAGATTGAAAATAAGGATTTGCTGGAGAACAACAGAAGCAGCAATAATAAATTTAAAAGTAGTAACTCCTTCAAGTTCTTCAAAACGGTCAAGATTTAAAAAAATGTATACTATTAGATTAGGAACATTAATTACTTAAGTTAAAGTTTATTTGATGAAAAATTTAATCTGAAATGAAAATCTGTGCTGATCACTCACTCAAATTAAACCAAAAGGATTCTGAAAGCTTGACAGATTACATTATTTGCTTTTCAAAAAGGGAACTTTTTTTAATAACCCATCATTATTCTTTTTCTTTTAGTCTTGATGCGCCTAAAAATCATGCTGTAAAATTGATAATTGGATGAATACTTCAATGTCAAACTAACGTACGAAGTCTCAATAGATGATTTTTCACTCTGAGGTAATTATTAATTTTGCTTGAAAGTATAATTTTGGAATTTTTACATGATGAAAAATTTAATCTGAATTAAATCTATGCTGATCACACATTCAAATTAAACCAAAAGGATTCTGAAATTACTTTAACTATAAGGGATAATAAATCTTTTTGCTTATTTTAAAATATATATTTAATTTTTTCTACTTTATTTTCTTCTTTTTTAGTACAACAACAATGAAAACGTAGGAGAGGATAACAAAATTAATTGACAAATTTTGAGGTATGTATGTTATAGTAAGCCTCGAGTAGTATTTAAGATACCTGTGGTTTCCATGATGTTTCATTTATAGTATAGTTCATTTGAATAAAAAATCATGTAACAAACTTTTTAAACTGACGCCACGTCTTTAAAAATATCTAAATGTTGAGTTAAATTGTAAAAATAACGTTCCAATGTTTTCTTTTATTTCCAGGCCAATTAATTGATAAGAGGGTCGTCTTGCTGTAAAATTTGAATTCAATTGAAACGCTTAAAGATGGAATGTATTGAAATAAATACTTGATATACAAAAGAAAACTTAAATCAGTGTTTTTTACTTTATTGTAAGACAGACATGTTGCTTTTATTATTAATCGTAAAGGTTCTGTCAAAATGCTATTAGAGTTTTGAGAATAATATTAATTCAGTACCACAGAACAAAAGTTATTAAAGTTTAAGTAGTCGATTCCCTATTGCGTATTGTTAGCTTACGAGGATGTTCATTCAGCCCTCTACAACATGTATTTTAGTGCGATCACGTTTAGCTAGCTTTCCATACCTCTGACCTGAAGTTTTTGTGATCCGTCCTTATTAGATGGTTTGGAGGCGGGTGTAATCCGATTGTATTATAACGAAGCCTCACTAATAACTGGCCGTTAAACTGATTACCAAGCTGGTCCTACCACTTAAAACCAACATTAATAAAGACAGAACAGTAAATTATATTTAAAAATAAAGATTTTCCGTTTATAAACATTGGTCTGGAATCTGTAAACCTTAACCACACCAGCAAAAACAAAAATGGCTAAAGATCAAGAAAGTATAACCGAGTTGAATTTATATCCAGTTCCTGAAAGAGGATGCCAGATGTATGCCACTTCCATTGTGAATACTTTTTCCCTCGAAATATGTCCAAATTTCCCTTAATTGGCTCTTTTTTATTCAAGTTTATTTTTTATATTACCTCATCGGAAATCGACTAAAGCAAAATTTTGCATTTATTATTGTTAAAAAAAACTATCAACAAAAAGAGGTAATATCAAAAGGGTTATATAATAATAATAAATTATTTATTTTTTTTGTCACTAGTGTTACCAGATCCAAATAATGATTCATTTGCTAATGATTAGGTTTGCCATCTTCACAACGATTTCGTTTTCAACCCTGACAAAAAATTACACTTCGCTGCCACTAGTATTTCTTTGCCTGCCATTAAATAAATAAGAAAAGTAAAAATTTAAAAGAAATATTTGTTTAATACACATTTTGTAAAAAAAATTAAGTGAAATGGTTTATAAATTCGATACGCAAAAGACAAAACATCAACTCTTCCACCTGTCCATAAGTCTAGGGGTGATATTGATCTGCATGACCTATATGCAATATCGCAGAAACTGGACGCACCTAGGCAGCTTTTGGGATTCTCTCATAATACCAATTGTATTTTCGGGTGAGATGTTAAAGGTACTACTCTGCTGTTATTACGGACGTCACGATGATCCGGTGCTAACGCCAAAGCAAAAACAAAAGAAGGCTGCTTATTTTACGCCCAAAGATTTGGCAAGTGGCTTGCTGTTGCAATTTTTATGTACACTGCTCTATGCGTTTGTGTGTATTATCTTGGGAGCACCGGTTTTACAAAACTACGAACAAACATTTGTACTGTCATTGCTATTGACTCTGTTGTCGGTGTCGCCTACGGTGTTCCTTTTGGGTGGAGGCGGTGCTTTGCAAGTGTGTTTTTGTGAGAAGCCAGATTTTCTCACAAAGAGCGAGGAAACAGCTTTAGATTTGTTTAAATACAATGCACTTGGTGGCATCTTGGGCGCCTGGGCTGGTTCTATTGTATCGCCGTTGGATTGGGATCGTGATTGGCAAACTTATCCCATACCCAATGTAGTTGGTGCTTTATTGGGCAGTGCTTTGGGCAATATTTATGCTTGTTCATGTGTTTTATACGCAACCGGTAAAGTATACATGAATAAAAAACGATCTTAAAAGTGGATGATTAAACATACACACTCATAAGTAGTTTTGTTTTTTCGTTTATCTCTTAAACCTTGTTTTTCATTTTATCTAGTCAAATTAACCAAAATCCTAAATAATTTAAATACACAAACCATAAAAAAGATAAATTCAATGCGCGAAATCCTTTTATTTGTTTATAAAGGCCTAAGATATAAGACTATGCATAAAATTGGGAACTCCAGATATCAAATAAATACAACAATTAATACAACCAAATTGTAATTTACAGTCTTTTAAATGAAAATGTGGTAAAGCGTCGAACAAACGACATTTTGTCAGTAAAGTAATGTAATAATCTTTAATTGACTTACAGCTGTGTTCAAAATAATAGGAGTTCTACCATGTAATATTTTCAAAGTTAAAATTTTTATTGTACCAATTTGCAAAACATGACATATTTTAATGGTAGTTACAACGATATATAAGAAATAAAATACAAAAAAAGTATCTCGTAATAACTTTAATATTTACGATGAAATTGGTTCATTTCTGTGTTTGCCCTTGAATTCATTTGATCAAAAAAATAGGAGTGAGAGTGTTCTTTTAAAAATAAAAATATAACAGCACATAATTTAAAGAAAAAAGTGAAAAATAAGTACGGAAAAATGTAGTTAATTATTAATTAAAAATCTTAGAAATAAAGGCAAAACTTCTAAAGAAATTGAGGAAACCTTAAGTTGCTCCAATCAAATGATTGCAAATGTATTAAAATAAATAAAATAAAAAAGCTTGAAACGCGTGGGCGCAAGCGCAAAACATCAACCGTCGATGACCGCAGAATTGTGCGATGCCGCAAAATGAATCCTTCGGCGTATGCAAAAAAAAAAATTCAAAAGGATCTGAATCTTGCCGTAAGTTTATTTATTTAAGTTTATATTATTTATTCGCAAGAAGTCCACGAAAGGTGCTATTGCTGACAAAAAAACAGGTAGCAGCACGCTTAAAGTTTGCCCAAGAACATATCAATTGGCCGAAAGAAAAATGGAGAAACATACTGCGGACCGACGAAGGCAAAATTGTTTTATTTGGTGGCATTGTGTCTCGACAGTATGTTAGATGTCCGCCCAACACCAAATATAAAGCTCAGTATACACAAAAGACAGTTAAACATGGTGGTGCAAAACTAATTATATGTGGAAGGTTTTCATATAATGGTGTAGGCCCAATACATCCAATTAGAGACATAATGGATAGGAACGTCTATGTTGGTATTTTGAGAGAAGTGATGTTTCCATACCCCACGCCATTAAAACCGATCTTCCAACAAGATAATGACCCGAAACACACCAGTAAAATGGCAAATGAGTGGTTTCGGGTTAATGGGGTGAAGGTTATGGCGTGGCCAGTTTAGTCTCCTGACCTTAATCCCATAGTTGCAGAGAAAAAAGACTTTCAAATGCAGAAGAACTATGAATCACAGTGCACGATGCGTGGCATCAAATTCCTTTAAAGAGATGCCAAGATCTTATTGACTCAATGCCTCGTAGATGTGTTGAATTCATTAAAAACAAAGATTATTCAATACTAAGATATTATCAAACTTTTGTGCCGTTTGTTTGAAAATTATAAGGCTGTTTGCTAACACTCCTATTATTTTGAACAATTGATTTTGAGAGTAAGCCTTATTTATATAAAATATTTTTTGTTTTAATTAAATAATTAAGTGTTAAAAAATTAGAAAATGAATTTGAAATAAATTTTAAGTCAAAAAAATTTAATATTTTTCTTAATTTTAAACTTTGCTTTTAAATGAAGGGCGCTCCTATTATTTTGAACACAACTGTAAGATTTATTTACATTTATTTGGTAAAAAGTCATTATTGGAACCATTGAGAAAAATTTCTGTTGTATCGTGATTTATTGTGTCAAAACATGCCCTTCTTATTTGAATCATCAAAAAATATAAATTCAATAGAAATATACCACCGACAACTGGTTTTAAATTTTAATAGAAACATAGTTTATTTTTATAATTTATGTCAATACTTATATTCATTTGTTAGACAAACTCAATTATAATGATTTCTTTTCTTTTATAAATAAATTTACGCTTTTGTAGTAATTAGGAAGGTATCATCTTCTAAGAGACATCTCTGGCCCACATACGTTTCGTTTTGTTCCCAAAAATCATCCTCATTATCATCGAAAGTTTGTAGCTGCTCCAGTTTCATTTTATCATCAACTAATATTTCATTGATTTCTTGGGGTTCTTTCTTGGCAAATTCCGCAATGGTTAAGAGATTTTCTTCATCCTTATCCAAATTCTTAAAATGTTTCAACTCGCCTGTTAAAGGACAAGTTTTCTTTTCATACAAATATTTCAACTGCACAAAATGTTGCCCGTATGTTAAACGTTGTATAGAATTCTGTACAATGGCAGCTGACCAGCAAATAGCCAACGTTGTATGTGGCTCATAGGTGGCCACAATATTATTAAATTCTTCTGTTGTAATATTGGTATTGAAATAAATGGTTTCATGATTAGCTAAAAAGCTATACATTTCGCACATTTTTGGAATGTTTTGTTCCGGCATCTGGAATCCTTCTTTCTTTTTCGAGGCTATTATATCCATGTAAGACAGTCTTCTCTTAAGTATATCCTTTTGTGGAGGCATTGAATGCTGCATCTCGTTGGTAAGAGTCTTTAATAAATGACATTGAAAATTGGCGGTTTTACTTGATTTTAGGCAGCGTTCTAAAACGTATAAAGAAAATATAATAGAACAATTCATTGTTTTAAACCCTCAAAAAGTTACCTCCCAAGAGACCCGTACTAAATTCCATTTGATTCATTACTGTTCAAGGAGAAAAAAAAAGAAAAATTATTAAAATTCTTTTCAGATCTGTAATAAACCATGCTTACTATAAAATGTCTGTGTATTTAATTTAAACTGATCACAGTACAAGGCCAATGAGTTTATATACAGTTCTGTCATTAATGGATGATGTAGTTTATTTTCATTGCGCACTTCAATATTGAGTCCCAATTCACCGGTATTTGCATTGCTTAACACGCAACTGACCTCTGTGTGTAGACTTTCATGTATATTAAATTTCCAGCTATGACGCACCAAACGATATTTGAGGCATGAATCCGATGAGGCTAGGGCATAGTAGAATAGTAGACGTAGCGTATAATCGCCTTTGTCGTAAGGTGCTTGCAGCCAGGCTGTTACTGTAGTAGCTGCTTGAGACTCTAACGTTATACTACCTTTTGTTTTATTTTTCAGTAAACGATAAACGTGTTGACGCCTTATTTCCTTATCTTTTACTAGTTTTTCATTCGACAAATCTTTAATGGCTGTTAAAAAGGTAAATTTATAAGTTACTCCTTACTCTCTGTGATTATATATTGAAATTACTTACAACTTAATATCGACAATGGTATATCGGCCTCTTTATCCTGCAATGTTAGCCAGCGAGGGTTATCACAGCCCAAATAAATTTCTCCTATGGGTTTTACGCCATCATTTCGTAACGTTATATGTATGGGGACAATTTCTCCGGCAATTAAATCCAATGGTATCGTAGAAAAACTTACATTTAACAAGGGCGCTATCGGTAATACTTTTATGTTTAGCTTTTGATCAAACAATGTTTGTTTGGTTAGTTTGCCAGGTGGTCGAAATGTTTGTGTCTCAAATTGCAAAGAACCCATTAGTGTGTTAGTTGGTTCCACCGCTGATGCTACATTTGCCACCATACCCACGATACTAAGGCGGCCGGTTACCTTGGGTGTTAATTTAAAATATAATGTTTGACTTCCCTTTTCCTCTAGCTGCAAAGTTTGTAGACTATTGGTCTTTATGGCAACCTTAATAGCAGCTTTATCTGAATAAATTATTTTTACGCTAATAAAACGGAGGAAGTTAAATCGCAATAAATCACTACTTACTCGGATTTTCTGTTGTATTTTCAAAAAGACTTATATTTGATAATTCTTCATCATTATCGAGTTTTACACGCCACAATAACTCAATACTTGTTAAAATAATAGCGCAGCGTATTGTATTTGAAATTGTAACCGCTACTTCGATGGGTTCTAAAATAAATGAGGTTCACAATTATTCCTATTCAACTATAGTAGTTTGAAAATGAATTTCAGTTCGAAAGAAAAATCTAATCATATTAAAAGTGCTATTTTATTAAATTAATCTTTGTGCAGTTTTGATAACAATTACCTCCTAGAACGGCTAATGGATTATCTGTGGTTGGATTTTCTTTTGTAAACAAACTTCGGGAAGGTTTAAATACAATTGGCTTGTTAGCTAAGGCTGTGGTAACAATCATTTCTTCGATTTTATGCCAAACAGATTCCTCACTCAAGTCAGTCTTAAAGTGTAAAAAAAAAACAATTTATTAATATTCTTCTTAGTGTAATTAATAAATTAAACTCACATTTATATTAATATTTGTGGCTGGTATGTGATTTCCACTAGCTTGAGGAGCTGGCGACAATGTAAGCACTTTTATAGAGTCGTGTACCACTTGGGGCAATGCATGTGGCAGCAAACCCAACTCCGGATGACGTTTAATATATTCCTATAAGATTATAAATACATAAGTTTTTAAAAACTTTACAAATGGTTGTCGTTAACTATTAACATTACATTCTGAGTTTGTATAAATTCCTTAAGAAAACTTAATTGCTGCTGACCATTTTGCAGACTACCTGGCCGTAATAGATGGGCCAAAGAACGACTGGCCTCTTCCAACTTCTTAAGCATATAGGCCTGTTTGGCCATAGTGTATTGTATATTATCTTCAGCTAAACTCCAGCCTTTCTTTTGGAATACTTGATAGGCTTGACTGTAACAACGATAGGCATGCTTGCGTTGACCAGCACGAGAATAACGATTGCCAGATAAAACAATTTGGAATGCATATGTGCGATGCATAGCCGGTGAAGAAACTAAAAAGCAATATGCAGCTTGTTCCAATAATAAAGCCGAACGCAAATCTGATTCTTCACTGGTCATGCGTATTAATTGTTTGGCTGCCTCGCCATAATAACGTGCTGTTTTCAAGCATTCCATACTTAATAAGGTGGCACGCGTAGCAAATTGTTGCAGTCTTTTAAACACAAACTTTATTAGTTAGATATTCAAAATATTTATTAACATTCAGGAAAGAAAACTTACTTGCAAGTATTTAAATAACACAGAATAGCATCTTCCATATAATCGTATGTCTTGCGACTGGCTGTACCTAACATAAAAGCAGATAGAGCAGCCATTTCCAAAGCACCGGCATAATATTGCCAAGCGGAGTCAGCATTAAAGTCTCTCTTTGCTTGATGGTAAGCCTGAAAGGCCATATTATAATGACCAAACATAAAATATAAATCTCCCAATTTGCGTGTCTGTAATTCCGCAGATTCATGCGTATAGCTACAACAGTAATATTCTACTTCAAATAATGTATTCAATTTAAAGTTAAACGTACTTACATAACGGCGTTTTGATTGCTAACACTAGCACCTGGTTTACTGGTTACAAACCAACGTTTTGTGGCACTTAATAAAGACTTACTAACGCCTTTTTTATTTGTGACCTGCGCATAATATAAGCTTCAGTGTTATCTCTAAATAGTTAAGCTGTGTTAACAACTTACAGCTTCATTTAGTATGCCCACCAAATGTTCCACGTATGGTATAAGAGCCCTTACGGCATAGTCTTGTACAAAATGTCTTAAGTTTTCCACATCCATCGAGTTTAGACACTGTCCATGTGGGGCGTCATAGTCACCAGTCCATACATTCGGGTTTATAGTTTGAGAAGCAATACTTTCACTACTTATAGAAAATTTCGAATTCTGAAAATGAATCAACATTTTGTCCGAAATTAGGACACAAAAAATGTTTACGTTTTTTCCCAAGCCACACAAAGTGCAAAAGTTATTTGTTGTAATAATTCTATAATTCTCAGCTTAGAAATATGGATAAATAAAATATTTTATTACTTACAATAGCTTCCGTCGCATTCTCCTGAACTGGACTTAAAGGGTGTATGATGCCTGTTAAATCAGCATTGGTCACAGTATCGCTTAAGGCAGACATTTGCATGGTTTGCATGCCAATAACCGAGAGATTATCTTGTGGTGTTTTGTGGCCACTTAGTTGATCACCGCCAACACTGCCTGAGCTTTGATTATCAGAAGGCTTAGGCTGCCTTCTTAAGTAGAGTGACCAGTAGTCCGGAACTTCACTAGTGACGTTCGAGTCCAAAGAGTTTATTTGTATAAGAAAACACTTTGTATCACCAAATGTAGACTTTAACATTTCATAACCTTGTTGAGCTCTAGACAAATCTCCTTGGCTACCTTCATGTAGTACGACATAGCTATTAAGCACATCGGTTGTTTGAAACCATTTTGGAAGTTTTTGAGGAGTCACACTTTGCATTTGATGAACATTTTGAGATAGTTTATGGGCGGTTTCAACAATATTTGGATCACCGCTGGACAAAACTATAAGGCAACTCAATAAATGTCTGGTGAATTCATGATCGGCAGGAAATTGAACAGTTAGAAATGTCTCACGCCAATGTTCAAACCATGGTTCGCCTGTTGGTATTTCCAAGCTCACATCGCCTGAACAACACATCGTTTAAACAGAGAACTGAAAACAATATAATATTTAAACTTACCAATGTGTATTACTTTGGTTTTATCATTATGAGCGTTCGTTACAGACTCATTTAGCATTTTACGGGCCAAAACCGTCTGTGGGGGTCTCCAATCAACATCACAGAAATTTAAGCGTAATCCTTTAATGGACACACTTGTACCAGAGACATCACGAAAGTGGGCTGTAGTTATTCATGAAAATTATTTTATAAAAATTTCAAATTATCCATTTTTCTTTACCATCACTTTGCAATTTTGCAAAAGGCTGCAATAATTCCACGAATGATAAATTATTACGATGACACACCTCATCCGCATACGGACTGGTCAAGACACCAATTAGAGGAGAGAAAATATTTTGAATTGTTTCACGGGTATTATAATTTTGGCCAGTTAAGTGTATCATTTTGGCCAAAAGATAAATTACTTATTATATACGAACGAAAAACTTTTCTTATCTTAATAAATTGCAATAAACAAAAAACTGTTCTTTCACAACAAAAAACAACTACACAGAGAAACAGCTGTCACTGAACAGTGTTGCCACTCGAAGAGAATACTGACATATTCAGAAATTAGTATAATTTAATAGCAATCTTCAATATAAATTATAGTGTTATATTGAGAAAATATAATAATATTCATTAAATATTAGTTATTAATATTTATTAAATATTTAATAATATTTACTAAATTTTTTTAAATTTTTATTATCAACATGGCATCTCCACCATATTTGTGTTGTCATATGTTGCAATCACCTTAAATTGATAACATATTTGCAATAAGATTCGACTGCATTGGAATTTGGCGGGAAAGTTGGCAACATTTCTGGAAATGTCATTTTTATTATAAGAAACAGTATTTTTTTGGCAAACAGTTCATTTTTATTAACAATTAAAAAAGAAAACCATAAATTAGTGATAAAGTAGTTAATAATCATTGGGTAATTTAGTTATTGTAAAGGTAATCAAAATATTTTCAAGAATTTATAAAAAAATATTGATTAATTTGTTTTTCTAATTTTAGTGTCTAAATAGTGTCAGTTTTTGCGACGAAAAGTGGACTAAAATTACACCATCTGCCTTCAATCAATTACTGTGTGGAAGAACAAAGCGCAAATTTTTTCACAGGTGAGCAACCACGCTAGCACTTACTACCGCGTATTTCAGTAGAGTATGGCTAAAGTACACATTACAAATGTCGTGGTGCTGGATAATCCCAGCAGTTTCTTTAATCCATTTCAATTTGAATTGACTTTTGAATGTATTGAGGAATTGAAGGAGGATTTAGAATGGAAAATGATTTACGTGGGCTCCGCTGAATCGGAAGAGTATGATCAGGTTTTGGACACAATATATGTAGGGCCGGTGCCCGAAGGAAGGCACATATTTGTATTCCAAGCTGATCCACCAGACGTAACAAAAATTCCCGAACCAGATGCCGTAGGTGTTACTATTGTCTTGCTTACCTGCTCCTACAGGGGTCAGGAATTCGTGCGTGTGGGCTACTTTGTGAATAACGACTATGCTGATCCTGAAATGCGTGAAAATCCACCACCTAAACCCCTATTTGATAAATTAACCCGCAATATTTTAGCCACAAAACCCCGAGTAACGCGTTTCAAAATTAATTGGGATGATGCACCCTCAAATGAATTAGCAAACGGTACTGGCGAACATATAGACGAAGCAATGCAGTGTGGTTCTGGTGACATTAATGGTGGTGCCTCAACGTCAGCAAACGCTACAAATCATACCTCCGTAGAACCGCCAGAAGCTACAATGGACGACAACAGCTTAGCTATGCCAATAGAAAATGGGGTGGCTGCTTTAAATGAAAATTCAAATTCGTTAGCTATGGAGTGTTAGGTTTAATAAATTATTGATATTCTACTCCTCTAGGTTTAGTTTAAAATTCGCTCTAGTTTATGTACCTCTTTTTTAATAATATTAAACTGCAGGGGATTTTTAAAAATAAGACGACCCCCCTAAATACATTACATTTTGAGTACAACTGTACTGAATGCCTAATTTATTCACATAAGCTTATCAACGTTGAAACGATGCCCAGACTTATGTTTTTTATGAACTACATACTTGTCTCAATTAAAGATTGTATCGTTTTCTTTTCTATTCAAGTTTTAAGTTATATTCAATGATCTTTATGTTAATTCTTAATATTTTTTATATTTAGTACGTAAATTACTCTATTGTAAACTTAATTATCAACGAAATACAAAATTAACCTTTTGTGCAAACTCTGTAAGTTATCAACTATAATTGTTTTTAATGAAATTGATGTTATATCCTTAGTGCACCACTTGTTTACGTGAAGATAACTTGCCAATAAAAGTTGTGTATTTTCTCACTCGCATTTTAAGCTGTTAATGATTAGACTTTTCAAAAAGTAGAAAAGATTCGTTCCTGCCACAGTTTCTAGTTCTTGGCATTTAATATTTAGCACTGTTGAACAAAAACTTATTCCGAATTTTTGAACATACAAACACGTTGCACTTTAATCCTGGCGGGTTTCCGCACAAAGGCTACAGATTATAATATGCATTTTCGTTCACGTAAAGTTCTAGTGACCCGTCCTGTTACAATATTCCCATTTAAGTAATGTGGTACCTACTGGCTATTAGGAAGATGAGGCTCGTATTTTTGGTTCAATTTTATATGACTTTTTTTTTGTTTTCAAAAAGAAGATTAACGATTACTTCAGGCACGGCACGATCAGCGTTATATGGGCTTCAAGACATCAAGGAGTGATTGGAAGTGGGAAAACAAGTATTACACATCATAAGCTTGGATAACTCAATGCCTTTTAGAGCATTGAAAACATTACGTCGACTATTGTGGCACAAGGATGTAACAGGAAGATAAAGACACTGGAGCAAACCCGATGGAAGAACGCCATGAGTTATTTAGATAAGGGCAGAGGCAAGGAGGTGCGAAAGTGCAGCGGAGCAGAGGTGCAAAGGGGCAGAGATGGAAAGCATGAAGAGAAAAGAAACAAACGAGAGATAGTTTTTAGAATTTTTCACCTCTTAGCTGAAAATGGCAACGTTACTCCTGTTAACTGCGTCATTTAGTTTATGTTTCACACCCATTGATGAATGTGATTTGGTACTCCTGGATCTAGGACTTTTTCAAACGGATATTGTGAAACAGTTAACAGTTCTCGTGAATGTTAAATTTTGCTCTGTTAATATAGAATTCTGTTTTCTTAACGAAAAAGCTGCCTCTGCTCAAATTATGGTTTGTGTCTTAGGTATCAAAAAGTCAAATTTTTCTTCATATAGCTAGATAGAACATAAAGTAGTCGCCCTGTTTGTACAATTTTATTTTTTTTAATTTACACGGCATTATTATATGTACACGATGGTACTAAAATGTAGCTCCTATCTATACACCCCCAATATATTTGGTAATCCCAATATCTGAAAATATGGCCGACTTAGGGAGTTTCTTCCTTTACCTATCTTGTTTCTTATTTGAAGGGTCAACGTGACCCATGTCTTTAGATGTGGAACTGCGAATATAGTGATGACCAACCCTCCTAACTTAACCTAATCTAAGAGGTAGACTGTGTGAATAGTGCAACGGCTATTGAAAACCTTTGCAATTTGGTGTCTAACAGCTCTTGTTGCCCGATAAATGAAAACTGGTGTTGTTTACCACCACAAAGTTATTTATCTTTCCAATGTGAATAGCGGTTCGTTTGCAAGCATTTCTCAGTGGGTTTAGATATTCTAACATTAAAAGCATTCCAAGGTTACAAAATTCATTCGTTCATTATTTATGGATACTGATTGAATCCATAAATTCTAAAAAATCCCACATACATATGGTGGACAATAGCGAATGTACATTCAATTTTTTCCATCTCTGAGTCTACTACACTGAGAGTGATAGAGTAGCCTATTTTTAAGTTAAAATTACCATTCGAGGGTAACATATTTAGTTTAGTTAAGGAAAGTATCGCAAAAGCTAATTAAAATGATTGTGAGAACTCTGTTAAGTTAAGGACTTGTAATAAAATTGGCTGAATAATAATAATAAAAAAAAACTTTTTAATTAGTAAGTGTTACGTTATAATTTAATATTTAAAAAAAAAGAAGTAAATAAAAAAATATATTTACACCACACGTCACTCTTTAAATTTTCAAATAAAGAACGTTGCTAACGTAAGATTTCGGTATTGATTTCAAAATTAAAAGCATGTCGGGCCACTTAAATCCTACAAACGTATTTTATAACTCCGTTTACAAAACTCTTGGCAAATATCTTCGGCAGTGGGTTTGCGTTCTATTGCTGTTGGTTGCGTTTTACGACATTTTCGTAAACTACGTATGTGTTCGATGATATTGTGCAAATGCTCAAAGCGTATAAGACCAGCCGTACCGATGCTGAGATCCAAATGGCGAAAACGATTGAAGTTGCATGTACAGCCGTCGTAAAGAAAATAGTTTCTTTCATCTGGACACTTGCGACTTTTACAACGGAATATGACAAAATTGCTCCAGGGTGTCATACAAAGTATACGATCAGCGATCTTGAAACCGGAATGGAAAAGTTTACAAAGACTTTCATAACTGCCGCTCTCCGAACCGACAACGGCCATATCAACAGGATATTTTAAATAGCCCGGGGAACGAGAAGGATTCGGCAAGCAGTAACCGAGACATTTTTTAAAGAAACCATCTTCATTTTCATCGTCAGCTTCGGCACCGTCATCAGTTTTCTTTTTATCTTTTTTCTTTCCTCTTAGATCATTTTCCTTGCCAGCATTTTTACCTTTGTCTTTATCCTTGTCTTTATCTCTATCTTTATCTTTGTCTTTATCCTTGTCTTTATCTTTGTCTTTATCTTTGTCTTTATCCTTGTCTTTATCCTTGTCTTTATCCTTGTCTTTATCTTTGTCTTTATCCTTGTCTTTATCTTTGTCCTTGTTTGCGGCGTCTTTGTCTAACCCCTTGGCTTTATCTTTGTCTTTGTTTGCGGCGTCTTTGTCCAACTCATTGCCTTTATCTTTGTCTCTGTTTGCGGCGTCTTTGTCCAACTCCTTGCCTTTATCTTTGTCTTTGCCGAGAGCATCGAGTTTACCACCTTCCTTGTCTTTATCTTTGTCTTTATCATCGGCACCGCCTTCTTTGCCTTTCGCTTTATTTTTATCATCATCTCCTTCTTTTCCTGAATCTTTGCCTTTACTCTTATCATCATCTCCTTTCCCCTTAGATTTGTCCTTTCCACCATCCTCTAGACCTTCTTTTAGTTTTTTCGCTTTTGAGACTTCATCGTCATCGGCGTTACCTTCATCGTCCATATCGCCTTTTTTGCCTCCACCTGCCTTATCGCCTGCACCTTTGCCTTTTTTGCCTTTTTTACCTCCACCTTTACCTTTTTTGCCACCCTTTCCTTTGCCTTTAGCGCCAGAACTTTTACCTCCCTTCTTTTTGTGACCGCCACCTTCTTCGCCACTGGAAGAAGATTCTAAGCCTTCTAACTCTTCTAGGGCTCCGAGACCAGCTTCTTCTTCTTCCAATACTTCCGGTTCACTAGATGAAGTTCTAAGTTCCATTTCAACTACATCTGAGATAAGATCTTCATCCTCATAGTCGCTAATCTCACCAAGAGCCTTTTGACATATCTGTTCGCTCTCTTCGAAGCAAATATGCTCATTAATCGACATAACTTCACCTTTGTCATCCAATGTGGCTATTTCGGTAAGTTTCATGGTACCGTCCTGCTTGTTGCCCAACTGAATATTTTTAACTTTCATGACATGAATGTAAAAGTGGCTCGTACGATTCGAATCCAGCAATATATGATTGAAGACATTCATAAAAACTTCGAAATCGCGAAACATGCGTACTGTAGCACTTTTTTCCATTTCCTGATATACATCGGATTCGTTTGGTTTTCCCAAAATTCGATGGCGGTATGGATCGAAAAGGTATATAAATTCGTTTTTCTTCCACATCGCATACATTTGATAGTTGATTTGCACGATAAGCTTGTTTTGACCCGCTTCGAAAGCGGTTTTAATACAGTGAGCTAACTCACTGTCCTTAAAACCAGGAACACAACGCCAAGTGCCTTCATATTTTTTATCCACTAAATCGGTGGTAACAACAAATTGACCGATTTTGAAAAGCGTTGGAAACTCTTTAACATCTATTGTTTCGTTTACACCGCATTGTCCCCAAAAGTTTTGGCAAAAGCTGACACCAAAACAAATAATTCTATCAACCATTTTCGTGTCCCACGTGGCTGGATGATCGATTCTTGAGGATGTAATAGCAGCCACAGCTACTGGTAGGCCACTACGATTTCTTAGCAAATCATTTCTATTAAGAGTCAAATGTAAACCGCCCTTAAGGTAGGCATAATCGTCATTAACTATTTCATACTGATGAGTACGGGTCATATAGTCACGCTGCATTATGCTACCCTCGGGTGTTATAACTTTGACCACTTTTAATTCTCTAATCATGAAAGGATCTGCTGAATGTAAACCACTTAGATTGGCTATTAAGTGTCTAACGTTTTCCAGATTTGATAGACATATCAGCATTGCCACACCTTGATCTTTGTCAGTTTTAAAGTCATTCAATCGACGACCACAAGCATCAAAGACAAAATAGGCTTCCTTTGTACGCCACATCATTAGATAAAATGTTCCTGAGGATAGTAGACAATATTTATTTTTACGGAAGCATTCTTTTAAGGCTGGCTTTAGATAATCCAAAGTTAGGTCCGTAGCATTGCCATCGCCCTTGGCTCCTTCTTCAGGTGAAGTCATTATATTAAGTTTGATTTTCGGCATTAATTCAACATGAAAAGTGAAACCGGATAGTTCGAATTTACGTAAAATCAAACTTTCGGTTGCTGTATAAATATGAGCCGGAGAATCTACTTCGTTTTTACCACTTTCCGACAGGGTATACAACGCCAAACCTTCTTTCATTATATCATCAATTAGCATAGCATCCCAAGTTATTTCAGAATTGAGATGCAAGCGGGCAAAGGCTTTTAAATATGTAGCAAAACGAGCTTTTATTACATCGGCTGCTTTGCCGCTAACACTGAAATTAACATTGGACGCCGAAAGACCAACAGGTGAACCCAATGAGTCCTTATTCTCATCGTTATATTTTCCTAAAAAGAAAAACAAAAAACAACACAAAAATGTTACGATTTAGTTTTGAAATCGATCAAGCAAAGTTGCTTACGTTTCGGTCGACACGGCCATTCCGGCATTGGTGTAGTATCGTGTGTACCAAATATGGTACAGTTTTTAGTCGTACAGACCTTTTCTTTTTTAAACGGCATTTCCGCTTTTATTCTTAAAAGGTTTAAAAAAATGTTATTGTATATATGTCGTCTTTACAACAAAAAAAACTGTGTATCTCACTTTCTATAAGGCGCTGTTGAACACTGTGGATTACATGTTTCTGGCATACATTCTTCACATCCTGTAGAACAGCAATGAGCACACTCCGATGTAGGATTCATTGTGGCACATTTGAAAACAAAAATTTTGTAAAATTTTCAATTTTTTTTGTTTGTTTTATATTCTAATACGTATAAATGTACACTTATTCGTTATTTTAACGAATTATTATCAACTTTTTTTAGTTTATTTAAAAATTTTCTAACGTTTATAATAAAATTTTATTTTTTATTTTTTAATTCTCTTACACATAAGAATTATTTTTTAATATTATTTCAATACATTTTGACAAAATTTCCATTGATTGTTTTGTTTTTATGTTTGTTTTTAAATCCTTATACAGTGACAATCAAAAGTCTACATACAATTCATAACCCTAATCAGTACAAAGGAAAATAAACTTATTGTCAGTTATGTTTAGAACACAGTTAAGGATTTCGTGTTATAAATTAAAGTTATAAATAACTCCACCCAGTTATTTTCCATATCCCTATTAGGTCCCAATGTCGGGTGAATGTTTCCCCTAGATCTAGCCTAAAACGATTACATTATGATTATTATTATTTCTTAGGAAGTTTTTTTTTATCGATGTCAAAGTTATTAGCTTCGTCGTCTATATCTCCGGTCGTAAGTAACGCCCTGCCGTAAGGAAACCTGTTTTGGAATCTTTGATCCCATGGGTATCCAGTCCAGATCCTTTTCCACCACAAGTCCATTGTCTCCGATTTAGCTTTATTTATACAGAGCACTTTGATTGCATGGCTATCCAGTCCAGATCCTTTTCCACCACAAGTCCATTGTCTCCGATTTAGCCTCATTTATACAGAGCACTTTGATCGCTTGGCTATCCAGTCCAGATCCTTTTACACCACAAGTCCATTTTCTCCGATTTAGCCTCATTTATACAGAGCACTTTAATCGCATGGCTATCCAGTCCAGATCCTTTTCCATCACAAGTCCATTTTCTCCGATTAAGCCTCATTTATACAGAGCACTTATTTGCTCATTTAAAGAAAACATTTAGCTTCGCCGGCTATATCTCCGGCCGCAATTAATGTCCGATCGTAAGGTAACTTGTTTTGGAAGTCTTGATCCCATTTTTCTACAATATCGATCATACCCTGCCCAGAGCCTGGTAACAGAGCGAATTTTTCCAAAAATTTTTTCCGATACTCAGTGAAAGAGAAGCAGAGAGAGAGAGAATAAGTTAGATGTATAGGGTGTTTTTTATAAAGGTGTAGAACTTTAAGTTGGCGTTACTTTTTAAGATGATTTATTCTCAGTTTGGTTTGGCAATTCATCATGAATAGACTCACGCCTGAACAACGCTTGCAAATACTGAAATTTTATTTAGAAAATAATGGTTCTGTGCGGAAAACGTATCGCGCACTACGTTCATTTTATCGTCGTAACAAAATCGTCCATCAGAGCAGTTAATTCGATTAACCAGGGAACGTTTTCGCACCACGTTTACTCTTATTGATAACTCGCATCTCCAGAGACGCTATACGGTGCGTACAGAAGAAGCTATTGCTGCTGTAGAACGTAGCATTGAGGAAGACCCGAATTGGAATTGGATCTGTGTCCATCCACTTTATGGAAGATTTTGGGGAAGGATCTTGGTTTGCGTGCTTACAAAATCCAACTCGTGCAAGATTTGAAGCCAAACGATCATCAAGTAAGGCGTAGATTCGTCGAATGGGACCAAAACGAGATTACCGTTGTTCCCGATTTTCATAAGCGAATTTTGTTTAGCGATGAAGCGCACTTCGGGTTGAATGGCTACGTCAACAAACAAAACTGCCGCATTTGGAGTGAAGGTAATCCTCAAGTGTATGTGGAAACACCGTTACATCCAGAAAAACTGACTGTTTGGTGCGCTTTATGGGCTGGTGGAATCATTGGTCCGTACTTTTTCAAAAACGATGGTGGCCAGAACGTTACAGTCAATGGTGATCGGTATAGAGCCATGATTACTAACATTTTTCATTCATGAATTGAATAACCATGATGTCCAGGAGATGTGGTTTCAACAAGACGGCGCAACATGTCACACAGCTCGTGCCACAATTGATTTATTGAAAGACACGTTTGGTGACCGCCTAATTTCACGTTTTGGATCTGTGAATTGGCCTCCAAGATCTTGTGATTTAACACCGCTAGACTACTTTCTGTGGGGCTATGTAAAGTCATTGGTCTATGCGGTAAAGCCACAAACACTTGACCATTTGGAAGACAATATTCGCCGTATTATTGAAGATATACGGCCACAACTGTTGGAAAAATTCATCGAAAATTGGACGTCCAGATTGGACTACATCCGCGCCAGCCGTGGCGGTCATATGCCAGAAATCATATTTAAAATGTAATGCCACAAGATTATCTTTCGGATAAATAAAATTCATGTCAATCGAATAATCCATCGTTGTTTTATTGCAACTTAAAGTTCTATACCTCTATAAAAAACACCCTACAATCTAAACTTATGTTGCGTGATTATTGTTAGAAGAGTTTTGATTCTTATATTGGACTATCTAGAAACAGCTTGGTACTAGGAATCTATTTTCTGACTCAAAGAAAATTTGTTCAGGATATCAATCGCTTCAAGCGTATTTAGAACAGGTGTGGCGTTAATGCATTTCTTATGAAAACACCTGGTTGGTAATCAAGTATTACTGACAACGAACAGCATTCTGAAGTTCCTGGAAAACATTATAAAGTAATCGTATACATCTTTCTAACTTAACTGAATGTTCCTTAGACTAAACAAACAATTGCATCAAGAATTGCTCTTCTGCTTCCAGCTTTATTTTTTTTTAATATTCCTTAGGCTTGAATGGGTTAACCGAATCGTACTAAATGAAATGTAAAAATTAGTTTTTTTGTTTTTCTTATTGTTTGTTTATTTATGTATATTTTGTAATTAATATACGTGGAATATGCCTTATTCTGTTTTGATTTTGTTTTTTTTTTTTTATATACGATTTTTATTTATTATCATAATTTTTTGTTTTGTTTTTAATTCTAAAGAATGCCTTTGTATTTTTTGAATTGTTTTTCGTTTTTTGTTTCAGTGTATAAGCTAAAATATAATATAATAATAGTATATATTGTTGCCTTAAAATTTTAAATATTATTACATTTATTTACTTTTGTTTTCTTTTATTTTGTTTTATTTTATTTTATTTCTAAATATAAAGTAATATTTTGTTTTTGCTTTCTTTATTCAAGTAATATTATTTTTTTATTATTACTTTTCTTCTAACGTATATTGTTAATATTTTGTTTTTGTATTGTTTACCAAAAATTTGTATTTAATGCAGCTTAATTATTTTATGTTCGCATTAAGGCACTGAAGCAAGAATTTTGTGCAAACGAAATAAATTTGAAAATCGAAATCATTGGAATTTAACATTTTCAACGAAATATAGAATGAAAATAGAATTAATTTCCAAATAAATTTTACTTGTTATTAAGTTTTTTGATCCCAGCAACAAAATTTTGCTTTTTTTTTACAACTAAAAATTAAAATCTAATATAATACTACATACATACTACTATTTCTATATGTATAGAATTAGAATTAAGAAAGATAATCACATAAGAAATTCTTTTGTTTTTTGCTTGTTTCGTTTTTTTTCCAAAAGAAACAAAATAAAAAACTATAATATTTATACAATTAATATTTCAAACTATAATTAAAATAATCAAATACAATTTATAAAAGTACATCGTACATATATATATTATTACTTTAAAATTATTAAAAATTTAAACTAAAATTTTATTATAAAACTACATATAGGTAGCAACCAAATTAAGTTGAACAAAACCACAGACTTATTGAGTTAACTTAAAATTAGTTTAATTTATATACTATGTTATATGTATGTATATAAACAATTATGTTATTTGTTTTTTATTTGCTGCAAATAATTATTTCTTTTATATTTCGTACATGCAAAGAATTATAAAAAATGAATATATTTTATATGAATCATATAAAAATTGCCAGTTCATAGGAAACTACTTTCCATTGTCATTGTTCCCTATTATTTGGCCTTTGTACTGAGTACTGAGTAAATATTGACATTGTAGTTTTTAACAAATCATTTAAATTAAGGGTTTTAGAAATTAAAAGCAGAAGATAATTTATAGGTAATAGGACATTATGTGGAAGACATTTAAAACAATAAACGAATGGATGGAAAGTTTTTTTTCACTTCTTCTGCATAATGCAGAATTGTGTAGTAAGTAAAGTGTATTCAAATGATTTGCATACATACTTCTAAAAGAATTCACAATTTTTTTTTTGTACAAAGTTACACTTCAATTCAATTCAATTCAATTCAATTCTACTTTATGTATGTACATATGCCGTAAGTTATGAAACCAATCTCTTCTCATCATTTTTTTCTTTTTGGTCAAATTCACTTAAAAATATATTCAATTTTTTAAAATTTCTTATAAAATTATATTTTTTTTGTTAGCGTTTTCTTTCCTTTGCTAATTTTCGGACGTATGTTGATTTATAGTTGTTTGTGTTGATTTCTTAAAAGTAATATAAAATTTTTATAAAACGACACAATAATTAAAATTTAAATTGAGTACATTTAGAGAATCGTAGTATAATATTAAATATTAAGAATTAAATAAGATCTTTTTTATTTAATACTTAGACTACACTTAAAATATTTAAATATATGTACATGCATATGTTAAAAGAAATAGCCCACTTTACTGGAGCACGTTTGTTTCTTAAACAAATCTCACTGTTGCCTGAAGTCATTGAAAAAAAAAATACAACGAAATAATTAAGGATCGTTGGGGGGACCAACTTAAATGATATCAACAATTCCGTTTACTTATTATATCTGTTTTGTGGAAGACCTTAAGCAAAAAAAATTAATACGATGTTCGTTATTTTCTATATATGAATGTCATCCCCGATTCTTGTTAACTTCAAACCTTTTTTTTCCTAACTTTTACTTATGGTAATTGTAAGTTCAGGTCGGAGTCGATATATCTACTTTCACAAAGCTTTCTTAAAATTTGTTCCATAAGCCCAGGATAACCCTACATAATTATGCAGTGTTAACTGTTTGCTTTGCAGGACCAGTATAGACTTCATGTTACAGAGCATAAGTGTTTCAAATGGCTCAGTAATGTTTCAAATGGTAAAGGAATAGCCTTTACTTTAAGGCTCAACTTTGCAGGAAGGTACGTGATAAGAAGTAGGGATAAGAAGAGAGCGATTGTTGTGTTTTCTGTATTTAAAACGCTTGATTATCCATTGCAAAATTGCAATTCTCAGGGGCATTTGGCCAATTGGAAGGCATGCCAATAGACTTAGATTTCCATCGAATGACTTTTGCAGAAACAGTGGAAATGAGGAGCAGAAAGAGAATATCTTTCAATTCATGTATCAGTGCACTGCTCTGGCCATGAAAAGGTGGTCCTTGACTGAACTTTTTAATTTAAACATTGCTGCAATAGGAAAAGGCGTTCTGGAATTGAATTGTTTTCCTATTGGGAATGTTTTTTCTCCGTTCTGGACATTAATTGTGGTATCACAATGACTGCTTCAATGAGAATCGTTGTTATGAGCCACTATTATTCCCCAGCACTAATAAAGAGTCAATAAATTAAAAGGAAATGTGAAAAAAATTTAGGAAACAAAATTAAGGGAATTTTTCCAACCGGAAATTGTTCACATGAAAGTTATTCATGATTGCAATTTTAGGAAATAGTGAGAAAGGAATGTAGCGAGCGTTAACAAAGCTGTAGAATTTCATTCAAAAACACTTTCAAGTGTGGTTTTCCTTTAACCATAACTGTAGGCAGGCAGGCATATCTCCTATATTCATGTGTCATAAAAATTTAATCATTAAAATTATTTTAAAAAGATCACAGTATCGTATATCTTGTAGAAATAAATTTTATAAATTATTTTAAAGTGTAGTCCAATCAAATAAAAAGATGAAAATTAAATGGCTTTTAATATTTCTAAAATAAGATTGAAATATCGATATTAATTTTGAATTTTCTTTTTTTCTTTTTAATTCTTGTTTTTCGTTTAATAATATGTAATGATATTTAAGAAATACTTTGTTTCATAAAGACTACCTTAAATGTATGCACAATAATGATTAATTTAAATTAGAAGATAAATTTGTCTATTTTTCATTTGTTGTTGTCAGTGTTCAAAGTGTATTTCGATAATGATTTAATAAAAGTGTAAATTTAATAGAGATTCCAATAATAAAATTGGAATATTTAAAGAAATTATAATCGGTGGAATGTTAGTTTAGCCTCTTTTCTTAACAAATCTATCAGCTTTGTTAGGGTTTGAACTGGCTGTTATTAAATTCTATTGCAGGTAAACGAATTATTTGAAAATCAAAAGCATCTTCTTGAACAAAAATATTTCATGAGAAAATATTTCTCTAAAAAGCTCTCTCTCTTACGGTAGTGAAACATGGCAATAGGAAAATCTGTAATATCAGCCTTAAATATTCTGTGTAATTATTTGACATTGTCGGTTGGTGTGTACATATACCATTAATCGAACATGCATTTACCATATATTGACGCCTCCGTTCTAAAGGGTGTTTTTTATAGAGGTATGGAACTTTAAGTTGGCATTACTTTTCAGGATGGCGACCGGTTTAACAGCTGTCAAGTGATTTATTCTCGGTTTGGTTTGGCAATTCATCATGAATAGACTCACGCCTGAACAACGCTTGCAAATAGTGCAATTTTATTTCGAAAATAATGGTTTCGTGCGGAAAACGTATCGCGCGCTACGACCATTTTATCGTCGACAAAATCGTCCATCAGAGCAGTTAATTCGATTAACCATGGAACGTTTTCGCACCACGTTTACTCTTATTGATAACTCGCATCCCCAGAGACGCTGTACGGTGCGTTCAGAAGACGCTATTGCTGCTGTAGAGCGTAGCATTGAGGAAGACCCGAATTGGAATTGGATCTGTGTCCATCCACTTTATGGAAGATTTTGGGAAAGGATCTTGGTTTGCGTACTTACAAAATCCAACTCGTGCAAGATTTGATGCAAACGATCATCAAGTAAGGCGTAGATTCGTCGAATGGGCCCAAAACGAGATTACCGTTGTTCCCGATTTTCATAAGCGAATTTTGTTTAGCGATGAAGCGCACTTCTGGTTGAATGGCTACGTCAACAAACAAAACTGCCGCATTTGGAGTGAAGGTAATCCTCAAGTGTATGTGGGAACACCGTTACATCCAGAAAAACTGACTGTTTGGTGCGCTTTATGGGCTGGTGGAATTATTGGTCCGTACTTTTTCAAAAACGATGGTGGCCAGAACGTTACAGTCAATGGTGATCGGTATAGAGTCATGATTACTAACTTTTTCATTCCTGAATTGAATAACCATGATGTCCAGGAGACATCACACAGCTCGTGCCACAATAGATTTATTGAAAGACACGTTTGGTGACCACCTAATTTCACGTTTTGGACCTGTGAATTGGCCTCCAAGATCTTGTGATTTAACACCGCTAGACTACTTTCTGTGGGGCTATGTAAAGTCATTGGTCTATGCGGTAAAGCCACAAACGCTTGACCATTTGGAAGACAACATTCGCCTTATTATTACCGATATACGGCCACAAATGTTGGAAAAAGTCTTCGAAAATTGGACGTCCAGATTGGACTACATCCGTGCCAGCCGTGGCAGTCATATGCCAGAAATCATATTTAAAATGTAATGCCACAAGATTATCTTTCGGATAAATAAAATTCATGTCAATCGAATAATCCATCGTTGTTTTATTGCAACTTAAAGTTCTATACCTCTATAAAAAACACCCTTTATATGCACCTGGAGAGAGAGAGTTTGTACAAAAGAGATTACTTTTAAGCTGTATTGTTAAATCATTTCTAATACACTTTTTTTCTTTACCAAGTACCTTGCTTTTTTTGTTTTCTTAGTAAATTTCTCTTATCAATACCGCGGTCGGCTACGCAAATTTCGCACCACTTTTGTCACTTTGTTTCCAGAAAGTATAACATAAAATATAGAAATGTTTTCTGTACCTTTTATGGTATTTTAGAAAATAATGTTTCTCTGTTGGTCTGTTCAATTAGTAGTGAGTGTTCTTCGAGAGTTCTCGATTCTTCATACAAAATAATCTTTGAAAAAATGAACACAATTGTGAAAAAATTAATTTCCATTATTCTCTGTATTAATTTCTTAAATTACAATATCGATATTCGATAATCGAAAATAATAAATAAATTTCCAATTTTACTTTTATATACCACATTTCCAATACATATATAGAAATTTCACTGATTTTCATTTGGGCAATTCACACGACTTTGTATCGTGTATGTTGTATTGAATACACATTTTGTTTGTGAATGCTCAATGTTATGTTGTATTGTGTATTACGTATTCCAAACGTCAAAAAGATAAGAAGAAGAATAACATTATTAATAATTTGATTTTCAAGCATCAAAATGAGAAATATTGGGGAAAAAAGTAAATTAATTAATTATCTGTGTGAACAATTATAATTTTGAAATGTAAATTGTTGACTCAAGTTGCATAGAAAATAATTTGTATTCGTATTCTTCTTCTTGTTGACTGGCATTTACATAAACTGATAGCACGAAATCAATACAACTTTTGAAAACATAATTGGTCAATTCACACAAGCCGTTGTATCGTTGTATTCATTGTATTGTTGGAAGAACATACAACAGTGTATGATTGTTGTTGATTTTTTTCATATAAAAATCCGATACACTTATACACATTTTTTCCATATGTTTTTAAAAGTTGTAATGGTTTCGTGCTATAAAAATTTGTGAATGAAAAAAATGTGTTGTTTTCATATGTTTTTAAAAGTTGTGTTAGTTTCGGGCTATCAAATTGTTTGAATGCCACGAGATACACAATACAGCATAGCATTAAGCGTTCACAAACAAACAAATGTATTCAATACAACATACACGATACAAAGTCGTGTGAATTGCCCAATTAAAAAAATGTGTATAAGTGTATCGGTTTTTTATATGAAAATTATCAACAACAAGCATATACTGTTGTATTTTCGTCCAACAATACAAGCCATACAACGATACAAGGGCTTGTGTGAATTACCCAATTGTTTTAAACTCGAATTTTGTTTATTTTCCAAATAAATATTTAAGAAATTCGAACGAATTCTCAAAATTAACCACAAAATCGTTAATCTCCTACAAAATAAAATTTTTGTTCTTCATATATGCTTGATTTCCAATGATTGAAATGTTTTCGAAATTTCGAACTTATTGCTCAGCTGCCAATTTCAGCAGCTAAAAGAAGAAATAGATTTTCTTTTTGCTTACTACTGTCTTTACGAATAGAATATACAGTTTATAACATTGGTTGTGGAACACTGTAAGTAGGATTACAAACATTGGAAATGTTTATAGAAGTAATCTTGCCTGCATTTAAGTAAGTCTGCGAAAGCCTAATAGTTCATAAAACAATAACGCCTTCCAAGGTGCAGTTATATTCTTTTCCTGGATTCTCTCATGCAGGTTAGGTCGGAGTGGTAGCTCTGATATCACAAAGCTCACTTGAGCACGCATAGCAGCCCGTTGTGATGCCACGGGTGAACGCAACCGGTAATGAAAAAAATCCAATAAAATCTAGCCAAAATTCAAAATACCTAACAGTGAATGAAATATGTATGTATATGTGTGGCATGTTGATATTGTACTGGTACAAATAATTCCTGCAATTATAGTACAAAAGATTCTGGCCGCCAGAGGTGATCGAACACTCATAGGAAAAGCTGGGTCATCCCTATTTATCTTTGGGGAAAATGTTATGATGTGTTCAAAAAAACTGAGATATTGTTATTCTTTATCCATGCAACAAAACCGTTTTTTGATATATATATATTAATTAGAATACAATTATAAATTATATCTAATTCCAACGAGAGCAGAGTGTAATAGGCCAGAGTCTCTGGTGGGAATCGAATCCACAACCTTCACACTAATAGGTTAGCACACTACCCACTAGACTACCAGGGCAAGAAACATTGTTTGTTAGTAGTGAAAAAATATTACTCGGTTGTTGAATCCAAAGATAATTATGATTTCTTCAGGAGGATTAACCGATAAGTTTTACAAATAAACTTAAGCTTTCTAAAACTTTAATTAAATATTTTATTAAGACCAACAGGAAAGATATTTGCTTGTGTACAAGTAGCTTCATTGGATTAACATTTATTTAGCGGCAAATATTTGCGTAGTCTGGCCATAAAGACAGAAAATAAAGAGAAACAAGGCCTAGTAGTTACACTTAAACTTTAGGAAATTCCCTTATGATGAGTGTGCTTTAAGTAATTATAAAGTAGATAACATATAGAATATATTATATAACATTAATTAATTGATTAATTTAAATAAATTAATTTACTAAATATAATTTGTTTTTTGTTTTCTTGTAATGAGTATATCAATATAATATACTTGAAATATTTTTTTGTTTTTCAATTTTTTTTAAATATTTTGAAAGTTTTTGTTTTTAAGACTGTTTGTAAAACAAACATAATGGCATACAAATAAATTAATTCCCACGTTTTTAATTTCGTATTCAGATTTCGTTCTTCTAACAGAGGTTTTTGTTATCACCACCACGGAGACTTTTCACCAAAAACCTCTTCAATATCACTTTGTTTTGGTGAATTGCGAAATTGTACATTCTAAACCATATTTATGGCGCCATCTTTATCGTATGTGGGTATTGAAATCACATCACTTTTGTTATGATGATTTTTTGTTGTATTCATTAAATGTTGTTGTTGTTGTTTTTGTTTAAAGGAAGCATTATTAGAATCTCTTACGATAGTATTATTCATAGATTTTTTCTTACTGAATGATGCATTTGATAGAGCTGGTGATGCTGATAGTGCGGATGTTGGTTGTCGTTGTCTGTGTTGTATGGTCGACGACGTAGATGCAACGGTTGTCACTTCATACGAAATATCTTCTTCATCTTCGCATGATTCCGCTTCACTGGATTCACTAGATTCGGAATCGCTTGTACTAGTTGTTGTTGTTGTTGTAGTCGTAGTTGTAGATATTTTAGAGCCGGTATATTGATGATTGCCTGTTATGTTTGTATTACTGGCTGCTATTTTCATTTTTTGTAAGGCTTCTGGCATATCGGGATTACTTTCTAGTGTTGAATGTTGGCTAGATGGCGAATGACTATATTCGGAAGTGTTTTCTTCGTCTGATATAATGATTGCATTACGTTTCTGTATTGTGACCTTTTGGGTTATGGGCGTCTTATAACAACGCCGCGCTCGCATTCCACGTCCTATGGGTAGGCGACCGATACTGAAATGAAAATCGATGAAGAAAAAAATTAATACAGCTTTATAAACCGTTTTAGAGACTAAAAGCTTAAAATCTTTTTTCTTTTTCGCTTAAAATTTTTTTTCTATCTTGCAAATCAAAAAATATGCTCAAAGGCATTCAAAATTGAACTTCTCTGTCACTGGTTTGTTCCCTGAGAATTTTTAAAAATCCCTTCCTATACACCATGACAGTCAATATTTAAACTGACTATGTAGTGTGATACCCTATTAGAGTGATGTATTCAACCGTTTACTCTATAAATTGAATTAAAAATAAAATATTTTCTACTTAACATACCTTCGTCGTCTCAGTGAATAATTATAATCGGTATCTTCGCCTTCTTCATCGGACCAACTGTCCTCACAAATATCCTCATTCGATTCAGCGTTATGGTTGGCATTCAAAACATTGCCCATATCGTTGCCCATTGCGCTGACCTGTTGGCGCATTGAATTTCTATGCAGACTAGAACATCGCGATAAACGGGGTGTACGTAATTCGATTGTATCATCGGTTGTATCCCGTCCCGTCAAACTCTCTGAATTACCATTTTCTGCGGTTATTGTGGTTGCATTCGTATTATTAACGACTGTTGCGTTATTGACGCAAATTTGTTGATGTTGATTGTTAGACGCAACGTTGGTGGCGTTGGTGTGACTATTGCTATTGCTGTTGCTATTCGTCGAGGTGGTTATTGTGGTTGAGTGCATAGAAAGACGATTTTCATTGATGAGTTCAATAACTTTACGGCCCAGCCGTTCGAGATTTTCATTATCACTACAACAATCGGTTATATCGAGACGTTCATTACTATTCATAACATCATCCAATAACTGATCGGGACTAGAGCAGGCATCTTGGAATGTTAAATCGCTGGTGGTGAGTGAGTTGCCATTAGGACTTGTGGGCGTCATCGTAATGGGTGATGTACTATATTGCATTTGATTTTGCAGTCGTTGCTCCATTAGCTGATAGGCTTGCGTCGCCGTTTGCGGCTCAGCCAATTGTTGTCGGATTTGAGGTACATCTATGGGTTGTGATGCGGTGATGGTGGTGACGCTGGTATTGGTAAGTTGTGGGCAGTGATCTAAAGCCATCGATATGTCTCGTGATGGTGGATAGCAAGCACTAGGACTTATATCCGTTTCACTCACATCCATGGCATCGGTTTGAGTTTCGGTATCGACCAGCTTTACTTTACGATTTTCGGGTTCGCTCTGATAGCGTCGATCTCGACATGGGCTATATTTGGGTGTAGCTGCAAATGTTCCAGACCCAACTCTACGATGTCTGGATTTTTTTGATTTTTGCGTTGTGACACAATACGATTTCGGTTGTGATGATAAACTATCTAATTGAGCATAGAGTGTACATTTGACGGGACTCTACAATGGATTACAAGAATACAAAAAAAGAAATTAAAATTAAATTGTGGTAAAGATTGTGGAGAAGATTATTTTATGGATTCGTACCTCTGGTGTAGTTTCAGGATCTGGTGTGGCCGAAGATTGTTGCTGTTGCTGCTGTTGGAGTTGTTGCGGTTTTTGGCATTGTGTCGATGTAGAAGCTGCTATCATCATGGGAGGGCCGTTAAGTCTTCGTCGGTAATACTGCATTTTACGTATGGTTGTGCCGAAACGTTTTGTGGGTTTGTAACCGGGCAATTTTTTCTCACGTCTAAATTGAAATTAAAATAAAATGAAATATCAGCGTTAAAGCAATGTTAAGGCAACTGCTACTAGACGGGGTTTGCTATTCGTTTGGAAAATACATTCCCTGTATTTGTTTTGTACTGAATAATTACTTACTCTGCAATTTCCTTTTCTTTTTCTTGTAATTGTGACATGCACTCGCTGAGCTCCAAGTACAAACGATTCGTTTTCTCCAATTTATCCTCATACACCATACGGATATCTTGAGCATGACGCCATTCAGCTGTACGGCGTCTGATCAAGTCCTGCTCGAATTTATGGATGCTGGTACCATTTTGTGTCATTTCTTTCATATGTGATCGTACTTCCTCTTTCCATGAACGTTGTGTTTCAAAATATTGCTTTTCAGTTTTGCGCAACAGCTCGGGACCGGCTATTTCTAAATGCGATAAAATTTGTCTAAACGAAGGACGGTTACGGGGTTTTGTGTTCCAACACAATTTCACCAATAGCTTAAAGCCATCGGGACAACTTGATGGTATGGGTAGCTTAAGAGAATTATTCCCTACTCCCCAGATAATGGCCGATGAGTCTACATCTTTGTAGGGTATTTCACAAGTTAACATTTCCCAAAGCACAACACCATATGACCAAATGTCAACCTTTTCAGAGCATGGCTCATTGCGTATAACTTCGGGGGCCATCCACGCCACCGTGCCGGCAAAACTCATTTTAGTGCTAATCTCATTCCATTCACGGCTGGTACCAAAGTCACTTATCTTAACAATTTCATTTGTACTTATAAGAATACTGGCGGAGAAGAATAAGAAGAAGAAGAAGAAGAGAAGGAAATTAAAATCAATTCAAAGTTATTGTTGTGGAATAGGAATTAAAGTAGAACTCACTTGGGGCTCTTTAAATCTCGATGTATTATTTTGTGAGAATGAAGATATTGCATACCAAGTGCTATTTGTTTCGACCAGGAAACTAGGCGGGACGGCAACATGACTTCTTCTTCCTTGAGTATATTTTGTAATGGACCATAAGGGCAAAATTCCATAATAATACAAAAAACTGGCGATTGTGTACAAACACCTCTGAAAAGTGTACAACAGAAACAACAGAAATTTATTCAATATTTCTGATGCCAAATAGTTTTTATTGTAATTGACTCAACTCACTTAAATTTGATTATATTCTCGTGATCTAATTTTCTTAAATGCTTGATATCCGTCTCTTTGACATCTTTTACCTTTTTTACGGCTACAATTTCATTTTTTAATTTACCACTAAATACCGCACCCTGTGCTCCGCTGCCCAACCATTCGAGATCGGTAATATCTTCGAATGGTATTTCCCAGTCTTCGGCCTTTTGGTGTTTTATTTCGATTACACCGGCTTTGCCTATAAATGACAGCACCGGCTTCATGCAGCCCAACAAGCCGTACATCCAGCCGATCGGTTTGTCCGGATGACCGAATGTTCCTCCGTTGGGAGGCCATCGATGTTGGCAGGTATTTTCAGCACTACTATCACTACAGTCGACGACAACATTTGTATGATGGGGCTGGTGTTGATGCTGATGTGTAATTTCGGGTTTATATGGCAACTCTGTGGCGGGACCACCACTTATGCCTAGGTGACCGAGCTCATCCTGGATACAGGCAATACTGAAATAAAAGTAAAAAAAATTACAAATTAATTAATGAATTAGCATATAATCCGTTACTTTCTTAAAGTGTTGATTTTGGTTTTTCTCAGAAATTTTGATTCTTGGGAATATAACCCAAGGATTATGCAGTGGCTGTATATTATGATAGTCATACCAATGGAGGCCTATAAGGCCATCGTTTGGGTAGACAAAATAAATCTAAAAACCGCATAAATGGTGTTGGACAAGATACATAGACTTAAAACCGCGGCTATGAAAACCTGATCTGTTGGATTTAAGCCCGCTGTGAACGCCTGATCTTTGGAGACTAAGGTTAGAATTTATGAGTAGGATTCGCGATCTAATAACTCGAGTGTCCTACAACTCCCTTCTTAACTGTCCCCTTGAACAGAACCAGTAGACTCCATGATTTTCGTAAATGCTGCCTAACTATACTTAGAATGTGAAAGTGAATGGAGTAACCTAGAGACTATGTATATACCTTTTTCAAAGAAGGACCATTGTGCGGTATGCGGATGAGTCTAGAACAGAGAGTAATACATGAGTTGGCCCAAGAATAAAATATTCTGAACACAAGCGACCAAAAGTTGTGTTTAATTTAACTTGCACAGGAAGTACAAAGGACGAAGCCTAGCAATAATATCTGATAGTTAAACCACCATCCGAGCACTCATCGTGATTGTCTAAAGTAGCTGCATTAGCTAAGCAGGGGTAATAGGGTTACCCTTCCATTTTTTCCACGACGTTGATGGGGCCAAAATTTTCCGTTGAGTAGGGATAGATACTTGGAAGAAAAGGTTGTAAGAGACAGATATGTATTGGCTTATTGTTGTTCTCCTTGCACAATATTTTGTAGCATTAATTGACTGGATTACTTGAGTTGAGTTGGAGTAGAGAGTTAGTCTTTTACCGAAAGCTAATATAAATTGGTATGTACATAAATGTATGTATGTAATATGGGACTATTTTTAATGTATTACGCTAATTGTATAAATCTATCGCCAGAAAACTTAACAGTGCGAGATTTGATAGTAGATTTTGAAATTTTCCAATATATCAGATTTTGTATATCATTAAAAATGTCCATTTTGCCGAAAAATGGATAACACGGGCGAGCCAGCCAACCAACCCGTGTTTTTTCAGTTCAGTTATACAGAAGTTGAAGTCGCCATAGTCTAGGAGGTAGTATGTTTGCTTATTAGACGTGAGGCCATGGTTCAAACCTCAGGTCAGACATCTCCAACAAAACGAAATACGAAAAAATATTTCTTCGGCGACTTCCTCTCAGCAGATTACTGGCAAATACTCTGAGAGTAAATAAAATTGCCATGAAAAGTTTTTCAAAAATCTGTCGCTCGGAGTCTACTTTAAACTGTAGGTCCCGCCACTAACGTATAAAATTAACACACACAATATAAGTGATTTAAGAAGCTAGGTCGTAGTCCCGACTGAAGGATTGTAATGAACAATTATGTATGTATGTATTTATCCTTTTGAGCATTTATTTCATTGTTTTAAAGACATTCTCTTAATAACAGTACATAGTTGTATTAACTAAGGCTTTATGTTTAGACACCCAAATTTTTATTTTAGAATCTGTCTGCACACATATTTATTTCTTTACAGTCTAATATGTATTATCCAACACTGTATATAAGTTTAATGCTTAATACGGTTAAAACGTTTACTCTCCAAATCTTTGCTAAAATACGCCTCGAATTTAAAATTTATTTTTATTTAACTTTTGAATTAAAAAAGCAAACAAAAAGAAATTAACAAAACAGCAACACTGATTGCAAACACGTGGCTAAATGCAATACATTTCCATAACTTGACTTATTTTCTTAACTGTTTTACTCTCTCTCTTCAAATAGTCTTTCTTTAAAGAGAGGATATTTATAAAACAGGAAATTTTTTGCATACAATACAATGCAAGGTTAAACGGCAACAATAGTAATAACAACAGTGTGAGTTATATTCTATTTGTTTTTGCTTACAATTAATTGAGATTATGCCAGTGTGTTTGTAGTTAAACAGTAATGACGTACGATAGTAATATTGAAGTTTAATTAAAAAAAAGAGACAGATATGATACAGAAATGATATTGGAGTACAATTTAACACACTTTTGTTCTTATCTAAAAAGGTAATTTAAGAAATTGCAAATTTATTTAAAAATAGAACAATTTTATTCTATTTCCTTAAGCCAATAACTATCAAGAATAATTATAATAATAACAAGCAAACAATAACAAAATCATAATTTGAACTTTATTCTTTAAAAAGAATGAGAAAAAAGTTTAATACAAATCATTCAACTTTTTTAAAAAGAACAAAAAACAACAAAAATTGAATTGAAAAAACAATCTGTATAAAATTTATTATAAATAAATTCATATTGCTTTTGTTGTGCTGTTTCGAGACTCAGGTGATTGAAATTTTCAGAGCTTGTCTGGTATATTTTATATACGTATACAGTTGAGGGCAAAAAAATATCTTATTTTACTAAATAATACAAGATGCCTTAAGAAGCATTTTTAATGTGCTATTATTTTCTTCATAGCTGTATAAATAAATAATTAAAAAAATAAGCAAATATTTTATCTTATCATAAAAACAACAGTCAAATGAATTCTCATACACTTGTTTCCTTTCAAAAAAAAAATCCCCAATAAATTCTCACACACAGAGGCAACACTATTTGCAAAAAAGTGAAAGAGAAGAAAGGAGAATCAAATTGTCTAGATAATGAATTAATTTTTTAACCACAAATATATTGAAATTCTTTTCATTCTGCTTCTCTCTGGGTTTAATACACCCATGCACACAATGACACAATAAATTTAAATAACGAGTAACGGCATCAGCTAATAAAATAAAAACATTGGTATCAAACTCTGGAGTAAGTGTGATCTTCAGTTTTTAGGCCCGAGCAATGGATGGCAAATTAGAAAAAATCTAGAAAAGAAATCAACGTCAAAGCATAATGGCCGGAATCTGTACATGTCGCTTGGAAATGTAATATTTGTTTCTGCTCTGTATTGAATCTTCAATTCCAATTGACATAAAAAGAATTATTCAAACCTTAACAACTAAAAATAAATAATTTAGACACGTACAACACCAAGAATAAATCAAAGTTTCATACTTAATTGCATTCGTAAACGTGCGTATACTTTTTTATGTAGAGATGAGAGCTACACTCTCTCCACGTTTGTAATCGTATATAATCGTGGAAGTTCTAAATGTTACGTGCTAGGGAGTATTCAATATGTTTTTGAAGAATTTCTAATCTTTGGTTGTGATCTTGACTTAATGTGTGTCTGTTGGATTTTGAAGAGAATTGTCTGTTATGAGCTTCTACAACCTGGTCAAAGGATTAACTCTAATCTCATCTAATATTCGTACAGCGGCAATTGTTGTAGGCTTTATTTCAGGCTGAATACTAGTACCGTTATCCAGTATAGTAAGAGATAATCTAAAATCATAATTATTTGAAATAATTCCTATTCAAAATTGGAAACATGTCATTCTATGGGATATCATTCTATAGGATTAAAAATTGTTATCATGATAGAATCTGGCTGGTATCGTATTGTTATACGTACATATATCCAGATCAACTATAATCCAGATTTTCACATGACCATAGCTTTGATTATAGCTTTGGGTTATCCAAGCTTATGATGTGTAATACTTGTTTTCTCACTTCCAATCAGTTGAAGTCGCCGTGGTCTAGTAGATAGTGTGTTGGCTTATTAGACGAAAAGCCAGGGTTCGAGCCCCAGGCCAGACATCAAAGCAAAATATAAAAAGTATTTCTTCGGCGACTTCCTCTCAGCAGATTTCTGGCAAAAACTCTGAGAGTAAATAAAATTGCCATGAAAAGTTTCTCAAAAATCTGTCGTTCGGAGTCAACTTTAAACTGTAGGTCCCACCACTCATGTATAAAAATTAACGCACACAACATAAGTGGTGTGAGAAACTAGGTCGTAATCCTGACTGAAGGGTTGCAATGACCAATTACGTACGTACGTACGTACATAGCTTTGATATTACCATGCTCTTGTGGTGATCAGTCTCATTGCTGTGAAAGCAATCACTTGTTTCATCAACACTTCTGCTGATAGCCAGTTAAGGATAGTAAACAATATATTAGATGATGCAGTTCTAATATTACCTGTTATTATAATCGTAATACATACATACATACAGAATCTGCCTTAATTCCTAGCTTCTCTCACCACTTATGTTGTGCGTGTGTGTATATTTTATACATGAATGGCGGGACCTACAGTTTAAAATCGACTCCGAACGACAGATTTTAGAAAAAAAATTTCATGTTAATTTTAATTACTTTCATAATTTTTTGTCAGAAATCTGCTAAGGGGAAGTCTCTGTTTTGTTTTGTTGAAGATGTCTGATCTGGGGTTTGAACCATAGCTTCACGTCTAATAAGCCAACACACTGCCAACTAGACTACGGCAACTTCATAATCGTAATAATCGTCATAATTCACACATTTTGAAGTGCTTTATAGTGGACACCACTGTTGATAAGTTTATAAAAAAAGCAAAATCAAACGTTATTTTAAAATTCTATCCGTACCAGTTGTTTTGTGGTACACGAATTTAGATATTTTTGGTTAATAGAACAGAAAACAGAAAAATTAACACACAAAACAAGGCAAACAAATGTTATCGGACTTTATTTTTTTATTTTTATTTTGTTAAATTTTGCATATGACAGACAGCAGACAAACAGAAACTCTTAAAAATATATTATATTGTATACATACATACATACATTTGTATATACTCATGCATATGTGTATAGTATATATTTTAAATTAAAAACTAATTTTAATAACAATAATAACAAACAAAATCCGATAAAGAAAATAGTCTGTATGCAAATGCCATCCCATCCCAGTACCATACAATGTGTTCGTTTCTATAACGAATATTATTATCGTCTACAGTGATTGCATATTCAACGACACAAATTAATTAACGTCTGATCTCGAAATACAACAAAAACAAGAAGAAGAAGAAAAAAGTTATAAAAAAAAGGGTTATTCAAATAAATTAACATGTTAAACAAATATTACGGTTAAATAAATAACGTCATATGAAGAGAGTTTGTCTCTCCGAATGGACAGAAAAGAGGCAAAAGAGTACGGTGTGTACTCGTAAATACACAAATTGTTTACTGTGTGAAATTATTTGCTGCACAATGGCGTGAATGCGTTCTATTTTGTAATAATTAAAATTTTTTTTTTCTAAATTATACAGGGTGTTAATGTTTTTAAATAGTTTAAGTACTTAACATGATAATGCAAGTCAGGTACTCGCATGGCATTTATGTTTTGATTATGATTTGCAACTAATGAACACCGCGGCTAGGATCTGTTCAATTTTTGGTTATTTTTCAATAAATCTGACCCTATGACGTCAATGGTGGCTTCCAATGCTTCAAGAAATGCTGGTTTGTCGGCATAGCCCCATATAAAGTACATATGTTTACATAATTGATCATTAGAATCTCTTACTTCGGATTGCAACCTAGCTTCTCACACCAACCGTGTTAAGTGTGTTCATTTCATTCATGGTTGGTAGGACCTACAGTTTAAAGTCGCCTCCGAACGATAGAAACTTTTCATGGCAATTTATTTGCTGTCAGAGTTTTTGTCAGAAGACTGTCGAGAGGAAATTGCCGAAAGCAATATTTTCTTTATATTTCGTTTTGTTCGAGATGTCTGAGCAGTGCAAATAAGCCAACACACTACCTATTACACTTCAACGATTGCAAATAAAGTAATGGCATGGCCTTAAATCTCACGAATGAGGGGACCATTGAGCGGGAGGATCATTTCTGGAAGGAAATTTGTCACCAGAAGTTAAATTTTGCAAGAAATCGATTTGTTGGCGCTGTATTTCGGCATCTAGTTGAAACCAAATGCTTAGCTGCTTATTTTTTAGCATCCGTTGTAGAGTTGTAATATTTTTTAAGCCCTGAATAGACCATTCTAGCGCCTTCTTTATGGTATAGCTTATCCCGTTTTATTTTCTTCCATTAATATGTTTCAGTATGGCATCTTCGTTGTTTGAGAATCTGATATTCGCATTGATAATCGTGTTGCTGCGTACCTGTGCCTTTTCATCCTCACAAAAGAGTAAAACTTAAATCTGCATTGAATATACTAGGCTTAGTTGGAGTGGATATTTGTGCACTTCTCATACTGATTACTTTCATCCGAATGCCGCCAGCTGTTTGCGTCTGATTTTGATTCCTTTCATTCGTTATCACTATATGATATTGTCTGGATAGCAGAGATTATCTACGAATCTACATATTTTGATAGGAATTGTTTTAAAAATTGTTTTAATTGTCCCTGTAGTCTGTCTAGTAAATCTCATCTAAGCATTCGTTCAGTAAAAGTTTTGAAAGTGAACGTATGCCATGAAAAAGCTTTTCAAATCTTTCATTCAAAGTTAATATTAATACATGGATAAAATTAATATAACTGGGTAATGTGAGATGCCAGGTCGCAGTACAGACGAAAAAGGTTGTCCACTAATGTATGTAGGTTTGTTCTAAAAACACAAATATTTTTTAAATATCATATTGGCTACAGAATCTTAATATTATTACGGATAGCCAATCGACAGTTAGAACAAAAAAGGCTGAATCCAAAGGAGTGGTGCCGCTTTTAAAGAAATGGAGCGTTGCGAAGTGCTTAAGAGACGTCTAACGTATTTTGATAGCAATCCGTACCACACAATTCATAAAATAAACAGACTGTCTGCAGGAGCTGAGAAGATGATAAGAATGAATTTGACATTTTGTCTAGCGTACATAATTGGTGATTACAACCCTTCAGTCAGGATTACGGTCTAGTTCCTTTCACCACTTATGTTGTGAGTGTGTTAATTTTAAACACGAGTGGCGGGACCTAGCGTTTAAAGTCAATTCCGAATGACAGATTTTTGATAATCTTTTCATGGCAACTTTTATTTACTCCCAGAGTTTTTTTTGCCAGAAATCTGTTGAGAGGAAGTCGCCGAAGAAATACTTTTTCATATTTCCTATTGTTCGAAATGTCTGTCCTGGGGTTTGAACCGAGGCCTCTCTCCTAATAAGTCAACACACTACCGACTAGACTACGGCGACTTCAATTCAAATTTTGCCTAGCTTTTCATTTAATTTCCGAATTAAATGCAAAACAGTGTGTAGAAATGTCTAATTCTATAGTTAAACTAGACTACGGCGACTTCAATTCAAATTTTGCCTAGCTTTTCATTTAATTTCCGAACTAAATCCAAAACAGTGTGTAGAAATGTCTAATTCTATAATTAGCCGTACTATAGAATACCCTGGCTAATAATGGGTATACTCAGGCTGTTTAATCTAAGGATAGTATTGCAGTGAGTTTGTAATTGTAATTATGTAACGTAATCTAAGTGACCTTTGGCATTAGTAGACCATTAACAATTTTAAATTCAATATAAATAAAAAAATGCTTAAATAATAGACAAATATGTAGAACAGCGACCTTTATTGATTACCTTTTTTCTGTATTCAATATTTTATCCGGCGGCTCAACATTACGACCAAAAAACGAAGTATAAAAAACCATGACGAAATTAAATTCCCAACTATGGCCGCTTCAATGTCGTTAATATCAGCACACGTCGTCGTTCTAGTGATGATCGTAAAAGTTGTCGTTGTCGCCGTGGTAGTAGTGGTTGTTGAAAAACGTTCATATGTGTAGGGAGCAACAAATCACAATGTATGCGTAAATTCTCTTTATGTGCACACAGATAGCAAACGATAACACACAAAATGTGTTCGTATTGGTTACAACGTTATAGCAGGCAGCGATCTTCTCGTGTTGTGCAGTGTTAAAAGCGGAGTTCTTCAGTAGATTACGTATGTGTGGGGTAGTGAGAGTATGGCTTTTACATTTTTTGAATTCTTTTAACAAAGTTATGGTAATTTATTATAATTTTTTTTTCCTAATTTATCTGATTTTTTTTAGTTGTTTTGTTTTTGTAATTGTACTTTTATTAAATTTTATTTGAAAATCTTTTGTTTTTTTAATTTGCACGCAAAATTCTTTTATATCTTTATTTTTATTTCTATTATTATAAGATTTATTAAAACAGACAGGCAGACACACACACACATGCACAAAAACAATGGGTATTAATATTATTTTGTTGTAGTTTATATTATCATCATCATTGTGTTATAAAATTTTTGTTGTATGGTTATCAATAAGCTTTGTTGTTATTTATTATTGTCGTTAATTTAAATACAACAAAATTTAACAATAAAGACAATCACAATTGCACAGACTAAGTTAATACAATAATTATGTTTTAGTCTCTCTAAACTCTGTTTGTTTTTGCAGTTAATATTGTATTTTACTCTTTAATCTTGTCTTTATCGCTCTCTCTCGCTCTCTATCTCTCACAAATAATGAGTAGGAGAAAATATAATGTTGTCAACTCATTGTTATTAGCATACTAAATACACTTCCAGTCAAATGGGTATAGGAATTCTCTTTATAAACGCAAGCAATTTTATTGTGAGCAGTATCTAGAGAGCTTGCTTCCTTCTATTGGACTACATATATAAGCGGTAGTAAAAAACAATCTATTATTCTTTAAATAGTTGGCTTTAGTAAACTGTAGCTTGCATTGCATAGTGCTTCAATAGTTCTGTGCTAGGTTGTCTTAGGGTCAGGGAGATCCATAAATGGATGCTTTATGCTATAGTTTTCAATCGCTAAAGGAGCCTGGTGTACTTATGTTATATCAGCTCACTCTCGAATCAGAACAACCGTTTAAGCAGGATTACGACCTAGCTTCTCTACAGGAACTTTTCATTGCAATTTTGTTTGCCCTCAAAGTTTTTGCCAGCAGACTGCGAGGAGGAAGTCACCGAATGAAATATTTTCTTTATATTTCGTTTTTTCGTGATGCCTGAGCCATAGGTTGATCCGCGGCCTCACGTCTTATTCACGAGCACACTACCTACTACACTGCGGCGACCTCAAAAGCCAAGCGTAAAACGCAAGTACCGTTTGAAACCATTGGAGAAATCCAACGTGCATACATAATTGGTCATTACAACCCTTCAGTCAGGATTACGACCTAGTTTCTCACACCACTTATGTTGTGTGTGTTAATTTTATACATGAGTGTTGGGACCTACAGTTTAATGTCGACTCCGAACGACAGATTTTTGAGAAACTTTTCATGGCAATTTTATTTACTCTCAGAGTTTTTGCCAGAAATCTGCTGAGAGAGAAAGTCGCCGAAGAAATACTTTTTGTATTTTGTTTTGATGTCTGGCCTGGGGCTCGAACCCTGGCTTTACGTCAAATAAGCCAACACACTACCTACTAGACTAGGGCAAGAGAACTTACAGAATATAAAAAACCGAGAGAGTGATTTACATCTTGCGAGTTCATGCTTAGCCGTAAGAAAATCTAAACATTTGATATCACTTCACGGCGGCTGGTGACTACTCTATGAAAAGTTGGACATCCAGGAAGTGCCAGAAATACTTTTTTGGCGTAGACTAACACTTATGGAATGTCCTCTATTCATGCAATGCAGTGTGTTAGTATACCGGAAATTAGTTTAGAAGCATAGGAAAGAGGAAACAACAACAAATTAGAGTGGAATTGTTTTTTTTCTTGATGACCAGTCCTCCTTTTTTAAATAATCTACAAATTTTTATTTAAAGTGTAACAGACCAAAGCCTTTGATGGGAATCTATCCCACAGCTCCAACATTTATAGGTCAGTTATCAGCATTGTGTTTGGCTACGGCGCTAACTCGTTTAATAAGCTGTATTAACTTGTGTGACAGACTCTTTTGCAGCCATATTATAGTCTGGATAAGGCATGGCTGATAAATACCGATTCTAATCGAGTGAAAATAGTTTCCCATTGAAAAATAAAATTCATTGTCTCCATAGACAACTGATTTATTGTTATACGGGTAACAAAATTCAATATTTAAGTGCTTTTTAAAAATTTTATAGTTGGCAGTAATGTTTTCTATTTCACACACATACGCATGTGTGTGGTTGTGGTCATAGCGAATGAAAATTTAAAATTAAATACTGACGTAAAAAAAATCTTTTAAATTTAAAGCGCTTTTTTTTGTTTGCTAAGGAAAGTTGTTTTTAGTTTTATGAACAACTAGTGTGACCAGATTTAAAAGAGCTACTGAAAAGCAAAATGCCAACTTCTTTCGTAAGATGCATGTCAGCTATTGGGGATTGCCAATGTGTAGAAGGTAAGGCATTATAATTAAACTTTTGTCAACCTTCAGGCTAGAGAGAGAGAATAGCAATAATAGCAGCTGCCAGTCACAAAATTAGTTTTTTGGGCTTGTAGTTATCGAATTTAGTATCATTTGAAAGGCCTTAGGATAACTCGTATTAAAGCCGTGCAAGATTTTAATCTCAGCGTGTGTATTCTATCGTTTATGACTATAAAAACTATCAGGCTAGAGAGAGAGAATAGCAATAACAGCAGCTGCCAGTCACAAAATTAGCTTTTTGGGCTCGTAGTTATCGAATTTAGTATCATTTGAAAGGTCTTAGAACAACTCGTATTAAAGCCGTGCAAGATTTTAATCTCAGCGTGTGTATTCCATCGTTTATGACTATAAAAACTATTGGGTGGCAGAATTTGAATGTGACCGTACGAGCTGTCTAGATGAAGTTAAACTCCTTAGCGGTTGAGGTGCGGCTACGTCAGAAACGATCAAGAAAATCTACAAAAGGACATCCACCGTTGCCGCCAAAAATGATGTCAGTCTGGAGTTCAATCATGGGATCATACTTGCCAACAGGTGTTACTATGATTTCAATAGGCAATTGAGTAGCAGAGATCGCTTTCGTACAACAAAACTAATACTTTATGAGGCATTCATCCTCCCATGCTTGTTTATGGCACAGAAGCATGGACACTATTAAGCACTGATGCAACAACTTTGAGAGTATTCGAGAGAAAAGCCCTACGTAAGATCTTCGGTCCAGTGCGAGTTGGCAATGATTTTCGCATTCGATTTGATAATGATCTGTATGAGCTTCTCAACCTTTTCGACGTTGTGCAGCGTATTAACATTGTGCGGCTGATCTGGTTCGGCCATGTCGTTCGACTCCGGCGAGACGGGTATTTGATGCGGGGATTTGCGAAAGTCGGCGAAGAGGACGACTTTGTTTGCGTCGGAAGTACCTAGTCGAGGAAGCCCTGTCATCGATTGGTGTGACCAATGCGAAGGCGCGCAAGAAGCAGAGCTGAAATCCGGTAATCGGGTAGTTAATGGCCAGTTAAGTAAAGCTCTGAAGTGAGCAAAATGTGTACATCAGTTATAGTTACAATTGCTAAAGACAGTAGGATAATCTCCTGTTACCAGAACGACATCCGAAAGTTAAATACGTTACACGTGTGATCAACCGCAATGTGATAAAAACGTTCTTCAGTCATACGATTCGTTTGTGAGGCAAATTCTCTGAAACAATTTCAAGCTCAAATGCCTGTGCACAACATATGTTTCTCAAATCCATTTATTATATTGCTCCACGTCTAGGGGTTAATTCTGAATTTTGATTTAGAAAGCCACAGAAACTTTATAATCAGATATTCCAACTTAATGTTTTCGTAATTGAATTGGTATTGTTTTGAATTGGTATTGTTTTGAAGACTTTTTAACAAATATTTGAGCCTATTCAACGCATTTTCAATTTGTCACTTAAAAAAATGTCCATGATGTTTGGCTTGGCTATATGAATATATAGAAAGTATTTCAACTCAAGTGGCCGGTATTTTTTTTTTCGTGTCTTCCACTATTTCGCAACGCTGTTATTTTTTATAACAACAGTTATTTGCTTTTGTTATTGTTTATAAGCCTTCCTATCGGCTGCTCTCTAATGCTATCAATTGTTGTTGCTCTCAATGAGTTTTTGAATTGAATTTTTGTTTACCGGAGGTGTTAATGCCATTTTGAATTATTTTGTTATTGTTGTTGTGTTTGTTTTTGTTCACAATTTGGAAAGAAAAACAGCGTTGGTTTAATATTTTGTTTATAACTTTTGTACTCTTCTTTCTTTCCGTTATGTACAGCTTCAATGATTTGTATTTGCGTTTGCCTTTGTTTTAAAAGTATTTGCGTTGTCTACGACACAAACGCACAGAGTTACAATTTTTAGAAAAAAAGTTTCAAAACCTACATCGTTAATATCACTGGGATCCCCTCATTCGATCGGAACAGTTTGTGTGCACTTTTTCGTGTATATGAGGTCGTATCTCGGCAATGGCATCACAAATGTTGACATTCAAATGCTCAAATGTCTCGTTTCTTTAATGGCGCTACACAGAAAATAGTCCAAAGGTGTCACATCGCAGCTTCTTGGTGGCCAATTGACATTAACATTTCAGCTAATTAAACGGAAATCAAACGTTTGACGCAATAAATCGATTGTGGCATGAGATGTGTGGCAAGTTGCACCATTCTGTTGAAACAAAACATCGTTCACATCAATATCATGAAGAGCGGTTACAGAAAAATCGCGGGTATTGTGGTGTGATGGTGTCTCCATTGACCGTAATAGTTGCGCCATCCACATTTTCAAAGAATTATGGGCCAATGATACCTCCTCTCCACAAGCCGTGCCAAACAGTCTCTCGTAATGGGTGCATTGGTGTGGATTTTCTGAGCCCCAAATACGGCAATTTTAATTATTAACGTACCCACCAAGATGAAAATGAGCCCCATCCGAAAAGATGATTTTTTTGGCAATCGACATCATCGCTCAATTTTTCGTTGGCCCATCTAATGAAACGGGTGGTCATGCGGCTTTAACTCTTGAACCAATTCAACTTTGTAAGGCGTCCTACCGAGATCTTTTCGCAAGATTCGACGTAAACTGGTGCGTGAAATGTTCACTTCTTGAGAATGATAATGAGTTAATGTTGATGGTTTCTTACGCACATTCTCAGCCACAGTTTCGATATTGACAGGTGTATGTACATATGCGAACACGCTGATGTCTTGGCTTATTAACAATGGAACAAGTTTCACGAACTTTAGCAATAAACTTGCGTATACCGGGCTCTGTTGGTCCTTCTCTGTGACCAATTTTTTTTGTACGATGTTTTCGTCCAATGTCTTTGTTTTGGATATAAATTTCCAATAAATCCCATCGTTGCTCAAGCGTAAATCAATGCACTACATTTAGTGGAGATAATATAGTGAATTTTGTGAAAGAATAGAATGACATAAGTATTGCCAGATTCGAAATAACCGATGGTACAAATTTAGACCGATAGATGGCCCATCCGATACAAGGTTTCGATTAATTTAACTGTGGGCTTTGTGGTGGCCCCCAAAGTCTAGTGTGAGAGCTTACTGCGTCGAATTTAAACCTCTTTCTACAAATGCCTCTCCGTAGCCTTCTGGCTAATGCGGTTGGAGTAACTATTTACCATGAAAAAGCTGTTTAGAGTCGACATTAAACTGTAAGTCTCGCCACTCATGGATACATTTGACACAAACAACATGGGTGATGTGGGAAGCTAGGGCGCAATACTGACGAAATGTTTGTAACGATCAATTAAGTAAGGAATTAAGTTTGAGGATGCTCTCATAAGCTATCTTACAATAGTACACAGAACATGGATAAAGTGAGAAGCCAGGTCGTAGTCCTGACTAAAGGGTTGTAATGACTAGTTAAGTAGGTTTGACGATGGCTTCATAAGCTAACTTACGAATACTGCAAGGTAACGCTGCTCTTGCATTTCGATTACAAGAGGTTTGAACTTTTATAATCCCTTATAGGTAGTCGAAATTTATGATATAAGTAACATAGGTTCACCGCAAAATTATTCTAAAGCGCCTTCCTATCACCAGTTATTGATTTGATTTCAAGGAGAGCAATGTTCAGAATATACACCGAATATTCTTTTTTCAACTGTCATCGTTATGTGTGCAAGGGTCTGCCGAAACATGTTTGATCTTCGAAATTCTAATCTAGGGCCGTTCTCCTCTGCTATTTATCTTAGAACGTGTAGTATTCAATGCTATTATAGTGATGTTATATTTATTATTAGTCTACCAATATAGTTTTAATTTCATGGACTTATACAGGCACACATGTTAGTTTAGACGGACATTTTTTCTTAGGCCGTCTTTATACGTTTTGACACTGAGTTAACAGAGAGCCACATAATAACTTAACTTAAAAATGCTAACAATTCAGTTTTTAAAATGAAAACAAAATAAAATAAGTTAACAAATGACAATCAAGCATGCCTAACTGCATGCACACCCTACTTAATAACGCATTTCGGCAATGTATTCATGGGAAAACTGTGGATCAAACAAACACATGAAAAACAACTACTTAAGCTTTGTTCGACAAGTTAAAGAGTACAGCTTTTCAAACTCATATTGTGGTTCGAATACAATACACTGCCCCCCATTCGTCTAAAGTAGTACGATTTAACGAAGAGTGTTAACAACTCAATACACATGCAAAACGTTTGGCATTAACAACTACTAACACCTAACAGCTCGCCAATACTACGTACGTAATCGTTATTAATAATAAAACATATTGTATTAATGTATTGCTATTGTTGTTGTTTTATTTATTTTTTAATTCATGTTTAACAACAACAGCAACAACAAAAAAACTAGTAAGCCATAGTAGACATTTAAGAAAATGAGAGAAACAGAGACAAAATGACGTCAAGGTAAGAAATAAACAAGAAATGTGGTGTGGTATTGTTAGGATTGTATTTCGCATTTAAAAACAACAACAACATCCATAGTAAAATGTGACAATAATGTTACACAGTAAAAGTACAGTGTTACCATTGGATAATATTTTTGAGTAAACAAAGTGTGTTTAAATCATTTCCACATGCGAAGACTGTGCTCTCGAATCGCTTGTGTAAAATATCTAATGCGGCGTTGGTGTCCATACCATCCAATTCAGACCAAAACAAATTGTCCTACGTCGTTCTCAAAGCAACATAACGCACTTTGTGGCATTTTCGGAATCCGTTGGACGCTCTTGGATCTCATGTGGATTGGTGTCGTACCTAATTCAATAATTTTGTTTGTTCATGTACGAATACATATTCATCACTAAAGATTCTACTTGTATAATACTGTCTAATAATCAGACCGCCACTCGAGCACTCGGCTCATATGGGTTAAATCGATGATAGTAAGGGCTTGATAAGTAAAATATCATGATCTGCTGGGTCCCAGAATCATGTGAAACTTGCGAGGAGGGGAGTTTCCACACAACTGATGGTATTAACTGTGGAGTGGGTGCCAATGGTTGGAAAGTTATGCTTCAGGAAAGGGAATATAAAGAGAGGCATAAGCAAACTTTTGTCGAAAAATTGTAATAAGAGGAGATCAGAATCCTGTATCAGAATATCCAGGAATAACTTGAGGTTGGCAACCGGTCGTTTGACAGGGCGTAGTAGACTCATAGTGCACTTATTTGGATTTGAGATTGTGGTCTCCAATATTTTGAATGAAGGCTCTAATGTCACTTTAAATTTAAATTTCCAATCGCCGAAGGTAGAAGGTAAAAAATATTTGCTTGAAAACTAAAACTGAAACGGTAACACCGGTTATAAACATACATTGTAGGTAACGTCGAGATCTCAAGAAAAAAAAAGCAAAAGTGTGGTAAAAGAGATGTGTGGTAATTTGTTTTTATTTTTGTTTTCTTATTGTTATTGTTATAAGTTTTATTGTAAGAGATGGTTTGTTTTCGAAGCTTTTTTTAAACGCCACACACACACCACGTACATTAGTATTTATGGGTTTTTTGTTTTCCTCCATATTAATTTATTTTTATTTTTAATTTTAATTTGTTTTAAGATACATTTTGTTTTCTTATCACTTGTCATTTTTATTTGTTTCTTCTTCTGTTTTTTTTTTGTTTAATATTTCATTTGATTTTTATTTTCATTTCTTGTCGTTGGTACTTTGAAAATTAATTTTTTTGCAAAATTATTGTAAATAAATTGATATAAAAAAATTTATTTTAATTTATTGATAACAGTTCTTATTTATTTATTAATTTTTTTTTAATTTATTTATTGTGCCACTTTTGAAAAATTTCATTTTCGATTCGAAAACACCGTAGAGTAGAAATTTGTAGAAAATCAATAACCAGCACAGCAACAACAACAACAACAATATTATATCAATGCAAAATTTTTAATAGAAAAAATGATAACAACAACAACAACAACGAAATAATAATAATAAAACACTCTGTAGTATAAAGTTATTAAAACAAAAACCAAACACACAAAAATGATAATGAATTTTGCACTTGTTTTTGTTTTTGTTTCGTTTATTTATTTTTTACTGTTTTTTTTATTTTTACTTTTCTGATAAACAATCAATTTTGTCGTTAAAAAAAAAACAACAATAAACACATAAAACTGCAAAACGAAATGTTTAACGTAAAACAACAATAAAAATTACGAACGTTTATTTTGTTTTTTTTTTTTAATGTTTTCCTTTATTTTTTAAAAGTTAATGGCAAATTAACGTTTCGCCCGTCACCGTTACCGCTCTGTTGAGAATTTGCACGTACACTGAGTTATGCTTCTCCAAAATGGTTTGCTTATAGAGGTGTTTGTCTCCCCGCCACTAATACATAAGCATCATATAACTACAGTCGTCTACTAATTATGATTTGAGATGAGAGTAAGCGCTTGTTGGGTGATTCTAAAAAAGTGACTGTTTGGTCATAATAACGACTGCCTACGTGTCTCTACACACTTTACCAGCCACATACTGACTCTTTAAGGACAACATAACAATTCTATCTTCTTTACATAGGAACTCTTTTGTAAACTTGTATTACAGGCTTCAGGGTTCTGATATTAACCTTTTTATATGGACTGCCTGGCAACTGCAAAGTTTTTCAGGCAAAGGTAATGGCTGTGTTGAAAGCGCCGCAATGCTTGATTCACTCGGACAGCAAAAATCTTCACGACAGTAATCAGCCAAATATACAAAATTATAGCAAGGAACCTGTATCTCGTCCCCTTTTAAATGTGTCTCCACACGATCCTGTGTGGAACAGTTTCATTGATCCTCCTCAAATGATTTTGAGAAATGGGAAAGTTATTTTTTTCTAAATGTCTAGAGAGAATGATCGATATTGTGGAAAAATAGGACTTGCTCCAGGAATCCTAAATTATAAAGAAAAATAATAAATTTGTCTTAATAATTAATTTTACAGAATAGGGAAACTGTCCCACAAATAACAGGTATTTTCTCCATCGTCACTACTAACACAACCCTATAGTACTTAAAGCATGTGATTGTTTGGCAGACTAAGTGTGTTTGTGGTTTTAAATACTAGGGTTGCCAAATTTATATATTTGCTAAAGGGAAACATGGGATTTATTTTTCAGGGTATACAAGAGTATATAAAACAAAAGCATTCCACTTTTAAAACCGTGTGTAGTTTCCAGATTACTCGATTAATTTTTGTTACTAAGTTTTGCTTCGAATCATTTTTCAAAACTGTACCGTCTATTGGAGCAAATGCAACAAGTCGATATGGTCCTGTGGTAGATTCCCAGTGGGAACTGTCAACAACAGAAAGGACGGCTTTGTGAAATGCGCCATCAAAGGGGTACATTTCTTCAGCTGTTATCTTCCCTCTAGCTTACCAATGGAAGACTTTAAACGCATTCTAGATGACATCGTTAAAGAGGCAAGGAACGTGAGACCTGTGGTAATTGCCGGGGATATCAATGCTTGGGGTGTTGAATGAGGCTCGACATACACTAACCCAAGGGGAGAATGCCTACTTGACACATTTGAAACATTGGAGGCTGTTTTACTTAATCGTGGCCACAAGGATAGATTTTCGAGAAATGGACGCTGCACTAAAATTGACCGGAAATTCGTCAGCAACTCCCAGGCGAACTCATCTAACAGGATGGATTTTCGAGATCCGGGAACTCTCTACGGAATACAATGTTCCTGCCACCCCGCTGAACTCTCTTTCAAAGGACTCCACCTTTGACAGGAAACTTTTGTCCTCTCATTGGAGGACATTCGGTTATACGGGAGCGCGAACGGAACTTATGCGCTCCATAACGGAGGCATGCAACGCATCTATGGCAAAGAGGTGTCATATGCCTGACAGGAAACACGTTTGCTGCTGGAGCCCGAATATAGCGGATCTAAGGCGGAGATGTAATCACGCACGGCGGATGTTCCAAAGGGCCCGGAAACGTGATGACTTTGCGGAACTGTAGGAGAGGTTTTAAAGGTGCAGGACCGACCTTAATAGAGCCATTGCACACGGCAAGAGAGGTTGCTGCAGGGAAATGTGCACCGATGTGGATGAGAATCCCTGGGGAACTGGGTATAAGGTGGTGATGAAAAAGCTAAACTGCTCCGACCAAAACCAACAACGTGTGCACTTGAGCTGCAATCAATCGATGGGAACCTTTTTCCGCAGAAGGCCGAAATTACATACTCCGTGCAAGACATGCGGTCTCCGGATAAAATCACCGAAGTCAGCAGGCAGGAATTTGAAGCAGTCTGTAGGGAAATAAAACTTATAAAGCACCGGGGATCGACGGGATCGAGGGTAATACTGGGCTGTTTAGACAAGTTTTTGATGCTAAGACAAGGAAAAGGCAGAGGCTGGTTCTCATTCCGAAAGGTAACAAAGTACAGGATGTCTCTTGAAACCGCCCGCTCTGTATGATTTACACAGCCGGAAAACTTTTGGAGAGGATAATTTGTAGGAGACTGGAAGCTATCCTAGGGGAATAAGGCTTGTCGGATTGCCAATTTGGTTTCCGGAAAGCACGTTCCACCCTGGATGCAATAGAAACAGTAATGACGATAGTAAAGGTGAGCGTTGGCTGGAGGGCGATCAGGAATATTGCGATGTGTGCGAAGTTAGCTACGAAAGTTAAATTCTTTTTTAGAGTGAATGTTATGCTAACAGACACTGTTAAGTTAACATAATTGAAAAATTTGGAAATGGTAGGAAAGAAAATCGATTAAAAATCGCAAAAATAGTGATAAATTAGAGAGAAAATTAAAGCAAGACGAAGTTAAGCCTTTAAATTTTAACGAAAAAAAAAACAAACGGTCGTGTAACTTTTGGGATCGGAGATATAGCCGACGAAGCAGACTTTTCTATACGAGCAAACAACGTTCTCTATTAAAATCGGGAAAAATATGATAAAATTAAAAAAACTGCGGTTTTCTGCCTTAGTGGGCTGGATTGCTATTGGATCAAGGATTCCAAAACTGATTTCGTTGCGGTCGGGTGGACCTTGAAATCGGTGATATAGCCGACGAAGCTAACTTTTTTATAAGAGCAAACAAAATGCTTTATACAAATCGTGAAAAATTCGATAAAATATAAAAAGGTGCGGTTTTCTGCCTTAGTGGGCTGGATAGTTATTGCATCAAGGATTCCCAAACAGTTTTCGTTACGGTCGGGTGAATTATGGTGTTTTGCTGGATTTGAATTTAAATTACTTTAGTTTTTAGTCGGAACATACCAGGCTACCTAATTGCAGTATATACGAAATACGCCTGCAGGACAAATTACTGAACTACTTGGAACTCGTTTTACTTACATGCTGCCCTGAAATCTCTAATATAAACCACTTGAACTGACTATCAGCACCAAAACTAGTAAGTACAATTAATCTAACTAATTTCACAATAGTCTAACTTAAAGCGTTATTAATAATTGTTTTAATTTAATTACAGATGAAATTATTTGAATTAAGCAAGATTACAAGTCAACGTTGTGTCAATCATAGAAAAAGAACTTCAAAAACGACTGAAATTTAAACTACTTTAAGTAGAGTTGCATTAATAGTGAAAACTGATGAACCTTATAAAGCGTGTTTTTTATAGAGGTATAGAACTTTAAGTTGCAATAAAACAACGATGGATTATTCGATTGACATGAATTTTATTTATCCGAAAGATAATCTTGTGGCATTACATTTTAAATATGATTTCTGGCATATGACCGTCACGGCTGGCGCGGATGTAGTCCAATCTGGACGTCCAATTTCCGATGACTTTTTCCAACATTTGTCGCCGTATATCGGCAATAATACGGCGAATGTTGTCTTCCAAATGGTCAAGCGTTTGTGGCTTTACCGCATAGACCAATGACTTTACATAGCCCCACAGAAAGTAGTCTAGCGGTGTTAAATCACAAGATCTTGGAGGCCAATTCACAGGTCCAAAACGTGAAATTAGGCGGTCACCTAATAAATCTATTGTGACACGAGCTGTGTGACATGTTGCGCCGTCTTGTTGAAACCACATCTCCTGGACATCATGGTTATTCAATTCAGGAATGAAAAATGTTAGTAATCATGGCTCTATACCGATCACCATTGACTGTAACGTTCTGGCCACCATCGTTTTTGAAAAAGTACGGACCAATGATTCCACCAGCCCATAAAGCGCACCAAACAGTCAGTTTTTCTGGATGTAACGGTGTTTCCACATACACTTGAGGATTACCTTCACTCCAAATGCGGCAGTTTTGTTTGTTGACGTAGCCATTCAACCAGAAGTGCGCTTCATCGCTAAACAAAATTCGCTTATGAAAATCGGGAACAACGGTAATCTCGTTTTGGGCCCATTCGACGAATCTACGCCTTACTTGATGATCGTTTGGCTTCAAATCTTGCACGAGTTGGATTTTGTAAGCACCCAAACCAAGATCCTTCCGCAAAATCTTCCATAAAGTGGATGGACACAGATCCAATTTCTGTGCTCGATGGCGGATGGACTCATTCGGTTCTTCCTCAATGCTACGCTCTACAGCAGCAATAGCTTCTTCTGTACGCACCGTACAGCGTCTCTTCTCTGGGGATGCGAGTTATCAATAAGAGAGATTGCATCCAAAATCTAAAGAGGGCTTGGCATTAGGTGCGTGGATTTAATATCACCAAAAAGCCAGAGTCCTATTCGAACCCGTAAGAAATAACATCTGACGTCGAAATATTACTACCGATATTTTTTCTCAGATACCAGGTGAACAGAACTGTGAACTACATTGGTAGCTGGCTACCTGAGTAGCTGAGAGCTGGCTAGTATAGCTGGGAAGCTGGCTAGGTGGGTATATACTAATACATACATATTTTTATTACTGAAATTCTTATTTCCTACAATACATATATCAATAAATGCTTATTATTTTTATTCTTTACAGAAATACCATGTGAAAAAAGTATTAAATATTCATCATTTTCGAAAAAGAACTCATCTGAATTGAGAAAAACACTCATGAAGTCCATTTTTTTCATAAGCACCAACGACATTACAAATCATAGAAAGCAAATTACGTCACAAAGCTTAGTGCTGTGAACTACATTGGTAGCTAGGAGCTGGCTAGTATAGCTGGGATGCTGGCTAGGTGGGTATATAATAATATACATACATATTTTTATTACTCAAATTTTTATTTCCTACAATACATATATCAATAAATACTTTTTAATTTTTTTTACAGGAATACCATGTGAAAAAAGTATTAAATATTCATCGCTTTCTGAAAAGAAATCATCTGAAATGAGAAAAACACTCATGAAGTCCATTTTTTTCATAAGCACCAGCGACATTACACATCATAGAAAGCAAATTACGTCGCAAAGCTTAGTGCTGTGAACTACATTGGTAGCTAGGAGCTGGTTAGTATAGCTGGGATGCTGGCTAGGTGGGTATATACTAATATGTATATATACATATTTTTATTACTCAAAATTTTATTTCAATACAATACATATATCAATAAATACTTATTCATTTTTTTACAGAAATACCACGTGAAAAAAGTATTAAATATTCATCATTTTCGAAAAAGAACTCATCTGAATTGAGAAAAACACTCATGAAGTCCATTTTTTTCATAAGCACCAACGACATTACAAATCATAGAAAGCAAATTACGTCACAAAGCTTAGTGCTGTGAACTACATTGGTAGCTAGGAGCTGGCTAGTATAGCTGGGATGCTGGCTAGGTGGGTATATAATAATATACATACATATTTTTATTACTCAAATTTTTATTTCCTACAATACATATATCAATAAATACTTTTTAATTTTTTTTACAGGAATACCATGTGAAAAAAGTATTAAATATTCATCGCTTTCTGAAAAGAAATCATCTGAAATGAGAAAAACACTCATGAAGTCCATTTTTTTCATAAGCACCAGCGACATTACACATCATAGAAAGCAAATTACGTCGCAAAGCTTAGTGCTGTGAACTACATTGGTAGCTAGGAGCTGGTTAGTATAGCTGGGATGCTGGCTAGGTGGGTATATACTAATATGTATATATACATATTTTTATTACTCAAAATTTTATTTCAATACAATACATATATCAATAAATACTTATTCATTTTTTTACAGAAATACCACGTGAAAAAAGTATTAAATATTCATCATTTTCGGAAAAGAACTCATCTGAATTGAGAAAAACACTCATAAAGTCCACTTTTTTCATAAACACCAACTACATTACAAATCATAGAAAGCAAATTACGTCACAAAGCACTAAAACTGATGGAGAAATTTAAGTTATCTGATGAAAAAGCCTAAATTGGATTGATTGATAACTAAATTGAGTGTCACTATCCACATTCCATATGACTATTATCATCACCATATACTGTGTACTATAGATATGCAGCATTACATAAAAGAAAAACATATAATCACTGTCAAAAACACAATATAACCAGTCTTTAGCGGTGAAACGCGATCTACAACAGGCAATGGGGACTTATCCAGATCGAGGAAGAGATACAGTTTCAGTAAACTATACTATAAACATGAGTTATTGATATCAACTGATCATCAAAGGCGGTTATATTTAACGACAAGCAGAAGGTTTTTAAAGCTTAAGATATAAATCATCATTGCTGAACCTCAGCGCATCCTTTCAAAGAATCGACATCATGGATATGCTGTCACTAGAGCTTTGGAAATCACTTGTTTTAACTGGAACACGCTTTGGGCCAATATACACCAATTTTCCTCCTATTTCTGTATTAAAACGATAGATAATTTTTGCGGAATAGCTAAAGTATTTTTGAGAATATACACTCAGCGCCAAAAGTGAGTAAACACCACTGAAATAATTCATTTTCTTAGTATAGCGAGAAAAGTAAATGAGAATAATCGAATAAATTTCCAAAAATAAAAACGTTTATTTATTACTTATAAAATGTTAAAACAATAACAACAATTCATGATAAAGGAACTTTTTTATACTTAAGAACAAAACTGTTTTATACTTAAGAACAAAAGTGTTGACTCACTTATGGCGCTCACTGTATTTGTATATTTAGGCTTATGTGTAAAAGTAAAATTGTGTGCCTTATAATGTCAATTTTAAAAAAATATCCTTTTGTGTTTATTTTTAAACTTTGTTTATTTTATTTGCATATATTATAAATGATAGAATGAATTAATTAATTATTATTAATTAATATTATAAGAATAGTAGTGCCATGCCCACTGAATCATGTTTAGATAGATTAAATGTATAAGCTTATAACTTTTCACTTTTCGAAGAAAAAGCAGAAGAAAAAGAGTGGGCATGGCAAATAATATAAGAAAATGAAAGTCCGGGTTCTTAGCTTTAATTTGCTACCAAATTTATGGCAATTGAGGTTGTATAAGCAAAGATTTTACAATTTTTGCAACGCCCTCTTTAACGTATTTAAGCTAATTGGATATAACCTCTTACAACTTTGTCTGCTTAGCATAAATTTCCATAAATGTGGTAGCAAACGAAAGCTAAGAACCTAAACTTACATTTTCTTCTAACACCCATTGAATTATGTTTAAATAGACTAAGAAAAATTGTAGACTATTTCTTGTGAAAATTTTTTTTGTCAAATACCAGGCCAACAGAAACATACAGCAAGCAAATGCCGATTAATAGGAATTTTGAAACGCTTATAACTCTGGACCCATTGGACCTATTACAATGAAATGGGTGCCATTGGAAAGGTCTGAGGTCATACTTTCAGATAGTGCCAAAATATAATCGAGCAGGTCCAAGCCCAAGTCCAGAAAGGCCAGAGGTTAATAGCAATTTTCAAACGCTTATAACTCTGGACCCATTGGACCTATTAGAATGTAAGGGGTGCCATTGGAAAGGTCTGAGCTCGTACTTTAAGATAGTGCCAAAACAAAATCGATCAGGTCCAAGTCCGAGTCGAGAAAGTTTAACTTTTGAAAGTGTAAATGAGGCCTTCATCACTCACACACACACAGTAACGGTTTTTCTGTTCAAATTTCTTGTGAACGTTTTTTTTTTTTCAAATACCAGGCCAACAGAAACATACAGCAAGCAAATGCCGATTAATAGGAATTTTGAAACGCTTATAACTCTGGACCCATTGGACCTATTACAATGAAATGGGTGCCATTGGAAAGGTCTGAGGTTATACTTTCAGATAGTGCCAAAATATAATCGAGTAGGTCCAAGCCCAAGTCCAGAAAGGCCAGAGGTTAATAACAATTTTCAAACGCTTATAACTCTGGACCCATTGGACCTATTAGAATGTAAGGGGTGCCATTGGAAAGGTCTGAGCTCGTACTTTAAGATAGTGCCAAAACAAAATCGATCAGGTCCAAGGCCGAGTCGAGAAAGTTTAACTTTTGAAAGTGTAAATGAGGCCTTCATCACTCACACACACACAGTAACGGTTTTTCTGTTCAAATTTCTTGTGAACGTTTTTTTTTCAAATACCAGGCCAACAGAAACATACAGCAAGCAAATGCCGATTAATAGGAATTTTGAAACGCTTATAACTCTGGACCCATTGGACCTATTACAATGAAATGGGTGCCATTGGAAAGGTCTGAGGTTATACTTTCAGATAGTGCCAAAATATAATCGAGCAGGTCCAAGCCCAAGTCCAGAAAGGCCAGAGGTTAATAGAAATTTTCAAACGCTTATAACTCTGGTCCCATTGGACCTATTAGAATGTAAGGGGCGCCATTGGAAAGGTCTGAGCTCGTACTTTAAGATAGTGCCAAAACAAAATCGATCAGGTCCAAGTCCGAGTCGAGAAAGTTTAACTTTTGAAAGTGTAAATGAGGACTTCATCACTCACACACACACAGTAACGGTTTTTCTGTTCAAATTTCTTGTGAACGTTTTTTTTTTTCAAATACCAGGCCAACAGAAACATACAGCAAGCAAATGCCGATTAATAGGAATTTTGAAACGCTTATAACTCTGGACCCATTGGACCTATTACAATGAAATGGGTGCCATTGGAAAGGTCTGAGGTTATACTTTCAGATAGTGCCAAAATATAATCGAGCAGGTCCAAGCCCAAGTCCAGAAAGGCCAGAGGTTAATAGAAATTTTCAAACGCTTATAACTCTGGTCCCATTGGACCTATTAGAATGTAAGGGGCGCCATTGGAAAGGTCTGAGCTCGTACTTTAAGATAGTGCCAAAACAAAATCGATCAGGTCCAAGTCCGAGTCGAGAAAGTTTAACTTTTGAAAGTGTAAATGAGGCCTTCATCACTCACACACACACAGTAACGGTTTTTCTGTTCAAATTTCTTGTGAACGTTTTTTTTTTCAAATACCAGGCCAACAGAAACATACAGCAAGCAAATGCCGATTAATAGGAATTTTGAAACGCTTATAACTCTGGACCCATTGGACCTATTACAATGAAATGGGTGCCATTGGAAAGGTCTGAGGTTATACTTTCAGATAGTGCCAAAATATAATCGAGCAGGTCCAAGCCCAAGTCCAGAAAGGCCAGAGGTTAATAGCAATTTTCAAACGCTTATAACTCTGGACCCATTGGACCTATTAGAATGTAAGGGGTGCCATTGGAAAGGTCTGAGCTCGTACTTTAAGATAGTGCCAAAACAAAATCGATCAGGTCCAAGTCCGAGTCGAGAAAGTTTAACTTTTGAAAGTGTAAATGAGGACTTCATCACTCACACACACACAGTAACGGTTTTTCTGTTCAAATTTCTTGTGAACGTTTTTTTTTCAAATACCAGGCCAACAGAAACATACAGCAAGCAAATGCCGATTAATAGGAATTTTGAAACGCTTATAACTCTGGACCCATTGGACCTATTAGAATGAAATGGGTGCCATTGGAAAGGTCTGAGGTTATACTTTCAGATAGTGCCAAAATATAATCGAGCAGGTCCAAGCCCAAGTCCAGAAAGGCCAGAGGTTAATAGCAATTTTCAAACGCTTATAACTCTGGACCCATTGGACCTATTAGAATGTAAGGGGTGCCATTGGAAAGGTCTGAGCTCGTACTTTAAGATAGTGCCAAAACAAAATCGATCAGGTCCAAGTCCGAGTCGATAAAGTTTAACTTTTGAAAGTGTAAATGAGGCCTTCATCACTCACACACACACAGTAACGGTTTTTCTGTTCAAATTTCTTGTGAACGTTTTTTTTTTCAAATACCAGGCCAACAGAAACATACAGCAAGCAAATGCCGATTAATAGGAATTTTGAAACGCTTATAACTCTGGACCCATTGGACCTATTACAATGAAATGGGTGCCATTGGAAAGGTCTGAGGTTATACTTTCAGATAGTGCCAAAATATAATCGAGCAGGTCCAAGCCCAAGTCCAGAAAGGCCAGAGGTTAATAGCAATTTTCAAACGCTTATAACTCTGGACCCATTGGACCTATTAGAATGTAAGGGGTGCCATTGGAAAGGTCTGAGCTCGTACTTTAAGATAGTGCCAAAACAAAATCGATCAGGTCCAAGTCCGAGTCGAGAAAGTTTAACTTTTGAAAGTGTAAATGAGGACTTCATCACTCACACACACACAGTAACGGTTTTTCTGTTCAAATTTCTTGTGAACGTTTTTTTTTCAAATACCAGGCCAACAGAAACATACAGCAAGCAAATGCCGATTAATAGGAATTTTGAAACGCTTATAACTCTGGACCCATTGGACCTATTAGAATGAAATGGGTGCCATTGGAAAGGTCTGAGGTCATACTTTCAGATAGTGCCAAAATATAATCGAGTAGGTCCAAGCCCAAGTCCAGAAAGGCCAGAGGTTAATAACAATTTTCAAACGCTTATAACTCTGGACCCATTGGACCTATTAGAATGTAAGGGGTGCCATTGGAAAGGTCTGAGCTCGTACTTTAAGATAGTGCCAAAACAAAATCGATCAGGTCCAAGTCCGAGTCGAGAAAGTTTAACTTTTGAAAGTGTAAATGAGGCCTTCATCACTCACACCCACACAGTAACGGTTTTTCTGTTCAAATTTCTTGTGAACGTTTTTTTTTTTCAAATACCAGGCCAACAGAAACATACAGCAAGCTAATGCCGATTAATAGGAATTTTGAAACGCTTATAACTCTGGACCCATTGGACCTATTACAATGAAATGGGTGCCATTGGAAAGGTCTGAGGTTATACTTTCAGATAGTGCCAAAATATAATCGAGCAGGTCCAAGCCCAAGTCCAGAAAGGCCAGAGGTTAATAGAAATTTTCAAACGCTTATAACTCTGGACCCATTGGACCTATTAGAATGTAAGGGGCGCCATTGGAAAGGTCTGAGCTCGTACTTTAAGATAGTGCCAAAACAAAATCGATCAGGTCCAAGTCCGAGTCGAGAAAGTTTAACTTTTGAAAGTGTAAATGAGGCCTTCATCACTCACACCCACACAGTAACGGTTTTTCTGTTCAAATTTCTTGTGAACGTTTTTTTTTTTCAAATACCAGGCCAACAGAAACATACAGCAAGCAAATGCCGATTAATAGGAATTTTGAAACGCTTATAACTCTGGACCCATTGGACCTATTACAATGAAATGGGTGCCATTGGAAAGGTCTGAGGTCAGACTTTTAGATAGTGCCAAAATATAATCGAGCAGGTCCAAGCCCAAGTCCAGAAAGGCCAGAGGTTAATAGCAATTTTCAAACGCTTATAACTTTGGACCCATTGGACCTATTAGAATGTAAGGGGTGCCATTGGAAAGGTCTGAGCTCGTACTTTAAGATAGTGCCAAAACAAAATCGATCAGGTCCAAGTCCGAGTCGAGAAAGTTTAACTTTTGAAAGTGTAAATGAGGCCTTCATCACTCACACACACACAGTAACGGTTTTTCTGTTCAAATTTCTTGTGAACGTTTTTTTTTTTCAAATACCAGGCCAACAGAAACATACAGCAAGCAAATGCCGATTAATAGGAATTTTGAAACGCTTATAACTCTGGACCCATTGGACCTATTACAATGAAATGGGTGCCATTGGAAAGGTCTGAGGTCATACTTTCAGATAGTGCCAAAATATAATCGAGTAGGTCCAAGCCCAAGTCCAGAAAGGCCAGAGGTTAATAGAAATTTTCAAACGCTTATAACTCTGGACCCATTGGACCTATTAGAATGAAATGGGTGCCATTGGAAAGGTCTGAGGTCAGACTTTTAGATAGTGCCAAAATATAATCGAGCAGGTCCAAGCCCAAGTCCAGAAAGGCCAGAGATTAATAGAAATTTTCAAACGCTTATAACTCTGGACCCATTGGACCTATTAGAATGTAAGGGGTGCCATTGGAAAGGTCTGAGCTCGTACTTTAAGATAGTGCCAAAACAAAATCGATCAGGTCCAAGTCCGAGTCGAGAAAGTTTAACTTTTGAAAGTGTAAATGAGGACTTCATCACTCACACACACACAGTAACGGTTTTTCTGTTCAAATTTCTTGTGAACGTTTTTTTTTCAAATACCAGGCCAACAGAAACATACAGCAAGCAAATGCCGATTAATAGGAATTTTGAAACGCTTATAACTCTGGACCCATTGGACCTATTACAATGAAATGGGTGCCATTGGAAAGGTCTGAGGTCATACTTTCAGATAGTGCCAAAATATAATCGAGTAGGTCCAAGCCCAAGTCCAGAAAGGCCAGAGGTTAATAGAAATTTTCAAACGCTTATAACTCTGGACCCATTGGACCTATTAGAATGTAAGGGGTGCCATTGGAAAGGTCTGAGCTCGTACTTTAAGATAGTGCCAAAACAAAATCGATCAGATCCAAGTCCGAGTCGATAAAGTTTAACTTTTGAAAGTGTAAATGAGGCCTTCATCACTCACACACACACAGTAACGGTTTTTCTGTTCAAATTTCTTGTGAACGTTTTTTTTTTTCAAATACCAGGCCAACAGAAACATACAGCAAGCAAATGCCGATTAATAGGAATTTTGAAACGCTTATAACTCTGGACCCATTGGACCTATTACAATGAAATGGGTGCCATTGGAAAGGTCTGAGGTCAGACTTTTAGATAGTGCCAAAATATAATCGAGCAGGTCCAAGCCCAAGTCCAGAAAGGCCAGAGGTTAATAGCAATTTTCAAACGCTTATAACTCTGGATCCATTGGACCTATTAGAATGTAAGGGGTGCCATTGGAAAGGTCTGAGCTCGTACTTTAAGATAGTGCCAAAACAAAATCGATCAGGTCCAAGTCCGAGTCGAGAAAGTTTAACTTTTGAAAGTGTAAATGAGGCCTTCATCACTCACACACACACAGTAACGGTTTTTCTGTTCAAATTTCTTGTGAACGTTTTTTTTTTTCAAATACCAGGCCAACAGAAACATACAGCAAGCAAATGCCGATTAATAGGAATTTTGAAACGCTTATAACTCTGGACCCATTGGACCTATTACAATGAAATGGGAGCCATTGGAAAGGTCTGACGTTATACTTTCAGATAGTGCCAAAATATAATCGAGCAGGTCCAAGTCCGAGTCGAGAAAGTTTAACTTTTGAAAGTGTAAATGAGGCCTTCATCACTCACACACACACAGTAACGGTTTTTCTGTTCAAATTTCTTGTGAACGTTTTTTTTTTCAAATACCAGGCCAACAGAAACATACAGCAAGCAAATGCCGATTAATAGGAATTTTGAAACGCTTATAACTCTGGACCCATTGGACCTATTAGAATGAAATGGGTGCCATTGGAAAGGTCTGAGGTTATACTTTCAGATAGTGCCAAAATATAATCGAGCAGGTCCAAGCCCAAGTCCAGAAAGGCCAGAGGTTAATAGAAATTTTCAAACGCTTATAACTCTGGACCCATTGGACCTATTAGAATGTAAGGGGCGCCATTGGAAAGGTCTGAGCTCGTACTTTAAGATAGTGCCAAAACAAAATCGATCAGGTCCAAGTCCGAGTCGAGAAAGTTTAACTTTTGAAAGTGTAAATGAGGCCTTCATCACTCACACCCACACAGTAACGGTTTTTCTGTTCAAATTTCTTGTGAACGTTTTTTTTTTCAAATACCAGGCCAACAGAAACATACAGCAAGCTAATGCCGATTAATAGGAATTTTGAAACGCTTATAACTCTGGACCCATTGGACCTATTACAATGAAATGGGTGCCATTGGAAAGGTCTGAGGTTATACTTTCAGATAGTGCCAAAATATAATCGAGCAGGTCCAAGCCCAAGTCCAGAAAGGCCAGAGGTTAATAGAAATTTTCAAACGCTTATAACTCTGGACCCATTGGACCTATTAGAATGTAAGGGGTGCCATTGGAAAGGTCTGAGCTCGTACTTTAAGATAGTGCCAAAACAAAATCGATCAGGTCCAAGTCCGAGTCGAGAAAGTTTAACTTTTGAAAGTGTAAATGAGGCCTTCATCACTCACACACACACAGTAACGGTTTTTCTGTTCAAATTTCTTGTGAACGTTTTTTTTTCAAATACCAGGCCAACAGAAACATACAGCAAGCAAATGCCGATTAATAGGAATTTTGAAACGCTTATAACTCTGGACCCATTGGACCTATTAGAATGAAATGGGTGCCATTGGAAAGGTCTGAGGTCAGACTTTTAGATAGTGCCAAAATATAATCGAGCAGGTCCAAGCCCAAGTCCAGAAAGGCCAGAGATTAATAGAAATTTTCAAACGCTTATAACTCTGGACCCATTGGACCTATTAGAATGTAAGGGGTGCCATTGGAAAGGTCTGAGCTCGTACTTTAAGATAGTGCCAAAACAAAATCGATCAGGTCCAAGTCCGAGTCGAGAAAGTTTAACTTTTGAAAGTGTAAATGAGGACTTCATCACTCACACACACAGTAACGGTTTTTCTGTTCAAATTTCTTGTGAACGTTTTTTTTTTCAAATACCAGGCCAACAGAAACATACAGCAAGCAAATGCCGATTAATAGGAATTTTGAAACGCTTATAACTCTGGACCCATTGGACCTATTACAATGAAATGGGTGCCATTGGAAAGGTCTGAGGTTATACTTTCAGATAGTGCCAAAATATAATCGAGCAGGTCCAAGCCCAAGTCCAGAAAGGCCAGAGGTTAATAGAAATTTTCAAACGCTTATAACTCTGGACCCATTGGACCTATTAGAATGTAAGGGGTGCCATTGGAAAGGTCTGAGCTCGTACTTTAAGATAGTGCCAAAACAAAATCGATCAGGTCCAAGTCCGAGTCGAGAAAGTTTAACTTTTGAAAGTGTAAATGAGGCCTTCATCACTCACACACACACAGTAACGGTTTTTCTGTTCAAATTTCTTGTGAACGTTTTTTTTTTCAAATACCAGGCCAACAGAAACATACAGCAAGCAAATGCCGATTAATAGGAATTTTGAAACGCTTATAACTCTGGACCCATTGGACCTATTACAATGAAATGGGTGCCATTGGAAAGGTCTGAGGTCATACTTTCAGATAGTGCCAAAATATAATCGAGTAGGTCCAAGCCCAAGTCCAGAAAGGCCAGAGGTTAATAGAAATTTTCAAACGCTTATAACTCTGGACCCATTGGACCTATTAGAATGAAATGGGTGCCATTGGAAAGGTCTGAGGTCAGACTTTTAGATAGTGCCAAAATATAATCGAGCAGGTCCAAGCCCAAGTCCAGAAAGGCCAGAGATTAATAGAAATTTTCAAACGCTTATAACTCTGGACCCATTGGACCTATTAGAATGTAAGGGGTGCCATTGGAAAGGTCTGAGCTCGTACTTTAAGATAGTGCCAAAACAAAATCGATCAGGTCCAAGTCCGAGTCGAGAAAGTTTAACTTTTGAAAGTGTAAATGAGGACTTCATCACTCACACACACACAGTAACGGTTTTTCTGTTCAAATTTCTTGTGAACGTTTTTTTTTTCAAATACCAGGCCAACAGAAACATACAGCAAGCAAATGCCGATTAATAGGAATTTTGAAACGCTTATAACTCTGGACCCATTGGACCTATTACAATGAAATGGGTGCCATTGGAAAGGTCTGAGGTCATACTTTCAGATAGTGCCAAAATATAATCGAGTAGGTCCAAGCCCAAGTCCAGAAAGGCCAGAGGTTAATAGCAATTTTCAAACGCTTATAACTCTGGATCCATTGGACCTATTAGAATGTAAGGGGTGCCATTGGAAAGGTCTGAGCTCGTACTTTAAGATAGTGCCAAAACAAAATCGATCAGATCCAAGTCCGAGTCGATAAAGTTTAACTTTTGAAAGTGTAAATGAGGCCTTCATCACTCACACACACACAGTAACGGTTTTTCTGTTCAAATTTCTTGTGAACGTTTTTTTTTTTTCAAATACCAGGCCAACAGAAACATACAGCAAGCAAATGCCGATTAATAGGAATTTTGAAACGCTTATAACTCTGGACCCATTGGACCTATTACAATGAAATGGGTGCCATTGGAAAGGTCTGAGGTCATACTTTCAGATAGTGCCAAAATATAATCGAGTAGGTCCAAGCCCAAGTCCAGAAAGGCCAGAGGTTAATAGAAATTTTCAAACGCTTATAACTCTGGACCCATTGGACCTATTAGAATGTAAGGGGTGCCATTGGAAAGGTCTGAGCTCGTACTTTAAGATAGTGCCAAAACAAAATCGATCAGATCCAAGTCCGAGTCGATAAAGTTTAACTTTTGAAAGTGTAAATGAGGCCTTCATCACTCACACACACACAGTAACGGTTTTTCTGTTCAAATTTCTTGTGAACGTTTTTTTTTTTCAAATACCAGGCCAACAGAAACATACAGCAAGCAAATGCCGATTAATAGGAATTTTGAAACGCTTATAACTCTGGACCCATTGGACCTATTACAATGAAATGGGTGCCATTGGAAAGGTCTGAGGTCAGACTTTTAGATAGTGCCAAAATATAATCGAGCAGGTCCAAGCCCAAGTCCAGAAAGGCCAGAGGTTAATAGCAATTTTCAAACGCTTATAACTCTGGATCCATTGGACCTATTAGAATGTAAGGGGTGCCATTGGAAAGGTCTGAGCTCGTACTTTAAGATAGTGCCAAAACAAAATCGATCAGGTCCAAGTCCGAGTCGAGAAAGTTTAACTTTTGAAAGTGTAAATGAGGCCTTCATCACTCACACACACACAGTAACGGTTTTTCTGTTCAAATTTCTTGTGAACGTTTTTTTTTTTCAAATACCAGGCCAACAGAAACATACAGCAAGCAAATGCCGATTAATAGGAATTTTGAAACGCTTATAACTCTGGACCCATTGGACCTATTACAATGAAATGGGAGCCATTGGAAAGGTCTGACGTTATACTTTCAGATAGTGCCAAAATATAATCGAGCAGGTCCAAGTCCGAGTCGAGAAAGTTTAACTTTTGAAAGTGTAAATGAGGCCTTCATCACTCACACACACACAGTAACGGTTTTTCTGTTCAAATTTCTTGTGAACGTTTTTTTTTTCAAATACCAGGCCAACAGAAACATACAGCAAGCAAATGCCGATTAATAGGAATTTTGAAACGCTTATAACTCTGGACCCATTGGACCTATTAGAATGAAATGGGTGCCATTGGAAAGGTCTGAGGTTATACTTTCAGATAGTGCCAAAATATAATCGAGCAGGTCCAAGCCCAAGTCCAGAAAGGCCAGAGGTTAATAGAAATTTTCAAACGCTTATAACTCTGGACCCATTGGACCTATTAGAATGTAAGGGGCGCCATTGGAAAGGTCTGAGCTCGTACTTTAAGATAGTGCCAAAACAAAATCGATCAGGTCCAAGTCCGAGTCGAGAAAGTTTAACTTTTGAAAGTGTAAATGAGGCCTTCATCACTCACACCCACACAGTAACGGTTTTTCTGTTCAAATTTCTTGTGAACGTTTTTTTTTTCAAATACCAGGCCAACAGAAACATACAGCAAGCTAATGCCGATTAATAGGAATTTTGAAACGCTTATAACTCTGGACCCATTGGACCTATTACAATGAAATGGGTGCCATTGGAAAGGTCTGAGGTTATACTTTCAGATAGTGCCAAAATATAATCGAGCAGGTCCAAGCCCAAGTCCAGAAAGGCCAGAGGTTAATAGAAATTTTCAAACGCTTATAACTCTGGACCCATTGGACCTATTAGAATGTAAGGGGTGCCATTGGAAAGGTCTGAGCTCGTACTTTAAGATAGTGCCAAAACAAAATCGATCAGGTCCAAGTCCGAGTCGAGAAAGTTTAACTTTTGAAAGTGTAAATGAGGCCTTCATCACTCACACACACACAGTAACGGTTTTTCTGTTCAAATTTCTTGTGAACGTTTTTTTTTCAAATACCAGGCCAACAGAAACATACAGCAAGCAAATGCCGATTAATAGGAATTTTGAAACGCTTATAACTCTGGACCCATTGGACCTATTAGAATGAAATGGGTGCCATTGGAAAGGTCTGAGGTCAGACTTTTAGATAGTGCCAAAATATAATCGAGCAGGTCCAAGCCCAAGTCCAGAAAGGCCAGAGATTAATAGAAATTTTCAAACGCTTATAACTCTGGACCCATTGGACCTATTAGAATGTAAGGGGTGCCATTGGAAAGGTCTGAGCTCGTACTTTAAGATAGTGCCAAAACAAAATCGATCAGGTCCAAGTCCGAGTCGAGAAAGTTTAACTTTTGAAAGTGTAAATGAGGACTTCATCACTCACACACACAGTAACGGTTTTTCTGTTCAAATTTCTTGTGAACGTTTTTTTTTTCAAATACCAGGCCAACAGAAACATACAGCAAGCAAATGCCGATTAATAGGAATTTTGAAACGCTTATAACTCTGGACCCATTGGACCTATTACAATGAAATGGGTGCCATTGGAAAGGTCTGAGGTTATACTTTCAGATAGTGCCAAAATATAATCGAGCAGGTCCAAGCCCAAGTCCAGAAAGGCCAGAGGTTAATAGAAATTTTCAAACGCTTATAACTCTGGACCCATTGGACCTATTAGAATGTAAGGGGTGCCATTGGAAAGGTCTGAGCTCGTACTTTAAGATAGTGCCAAAACAAAATCGATCAGGTCCAAGTCCGAGTCGAGAAAGTTTAACTTTTGAAAGTGTAAATGAGGCCTTCATCACTCACACACACACAGTAACGGTTTTTCTGTTCAAATTTCTTGTGAACGTTTTTTTTTTCAAATACCAGGCCAACAGAAACATACAGCAAGCAAATGCCGATTAATAGGAATTTTGAAACGCTTATAACTCTGGACCCATTGGACCTATTACAATGAAATGGGTGCCATTGGAAAGGTCTGAGGTCATACTTTCAGATAGTGCCAAAATATAATCGAGTAGGTCCAAGCCCAAGTCCAGAAAGGCCAGAGGTTAATAGAAATTTTCAAACGCTTATAACTCTGGACCCATTGGACCTATTAGAATGAAATGGGTGCCATTGGAAAGGTCTGAGGTCAGACTTTTAGATAGTGCCAAAATATAATCGAGCAGGTCCAAGCCCAAGTCCAGAAAGGCCAGAGATTAATAGAAATTTTCAAACGCTTATAACTCTGGACCCATTGGACCTATTAGAATGTAAGGGGTGCCATTGGAAAGGTCTGAGCTCGTACTTTAAGATAGTGCCAAAACAAAATCGATCAGGTCCAAGTCCGAGTCGAGAAAGTTTAACTTTTGAAAGTGTAAATGAGGACTTCATCACTCACACACACACAGTAACGGTTTTTCTGTTCAAATTTCTTGTGAACGTTTTTTTTTTCAAATACCAGGCCAACAGAAACATACAGCAAGCAAATGCCGATTAATAGGAATTTTGAAACGCTTATAACTCTGGACCCATTGGACCTATTACAATGAAATGGGTGCCATTGGAAAGGTCTGAGGTCATACTTTCAGATAGTGCCAAAATATAATCGAGTAGGTCCAAGCCCAAGTCCAGAAAGGCCAGAGGTTAATAGCAATTTTCAAACGCTTATAACTCTGGATCCATTGGACCTATTAGAATGTAAGGGGTGCCATTGGAAAGGTCTGAGCTCGTACTTTAAGATAGTGCCAAAACAAAATCGATCAGATCCAAGTCCGAGTCGATAAAGTTTAACTTTTGAAAGTGTAAATGAGGCCTTCATCACTCACACACACACAGTAACGGTTTTTCTGTTCAAATTTCTTGTGAACGTTTTTTTTTTTTCAAATACCAGGCCAACAGAAACATACAGCAAGCAAATGCCGATTAATAGGAATTTTGAAACGCTTATAACTCTGGACCCATTGGACCTATTACAATGAAATGGGTGCCATTGGAAAGGTCTGAGGTTATACTTTCAGATAGTGCCAAAATATAATCGAGCAGGTCCAAGCCCAAGTCCAGAAAGGCCAGAGGTTAATAGCAATTTTCAAACGCTTATAACTCTGGACCCATTGGACCTATTAGAATGTAAGGGGTGCCATTGGAAAGGTCTGAGCTCGTACTTTAAGATAGTGCCAAAACAAAATCGATCAGGTCCAAGTCCGAGTCGAGAAAGTTTAACTTTTGAAAGTGTAAATGAGGCCTTCATCACTCACACACACACAGTAACGGTTTTTCTGTTCAAATTTCTTGTGAACGTTTTTTTTTTCAAATACCAGGCCAACAGAAACATACAGCAAGCAAATGCCGATTAATAGGAATTTTGAAACGCTTATAACTCTGGACCCATTGGACCTATTAGAATGAAATGGGTGCCATTGGAAAGGTCTGAGGTCATACTTTCAGATAGTGCCAAAATATTATCATCATATATAATAGAATCCTATAAAAAAGTTAGCTTCGTCGGCTATATCTTTGATCCCAAGGGTTACCCGACAGTAACGGAAACTGTTTTTGAATCCTTGATCCAATAGCTATCCAGCCCACTAGGTCAAAAACTATACCTTTTCAAATTTTATCATATTTTTCCCGATTTTAATAGAGAGCTATGTTTGCTTGTAAGTAAGTTAGCTTCGTCAGCTATATCTCCGGTCCCAATTCTGACCCGACCATAACGAAAACTGTTTTTGAATCCTTGATCCAATAGCTATCCAGCCCACTAGGTCAAAAACTATACCTTTTCAAATTTTATCATATTTTTCCCGATTTTAATAGAGAGCTATGTTTGCTTGTAAGTAAGTTAGCTTCGTCAGTTATATCTCCGGTCCCAATTCTGACCCGACCATAACGAAATCAGTTTTGGAATCCTTGATCCAATTGCTATCCAGCCCACTAGGTCAAGAACTATACCTTTTCAAATTTTATCACATTTTTCCCGATTTTAATAGAGAACTATATTTGCTTGTACAAAAAAGTTAGCTTCGTCAGCTATATCTCCGGTTCCAATTCCATATATCCAGCCCACTAAGGCATAAAACCGCACTATTTTAAATTTTATCGAATTTTTCAAGATTAATATAGAGCAGTTTGTTTGCTCGTCAAAAACGCATACAACTCTGCGGATTGGGATGCCACGCTAGCTGCCCTGGATGGAGAGGACGTATAAAACTACTAAATGGAACTCATTAAGGACAACTTTAAGTATAGGGTGCTCGCGCTCTTATATGACGCAAATGATGGCAGAAAGTCGTATGCGGTAACGGCGGGAGTCCAGCAGGGTTCCCTACGCTATGGAACGTAACATATGATGGTGTACTGTGGCTTAAACTCCCTAGAGGTACACAGATCATTGGATTTGCGGACGATATTGATCTGATGATAAGAGGAAAACATTTAGATAGTGAGAACGTGTAACACTGCGGTGGGTACGGTCAGAAGCTGGATAACGGGAATAGATCTCAAACTTGCTGCCCACAAAACGGATGTTCTACTTGTAAGCAGTAGGAAGAGGATGGAATTTAATACCATAACGGTGGGCGACCAGCTCCAGGCAATTAAATATCAGGGAGTAATGATTGACAACAGGCTCACGTTTAGGAAACACCTGACGTACGTGTGCACTTGCCCAAATAATACCTGACCTAGGGGACCCTTTGAAGTAGCCGTAGTCTACTAGGTAGTGTGTTGGCTTATTAGACGCAAAAGCCTGGGTTCGAGCCCCAGGCCAGGCATCAAAGACAAAATACAAAAAGTATTTCTTCGGCGACTTCCTCTCAGCAGATTTCTGGCAAAAACTCTGAGAGTAAATAAAATTGCCATGAAAAAGTTTCTCAAAAATCTGTCGTTCAGAGTCGATTTTAAACTGTAGGCCCCCCACCACTCATGTATAAAATTAACACACACAACATAAGTGGTGTGAGAAACTAGGACGTTGTACAATGGGTCAATTCGACCTCCGGGTACTGTACTTGTCTTAATTGACAAGTACACGTCCTCTAACCTAACCTAACCTAGGGGGCCCAAAACAGGAGAAGAGACTGTTACTGATGAATATAGTGATATCGATCGCTATATATGCAGCCCCTATATTGGTTGAGGCTATAAATAAGAGGACCTATAGAGCAGGAATAGAAGCCACCTATAGGAGATCAGCTCTACGGGTAATTTCTTCCTTTCGCACGGTGTCTACTGATGCAGCATTTGTGATTGCGGGGATGTTGCCCCTGAAGCTAGTAGCGAACGTGGAGAGCAGGATACATGGCACAAGGAGGGGAACAGATCTTTCGAACCCTGTTCAATTAGTAATCGAAGTCGCCGTGGTCTAGTAAGTAGTGTGTTGGCTTATTAGACGAAAGGCCATGGTTCGAGCCACAGGCCAGACATCAAAATAAAATACAAAAATATTTCTTCGGCGACTTCCTCTCAGCAGATTTCTGGCAAAAACTCTGAGAGTAAATATATTTGCCATGAAAAGTTTCTCAAAAAATCTGTCGTTCGGAGTCGACTTTAAACTGTAGGTCCCGCCACTCATGTATAAAATTAACACACACAACTTAAGTGGTAAGAGAAACTAGGTCGTAATCCTGACTGAAGGGTTGTAATGACCAATTATGTAAGTATGTTCAATTAGCGGATGATGCTATGGATAGATGGCAGCAAGACTGATCCAATTCCACCAAGGAAAGATGGATCTACCGACTCATATCGAGTATAAGCGAAAGGACTGAACTCCCATTTGACGCAGTTGCTAACCGGCCATGGATATTATAGAGCATATCTCTATAAGTATGGTCACGACATAGACGAAGCATGCCCTGAATGCCGGAATGAAAGAGATACGATGATCAACGAAGTAGCCTGGGGGGATAATAGGATACCAGGCAACGTCCGATAATGTAGTTAACCTGATGTCAGCCTAGGCCTAGACATTTTTAAAAGAAATACGTTTTCTTTGTCTACGTTTTTCAATTTATAAAATAACTAGCTGTACCCTGCGCGTGTTGCTGCGCCACCAACAAAAATAAATTTGAAGCAAAGACATTACACAAATATCCAATTAATTATAAATAATTTTTTGGATTTTGTTCCGCTGTCCAGATGATTCAGACGAACGGGCCTGAGTAGTACGCATTCGATCAGTTTCGAATCTCACTTGCCGTTGTTCAAGTGATTAATGCGAAAGGGTCTCAGCAGCTTGTACTCGAAGATTTTCCAGTCTCAATGCTTCTTGAGGTGTAGGTCCACCAATTGCTTGTCGCTTTGGAGGCATGATTGCACGGGAGCGACGTGAAAAATGCGTTTAAATTTATTAGAATCTCACAATGTACCCAATCCAATTGAACCCAATAGCATTTTTAAAAATTTTCCATAATTAAAATGTTTCAAACTTGTGATTGATATTTTACGGGAATGAGTTACACTAAATGTTATTGAAATCATAAATGATGAATCCTAAAATGTCTGGTATTTGTCCGATCAACACATGATCAAATGCATAGTTTACGATTCAATTCATTTTGAATAATTCTTAGTCCGTCGACTAACGCAACAACTTTGTTAAAGACCATAACATGATCAAATGCACAGTTTACGATTTAATTCATTTTTAGTAATTTTTAGTGGCGCCACCTGTCGGAAATTGGCCGTACCAACTTAGAAACCTTCGCTGGCTCATGTGCAACAACTTTGCTAAAGATCATAACATGATTAAATGCACAGTTTACGATTTAATAAATTTTTAGTAATTTTTAGTGGCGCCACCTGTGGGATATTGGCCGTACCTACATAGAAACCTTCGTCGGCTCATGTGCAACAATTTTGTTAAAGATCATAACATAATTAAATGCACAGTTTACGATTTAAATCATTTTTAGTAATTTTCAGTGGCGCCACCTGTCGGAAATTGGTCATGCCAACTTAGGAACGTTCCCCGGCTTATACACAACAACTTTTCTAAAGATAATAACACGATCAAATGCATAGTTTACGATTCTATTAATTACATACAAACAAACATTCATTTTTATATACATAGATTACTGAATTACCAGAGAAGCTGTTCCACTTGGGAACGTGAGGGGCATAATGCGTGGACACTTGTGTGTGATAAACCGGTTAGTCTCGCAGGGTAAATATATTGTGCAGCAGCCGTGGAGGCTGTTCTTCATCTTTTGGATTGATAAATATTTAAAAAAATTGGAATTCTAGAAATACTGTTATCGATAACTTCAAAAATGGTTGATGGTAGTTGAAGATACTTTGAAATTTTAAAAATTCTTTTGTAAATAACAGCATTATGGTATGGAAAATCTTTTTTAAGATAAAATTTAAAAAAAAAAAATTATTTTTGTTATCAAAGACGAAGCTTTACATATCAAAACTGATAATAATTTGAATGACTCATCTGAGTAATATTTCTTTAAATACTGTGTTATCTTTGTATTTCAACACCAACTCGTTTAAAAAATAAATATTTAAGTTTTGTTTTTAAATAAAAACAAAAATCGGCCGTAATGGCATATTTACTTACCTCCTACGTATGTTATCCGTTTGATCCTGATACAAATTGGGACTGCTGCCATGTCGTTGATGTTTGTACGAGGCTAAAGCGATCTGTGAGGCTAACTTTGAGGCGGTTACTAAATCTTCACGACTTTTACTTAAACTTTCGCTATAGGGATGCATGTTCCACATACAGGCGGTGGCCACCACAAAAGGACATTTACCGAAATCTGTGTTTAAGTAATTTTTTTCATTTTTGTTGTTGTTTTTTTATTTATTGTTGCTCTTTATTATTCGTTGAATTTTTTTATTGTGCAATGTGTAACTGAAAAATTTATTAAAGAAATCTGTAAAGAGAAGACAACGATAATTGAAAAATACTTGTTAAAGTTTAATTTTATTCAAAACAAATTAATTTTGGATTAAAAAGTCAAAAATGAAAATATTTGTTTCCATAAAAAAAAGAAAAAACGACAGAACGAAACGATAACAAGAAAAAAATAATAAGCAAGAGAAAAAATGGCGTAAGTTCGCTTTTATTTTTTAAAATTTTAATTCATAAATTTAAAAAGAAAAAATCTGAATTTCTTGACAGTGATGCTGCAGCAGCAGATGATAAGCCCACATTCGGTAAGTTTTGTGGCAATCATTGGAAGGGTGTATTCACCATTTTAATACCGTTAATTGCGTTGCCCATAGTGTTCATAAAAGAGGGACCCGTAAGTTTGTTGTTCTTTTAAAATGTTTCGTTCTTTTCTTTAACGGTTTATATTTGTTAGGAATACCGTTGCATGTATCTGATAGTGGTATGCTGCTTTTACTGGATAACGGAATGCATTCCACTGTATGTGACTTCTTTAATGCCTCTATTCGCCTTGCCTGCATTGGGAGTTTTGGTGAGTAAAAATCCTTTTTTTTCTAAATTTTTTTTTTTTTTAAACCAGCACTCAGGGGATGGCCCCTACTCAGGCAGTGCATTGTGTTGTGTTTAGGAAAATAGGAAGATAAATTTAAGCCTTTGTGATGCATTTAGAGCCGCATGCAGTTTTTTTTTTTGTTGATGTTGTAACAGCTCTGATATGCTCGGAAATAGAATAGAAGGAAAGAAAGGAAAGAAAGCGTGTATGCTAAGAGATAATGTGATAAGTGATGGCTGTCGTGTGATTAAATAAAGAAGTTGTTACATTTCGATTGGTATCAGCCTGCATTGCACTCAGTGGGCCTGACAGGACAGCTGGAAAAGTAAACTGTGTCACGCGGGCTTTGCTGACAGCCTGGACAACGGCTTAAAACCAATTGAGAGTGCTGCTCTGCCTGCCAGACCTCAGCTGTGCCACGATCGTGTCATCCCGGGTAATTGACTCTCTATTGCAGTAGGGTATTCATTTCACACTCTGTTGCATCAGTATCGATGCGCATTTAACACTGGCAAGCGGTGCATGTCAGTTGGGATGACATTTTTTTTTTTCACGCCGAGGAGGGGTAAATGTACCTAACCGCACCATAGAGGAAGTCGTCATATCCTTCGTGTGTGGGGCCCTCACCCACTAAATCCCCCCCTCGTCTCATGGACTTGTTGTGCCCACTCCGGAACTACAGTGGTATTACTTCGGAGTGGAGTCCCTTTGGCTCTTTGGCCCCTGCTTTTTCATATCCACGTCCGGATTGCGTGTTGAAAGTTGAAGAGACATCTGTGTCTCCACTATTCCTTTCCTCCAGATCCTTGCTTCGAATTTCGCTTGACACGTGTGCCAGTTTCATCTATTCCGGCGTGCCCACATGTTCTGCAGCCTCAAGATCCCTCTTCTTCAGTTTTAGAATCCTCTCCACGTAATTCGCCACTGAGGTCCAATTTTCCCTACTCGCTGTCATAACCCCGACAATGTTAACGGGCGTGATCGTCCTAACTATCAACGTCAGTGCAGTCAGTGCGATAGCTCTGCCAGCGTGCACACTCGAAAACGGTGTGCTCTGCGTCATCAATTATCTCCCCTTCCTCGTAAAGACAGTGCGGTCTTTTCCATTCTGTGCAGATATTTCCTAAAATATCCGTGACCCGATAGCATCTGTGTAACGTAGTAATTTAACTCTCCAAATTTCCGACCAATCCATGGCCTTATGTCTGGAATAAGTCTCGCCGTCCATCTTCCTCTATCTTCCTCGTTCCATCGTTGTTGCCATTTTGAAATGGTGTTTTCCCTGAAATGAGCGGTTATGTGACTTCCAGCCGATTTCGCCTTATAGATCTCCATCCGCTCCGCTGCCAGCAGATCCACAGGGATAATACACGCTATCACCACTACGGCTGGAGCGGATACCGTACGATATGCCGACGCGATACGCAATGCAGCCGTTCTCTGTACCGCCACCAGTGCGTTTGTCCGCTTCTTAACATTCAGTGTTTCGGCCAGTTGGGATGACATGCATATATGTATATTGTATTAGCATTAAAGCGATGGAAGCCCTGCCGTATACTAAGGTAGAGAAGAGATGTTGAATCCTCTAATATAATAGGATGGTTAGGATGAGTGTGAAGGTGACATGCCACCAAGTATTGTATTCCTAGTATTTCTCGAGTTCCAAAATTATCCCAGGTATCCCATTATTACGATTGGAAAGAGGACCTTCCTGGTTTTCTGAATGACCTTTTCGAGAAAATATCGGCAATGTTTTACCGTATAGCGCAAGATTTTTTTAAATTCTTGTGGCTTGCTGCCACAATTTATTATCAATTATTTTCCTTCTCCTACATTCTACTATGCCACTGTTTTTCACTTACTTAATTTTGTCACTACAACTCTTTAGTCAAGATTACAACCTAGATTCTCGACCCACCCATGTTGTATGTGTTTATTTTATTTATGAGTGCCAGGACGTATAGTTTTAAAGTTCACTCCGAACGATAGATTTTTGAGAAACCTTTCAAAGGGTTTTTGTCAGAAGACTGCTGAGAGAAAGTAGCCGAATGCAATATTTTCGTTACATTTCCTTTTGTTCGAGATGTCTGAGAGCTGGGGTTTGAACGTACGGGTTCATCGTGCAGTAAGTTTAACAGTCTACTTACTAGACTACATGGCTGGTTTTTTTTTACTACATCTGTGATACTGTATGAGTTAATCATTCCTTCGTTTGCAGGATTCGGAAACGACATGCAGACAATATTTCAAAGACACTCTTGTCTTGTTTTTGGGCGGCGTAGTTGTGGCCTTAGCTGTGGAATATTGTAATTTGCACAAGAGGGTGGCTCTGAGGACGATATTAATTGTTGGCTGCAGTCCAAGAAGGTATGTGCTGTGGTGTGGTGTGGTGTATGCATGCTTGAGCCTTGACAAGGCTTCTAACAATGTTTGCCTTGTGGTACTATTTCAGATTGCATTTCGGTTTAGTTTGTGTCACCAGTTTTATATCGTTGTGGATATCGAATTCAGCAGCCACGGCCATGATGTGTCCCATAATAAAGGCTGTAATGGAGGAGCTGGAAAATGTAAAGAATCTCTCTATTCTTCTATCAAAATAATACATTAATATTACATGTCGTTACAGAATAACATCATCTCTATATATATGGATGAAAGTGAAGAGCCGGCAGTTGAAGGCAAAAAACATCATTCGAAAATAGCTATGGGTTTTTATTTTGGCGTAGCATATGGATCGACCTTTGGCGGTTGTGGTACATTAATTGGCACTGGCACCAATTTAACTTTTAAAGGAATCTTTGAGGGGTAATTTATGTCACATTCAGTCATCATATTCAGTATATTACTTATGTAGAGTATTACTCTTAGACGTTTTCCTGACTCTACTGATCCAATTGACTTTCCCCGTTTCATGGCTTGGGCTATGCCAATGGTTGTCGTAGATACTATGTTGCTTTTTCTTTGCCTGCAAATTACCCACTTTGGCCTATGTCGTCCGAAAAGCAAAGAGGGCTTAGAAGTGGCAAGAGGTACAGCCGCTTCCGATACGGTTAAAGCAGTGGTTTTACAAAAATATGACGAATTGGGTCCAATGTCGGCACACGAAATTCAGGTTTTGTTCTGGTTTATTTGCATGGTTGTGCTACTGTTTTTCCGCGCTCCCGGCTTCATGCCTGGTTGGGGCAATTTCTTGAATGCTGTGTGAGTAGAATGTTTAATTTAAAATCGATTTTTTATTCTTAGACTTTCTTTCTTCTTGTTTTTGTGTTTGTTTATTTGCAGTGAAATTAAATCATCATGTTCGGTTATGTTTGTTTGTTTTTGCTTATTTCTCTTTCCCATGACATGTTTCTGCTGCAGCCATTGTAAATCCGAAGGTAAGTGGGCAATAAATTGTAAAATTGAAATAAATCGGGAGTAAGTCAATTTCAATCTTCAATGTGATGAAACGTGTGGGGACTGCTAAGACTTGTACAATTGATTTGGGAGGTTTAGGTTGCAATATGTATCCTATCTTAGTGTTTATTAGCACAACTGCGCGCCACCTATGGAGTGGCACGTAAATCAGCAACGACTTACTTACTGAATTGGTCATTACAACACTTTAGTCAGGGTTACAATTTAGGTTTCTTATATCACCCATGTTGTGTGTGTTAATTTTTTTTATTTACTCTCAGAGCTGTCAAACCGTAGTTATCTATATCGATAGTTCTAATGGAATTAAAAAACCATCTGATATAAGCGCTTAACAGCTCCAGGCACTATTCACTCGGGTGCGAAAATTAGTTGCATTCTAGGTAAATTACCTTATTGGCTGTGCATCGAACGAATACAAGTGCTCTGTATAAATTAGGCTAAATCGGATAAAAAATAGACTTGTGGGATCAATAGACCTGGCCTCGAATGTAGTGGGCTGGATAGCCATGAATTGGAGGATTCCAGAACACGTATCCTTACGGTCGCGACTTAATTGGGACTGGAGAAAAAAGTGACCGAAGAAATAGACGACGAAGCCGACTTTTATTGTAAAAAAAAATGAAATTCTGGGGAACTGAACTTAGAAATTTCAATAATTCTCATTGAGTTAATATGCATTTATATACAATAGATCCAACAAAATATCGTTTCTTTCGCAAGTTGCATTTCTTTGGTAGATGACTTGAATTTTTTGCACGATGACTTGCATTTTTTTGATCGATGGCTTGCATTTCTTTGGTAGATGACTTGCATTTTTTGGACGATTACTTGCATTTTTTTTGATCGATGGCTTGCATTTTTTGATATTCATCGATGAGAAAGATATTTTTTAAATGTAATAAACGAACTTTTTTTAATTTCCAGGTCCATATTCTACTGTTCGTGAAAAGGCTCTATTATCGTGGGAGTATATACAAACACACATGCCTTGGGGTTTGGTATTCCTATTGGGTTCGTAGAATTTTTCTTGCCTGTCAAAATTAAATTCGTTTTCGCTGATAACTTTTCTATTCATCTGCAGGTGGCGGTTTTGCCTTGGCTGAGGGCAGCCAAAAAAGTGGCATGGCTAAGCTAGTGGGAGAGGCATTGAACTTTTTCAAAGATTATAATGCAGTTGTGATAGTGTCGTCGGCTGTTATTTTCGCCGTATTCCTTACCAACTTCAGTGCTAATGTGCCGATTTGTAATATTCTAATACCGATACTGCAGGAAATGGTATTTTTGTTATTATTGTGCTTCGAAAATGATTTAATTTCTTATATTGATTACGCCGATTCTGGTATCTTTCTAGGCTATCTCCATTAAAATGCATCCAATAATGTTAGTTTTTCCAGCTGCTATTGCTTGCAGCATGGCTTTCCATTTACCAGTAGGCACGCCACCAAATGCAATCATTGCGGGTTATGCCAATATAAAAACAAAGTATATGGTAAGCTTTTTTGTTAATTTTTAGTTGCACACCATCCCGCGGTGTCTAGAATTGACTTCGTCTTCAAGAGATCATCTTTATTGTGTTGCAATGGTGTACTGAACATATACACAAGTGCATCGTTACCCATCATAATTTACTGTTGAGCTGTAGGATTTTAAACATCCACCGTTATATGGTGGTTAAATTCAAGTTGCATCGTTTTTTTCTTCGATTTGAATCCAGTCCATAGCTACGTCCTGGAAAGTTTTAGATTTTCTCGTGTTTACTATCGTAGTTAAAGCCACTCTGCAGTTGAATCAGGACTGAAGCATAAATGACCATCTAGGGGATGATAAAAAAAATCCAGTAAGTCACCAGCTTCGGTTCATACAATACATATTTCATCGGGACAACCCTTGGCCATAAATATCGCTGACAATTCACTTAAAGTTTCGGGAGTATATACACTTGACATGATTACCACCTGTTCCCCATTGTGGCGTCTAATTATGTTAGCGAAAAATCGTTATCCATTTGTCGGTTGCAAAAGTGAGGTTAGGCGAAAACATATAAAACTATGTTCTCGGTGGAACTTTTATTATAATGCTTCTACCTTGCTATTGTATACGATATACAATGACCGCCTCTAGATAGCAGGCAGCACTCGATCGTTTTGAGGCACATTTCGTTCTAATATAATGCCATCAAATCACATGCTGTTGGTTGTCAATCGGTGTCGTCGAAACGTGAAATCTCTGGATAATATTTTCTGGATAATTCTCAAGCAATAAAGCTACAGTCTGTGTCATGTTGTTTGGATCGTGACTTTGTCCTGTTGAAACCATATATCGAGCAGTTTATAATTCTTCACAGAAGATTGTCATGCGATTTCAAAGGTTTGAATTAATCCTAACGATTCCTGCAGTATCATTTTCCAAAATGTAATGCGAATTAACACCTTCAAATCATAAGAAGCGTTTTTCCGGATGTCTTGGATATTTCACAATCACTTGTGAAATTGTTTCAAAATTAAAGATTTCGTTTTACGACGTCTTAAGTAATAGAATTATTTTTTTTCTCCTTTTTTACTTACAGGCAGTTGCTGGTATTTTACCAACAATTTTCTCCATTCTCATGCTTATTATAAATGCCCAAACGATGCATTTCGTCGTCTATCCCAGTCGCGAGTTTCCGAAATGGGCTAAAGAGTTACCACTACCAGATTATGGAGCACCGGATGATATAACATTTTAAACTGTGTGTAATTTGTTTCTATTTATAATTTTTCATCGAATTTTAATATTATTAATAATAAATTTCAATAATTTATTGTAAATTTCTTTTAAATTGATTTCAATTTCTCTTTATAATACAAAAATAACCTTAAAAATAAAAGTTTAAAGGCGGCGAGCTGAGTAGTATCCTTCCTACACATTTTACTTCTCAATGGGTACACATTTTGTTTATTTGTGTTCTCTCTCCTAGGCACAGAGAGAGAGAGTGTGTGTGTGTGCCTGCGTGCGTGTGAAACAAATTAGGATATTTGGCGTCATATGGTTTTCCCAACATACCAAACTTTAGTTTCCTTTTTTTTTATTGTTGCTGCTGTTATTTAAACTTTGCCCCTGGTGGTAAGAAGTGTGGTGAAAACAAAAAAGTTCTTTCTCAACCAGTCAAAGTCAAATACTTCCCGTTTCTCATCTCTCTTAACACAATTACAAAAGAGAACAGCCTGGCTACGAGTATTATACTCTCAGTTGCTCTTTCCCTCGCCGTGACACATGATATCCCATTAGGAAATTACACAGTGTGTGGTGATTACGATATGCAAACTGAAAAGCGTTTTAAAACAATATGGCAAGTAGTCGTACGATGCCGAAAAACAATTTTAAAAAACCAAACTTGCCAGCTAAAGTGACATTATCCGTTTGCAATACCTTTTTAAGCTTGGCATAATGGAATTACCTGAAATTTACCCACAGCTTGGTCTGTAGGCAATGCCTAATTTATGCCTCTTATTATTTGTATTAAGAGCTTAGAAATGCAAGCTTATTGCTGTATTTGAGTGAAACTGATATCGAATTGCCTGTCCACGGTTTGCATCTCTGCGTTTACATGCATGATTGGTCAACACAACCCTTCAGTCAGGATTACGACCTAGCTTCTCACACCATTTATGTTGTGTGTTAATTTTATACATCAGTGGCGGGACCTACAGTTTAAAGTCGACTCCGAACGACAGATTTTTGAGAAACTTTTCATGGCAATTTTATTTACTCTCAGAGTTTTTGCCAGAAATCTGCTGAGAGGAAGTCGCCGAAGAAATACTTTATGTATTTTATTTCGATGTCTGGCCTGGGGCTCGAACCCTGGCTTTTCGTCTAATAAGCCAACACACTACCTACTAGACCATCTCTGCGTTTATAATCCATTAATACTATAGCAGTCGACTATAGTACGACTCCAATTCAAAAAATGACAATTATCAGCTTGTTACGAGTCAATCAAGACTGCCTGTATGTCTGTTCTGTTAGAAATAATGCTTACTTAATAGGACATTGCTATACTTTTGTCGGGATTACAATCTAGCTTTCTATAGCAACCACGGACGCCTGTTGCTCTTGATAATTAGTAGCCTACTAAGGTTTTGGATGACATCTTAAAGTTGATATGAATTTGTCGTGATTTCACGTAAAGCAAAGTAAGAATTCTATGCTTAAAGGGAAGATCGCTTTATAAAATCGATTTTGGAGAGGTAAAGGCTAAGATTTCTCATGTCGATATCTACATCTAAGCAATATAAGACTTTATTATTATCAGGGGTTACCTATGGCCTATCAGAAGGAGAAGAAAGCCCAAAAAATAGGTGCAGTTCTTACAAGAGACTTCTTGCTGGAAAGTATACAGATTACACCACATTCTCAAAAACTTAGTATTAGAGCAGTAAATACACCTTTAGGTGAGGAAAAATCTAGACATTGTAACACAAGCTATGACTACAAATGTTGTGGGGAACAAATGCAATCACATTCCAAATTGTGGATGGAACTCCAGACGTAACGTTGATGGTAGAGAGAACGAAAACTGTGTGTTGGTCACTACGTGATAATTTTACAGGAAGCAATGATTGATTCGAGACTCTACTGGTTAACAGCACTTGACAATAGTTCGTGTTAAGTCTGCAGAGAAAAATCGAATTAATGGTAGTAAACTTCGTCGCATTCTACACATACATTCCGACTATATGCGGCCGATAATACAGGTTTATAAACCACCTGCATTAAAATTATTTTGGAAAATTGTTCGTGGTGGTGCACATATGAATATGGTTCTCCGATGATCAATCTACAGCTGTTCTCAGCTTCATTTCTCGCCCAAGCACCCATGAATTTTTGTAAAGTTGGCTTAAGTATAAAAGGTCTATTAAGATCGCTGGTAGCATTCCCCAGAGAATAATTTGATTGTAAGGTGTCATTAAGACCTTCCAAATATTTTGCGAAGGATGTCGTTTTTCAGATTCTAGGCATTGTTTTAACCGTTTTGTACATTCCTTTAATCTGATTTTGAGCTGGGGAAACTTGTGTTCCTGCCACTTTCTTCGAGATCTTCTATTTTCACAAGCCAGTGTTAGCTGGGACGTTATAGTTTTTAATCGTAAAAAAAGCAGGTGAGTGATCCGAAAAACTGAAAAGTTAATTCCATACTATAGCACGCAGAGCTCGACCTCTAGGTGTAACAAATTGTGATCCAGTTCAGGTATGTCGCCAGCAGAAGTGCATTGTCATGTAAGAAAATCGTATGTAAACCCGTACGCCATATTGTGAAACTATACCGCAACGCATCATGCAATATGAGACATGGGAAGTTGAAACAATTTTAGATACGAACTTTGCCCTTCCAATGGCAAGAGAATAGCACAGAGATGGATTAGAAGGTCATCTGAAAGATAGTGACGATATATGTCTTTTGGCACATAGCTTCTCGGATGTTAAATGAAATTTGGAAAGCTTAACGCTACCAGCGGACGCAACAGCCCTGGAAATTAATGGAATAGCAATAGCAACGACGAAAACTCTCTGAATCAATGCATATTTTCAGTTACAAAAGAAATAGAGCATGTCATCCAATTCTGCTATCTTGGAAGCATTCAATTATCCAAAAAAAAGAAGGTATGGTGACAATATTGAAAATCCCTTACCAAAAGCCCATCATACTTTTCGCCACCTTAAAGCCTTTTGGCACTCATCGTTTGATTCTCTGCAACTGAAAATTCCAATATTTAATGGGAATGTAAACTTCACCGTTTTGTATGATTACGGAATATGAAACACGGAATACGGCGGTGGGTGAAAATAGGCACGTCTAGTTTAAAAATGGGCAAAATTTCGCAACATTGCCGTCATATTTTTTTTTTCTCATTGTCACTCTAGACAAGAAAATGCCAACACTTCATGGGAATCTAAACTCCACCGTTTTGTATGGTTGCAAAATATGGAACGTTGCCACTCTTGACAAGTGTCCGTAAGCCGCTGTGTTCGCAATATCATGCGTATACATATCTAGCAAAAAAAAAAGCGCTACAATCGGATGATTGCTGATTACTATAGAAAGGAATCTGCAAGGGAATAGAAAAAGAGGACGCCTAACACACACGTCGAGAAGACAAGTAGAAGTCGAAGTAAACCGCAGCGGAAAGAGTTGGAATGAAGTGAAGGCGTTGACACAAAATAGAGATTTTATGGTCTTTATAGGAACCTACGCATTACAGTACAGACGATGGGGGGTAGACTTTAGTTAGCCTAGTAAAACTTCAAAGAAAACAGAATTCCGCATACAATTATGGGAGCGCTGTCTGTATGAAAAATACTGTAATCAGCTGTTTTTCAAAGATTTTCAATTTACCGCTATAATTACTCTCTATATTTCCTATGGGATAGCCTATAAATTATATACACCATGCTGTGGACAAATACACCACACAGTCATTAATAAATTCACATACACGCACACATTTAAAAATATGACGTTCTAAGCCATAAAAACGAAAGGAAGTCGTAAAAAAACAAAAAGGAAGCAAAAAAAAATAATTTAAAATGTGTATCCTTATTTCGGTGTTATTTATAAAGTTTATTTATTTTTCTATTTCTATTTCTATTTATAAAACAAAAATATTAAAACTTACTTGGACTTGGCTGTTGTAATTTAATCCAAATGAATATTGGCCGGGCTTCAAAATGAGTTTGTAGAGCAAATGCCGGGGCTGTATGTCGAATATAGTTTGTGATGTTTTGTTGTAAATTAAAATGTATAAAAATTTTTCACTTCCTCACTGATTCTTTTTTTCTTATTAGACTACAATAAATCAATATTTTTTTTTTAATTTTCAATTTTTAATTTGTATGTATTTATATTTGAATTTTATTTTAAATATTAAAATAAAGAAAAATTAAAATACGATAATTTTGAATTAAATTTAAAATAACAATTACTTGAATTTTTTTTGTATTTTTAATTAATTTTTGTGTGATTTTTTTCTTTTTAATTTTCAATGGATTTTCATTGTATACTTTTTGCTTGGAACTTATTTTAATTTTTTTAATTTTCTTTGTAATAATTTTTTGAAATTTTCCAAGATTTTCTTTTACTTCTTCTTCCTTTTTTTTTTTGTAATTTTTGTATAACAAAGAATTTTCTTTTGTTGTTGTTTGCTTGCTTTTTCCCAGGCCTTATTTCTTACTCTCTCTCTCTCTCTCTCTCTTTTAACTTTTATGCTTTTTAACTTGGCCAACAAAAAACAATAAATAAGAATAACAACAATACAAAATTAAGAAAAAAAACAAAAATACAAAACTTGGTTTATTTCTTTCGTTTACACCATCAATGTATTGCCTACAGCTGCTGCTACTGCTGCTGTTGTTGTCATTTAAATTTTTACTGTGTATTATTTCACTTAAAAAAAAAGCTCACCACCACTAAGCTAAACTCTGTGCTCACTCACTAGCATTCACACACGGTATTCACCACTGCATAATAACAATTACCTTTTTTATTTTTGCTTATTTTGTTTTAACCTTTTTTTTATATATATTTTCCTCGTTTTTTATTATTTTCTTCTTCTTGCTTTATGTTATGTTAGCTGTTGTTGTTGCTCTTATTGTTGGTATTTAAGTGTAAACTGTGGTAAATGGATTTTTTCTTATTTTTTCTTTTAGTGCGCAACATAAAATCGATATTAAGGATTTTTTTCTTCTTGCTGCTGCTGCTTCTTATTGCTTTTTTATTATTTTATTCAATTTTTTCCTCTTTTATTATTTTAATAACACACACACACCCATTAAAATTATATATTTTATTCCAAGATTTTCTTTTATTATTTATTAATTACAATATAAAAAAATATTTTCTTTTTTTTTTCACTCAATTCACCGTTTTGTTATAAAAATTCTTGTTTAGAAAAATAGATTTTATTGTTGTTGCTTTTTCCTTTTTTTTTTTTTGTTAATTCAATAAGATTTGTAAGAGTCTGCCGTTAACGCTACAACAAAACTGAAACGAAACCGAGCTCTCAAAAAGGTAAATGACTACTGAATACATTTTTAGCCATCTTTTAGCCGCTCCTTTGTAGCAATAAGCAGCAACAGCAACAACAACAACAACAAATAAACATGCGCACATAATATGGTTAAATCTCTTTCAGTTTTCTGTTTTCATTTAAACCACCATTTTTAACTTGTTTGGCTCTTTCCCCACTCACTCACTCGCTCACGTAAACCGTTTAAAAAACAACTCTCTTTCTGCGTTAACATCTTAAAACTCTCTCAGTCACTGACTCTGATTCTAACTCTTATTATCTCTGTGTGTTACTTGTTTACAATTCACCTCCAAATTAATTGTTGTTTTTACATGAGTTTTCCTTTACTAACTAACACACACGATTTCTTTTTTGTACAACTGTCGGTTTGATAAAAATCATAAAATAATATGAAAAAAAAAAACTTCAATTTTTGTTGTTGTTGACGTTGTTGGGCCTTTTCATCTGCTGCATACTTATATTTTCCATGCTCAAATCCAGTTTTGAGAGTTAAGAACGCCAGTGTTAAAAACAAAAACAATTTGAACAACCACCATGCATGTCCATATTACGTTTGTATTGTGTTTACTTACATACGTGAGAGTTATCCAGCATAACAACAACAACAGAAACAAAGCAAACATATCAACAAAACAGTGCATGTTTTATTTCTATAGTTTTAAGCGGCGGTGGGTGCAAACAGGCACGTCTAGTTTAAAAATGGGTAAAATTTCGCAACATTGCCGTCATATTTTTTTTCTATTATAGAAAGTGATAGGTATAAAAGTCGCCAATGTTGGATTGACTGTATTAAGCATTTCCAGGTTTATAATGTTAGTGCAACAATGTATTGGCCCCCCATATTTATAAGATTTGACATGATGGCTAAAAATATGAAAAATGTTATGTGATGCTCACCAACACATAAATAAAGAAATTCTATGATATCTATACCAACACACACATAATAACATGTATGTATGTATGTATCTCAAACTTGGTATGTGCGTGTGTGTGCATCTGTTTGTTTTAAACATTACTTTACAATAATGGTTTTTTTTTCTTGTTTACTTTAAACATTTTCTCTTATTATTCTTTAATTTACATCTATGGCTGTTCACCTTATCTTGTAGACATTTGACTCGGTGTTCGGTACCGTGTTTAATGTACGCAATAGCTGTTGTTATCCTACGTCACTATTAGGGTGGCTATACTATTGCGCCTTCGTGCTTTTGCAATCGAACAACTAAAGCTTGAACTCAGAAAAAGATATCTTATCGTAGAGATCGATCTACTGGAACCCAAGACTCAAGCTCATGCCATGTACGTTTGAAAAAGTACTTTTCAACTCTTATTTTCAGTACGCAATCGAAAATATTCAACCCAATAAGACATTCATTCATTTGTTTGCAGGTCATGCGTACGTACGTACAATTTCTAAAGCATGGGAATCTCTGAAGCAACAAAAAAAAAAATAAAAACAACAACCAGTTACACAAATATTCACACAAAAAATTTACACATACTTTTGAGTATGTGTATGCATGTTGGAGTATGTGTTATTGTTTTTATAAAACACAACTTAATAAGACGTAGTGCCACAGAGAGAAAGAGAGTGAGTGAGAGAGAAACAGGGAAATAGCCAAAATACAGTTTATAACTCTCTTGCCAATATATGCACATTGTGGTAAAGGTGGATTATACTTATGAAATGGTGTTAAGTAGTGGTGAATAACTTCTGTTTCATTAATAATGTTGCCAGAAAAGGAAATATATTGTAACCCAACTTCTAAAAAAGAAATCACCAAAGTGGGGAAAGTAATAACCAAATTTATTTAGTTTATAGTTTTTTTTTTAAATAAGTTTAAAAGAGTAAAAAGAATTATTAAAATAATTTTTATTTTATTTTTTTATAAAAGCATTGTGAAATTTACTTATTCTAGACACGCACGGTTTAATTCACCCCTGATAGTACAGTGATCTATGGTAATGCTGTAAATATTTGGAATAACGGCACTTTGGTGAATTTCAATTTTATTCATAACACCGGACAAACTTACCGCACTTTACAGAAACTCACCATCCTGGGAACTTACCACACAGGACAAATTCACCACACTTTGTAAAACTCAACACTTTGGAAATTCACAACAAAATTCACCACACTTAAAAAAACAAAATCCAACAACAGGAGGGAGAGTTTTTTGACAGAATTTTTTTCGTTTTGATGGACCCTGGGTTTGAAGCGTGGCCTTTGCGTCTCTAGTAAGCTAACTAACTACCTACTAGACAGACAGACCACAAAATTCAATAAACAAACAGGGCTTTTACTTATATAAACCGAAAACGGAAAAGTAGTACTTTTGTAAAAGATACTTTACAATAACATATTATTATACATACATACATAATTGGTCATTACAACCCTTTCAGTCAGGATTACGACCTAGTTTCGCACATATTATTATACATACACTAATTAATTTTATATATGAAACTCGACTCCGAACGACAGATTTTTGAGAAACTTTATCGTGACAATTTTATTTCCTCTCAGAGTTTTTGTCAGAAGGAGTCGCCGGAGAAATATATTTTCATATTTCGTTTTGATCAGCTAAGACTATTATTTATTTATATATTTAATACACACGCACATAATACATCCATACATACAGGACAAAAACAGCTGATTCGGAACGTAACAAAACGAAAAGCCCCGATTAGTCGCGTTCGTTTGAAGAACAATGAAGTGAAATGAAGATGGGGTATACAGCGATATTTTTGAGATGACAATGCACTGAAAAAAAGTCGCCGTAGTCTAGTAGGTAGTGTGTTGGCTTATTAGACGTAAAGCCAGGGTTCGAGCCCCTGGCCAGACATCAAGACAAAATACAAAAAGTATTTCTTCGGCGACTTTCTCTCAGCAGATTTCTGGCATAAACTCTGAGTAAATAAAATTGCCATGAAAAAAGTTTCTCAAAAATCTGTCGTTCGGAGTCGATTTTAAACTGTAGGCCCCCCACCACTCATGTTTACAATTAACACACACAACATAAGTGATGTGAGAAACTAGGACGTTGTACAATGGGTCAATTCGACCTCCGGGTACTGTACTTGTCTTAATTGACAAGTACACGTCCTCTAAGCCAACCTAACCTAAGTACTGAAAAAGTACTGAATTTTCCAACACTGATCACGACTGGTCATGGCTTCTTTAGTGAATATCCTCTCTGTAAATATGGCCACGACAATAAGGTAACTTGCTTCTTCTGCAATAATGGATATGAGAATGCTGAGCATTTATAGCCATAATAGATTTGGATTGGAACGCGAGTTGTTAGAGACGATGATAAAAGAAAGAGTGGCACCAGGCAATATAGTTTCGCATATGCTGTTGAAATTTGGAATTATGTCAAAATGCTGTCTGCAAATGTGATGCAGGAATTGAGAAGGATAGTCAATAGGCTAGAACTCGTTATGTGATGAAATACTTAATGAAAAATCTCTTGCACAGGATGGTTACAGAGAAGATTCATCTTTGTCTCAACGTACCTTGCAATTATCGAACTGGGATCCATTCCCAATTCTTGACAACGGACTTAACTCACTGTCTGACAATAGGTCAGGTCGGAGTGGTAGCTCTGTTATCACAAAGCTCACTTGAGCACGCATAGCGGCCCGTTGTGATGCCACGGGTGAACGCAGTCCCTGTACTAACCAAGTACCACCAAAATCTGACAATAGAGGGGCAAACACTTGTACCTGATCTATCATTCCAGAGATTCTGTTCCTTCTCCCTAACACCCTCCTTTCGTTAAGTGCATAGGTACAGGAGATTAGAGGATTAGGACCAAGTTACCCACAGAATAAGAATTCAAACTATCAAGAGATGAATTCTGGAAGACAACAATGGCAGATCCGATCTGGTTCAATAGCTCCTATGACATCCTAACTAATAATCACGACTGATCGGTTTCATATTATTTAAGACTATTCGTCTTATTCGCTATTTATGTAGAGAAAGAAGACTGGCTTATTTGTACGCAAGTGTATAAGAAGAATATGATTACCTGTGGGATATTTCGCAGTGTATTGTTGTTGTCGGGTTTGTTATATTACAAAACACTTTCGCATCCGTCTTGCCTGCCCATCAGTACTTTGAACAATAGTGATCCAAACAGAAAACATCCCTAAAATTATCGGAAACCTAAACAATAATCTTCCAATTGATAATAAATCATGATTTTTCCGAACAACAACATCAAAAGATTTACGAAAACAATGATGGTTGGTGGTGGTGGGATCATCATTATTAAAGATCTCACAACTAAATCATCATCATTTTCAAAATTAAGTAAAAAAAGAACAAATAAATTAAAAAAAATACAATAAAAAAGAACAATAGAAACAAAAAATCAAAAAATCTCATCTTATCAGATGAAAAATTACAGGTTAAATGTGTGCAACATAAAAGAAAACAATTTAACTAACATCCGCAGCATTGCGGGTAAATGGGGGAAAAATGTACAGTTAGAAAGTACTTTTTTGTAAAAGAAAGTCGTAGATAATCCAATACGTGTATAAATAACGGCCTTTATCAGTCTTCCTATTGTGCTTAGGATTAAATGCTACTGAAATTATGGAATTTTCTGAAACGTTTGGGATAAGGTCAGAAAAGATCCTGTGCAAGGATTTGAAGACGAAAACTTATTGGCGCAAACAGGGCTGGTAGTCCGAATTTGCCACAATTGTGTCCCATTAATGGATTCTACTGTAATATCCGTATAGAACACAGAAACTAACCATTTGTTGCTTAGATATTGGGTTTCAACCCGATCAATTCAAGAACAGTTTTCTAATAACCATTAAGAGTTCCCTAGACAGTGTAATCGTATCATAGTTATTAAGGTTAGGTTAAGTTAGGTTAGGTTAGAGGACGTGTACTTTGTTAATTAAGACAAGTACAGTACCCGGAGGTCGAATTGACCCATTAAAGATTTTTATTATTAAAGAAACAAGGGAATATTTCGAGCACATGGTAAACACGTGAGCGTCTACCAAGCATAAGCATATGCTATCGAAAGATATGTTCAATTAAACTTGGACAGCTAGTACAAAGGACCGCATATCTGATTGTTAGGCTGCCATTCGAGCGCACAGCCGGAATGAGTCAGACTTGAGAATAGTATACGACTTTCTGGAGAAGCTGAATCAACTTAGTAGGAAGCACTTTTAATTCTGTGCTCGATTTCAGGACATGTGGGAATTCACTGCACTGAGTTTGTGAGCAGGGGATGCCACTTATGGTGCCAGAGCCGTTCAGCGGAGTGGAAAGAGATCTTTGGAAGGGCATACTCAGCGAATGGGAATATAATTGAAGGTGTAGACTTCTCTCAAACCAAATATTTTGAGGCAATCAAATATTTTGTTTCGTAGTTACAATAGGTAAAGTCGTCGTAGTCTAGTATGTAGTGTGTTGGCTTATTAGACGTAAAGCCAGGGTTCGAGCCCCAGGCCAGACATCCAAACAAAATACAAAAAGTATTTCTTCGGCGACTTTCTCTCAGCAGATTTCTGACAAAAACTCTGCGAGTAAATAAAAATTGCCATGAAAAGTTTCTCAAAAATCTGTCGCTCGGAGTCAACTTTAAACTCTAGGTCCAGCCACTCATGTATAAAATTAACACACACAACATAAGTGGTGTGAGAAACTAGGTCGTAATCCTGACTGAATGGTTGTAATGACCAATTATGTATGTACATATGTACGTATGATTATCCAGAAGTAATCTAAGGTTAGTAAACGACCTTTCTTCAACAGGTCACTATAGATAGACACTTGTTCGGAATCATCAGTGATGCTAAAAACGAATGAGAAGGAGTATTAGGTCATGTGTTTACAATAAACAATGCAAAATCGTCCACATAGCCCACAATCGATGCAGCATCGGAGAGTGTAAGCCGCAATATGTCATCGTACATTGAATTCCATAATGTTGTTGCAAGTACAGAGACGTGTGGGATGCCGGCTGAGCCTGTACGATGACTAAAAAAACTACTTATTATCCTTATTAAGTACTCAGGAATGCCGAAACCTTAGAGCGGCGTCAGAACATTCCATTGCTCCAGTTCACTGCATTAAAAGTGTTTTTGATATCCAGTGTGTGATCATTGCACAGAATTTTAACCTCGTGTAAGTCGTTAGTTCAGTTTCGTGCATAACCACGAAAAGTACCTTTGGTAGAAGCGCCAACTCTACGCTCCTGCAGTTTAGCAATACATAGGTACAACAAATTTTCGAAATTACTTGACCCACAATCTCCAGTGTCATTCAAACAATAACCATTTCGGGACCAATTGCAGCAGGTGGCGGTCTCCTAATACACAGCCACAACAGCCTGTAGTAAAAGTACCACTTATCCTTCAAAAGTACCAAAATTTTCCAATTTTCTTTTTACCCAACTTCATTTGCTCTCTATTCCCACACTAATTCAACGCATTTTTTATTAAAAAATCTCAATTCCTTACCCAAATCAATGAAAAGAAGTATCACAAGAAGAAGTAGAAAAAGAAAGACCCTAAAACAGGTAGAAATTCAAGACGACAAACATTCTCGCTGCAATGATGTGAAATTAAAAAGAAAATAAGAAAAACAAAACAACAATAATAAACTATACGTCTGTCTGGTAAACAAAGATGACTCATCGGCCCAGAAAAGAATTGAAAAAAAGCCGAACCGTAAAAACACTGTACACATGCGTGCAAGTGCGCCAAAAGAACCCAACGCTTAACACTCACAGACACCACCAGCAGTACGAGGTTTACGTGAATGTTAGGCATGCCATGTTATGTGTACAATGTTGGTGGTAGTGGTAGTGGTGGTGGTGGTGTTGGCTTCTTATAGACCTTTTCTAATGTTGGACCAATAAGTCTGATGGCAATACATGACCGTCGTCAACATTCGAACAATTTAAATTACGAGCGAATTGGTACGTTTAGATCGGTGAGTATGAACACATACATACACAGACTATATTAGCTGACAGCCTAGCAAACAAGTTTTTTAATATTCTTGCAACGTTCAACAGTCAGTTGTGGATACAGTGGAAGAAATGTTTTGGAAATTATGCAATTGAGGAAGGACTGTGCATAGATCATTGGAAATTTTAGCTCTTTTCCCTGAACAAGATATCTCGTGTTTCGAAGATAACATCGACATACGCGTATAATAATTCGTGAACCTAAAACTGATCTCGATTTCAAAAAGCTGGCCGAAGAGATCAATAAGATTCGAAGATTTTAGAGAGAGGACCCTGTTTGGAACTGACAACAGCAAACGATTGAAACAGTATTATAGTATGGTGATCAGATAATAGTGTAGAGCGTAGATATTCTTCAAGTGATTTAATAAAATCATACCGGAGCTGAAGTCGCCGTGGTTGGCTTGTTGGCTTGTTAGACGAAAAGCCAGGGTTCGAGCCCCAGGCCAGACATCAAAATAAAATACAAAAAAAAGTATTTCTTCGGCGACTTCCTCTCAGCAGATTTCTGGCAAAAACTCTGAGAGTAAATAAAATTGCCATTAAAAGTTTCTCAAAAATCTGTCGTTCGGAGTCGACTTTAAACTGTAGGTCGCGCCACTCATATATAAAATTAACACACACAACATAAGTGGTATAAGAAACTAGGTCGTAATCCTGACTGAAGGGTTGTAATGACCAATTATGTATGTATTCCGGAGCTGTAAGGATAGGAGCGGGTCACATAGTGAAATATTTCCAGCACATAGCGATAGCAGAAGCATAAGTCAAAGAAAGAAGTGCTCAATTCAACTTGGATAGAAAGTGTAAAGGCCAGCCAGCCATCCGAGAAATTGGCTCTTATGAGGTTAACTCGAAAAAATGGAGGATAATGTTGGAATACTTAATCACCTATTTGTCTACTTATCTAGCCTGAGGTAATCAACTGAGAGATACTCGTGACGTAAACTTCCTAATGGTTGCCGACTAATTTATCCAGACCTAGTCTACGTCTCGAATAAGTGAGGTTAGACGCGTTGTGAATTGTATAAATAAAACAATTATTTTCCCAAGACCTTTCTACACGATTTCGATTCTATTAAACCCAAATATTTCTCTCTGTGTACTTTTTTCTTCTCTAATTTTCCTCTTTTTCTTCAGCATGATTATGAGTCAACAAGTTGGTTGGTGGTAATCAATAGGCAGCCCTATGGTTACACAAAAAAATACTTGTACGTACAGCTATAGTTACGTGTTAAAATCTACAACAAAAGAAACAGTTTTTGTACAGGTAGACACCAAGTTTCTTGTACAACACCACAGTCCGTCCAATCATGTTTCTATTCTTGTGTCAAAAAAGGGGTTGCTTTTCTTGGTAATTTTTAAATTTAAAATTATTAACAAACAAATGAATACACGTACATACATACATATGTACGAGTACATATAATGTATCCACTATGAGTATATATTTATGGAAATGAGAGCCTCTTTTTAATATTGGATTTGAAATCAATTTATTGACTTGTAGTGAGTGCCGCACATTAATCGTTAAAAAGATTTACGTTAAGATATTAAAAGTTATGAAGATAGGGAGAGACTTACTTAGGCAGCAAACGCTTTTAATTGAAACTATATTTCAGCCTCAAGTATTGGCCACTAATCACACTTCGGAATTGATCCTGAGTAAGGGATGTCCTACTACCAAAATTTAAATCTACTGAGATTGCCAAGCGCAATTGGATCTCTCTCGAATGCAAACTTAAGGTCTAAACTGTTGATCAATTCTTGCGTGAATTATTTATCAACTTTCATTTTAATTCCTAGTCATAGAGACCTGCGTGGTAATTGTATAACATGCTACAGTAGGCACATTCGTGCCAAATAACAATCTACATTCGAATACAACTAAACCTCTTACCTTCGTTATGATATCCATTAGGGAGAGGTATTTATTAGATGCCGGCAGACTTGGTTGGCCCAACTGGAATAGAAAGCGTACCAGCAGATTATTTAAATTGAATCCTAGGACATATCAGTCAATGCGCCTATTCTTATAGGTGATAAGTAGTCAAACGGAGAGACTTCGCTTACCTGCAATGAATAGAAAAGAATACCATTCAAATATTTAAATTACACATCTTTGTCAATAAGTTTATTTAGCTTACCTGCAAATGAAATTCCGCAGATGTAATAAAACGGTTGAAACGAATGCGTCTTCGGCTGCAATCAGACTTCTCTCGATTTGCTTACACAGTGTTGATAGTGTAACATTATTACTTGATATCATATCGATTATTAGATTCATTAAACTTTCAAGTTTTCAATTCATTCCTTAATGTGAAGTTCCTAATGCTTTTGAAAACGGTTAATGAGGACTTGTTTGTTAGCTCTCGAGCTTCGCTTCATGGGGTATTACGGCGAGCTATTAAATTAGTTCAATTAAGCTTTGTTTTCAATGAAGCTGGCCTTCTTTTTATCTTTTATCCTGTGTGATTCAATGCAACTCTATTGATAAAAATGCTTTTCGCCCTGTAATAGACTTTATTACAGTATAGGATATACAAAGTGGACTAACTTGATTCGTTCTTGGCACATCTTTTTAATTTTAAAATTAAATTTAAATTGTTTTAAGAAAACACTTTCTTTTTATAATTTTTAATCGTTTTCACATATCGTTTATTATTGCAAATTAAAAAAACCGTAAAACTAAAAATACATTTGACTTATAAATTAAAATATAATTTTTTTATTTATACTACACGATCAATATTTCATTTTAATATCATTTAGAATAATTATAAATTATTTTATTTTCAATTTTTGTTTGTTTGTTTTTTAAATAAAAATTAAGTTTTTTTATTTATTTTATTTTTTTAATATTTTTTTATTTTAATTCTTTTTTTAATATTTTATCAAGTAAAACTCTGTACCTTTGGCACTCACTTATCAAACTAATTTAAGTTCTAACATCTTTCTTTAAGCACGGAAACTATAAAAAAATTAAAAAATAATTAAATTATATTAAAACAAAAAAAAAAAACTGAAAACATTTCAAACAAAATGTGAAGCAATACTTTTAAAAAAGCCATTCAAATACCACTGTGATACAAAAAGTTTCAACGTGAGAATATGCAAAAGTTCTCTTAAAGAAAATCCGTAAAGGTCCGCCATACCCATGTTGCAATAGCAACCAAGCGTACTATAAGGATTAAGCGTTCTAAAGTGAAAAGAGATAACCTTAGGTTAGGTTAGAGGACGTGTACTTGTCAATTAGACAAGTACAGTACCCGGAGGTCGAATTGACCCATTGTACAACGTCCTAGTTTCTCACACCACTTATGTTGTGTGTGTTAATTTTATACATGAGTGGTAGGACCCCTACAGTTTAAAGTCGACTCCGAACGACAGATTTTTGAGAAACTTTTTCATGGCAATTTTATTTACTCTCAGAGTTGTTGCCAGAAATCTGCTGAGAGAAAGTTTTAATGCCTGGTTCTGCTGGCTTTACGTCTAATAAGCCAACACACTACCTACTAAAAGGCCCGCCAAATATTTTTTTTTTTTAAATGCTTACGCCGGAAGATGCCGATTTTGGCCGACAAGCCAGACAATTGACGCTTTAAAGGACAATATTCGTGATGCCATTGGTGAAATACAGCTGCACACAATCGATAATGTGCTTAAAAATTGGTCGAAAACGAGCTAGGAGTGGCCGTTACAGTCAATGGCGATCGTTATCGGGCCATGTTGAACGAATTTTTGTTCACAAAATTGAAGAGGAGGATATTGGCAACATTTGGTTTCAAAAGGGCGGCGCTCCGTGCCACACAGCCGAAGCTACACTCGATGTTTTGCGCCCTGTTTTTGAAGATCGCATTATCAGCTGCAGAGCTGATGTCGTTTGGCCACCTCGGAGCTGCGATTTGACGCCGTTGACTATTATTTGCAGGGTGCCGTCAAAGATAAGTGTTACACCGACAATTGACGCTTTAAAAGGACAATATTCGTGAAGCCATTGGTGAAATACAGCTGCACACAATCGATAATGTGCTTAAAAATTGGACCGATCGTGTAGGCTACTGCATGGTCAGCCGAGGCAGCCATTTGAATGAAATTATTTTCCATTATTAACCGGAAGGATTGTACTTTCAAATAAAAAAAGAAATTTGAGAAAATATTCAGTAGTTTTTTTTTTTAAAGCATTTTCAAAACAAAAAGTTATTTGGCTGACCCTTTAGACTACGGCGACTTCAAAGACACAACCTTATAAAACCAATGTTCAGGCCAAACTCTACTTTGGAAGACGGTACACTGTTATTGACGACTATAAATTTAAATGAGGCGGTTCAAGTTGCACAAAACGAACACCATAATTGTCCACCAATTCACAATATGATACTGGAAGATTGCCGTCAGAGTGGGCTAAAGTGATAGGCATTTGAAAAAGTACTTTATATTGCCTAGAAACCGAAATCTTGATGAAGAGAAAACTAAAAGCAGAATAAGTGCCTCAGTTGCTTACAATAAATAGAGTCGTGAAGTCGCCGTAGTCTAGTAGGTATTATTAGGTATATTAGACGCAAAGCTAGGGTTCGAGCCCCAAGCCAGACATCAACGACAAAAATACAAAAAGTATTTTTAGGCGACTTCCTCAGCAGATTCCTGGCAAAAACTCTGAGAGTAAATAAAATTGCCATGAAAAAGTTTCTCAAAAAACTGTCGTTCGGAGTTGACTTTAAACTGTAGGTCCCACCACTCATGCATAAAATTAACACACACAACATAAGTGGTGTGAGAAACTAGGACGTTGTACAATGGGTCAATTCGACTTCCGGGGACTGTACTTGTCTTAATTGACAAGTATACGTCCTCTAACCTAACCTAACCTAACCTAATAGAGTCGTGAAGATATTTCAAAACAATAAAACTGTAGCTTTGTATCGATTCGTAATCAAACGATAGACTTGCGTGCACTGCTTGATTTCTAGGACAAAGGAATAGTTAAACAAAGCAGTGGGCTCGATGGACAGTAGGGTTTCCAAGGAAAATAAAGGTTCCATATGCTGTCACCATTTCTATTTAATACAGGCCAAGATGCGATCTTTGAAAGTGGATCGATGCTATCATTCTCGCTAAAGTGGACCTTCATAAGACAATGATCACTTTTTCTTTGTTTTTCAATTTGAGAATCGACAAACTGTCGAAATTATGGATTCTGCACATTGACTTCTTGTAGCACAGTCCGGACAGTGTTATTAACATTAAGTAGAGTTACGATGATGTTAACATTTTTATATGAAAATAGAAATTATTACCACAAATTATATGCAACATTAGACAGCATTAGAAAAAAAGAGGTTATTAAACTAATGGATACATACATACATAAGCCAAGGCATTATGATGATAAGGTCATACACAAATTCATATTCTTAAGAATGAAAAGGATGATGAGGCCATAAATAAATAAATGAGAATTAAAAATATAAGAAAAGTGGCTAGCAAATGTTATGAGGAAGTGCATTTAGACATCTAAAAACAACAAAAATAAAAAGAAACACTTACAATCATTAGTTTAAGCGCTTGGAATTTTAGGTGGTAATAAAAAGATTTCGATAGAATTCGTAGATATTGAAAACCCAATTCTTTAAAATATACTTCAAAGATAAAAGAGAAGATCGGAAGAGCAATTATAATCTAAAAAAAGAAAAATTAGAAAGAAAAAAAGAAAACAATAACAAAAAATTACTAAAAGCAAGAAACAAAAAATAGAAGAAAAACAAAAGCAAAAAAAATACAAAGCCTAGGATCACATTTGTGATATAAACCAAGTTAAGCAAACTCAAAAGGCAGAATAAGCCGAAAGATAAGCAAATCAGTTTCCTAAATAATGTGAAGTATTGCCTTCAAGTGAAAAAAACGCCTAAAATGTGTGTTTAATTGACTCTTGGACAGGCCTGTGATGATACTGTAGTATTGGCTTGCAAGCCAATGAGATTGCAAATAAACTGATAGGCGATAGCACGGCAAAATGCAACAACCTTGGTATACTTCTGCGGGTACGAACATAGAGTGGACACGGCATGGCATTTAAGTTCTGAAAAACAAAATAATTTTGTGTTTAAAAATTAAAATCGAAATTAAATTTTCAGGAAATCTTAGAAGGTTAGGTTAGAGGACGTGTACTTGTCAATTAAGACAAGTACAGTACCCGGAGGTCGAATTGACGTCCTAGTTTCTCACACCACTTATGTTTTGTGTGTGTTAATTTTATACATGAGTGGCGGGACCTACAGTTTAAAGTCGACTCCGAACGACAGATTTTTATGTATTGAGAAACTTTTCATGGCAATTTTTATTTACTCTCAGAGTTTTTGCCAGAAATCTGCTGAGAGGAAGTCGCCGAAAAAATACTTTTTGTATTTTGTCTTTGATGCCTGGCCTGGGGCTCGAACCCAGGCTTTTGCGTGTAATAAGCCAGCACACTACCTACTAGACTACGGCGACTTCCTAAAATCTTAGAATCTTAGAAAATAAAATAAAATCTGCGCTAAGGACTACGCCCTGGTTGTGTTTTGCCTCTACTTCTGATAAACATCGTCCAGGACAGCACGTGGGTTGACTTAGGTTTATACTACTATTTCTATAGTCGTGCAGGTTTTACTTTACTCGGGAAAGGGCACAAAAAAAATTTATTATTTAATGCGAGCATCAAACATGAAATCAAGGAACCCGCAAAAGACAAAAAACCAATAACTATGGTACGTGGAGAAGCCTTGTGATCGTAGAGAAAGACTGAAAATAGGTCCAAATTAAAAAAACATATATTTTATATAGAAAGAAATGGAATTATATTGTTACGGCCATATGTTCCTCTTAGTTGGATGGAGGAAAAATGACTTTCTTAGAAGCAAAATATTTTCTGATAATATGCTGACACACACAGACAGGGTTAGGTAAGGTTGTATTCCTCTATACTATTTACTATTTGCATTAACGATCTTCTTCCTCTAACGTGTAATCCAGTCTACTCCTTTGCAGATAACAGCAATATTTGCAATTCATATTCTTTTAAAGGTAGGTCGTGCCCTTTGGAAATTGTAGCGTAAAGGCTAGGGGTGATGTAAACACATAGGAACAGAAGCTCTTGGTGTCCTGGAGATGAAAATTCTGCGTGATGTTCTCTAAAACCATCACATTGTCGAAAGAAGCATCCAAGTTCTTCGGTTCCCTAATACGTAGCAAAAAATACTTCTCTTCATCTGATCTCCTTATTATTTACACAATTTCCTATTCACCACTTCCTATACCCACCACATCCTATCCACCACTTTCTTAGAAGCAAAATATTTTCTGATAATATGCTGATACACACAGACAGTTAGGTTGTCGTAAAGTTCCTTTCGAACGTCATATTGGCGTTCACACTTGCCCATGAATGTTGTCTATTTCTTTGGGGAGTGGCGGATTATTCTTGGGTCTCTCTTATGTTGATTCCTGGGCAAAGAGATATCCTAAAACAAACACACAGACCGGAATGGCTCTCTAACGACGAGAAAACCTGCCAAAATTGTCTTCGGAAATAAGGTAGGGTCTCTGGTGATTTAGAAGTTGATATCTGGAAATTATAGAAGAATTCCACAGCTTGGCTAACGCTTTCTGGGTGGGGAAAAGACCTGTTCGACTGCTAGACTAAGCTGACCGAATCTTAAGATAGAGAGAATGGTACAGCACATTATACTCGATCAAATAAAATTTACGGTGTGGTCTTCGGCACTAGAGGCATAGCGACCCGTTCCGTAATTTCTATAGAAACAGCGTCTAGGAGTTAAGAGTTTGTCTGCCGCTTAATAGGCCAGAGAATTCTACCATAAGACCGAGCCAAATTGAATTTTTGAACTGACAGCAAAGCTGAAAAACAGGTTTTCTTACAAACTGTGTTTAGAGTTGAGTAATTTCTGACTTTTGACGTATTACATACGGGATATGTTGTACTTCGACTTTTGCAATTGCTAGCAAAGACGTACATGGAATTTGCCTTCACACAATAAAAAAGTATACAGACAAGAGAGCAAAACAAACCAACTGATAACTGTCAAAATATTAGACGTACAGTGGTGGCCTTATAATTAGAAACGATGTTTCTGGAACAGAGTTCTCTGGAGTGACGAAACCAAGTTTAATTTGTCCCAATCTGATGGAAAAACGTCTGTAAGACGTCCTCCAAACAAAGCCTTTGATCCCACGTACACAGTGAAAACTGTAAAACAAATTAACAAATATACATTTTGCTAAGTCGTTTCTAATTATAAGGGCACCACTGTACGTCTAATATTTTGACAGTTATCAGTTGGTTTGTTTTGCTCTCTTGTCTGTGTACTTTTTACTTGTGTGAATCCAAATTCCAACAAATACAACATATGCCGTATGTGCCCAACATGAATTTTTGTATTTATTGGAATCTATATGGTATACCACACAGCTGATCAATATCTTACCGTTTTAAAAATGGGGCGATAAGCACATATGGGATATGTACGATGGATTTTATGTGACGCAATCAGCGATCAGATACTAAAAAGGTTATCAAACGATATAAATAGTAATGCCATTGACTCGAATTCGCAGGGTAGTTGAAGGAGGTGTGAACATCCACTTACATGGAGGTACACACATCGAAGTCATGTACAAAAATTCGGGCAAAATAATATTTATTGTTCAAAATATATTTGAAACGTGTTTGTTAAGGCCTTATGCGTATATATAAACATAGCAAAAATAAAAACTTAATATAAACAAAAGTTGAAAAAAAAAAACAAAAAAGTAACAATTTAAAAACCATAAGATAACAATACATTACTTTATACAACTGACTGACTAATCACAGTAAAAGCAATAATAATGTTTAGTAGAGCATACTTTTAGGGCTTAGTTTAATAAGGTGAGGGAAAAATATAAACAAAACAAAATCTGGCCAAATGCATTCCAAATGATAAGTTTTTGAAGCATAAAATATAAGATTTTTTTTGATTTCTAAACTTTTGTTTCGTTTTTCTTTCTTTCTTTTTTCTTAATGCAAGCAAGAGTAATTGCGACTTCTAATTTCGGTAGTTTATAGTTTAATTAAATTGTTGGTTTATTTTTAAATAATTTTTTTTAATGCTTTAATGCTTTAATGATTTGATTTGTATTGTTTTGTTTTGTTATTTCAAGGAACGTCTGGTTTGCTGTTTAATTATTGATTTCTTTGCGGCTGGCTTTGTTTGTTTCGTGATCATTTTCACAAAACAAAACAAAAATATATTTTATACTGTCTTGTATTGTATTGTATTGTATTCTATTTCTTTTGGTTTATTTTAAAATGTGTTTCTGTAATTTGTTTAACGTATATTAGATTTGCTTTCTAAACGCTACAATTATTGTTAAAGGAATACTTGTATAGTTTGTTTTAAGTACGTTTGGGTATGAGTATAGTATGGTCGCTCGTTAAGGGAGTTTTTATTATGGATTTTCCTGATTGTAAGTATGCGAAGACCTTTGGCCCGGCGGCGTAGAAGTAGAGTGTTGATGTGTTTGTGCTTGCAGTGAAGCCCGTTGTTCTTGTTCATTATCCTCATCACTAGAATCAACAATATTACGCATGTTTAAAGCATGAAAATCATTTAAAGTCTGTTGAAACAAATCTATTCTTGGCTGATCAGCCGTAGTCATAACACGTTGCAAGTCTTCAGATGTTCCCAGATGTTCATCACTGCCATTATCGACAATATCACGCAATGTTAAGGCATGAAAATCATTTAAAGTCTGTTGAAATAAATCTATTGTTGGCTGATCAGCCGTAGCGATAACACGTTGTGTGGCACCCAGTAAGTCTTCGGCGGCCCCCAGAAGTTCGCGGCTACCACGTTCGCGTGATAAATTTACACCGGTACCAGCACTACTAACGCCAGCACCAGTACCAGCGTTTGTAATGCCAGCTGAAGTCGGTGTTGCTGTAGTTGCTGTCATAGGTGTGGCTGTCAAATGGCTATTTAAGGTTAAATCATTTAAACTAAGCTCACCAGAAGATGAAATTAAGGATGATGAGGAAGCATCTGGATTGTTTATTGTATGTGCATAGGCATTCGAGGAGGAGGTCGATGGTAAATTATTGCTATTCGAACGTGTCAGTTCGTCAGCATGAGCCAGTGTAGAGCCAATAATATCACTGGCAATGCGTAGTGCCGCATCTGTAGCAGCAGCTGTGGAAACAAATTCACTGGGATTACCCAATTCGATGACATAGCCACCTAAGCCTCCATAGGATAAATGCAAACGTCCCTGAGGATTTGTTGTCGATAGATCGTTTGAAGAATGTGTGCGTAGTATTGCATTATTAGGATTATCTAAATCGCCATCATTTAATAGTTCGCCGGCACGATATCTAGAAAAAAATTTTGATTGAAAAAAAGAATAAAATTTTAGGTCTCATAACACAAACAAACCTGTTTTGGCGACTTTGATAGACTTGTGCGGCAAAATTCGAATCTGTTGTTACCGTATTACCCTCAATGCGTAGGCCAGCTACGCCTTTTTTGGGTATGGTAGCCAAATCACGTTTAACACGACGGCAACGGGCTGGTTCATTTTGACGCTGCTGGATCATGGCATCAAAGTCAACAATATAAATATAGCCGGCCACTAAGATGGTACAAGAACGTTCACCTTTTTTAAAAGAATCCTCTAAATCTTGGCTAGTGCGATCATCGTATTGCCACCAACCTTAAAGGAAAATATTCAAACAAGATTGGAAACAAGTATAGAAACAAAGAAAACTACAGATCTGTTATGTACATATATATATACTATGAAGCGAGCATAATGGCAATAAAATTCATATACTTTTTATTGTTCAGAATTCATGGTTTTATAATGAAAAAGAAAAAAACAAAAATACTTTGAAATATTTGGTTAAAGAGTCAAAAAAAAAAAGGAAAATAAAAATAAAATCGATTCAATAAGGCCTCATTCTATGATTCCTTTTACGTTTCAATAGGCCGGCAACACCTTTGGAGGGTAGGCCTTTGGCTCTACATATTTTACGTTTTCTGTAGGGCATTGTTTGTGGATATTGTATCATATTTTGAAAGTCCACCGTATATATGTTGCCACATATTTGTAGATTACAACAATATCTATTTAAATTATGATGATGGCCACGGTCATCATCATCATCATCACCATCACCATACACCTCCCCTTCCTCTCCATCCGAATGACTATAATCATCATCGTCATTGTCATGCTCATGCTCGTCAATTGCTTTGGCAGTTTCCTCACCACCCTTATCATCATCATCATCAGTGTGCTCATCTGTATTTAATTTCTTCTTATGCATTTCATTCTTTATGGGCTGTTGTTGTCGATGCAGACGTTTTTTAAATATATTTTGAAAGGCTTCTTCTATTTCACAGGCATTACGTTTCTCATAAGCCCACCAGCCACCTAAATGAAGGGGAGGAGGGGAGGTTGTGTTAGATGGTCATCAATTGAATTTTTTCAAGTGTTAAAAACAACAAACAACAAACAAAACAATGTAGAGAGAGAGAGAGAGAGAGAGACCCAAACGAAAAAAAAAACTACTAAAAATTATGGATCCAAACAATTTGGAAAAACTATTAACGGATGAGGCACAAAAGTTTAGCAGAGAAAGGAAACTTACCATTGCGTCCCTCGTAAAACCATTGATAACCATCATCTGTGGCTTTGGTAGTACAAATGTCTTCAATGCCATTAACAAGCTGTGGATGATCCAAAAACTCCGGTGGTATCTCTCGTCGACACATAGCACAGCGGCGATTTTTATATGCCACGCCCTAAAAAAATAAATGAAAAACAAATTTAATAGATTTTCAATTTGACTGCTGAAAATAAAATTGAAGAAGAAAAAGAGAAAAAACAAGACATAAACAAGCTGCAAGCAGAGAAGACAAATCATCAAACCCGTTTCGTGTGTTTTGTGAGGATGGTAACAGCTGTTCTAGGATCTGCAATATCTACGGTATTGTTTACTACCTTTCACAGGCAACCACCAGATCTATTGGCAAAACAAGCGAATGCAAAAGCACGGACAAGTCCCAAAATCTTTATAGTTGATTTGGAGCCCCTAAACGATATCTGAACTCGCTTTCGATCCAGGTTTTACAACGAAAATACCGGGTCGAGCCTTTTATAATAATAGAGCCTTTTATAATAATAGAACGTCATCTGAGTATTCACTCGAGATGTGCAGCCCTTACGCTGACCAACTTCTTCCTTTTTCCTGATTTTGGTGGAACTTGGTTAGTACAGGGACTGCGTTCACCCGTGGCATCACCACGGGCCGCTATGCGTGCTCAAGTGAGCTTTGTGATATCAGAGCTACCACTCCGACCTAACCTAACCTATTCACTCCAGATCACGCGGCAAAGTAGGATGTGGAATCTTAGATTGTCCTTGTATTACATATTTACTGTGGCACAGGCTTTAAAAACTGTCGCTGTGCGAGTCCAATGTCGGAGTATATCGAAGTATATGAAAAGTAGACTTATTGACGGAGAGTTAAAAGCTCATTGAGTGGTCGCCGTAGTCTGCTGTTGACTTACTAGACGAAAGCTCAAAAGCTTACACTTTAGCGCTGACTTTTCGAGAAACTGAAATGTGAAAAAACTATTTCTTTCGGCGACCCTCTCTCAGCAGTCTTCACCCAAAAGCCCTAAAAGTAAACTCGTCAAATTTGGCGTTCAAATTCTACGTTAAATTGTAGGCCCCACCACTCATTGATAAAATTAACGTAAGAATCCTGGTAGTAATTCTGACTAAAGGGTTGTAATGGATATATAATAACGTATGCATGCATGTAAAGGGACTATCTGGGCCCTAGAGAGTGGATGCACCACCGAAGAATATCGAGGAATCTCTAGCCATATAACTACGGTAGTAGAACTGGCTTTCGGTTGAAACTCGAGAAGCTAAATGTTAACTAGATTTCTTGCGGAACATTATAATGTCACAATGTTTGTCCGACTCTTGGTAGAGAGGGATGTTTCTTTGAAGACCTGAACGCTCTATCGGCAACCCATTTTCGGACTCTTTTGAATTTTGTTATTGAATTATTTTGACTAAGGGAAGTGTGCCATCCACGCATAGCTGACTGATTATTTTCACATGACAATTTTTATTGCTTTTATTTTCCCTCTTCTAGAGTACTTTGTATTGGTTAAACACGTCCTACCTACCTACGAACTGCCTGTGAAAGTGTTCTGCATACATACATACATACATAACTAGTCATAATTAGTAATCCACTTCTGTCAGGATTACGACCTAGTTTCTCACACCACTTATGTTGTGTGTGTTAATTTTATACATGAGTGGCGGGACCTACAGTTTAAAGTCGACTCCGAACGATAGATTTTTGAGAAACTTTTTTCATGGCAATTTTATTTACTCTCAGAGTTTTTGCCAGAAATCTGCTGAGAGGAAGTCACCGAAGAAATACTTTTTGTATTTTATTTGATGTCTGGCCTAGGGCTCGAACCCTGGCTTTTCGTCTAATAAGCCAACACACTACCTACTAGAATCAAGGCGGGTTCTACATCGATCGAAATGAACGATAGTCGCTGAGCGTTACAGCTTCACATCTTGTACCTTATTTCGACCATTTCACATTTCTTCTTCGTTTTGCTGTAAGGATCCACTTTTCATTGCTAGTAATGATTTGAAGCAAAAAAATGCCTTGTTTTTATGGCACTCAAGTGGCATTTCAAACTTGTTAAGTCGCCAAGCAATGATATTTAATTTCATTGCCTTTGAATGAATACAACTGCTTGCGCATTCAAGGCATTGAAAGAGCAGATGAACCTTACTAAGGAATGAGCAAAAAAGTATGGCAAAAAGGTAGTACGATCGAGGAAGACGTAGTAGTAGTAAGAGATTTAAGAGATTTTACAAGAGGGGAAAAGTTATCCTCTTCTATCTATGGACCTGCACATTTCTCTCCGTCTGCCGGACTACTGCAGCGTGTTTCAGCCGGAGGTGACGGCAATTTACCCGGCCGCTCAATGGATCCTCGTCAACGGTGCTCCTTTCACTCGCGTCTCGGTCTTTTCTGATAGTCAGGCTGCGATCGTTAGGGAATGTCGCCGCTGTCTCGACCTTCTTCCTGGGCGCTTCACCAGTGTCTCACTGGTGTGGGTCCCCGGGCACAGTAACATTCCGGGAAACTGTAGGGCCGACGAGCTCGCCAAACCTGGTGCGCTCCTTCCGGTATCCTCTTCAATTGAACTGGATATGCCACTTGCCTCGGTCAAGTTGGACATTGCGCGGAAATTCTCTCGGGACGCCAACCTATCCTGGGTCAATGAGGAGTCCTGCTCCACCGCTAGACTCCCCTGGTCCTTGATGGATAGAAGGCGTACCAACCAATTACTTGGTCTTGGTCGCGACGTCATTTCAACCACAGTGGCCGTGCTTACAGGTCATTGCGTTATGGGTAGACACGCGGACAGAATGAGGCTCCCATTTAACGACTTCTGCCGTGGATGCAGATCCGCTGAGGAAGAGGAGACTGTGATCCACTTTCTTCGTCAGTGCCCGTCTCTTGCTAGGTGTAGATATAGGCTATTTGGCTCTCCATTTCTTGTCAGCTTGACGGAGCTATCATCTATTGATATCAAGGATATAGCTTCGTTCATCAAACTTTCTGGCTGGTTTTCCAGTATAGGGTAGTCGTGCTTTTGATGTGCAGCCCTTGCGCTGACCAACTTCTTCCTCTTCCCTGATTTTGGTGGAACTTGGTCAGTACAGGGACTGCGTTCACCCCTGGCATCACAACGGGTCGCTATGCATGCTCAAGTGAGCTTTGTGAAATCAAAGCTACAACTCAGACCTAACCTAACCTATCTATCGCTGATGGAGGTTGAACCTTACAAAGCAATGAGCAAAGGAGTTTGGCGAAAATGTAGTAGGATCGAGGAAGACAATACAATATAGACGAGGTTAAAATAATCCAAACTTTTGACAGGCAGTTGGAAGAGATTTAAGAAACTTTACTAGGAGGGGATTTTTGAGGTTTGTTAGGGCAAAAGGATGTGAGGACACATTATAGGAAAACGCTATAGGCTGAGGACAGTACAATAGATCGTTTGGTGGCAGTACCACTACTCGACAATAATAACAATAATAATAAATACCTTATCAATACAAAAACTATATAAAAATACAAAAAGAAAATGTAATCAAATCCATTGAAAATGTTTTTAAAATAAAAATTTGCACTTCACAATAAATTTTGTCTAGCTTATATCGGGTCCGCCATCTAACGTTTTTTTTCAACTAGTGCTTATTTCGTGAATGGTAACACTTAGCTCATGTCTGATTTGACAGATAATTAGTTTTATCCTTTCGCTGAACGAATATGGTTGTGTATACGCTTGAACAACGCTGGGAAATATTGCGACATTACTTTGAAAATCATGGTAATGTTGCAGAATGTGTGCGAAAATTGCGTACGGATTTTGGAAGAACATACGTCAGCTCCGTATGTTCGTTATCTTGTGAAAAAAGTGAAAGAAACTGGCAACCTCATCGATAAACCAAAGCGAGAAAAGCCAAGAACAGTGCTTACACCCGAGAATATTGCTGCTGTGGCAGAAAGTGTGCGTGAAGCGCCGTCAACATAAATTTACCGTCGTTCTCAACAATTGAACATTTCGGAGACATCATTGAGACGAATTTTGCATAAAGACCTTGGTATGACGCCATAAAAAGTCCAATTGGTTCAGGAGTTGAAGCCAATTGACCATCCAATGCGTTTTCGCTTCGCTAAGTAGACCTGCGATCGACTTACAGAAGATTTTGCGCCCTGTTTTTGAAGATCGCATTATCAGCCGCAGAGCTGATGTCGTTTGGCCACCTCGGAGCTGCGATTTGACACCGTTGGACAATTATTTGTGGGGTGCCGTCAAAGATAAGTGTACGCCGACAAGCCAGAGACAATTGACGCTTTAAAGGACAATATTCGTGAAGCCATTGGTGAAATACAGCTGCACACAATCGATGTGCTTAAAAATTGGACCGATCGTGTTGGCTACTGCATGGCCAGCCGAGGCAGCCATTTGAATGAAATTATTTTCCATTATTAACCGGAAGGATTGTACTTTCAAATAAAAAAAGAAATTTGAGAAAATATTCTGTAGTTTTTTTTAAAGCATTTTCAAAAAAAAAAGTTATTTGGCGGAGACCCTTTATTATAAAAAAAAAACCAACAAGATCTTCAATGCTACCCCACATACGCTTTCTATAATTAAAAAGCCCTTGTACGGCTGTCTAGTCTAGTGGAGTGGAGTGGATTCTTGCGTTTTCTCTAAGTGTTGCTTAATTAAAAGCGTTTTAGACATAAAAAATAAAATTAAATAAAATAAAATAAGAAAAAATTTATTTAGTTTTTATGCTTGAGTATATTCAAAAGAATTTGAGAGCTATACACCGTGTAAAACTATTTACGGCTGCTGACGCCTTAAACCAGTTTCAACGGCAGAAAACTAAAATTGGTAACGGTTAGACTAAAATGCCAAATAAATTAAAAAACAAAAACAAATATTAGTTTTTTTAACATTACAGTTAAATAACAACAGCAAAAATCGATTTAAAAAAATTAATGTAAATACAATGGACTTAACCATAATGAAGGATTAATTGTTATGATTGTCGTGTACAGGAGCCACAGCACTGTTCTCAATCTATATGTATAGGATATCCTTATAAGGTCTCATCCAAGTGTCACCTGGATAAACCTCAGAACATTGTCCATTCGGGTGGTATCTCGGCGATAACTTAGCGAATGCTTGTTATCAAATGCTCCAAAGTTCGGAGATTATCTGCGTAGACTGAGTATTCGTCGTAAGCCCCGCATGAAATCGCCTCATCTTATATGAGACAATTGTGCTTGTTGACCTAGGTTAGGTTAGGTTAGAGGACGTGTACTTGTCAATTAAGACAAGTACAGTACCCGGAGGTCGAATTGACCCATTGTACAACTTCGTAGTTTCTCACAGCAGATTTCTGGCAAAAACTCTGAGAGTAAATAAAAATTGCCATGAAAAAGTTTCTCAAAAATCAGTCGTTCGGACTCTACTATAAACTGTAGGTCCCACCACTCATGTATAAAATTAACACACACAACATAAGTGGTGTGAGAAACTAGGACGTTGTACAATGGGTCAATTCGACATTCGGGTACTGTACTTGTCTTAATTGACAAGTACACGTCCTCTAACCTAACCTAACCTAACCTATTTGAAACGGTAGAGCAGAGGAGGTTTGACCCTTAAAATCTCCATAACATGGGCTTCCCAATGCAACATACATATGTCTGTGCAAATGTATATGAAGTGTACACTGTATTAGGCTAAGTTTTGTTTTTGATTTAATGTTGCAGTTTTCTCTTAGGAGTACAACAGAGCTCTTATATAAATCCATTGCAGTTCCTGAGCGAACACTTAGCACAAGAAAAATTCCATTGTATAAGGAAATTAATAAAAGAAAAAAAAAACTGAAAACTTGTGTAAAACTTTTGTTCAAAATTGTTGTTATTTTCTACAAGTTAGCATTGCAGTTAAAAATGTTCGTTTTTCTTTTTTGTTTTTAATTAAATTTTGTAAAGTGCATAGGTAATGCATTTAAATTGTTAAATTTAAAATGTTAAAATGTTAATGGCATTAACAGAATACATAGCAGACAGTTAATATTTAGTAACACTGGCTTAGTAAATAAATAAAACTGTCAGCTAATCTATGCATTTTAAATATTTAATTATTAACTAAAGTTTATAAATATTGAATAAAATAAAAGGCCACAATCATCATCATCATCAGCACCACCACTATATTTAGTTTTTTTTTAGATTTTAAATTTTAGATTAATTGTTTAAAAATTGTTTTAATAAAATGAAGAAAAAAAACAAGAATTTTTTATTATTATAATGATCCTGACATACTGTTTTTTTTCTTCTTTTAACCAATTTATAATGGACTTTAAAATCTTAAAAGCAAAGTTTTAATTAAAATTCATGTCGAGCCCCATTTAAATAAAACAATTTTTAGTTTTTTATTATCTTTGAAAATCACTTGAAACTATTTGAATGGCTATCAACAATCACCAACACTACATACATTCACTATTCATCTTACAATAAAAAAAATAAAAAAACAAAATATTTAACAAAAATACTTAAACAATTAAGTAAGAAAATTACTGGCGACTACATTTAAGCCGCCAGACAGACTAAACAAATCCAAATAATCGAAAAGAGCAATACAATGAACTTTTTGATATGACTTATTTGTTTACATAGTAAAGGGTCCGCCAAATAACTTTTTTTTTGAAAATGCTTTAAAAAAAAACTACTGAATATTTTCTCAAATTTCTTTTTTTATTTGAAAGTACAATCCTTCCGGTTAATAATGGAAAATAATTTCATTCAAATGGCTGCCTCGGCTGGCCATGCAGTAGCCTACACCAGAAGATGCCGATTTTGGCAAAAAAAAAAAAAAAAAAACATCTTTTCAGATGAAGCTCATTTTGATCTTGGCGGGTATGTAAACAAGCAAAATTGTCGCATTTGGGGCACAGAAAACCCGCACACATACATTGAAAAGCCGACGCACCCAAAACGAGTCACTGTTTGGTGCCGATTTTGGTCCAGAGGCATAATTGGGCCATTTTTCTTCGAAAATAAGCAAGGAGTGGCCGTTAGAGTCAATGGCGATCGTTATCGGGCCATGTTGAACGAATTTTTGTTCACAAAAATTGAAGAGGAGGATATTGGCAACATTTCGTTTCAACAGGACGGCGCTACGTGCCACACAGCCGAAGCTACACTCGATGTTTTGCGCCCTGTTTTTGAAGATCGCATTATCAGCCGCAGAGCTGATGTCGTTTGACCACCTCGGAGCTGCGATTTGACACCGTTGGACTATTATTTGTGGGGTGCCGTCAAAGATAAGTGTTACGCCGACAAGCCAGAGACAATTGACGCTTTAAAGGACAATATTCGTGAAGCCATTGGTGAAATACAGTTGCACACAATCGATAATGTGCTTAAAAATCGGACCGATCGTGTAGGCTACTGCATGGCCAGCCGAGGCAGCCATTTGAATGAAATTATTTTCCATTATTAACCGGAAGGATTGTACTTTCAAATAAAAAAAGAAATTTGAGAAAATATTCTGTAGTTTTTCTTTAAAGCATTTAAAAAAAGTTATTTGGCGGACCCTTTATATGGCAGCAGCAAAAACTTAAAATTTAGTTTAGTTTTCTTTATAGTTTTACAAAATCTTTGTGTTACGGTTTCTAAATGTCACATATTGCATGACGCAAACTGTATCGAATTTCAAAAATGTTTACAACTCTCGAACTAGTCTGACATCAGATGTGTAACATCAACAAATTACTCATCTATCAACAGCCCACCCCCAAACCGAATTTTATCAGTAGAATGTCAAAGACTTCGGTCTGGTTTATAAATATCACACATTGTATTACAAAAACTGGATCTAATTTGAAACATGCAGTAGACTGACATCAGATATGTTAACACCAAAGTTCTCATTTAACCAATCGAATGTCAAAGACATTTGTCTGCCAGATAATTAAACATTTTTGCCCATAGAACTAGTCTTTATGGAAGTGTGTGCATCAAATCACAGACTTCAGGGCAGCCAGCCATATTCATATTCAGACTTATTACGTTTGTCAAATTGTAAATGGAATTTGATAAGTTTGTAATTTTACTTTATCCATTAGAAAATTGTTGAATGCTGTATAGAATTAAAAAGCAACTTATCTAAGTGCTACCAACACTGATAGCTCTACTTTTTCCCCATCAAAAATTTAACTCTTAGGAGGGCTAAGCTAGGAGTAAAAGGGATTCTCAATCTCTACTTAGCACTGATTCTAACGATTCCATTACGATTTATGGGTGGCTAATGACCTAATCCCCCCGTCTGATATGGACTCATAAGGAAAGGGAGCACAGGAACTGGAAGAATAAATTGGAATGTTGCGTTTCTCAACGACGACGTAATAAATTCAGCATGAGACTGGTGATAGTTTTTCTTACGCATGTTGTGACAACCACCCTTATTCTGGTTGCCGTCGTCGTTTTTAAATCGACATCGTTTTCTATCGTCGTCGACATCACGTCGAAACTGTTTTGGTATTCTGCAACACTACTGTGTCGACGTCGACTGTTTATCGAAAATTGTAATAACACAAAACACACATCTCTAATATTAAAGTCAGCCGATTCATTTTATGGTTTATTTAAAAAAAAAAAAAGTTTTTTAACATCAGGCCTGTCAAAATCAGCGATGTATTGATCCATGTCCAGGAATATGTGGCCGTTTTGCGCTTTACAATGTTGTAAGCCACAGTCCGTTCTGTATATGTATTCAAGACTATACAGGAAATCCATTTGTTCAGTGCCAAAGAATGAATAAGTTTAATAGGATTACAATTGCTGCGAAAACTTAGCTATTAATACGGTTTTTAATGTCTGTAGTTGAACCCTAAAAGGATGTTGTTGCTTCGAATCCTTGTCAACCTTTACCGTGTGGTCCGAATAGCATCTGTAAGGATATGGGGACAACACCTTCATGTACTTGCTTACCAGAGTATACAGGACAACCACCTAATTGCCGCCCTGAATGTGTTACAAACTCTGCATGTCCCTCGCAACAAACTTGTATTAATCAGAAATGTAAGGATCCCTGCTCAGGACTTTGTGGCCAAAGTGCAGTTTGTCGTGTTAATAGCCACACTCCAATGTGTTATTGTGAGTCTGGTTATACTGGTAATCCATTTGTGCTATGGTCTCCCATACAACAAAATCTACCTGAATCTACAATCCATCGCCTTGTGGAGACCCTATGCTCAATGCCGCCTACAAAATGGCGTTGCATATCGTTTATGTGCCTGATTAATTTGACAATCCTTATGAAGGTTGTCGACCGGAATGTTTGATTCCGACCGCCCGTCGAACAGGGCATGTGTTAATGAGAAATGTAAAGACCCATGTCCTGGTACCTGTGGGCAGAATGCCGAATGTTTCGTTAGAAATCATTTGGCGACGTGTAACTATATTTATGGATATCAAGGCGATCCATATCGCTATTGTGCTAAGGAAGAAAAACGTAAGACACTAAAAATTCACCGCAAGAGTTAATTTTTTAATGCTTGTCGTTACCAAAAATGACGTCGACAAAATCAGAGCCGACACAACACAATATCGACTAAGTATTGACTCACAGAATACCAATTGTGTGTCGACAATTATCGATAACTGTCAATAACGACAAACAGAATACCAATTTTAAATTGTCGACGTCGTCTTGCGTCGACGACGACAACCGGAATAAGGGTGAATGATCTGGAATAGATTTCAGTCAGACTATTATGGAGATGAGCATCACCCTCTAACTGTCAGCATTTTGGTAGCCGAATGACGAATGTCCTGGTTAGAGAATTCTTCGAAAATTCAAATTCAATAATTAATTCTCAAACGGTGTCTTCTGACATTTATAATGTGATTTAGCTGGCTGAGGGGTGTATCTTCATACCTATGAAGCAAAAACCAGTTCATTACCTGGTCGACCTGGTCGGTCTACAATTCTTTAAATCTCAGCCTCAAATGGAAGATTTTGGCAAACCCAGAAGTTGTATCCTTAGGAAGAGTTCTATTCACAGAAGTGACAAGGAGTTTACAACCATCTCAACGCCCTTTATAGAATCGTTAGGTTAAGTTAGGTTAGCTTTAATTTATCAAAAAGCTCACTTGAGCACGCATAGCGGCCCGTTGTGATGCCACAGGTGAACGCAGCCTCTGCACTGACCAAGTTCCTTCGATCCAAGGAGGGGGAAGTTGGTCAGCGCAAGGGCTGCACATTTTCCAAAAAGCACGACTACCCCACGCTGGAAAACCAGCCAGAATGTTTGATGAACGAGGCTATGTCCTTGATATCAATGGACGATAGCTCCGTCAAGCTGACAAGGGTCGGAGAGCCAAATAACCTATATCTGCATCCCGCAAGGGATGGGCATTGGCAGAGGAAGTGGATGACAGTCTCCTCCTCCTCGGAATAGAATCGTAGTAGGTGCCGCAACGTAATACCAAAGATCTGCAGCGTACAGACTTATAACCCAACTTTTGCAAATATCCTTAACTGTGATGTTCACCACTCCTCATGGTAATTTCGAGTAAAAATAAAACTTTGGCTTTGAGTTAAGCTATTATGGACTAGAGTTCTAAAGCAATATAATAAGAATCTACATATCAGTATAGGGTATGCAAGCTAAAAAAGCCAAAAACAGAAGCTCTACAAAAATATAAACAAATACAAAAAAGTAAATAAATTTCTATAAATACAGTGTAAAACAAACTTGTGTAAATGACGACTATAGTCTTAAGAAATGTGACATCATATTAAAGGCAATGCGCATCACATATGTACATGCTCGCATTGCAATGCCCCGTAATGATCCCGACAACCAAATTAGCGTGCTTATTTGAAGTTTAAGCAGATTTATCGTGCTCTCAGTATCCAGTTTTGGCCAGATTTTCTTTGTCGTTCTGCTCTTGTCTTGAATCCATTACTACATAAGCCCGCAGATGCTTAAAGACATACATACATAATTGGTCATTACAACCCTTCAATCAGGATTACGACCTAGTTTCTCACACCACTTATGTTGTGTGTGTTAATTTTATACATGAGTGGCGGGACCTACAGTTTTGGCTCCGAACGACAGATTTTTGAGAAACTTTTCATGGCAATTTTATTTACTCTGAGTTTTTGCCAGAAATCTGCTGAGAGAAAGTCGCCGAAGAAATACTTTTTGTATTTTATTTTGATGTCTGGCCTGGGGCTCGAACCCTGGCTTTTCGTCTAATAAGCCAACACACTACGTACTAGACTACGGCGACTTCTATAAGTATCGTAGATGTAGTAAAAACCTGCCACGTAGTTAATTAGGTAGACTGTTAAACTTACTGCACGACTACAGGTTCTTAAAGAGATTCTTAAAATCGAGAATTCATCGGTTGTGCCATACCTCGCCAGCTCAAACGCCGTACAGTTACCTGGATTGTCACTCTGACCTGGTACCCCAATAATGTGGACATCATATTGTTCTGCTACGTCATTGAAATACCTGATACCGTCTTGTAGTTCATTAAGTTAGAGATAAGTGCTTTGAGAGCCGCATGGCTATAGGGAATGTACGGTGACATATCGCCTGAAGCTATTACGTCGTTAATAATTTTTACCGCAGCCTGTTTAGTCGATACTTCCGCCTGAAAGAAACTACATTTGTATAAACTAGGCTATTGCAATCGACAGTTTTGTTCAATTTGAAGCCATCAGTAAAGATTTGCAATTTTCCAGACCTGTTTATTAAGAACGCAGGTCCTGAATATCATTGAAAGCTCGTATCGGGGTATCATGTAATTACTACACCCGATAGTCAAAAAATCATGTAAATCAAAAGGGAAATGTGGCATCCGTGCTGGAGAAAGTTTGGCGAAACCACTTTCAACAAAAAGACATAAGGCTCTTAGACTAACGTTTGCGAAAAAAAAATTCCAGGAAACTCAGTCTTTGATGAATTATTCAAAATTAACCATTTTGGTCCACCGAGAAACCTAAAACTTTATCACAAATCTTAAAACTATGATCGCTATTTGCTCAGTTTTGTGTCACACTGTATTTGTTCGGTAGTAAAATGAGAATGACAAAGAAAATTTACTTACCTTTACACACAGAAAGCAAAATATATGGCCGCAGGGCAAACGAGCAGGATGTATACAGGTTTGCAAACAAATTGGACATTCTAAAACATTGCCCGTAGCACTGGGGGAGGCGGTGGAGGCAGCTGTGGTAGAAGTTGAAGGATTCTGATCCAATAACGAATCCAAAGGCAAAGATTCTACAAAAAAAAAAATGCAAAAACAAAAATTGTTTTCAAACTGTGATTATGCCTCACACATCATCCCACTCACCTGTATTGTGTGTTGAAGCATCTTTGAAGGCAGCCTCTAAATTTGTTTTTACTAAACCACCACCACCACCAGTAGCGGCTCCTGTATTACTGCTACCAACAGCGCCCGCACTGTTAGAGGCAGATGATGTAGAGGGTTGTGGCGTTATTGCTGTCAGATCTATTAACTCAACAACAGATTCTATAATCTCCACTGAAGAATCGAGATTTTCAGAGACTGTCGATGTAGAAGTCACTTCTGCTTCCATTTGTTGGGAAGACGGGGCTATTATTTCATTATTTGAATCATCTTCTAAATTTTCCATTTTTTATTTTCTTTTCTTTTCTTTTATTATTAAACTTTAGCACTTTTAAAGGAATTTTTAAGAGATTAAACTTAAAAACACAAAAAATATACAAAAAAATATAAAAAACAAGACAAGACAAGACAAGCTTTCTCTTCTTGTCTCTGTTCTATTAGTTTTCGTTTGGCAATTATTGCTTCTTGTTTTTTTTTTAAATTTCACAATTTTTCTCTCTCTTTATCTCTCCTTGTTTGAAAAAACTTGCTGGCATACACACAAACACATTTACTCAAACATTCTCTTCTGTGTATTACTTTTACTCATTTATTATTGTTTAATCATGTTTTGTTGTTTTCCTTATTTATTTTTAACTTTTCAAATGCATTACTATTGTTATTATTTTGTAATAAATAACATTATTATCACTAATTTCCTTTTACTTATTTCATATTTTATTTTCTTTTCACGTTAAAATTTCTTACGTGCTTATCTTGCAAATTGTGTTTCTTGAATGAGGTTTGTTTCTGATTTTTTCTTACAGCGATAAAACAAAAACAACACTTAAAAAAAAACAAAATTATTTTGCTTTTTCTTATTGTTGTTGTTGTTGTTTTCCCCTTCTTTTATTTCTACTCTTGCTGCTTACCTTGCAGTAAAGCTGTTGTTGTTTGCTATGGTTTTTGCTAACTTACTAAGCAACGCTGTATTATTTTTATTGTTATGTATAGGGGAAAGAAAGAAACAGCATTGCCATTCATTTTCCATTTAGCTTTAAGAGGTAAGCCCATACACAAAAGGTAATACAGTGTTATAAATAAAACCGTTTCATAAAATTTTAGTTTTTGAAATAACGATTTATGTGTTTAACTTTGTTTATTTTTAATAAAAAAATAACGGTAAAGACATTTCTTTAAATACTGTTAAAAAGAAATAACAATATGTATGTACACTACAATAAAATAATTATTTTCTTTTTAAATCAAATGTATTAGAATTTCTATATTATGAGATAAAACAGTATTTCATTATAATAATAATGTTTAAAAACTTTTCCATGCTTTATAATACAAGCTTATCAAGTTTGTTGCAATACAGTGCCGTTAAAAATTATACGTACACTTCATATTTGCATAATTAGCTAGAATTTTTAATTATTTTTGAGAAATTAAAACAAATTAAATTCAATTTAGATTAAATGTGATAACGCATGTAATTTAATTTATTTAATTTCATTATTACATTCTCCTCTGTAAGGTGGAATGTTAATTTTGCATCTGAATATAATTGAACTGGTTGTTGTTGTTGTAAAAGCTCTGTTGTATTCGAAAGTGCTTCCATGTTAAATAGCTAAAAAATAATGCAGTTCACATTAATGATTTCTTGTATTTTTTTGCAGGCACTTGTAGGTGACTCTCTCCACATAATATACAATCAAAGTTTTTGTTTTGTTTAAATTTTATAAATATAACCACAATCTAAAAATTATTTCATAAAAAGCTTTTCTTTCAGTTTTTTCTCAAAGCTTTTTGGCCATTTAATGCAAATTAAGTGTTTTTTGCTGCAAAACAACGTAATTTTAGTTGAGGTATTTAATGTTTAAGCTTTTTTCTTTTAAACGAACATCGTGTTAACCACACTGTTTATATTCAGTTGAAATTGAACAACTAAAGCTGTCCTTGTTCTTCAAATAGCAAATTAAAGGCCAAGAACGTTTAATGAACGCCAGAAACGAGTAAAAGCACAACAAAATACAAGAGGAATAAACATGAAAACACATAGAATAGACAATGAATTAAAAAACTAAAGCAAAATCAAAATATTTTGCTTAAGTAGTTGTTGTTATTGTTAATTGTGCTAAATAAGCTTTTTGTCCCATTCTAATGCATACAATATTTAGGTTAGGAGTAGGAAGAATAACAAACACATACACATGCATACATACAGAAATTAGGTTGATTTAATTTTGTATATTCCACTCTATTTTTGTTTCGTACTTTATTTCTGCAATTGCATTTGTTCAACAGAAGAGAGGGGGTAAAGAGAGCTTTATGTTAATAGAATAGGGAGGAGAGGAATTCTATAATATTAAAGAGAACAAGAGCTTGAGTGCATGTGTATATGTTCTTAAATAGGGGAAGTCTAGGGGTTTATTTTATTGTTGTATTTGCTTAAGAAGTCTATGTGTGTTTTAAATGTGAGTAATTTTTCGTATTTTATTTGATGTTTTTAGTAACAGTTTAGGCCTTCGCCTTTACCTTCGTTCGTCTACATCTCATATAAGTTTTTAATTTTTTTCTACTTTAGCGTGTTGAGAGTGATTTTGTTTTTTAGTTGCGTTTATTAACGTCGGGTAAACGCGTTTTTTTAGTTAAATGGGAAAATAGAAAAAATTCTTTAAAATAATTCAAAAATGAAAGGAATTCCTTAAGAAAATTTATGAAGAATGAAAAAATACGGCAAATAAAAACGGGAAGTTGTATTTGTAGTAACGTTAGTCGGTTTTTTTTTTGCCTGTGTCTCTCGTCATTACAATTCGTTTGAGAGTAGCAGTCAAGAACTCAAGTAAGAACAAGAAGAAGAAGTACCAAGTGCGTTGCTGGCCTACAGACCCAATTTTTAGTTTTAGTAGGGCCGCACGGCTAATCATCATCATTTCCAAAAGCAATCAAAACACTTCGTACTAACATGCACACACGTCTACACAAATAGTAGAAACCAGACATTGGAGAACACCGAAACGAACCGTTGTCGTTTAAGAACAACAATAATAACAATAAATAAAGTGGCGAAATATAGAATATAACGACAAACAAATATCGTCGTCGTCGAATACATTTTCTGGCGAAAACAAAAGTGTATACCTAAACAAAATAAAATAAAACGGGTTCTAAAGAAAGGAAAAGTGTTTCTTTATAAAGAAATGTTAAAAAGAAGAATTTATAAAATTATTTAATAAAAGAATAAAGAAAAAACGAAAACAACTAAACAAAAACCTACAGTGTGCTAAAAATTAAAATAAAAAGTAACGTTATAAAAAGCAAAAATCAAAAAGCGAGTGAGTGAGAGAGTGAAAAAATCAAAGCAAAAAAAAATCAAAGGCAAGAAAAAGCAACGGTATTTTTAATACACCGCCTCATAAAACAAGCAGGATTGTGGTTCTTTAGTTTTTAAATTAAATTAACAATAAAAAAATAATTAAAACGTAAATTATACACAAAAAATAACAACAAAAAGGCCTTTTAATTAAATTAAAGAAAATAAAACAAAAAAATATAAAAAGAATTAAATAATCCCTACAAACTCAACCATAAAATTATCATTACTTCTGTACATACATATATACAACTACACACACACACTCGTATCTCCCCAACTGCCGCCTCTCTTTTGCACCCTCTCCTATCTAAAGTACAAAACTAATATAAAACGTAATACAAAATAATAATACCAAATAACAAACGACAACAAAAAAGCTTTTAATTTCACATGTTGCCTCAAAGAATAAAAAGAAAAAATATTATAAAATAATAAAGAAATCTTTACAAAATAAATTAAATAATAATTGCAATTAAAAAAAGAAATTCTCTTTTCTTCTTGTGCATTATATGTACATAGAGATTTGTGTTCAAAAGAATATTGTAAAATAGTGCAAAAAAAATTGTGTGTTTAAATGAGTTCTAGTGTGTATCCTATACCCTACTCTTTGCTTTACGCGACATCACAACAACAATAAAAGCTGTCTTCTTTAAACAAAATAAAATTAAAAAGAAAAAAATTAACAGAATCATAGCAATAACAACGTATTAATAAGTAAAAAAAAAGCGAACAAAGCAACAACAACAATAATATTAAAAAAATTTTGTTTTATTCCCTCCTTTACTACAAAGTTTAGTGTATTATTGTGTCGCCATCACCATAGTCAACATCATTATCGTCATCGTCATCATCATCATTCACGTTCCCGTTCACATCCATATGTGAAACGTTGTTGTCGTAGTCGTTTTTAGTGCCGTAGTCGTGTTGTGTTTTATTTTATTGTCGTTTATGCCGCGTTCGCGTCGCGATTGCCGTTGTTCTTTTTTGTTGTTGTTGTTTTAAGTGTATGTCGTATTTGTTTTTTTTTTGTGTGTAATTTTTTGCATTTTGTGTCAATTATTTCTGTTGTGTGCTACAGTGTGCAACATGTGGTCCCCTGTATTATGGTTATTAAGAGGCTGGTTTGTTTGAAGCGTTTAGGCTGGCTGTGAATCATACGATAAGGAAATAAAAGGTAAGTTTTTGATTTAAAATATTTATTAAATTTAATATTTTTTATCTATGAACGTATGTTTATTTATACGGTTATTTTCAAACTAAATTTCAACGCAAAACTGAAATAAAAATTTACTCTAGCGGCTCTTAATTATTGAAACATGAATTTTGTTTCCCGAATTAAAACAGAATTAATTCAGCTACCTATCGTAAAAGTTTATATTCCTGTGGAGATATCTGCTTCAGTGTCCCTACTTTTTAGGCTAATGTGTCCACAATAATCCAATATGTTTCAATCCATAAGTTTTTGGAACATTATCTTATCTATTTTTCAATTAATGGAACATTGAGATCCTTATTCATATTCGGTGCTCCTGTAATTTTGTTCTATCTAAGAAACCAAGGCAAGGTAACTGGATGGCATAACTCCAGACATTAGTTTCTCCCAATTAGTCAATATATTTTAAAAAGTTTGAATTTGATTTATGCTAATTTTGCTTCAATGTGAAACATATTAGATATGCCAAGTGCTGCGCTGCAACCTATAAGCGCTGACGCAGCTGCTTCGCTTAGGCTAATTATGCTAACTTCTAATTTTTATCTTTAAAAACGCGTTACTTATAATATAACTGTTAAAGAACCCGAAAAACTTTTTATTGCCTGTTCCCTTTTTATTTGTTTGGCGCTGTCGCCTTTAAAACAATTAAAGCACTTGCTGATTGGCTAAGATAAGACGCATTTGCCGCGTTTAAAGTACTTTGCAAAGAATTTTGACAAACTCTTCTACATTTTCTTTTAAACTTTGTTTCGCTTTTGCACGTTCAAAGTTTACATTGACAACTTTTTGATATTTTGTTGTTGTGTATACAACCACCGGTAGGCGTCGGTAGTGGAAGTGTGAAGGCCGGCCGAGTCACATAGAATCTGCGAGACATCGTACTTTAATAAATAATTTAAACACAAGAGAGAAAAACAAAGCAACGATACCTGCAGAAATACTCAATTTGCCTGCAAACAACATTAAAGAAAATCTAAGAAAAATTCACCAGCAAATAGCTGTTGCAGTAATCAACATGTGTTGAATGTAGGTATAATGAATTTGCCTGCACACGATACAAAAATCTAAATAAAAAGAACAAAACAATCCAGCTGAAATCTGTCATAGTCGCACTCAACACAACGTCACATAAAATTTGTCATACGTTAAACTTTGACATTTCTAACTGACAGCAAAGCTAAAATACAACTAATTCTTATGTGCTTTGTTTCATTCGGTACTTCTCCGTTAACGCAACGCAACGCAACGTTTTGTCTGTAGTTTGTGTAAATAAATTTGTGCAAACTACAGATAAAATAGTTAGGTTAGGTTAGGTTAGAGGACGTGTACTTGTCAATTAAGACAAGTATAATTGTACCCGGAGGTCGAATTGACCCATTGTATAACGTCCTAGTTTCTCACACCACTTTTGTTGTGTGTGTTAATTTTATACATGAGTGGTGGGACCCCTACAGTTTAAAGTCGACTCCGAAGGACAGATTTTTGAGAAACTTTTTCCTGGCAATTTTTATTTACTCTCAGAGTTTTTGCCAGAAATGTGCTGAGAGGAAGTCGCCGAAGAAATACTTTTTTTGTATTTTGTCTTGATATCAGGCCTGGGGCTCGAACCCTAACTTTACGTCTAATAAGCCAACACACTACCTACTAAACTACGGCGACTTCAAACCAAATTCTACTTTTCAAAGCAACAGAAATTTTTCTGACAGCTTTTCCAAATCATTTAGGCGACAGTTTGTGGAACATACATACTTGTGCAAATAACTTGGACAGACCTGAGAACACCTGTTCTACTACACAATGCGAGCGAATAATTTAATCTGGCATTTTTTGTTTTTCCAAATTAATTGATCTAGATTTTGTATAGAGTTTCAGTTTAATCATAAACACTTCTACATTAGTTTGATCAAACTGCTTGTATGTATGTATGAGAGGCAATGCTTTTACGTGCGACAATTCAAACAAACTACTTATCATATTGGTTTGTACAAAATACTTGTACATTAATTTGCGCAATAAATGTGAACATGTACAATAATTTGTGCAAACCAGTTATGCAATCATGAGAACATAAACACTTCTACATTAGTTTGATCAAACTGCTTGTATGTATGTATGAGAGGCAATGCTTTTACGTGCGACAATTCAAACAAACTACTTATCACATTGGTTTGTACAAAATACTTGTACATTAATTTGCGCAATAAATGTGAACATGTACAATAATTTGTGCAAACCAGTTATGCGATCGCGAGAACATAAACACTTCTACATTAGTTTGATCAAACAGCTTGTATTTATGACCATAAAAACATTTTTCTTACCACACTGTACGTTTGCAGAGAGGCAATGCTTTTACGTGCGACAATTCAAACAAACTACTTATCATATTGGTTTGTACAAAATATTTGTACATTAATTTGCGCAATAAATGTGTACATGTACAATAATTTGCGCAAACCAGTTATGCAATCATGAGAACATATTCATTTACATTTACAAAGCTGTTTTAAACCAAAGTATAAACGATTTGATCAATAATTTGCGTAAAATTTTTGTTGGCATTAGTTTGTGCAAACAATTTGAAAGATCTCGAAAACAACTTGTTTTATTGCATCAAACATGTTTACAGAGAAGACAAGTGTGTGACAGATCGTTGTACAAACTACTTAGACAATAGCATGAGCACAATTCTTGTATATTGGTTTGCACAAACCACTTGCACGATACTGAAAACACTTTTACTACTACACTATTCGTTTCCAGAGAGCACAAATTTCTTAACAGGCTTACCTTTTTGTTCTTGATAAAAGAAGCTCTTAAGTTTATAATTTATGAGTGGGAATAGACTACTAAAGCTTATCAAACCAAGTCCTGCAACTTAGTTTCTTAAACTAAAAAAAATTAACATCGCCTCTGATGATAATTTTACGGTAGAAAAACATTTTTCAAGTAGCAAAAAAAATCACCCGTTTGTAGCAAAACAAATACAATTTTAGTACCACCTTTTCAAAGAAAGTTGAAAATCAGAATTTTAACTACTTTTAGGGTGATTCAGAGGAAAAATATTTTGAATTTTTGGAAAAATTCTCATTCATTGTGTGTGTGTTATAAACACAGATTGTTTTTACACTTCAGGAAAAAAACAGTGAACGTTTTTAAAAATGTCATGGAGTTTTAAACGGAAAGAGGCTATGCGAACCTAAAACGAATTGTATGTGTATGTAATTTCAAATCATATGCACCAGGTATAGGCAATAATTTACAGCAAATTAGCAGCTACCTATGCAGCATTTTGAGGACTAGAATCTTTGTCACCATCGCGGCAAACCGTGGACTACCTGCTGCTGCTGCCATACTACAAAAACTAAAGCAGTGTGAGAATATATCGCCGGCTTTTGTAGCAAACGTGGCGCAGCAGAAAGTAAGACATAATGTCACGGCAATGTCAACAAAACATTCATCCATTCATCCTACTCATGATACTCAGCGATATGACAGAAAACCATTTCCGCTTGTATTATATTTAAAAACCTTCAATGCTTCCTCTAACTTTCCAAATACCACTCCAAGAACATTCTGAACACCATGACCTCAGTGTAATTCTATAAGGGGTCTTTGCTAGTTAAATTCGAATTTATCTTCACACATTACTTTGCCACATACAGGCTGACTTCCAAAATGTTAATTGCTTTGTATTTGAACAAAGTATAGTGTCTCATAAAGCCGCTATACAAAATGTTTACGATGTATACTATTTCAAAACGTCGTCAATGTGTATTTTTAACGCAGTCAAAAAGCAATCAGGCATCGGATTTGTGTATAGTTGATGAATTGTTTGGTAACTTTGCTTATCTACATAATTTATATACTGGATTAGAACTGCATACAAACTTTGTATTGATACATTTTGAAAGTCAGCCACACTGTCAGCCATTATGTATTATTTTAAAGTTTGGCCTGCCCTGCATTATCTCACGTTTTATTAGCACTAGTTCCCCTACGAAATAAATAATCCAAAACAGGAAAATAAAACACAAATATCAACAACAATAACAAACACATGCAATCTCTCTCAGTATGCGAAACTGGCTGTGTTTTGTTCGCTCTATACCGCTGTGTTCTTGCGCCTACGAGATCTACCAAAAGCACATTAAAAACAACACACCTCTCACTAACTGACTAACCATCCCACCAACATTGTTGCTGTCTATTGATTGCATGCATTGTGAGTGCTAAGAATTCGTAGACAGTAGCAAAATAAACGACTAGAGGAACAAAAGTAAAAAAGTGCGAAATGAAACTAAAAGCACAAAATAAAACAGAACGAAAAATAAAATATCAACAACAACAACAACACCAACAACACTTTTAATTTCAAATCAAACCAGAACAATCTCTCACAAAGAAAAAATACAAACAACAAGTAGGAAAACAAAATTCTCTGCGTGTGTATGCAATTGAACAACAAAAAAAATGTGTACACACACACACACACACAATCTCTCTTCTACTATACATTTTTTTGTTTTGCATGAGATTACGACTAACGATATAATCATCATCATTATTAAAGCTCATCATAATGTTTTAAAGCTAATAATGATGACAATGACAGTGGAAGTGTTAGAGGCGGCAGTGCAAGCAAATACATCGCATGTGTTTTGTTTTTGTGTTTTTTGTTTCTTTGCTCACTTGCCTTAGTCGAACATCATAATGTGGCTTGAGAAAAAGGAAAAAAAAAACTCGTAGTCAAAATGGTTGGATGGATGAATGATTTTTGCAAAATCAAAAAAATAAAATGCACAACAACAAAAAACAAACCAACAATACACATGAGGAATAAAGGAAAGAGTATAAACAGTGTTGTTAAGTTCTTTGAAATATCGCGATTTATTTCACTTGTTGCTATTTGTGTGAGGAAAAATGCTCAAAGAATCGCAATTTCATGTTAAAATTAAATTTTTTTTAAATTTAAACGCATTAAAGCCTGTGCCCGTGATGTACTTGTACGCATAAAAATATTTTTTAAATTTATTACGTGACTGCCGTTAGAATTGTTTTACTTACCTATCTTCTTAAACCACCTACTGTTGTATATTTAAATCAGCATCTGAAAAAAGAACGTTTTTATCTCTAAAATAAAGCGCTTAAATAGCCATCTCTTTACAATATGATGCAAGACTTTGCGAAATAAAGAAGAATGGCGAGAAGGAAAAAAGCTTTTCTGTTTTGTACTATTGTTTTTGTTGTTATTATTAGACAACAGCTATGGCAGCTGTGTGTTTAGTTGTTGTTTCTTCTTTTCTTTGCAATGTAGCGGAAATTTCAATTTTTGTTGTTTTTTTTTAGCTTCGCTGTACTTTTTTTTATTGTTTTCTTTCAAACGGGGTGCGGCCTGGCTGCATAGTTTCTTTTTTTGTTTTTTGAGATTTCTTTTCCTCATTTTCATTAAGAATTTTGCCAGACATTTTAAATTTGCTTTTTTCTCGTAATCCTTCTTTTCTATGTTTTGTGTTAAGCTAAGTTGTGTCGATTTCTTTGTCTAAGCGGCATAAACTTGGTTAAATTATGTATCAGGGAGGGGAAATTTCTTATTCTCTAAAATTTTTGTTGTGTTTTTAGTACTTCCGAGAACATGAGCGCATTTTTGGTACGTTTATGGTACTTTTTTCTTCTTTGTAATTTTGTGGTACTTTTTTATTTGTTATTCGTTTAGTTCATATTTTTGAAACGATGATATAGGTACCTAGAGTCTTTCAACAGGGAATTCCGATTTTTGACAAACTAGTTATCATTTATTCCGTCTGTTTTTGTCAAATTATTATGGACGCCTTTAGGCAACGCCGTGCTGTATATGCTCTGGATGCGGCTCAGTTCTGGAAGAATGGGCATGTGAGAAACAAAATTAACAAATTTGTGATGATACCAATCCACATGCATCCAATGCATCTCTAGGAAGTCAATGTTTAGAGTGGATTTTGGACATTTTCATTAATGCTTGTAGAACGGTACTTATAAGCGGGGAATTCTTGTGTAAAAATCCCGCACCAGAGATCAAATAGCCGCGTGTCGGGCAAGCTGATAGAATTCTGTTTGTCTTATTGCTGTCAATGGCTTCGTATTCGATGGAATGTCGGCTTGTCGAAGAGCTCGGTGTACGGCTTTGGATACCAGCTTATGCTTTTTTAACTTTGTTGGAACCATTGATCCTTTTTACTATTTTTATTTCTTGGCCTCAATTTTATTGTTCAACAATGTTGGCCTTAATCCGGTTAACATTTATTAAATAAAAAAAAAATAGAATTAAAACTACTTTTCTAAACTAGAAGATATAAAACGTACTATTTTATTAAATAAAATACTTTTTCGTTTAGTTCGCACAACTATTTTAAAATTTCTCTTGCCCATCCCTGTTGTGCAATTACTCTTACACCATCGCATGCTACACTACTATCCACACAATATTTTAATTTTCTCTCTTCATCATTATCATCATCATCTTCATTTTGTTTTTGTGTATGGATTTGTGTTGAATGCGTTTCTAAGAAATAGTTTAGTATGTCACAACACAGCATAACACAAATGCTAAATATGCCAAACAATAACAACAACAGCAATAATAATTACAAATATTACCGACTGGCTGGCGGTGTATGTATGTGTTGGGAGAGAGTATTATTCAATCTCTCTTGCCATGGCATTCTCTCGTTTAGTTTAGTTTCGTTTTTATTTTTATTTTTCTTAAACACTTTTGCTTTCGTTTTTATGTGTGGTTTTTATTTTTATTTTCATTATCAAGTTGTTGTTTTTGTTTTGCTTAACATCTTTTTCGCTTTGCTGGTTGTTTTTTTTTTTGTGTTACTCACATTCACTGTGATATGTTAACCAATCATTCATTGCTGTGTGTTGTATTTAAACTTGTTGCGGCGTTCATTATTTTTCCTCTTGGTTTTCTTTTTTGTTTTGGCTGTTTATCGGGGTTTTGTGTTTTTGTTGTTTGGTTGTCTGCAGGCGCATGCCCAACTGTTAAATAACTTTGTGTTGTGTGTTGCCATATTGTTTTCCTGGTTAAAAGAAGAGCTTTTTTCTGTTTCCTAAAACATTATTACAGTGTTGGTAATAATAATAGGGACAGGCTAATGAAATATTTGCAAAATTTATGCTTTGTGCATTTTTGTTGGTTTATTTAATAGTTTTTGAAGTAAAATTTAAATAAATAAAAGGTTTTAACATTATAATTTGTACTATTAAGGGTGTAAATATTTAGAAAATTTCTTAGTAATCGAATAATTGGTAATTATAACTATTCTTCTCTTCTTTCTAGTTATTCCACTGTAACATGGAAGATTTTTCTGTGCCTCTATTGGCGGATCGTGCATATCATACTTTAAATTCTAATAATAACAATAATAACAACAATACTACTATGCATCATCATAAGGATCATATGCTGGCTGCTGGTAGTACACCCAGTACTACAGCTTTTCTATATGATACGACCTCATCGGCTGCTGCAACAGCAGCAGCGGGTCAATCGTTAAAATCCCAAATGTCCATGGCGATGAAAAGTGACTACAGCACTTTCACCACATGTATACAACAATCGGCCTTGCTAGACCATCGTAATGCTGCCATAGATGCTAATTTAGATGCTGGTGTATCGTTAGGTGCTTTATGTGATTTGAAATTCCCCACCAACGGTCTGAGTGCTCAACTTATGAATGAGACAACAACGACCACAAGTCCTCTAATGGGTGGTTTGCCGAAGCATAACCCTAACGGGTGTAGTACGACATTTTCGAATATTCTATTCAATAGAGAGGATGCCCTACACCACAGTAATACCGGTGGCCTGGGTAGTAGTGCAAACAATCAGCAACAAAGGCTGCTAGAGCAACACCAACAGCAATATCTGACTTTAAAGGGTACTAATGATGTTCACAATACTGCCGATACAACACCACCACGGCATCATTATGTCACCAATACAGCCAGTAATACCACCGCCACCAATACTACCGCCCACCATTTACATGCACCACCAAACGATGTCAGTATGTGTAGTAATATTGGTGGCAGTAATACATCCCCTCCTGATAATAATAATCTCCTCGATTATGGCTTAGGATCGTCCATAACTTCATCTTCTCCTATATCATCTTCGTCTGCTGCAATAGCACATCATCCCAGGCTTAATAGCACCACTACCAACACCACCACCACCTCGGAAAGTACAAAAAATCTTACGAACGTTGTAGCAAACTCCTCCACCACCTGCTCCTCTACAATACTGCTCAATGAGAATCATATAACAACCACAACAAATGCCTCCATGATTAACACTCCCACAAGCGATAGCGCTGAAGTTCAACACACTGCCAGCAAAAACATTATTAACCCACAAGCTGGAACAGCAACAGCCGCAAACTGTAATGTTCAGCAATCAACATCTCAGCAACAGCAGCATAGTATTGAAGAAATTGGTGGAGCCACAGCGTGTACATCAACATCTTCGACAGCCTCCAATTCAAATACACACAATGGCAACACCGGCAAACCAGTATTTCTAATAATCAAAGAGACAAGCTATTCAAACAATGGCAACAGTAGCAGCACAGAAACAACGCCACAGCCACAGGCACAATCACAGCCACAGCAACAAATGTCACTGCAGCATACAGAAAGAACAGTGGCCGCAACTTCAAATAATCATCAACAGCAGCAGCACCAGCAGCAGCAGCAGCAGCATCGTTTACAAAGCCATCATCAAATGAATAGCAACGTTGCATATGAAGAGCCTCAACAGCAGCAGCAACCGCATTTGCTTAATTCATCCTCAAATATGAGCAGCGACAGCAATGATTCCATGTCCTCTTCGGATGACTTTATTGAAATGGAAGTTAATGAGCATGCCGGTAAGTTTTTAAAAACCTTTTCAACTTCTTTTTATATTATTTAAGATTACATTTTCATTGGCAATATTTTGTTGTGTTGTTGTTACCTAAACGACCCTAATTAAGGGCTTAAACTATCTGCGATCCAATAACTTATAAAGAAAAGCCCCCAAAATCAAATGCTATATCGTCGTGATTGATTTTAAGCTGAACAGCAGCTTTTTTTTTAATAAAAACACTAAAAAAACTCCGAATAAAAATAGTAGTAGAAATACTACTTTTTTAATAACGAAATAACCTCATAAACATTATAAAAAACCTATAATTTACAACAATAATTATTATAATACATTTTAAAATCATAAAAAAACTCCTTAGAAAAATAGTAGTAGAATTACTACTTTTTTAAGGTTGAAATAATTTTACAAAAACAAATAAAATCAAACAATTTATAACAAAAAAATAATTCATTATACTTTTAAATCATAAAAAGACTCCATACAAAAATAGTAGTAGAAATACTACTATTTTAAATTAAATAATTTCGGCAAAATACTAAAATCCTGTAATCCAGAACTACAATTATTATAATAAAACTTCGAATTAACTTTAATATCACAACAGAAACTCCCTACAAAAATGGTACTAGAAATACTACTATTTTAAATTAAATAATTTCTTCAAAATAATAAAATCCTGTAATCCAGAACTACAATTATTATAATAAAACTTCAAATTAACTTTAATATCACAACAGAAACTCCCTACAAAAATAGTAGTAGAAATACTACTTTTTAAATTAAATAATTTCGCCAAAATAATAAAATCCTGTAATCCAGAACTACAATTATTATAATAAAACTTCGAATTATACTTTAATATCATAAGAACAACACCCTACATAAATAGTAGTAGAAATACTACTTTTTTAAATTAAATAACTTCGCCAAAATAATAAAATCCTGTAATCCAGAACTACAATTATTATAATAAAACTTCGAATTATACTTTAATATCAGAAGAAAAACTCCCTACATAAATAGTAGTAGAAATACTACTATTTTAAATTAAATAATTTCGTCAAAATAATAAAATCCTGTAATCCAAAACTACAATTATTATAATAAAACTTCGAATTATACTTTAATATCACAACAGAAACTCCCTACAAAAATAGTAGTAGAAATACTACTTTTTTAAATTAAATAATTTCGCCAAAATAATAAAATCTTGTAATCCAGAACTAAAATTATTATAATAAAACTTCGAATTAACTTTAATATCATAAGAACAACACCCTACATAAATAGTAGTAGAAATACTACTTTTTTAAATTAAATAATTTCGCCAAAATAATAAACCTTCGAATTATAAAACAATAGTAACATAACCTACAAATTATCTCATATATAACAAAAATGATAACAAGAAACATTAAAAATTATATAAAATATAACTAAAAAATACTACTTTTTTAAATAACTAAAAAATTAATAAAAATCACTTTATTTTACGAAATATACAACAAAAAATAAAACAAAATCTTTTTGAAAGCTTAAAAACATAACAAAAAAAAATAGTAGTAAAAATACTACTTTTTTTAAAACCGATAAAAAATATAAAATTTCTGAATTTAACTTAATTTAAAGAAAAGTTATTACAATAGACACCCAGAAGTTTATAAATAAATAAATAAATTCCTTTGAAAAATAGTAGTAGAAATAGTACTTTTTAAAAATTAGAAAAAAACTATTTATATTTATTATCATGCTAGTTATGTCCACCATTTTAATAATAATCTCTAATTATAAAAAATTCCTTGGAAAAATAGTAGTAGATGTACTACTTTTTTATGAAGAAAATCGTTGCAAAAAATTCCTTTAGTTGCACCAAAAATTATAATAACTATTCAAAAAATTTAGAAAGATATTTTAAAAGAATAGTAGTATAAATACTACTAATTTAAAAAAATAGTAGTACAAATACTACTTATTTAAAAAAAAATAGTAGTATAAATACTACTTATTTAAAAAATAGTAGTATAAATACTACTTTTTAAATACTGCTTTTTTGTGTTAAAACAAATAGTAAATGTGTAACATGACCACATTTGTGTTTCTTAATATAAATTTGCCAGAACCTGAGCCACTTTTCTAATTGATAAATTTCATAGGCCTCCTCAAGGACAGAGTGGCTATAGTTATAGTCTGAGGTGAACTAGGATGCAATTTACTCATGTCTAATGCATACTGGTACCAAGTGTTTCCTATGTGCCATCATTCTCTTTTATGCAGTGCATCACATCCATTGATTCTCTATTGTATGTTTTAATGAGCAGCAGCATCCCTTCCATTTTTCATTCGTCAAACTTATCCAAGCTAGTGGAGAAGTTGAACTTTGCACCGTAAGAAGTAGTGTGTTTACTTATTAGATGAGAGTCAGTGGCTTAAACCTCTTTCGGTGGCTTACTGTCAGAAACCTTCTGGCAAAAACTCTTCAAGAAAATGGAAATTGCCATGAAAAAGTTCCTCAAAAATCTGTCGTTCGGAGTAGAACTCATGGTTAAAATTAATACACACCACATGGGTGATGTGATAAGTTAGGTTGTTATCCTTACTAAAAGATTGCAATGACCAATTCAGGCAGTAACTATGTACGTTATAAAGGGTGTTTTTATAGAGGTATAGAACTTTAAGTTGGCATTACTTTTCAAGATGGCGACCGATTTAACAGCTGTCAAGTGATTTATTCTCAGTTTGGTTTGGCAATTCATCATGAATAGACTGACGCCTGAACAATGCTTGCAAATACTGAAATTTTATTTCGAAAATAATGTGGTTCTGTGCGGAAAACGTAACACGCACTACGTCCATTTTATCGTCGACAAAATCGTCCATCAGAGCAGTTAATTCGATTAACCATGGAACGTTTTCGCACCACCGTTTACTCTTATTGATAACTCGCATCCCCAGAGATGCTGTACGGTGCGTACAGAAGAAGCTATTGCTGCTGTAAAGCGTAGCATTGAGGAAGACCCGAATGATGAGTCCATCCGCCATCGAGCACAGGAATTGGATCTGTGGATCCATCCACTTTATAGAAGATTTTGCGGAAGGATCTTGGTTTGCGTGCTTACAAAATCCAACTCGTGCAAGATTTGAAGCCAAACGATCTTCAAGTAAAGCATGGATTCGTCGAATGGGCCCAAAACGAGATTACCGTTGTTCCCGATTTTCATAAGCGAATTTTGTTTAGCGATGAAGAAGCGCACTTCTGGTTGAATGGCTACGCCAACAAACAAAACTGCCGCATTTGGAGTGAAGGTAATCCTCAAGTGTATGTGGAAACGCCGTTACATCCAGAAAAACTGACTGTTTGGTGCGCTTTATGGGCTGGTGGACGCATTGGTCCATACTTTTTCAAAAACAATGGTGGCCAGAACGTTACAGTCAATGGTGATCGGTATAGAGCCATGATTACAAACTTTTTCATTCCTGAATTGAATAACCATGATGTCCAGGAGATGTGGTTTCAACAAGATGGCGCACAACATGTCACACAGCTCGTGCCACAATAGATTTATTGAAAGAAGACACGTTTGGTGACCGCCTAATTTCACGTTTTGGACCCCTGTGAATTGGACTCCAAGATCTTGTGATTTAACAACCGCTAGACTACTTTCTGTGGGGCTATGTAAAGTCATTGGCCTATGCGGTAAAGCCACAAACGCTTGACCATTTGGAAGACAACATTCGCCGTATTATTGCCGATATACGGCCACAAATGTTGGAAAAAGTCATTGAAAATTGGACGTCCAGATTGGACTACATCCACGCCAGCCGTGGCGGTAATATGCCAGAAATCATATTTAAAATGTAATGCCACAAGATTATCTTTCGGATAAATTCAAAAATTCATGTCAATCGAATAATCCATCGTTGTTTTATTGCAACTTAAAGTTCTATACCTCTATAAAAAAACACCCTTTAGATTGATTACAATCCTTAAGATCTCTTGATCACTGTTCCTTGTGTTGTACCTTGTTTTTTAATTTCTTTTCGAATTTATTTTCAATGTTAAATTTTCATTTCGTATTATCCTCCTCCTTTCTCTCTCTCTCTCTCTCTCTCTCTCTCTCTTTGTGTTTTGCTATGCTAACATTTTGGTTTGTGTCTTTACTACTTAAATAAAAAAATATAGTTAGCCTAGGAGAGGGCCTTTCCAATGCCTCTTAAATTCATTGTGAATTTTTCAAATAAAATTGAAACTTTTTGGCCATGTGGTTAGTCAACAGACTGGAAAATGTCATACAAAGTTGCAACAAGTTCTTGGTATATATTCCCCAATGGATTGACCATCAAATGACCACCAACCATTATATGCATACATAGTTTGGAGGTCATACGCTTTATATAACACAACATATATTCGCTCTATCTCTCTTTCTCTCTCTTTGCGGAGGAAAAATTGAAAAACAAATTTTGTTTTTGTGTTTTTCTTTATGTGAACGTCATTAACCTTGGCCTAAAAACTTTTTTACGACACCATCACTAGCGATACCAACAACTATAACAATAGCAAACAACAACAACAACAACATAACTTCATAAGTTGGTGGTGGTGGTGGTGGCCCCCTCTATAACACCATTTCGTTTCAAATAAATCAAGATGTGTTGTAATCAGAACTGTTGCAACAATGTAACCCAGCCATACAATGAATGCAACGTTGATGACAGGGGGAAGGCAGACACAAATTCAAATTTATTTCAATTGAGTGCATAAAAAAACATAATTTTACCTCTTATTGCCTCGCCCTCGCATACATACATACTTTCTCTGTGTGTGCCATTCATTCATTGTAAATAAAGTCTCAACAACTCTATGGCCAGCCATACAGCCAGACAAACAGTCAGACACAAAGCACACGAAGTTTAACGATGATGTTGATGTTGATGCTGACGTCTAAGTGGCATCAGTATTAAGTTTTCCACCATGGCGAGGTGGTGTGGTGTCAGTGTTGCCACAGTTTTTTTTTTTTTTTTTGTAAATAAAGTTCCAACAATTGCTTACTAAATGAAGGTGAAAAAAATAATTAAAATTTGTTGTTTTAGACCAATGCGACCTATTGCGGCATATATGTATGTAAATATAGAAAGGAAGGTTGTCTTGAACTTCCCAGGTTGATTGATTTCATGAGCAATATGTTGGTGAAAGAAAATCCCTACACTCTAGCCAACAATACGTGGCTTTTTCTGCATGTTTCTCACGTTAAGCAAAAAGGTTCATGATTACTACTATCTTTATTAACTATTCATGCCATAGAACTGTCCCAGACGATGGTAGATAGTAGAGGTCTCTCTCTCTCTCTCTCTCTCTCTCTCTCTTAGTGCCTTCAAGAAACCTTCGTGAGATGGGGTAGGGCTTCGTATCAAAATGTGTTCTCAAAGTCTAGTTTCGCTGATTTAAGTGTTGGATGACATTCATGGTTGAAGCCAGATCTTAAGCTGCTCCTACTAATGTAATGCTATTCCCCCTCTAGTTTTTGTATTTGCTAAGGTAACCCGTGGTCTAGTAGGTAGTGTGTTGGCTTATTAGACGAAAAGCCAGGGTTCGAGCCCCAGGCCAGACATCGAAATAAAATACAAAAAGTATTTCTTCGGCGACTTCCTCTTAGCAGATTTCTGGCAAAAACTCTGAGAGTAAATAAAATTGCCATGAAAAGTTTCTCTAAAATCTGTCGTTCTGTAGGTCGTTCGGAGTCGACTTTAAACTGTAGGTCCCACCATTCATGTATAAAATTAACACACACAACATAAGTGGTGTGAGAAACTAGGTCGTACTCCTGACTGAAGGGTTGTAATGACCAATTATGTATGTATGTATGTAAGGTAACCCTTTTTCGGTTACTAGGCCATCGATGGACAACTCATGCATGGTGATCTTGAAAGCGTCTTGTACATGCCTTTTCGACTTCACTTGCAATATTATGTGCCCACTTATGTAGATTTATCTTACCCAAGTCTACGGCTTAGGAGATGCCATGCGGTAAATGCCAAATCTACGGAAGTCGCCGTAGTCTAGTAGGCAGTGTGTTGGCTTATTAGACGTAAAGCCAGGGTTCGAGCCCCAGGCCAGACATCAAAGCAAAATACAAAAAGTATTTTTAGGCGACTTCCTCAGCAGATTCCTGGCAAAAACTCTGAGAGTAAATAAAATTGCCATGAAAAAGTTTCTCAAAAATCTGTCGTTCGGAGTCGACTTTAAACTGTAGGTCCCACCACTCATGTATAAAATTAACACACACAACATAAGTGTTGTGAGAAACTAGGTCGTTATACAATGGGTCAATTCGACCTCCGTGTACTATATTTGTCTTAATCGTCAAGTACACGTCCTCTAACCTAACCATCCCATCTGTACCACAGCAATTGCCATTTATCGATAAATTATTGCCAATGAATTATTAAGCAAAACAGCAACTCTGTCGCCTGCTGTGGTGACCATGAGAGATATTCTTGCACTTATTGTGTTTCACTCTCTCTCTCTCTCCCGCTCTATCTCAGTGCCTCTCTTATCCATATGTACACATTTCTTGCTGACATTCATCAATGTCAGTGTTGCATTAAAACGCATTTTTTTAATGAAAACAAAACAAACACACACTGAAAACCGATGAATGAACGAATGCTGCATGCATACACACACGCGTACGCGATAACAACGCAATGCGAAACAACGAAAACGATGAAGAATTTAGCGGCGAGGAAAACTTGTTGTAGGAAAAATTTAACAACATACAACAACAGCAATATATTCGCAATTAATCTAATGCTTGTTGCCGACGCGACCTTCATAGTAGTTGTAGTAGTTGTTGCATATTAGAGATGTTGTGGTTGCGTCTGCAGTATAAAGCAGCAGCAGCAGCTGTTGTTACAACAGCTGTAGTAGTAGCACACGGCTAAAGATGAGGAGTCAAGTTGTGTGTGTATGTGTTAGTGATGCATAACACCGTTTTCGGTTTACGGAACAAAGGGGATGAAAGTGTTGACATTGAAAATTTGTTTTTGTTGTTGCTGTTGATTTCATTTTCACATAAGTAGGTGAAGGTTAATTTTGTATGAAATCTGTAGTAGTAGTAGTAGTAGTTGTTGTTGTTGTTTTTTTCTATTTTCAAATACTTGTTGCACTTCAGAAACAACACACAGTCAACCAGCCAGCCAACCAGCCAGCCAGCCAGTAGTTAATTGACGATGTTGGTGCTGCCGTAAGGCGCAGTATTGCAACTGGAATGAGTACGTTTTTGAATAGAGAGCGAGTAAGCGTGAGTGAAAGAGTAAGAGGTAGAGTTAGAATGACATTGAATAACATTTCTCGTTTCGTTTCGTCATGATGTTAATAAATGAACATGGGGAAGTTATCCCCAAAATGAAATTTACTCAACATGTTAACACCTGATGTCGCGTGATAGGAAATATAATGCCGAGGCGATATGCCCATAGTATTTTAGTTGAACTACATATGTCCAGTGCAAAGTGGCCGTATGGTAGATAGTGGTTCAAACCCCAGTTTAGGTAACTTAAACAAAACGAAATATGAAGAAAAAAAATATTTCTTTTGGCAATTTCCATTTAGCAGTCTTCTGGCAAAAACTCTGATAGTAATTGAAAATTGCCATGAAGGTTAGGTTAGGTTAGAGGACGTGTACTTGTCAATTAAAGCAAGTACAGTACCCGGAGGTCGAATTGACCCATTGTACAACGTCCTAGTTTCTCACACCACTTATGTTGTGTGTGTTAGTTTTATACATGAGTGGTGGGACCTACCGTTTAAAGTCGACTCCGAACGACAGATTTTTGGGAAACTTTTTCATGGCATTTTTATTTACTCGCAGAGTTTTTGCCAGAAATCTGCTGAGAGGAAGTCGCCGAAAAAATACTTTTTGTAATTTGTCTTCGATGCCTGGCCTGGCATCGAACCCAGGCTTTTGCGTCTAATAAGCCAACACACTACCTACTAGACTACGGCGACTTCAATTGCCATGAAAAGTTTCTCAAATATCTGTCGTGTTTGGACTGGACTTTAAACTGTAGGTCCCGCCACTCATGGGTGGTGTGATAAGCCAGATTGTAATCCTGAGAAAGGGGATGTTAATGGTTAATTAAGTAAGTAAGTCAGCCTTTCCTCATCTACTGAGAAATTTTTCTACATTCAAACTGCCGTTGGATGGATGTTACAAGCTGACTCGAAGACAGTTTGAGAAAGCATTAGAGAGAAAAATCTAATCCTTTGGTGTCTTTTGCGCAAATTGTCTTTGCAAGTGACTTTTTAAAAGTGAACCAGTTGGACCTTCAGTCATAAGTATTTTAATTTCGTAACCAGCTCTAGGTGATACCTGGAGCCTCGAAACTTGTTACCGGTCTCTGAACAGTCTCTCGATATCATGTGGCTGTCTAAATCCAAAGAATATGGATATAAAGAATACGCATCATGTAGAAGTAAAATTTCTTATGGCGGGTCGTAACATTACGACCCGCTCTCATCAAATTCATTTCTAGATGAGGGGAGAGGAAGACAGAAGGAAAATGAACACAAACAAAGAGCGTAACAATGTGTTGCTCTCATTGTACGTACGTATGTACATGTGTATGTATTCTTGTGTTTGTTTTGATTTAGTTGTCGATTAGACTGCGACAAGAACACATGTTTCGTGGATGTTTTATCATTTTGTTTCAGAATAACACTCGAAGAATATTTTGTGTTAAAAATGTTCTGTCATTAGCTGGGCGTATTTCATTTTTTTATTTTTGTCTCTGGTTTTTTTTTCTTTTAATAAAAAATGGTTTTTTTATTCTTTTTATTTTTCTAAAAAACATGGCCTAATTTTTAAGCCAAAGATGGATAGCTTCATGTTCTTTTAATAATAAAATTGATTTTTTATTTTATATTTATTTATCTAAAATTATTAAGCGAAAGATAGACAGCTTTACAGATGTATGTTGATGAAATAAAAATAAAAATAGCGTATATTACTAACACTTTTCTATGGCTGTAAATAAATAAATTGTCTCAACTTATTTTCTCTCTCTCACTCACTAATCCATAACCATAGGCATGGCATGTGTTAACCTAGAGAAAAATTGTTAGTAATAATTTCAAGTCTACTTATTAACCCAATGATATGTATGTATATGTGATCGGAAAATATAGAAAAATTGTACTGCGCTAAGTCCCTAAAGACACCGTATTTAACTTGGCAAGTATTCTTCCAAAAATCGAAATCATTTCTCATTGATATTAGTGAATACTACTGTGATATTTCTTTGGGTGTATAATTGAAGTCTGAGAAAAGCGCGACATGAACCTTCTTCTTTAAAAGCTGACAAGATTTTTACGCTCTTTTTAACGAACATTCTTGATGTTCGTGTCCTATGTGTGTAAAAAGCCGAAGATGTTCTTCCCCTGAGGGACATTGGTGCCGACGTCTGTTTTTAACACTAGAAAAATAAATAAAAAAGTGGTCAAACAACAAAATGCAAACACAAAATGAGAACAACGCATTGTTACGCTCTTGGTTTCTGTAACCTTCCCTTCTATCTTTCCCCCCCGCGTCATGAATTATTTTTGAAAAATATTCCAAAGAAATGTTATAATGCACATTCTTTATACTTTATTTTCTTTGCTAAAACCCAATACCATATAATTTTCTATGGCTATTGGTACTCTAGGTATTGTAATGCGCGCTACAATCGATCTCCTGGGCTAATAAGTTGCAAAAGCAGACGTTATGATCCAGTATTTTCTAACCTTTATACGCTTTAAAAGTCTGTATTTTACTTATTTCATATGAAATTAAAAATTTTCGCTTAGCTCATGCATATTTTATGTACATATTCTGCTTTGCTATACTTCCCTTGGGCCTTAAGTCTTTTTTTTGAGTGCAAGTTTTATGTACCACGTACCATGAAGTATTTATGTAAAGTTTTCGTGTTTTTTTTTATTGTTTTTGTTTGTTTTCCAACTTGAATTACTTTTAAACTTTGTTTCACTCCCTTTCTCCCTCTCTCTGTCTCTCTTTCTTACTATCACTCTGTCTGTCTCTGCAATGACATTTCTTCTTCTTCCACCTCCTTCTCATGTTGGAGGTAATTTTTGCAAATAGAACATGACGTTGACGTTGACGTCGACGCTGATGTCGAGAATAACAACGTCTAGTAATTTCGTTTTGTTTTTCTCTCTGTAATTGTTGTTGATGTTCTTTTTGTTGTTGCAATTGCTTCTGTCGTTTGTTGTTGTTATTCATTCAGTTTTATTGTATTTTCACTTTGAATTGCATTGAAAATTTAGGTCAAGCTCAAGCGGTGTTTTCTAATACACTCGAGATTGGATACAAGGATGCCACAACACAAAATGATTCTCTATAACTACACCAACACACGCACACACACATACACATATATTTATATGCACTCACAACGACGACATATATATGTACATACAGAGAGAAATAATAGGTAAAAAAAACGTTTAACTAAATACATGCAAAGTGTTGCCAGATGGTTTATTATTGTAATGCAAAGAAATTCCGTTTGAGAACGAAGTGTAAAGCAAAAAAAACCGATAAAGTTGAAATTGATAGTCAAGTGTGAGATTTGCTGTGTTTTAATGCCAGTATCAGGGTATTAACTGCTGTCTCAAGTTCTGAAAAGCGCTCCTAATTTACGGTGACGTAAATGTAATTATTATTATTTATTTTCGAAAAAATCGGTTCTTCAGAGCCCTTTTTCTTCAGATGAAATTCCTTATTCACAATCCCTTTTGGGTCCTCAGAGTCCCGTATGTAAACAATTTCGATTGCTGACGTAACCAGCGAATGAGAGATAATCTTCCTTTCTGAATAAAATTTTATTCGTGTCGAACTAGCTACCAGTCACAGCATATTATCGATGGCGTTCCTAGTGGTCAGTCGATTTTAATTGCTGCGGTAGTTGGACTTCATGTGGATGGAGGTGTAATTTCAAATATAAAATACACCAAAAAAAGCCAAAGGTTGTGCGCAATTGCTGACTACTCAGCGAAATGCATAAATTCAGATTATCCGTCACACTTTCTCTAATAAAGGGTGTTTTTTTATAGAGGTATAGAACTTTAAGTTGCAATAAAACAACGATGGATTATTCTCGATTGACATGAATTTTATTTATCCGAAAGATAATCTTGTGGCATTACATTTTAAATATGATTTCTGGCATATGACCGCCACAGCTGGCGCGGATGTAGTCCAATCTGGACGTCCAATTTTCGATGACGTTTTCCAACATTGTTGGCCGTACATCGGCAATAATACGGCGCATGTTGTCTTCCAAATGGTCAAGCGTTTGTGGCTTTACCGCATAGACCAATGACTTTACATAGCCCCACAGAAAGTAGTCTAGCGGTGTTAAATCACAAGATCTTGGAGGCCAATTCACAGGTAGAAAACGTGAAATTAAGCGGTCACCAAACGTGTCTTTCAATAAATCTATTGTGGCACGAGCTGTGTGACATGTTGTGCGCCGTCTTGTTGAAACCACATCTCCTGGACATCATGGTTATTCAATTCAGGAATGAAAAAGTTTGTAATCATGGCTCTATACCGGATCACCATTGACTGTAACGTTCTGGCCACCATCGTTTTTGAAACAGTACGGACCAATGATTCCACCCGCCCATAAAGCATACCAAACAGTCAGTTTTTCTGGATGTAACGGTGTTTCCACATACACTTGAGGAGTACCTTCACTCCAAATGCGGCAGTTGTTGTCGTTTGTTGACGTAGCCATTCAACCAGAAGTGCGCTTCATCGCTAAACAAAATTCGCTTATGAAAATCGGGAACAACGGTAATCTCGTTTTGGGCCCATTCGACGAATCTACGCGTTTACTTGATGATCGTTTGGCTTCAAATCTTGCACAAGTTGGATTTTGTAAGCACGCAAACCAAGATCCTTCCGCAAAATCTTCCATAAAGTGGATGGACACAGATCCAATCCAATTCCTGTGCTCGATGGCGGATGGACTCATCATTCGGGTCTTCCTCAATGCTACGCTCTACAGCAGCAATAGCTTCTTCTGTACGCACCGTACAGCGTCTCTGGGGGATGCGAGTTATCAATAAGAATAAACGTGGTGCGAAAACGTTCCATGGTTAATCGAATTAACTGCTCTGATGGACGATTTTGTCGACGATAAAATGGACGTAGTGCGCGATACGTTTTCCGCACAGAACCACATTATTTTCGAAATAAAATTGCACTATTTGCAAGCGTTGTTCAGGCGTGAATCTATTCATGATGAATTGCCAAACCAAACTGAGAATAAATCACTTGACAGCTGCTAAATCGGTCGCCATCTTGAAAAGTAATGCCAACTTAAAGTTCTATACCTCTATAAAAAAAACACCCTTTACATTGCGATAATGCACAAGCCTAACCACATCTCTGTCGCTTAAAATTTCTTGTCAATTCCTTGATCAGTAGGGCGATTATAGGGACCATAATCATCATTCCATAATGTTAGAAAAGTGTTTACGATTGTGGGGATCAGTAGATCAGCATTTGTTTAGTTTTGGCTATTTTTATGCATTCTTCGGTTCCTAAACGATTCACACGTTTTGAATGGTCTGTGTTGCAAACTTCCTACACCACTAAATGGTGAACAACCCCCGATATTCAAAATTCTTTAGTTTAACCCTTAAATGCAATACTTCCCTAGAAAAGAACTTTAAATAGTTAGTCATCTGGCTACTCTCCATCGTCTCCTGCGCTCTCTCTCTCTCTATGAGAAAGAATTTAAAAAGAAAAACACAAACAAAAATCATAGTAAAGGCCATTTGTGCATATTTATTGTTGTAGATTTTGTTTGCTATTGTTGTTATTGTATTTTGTTTTTTCTTTCTCTCTTTTTTGTTTTGTTTTTAATATTGCAGTCCCATATTAAGTGGTATGTGTAGCGTGCGTGTGTGTGGCTGCGTATTTCGTAATAGAGTCGCCAATTATTGAAGTTTGCACGTATTGAAGTGGTGATGCAGAATTATCGATTATTCGTATGTTGTTGTTATAGGAAAAGCGTTAAAATTTTATAGTCGTCTCTCAACTGTTCAAAATTTTCAAATAAAGTGTCTTAATTGATTGTGTATTCAAGTATTCGATCAATTAATCGATTATTTATCTTATTTTTTTGTTTTGTATGAATAATTAATCAGTTAACCGGTGTTTTCGTTTGGAAAAGACATAGAATTAAAGTATTTAGTGTTTCGGTTAACCTTTAAAAAACCCGTTTGTACTGTAAAGTTCATTCGATTATTATTACAATAAATATTCGATTATTTTTATCACTTATATGCGTTAATTTGAATAAATTAAACAAAAATAATTACATTCTCCATTAAAGTTTGATAAAATTTATTTAATTCGTTTGTTACTGGATTTACTTATTCGATTATTTATTATGCAATTATTTGGATCTTATTTACTCGCTTATTGTAACGAAACATGTCTTTGGTTATTACCTCGTTTGTTTTCGAATGTTTACTTCATTTTTAATCGATTATTCGTTGAATTTTAATTCGATTATTCATTTAATTTGAGTTTAATTATTCGATTAGTTTCTATTTGATTATTCGTTTAGATTTTATTCAATATTTACCTAATTTTTAATCGATTATTCGATTAGTTTGTATTCGATTATTCGTTTTATTTGTATTTAATTATTCGTTTTATTTTTATTTGATTATCCTCTTGCATTTTATTCGATAATTCGTTTAATTTATATTTAATTAATTTTTTAATTTTTATTCGATTATTCGTTGAATTTTTATTCGTTTATTCATTTAATTTATGTTTAATTATTGGACTAATTTCTATTTGGTTATTCGTCTAGGTTATGTTCAATATTTACTTAATTTTTAATCTATTATTCGTTTACATTTTATTCGATTATTCGTTTTATTTGCATTCGATTATTCGTTTTATTTTTATTTGATTATCCTCTTGCATTTTATTCGATAATTCGTTTAATTTATATTTAATTAATTTTTTAATTTTTATTCGATTATTCGTTAAATTTTTATTCGATTATTCATTTAATTTATGTTTAATTATTGGACTAATTTCTATTTGATTATTCGTCTAGGTTATGTTCAATATTTACTTCATTTTTAATCGATTATTCGTTTAATTTTTATTCGATTATTCGGTTTATTTACATTCGATTATTCGTTTTATTTAGACTTGATTATTTATTTGATTTTCGTTTAATAAGTATTCGATTATTTGTTTTAATAGTATTTGTATGCTTAATTTTTTATCGATTATTCGTTTAATTTTAATTCGATTATTCGTTTAAATTATGTTTAATTATTCGACTAATTTCTATTTGATTATTCGTTTAGATTTTGTTCAATATTTACCTAATTTTTAATCGATTATTCGATTAGTTTTTATTCGATTGCTCATTTAGTTTTTATTCGATTATTCGTTCTATTTTTATTTGATTATCCACTTACATTTTATTCGATAATTCGTTTAATTTATACTTAATTATTTGTTTTATTTATATTTGATTATTCGTTTAATACTTATTCGATTATTCGTTGAATTTTTATTCGATTATTCATTTAATTTATGTTTAATTATTGGACTAATTTCTATTTGATTATTCGTCTAGGTTATGTTCAATATTTACTTAATTTTTATTCGATTATTCGTTTAACTTTTATTCGATTATTCGTTTTATTTGCATTCGATTATTCGTTTTATTTGTTTTTGATTATTCATTTTATTTGGACTTGATTATTTATTTGATTTTCGTTTAATATGTATTCGATTATTTATTATTATTTGTTTGCTTAATTTTTAATCGGTTATTTGTTTAATTTTAATTCGATTATTCATTTAATTTATGTTTAATTAATGGACTAATTTCTATTTGATTATTCGTTTAATTTTTCTCCAATTCGTTAAATTTTGATTCGATTTTCGTATAATTTTTATTCGAAGAATTTTTATTCAATTTCGATTTTTGTTTGATTTTTAATCAAGTATTCGTTCAATTATTCGATCATTGTGTCAGCGATTATTCATTTAATTTTTATTGAAATGTTCGATTAATTTTTAAACGATTATTCGTTTAATTTTGTTCATTTTTTACCGGTTATTCATTAAATTTTTAATCGATTATTCGTTTAATTTTTATTTGTTTTTTTTTCAATTCGATTTCATTTGTATTTACATTTCAAACCCTAGCTTTTTTTGTATTACATTATCTGACATTGATCTAGTTTTTATTACAATTTGATTCCCTCCTCTCTCTTTCTCTCCTCCATCCTCTTGCCACATAACACTCTTTTACTTTTAAATATGTACTTGTAAACAGGTTTCTCTAACATGTTTGTTTGAGAGTGCTTGCTATTTCATGTTCTTCTCTAAAAAAAATACTTCTCTTGCTTGGTTTTTTTTTTGTTGTGGTTATTGTTGTTGTTGTTGTGCTTTACTATACTAAACAATATGCATTCGTAACATCATCATTATTAAACACACACCAAATAGTATTGTCTGTCATCATTATTAAGTAAAATAATAATTATTGTTGTTGTTGTTACAATATTAGAACTTACATGTGCATGCACATGAACAAACGAAATAATGTGGTTTGAGAGAGAGTGAGAGAGAGAGAGCAAAAAAAATGCTTATGCATGCAACAAGCTTATAAATAAAATGGGTCAAAGTCAAATTGTATTATGGTTTTGTATGTTTGTATATACATCCATACATACGTATGTGGTTTGTTTTTGTATGAATAGAAGAAGAAGAGAACGTAAATGCATTTTCATTTCAAAACAAACATACGCACTTGTATAAACACTATGCCATAGCGTGTGCCTGTGTGTTTCTACATACTAGAACAAGGTTGCCAGACATATGAGTGTTAGTGTGTGTGTGTGTGTTTGCGTATGTTCTATAATATAATTTGGTGTTGTTCTTGTTTTGTTTTAGCTTTTTTTTTTGTATTTAAACATTGAAGAACAAGTAATATAAGCATGTTTTGGTAGTTTGTGTGTTTGTGTATGTGTGTATATATGGGCGTTAGATGCAAGTATTGCATACAAATATAGTGTTTAAAAATAAGGCCATGGCTGCCACGACATTGACATACTAAAATTGTACCGCCATATTCTGGCTTTTTTTCGTTCTCGTTCCTATACTCTTGTTGCTCTCTCTCTTTCACGCTTGCTCTCGCTATCAAAGGTTGTACACATGCATATGTATGTGTACGTATTTTGATATTTTGACATTATTGTTTTTATTGGCTTCCATAACCGTAACCAACTTTTGCCTTTTTGTTTTTGTTGTTCTATGCTTACACATAGCCACACACACAGTTGCAACTTTTTACGACTTACTTGGTATGCTTTGTATGCGTTTCAAGGTCATTGCTAACGTAGTCGCCGGATGATATTTTCCATCGTTGCTCTCTTTTTTTTTCTTCAGTTTATGTTATTTTGCTTTTGTTGTTGTTGCTGTTGTGTTGTTGCATTTTATCTGATTATGTTGGCTGTGCTGTGTTCTTAAGAACACCACCACCGCCACCACCACTCTATAAAGGTTAATTTTTATGCTGCGTCTGCAGTTGTTGCTGCTGCGGCTTCAGCTGCTATTGTGTATTGGATATTGTGTGATGCTTTCTGTGTGCATTGCGTCCTTGCCTTGTTTGGCATTAAAATTATTTGTTTTGGTTTTTGAAGGACAACATTTCTTTTTCTTTTTTTGCTTTCAAATGCCCATCATCAGGTGTTGGCTTCAAGGTCATTAGAAAGTTAAATTTTAAATTCAGTTTTTTGATTTTTAAAGAGTTTAAAGTTTAAGGAAAAGCAGAAGATTAACTTGGACTCATTTACTTTAAGCTGTGTCCCCGCAGTGGTCTCTGTTTGGACCATATAAGGGTAGAAATTGTTTTTAAGCGTAGAAAAAATCGATATTAAATTGCCTCGCTCCGTCCCAGTATATCACCAACAATAGTAGGTAGCCAACCATAGGTGTTTCAGTCGTATATTATGAGATGCATTAGGCCAGCCGTATAAAAAAGAACAGGTCCACTATACTCTTAATCTGCCCACTGTAGACACAGAAATACTTCACAATGGAGGCTGTTGGCTCAAGTCCAACATGTGGATTCTCTTGCGATAGCAGTGAATTATCAGAATGCATTCTTGAAATCTGCTGGTCATTAATGTATGCCACAAGGAAACTTGCGGGAGCAGACCAGATGCTAGGCAGTAAATTGTTTTTGGTGACGCCAAGCAGCATGAAATTTGTCACGGCAATAGGCTTACAGTTCGAGGGGGAGTCCAATAGATCGTGTGCTCGGAGTCCTAAGGCACCTTTTCACCATAGTATTCAATTTTATGTTCGTAATCTACGCTTCTTCTCTTTTAGCTGAGTTTTTTTTAGGACACTCAAGATCACGTTTGCAATGCATTTGAAATTTGAAAGGAAGTGCTTGCTTCCTATGAACCCATGCAGTCGCCTGGAATGTTTTGCGGATTTTTGCTTTCATTATCTTTTACTACCTATGGGCTCAGAGATAGGATAGGTGACTTGGAGTAACTCCGGCAAGTAGTGCCACATCTAAAGAAATATATATGACTGTTTATTTCTCTTAAGATCCTGTTTAGGGCACAAAGAGACTTGCAAATCCTTTAGATGACATTGTAAAGAATGATTGCCCATTTTTTCTGCCAGTAGGCCATTGGAAGGAACTGGGATTTATTTTCAAAGTTGCCCACTTGTTCCATGCTGCTATAGTTTGATCAATTTTGTTATATGCGCTTATTTGAGTCATTCTTTTTGCCTAAAGTCATAATATTTTATGCCCTAGCTGCCTTATCTCTGCCCTAGACTGTTGTTCTTAATGTTCCCAACTTTACAATGCTTTTAATAAAAGCCAGAGTTAACCTATTTATTGGAGAAAGTGAAAATCCTAGACAGCAAGAATAGAATTCCAACGTCCTTGCCTCTTCCCATGTAGAAAAACTAGATTTTAAATGTTTTATAACTCATACGCCCTATATTCCCATAATGTTGCCATACTTGCAAATGCAATTTAAAAATTTCATTAATTAACCATCACCACCAACCACCCCCTCATACCGTAATTTTTTTTTCTAATCGAATTGAATTAAACAAATTAATTAAACACACAGTATTTAACCTCGTATTAATATTTATTATTTCAAATAATTTAATTAAAAACAAATAAATTTTAATTAAATTATAAAAAAAAAACAAAAAACAGAAAAACTAATCATGAACATACTAACAATTACACACGCCTGGCTGGCTGGCTGGCTAGCTGATTGGCTTTGCTAAGAAAACAGAATGAAAGTTTCGCACTTAAAAATCAATTGCAAGGAAAACAAAAGCAATTTCGTAAACAACACTACACGCTACACACCTCACACCCCAAATTCAACACTGTATTAAAGGAATACTAACTAAGCAATGGGGTGAGATAGAGGCGAGCAAGGAAGTCTCAGAGGAAGAGAGAGAGCGAGTGAGAGAATAGAAAAATTGCATTTTTATTTTGTTGTTGTTTTGATTAACCTTAACTCAATGCAAAAAAAAGAAAAGAAAAGGAAAACAATATTAAATATTTATATATGTATTAAAAAAAAAAGAAACAACAACAACAATAACAATCATCATCATAAAAAAAAATAATAATTTTACTAACTATGCCAGTGGGTCGCCTCATGACCTTGTAACAGATTTGTAAGAAAAACAAAAAAAAAACGAAACGAAACAAAATTCAATAAAGAAGATAAAAAGAAGAAGAAATCAGCAAAGCCAACAACAGCAATTACAATAATGCATACAAGAGTACTGTGTAGTGGGATGACAGAAAAAAAAGAGAGAGAGATAGAGAGAGCAACAAAGAGAGTGAAAACAATCAAACATTTGTTTTCTTTATTATAAGGTCATACAATTGAAATTGCATTCAATAAACAGCAACAACAAACCATATTAATGCAAATGTATTCAAAACACACAGTGAAAGAGCGAGTGTGTGTGTGTGCTGTGCCATACAATTTTTAATGTGAATGATGTTGTAAACAAAACATATAAATTAATTTTGGGGAAGAATTTTAAATATTGTGTGCATTGTTTTGGAGTTGAATTTTTTTTTTCGTGTAGTCTTTGCAATGGTGATGGGTAATGATGGTGGTGATGGGATGGGCTGTGTTGTTTTCATATGCATTTACAGTGCCAGGCAAAAAAATATTGATTTTTTTTTTTCAATTAAATTAAATTAAATTACTGTCGTATTAAAATATAACTCAACAATATTTTAAGAACTAAATATTTATAAATTTATAATATATAAGCAGTTAACGAAAAAGTTTTAATTTTCAGTATAAGATTTTCAAGCTTTTAAAACATAGTGCTGCTATTAGCAACAATTGATATTTATAATACGTGTTAACAGCTAATAAATTGTTAGATTTAGAAAGAAATAATTTTTATTTTGTTTCCCAATAGTTTCTATGTTATATTATTTTCATATTCGTTTAGCTCTTCAAATATTCTTGATTGTAAATGTTTTAAACAACGTTTTAAAATCTTTTTGAATTTGATAATAATCAGCGGGAAGACTGTATGTGAAGAAAAATTCTAAAATCAATACTCTGGACACAAACCCTCTCAGTTAACAGATATACATATGTTAACTTACTGAGTGTAGTTCTACGTTCTACAAGGTGCGTCAAAGAGCTCCTCAGAGCATCTGTTCTTTGACCATTCTTAATTAGTTATCTCCAGTAGATGTCAAGACCGCCAGTTTTGAAGTCGCCGTTGTCTAGTAGGTGGTGTGTTGGCTTATTAGAAGCAAAGCCATGGTTCGAGCCCCAGGCCAGACATCAAAACAAAATACAAAAATAATTTCTTCGGCGACTTCCTCTCAGCAGATTTCTGGCAAAAAATCTGAGAGTAAATAAAAATTGCCATGAAAAAGTTTCTCAAAAGTCGGTCGTTCGGAGTCGACTTTAAACTGTAGGTCCCACCACTCATGTATAAAATTAACACACACAACATAAGTGGTGTGAGAAACTAGGACGTTGTACAATGGATCAATTCGACCTCCGGGTACTGTATTTGTCTTAATTGACAAGTACACGTCCTCTAACCTAACCCAACCTATTGAGTGCAGTGTTTCTGGCTCTAGGGGGCTGTTTGAGATTTTTAATGGTGCCATGTCATCGTAGTCAAGTAGGTAGTGTGTTGGCGTATTAGAAGTGAGGCCACGGTTCAAACCCTAGGTCAGATATTTCCAAAAAAAGAAACGAAATATGAAAATATATTTTTTCGGCAACTTTTTCTCAGCAAATTTCTGGCAAAAACTCTGAGAGTAAATAAAATGGCCATGAAAATCTGTCGTTCGGAGTCGTCTTTCAACTGTAGGTTCAGTCACTCATGTATAAATTTAACACACACTACATAAATGGTATAAGAAGCTAGGTCGTGATCTTGACAGTGGTTGTAATGACCAATTATGTATGTACATATGTTTCTCCATTAGCATTGATTTGTTGGATTCGCTCGACATCTGACCACCAAGTATATTTGGCCCTTTTTCTGATCAAATATTCGATGTATCCGAACATAAAAGGGAAGAATATATTCTTTAATTACCCTTTAGCTTCAGACAATGCCGAACAGTCATTTAAATATTTCTAAAATGTTTTAAATTAGTGGCCAATATCAAAAGCACAAAATGTAAATACAAACAATACAAAGAACGATCATTTTTCTTAATATTGCAGGGTTGTAATAAATTAAAAATATTTTTAATTTTTTTTATTTTAATATTAAATTAAATTCAAATATTTTTATTATAAATAATATACGTAATCATCTCCTAATTATGTTGCGTTTTCATTTTGGTCGCGACTGTATGTTTATGATTTAAAACCGTTCTTATCTCCTTTAACGTAAATAAAATGCACTATGATTGGGACTTTTTTCGTTTACGTCATTTGTATGTGTGTATTTTCCATTTAGAGAGTTTTCTTAGTATAAAAATTAAATACTTTTCTTCGCCCACACACTCTCTCTCTTACAATAACAAATTTAATAAACATGCTCGTCTTTTGTTTTGTTTTCATTGTGTATTACTCGCACACTCGCACACTCTCGCTCTCTCTCTTCCACTCACTCTTTACTTACTTTATCAAGTAAGAAGAGCAGCTTAGTTTATGTTTAATGAATGAGAGAAATTATTTTTTATCGCATAACCCACCCACCACCACGAACCACTGACAATCACCACCACCAGCCCATTCAAATAAATACTGTGTTGTTGTGTTGTGATAAACACCGTCACTGTTTACCGGTTTATTGTTTTTATTTTCTCTCTCTCTCTCTCTCTCTCTCTTACTCGGCCTCTTGCTCTGTGTATGTTTTTTAAACAGTTTTGTTTATATATGCTTGGTTTTATATTTTACATTGTTTTCTGTTGTTGTTGTTATTGTTGCTGATTTATTTTCATTTGTATTGGGGATGTACCCTGACCCAGTTACATTTTTTATTATTATTATTGTTGTTTGTGTGTGTGTGTGTGTATTGTGTATGTGGATCAGATGTTATTGTTATTATTATTTTGTTTTTAATACATGCAATTGTTGTTGTATTTTTATTATTAAAGCACTCATAAAAAAATGCACATTTTGTACGCTATACCCCGCCATTACTAACTAATAGTGGGGGTGTCGTTATATGCTGGTATGCAGTAGTGCAGTTGCTGTTTACCAGCACAGTTTTTTTAAGTTTAAATTTCTTTTTGAAATTTAAATAAAAACCATGACGTCTTATGTAGAAATTTCTTCTGCATTTAGTAGCTTCACAAACCACCGATCTGGCAAGCCTGGTAGCTGTCAAAACTTTACTAAAGCCTTGATTTAAAGGTGGCAACTAGTCTTGGAAGCGCACTTTTAAAAATATCACTTCTGTTAGCGGTAGTGTTGAAGTCGCCGTAGTCTAGTAGGTAGTGTGTTGGCTTATTAGACGCAAAAGCCTGGGTTCGAGCCCCAGGCCAGGCATCAAAGACAAAATACAAAAAGTATTTCTGGCAAAAACTCTGAGAGTAAATAAAAATTGCTATGAAAAGTTTCTCAATAAATAAAAATCTGTCGTTCGGAGTCGACTTTAAACTGTAGGTCCCACCACTCATGTATAAAATTAACACACACAACATAAGTGGTGTGAGAAACTAGGACGTTGTACAATGGGTCAATTCGACCTCCGGGTACTGTACTTGTCTTAATTGACAAGTACACGTCCTCTAACCTAACCTAACCTAACCTAGCGGTAGTGTTTCGGATAACCGGAACTTAACAATTCTACGGCGTTTTCACCAATCGGGCTTATCTTACGACTTACTATGGCGTATTTTGGATTTGGATTTGCTACAATTAAAGCCAGCTCACCATAGACAATGCCCTGACTAGACTTTAAATTTTCTTCAGCGTTGAAGCTTATTACTTACGCGGTGAATAAGCATTCAAGCGGTAATGTCGCATATAAGGCGAAATTGCTTCCGAAAGAAAGTGAATCTTTGGTGGGCATAATGGTGTGAAAGTGTATTTTTAAAAAAAGTGATCCTGAGAGTATCGTTATTATCTACTCCGAGAGCTAGGCCCGTTGTAATCGGCAATTAAAGATTACGCCGAAAATTAACTCAAAAGGACCGTCCCTGATGTGTTTTTATACGTCGTGTGACCATCTCATCAATATTTTGACATTTCGATGTGTTTTAGTTCAAATTGAAAAAGTTAAGCTGGAGTTATTAAAGACACAAACCACTGGTGCAATTAATAAGGCCCTCTACCAGCTAAATAAACAATTTATTACGTATCCAATGAGGTTCATCTCAGCCATTTTGACAAATCGATGTGTTTTAGCTCAAATTGAAAGAGTAAAGCTGAAGTTATTCAAGACACAAACCACTGGTGCAATTAATAAAGCCCTCTACCAGCTAAATAAACAATTGATTGCGTATCCAATGAGGTTCGTCTTACACATTTTGACAAATCGATGTGTTTTAGCTCAAATTGAAAGAGTAAAGCTGAAGTTATTCAAGACACAAACCACTGGTGCAACAAATAAAGGATTTATTGTGTATCCAACCAGTTTCGTTATTATTATTGTCCTTTTCAAGAATTTAGCAAGGATTAACGCCTAAACTTCCCTATCCAAGTTTGGTGATATTAAATTGCCAGTCGGCCTAGAGAACGCAGCCTTTAAAAACTTGACTGTAATACCCTATAATATGCGGATGTTGGATTTTATTCAAATCTTCTTTGGCTCAGGTTTCTAAGCAGTGAACATTAGCAGAAAAGGTCTTCGGTAATCTCTTCATTCGTTTGATCCGCGTAAAATTAACGCCGCCGTTAAATTATTTCTTCGTTCTTATGTTGTTTATGTAGGGTATCATGTATATGGGTTTCTATCGACGTCACTATATTGTTTTAAACAATTTCTTGTGTTTTTTGTTGTTTTATTTGTTTTTAAATAGAATCTGGTTTAAATTTCTGTTTGTTTTGTTGTTTGTTGTTGTTGTTGTTTGTTGCTATTATTGTTAAATATTTAACCTTTAAAACAGTTTTTCTTTACCTTGACGTAAGTTTTTATTAGGGCCCGTTGTGAATTTTTTCACCATGTCAAGTAAGAGGTTTCGAAGGTTTTTTTAAAAAACCCGCCAATTGATTAGAAGCACAAAAAATATTTTTTTTTTGCTTGACCAGCCATATAACGAGGGTTGTTTTAGAATTTTTTAACAAATTCTTACTTCTGAACGAAAGTTTGTTGTTTGTTATTTTTTTAGAATCTTTTCAGTTGTAGGGAGTCCGTCCCTTCTTAATTTTTAACACCACACCTCGAAATACGGTATTATTTCAGCTGTAGGGGAGTCCGTCCCTTCTTAATTTTTAACACCACACCTCGAAATACGGTATTATGCCAGTAGTAGGGGGTCCGTCCCTTCTTAATTTTTAACACCACACTTCGAAATACGATATTATGTCGTACCTTTGACTTCTTTTCTAGTGCTTGACGTTTCTAATAAAATTTCAAGAAATAAATTGATTTTGAGAATTTCCACATTAACTAGGACCCACCTACTCTCTCTCTCTACCTACTTAGCCGATTCAGCTACTTCATACTGCCCCAAACTATCTTCGATTTAACCTCATAAGAGCAAAGTTCTTGAATGGTGGCCAAACTGTCGCATAGTCTTACTATGTCCCGTCCTTTGTAGCTTCTATCCAAGTTGAATTGAGCACATCTTTCGATAGCATAGACTTCTGCTTGAGGAGATACCGGCGAGTTTCTCCATGAGTTTGGTATATTTTACTCTGGGACCAAAACCTCCTGTTCCTCTTCAAAGATCCATTCTTGTCCTATCTACATACCACAAAATAGTCTTTCTTTTCAAAGAAGGGCTGCACAGCTTCCAGATTACGTCATTCATTTTTGAGATCAAGTCTCATTGCAAAAGCAATTCCCAAAGTCCTAGAGAGTCTATTGGTTCTGGAGGGATTGGAGGGAGCGTGATAGACAAACGGTTTTTGAGGTTCCGAAACTCCTTCTATATAAGAAGTCTTCTGCTTCTTGTACATAAATGGAAGCCCCTTGTTATACACTAACATCGTATAATCTCAAGATCCTCTTTAAATGATGGATGCCGCAGAGAGCCTCTTAAAATTCTTCTTTAACGATTACGACAATATCGTCTGCATATCCTGGACAATTGTTTGTCGTCTAAGATAGTTTTGTCAGGAGTTCATATTCACAACAATACTCCACATTAATAGGGACAGGACACCGCACTGTAGGTATCCTCTAGTTTCCGCAGATCGTCTGTATAAGCCCTTCTCTGTCATCTATGTGGATATCATGGGTTCTTTGCCCCTTCTGTCCAATGAACTACTTATGTTCGTGAGAGGAGTGTTATCAAATGCGCCCTCTATGTCAAGAAACGCACATAAGATTACCCCCTATACATTTAAGGGCTTCTGAATGCTTCTCATTAAATCTACAAGATCAGTCTGACTGATAAGCATGCTGCCCAGGATGCAGTTTCTAAGTTTCACAAGCATTTTCAACATAAAAGACGCGAGACAAATTGGTCTGAAGGATTTTGGGTGTGACCTACTTTAGGATGAACTCCTCCCTGGTCTTTTATCAAACTATTGGTTGGTATATACTCAAGATCGAGAATACTTGGGTACACATTGTTCAGGTTCGGCAATAGTTGCTCTATGCCCCTTTGTAATAGGGCAGAAATATTTCCATCCGTCTCCGGAATCTTGTACAGTAAAAAGATGCTCAAAGCCATTTTGTCCGCTCTCCGGTGTATAAATGTGCTGCAAACCGTTCACACTTATATATTATCAGTTTATAGTCTATATGTAATGCTGCCCGCTCTCAGCCTCACCATTTCTTGGAAAGTGTGTACTCAACAGCAATTCTGCCATTTTCTATTTCTATCTCTCTTTTCTCGATGATACAATCATCTCGAATGTGGGGCATTAATGCATCCCAGAAAGAAACTTCTAAGTGCACATCAGCCTGAAATTTGCCAGGGCAATAGTCTCGAAGGAGACATTATAGGGATATCCTATAAAGTAAGAGAGGAGTAAAGCAGATTGTACGGTTGCAGTACTAAGATATCTTTTTACCACAATAATAATTACAGTTAGTTTCTCTCTTAGAAATGTAATCCTCAACGATAATTTTTCCATTCGTTTTTTTTTGTTTGTTTTCTTTTTGTCTTGTTGATTTTTAAAATGTTTTTGTATTTTCTCCTTATTTTCCTTTCATTATACGCTGTTGTTTTTATTTTTTTGTCTTTTTTTCCATTCTCTTATATTGGGGTTGCATGCAGGTGACGCCATTATTTGTTTACCGTTTTAATTTTTTTTTCATCCTCCATCTTCTTCTGGTTTTTCATATTCAACAGACGCCTGTCGTGTCTCAATCAATTCTTTGTTGTCGACCATCTTTGACTTCGTCTGCGTTGTTACAACAACGCCATACCACCACACCACCACCAACACTCTCTCTTTGTGCTATGACCCGTTGTTTGTTGTTTTTCTTTTTCTTCGTGGCTTTTTTCTTTCTTTATTCTTGCAGTTATGTGTGTGTGTGTGTGTGTGTTGTGTCGTAAACAGCTTATCTATACATATTTGCATTTATTTTTCTTTGCTGTAGTTGTTGTTCTTTTGTTGTGGAAGGTCTTGTCAAAATGCAATTTTTTCAACGTTTTTTCCATTCGTATATTTTTTTTATTACAAAAGTTTTATTAATAAAATAAATAACAATAAAAAAATTTTTATTTATACAATAAATGCAATAAATTTTCTTATTCTTTGTGTTGTTTTTGCGTTTATTTTTTATTTTTATCCCAGTTGTGCCAAAATGGCCGGACGTCTCTTTGTGTGGCTACACTCACAGAAAAATTGTTTGTTGAAGTCATTAGCAAATGAAAAAAATACACAAAAAAACCAACAAAATAAATAAAATGGCAAGACCTGCGTCGAGCAGTTGCATAAATAAATTAAAAATTATTGTAAAAATACGTATGTAAATTGAAAGGAGTTTCATATCACACTCTATTATTATTATTATCGTCGTAAAGAGGTGCCTTAGTACTGCAACAATACGGTATATTGTACTCCCCTCAAACTTTATGGTATACCTACAATGTCTCCTCCAATCCTATTACCTTGACAAATTTTAGGATGGTATTCAATGGCTGTAATCACACGAGAACAAGTGTGCTGGCGTAAAATGATAGTTTATAGGCAAGAGAGGTAAAGAGAACGGGTTTTTGGTGCCGTAAAGTTTCAACCAGCTACAACCCCGCATTAGCAGCATAAAACTAATACATGCACATTTTTAAAATTCAGCCAAACTTAAAATGATGCAAAAACACTAATACATATAAAGCTGTGTATACGTATACATTTCATGCGAAACTAATATGCATCCCGTGTGATTTGAAAAGAATAAAAATTGTGCGACTAAAAATTGTTCTCGTGTGATTAGGGCCAATGTCAACAATGACAATTCCCAGTCGAGCATTTAATATGCACTCGGGTGTACTTCTTCTTGGCATGTATTAATTCGATGCTGCATTCCCATCGTCACAGAATCTAAATGTTGGGCTCGACACAACAACCCCCATTTTGAAAAAGTGTACTCTGAGTCTTCAGTGCATTGTCAAAAGACCGTTTAACAACCTCAGGTTATTAGTTGATTGTCTAATGCATGATTCAGATCTCAGCTTATTGTAATTTCATAACAAAGATTTTGATTGCCTTAAATTTACTTGGTTTGAGAAGAGACTTTGGCTCTCTTTATCTTCTCTTTCGTTGAACATATCTTTCCGAACATACCCTCCCACTCCACAGAAGGGTTCTGGGTCTAATCAAAGGCGTAGAAGCTTCCCATCAAGCAAGCGCGTTTGCTTCTTCATTGCCGAGAATTTCTGCATGATGTTAACCTTTTTTACTTTAATCAGTCGATTCAGCTTCTCCAGTGCTATATTATCTTTAGTTTAACATCATGACGGCCTAATTGTCAGATGATTTCGATACCTTTATTCGATCGGACGTGGAATTCAGTGTCAACGTCTATTTATAGACTTCTTAATAACTTCAGGAAGATTGAGATTTTTACTCTTTTTGTCCTAGACGACACGTGTACATGATCAATAGGGTTGTAGGATTGCATAGAACTTAAAAGAAAAAAGTATTCCTTGGGGGGAATATTCTTCCAGCAGAAGCCTATTCAATTCGATTCACATTTAAAATTTATACACTCTGCTCTCGAAACTTTTATTTAAAAAAAATTAAAATTCTTAAAGCATTCTCCTCCAGCTCTGAAGAATCGAAATTATAATTTTTTCAATATTTATTGTCTAACTGTATTTATTATTTATTTATTATTGTATTCCATTTAAAGCAATTAAAAAAACATCTACTTTGCAGCACTGCTTTCAATACCGAAAATTTTTCTTTGAGTGTAATTTAAAAGTAAACAGAGATTTAAGTGACGTCATAATGTTAAAATAACTACAATCAATAACAAAAGATTGTGAGTTAAACGTGAAGAGGAAGAAAGAAAAACAGAAAAAACAAAAAAAAAACAAGCAAAGCAATGCATTTTCATGTTTATACACGTAAACAAACAAAAAAGTGCTGCTCTTCTTTCTCCAATACTAATAATAATAATAATAATAATGATAACATTTACCAACACTTCAAATGTATTAAATGCAAGAACAATAACAACAACCATGTGAATTGCGAATGACTGTTTTACCGTTTATGCAAGTAAACGAAACGAACAGGCATTAAAATAATAACAATAACAACACAATAATTGTAGCTTTAATGATGATAACATTTAGCAACACACTCTTAAATGAGAATATTAAATGCAACAACAACAACAACAATTAACTGTTGCTTTGTAGTACCTATTTCAGATGATTGCAATAACGATACGATTAAACTTTGCTCTCTTGTCTTTCAAAGGAGTATGAACATGAGTTTCGTATAACAAAACAGTGAGAGAGAAAGGGAGAGAATTTTGTAAGATCGTTAAATAGGGTTCTTGTAGTTCTTATCGTGTCGTTTTTCTTCTTTTTGTTTTGTATTTTAATTATCATTGTAGTTGTTTTGTATATGTTAAGCCTTAAGCTGTAATAACAATAACAATAACAATTAAGGCAAATGCAAATTTAATCAAAATGTTGTGCTGTTGTGTGCTTGTGTGTTGTAAATGTATTGTTTTTAATTTACATGCATGCTGAGCAGTTTGTATTGCCACAATAACCATAATAATGACAACGATGTCATCGTCGATAACTACGCTAATGACAATCGTTTAACATTTGTTTTGTATTTAAATAATATTGTGAAAATGAAAATGTAGCCAAAATAAAACAAAAAAAAAAATTCAAAAATTATGTAATATTTTACAAAGGAAAACGTGATTAAAAAATTAAACAATACACATACACACAGAGAGAGAGAGACCAACCAACCAAAATATAACAAAAAAAAAAGATCGTTTTTCTTTTGTTGTTTTATTATGACATGAAATCGTCATCGAAAACGCAAAAAATTTTATTTTATCAAATAAAATGATTAATCCATGGCAAGCGTCTAGAAATTCTTTATTAAATTTACTTTAAATTTAATATTTAAACCCTTAATGGGTTAATTATTCTTATCAATGCTTAATTGTACGCATACAACTAAGCAACTAAAAACCATTTAAATGAGAAGATATACTTAAAAAAAAGCTTTTTATATAATTGCACACATATGCGGAGAAAGAAAGAGTGAGAGAGAGAGAGAGAGAGCACAACAAAGCATTAAGTTCATATGTTGTCAATCACTTGCATTAGAAAACACGCTAATTCTGTGAACATACGCTTTAATCTTGCATATCTTGTGCAAATAGATTTCGAAAGAGTATTTTAATGTGTTTTTTTATTGGAAATTATATTTTTTTGTTTCACTAAAATTAATAATACTTAGAACGAGTGATTTTTTTGCTGTTTACGTTTCAAAACAAATTTTCTTCACTATAAAAAAGGATAAGGATGAGTTGCAGTATTCCAGTAGGTAGTGTGACTGAAGGCTTGTAACGACCAATTATTGCATTGACTGTTCGTTGCCTCATGTAAAAGTCGCCGTAGTCTAGTAGTTAGTGTGTTGATTTATTAGACGTTGAGGCTTCGAAAAGTTTCTTAAAAAAATCTGTCGTTCGTAGTAGACTTTAAACTGTAGGTCCCGCTACTCATGTATAAAAGTAAAACACACTGCATAAGTGGTGTGAGAATCTAGGTCGTGATCCTGACTGAAGGCTTGTAACGACCAATTATTGCATTGCCTCATGTAAAAGTTGAAATTGGTCTAAATGCGCAGCAGCAGCATCGAAATATGTTGCTGCTTTGCCTTTGAAATTTCATTTCCATATATGAACACATGTTTTCTATTGTTGATAGATTGACCTGCAGCATATTTGGTGCCTGTTATGGGTTTCTAACATAAGAATACGTGTGAATCCTCCCTGCACTAATGTACAATGGTGTCAGCATCGCAACGCTGCACATTAATCCATTGGATCTAGTTCTCCTCTCTTTTAAATCGGATTTCCAAACCTCAACTAGTCTGTGATATGGGAGTGTAAATTGCTACTAGATGACCTTATGTTGGATTAGATTAGATTGTGCTAGGCACCCCATCGCTCATTGCGACCTTATTGGCAACAAAGTGACTAATAAATTGGCAAGTTCTAGTTCAGCTTCGCCGTGGTCTAGTAGGTAGTGTGTTGGCTTATTAGACGAAAAGCCAGGGTTCAAGCCCCAGGCCAGATATCAAAGCAAAATACAAAAAGTATTTCTTCGGCGACTTCCTCTCAGCCGATTTCTGGCAAAAACTCTGAGAGTAAATAAAAATTGCCATGAAAAGTTTCTCAATACATAAAAATCTGTCGTTCGGAGTCGACTTTAAACTGTAGGTCCCACCACTCATGTATAAAATTAACACACACAACATAAGTGGTTTGAGAAACTAGGTCGTAATCCTGACTGAAGGGTTGTAATGGCCAATTATGTATGTATGTAGTTCAGCTTTGGAGGCTACAACTGAGAAGCAGTCGCCTTCTTTTCTTGGGATTTTTGAGAAAAAGTTTGATTCAATCATAAATAGTGCATGAAGATGTAGAAAGGACTATGATTTGCAGGTGGAATAGGGATACCTCTGATTATTGTAGGCTATGTGAAGAAGCATCATCATCATTTTTTCCATTGTGCTTATCTGGAGATATGTAGGCAGAGACGACTAAGTAGTCGATTTGTTGAAGAACTGGTAGATCTGGGCAAGTTCTTAGAGAGATATTTAATCTACGTGTGCCATAAAGGCAGGCTAACGATTGTTTTTCGTCCTTCTTTCTTTTTCCCCTTTTCCCATATTTTTTTTTCATTTACGAAGGGTCACAATGGACCAATTGGCCTCTGAGTGAAAGCGTGAAACTAGTAATGAATACAGTGATCCTTATCTACTCTGTGTTGCCTAATTTTGCTAACGACAATATTGTTCATGGATTTAGTACTTTATATCTCTTTTTTAAATGGTGGCCATTCGACTCCAGTGCGCATGACGTACCAAGAGTTATGATCCTCAACGTTTTATTCAACCAGATTAGCTTATGACACAGTTTCCTATTGCTTAGATTTCATTCCAAGCGTCTGAAGATTTAATACCTTTATTGATTTATTTTCCTTTGTTTTTCTAAAAACGTATGTTTTTTTGTACGAAATTTATAAATTTTTTTCTTTTAAATAATCTTTTTCTTTGACTGTTTTATATTAAACTTTTTTTAAGATGTTAGCAACACTCTTTTTTTTATCGTATGGAAATAATTCAAGTGACTTAGAGAGAAAATTCACTCTATTGAATTTTACTTTATACTGAATATGTGTGTTTTTAATTAGTGTGTGTGACAGTAAACGATCACTCATCAATGTTGTTAATGTTGTTTTTGTTTCTCTCCACCTACATTTTACTTGAGTCTCCAAATACTACGCTCTCTCTCTCTCTCTTTCTCTCTGCAAAATAGTGCTTTAGTAAAGCTTTTCTTGCTCTCTTTTTATATATAATTTTAAGCAGCTTTTACTAGTTAATTGTTGAACATTTGTATTGTTTTCTCTTTGGACTCTCTTGTGTTATCTACTTGCGGTTTTTCATGCATGTGAATGTGTGTTTATCGTGCTTTTTTTTAGTTTTTTTTTAAAGGGTATTGGTGACCCACTTTTTGTTTTTCGTTTTATTTGTATGGCCTACTGCACTTGGCCAATTTTTTGTCTTATTCTTTCTCTTTCATTTTTGTTATTGTTTTTAAAATTTTTTTTAAATATTTTTTTTTTCGTGGTATTTTTTTTCTTTTCTTTTATATTTTGTTGTTGCTGGCATTTTCTCTTTTTTTTTTTGTGTCTTTTCTCTATTATTGCTGTTGACGAATAATTTCATTTCTATTGTCTTTCTTTTTGTTGTGTTGTGTTGTGCTTCTTCTTGTTTGTTTGAACACAACAGCCATTTCGTTTTGGGTTGCCATGTCCAATTGCAAAATAATGCGAACGTAGTTTTTTTTTGTTTTACTTCCTATGGTTTAATGGGAAGATAAAAATTTATAGGTACGGCTGGCTGACTTGACTGGCTGGTTGTTGAATGTTTTGTAATAATTTTTTAGGCATATTTCGTCGTGTACGATGTGTAGGATCTGTGATGGTGCAAACTCTTTAAAGTTGCTTCGCCTGGCTGTAGGAAAATATTTTTTTTTGTTTCCAAAGATTTCTAAAATTCATGAAATCCTTTAATAGATATTCGAACTAGGATCAGGTTATTGGTGCATAGATGCCCAACTTAAGTTTTACTTAAAAAACCCGGTAAAACTCTGCAACTGGGTCTAGTGTTGCCATTCACAAATTTTAATAAAATTTGGTTCCCTAAAATAGTGCGCTCGATACGATCGAACGTAGTAATTTTTAGATTAAACTCACAACTCGTCGAGAAACATTGGACATAGTGTACCTAAGCCAGCTTCTGATAAAATGTCTTGTTAGTAATCGCAGGAACACTATTCCAGTTACATCCCAGTTAACATCCCAGTAGCGTAACACAGTAGCAGTCATAATATAAGGAAACAGGACTTTAAAGTAAAGAGGTGAACTCCGGCCAATACTGTGGTTAGTACTCTGAACATTGTAAGAGTATCAGACGCTGTATCGCCTAACCATCGATCTCTAGAAAGTCTTTTAAGTTAGAAAGGTAAGAGGACACGAGAGTCATAAGCCCCACAACACCAAGAGGATAGGTTTCCCAAAAATTTATGGAATTCTACCAAAGGGGAGATCATATTGAAGCAAATTAAACCTAGAGAATGGTGAAGAACGCTCCCATAGCGGCACAAATGCCATTAAGGGCGAATCCTCAAGCCGTAATCAACCAAAGAACACCTAAATGCACATGGCCCTACAAGAGCTAGAACAGATTGTGCGATGTTACAAATAAAGCGCAAATATAACAGCACCAAACCATGTGGAATGAAACATGATTTATTGAAACAAGTCCTCTCGTTTTCGATCGTTTTCGTTTCGGTTGCCTTACCAGCTTCTACAGCAAGATTATCTACGAACAGTTGGACGCTAAAGGTGACCACTAACATACATGATGTAGTCTCTATTCGTGGAAGACTCTAGAATTTCAGTTTGATAAAGATTTGGTAAAGGTCTGTGATGGATTGTTGCCCCCTGGTGAAGAGCAGCATTTAAATCAGAATATCAGAAAGCAGTGGTGGACGCAGCATAGCCAATAGTAAGTTGACGTACTAGACGAGAGCTCCTAAATCTCCCCAGCAGTCTTCTGGTTGTTATCTGGTTATACTTTAACTATCGACGGTTATCGATATACGCATACATTGCCGCAAAATGGTAACCCTTTGAGCAATGATTTCTTACAATAGGTTCGTGCTCGTGTAAGAAGTCTTTTTATGATGAAGACCTAAAGATCTCTTTGTTCGTTTTTTTGTCGGTTTTTTTGTCGGTTTTTTTTTGTGTGTCTCTTACGAATACACATTTTAACTTTAACTGTACGCGTATTACATAATTTTTTTTGTAATTTTTTACGTGTTATTATTTGTTATTATTGTTGTTGTTATTGTTATTATTATTTGTACAATGTTTTCTTTATTATTTTTTTTTTTTGTTTTATTGTTGTTGGTTTATATTAAATTTTATTGCGGTTTTTTTTACAAATGGTAGACGGCTGGCTAACTGAATGGCCAGATAGCCAGCCTAGCAAATATGATTGTGTGCCTGTGTGTGTTTCTGTGTTTAAAGTTGGTGGGTCGTCCACTCAGTTAATTTTGCAGTTGCGTAAATTTATGCGTGTATGTGGAGGATTTTGAAATACTTTATGATTTCAATTTTATTTTGTTGTATGATTTAATTTTTTTCTTCTGTTTTTTTTTTCTTTTTTTGTAATTAAAAAATGAAAAAAATAAGCCGTAATTGTTGCAAAAAAAAAAAACGAAAAAAAATTAAGTCAGAGAGTTCATGTTCAACAGAAGAAAAAAAAATTTTGTGTTTTTTTTCGTGCTAATAACCGTTAGTAGTAGATTTTAGCAGCAATTAAATTGTAAATTGTAAAACTAATTTTCTTTTTTCGCAAACAACACTTTACAGTGATGAGCAAAAATTTTAACTTTAATTTCATACAATTTCCCACGAAGTTATTACAATAATTATTTAAAACTGTTTATCAACAACTAAAAAATAGTAGTAGGAATACTACTTTATTATGAAATAAGGAAATTAAAGAAAATTCATTAATTTTACATAATTTACAACAAAAATCATTACAACAAACATTTAAAACTTATTAAATTTGCTTTAGAAAATAGTAGTAGAAATACTACTTTTTTATAAAATAAAGAAATTAAAGAAAATTCATTAATTTTACTTAATTTACAGCGATAACCATTACAACAAACTTTTAAAACTTATTAAATTTACTTTAGAAAATAGTAGTAGGAATTCTACTTTATTATGAAATAAAGAAATTATAGAAAATTCATTAATTCTACATAATTTACAGCGATAACCATTACAACAAACCTTTAAAACTTATTAAATTTGCTTTAGAAAATAGTAGTAGAAATACTACTTTATTATGAAATAAAGAAATTATAGAAAATTCATTAATTTTACATAATTTACAGCGATAACCATTACAAAAACCATTTAAAACTTAATAAATGTGCTTTAGAAAATAGTAGTAAAAATACTACTTTTTTATAAAATAAAGAAATTATAGAAAATTCATTAATTTTACATGATTTACCACAAAAACCATTGCAACAAACATTTAAAACTTAATAAATGTGCTTTAGAAAATAGTAGTAGAAATACTACTTTATTATGAAATAAAGAAATTATAGAAAATTCATTAATTTTACATAATTTAGAGCGATAACCATTACAACAGACCTTTAAAACTTCTGAAATTTGCTTTAGAAAATAGTAGTAAAAATACTACTTTTTTATAAAGTGAAGAAATTGCAGAAAACTCATTTATTTTAAATAGTTTACAACGAAAACCATTACAGAAAACATTTAAAACTTGATAAATGTGCTTTAGAAAATAGTAGTAGAAATACTACTTTTTTATAAAATTAAGAAATTGTACTAAACTCATTTATTGTAAATAGTTTACGATGAAAACCATTACAACAAACATTTAGCACATAATAAATTTTAGAATATATGTAGTATTCAAATACTATTTTTTTAAAAAGAATTTTTTTGTACAAAATTTATTAATTTTATGTAATTTGCAACAAAAATTCTTTTAATATGCATTTAAAACTTACTTTTATATAAATTAGCATAAAAAGTGGAGTAATAAACACCATAAATCTAAATAGCAAATCTACCTTAAAATTTAGTAATAGAAATACTATCTTTTTTAAATCCAAAGTAAGGCTGAAATATTTATACTTTCGTTTGGTATTCACATATATTTTCTGTTGAGTACTCCTATTGCTGTTGAGTACTCGTTGCAATAAATTAGCAAAGTACACGTTATTGATTGTTTTTCGTTTCTCTGAAGATTAAATGAATCGATAAATACAACTGAAAGCGCTTCAAATGATACGATCTTTGCCTTCTTTGGCCACCAATCACCATATTTAGTACACTGCTTTGACTATTGTTGTGTGTCATATGTGAAGTAATCGAAACTAGCTACTCAATGGTTATGAATCCATTAAAAAACTTTACTGTATTGAATCTGCAAATGCTGTAAGTTTATATTCAATTTTTCATTTGAAAAAAGTTGGAATATTAAGCGACAAAGGTTCCGTAATGAAATTTTTTTTAAACTACTAACACTATCTGTACATTGTGCCACTAAATCCTTTTATCTCATGTTAAAATTTTCCCTCGATTTACTCTTAAAACCTTGCTGTTTTTGCTTTTCATAAATCTACAATCGCAGCAAAAAGTCTACATGCTTTCATGGCTTTTATCCTGCTAATTATTTTGTATTTTTCTAATCATTTCCGTATTATATTTTTTTATATTCGTTTTTGTCTTTAAACAACGCCATAACACCTTTTTCAATTTGATAAAAATCACAGTGGTGTATGTAGACTTTTTTCTTTGACTGTATATTTGTTCTTAATTACTAAGGCCAGGAATACATCGATGCATTTAATTTTGGGACTACCCCCGTTGATACGATATAAATTTTTTTATTTTTCTTTAAATGATTCCTTAAATTCTTGTTTAAAATTAAATTTCTTTAAAAAATTGGTTTTTTCAATCTTTCAAGGCTCTGTTTTTAATTATTAATTGCTAAAAAAAAGAGTATTTTTTGCCATAGCGTGAGAAATGTAAACAAAACAGGGTGTTTCACAAAATTTTATTTTACATTAATACCACCACTATTGATTTACTCGATATAAAAAAAAACAAAACAAACCGTTAATCCTTTTACTAGTAAAATATTTAACTCTCTCTTGGCTCTCTTGGCGACGAAGGAGATTTTGTTTGTGCGTGCTTAACGATCCCCCCCTCATTAATGTTTGTATTTATCTTGATATTGGTTGCCTATATTGGTTTTTTTTTTCTTCGCTGTTTGTTTACATTTTCAATTTACATGCATTGGCATGCATTTAATACACAGTTTTAAAGTGTTTACGTTGTGTGTGTGTGTGTACTGTATTTATAAATGCATTTTGTTTGATTGCTTGTTTGCTTGCTTGCTTGCTTGCTTGTTGTTGGTATTGGTGTGCATTTGTGTTACAATGTTATTTGGCTGCCATGATCTAGATTTCTTAACTAATTATTGCGGCATGCATTTTGCGTTTCAAGTGTGTTTGACTGTAAGTATTGTTGTTTGCCAATAAAATTAAAGAAAAAAAAAGAAAAAATTAAATTAAAAAATAATAAAACAACTGCTGCTTTTCTTATATCATTATTATATTTATTTTTTATTGTTATTATTATTGTTGTTGTTGTTGTTGTTATAATTTTTGAGTGCAATCAAACAAAATGTTTAAACATTCTTACACTTACTTACACATTCTCGAGTCTTTTTTTCTTTCTTGTCATCTTAAGATAAAAATAGATCGTCGATTATTTATTTTATTAATTACATTTCAAAAAAATTATTATTATTTTGTTAATAATGCGAGTGTTCACTTACTAAGAGCTTCTGAAATTCTCTCCTTTAAAGAGAAAATTACGGTATTTTTTTCTAATAAAAGACTGTTACTTTTTTACACAATTTCTCCTTCTCTCGCTATCTGGTAATCGCTCTCTCGTTATCTTTCACACTGGTAAACTCTTTTTCAATTCTACCATCGACTACAACCTTGATGTGTCCTAGCACTTCTCAATCAGCTCAACGTATTTATGACTCTATTTAACCCTTTAATGCCCGAATTTTTTTGGGCCAGAGATAAATTTTTTTAAAGAACATGTGTTTGTTAGTCATGGCCTAAATATGAAGTGATATTAAATTCAGAGTCCTACGTATTCTGGTTTTACACGTTTTTAACCAAGCTTGTTTGCAAAAAAAAATTTTTTTAAAAAAATTAAAAAATACGGAATTTATGAACAAAAATGTAAAATGTTGCCTATAGGCAACATCGGGCATGAAAGGGTTAATGGGGGCTCTCGACAAAGAGTCCATCCATTCGAAAAAGCCCCTGCCCAGGGTCCTCAACCTTTACCTACTGAGGGCTGGACAGTTGAAGAGGAGGAGTTCGATAGTTTCCAACTGCTTCTCATCGTAACATACCCTGCAGTAGTCTGGTTGGGATCAGTTCCAAATCCCTGTCAGCGACCTAATCTTGCAGTGCCCTGTAATGAAACCAATAACCAGCCTGAGACTTTGCCTGGCTGCAAACCTGTAGAATGTTAAATGTTCTATGAAATGAACGTGTAAAGATTCCTGTTTTACTTCACTGGTGCTTAGTATGCTTTTACGAAAGTTACAATCCTTCCGGGCGTCACATCCATCATAGACAGGACTACGTCGATTTGGTTCTACTAACGTAGACGAGGTTGCCTCTCATTGCCGGAATATTCTCTTCAATTCGAACAACATGGCCGTGCCAACACAGCCGCTTTATGTTAATCAGCGACACAAAGCCATTGTGGTTGCGGAGCTCATACAGCTTATCATTGGGTCGTATACCGGAATCATCGCCAACTTGCATTGGGCCGCAGATGTTCCGCAGAACTTGTTACTCGATTACTCAAGGCTGCTATAACAAGGTCCGTAACAATGTTTACGCCTTCGCTGCATAGAACAGCACAGTGTAGATGAGCGAGTTGTAGAGCATTAGTTTGGATGCGGGAGAAGAGGTCTCTCTGCTGCTTAATAACCTATTCATTCAGAACATAATAGTACCTGTTGGTAAAAGTAATTCAGCATTAACATCATTTTCCCTGGTAATAGCGAAGCCAAGATAAATAATTTGTAGGTCGTGATCTGCTATCCAACAGGCCGTTTGCTCTGCTTGTCCACAATATATACTTCGTTGTAGCGTTTCCATGTCTTTTGACAAGAGTGAAGACTTTGGGATTTCAAAGCTGAGTTCTTCAGCTCTTTCCACATTGTCTCGGAAGTCCGGATTCTTTGGGTTTTCAAAAATTATTTCAGGATATGAAGTGTCTCTGAAAGATATATCTGCGAATCGCAAAAGACTGGCTCTTCTCCTAAGGTCCTCCTTCCAGTTGTGAGTAACATATTTCAAATGTTCACTTTTGGCGCTCCTCCAAGAATTTCAACATTCTTGAATGCCTTTTTAACGTTCGACATTTGAAAACAGGCTTTTCAGATTTGAAATCAAATGGATTTCCTTTTTACTACACCTTGTGTACAATGAGTTTTCATTAAAAATTCTTTTTTTTCACATTTTTTTCGTTTCTTGTCTTTGATTTTGAAAACAGAAAACGCACAAAAAATGCAATTCCATGCAACTAACTCTCTTGTCTTTTTGCCAAGACCCAGAAAATTACGTTCTTTTATGGTCATTTTAACCATTTTTAACGCTACGAAAACCATTTGTTTTCAACTTCTTTTAAACGAACAAATAAAACGAAATAAATTCTTCAAAAAAAAAAAAACTTTTTAAACGGAAAACTTTATGGCGTTAAAATTCTTTTAAAAATCCACTTAAAAAATAATTCTTAACAACGATCAACAAACAAGACATAGAAAAAAAAACTGGTAATCTGTGAAACATTTGACACTCATTTTACGGGATGGTTTTTTGGTGGTTCATTCTACCACACTGCATGTCTATGTCTTACGTTCATATTCCCGATGATAAGAACCAGTATTGCTGCAGGTCCTCATACAAATTGACTCGTGCCAAAGAATATGGATATAAAGAATACGCATCATGTAGAAGTAAAATTTCTTATGGCGGGTCGTAACATTACGACCCGCTCTCATCAAATTCATTTCTAGATGAGAGGGAGGAAGACAGAAGGAAAATAAACACAAACAAAGAGCGTAACAATGTGTCGCTCTCATTGTACGTATGTAGATGTGTATGTATTCTTGTGTTTTTTGATTTAGTTGTCGATCAGACTGCGACAAGAACACATGTTTCGTGGATGTTTTATCATTTTATTTCAGAATAACACTCGAAGAATATTTTGTGTTAAAAATGTTCTATGTCATTAGCTGGGCGTATTTCATTTTTTTATTTTTATCTCATAGTATAATTTTTTTTAATAAAAAATGGTTTTTTTATTCTTTTTATTTTTTTAAAAAACATGGCCTAATTTTTAAGCCAAAGATGGATAGCTTTATGTTCTTTTAATAATAAAATTGATTTTTTATTTTATATTCATTTATCTAAAATTATTAAGCCAAAGATAGACAGCCTTACATATGTATGTTGATGAAATGAAAATAAAAATAGCGTATATTGCTACTAACACTTTTCTATGGCTGTAAATAAATAAATTCTCTCAACTTATTTTCTCTCTCTCCAACTCACTAATCCATAACCAAAGACATGTGTTAACCTAGAGGAAAATTGTTAGTAATAACGTCAAGTCTACTTATTAACCCAATGATATGTATGTATATGTGATCGGAAAATATAGAAAAATTGTAATGCGTTAAGTCCCTAAAGACACCGTATTTAACTTGGTAAGTATTCTTCCAAAAAATCGAAATCATTTCTCATTGATATTAGTGAATACTACTGTGATATTTCTTTGGGCGTATAATTGAAGTCTGAAAAAAGCGCCACATGAAACTTCTTCTTTAAAAGCTGACAAGATTTTTACGCTCTTTTTAACGAACATTCTTGATGTTCGTGTCCTATGTGTGTAAAAGCCGAAGATGTTCTTCTCCTGAGGGACATTGGTGCCGACGTCTGTTTTTAACACTAGAAAAACAAATAAAAAATGTGGTCAAACAACAAAAACGCACGATGAGAACAACGCATTGTTACGCTCTTGGTTTCTGTAACCTTCCCTTCTATCTTTCGCCCCCGTGTCATGAAATATTTTTGAAAAATATTCGAAAAAAATGTTAAAATGCGCTTTCTTTATACTTTATATTCTTTGCTCGTGCTTAAGAAGGAAACTGCAACGTAATGATTAATAAAAATCAGATACGATGTCCCATAATGACTCAGGGTTTTAGTCCTTAATGACCTGTCCCTACAAGTATTACCAGCAGATCAGCTTTAAGGTCCTTTGTTCTTCGTCTTGTCCAAGAGCCCATTCCATCCAACTACTCAGCCATTTCAAGAAGACATAGGTTAGCTTAATGGCGCGCCAGAGGCCCCAATTAAACAGCTTTTTACAGCGTAGAACCAACCCTGTGCACCCTACAAAACCCGAAATGCTCGGCCTAAAGTTTCAACTCTGATGCGCAAAACAGATCCCCAAAATGTATTCTCTTCCTTTTTAGACAAAGACTTCGTGTTTTCCATTTTCTCATCCTCCCTTCATTCTCATCGTCACAGTTAATATGACAGTGTAGTCGTAATCTCTTAGGCCCAAGCTATGCTATGACTATCTTCCCATAAGACAATGTTTGGTGGCAAACACATACACGTGGAAGGTGATATCGCCCTCTCAGTCTATTCTTATCAGAGAACTCATATGCCCATTTACTATGCGCATCCTGTAGAGTATCACGTCAAAATATGAGTTTGCAGGAGAGCATAAGCGCACAACCATGTCTTCCACGGCCTGTGGAACACATTAAATGATGGTAGCACAGACAAACTCATCCGTTCGCCTGTATGTTCCTTTACTCCGGGGCATACATAATCCAACAGTTTGTGCAGCCATGTTATTAAGTGACAGGCGCAGACCGCACAATTCTTATTCTCAGGAACGAGGATTTCAAAGTTTCAACGGGACTGGACGCGATTAATTCTTTAAGACCCAATCCTAAGCAATAGTCTTCGATCAAAAGAATAGTACAGGCATAGGCATAGCCTTAACATAGCATAGCCATTAACATTACAGGCGCCTCTTCTATTTCGTACGCGCCTAATAAACTATGTTAGGCTTTCTCAATTTGATACTTCCCCAGGCAAACTAGTCTAGTCCGTCCTCTATGCTAACATCCGCAGATCCCCGCATTAAATACGCTTCCAAATGCCGTAAAATTCTCTGCTATCCGAAGGACGTGGGCGAGCCAGTGTTGAACACAGTAGTGTTGCTGAATGTTCAGGTTCTGAACAACGTGTATTTAGTATCGTTAGTAGTTTCTAAAAAAAAACTTCACTAGTAAAGCTGCCAGGCGAGTTTGAAGTGTAGAGAACAGCCGCCGCCTAACTTTTTTTATGGTTTTAAGAATCTAAAGCAACATAAGTAATGTTGCTGCTGTTGTTATTGTTGATATTCTAAAGGGTGTTTTTTATAGAGGCATAGAACTTTAAGTTGCAATAAAACAACGATGGATTATTCTCGATTGACATGAATTTTTGAATTTATCCGAAAGATAATCTTGTGGCATTACATTTTAAATATGATTTCTGGCATATGACCGCCACAGCTGGCGCGGATGTAGTCCAATCTGGACGTCCAATTTTCGATGACTTTTTTCCAACATTTGTGGCCGTATATCGGCAATAATACGGCGAATGTTGTCTTCCAAATGGTCAAGCGTTTGTGGCTTTACCGCATAGACGACCAATGACTTTACATAGCCCCACAGAAAGTAGTCTAGCGGTTGTTAAATCACAAGATCTTGGAGGCCAATTCACAGGGGTCCAAAACGTGAAATTAGGCGGTCACCCAACCGTGTCTTTCAATAAATTTATTGTGGCACGAGGAGCTGTGTGACATGTTGTGCGCCGTCTTGTTGAAACCACCACATCTCCTGAACATCATGGTTATTCAATTCAGGAATGAAAAAGTTAGTAAGCATGGCTCTATACCGGATCACCATTGACTGTAACGTTCTGGCCACCATCGTTTTTGAAAAAGTACGTACCAATGATTCCACCAGCCCATAAAGCGCACCAAACAGTCAGTTTTTCTGGATGTAACGATGTTTCCACATACACTTGAGGATTACCTTCACTCCAAATGCGGCAGTTTTGTTTGCTGACGTAGCCATTCAATCAGAAGTGCGCTTCATCGCTAAACAAAATTCGCTTATGAAAATCGGGAACAACGGTAATCTCGTTTTGGGCCCATTCGACGAATCTACGCCTTACTTGATGATCGTTTGGCTTCAAATCTTGCACGAGTTGGATTTTGTAAGCACGCAAACCAAGATCCTTCCGCAAAATCTTCCATAAAGTGGATGGACACAGATGGAATTCCTGTGCTCGATGGCGGATGGACTCATTCGGGTCTTCCTCAATGCTACGCTCTACAGCAGCAATAGCTTCTTCTGTACGCACCGTACAGCGTCTCTGGGGATGCGAGTTATCAATAAGAGTAAACGGTGGTGCGAAAACGTTCCATGGTTAATCGAATTACCTGCTCTGATGGACGATTTTGTCGACGATAAAATGGACGTAGTGCGCGATACGTTTTCCGCACAGAACCAGATTATTTTTGAAATAAAATTTCAGTATTTGCAAGCGTTGCTGTTCAGGCGTGAGTCTCTTCATGATGAATTGCCAAACCAAACTGAGAATAAATCACTTGACAGCTGTTAAATCGGTCGCCATCTTGAAAAGTAATGCCAACTTAAAGTTCTATACCTCTATAAAAAAACACCCTTTACTACCGTACAAAAGTATTTGTTATTGTTGTATTGTCCACATTTAGAAAAAAAAAACACCGAAATCCACTACATTCTTGGCCCGTATTTTTGATGTCACCACCTCGCCATTAAGTGGTGAATATTTTATTGAATTCGAGACTTGTTGTGTTTAATGCTGTTGTTTTTGGTTTTTTTTTCTTGTGACATTAAATTGCATTTGCAATTTATTTATTTTCTTAAATGTTTAAAAATAAGTGAATGACGTCATGCAATTGATTTTTTTCTCTGGTCTTTCAACAACGTTTGCAAGAAAATAAAAAAATCAATCTTAAAATCTGTATGCATAAAGTAGACTCTGAAAAAAAAAAATTGAAAACTAGACAAATAATTAACAAATAAATCATAAAAAATATAATAGCAATTATAATATTCTTACATAAATGCAATTCAGCTAAGGAAAAATGTAATTCAGCTAGCTGAATTGATAAATAATGAGAAGGACAATAAAATTTTGTTAGGAGCATAGCTTAGAACTGCAATTCAGCTAAAGAAAACCTAATAAAAACACAAATTTTTATTAAAAACATATATTAAATTCAATGAAATAACTTAAAAATGTAATTCAGCTAGCTGAATGGTTACAAAAATGTATTCAGCACATTAAATATCAATGAAATATTCAAATATATGCAAAACTTTATCAATTGAGTTAAGCATTATTTTAATTCAGCTGAGAAAACCCCAATTCAGCAAATTGAATACATAAAAAGTACTGGTTTAAGCATTGAAAAACAAAACTTCTTAGAGGGAATGGAAGAAAAGTTCATTTCAGCTTATCAAAACATAAGTTTTGTTCGTCAAAAATGTATACAGCCAGCTGAATTGTACCAAAACTTTCTTTAGCTCGTTAAAATTTAACGTAATACGAAATATTTTAAACCTTATATCAGCCAAGCTAAGCATAATTGCAATTCAGCTAAGAAAAACTCTATTCAGCTAACTGAAGAAGTAAACTAAAGGGGTTTTAAGCATTGAGAAACAATATATGGCTGAGTGAATGGTTGAAAACGTTAATTCAGCTAATGAGATTCGCAATTCGTCCTTTAGATATTTATGCTGCTAGCTGAATTCCACGAAAACTGTATTTAACTCATTAAAGGCTAATGAAATATTAAATACATTAACGTTTCTATCAGCCGAATTAAGCATAATTGCAATAGAAAAGCGTTGAAAGGAGTTTTAGGTTCCCAAACGCAATTCAGTTAAAGAAACCCCCCTGTTTATATGAAAACTTATTTGAATTTTTATTAGAAAACAAATAAAAAATGAGATAAACTTAATTCAGCAAACTGAATACACTTAAACATGTATTTAGATCATTAAAAATTAATAAAACACAACGTATATCCAACGCTTTATCAGCTGAGTTAAACAAAATAGCAATTCAGCTAAGGCAAAATGTGTTAAGCTAGCTGTATACACTTAAACATATATTTAGATCATTAAACATTAATAAAATAAAACGTTTATGATACGTTCTATCAGCTGAGTTAAACAAAATTGCAATTCAGCTAAGAAAAAACTCTATTCAGCTAGCTGAATACACTTAAGCATGTATTTAAATCATTAAAAATTAATGAAATATTACGTTTATGAAACGTTTTAGCAGCTAAGTTAAACAAAATTTCAATTCAGCTAATAAAAAAACTCAATTCAGCACGCTGAATAAACAAGTAGCACAATATTGTATTTCCATATAAATTTATTTTAAATTTTAAAGAAAATTCAAAATTTCAAGAAGTGCAATATTATTTACAACAACACACACACACAATAGCAGTATGGCAAAAACTACAACAACAACAACAACAGCAGAAAGAAGAAGAAGAAAATTGAGAATGAAAATGAAAATTGAAAACTAGGTCAAGTACTTGTGCTACACTGAATGAATTTGGGTCACCTACAAAAAAAAATAACTCATGAAAAAAATAAGCAACAACGTGGTTGAGAGCGGCGGGGGAAATGCAAAGAAAGGGAAAGAAAAACAAGCAGCAAAACCAGCAATAAAATCAAATTGAGGAGAAGGAAAACAAAAACACAAGAAATGGAAAAACACTAATGCAACCCAATAAAAAACAGCAACACTACTACAACACCGTTTAAACAGAAGCTGAGGCAGAGGCACACACTGCAACAGCAACAGCAACAGCGACTGAGAGGCAACAGAGATGCATGTGTGTATTCTGCAATACAGTAAACTTAAGAGGGTTTTTGCGTAATTTTGTTTTTTGTGTTGGTGATACCCTGTGGGATAGATGATATGACAACAATTTAAAGAGAAATATTTCACAACAACACAACAAGAAGAAGAGGAATAATAAGCAGAAGAAGCAACAGCAGAACGATTACGAAAAGTGTTGTGTGGCCTTAGAAATAAAATGAGGGACACGCGTGTGACAACAAGGAAATGCTGGGCATTTTATAAACACAATTAAACACTCACACGAACCCCCACACACAACTTCGTAAAACTTTCTTTCATTTAGTCGTCGCTTAGTCTGCGAAGAATGCACATGCGTAACGGAGTATATTTTTTGTGTTCTTCAAGTTCTTTCCATGGCTTGGAACATACATATTTATCTTCACCTAGTATTTGGAAAGTTGGGGAGTAATTTCGTAATTTTCGATAACACCGTTTTAAGCACTAAAGAGTCAAGTTTAAAGCATTTTTTCAACTTCAACTGGATGAATTAAGACTGAAGAACATATACTTCCAACGAATAGAGTATCAGCTGGTCGCACTAGATGACAAAACCGCTCGTCTTTAGCGTTTTAGACATATTTTTGTAGGTTTTTCTTAAAAACACAATTCTTGGAGTAGCTAAAGAGGCGCAATGCTTGTGAATGATTTATTCGAATAGTCAGACTGCGATTAAGTGCCTAACGGCATCTTTTTAAGCTGCGTCTTTGTCTATGAATACCAAGGATTTTTCAGTAAAATTTCCAATCATTCAAATGTTTGCTGGTGAACTGGAGCTAAAGCCTAGACTAGAAATTTTCTTCCCACTTTACAGCAAATTCCAACTTCGTTGGCTACAGGAAAGTAGGGTGCATTATTGCTAGACTTTGCTGAACTTGCAGGAATAAGGAAAGGACTCATTCATCTCTGTCCCTAAGTCGTTAGCGATTCACATGGGACACAGTGTCCTATTGAAAGGCATACCGATAGACTGTGGAGTCGGAGGAGTGTGCTGCTCTCTTACCTATCAGAAACGGAAATTCTTGATTTCTTATTCTGCACTAGAAAGATTGGCTGCAATAGCAATATTTAGTCGAGTTTGTTTTGAGAATGTTTCATCCACGGATTGCATATTAATAGGACCGCAGTACACTGGCCTCAGTAGGACTTTATCCTTCAAGGAGTGGTCGACACCTAATTTAACATCTGCACAGGGCTTAAAAAAATAAAAATCCATGCTCCTCACATGAGCATTCGTTGCTGGTAACTCAACAATTAAATGAAGGTGCCTAAGAATTTGTGTTAGAAAGTCCTCTAATCTCTACTTGATTGACGAGTAGAGGAAGTCCTGTTACTAATTAACCCAGTGCTGTATTCGGAAAAGGGGTTACCATTGCTGTTTTTTTATTTATTATTTTGTTGTGCTCTAAAAATTTTTAATGGCTGGGGGGGCTACCGGTTTTATTTTGTCGTTAATAATTTACAATTGTTGACTGCACATTATTATGGGCCATTAAAGCGCGTATCTATTGCTTAATAGTTAACTTCAATCGTCATTTAGCGAATAAAACAATAGAAAAAAATGAGAAATAGTAGCGCGATCATAAATTATTTCAAATTGCTACAATGGATATTAAAAATGTCAAAAAACAAAGACTGAAAATACGGTAAAGGAAGCAAAAAAAAAAACGTAACAAAGCCTACTCATTTGCAGCGCACGTTTGCCGTTTTAATTGTTCAACACATTCGCGAAGAGACCCACCACCACTAACCACTACCATCAAAAGCAACAATAAATCAGCGAACAAAAAACTATTTCGCCATCATGCACACGCACTTTAAAAAAAAAAATAAACGAAAATGAACAGCAACAACAATACCAACACCAACAACAATAACAAACAAATTAACAAAACTGAAATCGAAAGTGCGTGATTTATATATCGTAGAGCGTTTTTTTATTTTTTTTTCTTCTTCTTTTTTTCGCTGGTATAAATTTGAAATATTGCGCAAAAACGCTTACAAAGAAAAAAATGGTAATAAAAGCGAAAAAAAAGAAGAACAAGCAGAAGCAACAGCAGTAGACATAATAGCACACACACACACACATACATGCTTATACCCTTCTACTCACGTTTACTCTTTGACTCAAATTGAAAACAGTGATCGTGAAACGAATACGAATACTTTATTTCCATTCTTCGTTTGATTACGCACTTTTAATGCGTTTTTACACTATTTGTGTGCTTGTGTAGGTAACTGTTTGCCTGCCTGCCTGCTTGTTAATGTGTATGTGTGCTATTGTCCGTCATGTAAAAAGATTCTCTCTTTTTGGATAAGTGAGACAGATTTGAGAAAGAGTTGTTAAACGGTGGGTAAAAATTTCCTCCACCGATACTTTTAAAATGTACTTGATTTAAGAACAGAATGTCAGCGTTGCGTTTATTTTGCATACAAATTGAGTGCAAAAACGCAATACGAATAAAAATCAAGTGCAATTTGATTTCAAATTAAGTTTGGAAGGAATTTTCCCAAGCTTTTTAGAACATAAAACTGCTTTAACTTTCAATACATGATTTGTATTTAGGTTTCCTCGAATTAAGAGGGCATTTTCTTGAGAAGAAACGATTTGAAAGGATTTTTCCCAAGCTTTTTAAAACATAGAACTGCTTTAACTTTCAACACCTGATTTATATTTAGGTTTCTTCGAATTAAGAAGGCCTTTTCTTGAGAAGATTTTGAACTACGTGAACTTGAATTTCTATGGAGTCACATTATAGGCTAGAATCTTTAGATTTTCCTCTGCTGTTTGCGACTTATGAGACTAGGACACGGGAACATGGTATCAGGAAGCCAGATAATCTCATACGACTGCAGTCTCTGCGGTCCGCCTGATTTTCAATTCCGAGATCTTCCTATTTTCAGAGAGATAATGAAAAAGTTTGATGAGCATATCTTCTACGTATTCAAGAGTGTACAACAGGTTCTCTCATCCAATCCTGCAGCTTAATTGTCTTCAATTCGAGAGCAATAACTAAGCATTTTCTATCAGGTCATATCAGTTAGCCACGGTTACTTCCCCGAATGTGTGTTTTTCTATGGAAAATCATTATTGCCTTCCCATTAAGAAGGTGGGAACCTTAACAAGGACAGTTAAGGTCAAATAAGTCTACTTTTCACGTAATGGAACGTGCTTTAGTTTCTAGCATACGAAAACAATGCAAATATTTACTGAAATTGCATTACGGGTTCTGTAATCGTTCACATTGGTTTTCACTGGATCAGCTGATACGTTAACGTTACGAAATGTTACGTAACGTTTGGCTAATTCAAGCTTTAATGCGAAGGCACGATGACACTGTTGAGAAACTCCCTGAGTACAAATGTTTTGAATACAATATCAGTATGTCTGATTGACCCCCTCGATTTACCTCTTTCCATCCGCATTTTCATTTGCATTTTCTAGTTTCTGACAGAAAATATTGAAAACTTTTGTTTCTGTTTTGCAGGAGTTATTTTTTTGTTTTTCCTTTGTTTCATAAAGGACATAGGTAGCATAGAATTTTCATAAAATTACGCTTAAAATCAAAGCAATATTTTCAATCCTTTTATTAGCTGGTCACTCTAATTGTTTGGAAATTCTCACGCACTTACTTAATAAACAGGCTAAAACCAACTACAGAAGTGAAGAAACGGCGTTTTTTTATTTGTATTTCCTCTCATGATTACTATTTTATGCTCTTTTTTGAAATAAAAATTTCTCATACGCTCTTTGTACAGAAATTTTTAAATGTGTGTGTGTGTATGGATGTTTGTTTGTTCATATGGTATGCATTGTGAAATTCTACGTGTTTTTAATGAGCGAAATTGTACTTAAATTTTGCATGAGAAAATTTAACGAGAGAAAAAAACGAAGTGATTAAATGGGTATCACTTGAAATAATTTTGTGTGCGTGTATTGCGTGTCCGTGTGTGTGAATGAGGAAACCCTAGGGAATTACTAACAAAGAGTGTCCACCACCTACCTCAACTTTATGCTGCTCTATTTAAAGATCTCTTTTTTTTCGTTTTTAATCAGGTTTTTATTTTGCTTGCCATAATTGTTTTTGTGTTTGTTTTTGTTTTTTTTTTTTTAATGGAGAAGAGTGCGTTAAAAGTTTTTTTTTTGTATACGACTGAATAACTGAGTATAAATGCTGCTATTTTGATTGCTGATTGCGTTGATTGTTGTGCGATACGACGACGAGTATTTTTTTTCGTTTTTTCTTGATTTTGTTTTTGTTTATATAATTTGTTTTTGGAATATTATTGATATGCTTGTGTGTTGTTGTAGTTGTTGTTTTTATGGTTTTTTTTTTGCTTTAAAAATACTTTATAAAGACGAGACGACGAGTATAGTGTGTGTGAATACGAAAAAACGAGCACAGCAATAAGCAAACGAGCTTCACATTTCGTTGAAAAAGTAGGTTAGTGGGTCACCATATCTAATAACGAACATACAAAACATACGCACGTACTTTTATAATATATTGTATGTATTTATAATTATTCACACATACATACATACATACATATACAATATACTATTTGTGTACTACAACTAGTTTTACTTTAATAATCTATTCATATGGGGTTTAAATTATACCTCCGTAACATATCCATGTGATTGGTTGTTTTTGTTGTTGTGTTGTGTCAAATAACTAGAGAGAACGCGGGTGTTGAAGTGTAAGATTATTGTATTTGATTTGTTGTTGTTGTTGTATTTTAAATTTATATAATATCTGTATACTTATTTTTATTTATTTTTATTTATTTATTTAAGTCTATGGAATATCCTTACAGACTATTACATTTTATATTTCAATTCATTAAATTTTACATGTATATTACAATTCATTTTATATTTCAATTCATTTTATATAACAATTCAGAATTATTATTATTATGATTTCAATTCAAAAAATAAGTTAAAAAAGAGACATCATTGAAAATATTAATTAAATGTGTTTAATTGTAAAATTATATCCTTTTTAATGGATTCCATACTTTTATTAAAATCTATATGATGATACAGACTATTAAAATCATTACAGATTCTGCGAAATGGATCGAAATTAGCGTAGTTAACTGTGTAATATTTTATATTTAAGAAATTATGGTATCTGGTCGGACGAACAGGTACTTTTATGGAAAGTTTTTCTAGAAGAAATTGCGAGTTGATAACACCATTAAACAGCTTCAGAAGAAAGATAGTATTTAGCATTTTACGACGGCTTTTTAAAGTTGGTAATTTAATGAGTGCTAGGCGTTTTTCATAAGGTGGTAACCTTTCATTAGGATCCCATCCATTCCCTAAACCACGAAGACAAAATAATAAGAATTGTTTTTGAACTGATTCAATTTTATCAGAGTGTACAGCGTATTGAGGGTCCCATATTACAGATCCATATTCAAGAATTGGGCGAACCAGCGTGGTAAACAATTGCTTAGTAACATAAGGATCAGAAAACTCTTTAGCCCATCGTTTGATAAATCCCAGGGTACATGTAGCTTTGCTAACAGTTGATGTAATATGATTTCTGAAGTCCAATTTACAATCGAAAACTATCCCTAAATCGTTAAAGGTATTAACTATTTCAAGAGCGGCACCATTCATTGTGTAAAATCCATTGGTTGGTGATGATCGAGTGAAGCACATATATTTACATTTTTTAACATTCAGCTCCATTAAATTAATACTACACCAAGAGGTTAAGTAGTTAATATCCTCTTGTAAAAGTACTTGGTCTTCAATGTTGTTAAATGATAAAAATATTTTAACATCGTCTGCATACATTAATGTGTTTGAATTTTTGATAACAGAAGGGAGATCATTTATAAAAAGAGTAAATAGGAGCGGCCCAAGATGACTGCCCTGTGGTAAATACTAAATACGAATTAATCCAATTCAATAAAGATGAACTAAAACCAAGTTGATTAAGCTTATGAACGAGTATAACATAGCTATTTTAGGAATTTATTTATAATTCTTGTTGAATTATTTTTTTTTATTGTAATACGCATTTAATTTAATTGTTTTAAATGGGATTTTTTTTTTTTGTTAATATAGTTTTATTAAGATGTTAAAAATTTTGAAGGTATTTTCATTTGTGTTTGTTTGTTCCTAACGGCAAATCATCATCAACAAAGCCAGAGAAAGAGAAAGAGAGGGAGAGAGTTAAGTGACTGAAAGTAAAAGAATTTAAACAAAATTGCATAGGGACTGCCGTTCTATTTGGGTTATTTTTTTTTTTTGGGAATTTTTTAGTCTCCTATTTTTAACGGCTTTTTGTAAACAGTGAGAGAGAGAGAGAGTAATGCAATTTTATTTGTTCTTTTTTACGGCTTTATTTTTAACGGCTCTTTGTAATATGTGAGAGAGTATTGAAATAATTTTAAGGCATTTTAGGAATTTATTTATAATTCTTGCTTAATTGTTAGGTAGATATGTAGAGGTGGCTGTCTTCGCTCAAATTGTCCATGTAGTATGTGCCTTTTCTCCACAAACATAGTGTTGAATATGTGCCCACTAGGCGAAGAACAATTTCCTCATCTCTCTCTCTCTCTTACCTCTACAGCTTCTGCCGAAGTCATTTGTGGTGTGTCCAAGACGACTGAGTGCGCATGAGTGCCCATAACGTAATGTCCAGTAATGACTCGTTTCGAGTTTTAAGCTTCCTATCCGTTTTTTCCTGTTAAGAATACTCGGTTTCAAAGAAAGCTTTCTATCCTGAGTAAGATCTTGAGTTTAAGTTTCGCTCCCATATACACTGAGCGCCAAAAGTGAGTAAACACCAAATAAAGAATTTTTTTTTAGGGTAGCCAGAAAAGTAAACGAGAATAGTCGAATAAATTTTCAAAAATAAAAACGTTTATTTATTACTTATAAAATGTTAAAACAAAAACAACATTTCATGATAAAGGAACTTTTTTATACTTAAGAAGAAAAGTGTTGATTCACTTATGGCGCTCACTGTATATGGCGGCTTATATCTTCTCGTGCGTTGTACAATCTCAATTTTTCCACAGTTCATATCAATCTGCGATCAAATGGCCCACTCACTGACTTTCCTTAGAGCAAATTTCTGATAGTGTCTAAAAATCTGCCCGAAATTGTAAAAACTATGTCATCCCCAAAGGCAATTGCCCCATATCCAACCTGTTCCAGCATCAATAACAGCTTATTCATCACAAAATTTAATAAGAGAGGGGAAAGTACCCCCACTGACTGCAGTTCTCCTTTCTACCCTCTGATAATGTGCGAATTGGCACACAGAGTAGTCTAGACATCCAGTTCACCCTAGTGAGCCACCAATTTTGTCAGTGTACCGTGTATAGCGCTTAGTTCCACATTGTTGAAGGCTCCCCCAATGTCCAGGAAGGCAAACAAGGTATGCTTCTCTTCCGACACCTTTCTTCATCCATAGAATGCCCAACTTATCCAACAATTTAGACCAGCTGAGCTAGAGGAACAGGCTTTCGATGCCGATTTTTCAAACGTAAGATTCTGCTGTAGTTGAAACTCATTTGTAACTCGGTGGTTAGGTCAACAAGCAAAATTATCGCATCTGGGACTCGAAGAATTAGAGGAAATGGTTGTGGAAAATCCATTTTTTAACAGGCAGTTTGAATGACTATTTTTGATCTGCAATTGAAGATTATGAACTGAAGCATACATGGTTGGACCAAGATGGTGCCATGAGCCTCCACACAACACGACCAGGTTTTGAATTTATTGCAAGAGAAGTTTCATGGAAATTATTTTTCTCGTTTTAATGACGTCAATTAGCTTACAGGAACACAAGATTTGACGCCGTTAGACTTTTTTTGAGGGGCAACGTCAAAGATTCTCCTAACATTGGAGCATTTGAAAATCAACATTCGTTGGCCACTTTTTTACGCCCCAACATTTTACACAGATGCGATAACCTTCTGTTTTTTGGTGCAATTTGAGGATTAAACTCAAATCTTAGTGTAGGGCTGTTAGTGGCAGATTTTTTTTTTTTTTTTTAACGAAAATTCTAAATTTTTGTGACCGTTTTGCGAATGACTGGCATCAAAAAAATTTAAAAATCATTAAAAAAATTCTACACTCAATTCGCATACGAATTTCATATTTATGTCCATTAAATGACTCGAAAATTTTTAGAAAAATTCATGTTTTTTGTAATGAAATTAATAAAAAAAAATTTTTAAGGCAAATAGATGAGATATGTTGCACAATAATTGCAATTGCTGACCCTCAGAGTTTCAAATTTTATTTAAAATAAAAATTAAAAAAAAGAATCATGTTATGTTTAGCATAAATACGTCACATAATGACCAGCTTAAAAAATGCAACAAAATATTCACCCTACCAACTGGCATTTGCTAAAGCTGCTGGTATACAACACAAGATGGCGGCTATTCACTGGCCGCTTTCTACAGTCAAGTTAAACAAATAAATCCAAAGATTTTGAGGAAACTTTTTTCAATTGTAATCTCTGGAGCTAGTCTACGCTAGTTTTTGATCACTTTTTGTGCATTTCTCAATCGATAAATTGACGTATATCGATTATCAAATGCTCTAACGTTACAGGATTATACACTTAGACACGTTTTTCGAGATGACCCAGCCAAATCAAAGTCTTGGTACTAATTCTTGAAACTTCTCTTGCACAATAAATTCAAAAAAGTTCACGTTGTATTGCTTGTGACATCGTCTTGTTGAAACCTTGGACTCCTCTTCAGATAATAATTTTCAATTGCAAACCAAAAAAAAAAAGGCGTCCCGATGGCCCAATGACACCAAACAGTCCGATTTTCTAGTTGAAATGGCTTTTAAACAAACATTTCTGAGTTTTACAAGCCCCAGACGCGACAGTATGGATTTTTAATGTAATGTAATGGCGGGCTTCTTGGGGACGATTGCTGTAGACTGTCTAATGGTGAAGGTATAGCACTGGCCATTATATAGTCACCTAGCAGCAACTCGTTTCCTTGCCGTTCGCATCTTGAGTTTAAATTAAATGTCCACAAACACTACTCCCTCTTTCCACCTTCCCATAACCTATTGTCCTAAACCTGCACAATGCACTGCATGAGTAGGGGCTATCTAGTGCTGGTTTAAAAAAAAAAAAAAAAAAAAAAAAACTGGAAAGCTCTAGCAACCAGCCCCTGGATATCTACGGCACTGAATGAATGGTCAGCTGGCTGCCTTATAAGTTGAATATTCTGATGGGGAAACAGCAGCTATTTGTATAGGTACCACACAAATTCTGGCCTCTTATAAGATTGTGTGTAGGATAGGATGTGTAGATTAAATGAAATTGATATTACGGCAGTCAGCGGGTGTTTGCTTCCAATAAAGCAATTACAACAACGTTGTTGAGTTTGTGGCAATGGCCCTGTAATATCGCCTAGGTTTTGAGTCAATTCGTCACGCTTCACATTCGATACAAACAATTTAATTTTTGCCAGAATGCTTAACACTTTCTATAGCGATAAAAATACAAATCAAGTCTCATTATTTCTCTGACTGTAATCGATAATCGATAGAGTAGATTCATCACATTTTCATTTTATCGTATTAAGAAGTTGTTAAAATGATTAAAAGAAATCAACAATGGCAACACTCTACTAGTAGTATTGACTGACAATTATTTGTTGTTGTTGTTGCTGCTGCTGTTTTTTGTTTCTTCTTAATCAACGACTGCAAAAACAAAATTAGGTTACGAGGCCACTACACAAAAAACAAAAAACAGAAACATCAGCAAAAAAAAAAAACAAAAGCAACAACTCATATGTAAATATTGGTTTTTGTTTTTGATTTTAAGCTAGTAATCGATATGTTATTGTTTTATAATAAATTTATTGAAAAAAAAAAAACAAAAATTGTGGAGAGTATAATAACAATTTATTCGTCAGCACCACCTGGTAGCCTGGAACTTACATACATACATACATACATAATTGATCATTACAACGCTTTAGTCGGGATTACAACCAAGCTTCTCACACCACTTATGTTGTTGAGTGTGTTAGTTTTATTCCTGAGTGCCGCCGGTGCCTTCATTTTAAAGTTTTTTTTTTTTTTTTTTTTTTTTTTTTTTTTTTTTTTTTTTTGAGAAATGTTTCACGGCAAATTTATTTTATTTTCTCAGAGTTTTTTTTTCCAGTAATTGAGAGATACATTCAAGGCACAGTGTCCTATCTAGGCTTTAGAGCCATTCCGTATTAGAACAGTCCACTCTGGGCTATTGTAGCCAGGAGATTATACAATCTCCTCTAATTCACTGTGAATTCAGCATATCTGTCGATGGCCTAGATTTCTGCTTGCAAGATGCTCCTGCTCTAGTGCCATGAGATCCATTTTTGTCTCACCTATGTACCATAAAATAGTCCGTCATTTAAAAGAGTACGCTCCATTCATTTTTGTTAATCAGTCTTGTTGTGAAGCATTTTTCAAAGTCAAAGGAAGTCTACTGGTTCTGTCCCGGGGGACAGTTAAGAAGGGAGATCTCAGAAAATCGATTCCTTAGGTCATGAAGTCTCACCAACCAACCTAATCATAGTTATGGTCAAAACTTTTTGGGAAATTACAAAAAAAAAGGAGATCTAAGTCATCTTTGGAGTCGTCTTTAAACTATATGTCCCACCGCTCATGTATAAAATTAAACACAACATAATCGGTGTGAGTGAGAAATCCTGACTAAAGGGTTGTAATGATCAATTATGTTATGAGCCATCTGAGGCATCAGACTTTCCAAGAATTACATGAGGTTGCTAACCAGGCTTTTGACAGGGCACTATAGACCCAGTCGCCGTAGTCTAGTAGGTAGTGTGTTAATTTATTAGACGTAAGGTCACTGTTCAAATCCCAGGTCGAAATATGCAAAAAATATTTCTGCGGCGACTTCCTCTCAGCAGATTTCTGGCAAAAACTCTGAGAGTAAATAAAATTGCCATGAAAAGTTTTTCAAAAATCTGTCGCTCGGAGTCGACTTTAAACTGTAGGTCCCGCCACTCATGTATAAAAAATTAACACACACAACATAAGTGGTGTGAGAAGCTAGGCCGTAATCCCGCCTGAAGGGTTATAACGGCCAAAAAAATTATGTCTGTACAGAGTACATTCATTCAGAAGGAATGACTCGAACTTAATATGTGGATTCCTTTACGATTAAAACGAATCATCCACAAACAGTCTTGGAAGCTATACATCCCAGAAAGAAACATCAATTGCCAGAGAGAAAATTGTTATTGTTCACATAGCTGATAAGCATTCCGAAATTTGTCAGGACAATAGGCTTGTAGCAAAAGTTATAGGGATTCTCCATTAACTCATTAATGCCCGAATTGCTTTTTTTTCTAACGTTTACCGTTTTGTTTTTTACACTCAATTTCCTCGCAGAGCATAAAAACTAAGGCAACCTCTGCTGGCAACTTAAGTTGCCACTGGGCACTAATGGGTTAAGTTTAAGGGGAGTATAATAGATCATATGGTCACAGTACTAAGGCGGCACTTCTTTACAACAATCATCCGCTGCGCATGCACATTCGTCGCTGGCTCACGGACGACTAATTGAATGAAGATCGTAAGAATAAGTGTGTGAGTGTCGTCCCCTCTCTCCTTTATTGTGCAATGAAATTGACTTTTTTTCTTTGTTTACATTTTGCTGTAGTTACCCAGGATATTGTATGCATTTGGTTAGTGTAAGCATTACATGTCTATGCGTGTGTGCGTGTGGAGCTTGTGGTGAATTTTAAAGAATTCATATAGGAAATTTGATTTATAGGTGGGGAGTGGTGTGGTGGTGCCATCCATAATACGAATTTTGTTATTGTAATCATTTCATCAATCAGCTCTTCTCGGTATATTGATGTGTGTTTGCTTATTACAAAATATTATTTAATTTTATGATTAACATTTAAATTTATTGCCGTTAATCGGAAAATTTTTAAGAAAAGCCATAAATTTCAAATTTCGGAAAGGGAAAAAAATCGTTTTTTTTAATTTTTTTTATTAGAATCACTCACTCACTCACTGACTCACTCTATCTCTCACTATAGGAAAAAAAGTGTTAAAATTTGTATGACGATGAGGATGACGAAGACGACGACTGGTATTAAGAAAATTTACGTGTTGATTTAAAATTTTTTTTTTTAAATTTTTATTTTGTTGGTGTAGCATACAAAATTTTTTATTTTCTTGAGCATTTATATGCTGCTTGTATGACTCCAATGGTGTTGTTGGTGTTGTTGTTTTTTTTATTTAAATTTTATGGAAATTTATGTATAAAATGTTGATATTTTTCCATTACATTTCATATATTTTTGGAATTTTTTCTTTTTTTTGTATATTTTTTTTTTGTATATTTTTTTCCTGATGATTTTTAATTTTTTGTTTTATTTATGGGCCCCCATTGTAATTTCGTTCGTATATGATAGGTGGGCGGCAGCGTTTATTTACACTGTAAAATGCGCGATATTTCTTTTATTAACAGTTTTTGTTTTTTAATACATTTTTTGTTGTTGTAGTTTCTTAATGATTTTTTCTTCGTCAAGTGACGCCATTGTCCGTCTTAAGCATTGGATATCATTTTACTCACAGCTACTCTGAAGAATGGCATCATGTGTTTAAGTCATAAGTCCTTTAGCCTTCACCCTCTTGGACATCTTCGTCCTACTGGCATTCTTCCCTTTTATATATAACACCTCCATTTGAGCTGTAACACAGCCAGTTTTGAGTACTGTTAACAGTTTAACAACTTCTTACATCTCTGAAATCGGTCCTTGAAATATATATTCCAATACGTAAAAGTGTAACCTCGAGCTTCATGCTTTAAAATTGTAATAAAAGTTAGAAATATTGTTGGAATGAAATTTTTATCAATAGCAAGATAAAAATTTTTTTTATTTTATTTTTATTTTTGTCTTAATTTATATATTTTTTTAATTTTTTTTGTTTCTGTTTTTATAATATTTTTTGTAGTATTTTTTATAATTATTTTTTAATTTAATTGCAATGAATCTAGGATTTTTTTTGTTTCTTTTTTAACTAAAAAATGTGTAGCTCTTTATTTTTATTATCAATTTCGATTTTATTCATTTATTTTATTTGATTTTGCTTTTATGTTTTTTAATTATTTCTTTTCACTTTTATTATTAATTCAATTTTTAATGTTTAACCCCAAAAAAATTATTTTTTATATGTGAAGAGTTTAAACAACATATGTATTTTCATACAAATTATGTTTTATAAACCCTTTTATAAATCGAAAGTCATTTTTATGAATAAGGGATTAGCAATATTATTTTATTTAGTTATTATTTTTTTATCAAAGATTATTGTTTTTTTTTAAATTATTTCCAATGTATTTTTTTTTTAGTAATTACAATTGTTTGTTTTAATCTGCATTATTATTATTTTTGTGTTATCTTAAATTTTTTGTAAATTATTTTTTATTATTTATTTATAATTATTTTTGCTTTAATTTGCCTTTTTTATTTTAATTTTTAAATTATTTTTTAAAGTTTAATACTAATTAAATTATACATTTTTATTTTATTCATAATTTATTTTTTCTTTTATTTTTATTATGTGTTATTTTTACTTTATTATTTCTTATTATCTTTTATTTTAATTTTATTTTTAAATAATTTTTTAAAGTTTAATAGCAATTAATTTATATTTTTTTATTTTTTTCATGGAATATTTTTTCTTTTTCTTTTATTTTTATTATGTATTATTTTTATTTTATTATTTTTGCTTATTTATTTTTATTATTAATTTTCTTTTCGTTTATTATCAATTGATTAATTTTTTATTTTATTACTGATTTATTTCTGTACTATTTATTACTATTTTTTAAGTTATTATTTTTGCTTTAATTTGCGTTATTATTTTTTATTATCGTTTTTTAATTTTAAATAATTTTTTAAAGTTTAATAGCAGTTGTTAATTCATATTTTTTATTTTATTCATAATTTATTTTTTCTTTTAATTTTATTATAAATTATTTTTAAAATTTTTTTAAAGTTTAACACCAATTAAATTATATTTTTTTATTCATAATTTGGTTTTTCTTTTATTTTTATTATGTATTATTTTTACTTTATTATTTCTTATTATCTTTTATTTTTAAAGTTTAACAGCAATTAATTTATATTTTTTATTTTATTTTGTTTCTTTTATTTTTTCTTTTATTTTTATTAGGTATTATTTTTACTTTATTATTTTTTATTTTAATTTTATTTCTAAATAATTTTTTAAAGTTTAATAGCAATTAATTTTTATTTATTATTTTATTCATTATTTGTTTTTTCTTTTATTTTTATTATGTATTATTTTTACTATATTATCTTTTATTTTAATTTTATTTTTAAAGTTTAACAGCAATTAAATTATATTTTTATTTTATTCATAATTTGTTTTTTCTTTTATTTTTATTATGTATTATTTTTACTTTATTATTTTTACTTAATTATTTTTACTTATTTATTTTTATTATTAATTTTCTTTTCGTTTATTATCAATTGATTAATTTTTTTATTTTATTACTGATTTATTTTTGTAATTTATTGTTTTTTTTTATAATTTTTTTAACTTTATAATTATTCTATTTTATTTTTATTTTTATTATATTTATTATTATTTATTTAATCTAATTACTTTATTTTTTAATTTAATTTATTTTTTTTACATTATACTTTTTTTCCATGTTAAGTTTTAAATTTCATTATTAATATATTTTTTGGTGCTAATTTATTTATTTTTTAACTTACATATTTTTATTTTACTTTATTTTTATTTACTGTCATTATTTTTTATTATTTTATTTATTTGTTACTATTTTATTTATATTATTTATTATTTATTATTTATTATTTATTATTTATTATTTATTATTTATTATTTATTATTTATTATTTATTATTTATTATTTATTATTTATTATTTATTATTTATTATTTATTATTTATTATTTATTATTTATTATTTATTATTTATTATTTATTATTTATTATTTATTATTTATTATTTATTATTTATTATTTATTATTTATTATTTATTATTTATTATTTATTATTTATTATTTATTATTTATTATTTATTATTTATTATTTATTATTTATTATTTATTATTTATTATTTATTATTTATTATTTATTATTTATTATTTATTATTTATTATTTATTATTTATTATTTATTATTTATTATTTATTATTTATTATTTATTATTTATTATTTATTATTTATTATTTATTATTTATTATTTATTATTTATTATTTATTATTTATTATTTATTATTTATTATTTATTATTTATTATTTATTATTTATTATTTATTATTTATTATTTATTATTTATTATTTATTATTTATTATTTATTATTTATTATTTATTATTTATTATTTATTATTTATTATTTATTATTTATTATTTATTATTTATTATTTATTATTTATTATTTATTATTTATTATTTATTATTTATTATTTATTATTTATTATTTATTATTTATTATTTATTATTTATTATTTATTATTTATTATTTATTATTTATTATTTATTATTTATTATTTATTATTTATTATTTATTATTTATTATTTATTATTTATTATTTATTATTTATTATTTATTATTTATTATTTATTATTTATTATTTATTATTTATTATTTATTATTTATTATTTATTATTTATTATTTATTATTTATTATTTATTATTTATTATTTATTATTTATTATTTATTATTTATTATTTATTATTTATTATTTATTATTTATTATTTATTATTTATTATTTATTATTTATTATTTATTATTTATTATTTATTATTTATTATTTATTATTTATTATTTATTATTTATTATTTATTATTTATTATTTATTATTTATTATTTATTATTTATTATTTATTATTTATTATTTATTATTTATTATTTATTATTTATTATTTATTATTTATTATTTATTATTTATTATTTATTATTTATTATTTATTATTTATTATTTATTATTTATTATTTATTATTTATTATTTATTATTTATTATTTATTATTTATTATTTATTATTTATTATTTATTATTTATTATTTATTATTTATTATTTATTATTTATTATTTATTATTTATTATTTATTATTTATTATTTATTATTTATTATTTATTATTTATTATTTATTATTTATTATTTATTATTTATTATTTATTATTTATTATTTATTATTTATTATTTATTATTTATTATTTATTATTTATTATTTATTATTTATTATTTATTATTTATTATTTATTATTTATTATTTATTATTTATTATTTATTATTTATTATTTATTATTTATTATTTATTATTTATTATTTATTATTTATTATTTATTATTTATTATTTATTATTTATTATTTATTATTTATTATTTATTATTTATTATTTATTATTTATTATTTATTATTTATTATTTATTATTTATTATTTATTATTTATTATTTATTATTTATTATTTATTATTTATTATTTATTATTTATTATTTATTATTTATTATTTATTATTTATTATTTATTATTTATTATTTATTATTTATTATTTATTATTTATTATTTATTATTTATTATTTATTATTTATTATTTATTATTTATTATTTATTATTTATTATTTATTATTTATTATTTATTATTTATTATTTATTATTTATTATTTATTATTTATTATTTATTATTTATTATTTATTATTTATTATTTATTATTTATTATTTATTATTTATTATTTATTATTTATTATTTATTATTTATTATTTATTATTTATTATTTATTATTTATTATTTATTATTTATTATTTATTATTTATTATTTATTATTTATTATTTATTATTTATTATTTATTATTTATTATTTATTATTTATTATTTATTATTTATTATTTATTATTTATTATTTATTATTTATTATTTATTATTTATTATTTATTATTTATTATTTATTATTTATTATTTATTATTTATTATTTATTATTTATTATTTATTATTTATTATTTATTATTTATTATTTATTATTTATTATTTATTATTTATTATTTATTATTTATTATTTATTATTTATTATTTATTATTTATTATTTATTATTTATTATTTATTATTTATTATTTATTATTTATTATTTATTATTTATTATTTATTATTTATTATTTATTATTTATTATTTATTATTTATTATTTATTATTTATTATTTATTATTTATTATTTATTATTTATTATTTATTATTTATTATTTATTATTTATTATTTATTATTTATTATTTATTATTTATTATTTATTATTTATTATTTATTATTTATTATTTATTATTTATTATTTATTATTTATTATTTATTATTTATTATTTATTATTTATTATTTATTATTTATTATTTATTATTTATTATTTATTATTTATTATTTATTATTTATTATTTATTATTTATTATTTATTATTTATTATTTATTATTTATTATTTATTATTTATTATTTATTATTTATTATTTATTATTTATTATTTATTATTTATTATTTATTATTTATTATTTATTATTTATTATTTATTATTTATTATTTATTATTTATTATTTATTATTTATTATTTATTATTTATTATTTATTATTTATTATTTATTATTTATTATTTATTATTTATTATTTATTATTTATTATTTATTATTTATTATTTATTATTTATTATTTATTATTTATTATTTATTATTTATTATTTATTATTTATTATTTATTATTTATTATTTATTATTTATTATTTATTATTTATTATTTATTATTTATTATTTATTATTTATTATTTATTATTTATTATTTATTATTTATTATTTATTATTTATTATTTATTATTTATTATTTATTATTTATTATTTATTATTTATTATTTATTATTTATTATTTATTATTTATTATTTATTATTTATTATTTATTATTTATTATTTATTATTTATTATTTATTATTTATTATTTATTATTTATTATTTATTATTTATTATTTATTATTTATTATTTATTATTTATTATTTATTATTTATTATTTATTATTTATTATTTATTATTTATTATTTATTATTTATTATTTATTATTTATTATTTATTATTTATTATTTATTATTTATTATTATTTATTAATTTATTGTTTTTATTTTTTTTTTGTTTTATTATTATTTCTTTTCGATTCTATTATCATTCTTTAATTTGATTATTATTTGTTTTGTTCTTTTTTTTAATTTTAAAATAATTTTTTCTTATATCTATAATTAATCCTTAATTTATTTATTATATTTATTTTATTATTTATATATATTTTATTATTTATATTTATTTATTTATATATTTATTATTTATATTTATTATTTATATATTTATTTGTATTTATAACTTTTTTCAATTTCATAATATTTTTTGCTTTAGTGCTTTTTATTACAAATTTCTTTTCTATTTATATTATCGATTATTTTGTTTGTTTAATTTTAATTCCAAATAGTTTATTCTTATTATAGTTTTTCTTATTTAATAATATATTTTTTTGCTTTTATTTAATTTGTATTTATTTATTTTTATATAATTAAAGGAGTTTTCATAATTTCCATTTTCTTTTCATTTGGTTTTTGGTTATTTTATTATTTATTATACTTACTTATAAACATATATTTTTTATTTAACAAAAATAATTTATTTTTATTAACATTTTTATTTTTTTAAATTTTTTTGTTATTTTTAAAATTTTTCTTTTTAAATTGTATATTATTTAACTGCATTAATTATGAAAATTTTAAATATTTTTGTTTAGTTAATTATCATTTCGTTAATGTAGTATATAAATTTAATTTTATTTTTTTTTTCTTATTTCTTTAAACAATTTCTATTATTTCTTGCATTTTTCAATAATTTTTTTCATATATTTTAATTGTGCGTAAATTTTTTAATCTTTTCCTTGTTAATTCATTTATTTTTTAATTTTATTTGTATTTTTATTTTTTTTATTTATTTATTTTTTTTTTTTTTAATTTAATTTTTTTTGTTAATAATTCAACCTGCTGTTTAATCTTCGTAATAATAATCGTACGTTTGTTTTTTATTCAAATTCTTTTATTTTTTCTTTGTTTTTTGTTTAAAATATTTTATCTAAATTGTTTTATTTATAGAAATAAAAAAAAATAAATTTTATTTGAATTTTATCGTAGTAACCTAACCTTGAAATCAAAATCCAAAACCTCATAATAAAACACAAATCATGTATTTGTGTTAAGAAAAGACAGCAAAAAAAAATCTATTAAAAAAGCAAAAAAACCCAATAAATGTTTTAAAAATAAAAACAAAACGAAACAAAACAAAAAAATTGTTTAAAAGACCCAGATTCTGTTTTTTTTTTGCATGTTTTATAACAATTTTTTTTGTTTGTTTTATTTTTAATAAAAAAAAAATATTAAAAACAACACAACAACATTAAAAACGCAAAAACTAATTAAAAATTTACATGTAATTAGAAAAAAAAGCAGAAATAAAAAACAATCATACTCGAAGTCATTAATAGAAATTGAAATTAAAATTTAAAAAAAATATAGACAACAACAACAACAGCAATAGGCAATAGTCGTTTATTAAAAAACGCTACAAAACCAATTGTTTTCCGTTAGGAGCATTGTTGTTAACAAAAAAATCTACTGGCAGTCTTTCTGCTGTTTTTCAATTCACATTCACAGCTGATCTACAGGGTCACCTTATAGGGATGTGATCCCAGAATTTTTATTCCTGGTTTACAGTGTTAAAAACTGTTGCTCTCGTTTGTTGTTTTCTCGTTTACATACTTAATTTACCGTTTGCCCTTTGAAAAAAGAATTGATTACAGATAAGCTAGCCTAGCTATCCTGGTCGTCAGTGCGTTCTGTGCTACTCCAACCAAAGCATTATTTGCAATACTAGATTGGATCCCCTCTGGCCGCCTATTAAAGCAAAGGGCTGGGACTCAATGCAATGAAATTCTGGCGCAATCTGGACTAGGAAGATACTCCTATCCTGGAAAGACATGAGCACATGAATAAAAGATTAGATTTTAGGATTCTAATAAGAAACTTCTGATGTTAAGACCTGGAAGCTCTCAATGGGACCCTTGATGTTCATGCCCCGAAGGCCCTAACGAACGTAGTTTTAACGACCATCTTCGAACATGAATACCGAAGATTTCTCCGGGAAATTTCTCAGATCATATAAAGATAACTCTTGTTTGGATTCCGGAACATCAGAATATCGCTGGAAATTGCATTGCTGATGAGCTGGCTAGGACCGGTATGGTATGGAGCTAACAGGGCATAGGTATTCCGGTTGCCCCCGTTAAATTGGATATTATTCACTTGTTTTACAGGTAGGCCCTGTGTACAATGGGTCAAATCGACCTCCGGGTACTGTACTTGTCTAAATTGTTAAGTACACGTCCTCTAACCTACAGCTAGGCTCAATCTCGTTGGCATCAGAAGGACCGGCTCACTTTTGTCCTTAAATCGCTTCATCTCCATCTCGTTGGCAGCAAGAGGGAGGGTACGTGTAATATTACTAGATTCTGTTGGTCCTCATAAGGAGAAGAGAACCACCGACTCATTTCATTCTTTAAACCGCATCACAATCCACTGCACAACGGCGATTTTTATAGCCCACAGACCAAAAGACTTCGCATTGGGACAAATGAATTCTGCAATAGCTCTGGTTCTAAGGAAGATATTGTCTTTCAAACTTCATGTCATTTGTCAGTGCCCTGGTCCTGTCCTGAAAAAAGAAAAAGGCTTTTAACCTCTCACTTTCTGGCATCCTTGATTGGACTCTCTAATATAAAGATTGCTACAGTAGCAAGAGTTATTTTGGAGTCAGGCGCCTTTACTCTGGGGAATATTTTTGATTCCCGGGCATCAATATTGGCTGTTCTACCACAATGCACTTAAATGCTGCCCTAAGTGAGATCTCTTTCTTCAAATAGGGTCCGTCCCTTACATCACCTAAATTTTAATTATTTTCTTGTGTTCCTCGGTTGTCAAACGATCCTTATTCGTAAATGACAAACCTTTTGCGAAATAAATGACACTTGAAAGGAAAGATATTCAACAGCTGACAGCGTTGCCAGATTAAAGGTTTTGATGGATAATCAATACTTTTTGCTGCTGCGACCTTAACTTTTGCTTTTCCGTATTATTTCTGTTGCTAGTTCCTAGAATTAATTTTATTTTCTCTAAGATATTTAAAAATAGATAGAAATAGAGGGTGTATGTGAAATTTTTTTCCTACACTGTATGTGCCTCTTTATTACCGACAAACATTTTTTAGTAAACAGATGGTGTTCTTTAATATGATCCTTTTGCATACTCCTCTAACAGGACTCTCGCTCTCTCTCTCTGTTTACATTCATATTTATTCAATGTGTTGCTATCTGACATAAGCTCTCTTAAAAATTATTCTCTATTTTAAGAGAGAGTTGTTGTTCTCCTCCTCCTACACTATCGTGTACATTTTCCTTATTACTGTGGGGAGTAGCAAACATTTTAATAAACTAACGGGAACGTTAATTTGCTCCTATGTTTAATAACAGACACCACACCACACCACTATAATAAATTTAATTATTTTTTATTTTATAAAGAATAATAATAAAAAGAAAAAAATTATAAATTTATTTATTTATTTGCATTACAATAACAAACCAAAAAACAATCTTGCATTGACCAACAAACACAACAGCAGCAACAACAACATCTAACAAATTAATAATAAAAACAAAAATAGAAAATACAATAAACAAACAAAAACAAAACAAAACAATACAAAAAAGTGCATGTACTCAAGTACAACAACAAAAATGCAATATTTTTATTGCTCATCACGCGTCGCATTTAACAAAACAACTGACCTCCTCCTCTTGAAATCGAATTGCGGTTGTATTATGGCCCTGATTACACACACACACACTCACACATATACAGAAATATGTACCTCAATAGAAATTGCTATTGTTTTTGTAAAATTTTCATTGCATTTAATTCTATACAAGCGAGATGATGGGTGGGGGTAGAAGGTGGAGTGGATTTTATAAACAAGAAAACCCAGAGACGTTGACAGCCGACAACAAACGACGAAACTCTCACTCTTTCTCTTCTCTCGCACATTACTGTTAGTGTGTTTTTTTTTGTTTCGTTATGAAGTCATATGTTTTCTTTGGATGCATGCATGCAGTGTTGCCGTTTGCCTTTGTATACGTTTCAATAAAAGGGGATTACTGTGTTTAATCTTGTTGAGAATCGCAACCACACCATTTATTGTACTGCTCTCAAACTAATGTAGGTTTTAAATCGCAATCCTGTTGTCTTGTTAAACTTTAGGATACTTGTACAGGTTCAGTATATGTACCTGTTGTGCGGCTTCGTTCTCTCCACACTCCATACCTATTCTAAAACAAGTATTCTTTGAGTTTAGAACGAACTTTAAAGTTCCGTTTTCAAACCTCAGGCTATTTCCCTGATGTATAACTCAAATCACTACTTATTATAATTACAAAAGTCTAGATTGTCTCAAACCCGATTGATATGAAGGGAGTTACAGTTTTTTCCTCATTTTTCTTTTCGCCGTATATAAGCATACAAATCCCTTTTACTGCCCCCGTTTTATCTATCTGGAATCTACTCTCCTCTCAATTATTATCTTTCTACACATTGCCGCGAATTTTCTCATGACCTAGGAACTATCACTGCCTTGCTGGTTAAGGTTTCCATTCAAGTTTACTTGCTGTTCAAGTGTATAGAGCCCATCTTTCAATAACGTTATCTTTCGCTTGTAAACAATATGCGAATTTTGCCCTTGAGCTATGAATATTGAGAAGTCGCCGTGGTCTAGTAGGTAGTGTGTTGGCTTATTAGACGAAAAGCCAGGGTTCGAGCCCCTGGCCAGACATCAAAATAAAATACAAAAAGTATTTCTTCGGCGACTTCCTCTCAGCAGATTTCTGGCAAAAACTCTGAGAGTAAATAAAATTGCCATGAAAAGTTTCTCAAAAATCTGTCGTTCGGAGTCGACTTTAAACTGTAGGTCCCGCCACTCATGTATAAAATTAACACACACAACATAAGTGGTGTGAGAAACTAGGTCGTAATCCTGACTGAAGGGTTGTAATGACCAATTATGTATGTATGTATGTCTATGAATATTGAACTCCAGGCCGAACACTACCACTTCTATCCCACTATATATCCTTGGGCCCTTTTTATATGTATATTTATCACTCTCCCAATGGTATGAAGCTACCAAATTATTCCTAAAATCATAGAGTTAACTGGTACTGTGTCAGCCTTGTTGGGTCACGTTGCTTTCTGATTAATCTTGCATTAGACTTGTACGAGTATGTATCCAGTTATCCTAAACATAATATATACATGGCTTTAGTGTGGTTCTCACTACTACAAGTTGCGGCTTAAAATACAGAACAAGGCCTACAGCGCCGTTGTAGGTCAGGTCATTTTTGCTACGGTTAATACCAATACAAGTCGTCGTGGTCTAGTAGGTAATGTGTTGGCTTATTAGAAGCAAGGCTATGGATCAAACGCCAGGTCAGACATCTCTGACAAAACGAATTATGAAAAAAAATATTTCTTTGGCGACTGCCTCTCAGCAGATTTCTGGCCAAAAAAACTCTGAGAGTAAATAAAATTGCCATGAAAAGGTTCTCAAAAATCTGTCGTTCGGAGTCGACTTTAAACTGTAGGTCCCGCCACTCATGTATAAAAATTAACACACACACAACATAAGTGGTGTGAGAAGCTAGGTCGTAATCCTGACTGGAGGATTATAATGGACAATTATGTATGTATGTATGTACATTAATACAAGCCCAACTCTTATCCAACTCCAACTGAACTCGATTATTAATCGATGTTGATTAATAAAAACAAAACTTATCGAATTATTCCGTGTGAAGCTTAAGTTACAACAAATTTTCATTTCATGGCAACCCGGCATGTGTGTAAAGGTGTGTAAAACACACACCAAAAAAAAAACAAAACGAAAACACAGTATGATTGCTTTTGCTTTTATTGTTGTTGTTGCTGCTATTTTGTTTAATTCATGTTTGCTGGTGTGTATTATTATTATTTAACAACAATGACAACAACAACAACAATAACAACCACAGACATACAAAAACAACAACAATGGAAATATATTGTAAGGCGCGCGCTCGTCTAAAAAGTATGTCAAGGTTTTTTTGACGTTGCGTTAAGTTTTTTTTTTGTTTTTTATTTCGTTTTACTTTTTTTTTTTTAATTTTAATTCTCTTAATGTAGTAGTTTAGTGTAGTGTAGCGTAGTGTAGTTATGATCGTCGTTGTTGTTGTTGTTTCTGTTGCTTATGGTGGAAGTAGTGTTGATGGTGGAGTTGATGGCGGCGGTGGAGGTGGAGGTGGTGTGCTATGGTGTAGTGTGCTATGGTGTATTTATTCATTATACGCGATACATTGTACATGTTTAGCATGAAGAAGAGAGGCTTTGCTTGCCTGCTTGTTTACAGAGAAATAAAAACAAAACCCGCGCTATAGTAATAGAAATAGTGTGTGTGTGTGTTGCCGCCTGCCTATATGAGACTGCATTGCATATTCATATTGACGTTTTTTGTTTGAATTTTTTTTTATTGTTTTCATTGTGGAGATTACCTGCAAATACAAGTATATACGCGTATATGTGTGTGTCTGTGTGTTGGCTAGGTCATGCTTGGTTATGTTTTAATTATTTTTAATATTTAATTAATCACACACAATAAATAAAAATAGAAAAATAATTAAGCAATTGAATGAATAATACCTCCTTAAGGCGTTTTTTTAATCTTTTTTCATTTTCTTATTATTATTCAGTAATAATGATAAATTACATTTTGGCTAGAAATTTATTAAATTTATGGCGGCAGTAGCAGTGTTGCCATGGACTTCAATTTTAAAATAAAAAAAATTAAAAAATACTGAGTACAAGAAACTTTTCAACTTTTATGAGCTATAAACTCTTTCAACAAGCTCAGTCTATCTTCTCAGTAATCAACGTCTAATGAAAGCGTTGACTAGGGAATATTTACAACCTCTTAGTCAGAATTACAACCCTGCCTTCTCACACCACGCATGTTGTGTTTGTTATATGTATCTATGAGTGATGGGAACTATGTGACCTCCATACATACATATGTATGTACATACATAATTGGTCCTTACAATCCTTCAGTCCTAGTTTCTCAAAACACTTAGGTTATGTGTGTTAATTTTATACACGAGTGGCGGGATCTACTGTTTAAAGTCGATACCGAACGCAATTTTATTTACAACCCAAATAATTCAGATCTTTCCTATTATCTGTCATTTCCAGTAGAAATTAGTAACATTCACGGACAAATTCAAATATTGACAGCCTTGCTGTCACCACTGTATTCAATACATTTTCAGGGAACATTCTAATGGGTGTTTTTTTTATAGAGGTACATATAGAACTTTAAGTTGCAATAAAACCACGATGGATTATTCTCGATTGACATGAATTTTATTTATCCGAAAGATAATCTTGTGGCATTACATTTTAAATATGATTTCTGGCATATGACCGCCACGGCTGGCACGGATGTAGTCCAATCTGGAAGTCCAATTTTCGATGACTTTTTCCAACATTTGTGGCCGTATATCGGCAATAATACGGCGAACGTTGTCTTCCAAATGGTCAAGTGTTTGTGGCTTTACCGCATAGACCAATGTTTTTACATAGCCCCACAGAAAGTAGTCTAGCGGTTGTTAAATCACAAGATCTTGGAGGCCAATTCACAGGTCCAAAACGTGAAATTAGCGCGGTCACCAAACGTGTCTTTCAATAAATCTATTGTGGCACGAGCTGTGTGACATGTTGTGCGCCGTCTTGTTGCAACTACATCTCCTGGACATCATGGTTATTCAATTCAGGAATGAACAAGTTAGTAATCATGGCTCTATACCGATCACCATTGACTGTAACGTTCTGGCCACCATCGTTTTTGAAAAAGTACGGACCAATGATTCCACCAGCCCATAAAGCGCACCAAACAGTCAGTTTTTCTGGATGTAACGGTGTTTCTCCACATACACTTGAGGATTACCTTCACTCCAAATGAGGCGGTTGTTGTCGTTTGTTGACGTAGCCATTCAACCAAAAGTGCGCTTCTTCATCGCTAAACAAAATTCGCTTATGAAAATCGGGAACAACGGTAATCTCGTTTTGGGCCCATTCGACGAATCTACGCGTTTACTTGATGATCGTTTGGCTTCAAATCTTGCACGAGTGGGATGTTGTAAGCACGCAAACCAAGATCCTTCCGCAAAATCTTCCATAAAGTGGATGGACACACATTCAATTCCTGTGCTCGATGTCGGATGGACTCATTCGGGTCTTCCTCAATGCTACGCTCTACAGCAGCAATAGCTTCTTCTGTACGCACCGTACAGCGTCTCTGGGGATGCGAGTTATCAATAAGAGTAAACGGTGGTGCGAAAACGTTCCATGGTTAATCGAATTAACTGCTCTGATGGACGATTTTGTCGACGATAAAATGGACGTAGTGCGCGATACGTTTTCCGCACAGAACCACATTATTTTCGAAATAAAATTTCACTATTTGCAAGCGTTGTTCAAGCGTGAGTCTATTCATGATGAATTGCCAAACCAAACTGAGAATAAATCACTTGACAGCTGTTAAATCGGTCGCCATCTTGAAAAGTAATGCCAACTTAAAGTTCTATACCTCTATAAAAAAAACACCCTTTATATCTGAGCGAGCAAACGCATTTAACGACAATTCCGGGTAGGAGTAGCTTCAAGTAAACGCAAGTCTGCGAACCTCAGTAAGAGAGTAATTCAACGTGGCGTAAAGAAGCTTAACGATTTTAATTGACTTTTCACCAAAAAGAAACAAAAAGCGGTTGTTATTCAATCTGTCCTATAAAATGGCGGCATAAGCACATTTAAACCAAGTTTCCATAATTTCAGACGAGTCAATACTATCACTTTGAATCAGGAATTGTTTGTCCCTTTTGTTGACAGTATCGGTTGGATTTAGGAGTGAGGCCAAAGGTCAGAAGTTTAACTCCTACTGGACTATCAATTTCGTTTCGGTCATCATTTAAGGCCTACCATCGCAATGCTATACACAACCGTTTTCGGAGGACGTTGTCCTAACGAATTATTTTTTAGTGTCAATCATCTTTCGCTTAAAAAATGGTTTGATTTTCGTGCAATACTGCAGCAACTCGGAAGACAAAAAAATTTCTTTATAAGCGTTTTTCAACGTTTAATCAATTTTTTTTGAAGCCATCCTTATTCGATCAACGATCATCTAGCGTGATCTAAATATACTAAGAAATATACTAACAAATGTTTTAAAGGATTTCTTTTTACTATACCCTATATAGTACGGTTTGATCTGGCAACTCAATTTAATTTTTTGTTTTCATTAATTGTTACCGCATTCATCACCTCAAACAACATTGCTGTTGCTCACACTGCTATGTGCAGTTACTTTAAAGGCGGCCATCATGTTTAACAGTATTTCTCTTTCTGTTCACACGATATTTATAAGTCTGTTGAAAATAATTAAAATCCTTTCATACATAAAGGATTTTTTTCCCCTTTTTAAGTTTGATTTTCATTCCCCCATCATCATTTCAAGTGCAATTTTTTCCTCTTTTTTTTCTTTCTCCCTAAAACTTTTCCCATTAAGAAGAGAATGTTACACTAATTTCTATGTGTTGTTGTTGTCCCTCTTTTCGTTGTTATATTTTATGCACGTATTTGTTTGTAGGTCATGTTCTCGTTAATAATCGTTGTTTGTTTGTTTGTGTTTTCTTTTGCTCTCATTTAATCCCAGCATGTTTTTAAAAACATAACTTTGTTGCCTTTCCTTGTTACTGAGAGACCCAATACCCCTTCTCGTTCTCTTTTTTTCAAAAAGCCGCTCATTAAATTCCAATTTTTATTTCCAGTTATCTTAAGTCAACACCATTCACTCACCACCTACCAAAAACAAAAAAAAAAATAAATAAATAAATAAACACAGCAACAACAAACTTTATTAAAATTTTTTTTTATATACACCACTCATAGCATTAATACTCATACTCATGCACTTAGCCCATAACAAAACACACAAAACAAAGACACACTCTCTCTTACTCTCTCAGGATATTGTGTTACGCACAGTGTTGCCGTATACTTACTTGTTTACTTACAAACTTTTGGTGGGGGACTACAACTTTGCTTCTCACAACACCATTCATGTTGTGTTTGTTAATTTTATATATGAGTGGCGGTTGCTTTAAAGTCGATTCCGAACGACAGATTTTTAAGAAAGAGTTTTTGCCAGAGGACAGCTAAGAGCAAGTTGTCGATGAAATATTTCTCACCTCTCGAGGTGGCTTAGCTAAGGGGCCTCTCATCTAACAAGCCAAGACGCTACCTACATTACTACGGTGACTTTAAAGTACGTCACTAAACAATTTTTTCTTGTCAATTTTATTTCCCACTTTGGATAATCTTCGATATTGAAGGTGTCCACTTAGGTCTCTGGTGTCTGGATAGAAATCGTTTTTTACATCTGCCTTCATAACCTAACAAAAGCTTGCGGGGGGCAGTGCAAGATAATTAAATTCTTCTTGTTGCCTGAACAAACTGAGAGGTTCTCCCTTTAAAAACTTTTTTTTTTTATTTAGTCACTAATTGATGGAATTTTTGGTTACAAATTCTATTTTGCGACCATGGCAACACCGTTTAAGCTACCCCCCATATGACCTATAAAAATTAAGAGAATACAATAACAAAACTCTGTGTGTTTACTTTACAAGTTTGTGTGTGTTGGTGTATGTGTGCACTTATGGTAAAAATTTCCTTGTTGTTAACGATAGATTCGTAGAAAAAATTTCCCTTTAATACGCCGGCTTACTTATTATACTCTCTCTCTCTCTGTCTCTCCCACACTCACAATCTCGCTCTTTGCGGTATTTCTTCCTTATTTTCAACCTTAGACAACAGTATTCCTGGTATGACTTTCTTTTCTTTCTTATTTTTATTTTTTGTTATTTTGGGAAGTTTCTTATTTTTATTCGTGTGTGTGTGTGTATGTGCGTGCTTATTTTCCTTTTTAACACACAGACAGCGTTATATGTATTATTAAGCATTAAGTCGTATTTTAGTGCGTATTACAGTTGAGGAAAAAAATTCAGGCAAAAGCTTATGTCATGGCAAATGAAAAGAAGAAAGTTTTCATATACAAACCTTTAAAAATATTTTGATTTGTGGTCGGAAAACTAAATTAGCTACGAAATGGTCTGCTCGTTTTCAATCTAATGATTTTCAATTTGAGAAAATCATGATAAAAATTGAGAAAAATTGGTGTATAAGCAGTGGTGTGTATGTTGCTATGGAACTAGGCATTCATTTCCAAACAGTTATCAACTATTTGTAGAGTGGTGGATATGTACGTAAAGAAGCTCGATATTTGTATGCCGATTGAATTAACACAGTAAAAAAAAATTCAAAGAATCCAATTTCCATTTGAGATTTTGACGAAATCGAACTATTTCTGGATCTGACATGTTGGGAATTATTAAAACTCACTCTATTAAGAGTTTTACCGATTAATGTAGTTAAAAACAATTCACTTTGTCCGCCCATGTTGTCATGTTTTCCCAATTTTCAAAATCTGCTATCAAAACTCGCTCTATTAGGGGTTCTTACTTTCAACTTAGTTAAAGGGACACAATATGCCTTAAAAACAATTCACTTTGTCCTCCCATACTATCCTTATTTATCCCTATATTGATTTATTTAATGGATTACATTAGCTTTCGGAAATAAGTGATTATCTGTTTATTGTAGTTCTTATTTGGCAATATTTTGTAACAGTGATTAACTATAGGACTTATTGGTAAACAAGTTTTGCTTTTTTAACCTAATTTTACACAGAAATTTTAATCCTTTTTCCTGTTTTTCTTTCCTAAACTTAAATTAACTGTTTAACCGAGTTCTGTTAGTAACATAGCTTTGTTAACTGATCTGGTTTGCGTCCAGGATAATAGATTTGGAAATCTATCTTTACACACCTTTTTTGATTTAATAAAGCTTTTTACCAAATATATGAAAAACGGACGCTTGAGCCTATTTAACAATTTTTATTTTCATTTTAAAATCAAATTTTCTTAAATTTGTTGCTATTTTGTTGCTCCGCAGTGTTAAGGAATTATGTGGCCTGGCCACACATAAAACCAACAGTGTTGAGGCAGGCCATAGTGGAGAGAGAAAGAGATAGGCGTCACTGTCCTTAATTTCTAAATAAACAAACAGAAAATGAAAGTAAAATTAAATTGTGTATACCGTGCGTGGTACACAACACTGTTTAAATATTCCCGAAAAACAAAAAAAAAAACAACAACAACAGTACTGTTGGTAAGGAAAATTCCTCTCTTAATAACGAAGAGGAAAAGAAATCCTCACACTCTCTCTCTCTCTCGCACTGTTAACCTTAATTTATAACAAGCAAAGGCAAAACAAAAAAAAGAAAAATCCAAGACTATGAAAATTAAAATGAAAATAAAATTAATCTCTCTAACATAGACCTGAATCTCAGTGTTTATGATTCTGCTTTTTATTTTTTATTTATTTTTTTGTTGTAGTTGTTTTTTGTACATTCGTTTTTTATTTCTTTTCATTTTCGTTTTCGTTCACATACATTGGTTTCGTTTTACTTTTTGTGTTATTATTGCTGTTGCTGCTGTTTTATACAAAAAGTAGGTCAAGCAGAGCTGGTATTATAAAGTGTTGTGTTGTGTAGTAGTGGTGACAACCACATAGGCTAACGTAGACAACGCCGACGTTGCTGTGTTTAATACACATACGTTTGTACACATAAACAAAACAAAACGAAAAAAAAAATCATTGTAAAGCAAAAACACAAATTAAGCAGAGCACTGAGCTACACTTTCACTTATTATATGTACATATACATACATATATATATTATACAATACTCTACTGTATTTATAAATATGAGTTGTGTTAGTAATAAGAGAGTGATACAATACAGAGAGCAAACCTATATAACAAGAGAGAGAGAAAGCAAAAGCTTTACTCTTTATATTTTTTAACTAATGGGGGGGACTATGGTGTAATAAAAAACAAACAAAAAATTCTCTCAGGCATGCCCCTTTTGTATACAAAAACGTGATTATACTCACATGCATGCATAAACACAGCAAAACCATTTAAAATGTTTGCTGGCCCTTCTAACACCCAGCCACTCATCTGAATGGTGTGTTATGTTTCTATAGCCAATATAGTGAGTGTGGAGTGTGTTTAGTAGTGTTGTGTTATTGTTTATATCGAGTATACACGATGAATGTTTAGTTTTCATAGTTTTGCTCGTAAGTACTCGTTTTAACGGCCTCGTTATACGTAACGTAATGACACATAAATATTGTGTATGTTCGTGCTGTGCTGTTAGCAGCACTGCTTTAAACACATTTTATAATACCTCTAAGAGAAGTATTATTTCATATTGAAAGCAAAAGTAAAAAGTAGTGTATGCGTATGTGTTTTTTGTAAAGCATGTGTTCATTGTTTTTTATATTTGTTTCGTTTGAATTTTTGCTTTTGCATTTGTATTTGCAATTGTTGTGGGGTTTTTGGGTTTTATTTTTGCATTCTTTTCTCTCTTTTTTGTTTTTTTGTTAGAGCGGCGGGAGTACAGGCTGTTCTCACAGTTCCCCCTCCCTCTTTATTTTTCATTATACTTCTACTGACTGCTACTAAATTTATTGTTAATGTAGGTTGTGTTTTAATGATTTTTTTGTGTTGTGTTGTTGCTTCTCTTAATGTGTTTTTGTTATTGCGTTTGGGTTTGATATGATTTTTCTCTTATTTATGCGACTTCTTCCCGGTATTTTTTTTTTGGTTTGTTGTGTTTCTATTCCTTAACATTTCAGTTACAAGAATATTTCTGTGTGTATGTGTGTGTAATTGTGTGTGTTTAGATTCTAAAGCTTTTCTTGTTCTTCTATTCTAAATGAGGTTTTAAACGAGTTTGTGGTTATTTTTTCTCTTCGTTTTGTTTTAGGCAGGCCGTTATTCCTGTGTCAATAATTGTTTTTTGAATGTGTGTGTGTCTAAGCCTATGGGGATTATTTTATTTTAAGTTAAAAGGCATGTATGGGGCGTTTTATATTGATTTAAAGGAAGTTTTCTCATTGTATCGTGTTTTAAATACAATTCTTGAAATTTTCAATAAAAGAAAACAAATTCTTTTATGGTAGAATATTCAATAAAAATCTATATGTATGTATCAATGATTTTTATTCGTTTATTAATATTTTCAATAATTAATCGCTCTAAAGACATGAAAACTAGGCTAAAATGTTAGCATATCAAGCAAAATACTGATTCAGGATTATATTTCACAGAATTAGGATAATATTTCTATAGGCGTAGAAGCCAAGCAATTTTTTTTTTAATTTACTTTAAAGCGTTCGTCGCTTTTTCAGTTTCAAAAGTAAAGTTAAATAAAATTCCTTTAAAATTCCATTAAAATGCTTCGACCCACCTTACCAATTAAGTACGATATGCAGACCGCCTCTGCTATGTTGCTCGAGTGTGTTTTTGGCCAGCATCTGGGTGGTAACTTCACAAATATTGGCTGTCCAATGCTCTAACGTTAGGGGATTAGACAAGAACTTAAGTGTAGCAAAAAAAAAATTTCTAACGGGGTTTAATGGCATGATCTTGGTGATCTTGTCATACAATACAGATAAAATCGGTTAGGTTGTGTGTCTCTTGTATCCTTGAGTTCATATTTTTCAATTGTAGGCCAAAAAAAGTCAGACCAGAGGTTCTGTCAGGCAATTTTTTAAATAAATACCGCCAAACGGCACCTCTAGATCACAATGCTTACCAAAAGATAATTTAGATCAGATTTCGGATGCAATATCTTTTCCACAATCAGTTTTGGGTTCTCTGCGCTCCATTGCGACAGTTTGCGATTGGGAGAAATAGGTTGTCCATCGCTGAAGAAAATTTTATTCAAAGTATTGGCATTGAAAGAGTATTGATGTAGCACCCCCCAATCGTAGACAAATCGGCTTTAATTTTTGCGAAGCTTGGACTTGATATGAATGGAGGTTCAAGCTTAAATGCGAAATGCATCTCCATAATGAAGCTTAAAATAAGCCTCATGACTGAGAACTATATGGTATCGACAAATTCGGATTAAGCTCCACCGATTCTCTAACAGAAGCGATATTTTTCGGCAGTAAGTATCTTACAGCCTCCTAATCTCATCTTTAATTATCCAGTCTCTCAAAATCATCACTTTTCTCGTGAGTTTTAATTATTTTTAAGCGTTCTTCGGATCTTAAAGATTCATAATCATAATAATTAATAAATGTCGCTAGAAATTAAAGATATTCACTCGATGGCAACCAGACGGGGCGGTATAACCCTTTAAATGCTATTCTTTTGTACTTTTGTTTTCAAAAAATCGAAATTTGTTTCCTTGTTAAAATAAAATATTATCATTATTGTTGTTGTTGTTTTTTAAACCAAAAAAAAAAAACCTTGTCTTAATTTCTTAAATTATTTCTTATTTTTCTGCTTGCCTAGACGGGGGGTTTCCGAATTTTTTTTCATTATTTTTAAATCAATTTTTTTTTTATGAATTTTTAAGTGGCATTAATATATTTATTGACGTTTTATTAAATTAAATATTTTTGTTACTTTATTTCATCTTTATTTATGACAATTTTTGTGTTTTTTTCTTCTTCTTTTTCATATATTTTATATGTTTTCAGACCCCTATAAAACAAAAGCTCTAAAACTGTTACAAGGTTTCTTTTATTGTGATTTTTTTTCTTCTTCTTCTCCTTATTTTTTGTACATTTTTTATAAAATTTTTAAAATAATTTAAAAAAACTGAAAAAATTGTTAAAAAAAATATTTTTTTGTTTCTCAAAAAAGGCGTTTTTTTTCTTGTGATCATTAGCCAGCCATTTATAGGAAGCGTATGACGATGCTGTGGTATTTCTTTGACTGAAAACATGACGTCATTTTACCACCAAAGAAACATTAAAAATTATGGTCAAGTTAAGCTTTTGTAAGCAAAACTTTCTTTATTTTGTTAACAGCAGATCGTCACCGACGATCATGATGATGATGATGATGATGAGCAAGCCAGCCAGCCAGCAGTCTATGCATAATCATCGATATTTTCATTTAAGTTTGAAGTTTTTGTCATGTGGAGAGAGTGCGGGATCGATTTTAAATTTCCTGTGGTGATGAAATTTGTAATTGAATTAAAAAAAAGAAGATTTAAAAAATAATTGCAAAATACCAATTGAAAGCAACGCCGTTACCACTTTCCATGTCATACGCATTCTTTTTAGATCTGGTGTGTATGAGCTTACCCATGAATTATGCAAAGTCTTCAGGGATACAGATATTTAATAGCGTTCTTTAATCTTAATTTAGCAAAAATAAACGTTACTATACTGCTACTACAACCTCTATAATAACTTTTATCCCCGAACGATAGACCTGTATGGTCCACATCGAATTTATCCTTCCGAAAGTCCTTTTCTAGCACATGCAGTTACTTTTACAGGAGTTTTTTTACCACATTCAGCATGCAGAGTGGTCTTCTACTACGTTTATAACATTCTTTAGCACTCCAATAGTAAACCTTCCTGGTCTGCATTCAATTTGCCTTCTGATTGTCCTTTTCTACCATATACAGCTTAAGTTAGATGAGACTTTATGAGTCCATATGCATTCAAATAAGTCTGCAGCCTTTTATTCGCCAAACCATGCCAGTTTCTTATGCAACCAACTTGTAGTTAAGGTCTGACACAAAGAAGCTGCCTGTAAAAGAGTTTCTATTTGAATTGAATGGCATCACTGTGTAGTTATGCCTTTCAAAAGCCTTTAATTTCACTTAAAAATAATGGATTTCTTTTCACTCCACCTTATATTTGTCTAATTGTATAGAGAGATGCCGGATTGCAGTGTTACATTACTCGCTATTATGAGCATAAAATCTATTCCAAGCCTTGAGACCACTAGTCACATGTATTTCCCTATGTTTCAGGTTGTCAACAAATTTAAGTCACTTTTTTCAATTGAAGAGAAATTCATTGTCATTAAAAACACTTACTTTTACTTTCAACACGACGACAATTTCACAACCCATGGGTTTTTGAAAATGAAAAAACGGGAAAAACCCTTTAAAACTTAAACAGAAACGACCAACGATACACACTTGAAAATAATTTCATAAAAAAATCCTGGAGTGAGTACGAGAGCAATAAAAAAAAAACAAAAACAAAACTAACAACACCTAATACTTCCCACTTTCTTATGGCAAGCGAAGCCAAACGAAAGCCATTGTCAGTATCATTAACATCATTATCGGCAACATTACGAAGGCTTTTCGACTTTCGTACAAAGAAATTGTGCCGAGAGTGAGAAGAGAGTAGTAAAACTGTAACAACAGACTACCCACAGGCCATCATGAGATGCCATCAATTATTGTTAATTGTTATTAACAGTCATGGTTTTTCAATAACCCTACTACCACCACTCGCCCCTTTTTTGCACTGCTACAATTCGTAATTGATCTCTGTTTGTCTGGCTAACATACTGACACACTAACCGAAAACCCCAAAAACAAAACAAAAAAAACTATTGAGCAATTAAACTCGACGAACAAAAAAAGACGAAAACAAAACCGAACTTAAATCGTAAAACGTGATAATGCAGTTCATGTGCATGACCACGACAAATGCAGTAAGGCAGGCGAAATACATGCGCTGCTAAAACAAACGTACAGACAATGAAATAATTACAACAATAACAACAACAACTTCAACAATAACAGTAACCAATACACAATATGATGATAATGTTTACAAAATTTAAAAGCATACGTACCAAAAACAATAAAGAAAAATGCAAAAAAACAAAACATACGAAATATTACGAAAGATTTACAAAAACAAAACTGGATCCTCTTCTCATCAAAACAGTCAAGGAAATTGGTTCACAGGCAAAAGTGGGAATTTTTTTCTTCGTTAATAAACGAGAGGAATTTCCTTATTTCGGGAATATTTAAACAGTGTAGTATACAGTATGGCAAACACAATTTAATTTTTCTTTCATTTTCTGTTTGTTTATTATGGCACTGTGGCCTGCCTCGACGCTATTGGTTTTAAATGTGGCGTCCACATAATTCTTTAACACTAGGGAGCAACAATATAGCACGAAAGTTCATAAAATTTGATTAAAACAAAAAAATACTTGTCAAATAACCTCAAGAGAGAAAATAAGAAGTAAATTATGGAAAATCAAAAATGAGCCAGAAAGGAAAAGATCCTAGCCTAGCTAAGCTCTCTTAGTGTCAATGGCATTAAAGACCTTTTCTGCGGATCAGTTCGAGCCTTTTTATATGAATCCTTTACTTCTGAAACTTTAATTGTTTAGAATGGGTATGAGAATCGATTGTTTAATCAGGTTATGGAGACTTATAATTTTAACATAAACACGGTATTACCTTCTCTGTTATAAGCCTTCGCTTTGTCTGTTAGTCTTACTTTCTTCGATTCATCCATGACCTATTTTCGTGCCTGATCTGCTTTTCATCGCCCATACATATAGTAAATACATCATTACGACTCTTTTCGTCAGTGGCGGACCTACATTTTAAAGTCGACTCCGAACGACAGATTTTTTTGAGAGTTTTTTCCAAGAAATCTATTGAAAGGAAGTCGCCAAAGAAATATTTTTTCCATACTTCGTTTTGTTCGAGATGTCTGACCTGACCAACACCCTACCTACTAGACTGTGGCGGCGAGACAACACTCGAAAACTATCTTAAATGCGGTATTTCTCACTTTTGTCAACCTTGAATAGAAGAAATTATTTTTAGTCGATTTGTTTTTAGTTGAAATTAATTTTTCTTTCGTGCGTAAAATCAAATTAGCATCACTGTTCCATTTCAAATGGTACCCAAAACAATTACTGCAAATAAAATCATAAACAAGAACGCCATTAAAAACTCTCTTGTTTAACGGACTTACTCAACAACAACAATAACAACAGGCAAGCAATAGAATTGCAACAGTTAACCAAAGCAGATGGCCACAGATGGTTAATATTTGGTGCTCTTTGTTTTTCATTTCATTTTAAGTTTAAAAACTCAAAAGAAGTTATTTTAATGAGAGCCTGGCTACCTACATATACATACATACATACACATGCATACATGTAAACACACAGACATGAACCCTTACTTAAAAAAAGAAAAAGAAGAAATCCGAAAAAGAAACCCGGTTTTAATGTTGCAAAATACCTTGACTTCGTGACACAAACAAACACGAGAAAGAGAAGAAACTGTTTGACAGAGCCAAACGAACAGCTAAAATGCGAGAGTTGGTTGGTGAGAGGCAAAGCAAAGCATATTTGGTGTTTTTTTTATGGACATAACAGGAAGGAATTAAAACAATGCTTTACTTTATTTTAACCGTTTTAAAGGCAACATAACGCATACACGACTCCTCTATCATCCAACATACATGATGTTAAACGTTGTGAAAAATCCGAACCTCAAACAAACAACACAAACGTTAAGCAATCGTAATTTTCTGTTGTTACTGTAAATAAGAGCAAACTTAAACCCATAGCCAGACATGTAGCGTACGGCGTACCATTTTCAAAGTGTACGAAAATAAACCTGCATTTTTCCTATACAATAATGTAGCAATGTAGTAGCCCACATACAACAATTTCACGCACTTCACTCTCACTCTCTAAGGTAACTGGTTTGGTAAGGTTTTTGTTTTTTTTTTGTATTTCTTCTCATTTTTGCCAAACAAAGAGGAAGCATTTATACAAACGAAACTTAAACATTATTTCCAAAAATAAACACACATTATTGCATACCACTGTTAGTTTTAGTACGTGTGTCTCTATATCTATATGCATATGTATGTGTGTGTGTGCTTAAGTTTTGTTTTAAAGAAAACAGGTTTAAAGACCCAGATTTTTTTGTGTAAAGTTACGCGCCTCTTCTACTCTATTTATGCTGTTCGAAAAAACAACGAAAAGAAACAAAAAATATTTTAATTGCAATACAGTGGAGCTTAATTTTGATTTTTCGTGTTAGACATTTAAAGAAAAAATAAAAACAATTTTTCTTTTAATTTTTTAAACAATGAATTTCATCACTACGTAAGACGTATTATGATTCATATTTAATTTCTTTAATTTTAAGAAATTTAAGGTATTTTTATTTTCATAATAATAAAAAAATTAAAAAAAAAAGAAATAAAAAATTATTTTTAATACTAAAACAAAATGAGGTCAAGGGTTTCCGTTTAACAAAGGAAATTTGATGAATTTTTTAAAAACGAAAATTTATAATGAAATAGAGAATCTAAATGTTGAAATTTTTTTAAAAATAGAAATTTAAATTTATGCAAAAAGTATTATTCGAATAAAAACCGGTTTTCGAATTTTAATAAAAAAGTAATGAGGTTTTACAAACAGAACCGGTTACCTGTTATTCGAATAAAATTGAAACGAATAGTAAATACTTTCATTGCACAAAATTGATTTCTATACGTAAATTTAATTCATTTCAAATAAAGCTCTCTGAGCATGAAATTAATTTTTATTCGAATAAAAAAACTGCTTCTCGAATAAAAAATACTTGCATTGCACAAAATTGATTTCTACACGGAAATTTAATTTATTTCAAATAAAGCTCTGACTATATGAAGTTAATTTTTATTCGAATAAAAAAACTGGCTCTTATTCGAATAAAAATTGTTTAATTATTATTTTCAAATTTTAATTAAAAAATGTTTATAATTTATTCGTAAACAAAAATGTGCATTATAACCGGTTTTTTATTCGAATACGAACCGGTTACCATACGAATAAAAAATTAAAAAAGGAAATGAATAAAATTTAGACGAATTGAAAATTATTTTTAAAAAAAATTGATATATTATAACCTATTTTTTATTCGAATAAAATCCGGTTATTCTTCATTTAGAAATTTTAATTTAATTTTTTTGGTTGGAATTATAATTTGTTTTAAAAAAATGTGTCTTATAGCCGGTTTACATTCGAATAAAAATCCGGTTACGTTGCGATTAAAAACCAGTTTTATTTTTTTTTTCAATTTTTATTAAAATTAAAAATTTTTTAATGCGAATTATAATCTATTTAAAGAAAAATTGTGTTTTATAATCGGTTTTTATTCGAATACAAACCGATTATCATACGAATAAAAACTTAAGAAAGGAAATGAAAAAAATTTAGACGAATTGAAATAATTAAAAAAATTATGTATTATAACCTATTTTTTATTCGAATAAAATCCAGTTACTATGCAATTAAAAACCGGTTATTCTTCATTCAGAAATTTTAATTTAATTTTTTTGGTTGGAATTATAATTTGTTTTAAAAACATGTGCCTTATAACCGGTTTACATTCGAATAAAAATCCGGTTACTTTGGGATTAAAAACCAGTTTTATTTTTATCAATTTTTATTAAAATTAAAAATTTTTTAATGCGAATAATAACCTATTTAAAGAAAAATTGTGTTTTATAATCGGTTTTTATTCGAATACAAACCGGTTAACATACGAATAAAAAAATTAAAAAAAGAAATGAAAAAAATTTAGACGAATTGAAAATTATTTATAAAAGAATGATATATTATAACCTAATTTTTATTCGAATAAAATCCGGTTACTGTGCGATTAAAAACCAGTTTTATTTTTTTCCAATTTTTATTAAAATTAAACATTTTTAAGGCGAATTATAATACATTTAAAGAAAAATTGTGTTTTATAATCGGTTTTTATTCGAATAAAATCCTGTTACAATACGAATACGAATTAGTTTCTTTTTACTTTGAAATTTAATAATTCAAATGATGACTATCACAATCCATAGTTTGTGCAATATGACCAGGCCTGCTGCTTACCGGCCCACTGTTTCAACTTTGACTTGCTCCAACTAAAAACCTCTGTCGTCCTCTTACCCTTTTGGTTAATTTTTTTTTTTGCTATTTTAAGCGAAAACGCGAACTCTTGACAGTGTTACCTAGCGTATGTAATGAGTTGTTGTAAATTGTGTAAAATATTATGTTTGCATGCCACAAATAAAAAACAAATAAACAACAACAAAAAGCATTGTAATCAAACAGCAGCGTCACAACGTTTGGTTTCGTGGTGTCACTTTAAAAAAACATACAAAAAAAATTTCCATAAAATTGCTTTCATGGTGTTATTGTGTGTGTTAGTGTTGTTGTTGTTGTTGCTGTAAAGTTTTCACGTTTAACTGAAACTGATCGCATGGGAAGATAAACGGACAACAAAACGGATTTAATTCCCCTCCGCCCCTAGAACTCCATAGGAACTAAATTTAAAGCATCAACGAACTCTTGCTGTGTGTGTGATTGCTTTGAAATACTCAGTCAAAGTCCCCAAATTTTATTGTGATCGTTTGACTGATTTTTTTTCCCTGATTTTTTTTTTTTTTTTTGGTTGCTTTGTGCCAGAAAGTCAGACAGTTTGACGTTTTGACTACCTTTTGGAATGGAATAAAAACAACAAGAAAAAGGAAAAAAATGTAATGCCGTTATGGTAAATGTTGTAAAACGTTTGTTACTGCCACCACACTACTGTTGCTGTTGTCACTACGTTTGGTTGTCTTTATTAAGTTGGAAGTTGTGAAATTGTGTACTTACGCGGTACGCTACAGTCTAAAGGTTCTGATTTTTGGTTTCTTTGTATTTCCTTTAACACGTTGACTGCCGACTACGAGATAACTCGTAGAAGGGAACGCAATCTACGAGTTATCTCGTACTCACTAATGTGAAAAAAATCAAATTGTCGTTTTTTGGCAAGTTTTCTGAAAATTGCCGCGGCGGTCAACGTGTTAAATAAAAAAAGAAAATTGTTGTCTCATAGCCCGATTTTTTTTTAACAAAACTAAGTTTTATTCCTTTTACAATCGGTTTTTATTCGTTTCATAACCGGTTTTATTTTCGAATAAATCTTGATTTGTGCTTTGAAGAAAGACGATCCAATCCTTATTTGATTCGCTGTAAGTTAGAAAGGAAATCCGAACCGGTTTCTATTCGTATAAAATATTTGTGTATTTTAAATCAGTTGCTATTGTTGTATTTGAAAGGAAATTCGGTTTTTATTCGGTTCAGAAATCGTTTTGTATTCGAATAAAAATTGTGGTATTGAAGGTAGTAAAATTTTTATAATAAAAACCTTTTAAAACGGTTTTTTTATAATGGATATTTTATTCGAATAACCGGTTTCTATTCGTATAGAATATTTGTGTATTTTAAATCAGTTGCTACTTTGTATTTGAAAGGAAATTCGGTTTTTATTCGGTTCAGAATCGTTTTGTGTTCGAATAAAAATTGTGGTATTTGAGGTAGTAAAATTTTTTAAATAAAAACCGTTTGGTTTATAATAGGTATTTTATTCGAATAAAAACCGGGTTTCAAGTCTCATCAATTTTTTATTTAAACAAATAAAAAGAGGGTTTAATTATCGAGTAGATAAAATTTAACTGGTTTTTATTCGACTAAAAACCGGTTTTATTCGATTAGAAACCGGTTTTTATTCGATTAGAAACCGGTTTTTAGACAAAACATTCTTGAATTTTAAAATTTCTTAAATAAAGGAAAATATGAAAAAAAAATTAAAATTGATCAAATTTTATTCGAATAAAAACCGGGTTTCAAGTCTCATCAATTTCTTATTTAAACAAATAAAAAGAGGGTTTAATTATCGAGTAGATAAATTTTAACCGGGTTTTTTATTCGGTTAAAAACCGGTTTTTAGTCGATTAGAAACCGGTTTTTATTAGATTAGAAATCGGTTTTTATTCAAAGCATTCTTGAAATTTTAAATTTCTTAAATAAAGGTAAATACGAAAACAAAAAATTGAAAATTGATCAAATTTTATTCGAATAAAAACCGGGTTTCAAGTCTCATCAATTTTTTATTTAAACAAATAAAAAGAGGGTTTAATTATCAAATAGATAAATATTAACCGGTTTTTTTATTCGACTAAAAACCGGTTTTTATTCGATTAGAAACCGGGTTTTTTATTCGATTAGAAACCGGTTTTTATTCAAAGCATTCTTGAATTTTAAAATTTCTTAAATACAGGAAAATAAGTAAAAAAAATTAAAATTGATCAAATTTTATTCGAATAAAAACCGGGTTTCAAGTCTCATCAATTGTTTATTTAAACGAATAAAAAGAGGGTTTAATTATCGAGTAGATAAAATTTAACTGGTTTTTTATTTGACTAAAAACCGGTTTTTATTCGATTAGAAACCGGTTTTTTTATTCGATTAGAAACCGGTTTTTAGACAAAGTATTCTTGAATTTTAAAATTTCTTAAATACAGGAAAATAAGTAAAAAAAAATTAAAATTCATCAAATTTTATTCGAATAAAAACCGGGTTTCAAATCTCATCAATTTTTTATTTAAACAAATAAAAAGAGGATTTAATTATCGAATAGATACAATTTTTTTATGTTTTTATTCGATTAGAAACCGGTTTTTTTATTCGATTAGAAACCGGTTTTTAGGCAAATTTTAAAATTTATTAAATAAATGTAAATACGAAAAAAAAAATTTTAAATCAATCATACAGGGTAACTAGCATTTGTGTTTGGTTTTACAAAAAAAATTTTTTTTTTTTTTTTTTTTTTTTTTTTTCTAACAACTTTATGTCGAATTCGTAGCTTTGGGAAATAATTTTTTGTGTTGTTGTTGTTGTTGCTGTCTGATTAAATTATTGTTAAAATTTTAAGTTCCCCGAGTAAACAAATCAAAACGTAATAAATTGTTGTTGAAACTCCAACAAAAAAAAAAAAGAAAAAAAATTAAAACCATGTTTGGAGTACTTACCACAGCTCCATTGTTTTATTACAATTATTTTAAGTTTTTTTTATAATTTTTTTTGGGGGGTTTTAAACGTGGCCAGCATTTTAAAACCTCCAATTTTCAGTGAATTTTGAATTTTTTTGGTTCGTATGTTTTGGCTGGATGACTCGTAGATTTCATTTCATGTTCCCCACCGTCTTACTGTAGTGTGTGTGTGTGTGTGTGTGTGTGTGTATATGTGAGTGAGTCTAAGTGTTTATGCGAGAGTGTTTCATTTCCAGTTTGCCGTTATTATTCAGTGTAATTGTTGTTATTGCTACTGTTGCTGTTGCTGTTGCTGTAGTAGTGTAGTGCTCATTATTTGGGGTTTCACATTATTAAACTGTTGCTCATTATGGAGCACTTGAAGGTTTGTAATATTGCCTTATTATTATTATTTGTTGTTGTTGTTGTTTTTGTTATTGTTCAAAAAAAACTATATTAACGTACAACAACAATTGCAATTACTAAGCAACGTTTGTTTTTTACGCAATCCACAGTTAATGTTTCTTTTGTTATTGTTTTTAACTTTTTTTTTTGCCATTTTCATACACAATTTGTATCACTTTTGTTTTCATTTATGTTATGTTTCTCTCTCTCTCTCTCTCTCTCTCTCTGTGTGTGTGTGTGTTTGTATTCTGAGAGTACATGTATTTCGTAAACAAAAACTAATATTTGGACGTTTTTTTTTTAGGTTATAGTTGTAAGACCATCTTTTTTTGTTGTCTCCTCTTTACCCCCCCTTCTCTCACGTTTTCTTATTTTATTGTAATATTTGGTAGATTTTAATGTCGGCTTTTCGCTTTTGTTTTATGGAAAGAAGAAAAAAAATTGTATGTACGAATTTTGCAAAAATAGACACACTGTAATTAAAAATTTCGTAAACTGGGTCACAAATTATTTTTGTTGGAGCAAAATTTTCTGGTTAAAAACGAAAAAAAAAATATCGTATTTGGAGCAAAACATTGTACTTAACCTCACTTAATAAAAAAAAATAATCAAACAAAAAAAAAAAAATAATGAACCCAGCCGTACGCAGAGATCTTTGAAGGCGTACAATATTTAGCCGGCCTGTAACCGTGTTTTATTCGTTTCGAAATCAGCTTTTAACTTTCAGAATGAGTTGGAAACTATGAATTTGAAATTAATACGGTTCGTAAAAATAAATTCATGCACAATAGTTTAAAAACAAAACAGGTTTAATTCGATTAATAACCGGTTTTTTATTTCAAATACTTTATGAATAATTCTCTATGTTCTGAGCTAATTTCTGTTTCTTAGATGCACAAAAATCGGTTTTTATTCGGTTTAAAACCTGATTATTTTTAATTCAATACGAGAAATTTAAATTCCTAAATAAAAATCGATTTTTTATTCGATTAAAGAACTTAAATTCCTAAGCACAAAATCGATTTTTGTTTCTCTTATAAAGAGTGTTTTTATAGAGGTATAGAACTTTAAGTTGCAATAAAACAACGATGGATTATTCTCGATTGACATGAATTTTATTTATCCGAAAGATAATCTTGTGGCATTACATTTTAAATATGATTTCTGGCATATGACTGACCGCCACGGCTGGCGCGGATGTAGTCCAATTTTCGATGACTTTTTCCAACATTTGTGGCCGTATATCGGCAATAATACGGCGAATGTTGTCTTCCAAATGGTCAAGCGTTTGTGGCTTTACCGCATAGACGACCAATGACTTTACATAGCCCCACAGAAAGTAGTCTAGCGGTGTTAAATCACAAGATCTTGGAGGCCAATTCACAGGGGTCCAAAACGTGAAATTAGACGGTCACCAAACGTGTCTTCTTTCAATAAATCTATTGTGGCACGAGCTGTATGACATGTTGTGCGCCGTCTTGTTGAAACCACATCTCCTGGACATCATGGTTATTCAATTCAGGAATGAAAAAGTTTGTAATCATGGCTCTATACCGGATCACCATTGACTGTAACGTTCTGGCCAACATCGTTTTTGAAAAAGTACGGACCAATGCGTCCACCAGCCCATAAAGCGCACCAAACAGTCAGTTTTTCTGGATGTAACGGTGTTTCCACATACACTTGAGGATTGCCTTCACTCCAAATGCGTGGTGCGAAAACGTTCCATGGTTAATCGAATTAACTGCTCTGATGGACGATTGTGTCGACGATAAAATGGACGTAGTGCGCGTTAGGTTTTCCGCACAGAACCATTATTTTCGAAATAAAATTTCAGTATTTGCAAGCGTTGCTGTTCAGGCGTCAGTCTATTCACGATGAATTGCCAAACCAAACTGAGAATAAATCACTTGACAGCTGTTAAATCGGTCGCCATCTTGAAAAGTAATGCCAATTTAAAGATCTATACCTCTATAAAAAACACCCTTTAGAACTTGGTCTTTTTTGTGTTTGAAAACAATTTTGATTCGGTTTTTTATTCAAAAACATGGTAGTTTACTTTTATAGTAATTTGAATTTGTTAAGTAAACAAAAACCGGTTTTTAATGCGTTTATAGGACCGGGTTTTTATTAGAAAAAAATTTAGATTCTATCTGAAATCCAATTTTTTTATTTAAAAACATGGTTAAATAATTTTTTTGCCTTTCATAGAAATTTTAGTCCATTAAGTTAGCAAAAACCGGTTTTGAATTCGGTTTAAGAACCGGTTTTTTATTCGCATACATTTTTTTAATTCGAAAACTTTGTTAAATAATTAGACTATCTTTTGTAGTAATTTGAGTTTATTAAGTAAATAAAAAACGGGTTTTAAATACGGTTAAAGAACCGGGTTCTTATTCGGATATATTTATATATATATAAAAATCCGTTTTTTACTTTCAATAATTATTTTAGTATCTTAAACCAGTCTACAACCACTTTAAACCCAGTTTTTGATTTGGATTAAACCCGGTTTTTGATTCTATTTAGACCCGGTTTTCTTTCGAATAACTTTTTTTTTTTTTTTTTTTTTAAGAAGCATTAATAACTGAGTTTGGTTTACTAACCTAATTTTTTTCTTATTTATTTCTTAAATAAATTCATTTTTACTGTTATGTTTACTGCCCTAATTTTTTTTTTTTTTTTTTTTTGTACAAATTTCTATTTAAAAATAGAAATCCGTCTAATACTGATATTGATTTTTTTTTCTAACCACATTCAAATGTATCATCATCATCATCATCATCACCACTTCCATCCAGCTGACTTTGTGTTGTGTTACGTACATAGTAACAGCTTTTTCGCTTATTTTGTTCGTATTTATTTTCAATTATTAAAAATATTTGAAATTGTTTGGCTTTTAAATGGCCTGCCTATATACGATACTAAAGCAAAAACAAAAACAACAACAACAAGAACATAGAAAAAACCGTATAGGAAACGTGCTTAAAACAATAACAAACACACACACAAAAATTGATTTCATGAAAGAAAACCCCAAAAAGAAAAAAAAACCTTAAGAAAAACGAGACCATTTGTAGTAAAATAAAGGCAACAACAAATACGCTCGTCGTTTTACTTAAAAAAAAACAAAAACAAATTGAAAACGGTGTCATGAACAAATGCAACAAATACAATAAAAATAACACCACTCAACACAACAAAAAAAGGAAAAAAAATAAAGAGAAGAAAACGTCATCATTGAAGTAAAGAAGAAGAAAAAAAACGACAAAACAAACGATGATTTTAACGATTATGTTTTAAATGCAAGAAGAAGCATTCAAGTACGGATGTGTGTGTGTATTATACACTGTATAAGCAAATATTACAACATAATGGGATGACAAAGTAGAAAAAACTAACAACGACGATTGCTGCAATATTATAAATACAATAAGTAAAGAGTAGACAAAAAAAACATGGTGTATTAAAGATGATCACTCACCACTGTATGTTTAACATTTGTGATTAAAGAAAGAGAGAGAGTGTGTATGTGTGTGTTTGTGTCTTTTAAGTCAGGAATAGAGTGGCGCTGTAATAGAGTCTTTCATAACATTTTGTATAAAAAGTTTCACTTTCGTTTTCATTTTAGTTATTTAGAGTGCGAGTGTATGCAAAAGAGTTTAGTTTAAGGGAATAAAGAGAGAGAGAGAGAGTGAGATATTTAAGAGAATATTTTTTTTGTTATACTAGGCGTATGAATGATTTGTTTTTTTCTCGATACTACAGTTTGTTTAAATGTTAAAGGAAGCTTTTAAGGGGGGGGGGGTGGTGTTGATTTGAATTGAAAGTAATAATTTTATACTGAGAAAGAGAAAGAGAGAAACAAACCAAAACACAAGAGAGCATAAGAGTTAAAATTTTTTGCATTTGTTAAATGAAAGTGAAACTTTTTTGTGTTTTGCTTTTGCTTCTTTTGCGGCTGCTGCTGCTGCTATTGAAAACGTAAGTGAATTTGTTGTTTTTTTTTCTTTCTGTTTTATTTTGTTTTTGTAGAGCTTTAATTTTTACATGAATTGTGAGTTGGTGTGTTTATACATACGTAATCTTTTTTGGGGCTAACGTTGGCGTCCGCTTACGCGCAGACATTAACGTTGACGTTTTTAATACAATAGAGTATTGCGGGTATCCTCGCCATTACTTGGGTTTAGTCAATCGAGATACGTGGTTGATGTTGGTCGTGTTTTTCGGCAAAACTATAAATTATTATTGTATTTAAATAAATAATAATAAAGAAAAGAAGCAACAAAACAATTTAAGCAAATATTATGTTATAAATAAATTAAATCTATTAAATATAAATACGAAGAAGAAAATCTATATATACACACATGCTTCTATATATATATATTAACCTTAAATGAATAAATAAATAAATAAACAAACAAAATCAAATGTATGTAATTATTTAATTTAATTTAATTTAAATAAAATAAAATAACACGCTTCAAAAAAAAAAGTTGTTGAGTTTTTATGCAATATGCAGCCCCAGGATTATGTTTATTGTATAGGCTTAACACTTTTTTTTAAATAATTTAATAAAACGTGCAATATAACAAAAGTTATTGAATTAAAAAATCTTCCATTACATATTAATTGAAAATCTAACAACCAAGTACCTGTTTATCTCAAAAAAAAAAAATATACAAATTTATTTTAAAAAAATTTATATTCATAATAAAAAAAATATTAAAAATAAAAAAAGAAAAATTAAAAATATAAATTGTGATTTATTTTTATTTATATAATAAAATAAATTAAAAGAAATTTAAAAAAAGTAATAAAATTGTGTTCAAACATGATGTTTCAAATGAAATTGACGAAAATTCTTAAAAATAAACAAAAATTAAAACAAAGAAATTATTTAAAAATTATTATTAAAAAATTATAATTGTAAACAACTCCAACGCCACCTCCAACACCACCAGATTCAAAGGCATTCAATAACAAGTCAAAAAAAATTCAATAATTAATAGAGGAAATTTAAAAAAAAGTAACAAAAAATAAGTGATATATTTAAAAAAATATATATTTAAAGGCCTAAGCAAATATATGTATTAATGGAATAAAGAAAATTTAAAAAATAATTAAAAACAAAAATTAATGAAAAAATTTTAAAAATTATTTCAAAATTTAAAAACATAACCTTACTGTGTAAAACACAACAAACTAAGCTGTAAACAAAAAAATAAAAATATTATATTTTTATTAAAAAAATATCTAAGACTTTTAAAACTTGCAAAATAAATTAAAACCAAGGAAAATACTTTAAAAAAACGTGTAAAATGTATTTAAACTGAAAAAAAAATGTTTTTAATTCTTTTAAATATAAAAATAAACAAAATTGACTAAAAATAAATAATAAAATTTGAAAATAAAAACCAAAATCTGATTATAATATAAAAAGAATTCTAAAAATAAAATATATTGTTTAAAACAATAAAAATCGGAATTAAATAATAAATAAATATATATATAATATATATATATAAATAATAAATTAAAATAATATTTTTGGACCAAAACACAAGAAGAAATTGTGATTTTCTTAAAAAAATTAACTAAAAAAAATAAATAAAAAAGTAATAATAAAAATTTCGATAAAAATCAAATAAAATTAAATTAAAATATAATAATAAATAAAAGAATATTTTTTTTTAAAAACAATTAAAAATATTGAATTATAAAATTAATAACATTAAATAATTAAATAAAATAATACAAATTATAATAAAGAAATAATAATAAAATTATTATTATTATTAAAAATAAATAAAATGGATTTAAAATATAAAAATAAATAATAAAAAAATTAATAAATGTTATGAAAATAGAAAAACAGAAAATTTTTATTAAAAACAAATTCGATTGGAAAATAAATTATATTGACAAAGAACAAGAATAAGTAACAAGTTCAAATAAACTAAAAACTAATAAAATAAACAATTAAAAAATAACTAAATTTCACTTTAAAAATAATCAGCATCGGAATAAAATATAAAAACAAATAAAAATAATAATATTTGCTCTCTAAAGATTAAAAATTCATTCAAATAATCGAATGATAAATAAATTGGCTAGAAAATCTAAAAAAAATGGTCTAACAAAACTTGAACACAACAAAAAAGTACACTCTAATGAAATAATCAAGTTTCAGTATAAAATATAAACAGAATAAAATATTAAAATAAATAAAAAAATAATATTTGCTCTCTAAATATTAAAAATTGATTAAATAATCGAATGATAAATAAATTGGCTATAAAATAAAAAAAATTAATTAAAAAATAATAAAAATTAAATAAAATTAACTAAAAACACAACAAAAAAGTACACTCTAATGAAATAACCAAGTTTCAGTATAAAATAGAAACAGAAAAAATATAAACAAAGAAAAATATTAAAATAAATAAATAAACAATAATTATAAAAAAAATAAAATAATAAAAAATAAATAAACAACAAAATTTAAGTTCAAAAGATAAAAATAAACTTCAAATAATTAAAACAAATATTAAAAATTATGAACAAATCAAAGAAAAAATATACAATAATAAATAATACATATTTATAATTTATTTATAAAATAAAACATTAAAAAAGTGAAATGAAAACCATTTAAACTCTATCTCACTTTAAAAAAGAAATATTTTGACTTGAATTAAACTTTAAAATAAAAATATTAAAAAAAAAAAATACTTTGCAACCATCAAAAGCAAGTAATTTAACGATTTTAAAAATTGGCTACAATATATTTCAAAAATATTGCCAAGAATAACAATAATTTAAACGATTTTAAAAAATATAAAAACCTTCCTTTTTTAATTAATTTAAAAAAATCTAAAATAATACCTTAAAAATCCCAAAGCAAGGCCTTAATAATTTCAACTGATATTATAAATAAAAAACAATAAATTTTAAATAAACATCACTGAATTTAATTAAAACAAATATTTTTTTATCATAACAAAAAAAAAACAAAATTAAAAGTATTAAAAATTCTGGTGGTTATAAAATTAAATCCATAAATATTTATTAACAAAAACAACAAAACCATAAAATAATAATTTTTTATGTAAATAATAATAATAATAATAATTTTTGTTTATTTTTAAAATTCAAATGAAATAATGAAACAAAATTTTGCAGCAGTTTTCCACACAAATTCACCAAAATACGCTGTAAATTATTCAATTTGTTTAAAACTATAAAAATATTAAACACAATACCCCTATAAAAAAAAACATAAACCGTCCCTCGCTACAAATAAAAAAACAACGGAAATATTGAATTGAAATTAAAATTAAATTAAACAAACCCTTTTAATTTAATTTAAAAAGGAAATCTTCAAAAAAAACCCACCTTTAAACAAAAAGAAAAAAGAGAAAATAAAAAAACCGTCAAACAAATAAATAATCAAGCAATTATCATTAGAAAACCAAGAGAAGTTTGCAACATTTAATAACAAACCATTTAAAAAAATACCCCGCCTCTCTCTCTCTCACTCTCTTTATCTTTTATTTACACTCTTGAAACCTTAGTGATATTTTTGATTTCATGTAGAATTCTTGCTCCAAAACAAAACAAAACAACAGAGAGAGAGCCAAACTAACTTCGTTAAAAACGAAAAATTGATACGAATACCCAAGAACCAAAAAAAAACAACAAAAAGAGGAACAAGTAGTGCAAGCAAGCAAGACTTGCTTTGTTTTTGTTTGAAATATTTTCTTTTTTTTTTTTTGAGGGTGTTTTATTTATGAGTCCTTAGAAGGAGAAAATGTTATTAAAAATGGAACAACAACAAGCGACGGCGTCGTTTATATCGTCGCTTAATATGTCACCATTTGCATTGCAATTGGAACAAGAACAACAACAACAACAGCAGCCCGGTTCGCCTGCGCTTGTTGGCGCCACAACAGCAACCGGTAATTCAAATTCAAATCCCCATATAATAAATAACAGTAATAATAACGGTAATAATAATTCGAATAACAATAATAATCCGGAAAATGATTTAACTGCGACCGGAGCAACGGATGATTATTCATCGTATACATTACACTTGAATCAACAACAACAACATCATCACCAGCACCAGCAGCAGCAACAACCACAACAACATCACTACCATCAGCAACAACACTACCAGCAACAACCACCTCAACCGCAACAACAACAACAGCAACAGCAACAACAAAATATTGCCAATAATCCCAATTTCCAATACTCGTATATTTATAACATCGATTCCCAATACATTTTCCCCACAGGTTACCAGGATACCACCTCCTCACACTCACAACAGAGCGCCAATGGCGGCGGTGGTGGTGGCGGTGGTTCTGGCTCAAATCCAAATTCCTCGAATCCCTCAGCCGGTGTGTCACTCATTAACGGTGTGGTCACATTAAATTCCCAAAATTCAAATGCCCTCAGCAATAATGGCGGTGGCGGCGGCTCGTCGGCCTCTTCCGCCTCGGGCACATACATGTCACTGTTGCCGCCCAATGTAGGCGCCACCAGTTCATCGTCTGGCGGCCATTTGGTGAGTGGTGTTACGGCTTTAGGTGGCGGTGGCACAAGTGCCACGGCCAGCGGTTCCACACCCGAGGTTATCGATTTTAAACATCTTTTCGAGGAGCTGTGTCCTGTGTGCGGCGACAAGGTGAGCGGCTATCATTATGGCCTGCTGACGTGTGAATCATGCAAAGGCTTCTTCAAGCGAACGGTACAAAATAAGAAAGTCTACACCTGTGTGGCGGAACGTTCGTGTCACATCGATAAGACGCAACGTAAACGTTGTCCGTATTGCCGTTTTCAAAAGTGTCTCGAAGTGGGCATGAAACTAGAGGGTGAGTACCACCATTCATTTCATTTATATTTTTAATTTAATTTTTCGGTTTTTATTCGAATATATTTCGATTATTTTTCGATAATTTTTCGACAATTTTTCTTAAATGCTCAGGTCCTCTAAAAATGTATATTTTTTAATCGAATATTTTTTAATTGAATATTTTTTAATCGAATATTTTTTAATCGAATATTTTTTATAATCGAATAATTTTTTTTATGAAGCAAAAATTTTTTAATCGAATAATTTAATTTTCCTTAAACTCCTTCCTATTTCTCTGAAGCGATTACTTTTTAAGTCTGTGGTTCAATATTTTTCTGATACGATTAATTTTCTTAATTTTTTAAGACGAATAATTTTTTAATCGAATAATTTTCTTGTTCGAATATGTTTTCTGTCGCTAATACTTTTCCTTAAATTCACTGGGTTATGAGCGAATAATTTTTGCACACCGAATTTTTTTAATCGAATAATTTTAATCGAATGTTTTTTTAATCGAATAATTTTCCTTAAATTTGTATTTGTCTGAATCGATTACTTTTTCAGTCTGTGATTGAATATTTTTCTGAAACGATTAATTTTCTTAAGCTAAAAATTAGTATTTTTGCGCAGCGTATAATTTTTTTAAGGCGAATAATTTTTTAATCGAATAATTTTCTTGTTCGAATATGTTTTCTGAAGCTAATAGTTTTCCTTAAATGCACTGAGTTATGAGTGAATAATTTTTGAAAAAATTTTTTAATCGAATATTTTTTCATAATCGAATAATTGTTTTTTATGAAGAAAATATTTTTTAATTGAATAATTTAATTTTCCTTAAACTCCTTCCTATTTCTCTGAAGCGATTACTTTTTAAGTCTGTTATTCAATATTTTTCTGATACGATTAATTTTCTTAATTTTTTAAGGCAAATAATTTTTTAATCGAATAATTTTCTTGTTCGAATATGTTTTCTGAAGCTAATAGGTTTCTTTAAATGCAGTGGGTTATGAGTGAATAATTTTTGAAAACAAAATTTTTTTAATCGAATAATTTTAATCGAATGTTTTTTTTTAATCGAATAATTTTCCTTAAACTTGTATTTCTCTGAATCGGTTACTTTTTCAGTCTGTGATTGAATATTTTTCTGAAACAATTAATTTTCTTAAGCGAAAAATTTGTATTTTTAAGGCGAATACATTTTTAATCGAATAATTTTCTTGCTCGAATATGTTTTCTGCAGCTAATAGTTTTCTTTAAATTCACTGGGTTATGAGCGAATAATCGAATTTTTTTAATCGAATAATTTTAATCGAATAATTTTAATCGAATAATTTTAATCGAATAATTTTAATCGAATAATTTTAATCGAATAATTTTAATCGAATAATTTTAATCGAATGAATATAATTGTGGAACTTTTTAAAATTGAATGTTTTTCTTAAAAGAATATTTTTCAAATCAATAATAATTTCTTTTAGGCACTATATTAAAGCGAATAAATTTCTTATTCGAATATTTTATAATCGAGAAAATTCCTTTTGTTTTCAATCAATGTTTTTCTAAAAAGAAATATTAAGCAGTAGCTTTGGCGCTACTTTCAAAATAATCATTTCCAAATGCACACCCGGTAATCTCTTTTTGAAAAGTTAACGCGCAGCATTTGATGCTCTTTATATGTTTAGACAATAACATGAGCATCATGTATTGGGATGTTTTATTAAAAACGCGAAATGAGCGTAGAAAAGAACCAAATATAGGCCATTTTGTTCAATAGCAAGCCATTATTCCATCACTGTAGAACTTCTTAGTTTTCTAAGTGAAAAACTGTTCGATATAAGTTTTGCAGGCCTCTACGAAAATTAAATCTTCGCCATTAACCCGATAACTGTGAAATAAACTTGTGTTCAAATGCATAAAAATTCTCGGCTTATTTTCATGACAAAAAATATTGTCGTCGCCATTGCAGAAGAACTTCTTCGTGTATGACGCAATATTTCGTCATACCCCGTTAGCAGGTTAAGAGATTTTTCTGCAGAGATTTTTTAGTTTTGTCATGATGGAACACAACATCTTATCTGTCAATCAATTCACGATGTTTCAATTTGATTGCTTCCTTCAGTCACGTTAATTGTTGAAAGTAAAGAACAGAATCAATCGTTTGAGCTATCAATCCTACCCCAGATTCTCAGTTTTACCCTTCCAGGTAAGGAGAAGTGATTTAATTTTCAGTGCCCGCAATTAATCTCTTTAGAAGTGGTCCGATTACAAGCATTTCAGCAACGAATTGCAAGTGGTAATGCGTTTCTATACATTTTTTCACTGTTAATTTGGTTCGTCGATCATCCTTGTGTATTTCCAACTTTATAGGCGGGGTAACTCTGCAATAACTTGACAAATGTTGGCTTGTCACATGCTCTAACGTTAGGGCTTTGTACCCGCAGATGCCTATCGGCGTCAAATTACATGACCTTGCTTGGCAATTAACCCATTAGTGCCCAGTGACAACTTAAGTTGCCAGGAGAGGATGCCTTAGTTTTTATGCTCTGAGAGGAAATTGAGTATAAAACACAAAACGTCAACCGTTAGAAAAAAGGTAATTCGGGCATTAATGGGTTAATATTCCTAAAACGTAAAATTGGGCTTTCTAGAAACTTGTTATGCAATAAAGCCAAAATCGGTTCTGTTGTAGGTCTTATGGCGCCATGTACCCTTCAGTTCATAATTTTTAATTGAAGGCGCTAAACAACATCGATTATCATAGGGCCAGAGCACTCTGAATTGACGAGAAGGGTTCTTCGAAAAAAAATACGATCCTATGACATCTCTAGAGCATAATGCTTACCAGAAGTTAATTATTTTCGGATCCAATCTCTTCTCCACAATCACTTCTGGGTTCTCCGCATCGCTTGTATGATAATTTGTCGTTGACTTAACCACCGGGTGAGAAATAAGTTGTACATCGTTGAAGATAATTTTGTTTAAAGGATAGGCATTGAATAAACCTCCTTCCCTATCTCCCAATGGGGGGGCTTTAATTTTCGTAAAAGTTGAACTGAATATGAATGGGGGGTGCAGACTTAAATGCAGACTACGTCGCTATAATAAATCTTAAAATAGGCCTAATGACTGAGAACGCAGTGGTATTGACAAATTCGAATTAAACGCCACCGGTTCTCTAACAAAAGCGATATTTTCGACAGGGTGCGTACCTTTTCGATTATGTACAGACCTGACCGCGTCTGTAAAACAACTTCTCTTCTCTCTTCTCTTAAAATTATTTTATAAACTTGCCACTTCATTGCTTAGTTCATAGATTATGACGATGATATGTGTTTTATCCAGGAGTGACGGATAATTCCGAATTTCAGAAACTTTTCATGGCAGTTTTATTTCTGCACGCAGTTTTTGCCGGAAGACTGCTGAGAGGAAGATGCAGAAGAAATCTTTTTTTTTTCTTTTCATATTTAAGCTGGGTTTTGAACCACTAAGCCAACATGCTACCTACCATTTTTAAAATCTTTTGTTTTTTGTTTCCATTCCTAAAAAATAAAATATATATATGTGTATGGCAACTCTGTACTATTTTATTACTCTCTCTTTTTATACTCTTTTTAAAGTTCATTTATTCTAACGATCCCGTTACAAAGTTTTCCAAGAGTTTATATTTTTCTCTTTTTCCTTTACGTCTGTTATTTTACGATCTCCTTAAACATTTTCAGTTCCTTTTTATTATTTTTTTCTAATAGAACACTCTCGTTGCAAATATTGAAAAAAATCAATAATTTGCAAAAAAAATCCTTACACATGTGTATGTATGCATGTGTATGGACATGAAATCCTTCTCATAAAAACTAAAACTGCACTAAAAAATATACCAAAAATAGAGTTTGTTTTCAATCAATCACATGTTTAATTCTTTTTTCTACGTGTTATTTAAAAAAAAAAAAAATAAACGCAAAAATTATCATGAAAAATAAATCAAAAAAAAAAACAAAAGAAAAGAAAAAAACTAAAGGCCTTACACAATAATTTACAGCAAAACCCACTCACTTACTCTTCTGTAATAAGAAAAAAAGAAAAAGAAATTTACTCTTGCACACACACACACACACACTCACTGGCATGAGTATTGCTAAATTAACCAGAAACAATAATAACAATGAAAGAGACATGTTCGCAATGCCACTGAATATTGTATGTGACAAGATTTGTTTTGTCTGTCTGTTTGGCTTTATTTTGTTTCATTTCTCGTTTCGTTTACATACATATTTAATGTTCGTTCCTTCAAATGTTGTGAGGGGTTATGGTTACAATGAAATGTAGTAGCGTAGCTGTGCTAATATGTATATGTGTATTATAAGGTTTCCATATTTGTTTTTGTTGTTTTTTTCTCTTGTTGGTAAATGAAAATGAGAGTGTTTTTTTTTGTTTTGTTTTTGTTTAGTAAGTGTAACTGAGTGAGTGACTTATTGACTTTAGCTTTGAATGCGTACATAAATTTGCTCGTTTTTATGCAAAACGACAATGAGAATGTGTATAAAAAAAACCTCTGTTTTTAAGTGCTTAAAACAGTTGTACATAGTTGTTGTTACATTTTTATATGTGCTGTTTTATTGTATTTCTTCATATATTGTACAGAGTCACGGCATGGTTGATATTGACATGATGAAACAATGTGTAACTTAAACAACAAAACAAACAAAAAAAAAAAGCTTTATAAATAGTATGTGTGTTTGTATGTCACTTGGTTACAAAAAAGCAAGAAAATATAAAAACCCCAAAACACATTGACATACATTTGCAGACACGCACGCATACATTTAAATGTTGTGAGTAGATTTTTGACATCATAAAGCTTTTTTTTCTTTCTTTCGTAAAGAAGTAGTAGCCGAAGAAGAGCATATTAAATAATCAAGAGAAATAAAAACAAAAACAAAAAAGAAAAAAACGAACGAAACGTAAATAAAAGTAAAATTTTTTGGGTCTTGGGATAGGTCGGTCTTTTTTTCGGTTGTTTTTTTTATTAATTTTATTGTGCTTTTTTTTCGTGTGTTTTCTCATTATTTTGGAATCTTTTTTCTTTTTTAATGTTATTAATGTATTTGTGTGTATAAAAATAAAAATTAAAAAAAATATTTTTATTTTTGCAAAATTAATAAAAAAAAATCGTTTTTATGATGACACAACATACAAATTAAGTAACAGCTCTGTGTTTATATCAATGAATTCTTGTTTTAAGAAAAAAAATGCTATTTTAACAGAGATTTTATATTTTTAATTTTGTATAAAAACAAAAACAATAATTCCCATTTAATTTCTTATTTGTATTTAATTAACATTTCTGCCTTGCCATACACGTAAAGGCAACGCAATGGCAACACTTTTAAATAGTGTTGCGAAATGTTTTAGAAAAGAAACGCAAACTAAACGGAATAAATGTTTATAAGTCATTGCAATAAAATATAAAATTTATTAAATATTTAAAAATATATACGAGATTTTATATTTTTGGTTTATTTTAATACTTTTAGGCACTTTTTTCATACTATTTTTTCCTGTAAGAAAACAAAAACCTAATTTCTAAGTGTTTACTACTTTTTTTCTGTTTGAATTGTTTTTTTTTTAATTGTAATAATTATGGAAAAAGTACTTTTTACTTTAAGTACATAAATTTTGGCTTCTAATGTTTAGAATTAGTTTTTTGTCTTCATAAAGCATCTAATGACTTAACATACAACTCCATAAAAAGTAATCCAGATACATATGACAGAGGGGGACTAGGCCCACTTCTAACTAGAAACAAAATTGTAGTCACATTGATTTATTATTGCAAGATCAATCGATTGTCAAGAACGTTGAAACCAAATGTCGTTGACGTTAACATGTTTTGTAAATGTAAAATGTAAATGTAAATTGTAAATGTAAATAATTCAGTCAGCACGGCTTGGTAGCGCTCGATATTCATGGGCAGTCCCCTTGCTTATTTCGCCAGAAATAAGGGTCGCATCAAAATTTTAATTTCAATGAATGTAATGGTGATCCGTTGTAATCGCCCTGTGGTCTGGCAGGCAGCGTGTTGGCTTATTGGATACGAGCCCGTGGTTCAAACCCTAACTGTGTCATCTCAAACAAAACGAAATATGAAAAAATTTTTTCTTTTGGCGGCTGAGTCTCAACAGTCTTCTGGCAAAAACTCTGCGAGTGAATGGAAATTGCTATGAAAAGTTTCTCAATAAATAAAAATCTGTCGCTCGCCGAAGTGAGCTTTAAACTGTAGGAGTCCCTCTGTTCATGCTAAAAATTAACACACACACAACATGTATGCTGTAAGAAGCTAGGTTGTAATCCTGACTAAAGGGGGATTATAATGACCAAACTAAGTAAATAATGCTAATTCGTTAATAGCTTAAGGATAATATTCGCTGCAATCAGCAAAATAGCGATGTGAACGATAGTCAAGCACAAGTTGTGAACGATAGCCAATCCGATATTTCGGCATCCTCTTCAAGATTTTTCCTTACAGCAGCAATATTCTACTCGGTAGGCATAGTATGAATTGTTTCCTCACTGGGTTGAGCGTAAAATGAATGGACAAGGAGATGTATAAACTTTTCGAATTTTTTTAAATTAAATTTTCATAATTTAAAAGCCTTCTTCTGCCATTAAACGATTTATTATGCCTTTTGCCAGAACTTTGTGAATAGAAATGTCAAAACAGTTTGACATTCTCAGCTGGCAAATCATAGTTATCGATAGCTTTCATGCAATGAAAAAAAAGCAACTCCAGATCGCAAAGTATACAAATTTTGCGTAATGCTACTTGTTTGGTACTTATTTAATATGAAAATTTTCAATACTTTGTTAAAGATGACTCTACATATTACTCTCTTCTTTATATTTGTTGTTTCTATTAAAGAAAATAACGGTTCCACAGTCATATTCCTTATTTTGAACGCTTCAAAATAATAGAGGGAGGTTACAGAAACAAAACAGAACAACAACTAAAAAAAGAAAAAAAAATATCGATTTTATTTGTTTATTAAGTACCACTATGTTCTTATATTTTCGTTGTTGGTTTTTATTTTTTTTATTGTTTTTGTAATTATTTTGTTCTGCTGTTTGTGTGTGTGTGTGTTTGTGTGTGTTTTTAATATTCAAGCCTCATTATCAAGTAGCTCTTCTTCTTCTTTTTTGCTATTGTATTGGAAGGAAAACATGGTAAACTTTACATATGAATTTAATAACAATGTCTGTCTGTCCGTCTGTCTCTCTGTTGTTTAGTATGTTTTTGTGGGGTTTACAGTTGTTTTCTAGTAAAAAAGATTTTTTTGCTCTGTGTTCATGAGTGTGAGAGAAACAAATAGTGGAATTAAGGATTTTAAAAGTTTTTTAGTAGTGGGGTATAATACTAAACACATACCCAGAAAGTATTTTATGCTTACGTTTTTAACTCCTTTTAAACAAGTAACAAAACAAATAGTAAAAATAATGTTTATATTTAAAAAAGACAACTAACAATAGCACCAGAAAGTCAAACAGAAATTGATTGCATTAAAAAATTGCTTTTTTTAACTTTACCTTTTTGCAATAGAAATTCGATGGGTACCAAAAATAGTACCAAACAAATAGTACCTTAATTTTTGGCATAAAATTATTGCAATAATTTTCTTTTCTACAAAAGAAATATGCTGAGAGTACCGAAAATAGTACCCAAAAAAATAAGTACCTTAATTTTTCCCTTTAAAATTTTTTTTTTAAATTTTTGCATTCTTTTCTTTTTCTAAAAATAAACTAATAATTCTGAAAATAAAGAAATAAGTACCTCAGTTTTTTCATTAAAAAATATGTTTAAATAAGTTTAAGATTTTCTTCTTTTTTAAAACAAAAACAAATTTTAAAATTGAAAATTGCGAAATAGTTGAAACGTCTTGCAAATATAGCCCTTATTTTTTTTTCTTCAATGATTTTTAAATTAAACCTAGCCTAAAAATTTTCTTTTCGGAAAAAGAAACCAAAACTTATAAAAATAGTACCAAAAAATTATTTAAAAGTTCGCAGATAAAATTTTTTACACATTCTCCGCCAACCACAACGTACACTGAGCGCCACAAATGAGTCAACAGTTTTGTTCCTAAGTATAAAAAAAGTTCCTTTATCATGAATTGTTGTTTTTGTTTTAACATTTTATAAGTAATAAAGAAACGTTTTTATTTTTGAAAATTTATTTGACTATTCTCATTTACTTTTCTCGTTATCCTAAGAAAATGAATTATTTCAGTGGTGTTTACTCACTTTTGCCGCTCAGTGTACGTGGTTTGTGGGATTTTACGCATTACCAGCACAAATATACTCGTGATACTTTTAATATACATTCTAAAAATTCTTGTAAAACAAAAGGACTAGGAAAGTTGTCCGTTTAAAAGGGGGGATCGCATACGGGAGGTGTCCTTTAGTACAGTTTTCAACGGTATTGTGAAGTTTGTAAACTTATTTTATGATAAAAGTACATAATATGTTTAGCACCCATAAAAGGAATCTTTCACAAAAAAAATATATATAATAAGGTTTGTTTCTGCCAAGAATGTTAATAAAGGTACCAAAAATTCTAAATGTATTTAAAAAGTTTAGTACCCAAAATGTAATTTTATTTAAAAAAATATACGTATTTAGTAATTTTGAATTTACCAATTCAAAAAGTACCAAAAAAAGTACATTTTATTACCCTTTTGAAACATTGTGTGCGATTACGTTTCGCAGCGGGATTATGACAGCGTAGACTTCGCTTTCAGTACTCATATATCGGTATTTTTGTGCCCACTAACAGGAGCAACATGCTCAACATTTCATTTTGCACAAAGAACAGCTAAAAATGTTTTTAGCAGTCTTCCTACCAACCATCTCTCCCTAAAAGTGATGCAAAGAAACCATGCCTTTACACTAAACGCGTACTAATATGTGTCTCGTGCTCAAAGTCATTCGATAGTTAGAAAACGTACTAGTACGTATCCAGCACACTATGTGTCAAGAAGAGTAATAAACGATTTTGATCAAAAGTTAAAAAAAATATATATTTTGTAAAGGGTGTTTTTTATAGAGGTATAGAACTTTAAGTTGGCATTACTTTTCAAGATGGCGACCGATTTAACAGCTGTCAAGTGATTTATTCTCAGTTTAGTTTGGCAATTCATCATGAATAGACTGACGCCTGAACAACGCTTGCAAATAGTGCAATTTTATTTCGAAAATAATGAATGGTTCTGTGCGGAAAACGTATCGCACACTACGTCCATTTTATCGTCGACAAAATCGTCCATCAGAGCAGTTAATTCGATTAACCATGGAACGTTTTCGCACCACCGTTTACTCTTATTGATAACTCGCATCCCCAGAGACGCTGTACGGTGCGTACAGAAGAAGCTATTGCTGCTGTAGAGCGTAGCATTGAGGAAGACCCGAATGCGTCCATCCGCCATCCACTTTATGGACGATTTTGCGGAAGGATCTTGGTGTGCGTGCTTACAAAATCCAAATTGTGCAAGATTTGAAGCCAAACGATCATCAAGTAAGGCGTAGATTCGTCGAATGGGCCCAAAACGAGATTATCGTTGTTCCCGATTTTCATAAGCGAATTTTGTTTAGCGATGAAGCGCACTTCTGGTTGAATGGCTACGTCAACAAACAAAACTGCCGCATTTGGTGTGAAGGTAATCCTCAAGTGTATGTGAAAACACCGTTACATCCAGAAAAACTGACTGTTTGGTGCGCTTTATGGGCTGGTGGAATCATTGGTCCGTACTTTTTCAAAAACGATGGTGGCCAGAACATTACAGTCAATGGTGATCCGGTATAGAGCCATGATTACAAACTTTTTCATTCCTGAATTGAATAACCATGATGTCCAGGAGATGTGGTTTCAACAAGACGGCGCAACATGTCACACAGCTCGTGCCACAATAGATTTATTGAAAGACATGTTTGTTGACCGCCTAATTTCACGTTTTGGACCCCTGTGAATTGGCCTCCAAGATCTTGTGATTTAACACCGCTAGACTAATTTCTGTGATGCCAGAAATCATATTTAAAATGTAATGCCACAAGATTATCTTTCGGATAAATAAAATTCATGTCAATCGAGAATAATCCATCGTTGTTTTATTGCAACTTAAAGTTCTATACCTCTATAAAAAAAACACCCTTTATTAATAAAGGAAAAAATTAGAGATATGGCAACACCCTTGTAAGCTCGTAAATTTTTTTACGTAGCCTTTTTTCATTTATAAATGTTATCGATTATTAAAATCTCTTATATTTCTATTTTTCTTTATATTTTTTTTCTAGTTTTGCCTGTGTATTAGTTTAATATTTTCAATTTATATTTGGACAGCTTCCAACTGATTTTTTTGTTTCTCATTCTTTTTTTTTTTGTTTAATTTTTTTAAGTAAAAATATTTTATTTCTCAGTTTCCTTTTTTAATTTGTTTATCATTTCACACCATCAAACAAAACTAAATTTTTATTAGCTTTACAAAGTTTAAATAAGTTGGCTGGCATTGCATTGCATTGCTAACACTGGCTGGCTTAAAGGCAATTTGTTAGGCTTGTTTCTGTTTCTTTTTCTTTTTTTTAACACAATCACTCTCACCTAATAAACATGGCAACATTGTCGTTAAAAGTAAATTTCGAAAATTAGGCCAACATCTGTAAAAAAAACAAAACTAATTAAAATTGATTTTAATTTAAACCAGTAATACAGCAGCAAAACAGAAAAAAACAAAAAAAGTAAGACTTTAAAAATCAAACATAGGGGCCACCCTCTTTCTTGCTTGCTGTTGTCTCTCTCTCTCACCCCCATGTATTTTTTTTGTTTCTGTATTAATTGGCAATGTTTATCAATATCACATCACCTACTCATACCCTCGGTTTTTTTCTTTTTCTTTTTTTCTCAGTTAAACTATTTCGATAATTCGATTTAAATGCTAACATACAACAACAACAAAATGTACAATACATATGCACACATAAAGTCAGCGAACAAAGTCGAGTATAAACATGGACGACTGCGTGTGTGTGTGTGTGTGTACAATATCTCGCCGCCACTATTAAACAGAAACCAGTTGTTATTTTGTAATTTTTGTTTGTTTGTTTGTTTTTATATGCCCCATGCTAAAAATACTTTTCGGCTATGTTTTAAAATGCACCTTCGCGCGCTCTCAATTAAATCAGAAAAAATAACAAAAAAAAAACCCGACAACATTTCGTTACACTTTTTCGTTTCTTATGATTTGTTTTGTTGTTGCACAATACATACATACATATAGTATATATTTTTTTTATTGTGTTTTATTACACTTTAAGAATTTGTCCTCGTACTCACCTCGTCCTCAAGTTGAGGGCAATATCGCACACACACTCACCACACTCATACATACAATGCGAAAAAAAAACCCGCAAATACTTGAAAACAAAGTAGTTTTCAATAAATAAAGCAAAATGCACGTATAATAGGCGACTATTAAAGGCATGCTACAGTCGATAGCACACTACATATTGAAAAATATAAAAAAAAAATTTATTTGCTTTAAATTTAAATTGCAATAATACGGCTATTGTCGTTATCTGCATTTGATCTATCTTGTATGGAGATTAAGACGTACAGGAAAAAGTCTAGGTACACCACTAATGTAGACTTTTTTATTTATTTATTTTTTACAATACAATTACAAATTATATTCTAATTATATACGAGCTGAGTAACTTTGACCATATGCTCGGTATAGTGTCACAGACCAGAGTCTCTGGTGGGAATTGAACCCACGACCCTCACGCTAATAGTCTAGCACACAAACCACAAGACTACCAGGGCACCCTACAGGCTTTTTTTCTTCGACTGTGTGTGTCCTTGGTACTTCAAGCCAGAGAATTCGAGTGTAATATGAAATTTTTCGTATATTTTGCTAAATATCTAGCAATTCGTGTTTTAAAGGCGGGCACAATGAGATCCTTGTGTATTTTTGAGTCTTTGTTGTACTACCATATGATTCTAATAATACATAACCTCTTGTTTTATAATTTTTAATACTTTTCTATATAAGAAGCAGAGAACGCAGTCCATCCTAATTAAATAGCATAAGAAGTTTTCATCTTTTTTCAAGAAGATAGCATAGCACGCACTCTCTTTGTATTAGAATCAGGAAAATAGATTATGGGAATGCAGAAAGGGGGAGTAGTGTCTGTGGACACTCCTTTGATTTGAAAATATTTCCTCTGCAGGAACAGTTCCACATGAAGCAGCGAAAAAACGAAGTCTGTCTCTAATGCATTGTTCAATGCACTGACCATTTGACCACAAACGAATGCAATCTACATGGCAGATATGAATTCGTAAAAATATGCCCGTATTTCACGCGAACACATTCTGTTAAAGTAGCGCTGCAGCAGTGAATTCTAAACCACTTTGCTACGGCATTCTAATGAATTAGCAGAGTTGAATACGCCTCACTGTCATTAATGAGTACCTTCTCCTTCTCCTGGAGGATAATTACGGGACTCGTGGTTAAAATAAATTCGTATCGAAATCAATGGCGATTGTACGAAGATTGCTAGTTTTGATTTGAGTCAATTTTTTGCTCAATATAAAATTTCCAAGTCAAGCGTCGTCTAGCGTTGTGAATGCCCAGATATTTTTTTGGCAAATGTTGAGGCAAAACTATTATTTATTCGAATAGGGTGGTGGGTGACATGTGACCATTATGTGAATACATTTTTATTCGTTCCCTTTAGGAAATTCTCAAAGTAGAGAGTCTTCGTGAGGGTTCCCACGTTTGAAAAGGATTGAAGTGTCATCAGAAGAGGTAAAATGGTAAATATAAAAGCTCAAGACCATGTTCAAAGCAGAGATACAATATAAGACAAGTCCCAATATATTGGCTTGCGGTACAATCCACTGAGAAGTAAGATAAGAAGACAAGCAATACTTCTGCTCTTCTTAGGCTTGTTCAATAGTGCTGTATTGCTTTCCGACTACAGATTAAATATTTCCAGTTTTTCAAATAGTTTTGACAGAGTCGGTGAAAAGAACTTGGGATTATACTTTCGTATAATATTTGCTTGGCTTTTAGGTATCATTTTAACTGGAGCAGTTTAGTTTATTGCTTAAAGTTGCCACAGTCCGCTCGAACAGAACGAGAGAATTTCTTTCGGCAACTTCTTCTCAACAATCTTCTGGCAAAAACTCTCTGAGGGTAAAATAAAATTGCCATACAAAATTTCTCAAAAATCTTCAGTTCAGAGTCGATGTTGTACTGTAGGGATGCCGCCACTCATAGATAAACAAGGGTCCTGGCTAAAGAATTGTAGAGATCAATTAATTAAATAAAATGAATTAATCATTACACGGCTTTTGTTCTACTGAGTGTAACTTTGCAATTTTCATTGTTTTTAAAAGAAATACGACCCAATAGCAGCGCCAAAAAATGAATTCCTTAGGGAGCATTGACAGTTCTTGACCTGCCGCTGTCTGTTTTTTTACTCCATTACAGGACATTCCATTTGTTGTCGTTTGAAACATAGAAGCTAGGCAGTGACTAGCATTCTAAAGTTTGTCAGGGCAATAGGCTCAAAAAACTCATTATATGGATACCCTATAGAGTTTGAGGCAAGTACAAAAGATTGTTTGATCGCAGTACAAAGACATCTCTTCACAACAACAATAATAATAATACCTAATGTGTAGGGTGTTTCCTTGATTGCCTTTAACCATAAACTGTTCAATTAAACACGAATGTCTATAGGATATGTATTTTTTTATTATTTACCTTTTTTATTTATAAATTTATTAAAAACAATTTAATTTTCCGTTTAAAAATTTCGTAAATTTTGCGATAAAACATTTGATTTTCATTACAAAATCGCTAAAAATTGATAAATAAAGAAAGAAAAAGAAGAAGCACAGATTGAATCACTCCATGACATACCATCTCTGTCTTCTTCGGTATGCCAGCGTATACCATCACTGTCTTTAAATCTCTCTATGAATAGTTTTGTTTTTTATTTTTATTTTTTTTTTTTGTGCGCTGTTAACGTAATGTGTATATGAATAAAATGTAAATATATGTACATATATATGTATGCATGTGTGTGTGTATTTAAGTGTAAAAGTATGTGTATGATTACATTCGCCACTTTATAAAATAGTTTTACGTTAAATTGCTTATATTGTGTGTTGTTGCTGTTTTTGTTAGTTCTGCTGGCATAGCCATTGCCTGCCTTGTTTAGTTGTCGTTGTTGTTGTTGTTACTGCTTGTTTCTTTTTGTTGGTTTTTTTTTTGTCTTCATGCTATCTCATTTCCGCCTTTGCGCTCTTGGCCTATACATCCATCTCTTGCGCTCATGACCTAGATTTTTTCTGTGTTGATATTTTTTTTTTCATTTTTTTGTGTTACGTACGTACATTCGTACATTTAATGAATGTGTTTAAGTTTGTGTATGTATAAGTAAATACAATATTATACTCCTTGTATTTATTATTATTGTTGTTGCATTTATTTTTGGTTTTATTATTTTTTTTTTCGTATTCTCATACGCTCTTGTATTAGTTTTTATTGTACTTGGACAAGTTGTGTGTGTGTATGTGTATGTGTTTTTTATATTTTGGATTTTCGTTTGTTTACTTTTGGGTGAGACGTGTAGTAGAGCTCAGAGTGTACGTACGTACAGATAGATTATGGGGAGTAAAGTAGTTGTGTGTTGTAGTTTTTTTTCTGTTTTGTTTATGAGTCAGTTTGTTAGGGTGTGTGTGTGTGTGTGTGTGTGTGTAGTGTTGTATTTATTTATTGATGTGTAATCAATGCAACATGTAGTGGATTTTAAGTTTAGTATGCCGATATTTTATGTTGTTGCTGTTAATATTGTTGCTATTTTTGTTCGCATATTTGGAAATTTTTTATTTTATTTTTTTTTAAATTTTTTTTCCACTGTTTGTTGTTGGTAAATTTTCAGTTTCATTTTTAATTTCGGTTTCGTTTTTAATTTTTTGTTTTTTTTGTATTTCTGTTTCTTGTTTATTTTTTCTTTCTAGTTTTGTTAGTTAATTTCTGGTTTATTTTTGTATCATTATTATCGTTATTTTTGTTGTTTCTTTTTTTTCCATTTAATCTCCGTCTGTCTATTGGTAAAAATGTTGCAGCAGCATGATTATTCATGTAATATTCTTTCTTTATTTATTTTTACTTGTTGTTGTTCTGTTTTTCTTGTTCTTGTATTCCTCTTTTGTTTCCTCTCGTAATGCTAGAGTTTACTTATGTTGGGGTTTTTTAAATTCCTGTAGTTTTTGTGTTTTATTTTAGCAGGCCGGGTCAATCATTAATATGTGCAATTATTTGTTAGTTTCTTAATTTTATATTGTCGTTTGGGCATTAATAATTACTCCTGTTTATTATTCTCTTTAATTTCAAACCAAATGAAAGACTATCTTTCATATTCAGTGGTTTGGATTAGGTCATATTGGCTAATTCATTGTTATCATGTTGTATTCAAAGAGATTGGCCCCAATGTGCTCCATTTAGGAAGAGACATCAATAGAGCACAAGCCATTTAGGCTCTTGCACACCGATCATGCCATAATTGGCAAGGATTATGAGCTTACCTTCTCACACCACTTATATTGTGTGTGTTAATTGTATACATGAGTGGCGGGACCTACAGTTTAAAGTCGACTCCAAACGACAGATTTTTTTTAGAAACTTCTTCATTCCAATTTTATTTATTTACTCTCAGAGTTTTTGCCAGAAATCTGCTGAGAGGAAGTCGCCGAAGAAATATTTTTCCATATATTTTGTTTAGTTGGAGATGTCTGAACTGCGGTTTGAAGCGAGGCCTTACGCCTAATAAGCCAACACACTATCTACTAGAATACAGCGACTAGCTCACCGGACATTCCCCATTAATTTAACTTTAAAAGGTTTCATTGACAGTCGCCTCAATGGACACAGTTTACTTGGGTCCTATACGATACCGTTGTAACACGGAATTTACCTATTCCGTCGTATAATTACAGTTTTTGGTTGGCATCTCCCAACCATTGCGAGAAGTGTGAATTACTTTTCATATAGTCTTTGGCTAGACATGTTTTGTCACTAAATTCTGGGTACCCAAGAATTCTTCTTCTTAGATTTCCAAGTGCCGGACAATGACCAAGAAGATGTTTCGTTGTCTCCTCTTCTTCCTTGTCGTTGCAGTTTATGTGGAAGTCGTTAAGACACATGCCCAGTCGTCTGGGGTGAACACCCAGAGGCCAGGGTCCCATTATCACTACTATTAGGTTCCTCAGAAGGAATAATGTAAATTCTGTTCTACATACAGATCGGGGCAGTTGGTGTCTGTGTCCGTTACCTTAGCCAATAAATGATGTTTTTGTGAGGCCATTGTTTCTCTCTCTCTTTCTCTTTCACCTTCTCTCTGTAGAATGAACGTCAATCTCATGTAGGAATGCTTTGTTATTACCTTCAACATTCCCGTATCCAGGGCAATCGTCGAATGTCTCGCGACCTTTTTCAGAGACACCTGGCATTCCTGGACACATTCTCTAGGAATCTAATTGCTGCTTTATTGTCGGTAAATGTACGTATATCATCATATGATGTATTTTCTGATACAGAATACGCACGCACGGCGGCATTATTTCAGCCTGGAAAGTGCCACAATAAGCTGGTACTGCAAAAGGTACCACATGCGACTTTGTTGTATAATCACTGTGGTTCATTCAGTGAAACTTGAACAACGATTCCTGGGAGATGTAGACCATTATCATAAAAGGCTCTATCCGGTATCTTTATTGTAAAACTGAGATCGAAAACAGGTTCAGATACCGCGATACGTATATTCTGTACCAATCATGGTCAAGATTTTGACACGACCATAGCTTCTGTACTTTTATGCTCTTATGGCGTTTAGTCTCAATACTGCGTTTGAAACCACGTCCATGTTTATGGACGCTTAAATTTCTTGGAACACTTTTTTGGACCTGATCAAACATTTGATCAGAAGGAAAGTGGACAATTCTTGATCGTATAATCTACGGGCTGATATACTCAATCTTGACTGTTCTGTTGGGCTCCCTGACAGGCTTTTTATGACGGAGCATTGTGTATCTGTCCTGTGAGAAGCACAAGGTTGTAGACAGGGGTTTCTTCAATGGCTTCAGAGACTTCAGCATCAGTTGGCTATTGAACTGATTACGTTTCTTACATTTCTCCTCTTTCTTTTCCACATTTCCTCATCTCTCTTCGCCTCCTTCCCTAGACTTTTAATAGTTTATGTTGTTTCTATACACGTCCTGTATTTTCTGGTTTTCTCTCATTGGTTTTACTTAAATTAAATTTAAATTTTCTGATCTCTGTGTGGAAGCAGGCTTCTTTACACCTCCTGCCATCGTAACCAAGGTCCACTATGAGCGGACCACAAAAAGAATTGTCTGGTATGGTAGCCGTTCTGTTCAATTTATCTGCAACGCAGTTTCCCAGATTGATCTTCCATTTCTTGGAGAAAGAGGCGGTATTAATGACATTAATGACTGTCAGAGGAGATCAGTATATGCTCAGGCCACTAAATCAGCAAGAGAATGACTATGAGTTCTACTTTGAAAACACTGCAGCGATCCGACAGTGTGTGCGAGTATCTCATATCCATGTCCTCGATATGTGTACATACATACATAATTGGTCAATACAACCCTTCAGTCACGATTACGACCTAGCTTCTCACACCACTTATATTGTGTGCGTTAGTTTTATACATGAGTGGCGGGGCCTACAGTTTAAAGTCGACTCCGAACGACAGTCTACGGCGACTACCACAATCCAGTTTCTCATTCAACTTTGAGCCTCTTCAGCATATATTTTCAAAGACTTTGCAGGAGGATGTAGCTACACATTCCATTAGCATCTACCCGGAATAACGATGTCTAAGCATCTGTTCATGTACATAGCTTTAGCAACGAGTAATAGGAGTCGAGGACTGTCCAAGGAGCAGTTTGTCACTGAGCGTGTCTTTTGGAGTTTGCTCACACGTTCCGTGCGCTTTCTGTGCAAACTTGGTGGAGATTTGCTGCACTATGTTAACTGTATCCGCTGGGAAGGCATTGCAAAAGTCTAATAGTATTTGCCGTCTCCAAAAGAATTGCTCCACCCAAAGCTCCCTTCAAAGTCGAAACATCCGTAAAGAATTAATCTTCCTCGATAACTCCTTGTCTGATATCTTGTACTCAATAGGTGATTTAGGGAACATTTGTGGTTCTTGCCATTGTCTAGTGGCTTAGATAGGTCCAGCGGAAAATGACATAGTAATGTGTCCAGCTTTGTCGTAATGACAGAAACGGATCCTTGTACCCACAGTATCAAATTGAATTCCATCGTATTGCGAAGGGATTCTTCCCCCAAAATCAGGTATATCTGTAGCCCAAGAGAGTTTTGACCAATGCCGTATAGATTCAATGAATCATGTTAGGTTTGAAGCCACATTTTCTCTCAAACACTATGCTACACTCATAGAGACCTTTTATATCCTCCTTCGTACAGTTAACTCATTTGGCATCCTCACTTTGAACATCTTTTTGTTCTTAGCCTTTATAGGAGTCGTTCAAAATGGGTTTCACCTGAACATTTAGCTTCTGATCAATGAAAGAATGCTTAAATGATAGATGGACTTGGATTTTTACGGTATATCAGGAGCATAAAAACGTTTCTGACAATTTACAGGCTCTGCTGTAAAAATGTTTATAAAGTTTACTAAGATGTCGTAGTCTAGTAGGTAGTGTATTGGCTTATTAGACGTAAAACCAGGGTTCAAACCCCAGGCCAGACATCAAAACAAAATACAAAAAGTATTTCTTCGGCGACTTTCTCTCAGCAGATTTCTGGCTAAAAAAAAAACTCTGAGGGTAAATAAAATTGCCATGAAGAGTTTCTCAAAAATCTGTCGTTCGGATTTGACTTTAAACTGTAAGTCCCGCCACTCGTGTATAAAAGTAACACACACAACATAAGTGGTGTGAGAAACTAGGTCGTAATCCTGACTGAAGGGTTGTAATGAACAGTTATGTATGCAAGTAAGACGTCGTTGTAAAATTAGAAAATTAGCAGCAAAATTAATTTCGCGTTTAGATCTGATAATATTGTTCGCTGTGAAGGGTCAATTCCAAAAAAGGTTGATGTAATCATGGAAATAAATTGAGGAAGACTGGCACATAAGTAGCGAGAACAGAACAGTTCTGGGGAACCTAGCAGCCATTAAATATTTATAAAAATCCATGAAAAGTTTCTCAAAAATCTGTCGTTCAGGCTTGACGTTAAACTGTAGGTCCCGCCACTCGTGTATAAAAATTAACACATACAACATGGGTGGTATGGGAAACTAGATTGTAATTCTTAGAGCTTCAGATTATTATTTGTTTCGATCTCCGAAGAACTCTCTTAATTGTATAAATTTAAAATCCGTTAGGGCCTACCAAACGCAATTGGTTAAGTTTTGCAGTTAGAAAACCTAGAAGTTTTGCCCTAATGGGATAATGGCTTTGCCCCAAATATAACAAAATGTTATCGTATTTGGTCTAAATCTTGTCTAATTAAGATGTGGCACTGATGTCAATAAAAAGAAAAAACATAACCTTATTTTCTATAATTCTTATTAGATTTTTTAAAATATTATCCTACCTCTGCTATCAAATTTAACGTAAGAAAATAAGCGCTAAAAATGACTTCGTATTTGTTAAAAGGGCATCTCTGAGAATGGTTATTATGTTTCTTTTAAGGAATTAATAGCATTCCTGTGTTCTCTTACTCATTCTCTCTCTCTCTCAGTATTTAGCGCTGCCATAATTAAAAGTAACGGTTTTCGAAAATGTTGTTTTATTTTAAAAATGTTGTGTGGTGGGGTGTTGTGTGGTTAAATATTAAATTTAAGCGTTTATTATCGCTGAATAGAAACGATAGAAAACGATTATTTTTTAATTTTATAAAAACTACAATATTTATTTATTTATTTTCCTTGTTATTGTTTTTGTATTTGTTTTATTATGATAATTTATGTTAAAAATAAAATAAAATTTAAATAAAAATTTTATTTTCTAAACATTAAAGTAGAGCATAATTATCATACAGATGATGTCGGTTTATTGTGGCGTTAAATTAATTTGAGCGGGAAAAAAGAGAGAGAGAGAAAGAGAGAGTATCAAAGAAAGCGAATTTTTTTTTATTTAATTTTTACATTTCCTTGCCATTAAAGCTGTGGTTTTCTTGTCTTTTTTTTTATCGTAATTTTTTCTTTCTTTCAAGAGCAACTCATTGTTATTGTTTTAAGGTTTTATTATATAATTTTCGCGTTTTTTCTTTCTCGTTTTCTTCAAGCCATAATTTAAGTTTTGTTTTTTTTGTTTTTAACTTTCGTTTTTTGTTAATTTTTATTTTTTTTTATTTTTGAGTTTATAACGGCTTTTGTTTCACTTTGTATTGTAAATCTTTTTATTGGGTGTTGAGTTGTTCATATGGTTTGGTTTCTTTAACAATTTCTTTTTCTTTTTTGAGAAATTTGCAAAAAAAAAAAAAATTATGGCATCAGCCAACGTCATTGAGACAAAACGGAAAAAGAAAATATTTTAAACACTAAAATTTGAAAGTTTTTTCTTTAACAATAAATTCCAAAAAGGGTTTGGTAGATAATAAATTATTATTCTTTTTTATTTTAATAACATTTTAATCCACTGTAACATTTTTAATGGATTTTTTTTCTCGTTTGTTTCTCAGTATATGGTTATCTGCCTACAAATAATAAATAAAAATAAAAGTAGCAAAAATACACCATAATGGGTTATTTTGTTTTAAAGTTTAAAGTATTTCTAAATTACAATACAAAATAATTAATTGTGTATGTCTGTTTGTAAGCAAAGCTTAGGCCATATGGCTGCTAATTTTTCAATATTTGCAAGTGAAAGTTTTAAAAATTATTTCTTTTTAAATGTCACAGGTCAGATACGGATCTATCCAGGCATTTAAGCCTTACTATTCGTTTGCTTTTTCATTAGAAATGCCCTTAGAAATCTATGTATATTTCACCAGATTATGATAAATACTCGAGAAACCAATGAATTTAAAACTATTGAAAACTAATTTTCATGCATTTTTTGTAATTGTAATAACACAACATAAATTGCTCATTACAATCCTTGTCAGGACTACGACCTATTTTCTCACACCACTTATATTGTGTGTGTTAATTTTATACAGTGGTGGCTTTTCACTGTGTACCTGGGATCAAAGGCTTTGTTTTTGGAGGACGTCTTACATACGTTTTTCCATCAGATTGGGACAAATTAAATTTAGATTCGTCACTCGAGAGAACTCTGTTCCAGAAACATCGTTTCTAATTATAAGGCCACCACTGTACATGAGTGGCGGGGGCGGGACCTACAGTTTCAAGTCGATTCCGAACGACAAATTTTTTAAAAACTGTTTTATGGCAATTTTATTTTACTCTTAGAGGTTTTGTCCGAAATCTGCTGAGAGTAAGTCACCGAAGAAATATTTTTTTCGTATTTCGTTTTGTTGAAAACGCCTGACCTAAGGTTTGAACCGTGGCCTCACGTCTAATATGCCAACAGGGCTGTACGGAATTTAAATTTACTTCAATAAGAGGAATTCCCAAGGATCGAAGCAAATGATAAACTAGGAGTACAAGCCTCAATCATGAAGACTTTCCAGCCAAACTGTCTCTCTCTCTCTCTTCTTCTTATGAATCATGATTGAACACGCCATATATTCTGGTAATCGGTTCTGGAATTTAAAGGAATTTAAAGACATTCGGTTTATAATTGTCATAAAAACTTAATTTCCTGGATAGAAGCGGCCGTAGTCTAGTAGATAGTGTGTTTGGCTTATTAGACGTAAAGCCAGGGTTCGAGCCCCAGGCCAGACATCAAGACAAAATACAAAAAGTATTTCTTCGGCGACTTCCTCTCAGCAGATTTCTGGCAAAAACTCTGAGAGTAAATAAAATTGCCATGAAAAAGTTTCACAAAAATCTGTCGTTCGGAGTCGACTTTAAAGTGTAGGTCCCGCCAGAACTCATGTATAAAATTAACACACACAACCTTCGGGTACTGTACATGTCTTAATTAACAAGTACACGTCCTCTGACCTAACCTAACCTAATTTCCGGGATATTCAATCTCAGTTCATGAGAGTTAAGTTAAATTTTAACCAAGTGCGTACCATGAATTGATGGTGTTTTGCAGTCCTCAGTAAAGCTTGTAAACCTGTTTAATAAGTGCCAATTGACTAGGGGACGTCTTGTACTCTTTTCCTTACAGATGTCGTTGAGCAATTGAACTGATCGTTGAACTCTATTAAGACACACAACATAAGTGGTGTGCGAAGCTAGGTCATAATCCTGACAAGAGTTGTAACGACCAATTATGTATGTATGTAGAGGTCTGTTAAACGAAATTGGATCAGTTTTACGGACTCAGAAAACTTAAAAGTTTTACCATGTTTGAATAAATGGTTTTTGAGGTAAAGCCATGGCAAAATGGTGTTGTTAAAACGGCCTCTATTTGATTTAATAAAACTTGTTTCGAATATAAGACAATCGTGTTACAATTTTTGGACAAATTTTTCAAAAATGTACAATTTTGGCAACTCCGTACATTTTTTAGTTTAATGCGCAGTGCCACCTAGAGTTCAATGGATGTATTTTTATTAGTTTATTTTGAACTTAACCTACTATCAGTTGTATTAATACCTTTTAAGCCGATATGAAGTCTACTTGCTATAATTGTAATAATAATTCCATGGGGTTAAAATACTTTTCAAGTTTTCCATTCTAAATTTAAATTTCAATAACAACAACAAGCGTTTGTCATTAAAATGGTTTTATAACAAATTCCAGCCTTACCGTTTTACTATTGTTTCTTTGATAAACTTTGGCAACCCCTACAATTAGAATACGTGTTCATTTTCTCTTTCTTTTTTTTCGGTTAATGTTCCTTTAGTTAAATAATTGATATTACTGTTACCCTTTAAAGATTGACAACACTGTTGCCATCCTTTTAACTAAAAAAGTTAAAAAAAGTTTGTTTCAATTTTTTTTTAATGTCTTTGACCAATAAAAATGAAAAAACAAACCGCCAGCCATCGTAAATTTAACAAGTTTTTAAAATTGTTTCACACCAACAACAGCAACAACATTCAACAAAAAAAGAAAACTATTAAATTACAAATTGATGTAATAATAACTGCAGCATTAATAACAACGCAAGCCGAAGAAAATTGAAAAGCAATTGGATAAAAAGCACAACAAACAGCAGCAACAATTTTCTTTAAAATTCCTCACTCGCTCGCTCTCTCACACTTTGTCTCTCTTTTTTCGCTATGGCCACGACTAGTGTGATGGCTTTAGTGTCCCACTTTTTATACTGTCCTTGACCTACTCCATACATACAAACACACATACACACACACAGCCACAAGCTCGTGGAATAAATATAACGACACAATAGCAATAGAAAAAGACGAACAAGAAGTCCACAAGCATTCACTCACTCACTCACTCATAAACTTGCAAACCAAATACATATGCTCTCCTCATAACAACAAGAAAAAGAAATTCAAACAAAAAAATTAAAAAAGAGTTTTTATTACAAAATTAGTTTTATATATACACATACACACTCACACCTATGCAGCATTAGCGAAAGCAACAAAACGAAAACAAAAAAAAAAACATTTGAGTAATGAAACCGAAAGTTGTTTAAAAGATGTTGTAATATTTCTTTTTTTTTTTCTTTTTTCTCTCAATAGCAACAACACCAATATAATTTATTGACTCTTTTCATAACTCTGTACACAATAGATATAAAAATTAAAAGAGAGAGTGAAAGAGCACACCACATAAATTCTTTTATTTTCTCTACTTTTTTAACGCAACAAAAGAAAGCTTTATTTACCAAAACAGTACGAGAGAGAGAAAGAGTTCAAACACAAGCTTTTTTTTTCTGTAAAGAAATTGCTTGAAAATTATTAAGAGTGTAAGAGTAGGAGAGTAGAGTAAAGCCATTAACAACAAAAATATGCGTGTGTTTCTTTGTTTTGCTTCAAGCAAAAGTTTCCCAACGTATGATTAATGTTGCAATACTTATACGTCGTCGTCGTCATGCAAAAACACGTGTTTTTGTATGGGTGAGAAATTTAGAAACAATTAAGTATGGTGTGGAGATGTTGTAATAGAAAGAGAATATTTTTTTTTTATTGAATTTCAAAAAAAATAAAATATAAGAGAACTTAAAAGATACTTTCGTTTTGTTTAGGAATAAATGAAATTCATTGATTTTTTTCAAAAATTACTATCAAAAAATTTACATTTTTCAAAAATATAAAAATTATTATTTTTGCAAACAAAAATATTTGTTTTTCTATACCTTTTTTGTTGATACAATTAATAAAAACATTTAATTAAATAAATACTGGTTTTTAAGGTACTTTTATAAGAAATATAAGTTAAAAAATGTAGATATTACAAATCTACATAAAACCAGTATTTTTTAAGGAATAAATTAATGTGAAAAATAGTGGTATTTAAAAATGTACAATAAAACCAGCATGATTCATACAGAATTAATCATAACAGTCAGTATTATGGACCTAGTTTCTCACACCACTTATTTTATGTATGTTAATTTTAACACAGACAGATTTTAACACGACAGATTTTTGAGAAACTTTTCATAGCAAAAATTAATACTGGTTTTTCCTTTCTAACCATTTAAACTTAATAATGCTTAACTGCTGTCAGTATCAGAAATATTCCAAAAAAATGAAAAACAAAATTAACAATTTAAATAAAAAATACTGGTTTTGTCAAATATAAGATTTTGATTAATTTAAGTAATTTTTATAACAAACTGTGGGTTTAAATAGGCTTGCTAACGAATAAATTAAATCAGAAAATAGTGGCTTTTAACAAACTAACTAAAAATAATGGTTTTCCAAATTTATTAATTTTATTGCCTGAAATTGCTTCTAGAAAAATTAACAGATTTCTTAATTTGTTGAGGAATAATAGGTTTAAATACTGGGTTTTATTTCACAATTCAATATTTTGCCATTAACATTTTTCATGTGTCGTTTTAAGAATGAATCAATAAGTTCCATGAATACAAAATATTTTTTTATATTTATTGAGAAATCATGGTTTTAAATACTGGGTTTTATTATCAGAACATCAGTAGTTTTTTTAATTAAAATATTTGTTTAAGAATGCAAAAATGGGATTTTTCTAAAAAAAATTCAATTTGAAGCGCATTAAGTGCAAATTTTCAAAAATTCTATATGTACCTTCTTATTCGTTCAATTAAAGGAGGAAATACTGGTTTTCTTAAATACCAGTATTTCTTAATGCAGGTTTAACACAAAATACTGGTTTTTCTTGTTAGAGTTATTAATTTAAAATGTTTTAAATTGTTTGTATTAAAAATATAATACGCTTGTTTTCTTTGAAGTTTTTACAAGAAAATACTAGTTTCCATAATACCCTCGAAATTTTTTTTTTTAAATTTGAAAATTTCTTGATTTTAAATTATTTACCTTACTCTACTAGAACAGAATTATTATAAAATACCTTTTTTTCTTATTGAAATTCATAAATTTCCCAACATTTTTATTACTTCACCTCACCATTGAAACAGAAAAAATAAACAATTTCGTTCTCTTTGCCCATTATTATTCAAAAAAACAAGAGTTTCTCTTAAAGCACCAAAGCTTAAGAGAATCGTTCCGTACGGCATTATAAAAAAAAAAACAAAAACAATATAAAAAAATAGGAAAAAAACATGCACAAAACACATGTACAATAAGAACACAATAGAGAAAAAACGCATTAAAATCTGCATTTGTCATAACATTGCGCTGAATTGCGCTCTGCAGCAATATGCACTCTTCTTACTCATTCTCATACTACAGAGCGCTAGTAGTAGTATAATGTACCCACTTTATTGGTTTTTGTTTTGGTTTTGAAAAGCTCTCTTTCATTGTTGTTTAGAAGGAAAAGAATAGAAGAAATAAATCTTTGTTGGTATTAGTGGGAAAAGAGGGTAAACACAGTCAGTATTCATAAAAATGCATACAAACATACACGCACACTCACACACAATTACGTATTTAGTATTATGTACACACATTGCAATTTTATGCATGTCAGTCACTTACACTATTGCAAATATTTTTGTAAACAATACGCTTGACCTAAATTTTATACATCGTTAGTTAGTTGTGTATGCATGTGTGTGTGTAAATTGATGTGTGCAAATGATTTTTTTGTTGTTGTTGTAATTTTTCTTTTTGAATTTGTTAATGGTTGCTTGGTGGTGTGCGTACATGTATTGGTTTTGTTTTGCATTGGTTTTATTTTTGTTTTGATTATTATTATTTCTCAATGGGGTTGCCATTTGTTTTTCTTTATTTTCTTCTGTTCAAATGACTGCAATGTTGAGGTTTTTTCTCTCTCTCTCTTTTAATTGCATGTTCTTGACAGTAATTTATGCATTAATTAATAGTTTTTCTTGTTGTTTTTTGTTTGTTTTACAATATATTGGGGTTATAAATTTGAATGAGAATATATTTCATATACTTCATATATAATACGGGCGTCTTTTAAATGAAATAAATCCTTAATGAACTCCAATGCATAAATCAAAAAGTAATTTCAAATTAATTAAGTTTTGATGTTTTATTTTTTAATACATAATTATTAAAAATATATTTTCTATGTCCTTAGTCTATTAGGCAGTGTGTTGGCTTATTAGACGTGAGGCCGCAGTTCAAACCTCAGGTCTGACATTTCCAATAAAACGAAATCTGAAAAAATATTTCTTTGACGACTTCCTCTCAGCAGTCTTCTTGCAAAAAAAAAATATACGTAATTGGTCATTACAACACTTCAGTCAGGATTATGGACCTAGTTTTCTGGCAAAAACTCTGAGAGTAAATAAAATTGCCATGAAAAGTTTCTCAAAAAAATCTGTCGTTCAGAGTCGACTTTAAACTGTAGATCCCACCACTCATGTATAAAATTGAAACACACACTAGGTCGTAATCCTGGCTAAAGGGTTGTAATGACCAATTATGTATGTATGTTGATCCAATGAGCTTACTTCCACTATCAGTTCTTAATACACCACACCATAGGCTTTCGTTAATCGTAAGCAATCCATCGCCACTCTTCTCTAAGAATTTCTACTCCCATTGAATTTGCTTAGTTCTCCTTAGGCCAGAATATTCTCGAAATTATTGGCAAACATTAGCTTTAAAGAACTTGCAGCGTATTTATATCTTAAGTAGATGGATCCGCTGTGATATCACAATCAATAGTCAACCCGGGGATCAAATATTCCAATCTGAGTCAAAAATAAATGTTGCAGATAGTATCTTTCTATTAGAGTGTCAGTTAAAGATTTCAGAAAGTACGAGATTGAATTACTCCATCTTTTCATGACAAGATTGTCGCTCTGACAGTTTCTTCTTCCCTCTCAGACCCACCCACAGCTTCAGCAAAAGTCATTTGCCGAAATGCCAAGTCTTTCGGCATGCCTAGCAGAAGGAACGGCTATTATGCGGCCATGAGAATGAGGCAGAAGTGAGTTGCTTCTCTTCATATCCATGTATCCAACAGAGTCTAGCACATGGTTAGGTTAGGTTAGGTTAGAGGACGTGTACTTGTCAATTAGGACAAGTACAGTACCCGGAGGTCGAATTGACCCATTGTACAACGTCCTAGTTTCTCACACCACTTATGTTGTGTGTGTTAATTTTATGAGTGGTGGGACCTACAGTTTAAAGTCGATTCCGAACGACAGATTTTTGATTACTGTCAACGAGATTGAAAACGAGTGAATCATATCCAAATTAACTGAAGCAATCGGAATACCTACATATGCTCTGTAATCTGACAGAGCTCGAAATCTCCGACTGGCCTAGGCCAGCTCATCAGCAATGTAATTTTCGACGTTAACCCAGAAATTTCCCTGAGAAATCCTCGGCAATCATTGCGCGACTTCCGGCATTGTTATGACCTCTGTCTAGAAAACCGGGATCCTTAAAAAATATACCACCACAACCCACTCTGCGGGAGTGTAAAAAGAAAATCCACTCCGGACTACTCATATTTCCTAGCTTGAGGCAGCCTTTTTCAATTACAGCCTATTTTTGGTGTTTCTAGAGAGGCTGTTTAGAATCGCCAACAACGCTTTCTACAGTAATAGAGGCATACGCATAAATTAAAACAGTTTTATACCCATCGGGCTTATCTAAGGAATTAATAAGTTTTAACGATAGATTAGGCCCTGTCTTTCAGACGGAAATATACTCCCATCTAACGTATGACTTGGCCGTAGTAGGTGGTAAAGTAAGGCTTTGGTGTTTTTGGTGCATTCCGCCACTATACTAATTATTTGCATTAAATTTAAGGCTAATTGATTAACTGAGAGACGTCTCAGTTTTCATTTGGACAAAATGGTCGATAGATATGTTGGAAATGGACCGGTACTAGCAAATGCAAAAGTACCAGTAAGTGCAAAAATGGTTTCTCGTGGTGGAAAAGTCGAATATGCAGTGATAAATGGGCTCAGAATTAGTGATTTTGACACTTCACGAACCTCCTTTTAACTTCAAGTCGTCAGTAGGTTCCATTTTTTTATTTTTTTTTACTTTACTCTTTGCTCTCTAAGTAGAATGGTGATCTGTACAATTCTTGGTATTGACATTATTGGCGTGGCACCGTTCAAAGGAATTTTTGCTAGAATGATCTCATCTGCCAAGAGAAATTAGTACACTTTAGGCTATAAACACAGACAGAGCACTTGCGGCTATCGTCTAGGAAAGCAACACCCTACCACCTACCTACTGGACTATAGCGGCTGCTATCACAAACTACCATCTTTTATTATAATGTGTCAAATTGAAATATATTTTCTTCATCTTTAGTAGTATTTTTAGTCTAATATTTCTATTCGAATTATTGTTGCATTTGATTTTGTAATCCATATAACACCCACTCACTGCAAATCGCTTTAATTAATATGCACCCTACATTGGCAACCCTGGCCTTAACCTACTGCTGCTATTGTATTTGTAAGCAGGTTTTCTTTTATTTTGTTCTTCTATTTATCTTTTTTTCATTCTTTACGAATATTTTTTGTATTTGTGTGCATTTTCTCAATCATATTCTTATTCAGTTTATGCAGCAATAACAACTATTTGGAAAGGAAACAAAAAAATTGCTTAAAAATATTCCAGATTTGTTGTTGTTTAAAGTTTCTCTCTCTCTCTCGCTCTCTTTACTGTATTTATTACAATATTCTAGTTTTTCTATTTTATTTTGTTGTTGCAATAACCATTATTAGGAGAAAAGAAAAAACAGTGTTTTTATTTTGGTTACTCTTCACACACATACATTCGCTTGTGTACACAAAGTATGGCAGCTTCTTCGTCTTTTAAAGTGTTGGCTGTTGATATTGACAATATGAATGAATATAAAAAGAAGCCCGTTTAGAAAAACAGCGTTTTTTTTTATTGCGTTGCATTTAATAAAGTTTACGACATGAAACAAATTTAATATTGGAAATATCCATTTTACAATAGAAAAATATAAATAAATAAATAAATTACTTTGTGTGCACAACGAAAGGGGAAGATAAAGTGAAGCAAAGACTCTTCTTAGGTGAATTAAAGGGAAATTACAATAAGAGGAGATCTGGGTCATGCATCAAACTATCCAGGAATAACCTGAAGTTGATAACCGGTCTTTTGACAGGACACTGTTGACTCAGAGTACACTTATTTAGAACCGAGCCCAACATGTATCTTATGTCCATCTTTGGAACCTATGGGTCGTTACTGCATTCCATGAAAACTACCTAAGTACATATGTATTAAGTGCTAGGCGGGGAATTGTTATTGTTGACTTCGAATATATATATATGTTCCTCTTACTCCTCTAGGGAGCATAGGGCCGCTTTCTCCTTATTGTATTGGTTTCGGTAATAAGAGTCATTTAAAACGTACAGCTTATTAGGCTGTAGCGTCCGATCCTGGTGTTGGGGCTGCCAACATCGCCTCCAGGCATGCAAATTGCCGGGATTTAGCCGTGCAAGTATTGAGGTTATACCGCCCATGGTCGGTCGTCAGAGCCTCGTCAACGTGACAGGGAACACCCTGCCCTTGGAGGACAGTGGGTGAGGTTGACCTTTTGGAATGGAGAGGCTGTGTGAAAAAGAAGGTGTCTTTTGAACGCTTCACTTTCCCATTAGTACCCATTAGACATCGAATAGCATCCTGAAATTTGTCGGGACGATTGGAGTCATTATAGGAATGCCCTATAACGATTGAGGCGAGTATAATATCGCAGTCATACCGTGAGTCGCCGTAGTCTAGTAGGTAGCGTGTTGGCTTATAAGACGTCAGGCCACGGTTCAAACCCCAGGTCAGACATCTCCAACAAAATGAAAATATTAATTTGGCCACTGTCTCTCAGCAGATTTCTGCCTTTTGCCAGAGAGTAAATAAAATTGCCATGAAAAAATTTCTCAAGAATCTGTCGTTCGTATTCGAATTTACTTTGTAAGGAAAAATTATTAAGTCACATTGGGAGCGAGATTGAATATTTGTTTCTGGAAATATCAACAGGCGATGGTCCGAAACTTCTTCTTGGTTGTGTATATAGACCGAATTCTAGTTTAAATTTTGATCCTTTTATTTCAACTCTTGAGGATATTACCATTCGATATGACGACATAGTTATTGTAGGTGACTTTAACAATAACCTTCTACTTGATAATCCCCTTATTGGACCAATGCTCTCACTTCACCTCAGTCCTGTAAATGTGTCAACACCTACACATTTCCATTCAACATCCAGTAGCTTGATAGACCTTATATTTGTGAATCACCTTGACAGGGTATTGTTATATGACCAAATTTCTGCTTCCTGCTTCTCCAACCATGACCTTCTCTTCCTTAATTATAATTTGTCCGTAACTCGTCCTGTGGACAAATATATTACGTATCGTGATTTTGGTAACATTGATTATGCATCTCTGAATACTGAACTGGATAGCGTATCTTGGGACCAGGTATACACACTGGGTAATGCGAATGACCAATTATCGTTTATTCAGGACAGAGTGCGTTTGCTCTATGACAGGTGCGTTCCTGTCAAAACCAAGCACATCAAACCTAAACAACAGCCCTGGTTTAATGCGGAAATAAAAGCTCTCATTGAGAGGAGGGATAGTGCTTACAGGAGATGGAAGAGGTTTAGGACGGATGATTTGAAAGCTTTACATAGATTCACACGGATGGAAGTTACCAGGAGCATAAGAACTGCTAAAAGATTGTATTATGGCGGAAAGTTTTCCAATGCTATGGACAACAAGTCTAAATGGAATGTAATTCGTGAAATAGGAATAGGACGAAAATGTCCAAAGGCCGATATTGATGTGGATGTGGACAAGCTTAATGACCAGTTCGTAAATTCTAGGGTCCCAAGGTCTAACGGTGACTTGTATGATGACCTCTGTTGTGTTCCACCACAGTATTCCTTTAGCTTTCGTTGCGTAAATCAGTTTGAGGTTTTGGAATGTATTTCAGCGGTAAAATCGAATGCAGTTGGTTCTGATGATTTGCATCCTTTATTCTTGAAGGCTCTGACTCCTAAACTTTTGCCTTACTATACTTACTTGTTCAATACAGTTCTGACTAAATCTTCTTTTCCTGAAAGTTGGAAACTGGCTAAAATCCTTCCCATTCCCAAAACTAATTGTGAGTTTAGGCCAATTGCAATCCTTCCTTTTTTATCCAAGGTATTGGAGAACATCATGGCCAGACAAATCGATGAATATCTGAGGGGCCACAATTTCTTAACGGTTAATCAATCGGGCTTCATGAAAGGTAGGAGTTGTACTACCGCTCTGGTAAATGTAGTTGAGGAACTTAGGTCGGAACTTGATGGGAATAGTGTGGCGTTCTTGGTTCTGCTTGATTACTCTAAGGCTTTTGATACAGTCGATCATGCGGTTCTATTGAAAAAGCTCCGGAAACTATTTTATTTCTCCGAAACTGCCTGTAATCTAATTTATTCTTATTTGACGAACAGATTTCAGAAGGTTCATTTCAATGGCAAAGTTTCGGATCCACTTACTATTAGTAGAGGTGTTCCCCAGGGGTCTATACTTGGACCTTTGCTGTTTTGCATGTATATAAATGATCTACCTGATGTTTTGGTTAACTGTAATGTTCACATGTATGCTGACGATGTGCAGCTTTACACATATACTCCAAGGGAGAATATTTATTCTTGTTTGGACTACATTAATCGTGACTTAGCAAGGATTGACGGATGGGCCTCGGCCAATGGACTATGTATCAATCCTTCTAAGTCTAAATGTATTACACTTTCGAGAACAAACGGATCATTTGTCATACCTGAATTGAGTATCAGGGGAAATAAAATTGAATTTGTCAGGTCGGCTACTAATCTGGGTATTGTCTTTAATGACAAATTATCGTGGTCTACCCATATAAGTGTCATTGTTGGCAGAATTTATGGCATGCTTCGAAATTTGTGGGCTGTCATAGATTCAACTCCTTTTGACATTCGCATGCAACTTGCTAAAACGTACTTGATTCCGGTACTTTTATATGGATGTGAGATATACGCAAATTGCAGTTATGATGACAACCAGAAACTTAACCTGGCGTACAATAACATAGCCAGGTATGTTTTCCTTAAGGGGCGTCGGGATCACATTTCTCATTTAGCTTACCTGATTCTTGGTATCAAATTTGATAATCTCCTGAAAATTAGATGCCTCCTTCTACTTCATAAAATAATTTACACGAAACAGCCGAAGTATTTATATTGTAAAATTAAGTTTGCCAGATCCCACCGGGGTGTAGGGATTATACAGCAACGATTCAGGACTCTTCTGTCTCAGCGACAGTTCTTTATACACACCATTAGTCTTTGGAATTCCTTACCAAATAACATCCAAAATCTGGGCAATGCAAACGCGTTCAAAAAGGAGTTATTTAAATTATTTTCATAATTAAAATTTTAATCTCATATTTGTAAATTTTGTGATTTTATTTTTTAGGTCATCATTATTATTGTTATTATTATTATTATTATTATTATTATTATTATTATAATTATTATTATTATTCTTATTATTGTTATTTTTATTATTATTATTATTATTATTATTATTTTTATACTTTACCTTATTAATTTAATTCAATATTTATATACATAAATTAACTTTCTCTAAATTTTTTATATTTAATTAATGTTAATTTTTTATACCTTATTGATTGTAAACATAGCACTGTCACTTATAAGATTTAGTATCTTGTTGTGCTATGTAGATCATTATAAATTCAAAATAAATAAAAATAAATAAATAAAATAAACTGTAGGTCCTGCCACTCATGTATAAAATTAACACATACGACGTAAGTGCCGTGAGAAGCTAGATCATAATCCTGACTGAAGGGTTGTAATGACGACGACTTTAAACTGTAGGTTCTGCCACTCATGTATAAAATTAACACACGCGACATAAGTGGTGTGAGAAGCCAGATCATAATCCTGACTGAAGGGTTGTAATGACCGATTAAGTATGTATGTATAATACATCATATGGTTGCAGTACTTCACAACAATAATAATTGACTGGAAGATATTAGAATATAAACACTTCTAATTGGCAAAAGCAAACAGTAGTAGAGCAAAAGTGATAATTTTTATCTTAGAAATTAATCCTTGTTACATATTTCAGCTTTATTTTTCTTAAGGGATGGTAGGTAGGTAGGTAGAGGTGGCTGCCCATGCAAGAAAAATTTTTGAATGGACTCACTTAGGCCGCATTGGGCCCATTGTGCTACCACAGTTATCCGTTATCCCCTAGTTTCGAAACCACTCGGAGCTCCTGATGAAGCGATTCAGGCTGCCAATGTCAATCCTTGACAGTCCTTCCAGATAATCCATGTAGTAAGTTCCCAAGTACTTCCTTCTCCTTTGGCAAAGAGCCGGGAATGTGCCCAGCAGATGAGGGATAACTGTCAAAAAATAAAAAAAAAACAAAAACACTTAATCGTTATAAAACTCTGGGACAAATTTAATATTTACTGTAAATTCACATAATGCAATTTAAAATTGTTTGCATTCATTTGTTGTTATTTTCCTTATTTAAATAAATCCTTAACTTATTTGAATTTAACAACACACTTTAATTAATAATAACACGTTATTAATTCTACTACATATACAATCCTTTTATTACCAACATTAAACTTTCCAGTTTATAAGCTGCTCTCTATTCTATCACTCAATGGAAACGTTACGTTTCAAAATCTGGCAACTTCTAGAACCTCCCTGTTGAATTTTACGTTTTTTTCTTTTATTTTCTATGTATAAAACTTTCCCGTGTATAATGCCACAGTGTTTTTAGGCTGCGATTATCTTTAACTCACTGGCAACATGATATTTTTCGCTTCCATTCTTCTCTCTGTATTTCATTTATTTTCGTTCTGTCAACTTCTAGAACATCACAGTTATACTGTTTGTTATTGTCATACTTTTCTGTCCTTTATTTATTTCGATTCCCGTTACTTCTCTGCTGTTTTGTTATTTCTTTTTCTTCAGGTTTTCACAATAAACATTCTTACTTCGTAAAACAATAAACAGGATTTTTTTAAGTCCTATTAGCAAAAGTCCAATTTAGAAATTTAGATAAGATTTTATGGATAGACTACCATTATCTAGGAAGCCATTAGTCTTATTGTTTGAGCATTAAAGAGATATCCGTACTTCTTCCAATATTCATCGTTCCCAATTAGCGTGAAGCCAATTAGTGGATTAAACTGGAACATATGCCAGAAAAGGGGTCAACCTTGAAGTAATGCAACCGTGGTTCCGTGGTGGAATGATTCCCCGGTGAGGAGACAAGGCGGGTTTTTAGTCGGTATACCCAATGGGAGAGTCCGACATATCATGTCTGGTGACGACCATCATGAATGCATAAAGCATTTTCCCTCCTTCCCGCAAAAAAAATGTGTGGATTAAACTACAAGGCTATCTACGGTTTCATTTGTAATGTATTCGAGATCCCTGCTAGAAGCGATCATCCAAGTATTTCGTAAGTTTAAACAGAGCTGAACCTGTTCCCTTTCCTGTGCTATAAATGACATTTCGTGGTAGTCTCAAGAACCACTCCATATTGTGACCTATAAGAATAACGCCAAGTAGTACCTTCTGTTGCCTTTTCACCATTATATCAAGGCCAGAAAGCTTACAGATCCTATAAGCCTGGAAAACACAATACGTTGGTCATCTGATTGACCATTTTCATGGCGCTGTTGTGGAAATCAAATAATTTATTGAAGCAACCCTTAGGCGTTTAGAGCTGCTTTGAACTGAGTTTCCGCCATACGTATGTCTCTATCTGCGATAAAGTCTCTGTCGAACGTTGCGGATAATTCCAGGATCGTCAGAGAATGTCGCCGCTGCCTCAATATCCTTTCTGGGCGCCTCGGCGTCGCACTTGTCTGGGTTCCCGGACACTGCGATTTTCCGGGAAACTGCAGGGCCGACGAGCTGGCCAGGGCTGGCTCACTACTTCCGGAATCTTCCTCAATCAACGTGGGAATGCCACTTACCTCGTTCAAACTGGCTATTGCGCGGAAATTCTCCCGGGATGCCAACCGATCCTGGGTCAATGAGTAGTCCTGCTCCATCGCTAGGCTCACTTGGCCCACAATGGATAGGAGGCATACCAACCAGCTACTTGGACTTGGCCGTAATATCATCTCGATCACAGTGGCCATGATTACAGGCCACTGTGTTATGGGTAGACACGCGGAAGGAATGCGACTCCCATTTAACGACTTCTGCCGTGGATGCAGATCCGCCGAGGAGGAGGAGACTGTCATCCACTTCCACTGCCAATGCCCATCCCTTGCGGGATGCAGATATAGGTTATTTGGCTCTCCGACCCTTGTCAGCTTGACGTAGCTATCGTCCATTGATATCAAGGACATAGCCTCGTTCATCAAACATTCTGGCTGGTTTTCCAGCGTGGGGTAGTCGTGCTTTTTGGAAAATGTGCAGCCCTTACGCTGACCAACTTCCCCCTCCTTGGATCGAAGGAACTTGGTCAGTGCAGAGGCTGCGTTCACCTGTGGCATCACAACGGGCCGCTATGCGTGCTCAAGTGAGCTTTTTTGGTAAATTAAAGCTACCACGCTAACCTAACCTAACCTAACCCTTAGGCGTTTAGAGCTGCGTTTTACTGAGTTTACGCCATACGTATCTCTCTTTTTCTCTCTCTTTCTGTTTATTTTTTTTTAGGTCCTAGTCTATTAGATTACTTTTAGAAGAGAGATCCATAGAAGATATCTTTGCTGCCCTATCCTTTTCTACAAAATCCTTATCTATTTAAAATTTTATTTTTAACTCTAGACTTACAATAATATTTCCTTTTTCCTTCCTTTCATTACAGCTGTGAGAGCCGATAGAATGCGCGGCGGTAGAAATAAGTTTGGACCCATGTACAAAAGAGATCGAGCGCGAAAATTACAAGTGATGCGTCAACGGCAAATAGCATTACAGGCCTTACGAACGTCAATGGGTACAGGGGAAATGAAAGCGACGCCATTATCGCCCGGCTATCAACAGGCCTATACGAATATGAATATAAAACAAGAAATCCAAATACCTCAGGTAAAAAACGAACACCTCAATCTCACACTTCTCTCATTTAAAATCATTGTGATTGATATAAAATTAATGACCTTGACATTGACCTGTTTATACCAAATTAGATGAAAACAAATTTAAAATTTTATTTCTATTTCTCTTCCTCTCTTCTCTAAATATAGGTATCCTCTCTAACACAATCACCCGATTCATCGCCCAGCCCCATAGCTATTGCCTTAGGTCAGGTTAATGCCAGTTCGGGTGTGATAACAACACCTATGAATGGCAGCAGCGGCGCTGGTGGTGGCGGAGGCGGTGGCGGTGGCGGCGGTGGTGGCACCAACAATAGCGGCAATAATAATAGCAGCAATACAAATGATGGCATTAACCGCGTAGGCAGTGGCAGTGGTGGTGGCAGTGGTAATTGCCATGAAACTGGCACTGGATCATTGCAAAGTGCCAGCGATTCAAAACTGTGGTATGTAGATGTCTTTTTCTTTATTTTATTATTGTTTTTCGCTATTCAACCTAAAATTCTACGAATAACCGGAGATGTGGACTGAATTATCAATTACTAACATTGACTTGAAGTCGCCGTAGTCTAGTTTGTAGTGTGTTGGCTTATTAGACGTAAAGCCAGGGTTCGAGCGCCAGGCCAGACATCAAGACGAAATACAAAAAGTATTTCTTCGGCGACTTCCTCTCAGCGGATTTCTGGCAAAAACTCTGAGAGTAAATAAAATTGCCATGAAAAAGTTTCTCAAAAATCTGTCGTTCGGAGTCGACTTTAAACTGTAGGTCCCATCACTCATGTACAAAATTAATACAAACAACATAAGTGGTGTGAGAAACTAGGACGTTGTATAATGGGTCAATTCGACCTCCGGTCTTAACTGACAAGTACACATCCTCTGACCTAACTTAACCTAAGATTGACTTGCTAGGGTTCCAAGAGACTTATGTAGGCACTATTATAGTGAAGAGGACATAATCAAAAGGGGACACGGGCAATTAATTGTTCTTATAGTTTTTAAACAGACTTGGGTTTCATTTAAATGACAAGATTCACGCCCAAAAAGTTGTTCTCACGGTGACATGTGTCACCACCAGTGTAAAACGCTTTGAAGTAAAGAGTGACAGAAAAATAAAATGTTGACATCATAAACAACTGTTGACCATAGCTCTAGGGATATAATAAGCTACTAACTGATAGTTTACGAAGGAACTGAGACTTATCAAAATGGCATGGAGATCTATAAAGTGAGCTTATCTAGTACGACTCACTTAAGTACTAAATGCCTACCAAGGATTTATTGTCTAGGTCCACGGTAATGAACCTACTACTCATTGAAGTAGCGAAGCCTAGTGAACTTGTGCAAATAGGTCAGTTCTAGTAAGTAGTGTTAGCTTTACGAGGACATCGTCATCTACAACGAGCTCCAGAACTATTAGGGAATCTAAAGAGTTAGAATAGAAACGGGAAAATGGCCTTTAAAACATTAAGGATTAAGTTCAGTGTATGGAGTATCTTACTCTGCTTACCGATCAGTTTAATGACTAGCTTTGAGAGACTAATGCCTGAGGGGGAGATGAGAGTTTGGATGGGCCTAACAGGACTTTTTACAAGCAATTATCAATGCTTATGCAAAGAAGTTGTGAGGACTTTAGAACTTTGTATTGTTTTTGACTCGCGTTTGACTGTGCTACAGAATTTATTTGATAAAAATTTTGAATTATTTTCCACTTTCATTTAAAGCTTCGACTCGGGCACACATCCTTCTAGTACCGCCGATTCCATAGAACCATTAAGGTGAGTCTCTTAACTTTTTTAAATTCATTTGGAATTTCTTTTTTAATTTAATTTTTTATTTACAGGGTCTCACCGATGATCAGGGAATTTGTACAGTCAATAGATGACAGGGAATGGCAGACGCAATTATTTGCTTTGCTACAGAAACAAACGTACAATCAAGTTGAAGTGGATATCTTTGAATTAATGTGCAAAGTTTTAGATCAAAATTTATTTTCCCAGGTTGATTGGGCACGCAACACTGTGTTCTTCAAAGACCTAAAGGTGAGTAAGAAATCTTATTGTTTTTAAATATAATATCGTCCTTATTACATAAAATCTTAGTTGTAAACTTGCTTAGACTTCTTAAAATCCTTAAGTATTGATAAAAATCTTAAAAATTGTGCAAACATATTTCGAAAAATCCTTTAATTTTGATACCAAAAAAGCTCACTTGAGCACGCTTAGCGACCCGTTGTAATGCAACGGGTAAGTGCAGTCCCCGTACTGACCAAATTCCAGCGAACTCATAGAAGAAACTGGTCAGCGCGGGAGCTGCACACTAAAAGCACGACTCCCCTAGGCTGGAAACCAGCCTGAAAGTCTTATAAACGAAGCTATATCCTTGACAGCAATGGATGATAACTCCATTAAGCTGATAAGGAATGGAGAGCCAAATAACCTAAACCTGCGCCTTGCGAGAGATTGGCATTGGCAAATAATGTGGATAACAGTTTCCTCCTCTTCAGCAGACCTACAACCTCGGCAGTAGTCGTTCTTCCCATAACGCAGTGATCTTCGGGCATGGCCACTGTGATCGAGATGAGCTTACGATCGAGTTTGAGTAGTTGGTTGGTGCGTCTCCTATCCATCATGGGCCAAGTGAGTCTGGCAATTGAGCAAGATTTCTTATTTGTCTAATTCTGCTCCACTGCCAGACTCACTTGACCCTCGATGGAAGGCACACTCGATCGTAATGTTATCTCGATCACAATGGCCATGCTTGCAGGTCATTGTGTTATGGGAAGACACGCGGAAAGAATGCAGCTCCCATCTAACGACTTCTGCCGTGGGCGTAGATCTGCTGAAGAAGAGGAATCTGTTCTTTGTCAATGCCCATCTCTTGCAAGATATAGATTTAGATTATTTGGCTCTCCGTTCCTTGTCAGCTTAATGGAGTTATCATCCATTGCTGTCAAGGATATATCTTCGTTTATTAAACTTCCAGGCTGCGCTTCCAGCGTAGAGTAGTCGTGGTTTTAATGTGCAGCCCTTGCTCTGGCAAATGGTTTGGTGGAACTCGGTCAATACAGGAACTGCGTTTACCTATGGTGTCAGAACGCACGTCTATGCGTGCTCAAGTGAACTTTGCTAATCAAAGCTACCACTTCGACCTAACCTAACCTCATTTGTCCGGGATATTTTGGCGTCCCGAAAGAATTGTTGCCTAATGGCCAATTTAAACGAGTTGAGTGGCATACCCAATTCGATTGGGGAAGGTTCCGGAAGGAAGGAGCTGAAACGCTCGGAGAGGACGTCGAGACAACGGCGGCAATGCCTGAAGAGTTTGAAGTTAACCGTAACGCTGGAAAGGGATTTAATGATCGCGATACAGGGGAAAGAAACACCGTTGATGAGCATCCAATGAGCTGTTTGGTGAATGGCCAACACTTCAGCTCGAAACACGCTACCTACACTGATTCGGCAATCGGAGGGAAATGTCTAGGTCGATTTTCCTTAAAAAGTCGCAGCTACCAGCCGTTGGTTATATATTCAAGGATTCCGGGGAAATGACCTCGTTAGAGATCCAATTGCCCCTGCTCGGAATTAAAAAGTGAAATCCCCTATCCAAACGATATTCCTTAGGGGGATAATCGACAGAGACAGAAAGAGTTCTTTCTGTTGAACGGAAGGTACCTAGAGCGAACCTAAAGTGATGTATCTATTATTCGAGAAGGAGCATTCCTGTAATACAAACCAAGTCCATCAGATAATAACAGAAGTCTAAGCTAATCGGGGTAATGTCAAGCACTTTCCTCTTATAAGAGGTGAGAAATGTTGGTTCTTTACCCCGATTAGCAAAAATAAAATCAAGGAGGCACCCACCACATCACATGGTAGGAATTGGCGTCGGCTCCTTGGCGCGCCTCTTCAACCAGGTGCGGAATGGATTGCTGCCAAGGGGAGAGGCCATAGTCGTGCACATATAGACGATATGATTCAGTTGGCCTTCGAGTTTAACTCAATGACCATGGTTGGTAGTGCCCTTGTCGCTATAATTGGAAAGGAGAAAAGTATTAATAACAGTCCTAACCAGTATACAAGGCCTACCTGTGTCCTGGACAAACGCTATGCGATAACCATTTGCGTTAAGCCCACAAACCCTGGCAGAAGGGTAGCTGGATAGCTGGCTGAAGGGTAGCTGGCTAACTGGGTAACTGGCTAGCAGGGTAACTGGCTGCAGGCTACTTGGCTAGCTTGGTAGCTGTCTAGTAGGGTAGCTGGGTAGTATAGATAGCTAGCTGAGTAGCTGGCTGCAGGATACCTGGCGAGCAGGGTAGTAGAGCTGGCTGCAGGGTACCTAGCTAGCAGGGTAGCTAGGGTACCTAGCTAGCAGGGTAGCTAAAGAGCTGCCTAGATAGCTGGCGAGCTGGGTAGCTGGCCAGCAGAGTAGCTGGCTAGCACGGTAGCTGGCGAACTGGGTAGCTGGCTAGCACGGTAGCTGGCGACCAGGGTAGCTGGCATATCTGGGTAGGTGGCGAGCAGGGTAGCTGGCTAGCAGGGTAGCTGGCGACCTAGCTAGCTGACTAGCAGGGTAGCTGGCGACCTAGCTAGCAGGGTAGCTGGCGACCTAGCTAGCTGGCTAACAGGGTAGCTGGCGACCTAGCTAGCTGGCTAGCAGGGTAGCTGGCGAGCTAGCTAGCTGGCTAGCAGGGTAGGTGGCGAGCTAGCAGGGTAGCTGGCGAGCTAGCTAGCTGGCTAGCAGGGTAGGTGGCGAGCTAGCTAGCTGGCTAGCAGGGTAGGTGGCGAGCTAGCAGGCTAGCTGGCGACGTAGCTAGCTGGCTAGCAGGGTAGCTGGCAACCTAGCTAGCTGGCTAGCAGGGTAGCTGGCTAGCAGTGTAGCTGGCGACCTAGCTAGCTGGCGACCTAGCTAGCTAGCAGGGTTGCTGGCGACCTAGCTAGCTAGCAGGGTTGCTGGCGACCTAGCTAGCTAGCAGGGTTGCTGGCGACCTAGCTCGCTAGCAGGGTAGCTGGCGACCTAGCTAGCTAGCTGGCTAGCAGGGTAGCTGGCGACCTAGCTAGCTAGCAGGGTAGCTGGCGACCTAGCTAGCTAGCTGGCTAGCAGGGTAACTGGCGACCTAGCTAGCTGGCTAGCAGGGTAGCTGGCTGGCAGGGTAGCTGGCGACCTAGCTAGCTAGCAGGGTTGCTGGCGACCTAGCTAGCTGGCGAGCTAGCTGGGTAGCTGGCGAGCTAGCTGGGTAGCTGGCGAGCTAGCTAGCTAGCTAGCAGGGTAGCCTGGCGAGCTAGCTAGCAGGGTAGCTGGCGACCTAGCTAGCTAGCTGGCTAGTAGGGTAGCTGGCGACCTAGCTAGCTAGCAGGGTAGCTGGCGACCTAGCTAGCTAGCTGGCTAGTAGGGTAGCTGGCGACCTAGCTAGCTAGCAGGGTAGCTGGCGACCTAGCTAGCTGGCTAGCAGGGTAGCTGGCGACCTAGCTAGCAGGGTAGCTAGCCAGCAGGGTAGCTGGCGAGCTAGCTGGGTAGCTGGCGAGCTAGCTGGGTAGCTGGCGAGCTAGCTAGCTAGCTAGCAGGGTAGCCTGGCGACCTAGCTGGCTAGCAGGGTAGCTGGCGACGTAGCTGGCTAGCAGGGTAGCTGGCGACGTAGCTAGCTGGCTAGCAGGGTAGCTGGCGACGTAGCTAGCTGGCTAGCAGGGTAGCTGGCGACGTAGCTAGCTGGCTAGCAGGGTGGCTGGCGACCTAGCTAGCTGGCTAGCAGGGTGGCTGGCGACCTAGCTAGCTGGCTAGCAGGGTGGCTGGCGACCTAGCTAGCTGGCTAGCAGGGTAGCTGGCGACCTAGCTAGCTGGCTAGCAGGGTAGCTGGCATATTTGGCTAGCTAGCTAGCAGGGTTGCTGGCGACCTAGCTAGCTAGCTGGCTAGCAGGGTAGCTGGCGACGTAGCTAGCTGGCTAGCAGGGTGGCTGGCGACCTAGCTAGCTGGCTAGCAGGGTTGCTGGCGACCTAGCTAGCTAGCTGGCTAGTAGGGTAGCTGGCGACCTAGCTAGCTAGCTGGCTAGTAGGGTAGCTGGCGACCTAGCTAGCTAGCTGGCTAGTAGGGTAGCTGGCGACCTAGCTAGCTAGCTGGCTAGCAGGGTTGCTGGCGAGCTAGCTAGCAGGGTAGCTGGCTAGCAGGGTTGCTGGCGACCTAGCTAGCAGGGTAACTGGCTAGCAGGGTTGCTGGCGACCTAGCTAGCAGGGTAGCTGGCTAGCAGGGTTGCTGGCGACCTAGCTAGCAGGGTAGCTGGCGAGCTAGCTGGCTAGCAGGGTTGCTGGCGACCTAGCTAGCTAGCTGGCTAGCAGGGTAGCTGGCTAGCAGGGTAGCTGGCGAGCAGGGTAGCTGGCATATCTGGGTAGCTGGCATATCTGGGTAGCTGGCATATCTGGGTAGCTGGCATATTTGGGTAGCTAGCTAGCAGGGTAGCTGGCGACCTAGCTAGCTAGCTGGCTAGCAGGGTTGCTGGCGACCTAGCTAGCAGGGTAGCTGGCTAGCTAGCTGGCTAGTAGGGTTGCTGGCGACCTAGCTAGCAGGGTAGCTGGCTAGCAGGGTAGCTGGCGAGCAGGGTAGCTGGCATATCTGGGTAGCTGGCATATCTGGGTAGCTGGCATATCTGGGTAGCTGGCATATTTGGCTAGCTAGCTAGCAGGGTAGCTGGCGACCTAGCTAGCTAGCTGGCTAACAGGGTTGCTGGCGACCTAGCTAGCTAGCCTGGCTAGCAGGGTTGCTGGCGAGCAGGGTAGCTGGCATATCTGGGTAGCTGGCTAGCACGGTAGCTAGCTAGCAGGGTCGCTGGCGAGCTAGCTGGCTAGTAGGGTTGCTGGCGACCTAGCTAGCAGGGTAGCTGGCTAGCAGGGTAGCTGGCATATCTGGGTAGCTGGCATATCTGGGTAGCTGGCATATCTGGGTAGCTGGCATATTTGGGTAGCTGGCGAGCAGGGTTGCTGGCGACCTAGCTAGCTAGCTGGCTAACAGGGTTGCTGGCGACCTAGCTAGCTAGCCTGGCTAGCAGGGTAGCTGGCGAGCAGGGTAGCTGGCATATCTGGGTAGCTGGCATATCTGGGTAGCTGGCATATCTGGGTAGCTGGCATATTTGGGTAGCTGGCGAGCAGGGTTGCTGGCGACCTAGCTAGCTAGCTGGCTAGCAGGGTAGCTGGCTAGCAGGGTAGCTGGCATATTTGGCTAGCTAGCTAGCAGGGTAGCTGGCGACCTAGCTAGCTAGCTGGCTAGCAGGGTTGCTGGCGACCTAGCTAGCAGGGTAGCTGGCTAGCAGGGTAGCTGGCATATCTGGGTAGCTGGCATATTTGGCTAGCTGGCTAGCAGGGTTGCTGGCGAGCTAGCTAGCTAGCTGGCTAGCAGGGTTGCTGGCGAGCTAGCTAGCAGGGTAGCTGGCTAGCAGGGTTGCTGGCGACCTAGCTAGCAGGGTAGCTGGCTAGCAGGGTTGCTGGCGATCTAGCTAGCTAGTAGGGCAGCTGGCGAGCTAGCAGGGTAGCTGCCGAGCTAGCAAGGTAGCTGGCGAGCTAGCAGGGTAGCTGGCGAGCTAGCAGGGTAGCTGGCGAGCTAGCAGGGTAGCTGGCGACCTAGCTAGCTAGCAGGGTTGCTGGCTAGCAGGGTAGCTGGCGACCTAGCTAGCTAGCTGGCTAGCAGGGTAGCTGGCGACCTAGCTAGCTAGCTCGCTAGCAGGGTAGCTGGCGACCTAGCTAGCTAGCTCGCTAGCAGGGTAGCTGGCGACCTAGCTAGCTAGCTGGCTAGCAGGGTAGCTGGCGACCTAGCTGGCTAGTAGGGTAGCTGGCGACCTAGCTGGCTAGCAGGGTTGCTAGCGACCTAGCTAGCTAGCTGGCTAGCAGGGTTGCTGGCGACCTAGCTAGCTAGCTGGCTAGCAGGGTTGCTGGCGACCTAGCTAGCTAGCTGGCTAGCAGGGTAGCTGGCGACCTAGCTAGCTAGCTGGCTAGCAGGGTAGCTGGCGACCTAGCTAGCTAGCTGGCTAGCAGGGTAGCTGGCGACCTAGCTAGCTAGCTGGCTAGCAGGGTAGCTGGCGACCTAGCTAGCTAGCTGGCTAGCAGGGTAGCTGGCGACCTAGCTGGCTAGCTGGCTAGCAGGGTAGCTGGCGACCTAGCTGGCTAGCAGGATAGCTGGCGACCTAGCTGGCTGGCTAGCAGGGTAGCTGGCGACCTAGCTAGCTAGCAGGATAGCTGGCGACCTAGCTAGCTAGCAGGATAGCTGGCGAGCTAGCAGGGTAGCTGGCAAGCTAGCAGGGTAGCTGGCGAGCTAGCAGGGTAGCTGGCGAGCTAGCAGGGTAGCTGGCGAGCTAGCAGGGTAGCTGGCGAGCTAGCAGGGTAGCTGGCGAGCTAGCAGGGTAGCTGGCGAGCTAGCAGGGTAGCTGGCGAGCTAGCAGGGTAGCTGGCGAGCTAGCAGGGTAGCTGGCGAGCTAGCAGGGTAGCTGGCGAGCTAGCAGGGTAGCTGGCGAGCTAGCAGGGTAGCTGGCGAGCTAGAAGGGTAGCTGGCGAGCTAGCAGGGTAGCTGGCGAGCTAGCAGGGTAGCTGGCGAGCTAGCAGGGTAGCTGGCGAGCTAGCAGGGTAGCTGGCGAGCTAGCAGGGTAGCTGGCGACCTAGCTAGCTAGCAGGGTTGCTGGCGACCTAGCTAGCTGGCTAGCAGGGTTGCTGGCGACCTAGCTAGCTGGCTAGCAGGGTTGCTGGCGACCTAGCTAGCTGGCTAGCAGGGTTGCTGGCGACCTAGCTAGCTGGCTAGCAGGGTTGCTGGCGACCTAGCTAGCTGGCTAGCAGGGTTGCTGGCGACCTAGCTAGCTGGCTAGCAGGGTTGCTGGCGACCTAGCTAGCTGGCTAGCAGGGTTGCTGGCGACCTAGCTAGCTGGCTAGCAGGGTTGCTGGCGACCTAGCTAGCTGGCTAGCAGGGTAGCTGGCGACCTAGCTAGCAGGGTAGCTAGCTAGCAGGGTAGCTGGCGAGCTAGCAGGGTAGCTGGCGAGCTAGCAGGGTAGCTGGCGAGCTAGCAGGGTAGCTGGCGACCTAGCTAGCTAGCTGGCTAGCAGGGTTGCTGGCGACCTAGCTAGCAGGGTAGCTGGCGAGCTAGCAGGGTAGCTGGCTAGCAGGTAGCTGGCGACCTAGCTAGCTAGCTGGCTAGCAGGGTTGCTGGCGACCTAGCTAGCAGGGTTGCTGGCGACCTAGCTAGCAGGGTTGCTGGCGATCTAGCTAGCAGGGTAGCTGGCGAGCTAGCTGGCTAGCAGGGTTGCTGGCGACCTAGCTAGCTAGCTGGCTAGCAGGGTAGCTGGCTAGCAGGGTAGCTGGCGAGCAGGGTAGCTGGCTAGCAGGGTAGCTGGCTAGCAGGGTTGCTGGCGATCTAGCTAGCAGGGTTGCTGGCGACCTAGCTAGCAGGGTAGCTGGCGACCTAGCTAGCTAGCTGGCTAGCAGGGTTGCTGGCGAGCTAGCTAGCAGGGTAGCTGACGAGCTAGCTGGCTAGCAGGGTTGCTGGCGACCTAGCTAGCAGGGTAGCTGGCTAGCAGGGTTGCTGGCGACCTAGCTAGCTAGCTGGCTAGCAGGGTAGCTGGCGAGCAGGGTAGCTGGCATATTTGGGTAGCTGGCTAGCAGGTAGCTGGCGAGCAGGGTAGCTGGCATATTTGGCTAGCTAGCTAGCAGGGTTGCTGGCGAGCTAGCTAGCTAGCTGGCTAGCAGGGTTGCTGGCGAGCTAGCTAGCTAGCTGGCTAGCAGGGTTGCTGGCGACCTAGCTAGCAGGGTTGCTGGCGACCTAGCTAGCTAGCTGGCTAGCAGGGTAGCTGGCGAGCAGGGTAGCTGGCGAGCAGGGTAGCTGGCATATTTGGGTAGCTGGCTAGCAGGTAGCTGGCGAGCAGGGTAGCTGGCATATTTGGCTAGCTAGCTAGCTGGCTAGCAGGGTTGCTGGCGACCTAGCTAGCTAGCTGGCTAGCAGGGTAGCTGGCGAGCAGGGTAGCTGGCTAGCAGGGTAGCTGGCTAGCAGGGTTGCTGGCGATCTAGCTAGCAGGGTTGCTGGCGACCTAGCTAGCAGGGTAGCTGGCGACCTAGCTAGCAGGGTAGCTGGCGACCTAGCTAGCTAGCTGGCTAGCAGGGTTGCTGGCGAGCTAGCTAGCAGGGTAGCTGACGAGCTAGCTGGCTAGCAGGGTTGCTGGCGACCTAGCTAGCAGGGTAGCTGGCTAGCAGGGTTGCTGGCGACCTAGCTAGCTAGCTGGCTAGCAGGGTAGCTGGCGAGCAGGGTAGCTGGCATATTTGGGTAGCTGGCTAGCAGGTAGCTGGCGAGCAGGGTAGCTGGCATATTTGGCTAGCTAGCTAGCTGGCTAGCAGGGTTGCTGGCGACCTAGCTAGCAGGGTTGCTGGCGACCTAGCTAGCTAGCTGGCTAGCAGGGTAGCTGGCTAGCAGGGTAGCTGGCGAGCAGGGTAGCTGGCTAGCAGGGTAGCTGGCTAGCAGGGTTGCTGGCGATCTAGCTAGCAGGGTTGCTGGCGACCTAGCTAGCAGGGTAGCTGGCGACCTAGCTAGCAGGGTAGCTGGCGACCTAGCTAGCTAGCAGGGTAGCTGGGTTGCTGGCGAGCTAGCTAGCAGGGTAGCTGGCGAGCTAGCTGGCTAGCAGGGTTGCTGGCGACCTAGCTAGCAGGGTAGCTGGCTAGCAGGGTTGCTGGCGATCTAGCTAGCTAGTAGGGTAGCTGGCGAGCTAGCAGGGTAGCTGCCGAGCTAGCAGGGTAGCTGGCGAGCTAGCAAGGTAGCTGGCGAGCTAGCAGGGTAGCTGGCGAGCTAGCTGGCGAGCTAGCAGGGTAGCTGGCGACCTAGCTGGCTAGCAGGTTAGCTGGCTAGCAGGTAGCTGGCGAGCAGGGTAGCTGGCATATTTGGGTAGCTGGCTAGCAGGTAGCTGGCGAGCAGGGTAGCTGGCATATTTGGCTAGCTAGCTAGCAGGGTAGCTGGCGAGCTAGCTAGCTAGCTGGCTAGCAGGGTTGCTGGCGAGCTAGCTAGCAGGGTAGCTGGCTAGCAGGGTTGCTGGCGACCTAGCTAGCAGGGTAGCTGGCTAGCAGGGTTGCTGGCGATCTAGCTAGCTAGTAGGGCAGCTGGCGAGCTAGCAGGGTAGCTGCCGAGCTAGCAAGGTAGCTGGCGAGCTAGCAGGGTAGCTGGCGAGCTAGCAGGGTAGCTGGCGAGCTAGCAGGGTAGCTGGCGAGCTAGCAGGGTAGCTGGCGACCTAGCTAGCTAGCAGGGTTGCTGGCGACCTAGCTAGCTAGCTGGCTAGCAGGGTAGCTGGCGACCTAGCTAGCTAGCTGGCTAGCAGGGTAGCTGGCGACCTAGCTAGCTAGCTCGCTAGCAGGGTAGCTGGCGACCTAGCTAGCTAGCTCGCTAGCAGGGTAGCTGGCGACCTAGCTAGCTAGCTGGCTAGCAGGGTAGCTGGCGACCTAGCTGGCTAGTAGGGTAGCTGGCGACCTAGCTGGCTAGCAGGGTTGCTAGCGACCTAGCTAGCTAGCTGGCTAGCAGGGTTGCTGGCGACCTAGCTAGCTGGCTAGCAGGGTAGCTGGCGACCTAGCTAGCAGGGTAGCTAGCCAGCAGGGTAGCTGGCGAGCTAGCAGGGTAGCTGGCGAGCTAGCAGGGTAGCTGGCGAGCTAGCAGGGTAGCTGGCGACCTAGCTAGCTAGCAGGGTTGCTGGCGACCTAGCTAGCTAGCAGGGTTGCTGGCGACCTAGCTAGCTAGCTGGCTAGCAGGGTAGCTGGCGACCTAGCTAGCTAGCTGGCTAGCAGGGTAGCTGGCGACATAGCTAGCTAGCTGGCTAGTAGTAAGTATTAAGACTTATTTTATTTAAATTTCACTGTGTTTAACAAATATTGATTACTTCTTGTTTAAATTTCTCAAACAGAATTTCAACTGTGTGATTTTAGATGCACAAATTGCACTTTATAGGCATGATAAACCTTGATACAAATTAAATTGAAACGGAGCTCGACTAAAACACGTCTTTACAGTTCGGCGGGTATGTAAAAATTTTGGCTACCCTCCAGGTAACAGTAGATAAGCCAGTGTTGCTGAACCTGAGGATCTTTAATTTGGCCTCAGGGGCTGACGGTTTGGTCGAGATTCCAGCTCTCTACCTGTGGCGTTCTTGATCTGGTCCACAGAAACAGCAGCAAGCTTGGCTCCTGTCCAGATCTTGCTGATGGTCGTCTTATAGAGCTTCAATGAAAGCAGATCTGAGCACGCTATCACTTTTATGTACCCTTGGAACCATCCTGCATCACGTCAACTGGATGAAGGGCGGGTGTTGGAGGTGTAACGAATTCACGTTGCACATGGAGACTGGTGACGATAGCCATCTATTGTAGGAGCTATTTGGCAACAAGAGCACTAGACTACGAAATAGCTTCTGTGTTATTGCTCGGCACTTAGCAATTTAAGACTGAGACTAGACTCCTTGTCATCAAATGTTCAAAAAAAGGCATAAGTTTGCTTCATAGGTCCATTGTTAGACAGTATGCTGAAAATATTTTCGAAATCTAAGAAAGCTTTGTTCCAGGTCGGATGGATGCATACATAGTATGTTAATCTGATTCATATTATTTGCTGTATTGATTATCAGTATCTTTAATGTCTTTTTGGGACCAAACTTTGTGGGTCCCTTAAGAATGGCTAAGTTTATTGTAGCCGTATGAGTGTTTGTTTCCTGGATTTCGTTAATTTGCGAATTATACCGCAAATGACTCTCAGGATCCGTCTAAGTTTGTAACGCCGTCGTGCTAAATTAACTTCAATGCAGGTGACTAAAAGTTCATCTTTTAGGTTAGTTTAGGTTGGAGCGATAGCATTGATACCAAAGCTGACTGGAGCACGCGTAGCGGTCCGTTGTGATGTCAACTGGATTTATTTTTACTACACATAAATGTACTTAGTTGTCAGATTATTTCTATAAGTTTTTTTATTTGAATCCAGAGTTTGTTGTTCTTTTCAAATGGCAACAATGTTCAGTACACGAACATACTTATGTACATATGTATGTAGATCATCATCATCAGTGGTTGTCAGCACTGTTGTGTTTTACACAAACCGAAAGCAAATCCTTTCAAGCATTTGTTTTGATTAACTTTTGGAAAAGTGTTGTCAATTAAATATAAATTTTAACCATCACTTAAACTCAAATCTTTTATTTAAAATCTAAAGAATTTTTTTTTTAAACAATGATTGGTCATTATTATTATTATGTATTATGTTTGTGTGTTTATGTATATGTAAGTATATGATTATTGCGACTGCGGTTGAATGATTTGTTATTTTATTTTCATAATATTTGTATACCAACACCACTGCCAACAACATCACTTCTTTATTATAAAGACAACAGCAACAATATTAATAGCAATTGCAATACAAAAAAATAAGAAATAAAAAAACGCAAAATTATGTAAAACTTATTTAGCACGCTGTCTGCGTCATCGTCATTGCAGCAATAACTACAACAACACACACTCTTCTCTTACTATCATTAGCAATTGCGCTTTTTCTTCTTTTTATTTTATTTTTTTATTGTTGTTGTTGCTGGCTATCAAAAATTGCGTTTTTTTTGTGTTAAACTTCTGTCTGTCGTTCTTCATTCTTCTACTGTTAAAGGCTTTTGTGAAAGACAAGATTTATTTTCTATTTTTAAGCCGGCAGAATATCAATTATTGTTGACGTTTAATTTTTTTTTTTATTATTATTACATGCATATGTATATACAGACATACCTACACACAATTATTAAACCAAGTAGCAATTACAGAGTGTTTATTATTGTTATTGTAGTTTTTTTTTTTTGTTGTAGTGTTTGTTGCTGCTGTTCTTGTGCTTGGTTGTTATTTTGTTTGCATTTTTCGTTTTCAATTTCATTTGAACGAAAACGAACACCGCCATGTGTATTCGTTTTCAATCGTTGTGTCGTTCTTTCGATTCGTTTCGTTTTGTTTTCTTTACAGTGTTTGTGTGTCTGTTTTGTTTTGTTTATAATATTTGACCTACTTAGCAACCAAAGCTGAACCATATGTTAGCAACAGAGTACAAGTATAACCACAGCTTAGCTTATAAACAATGTTACACACATTCGCCTCAATGTATACAAGCAAACAAACTTGAATAAAAATGTTTGCCTGTAATAATAATGATAAAGACGTCGTAGTCGTCATTGTAGCTAGCGACGTCAATGTTAACGTTGTATCAGAAATAATCATCGCATACACTTATACACTATAGTAGCAGTGGTAGTACTAATTTGGTGATGCCGTAATTTGTGTGTGTGTGTGTGTAGTTGTTTCTTCGGATTTTGCCACTACTGCTGCAGACGACGGTGCTTTAACGAATATGAAAACGTACACACACAGACAGAATGAATGTGACGCAACCGTAGTAGCTCTGCTTTTAAAATTGTTCTCAGTTACTGTTGGTTAATTTATTTCATTTTATTTATTTTCGTTGTTGCATTTTTTTTATTTCAAGCAAACGATCAGTGATGACAATTTAGCAGGATTTAGTTTTTAAAGCGCGTAAACTTCTTTTTATGTCCATAACTAGGTTTAGAACTTTTTTTTGTAATTTAGCACTTCAAAAAAAAGAAGTTTATTCGCGTTTTAATTCGACAGTTTTTAAAGCGTTTTATTTTAGCGACACTGTGTATACAGTTGTTAAAACTAAAATAAACCAGAATTATATACACAGAGAAAAAGAAAGAGAGCAAATTTGAATTACTCTCTTATTTTATTTCATACGAGTTAAAGTTACCATACTTTTGTTGGAAAATATAACCCATAACACAAGTTTAAGCTTCATTTAAATATGAAGATTCATAAAAAAGTAGTCGTAAACGAATCCATTCAGATTTTCACGAATAGTTCGAGACTGAATGGAACTGACGGTAAAATTCTTTTGAAATCAATGGCCAAAGCTCAATCCATAAGCCTAACGGATCATAGCAGCGTCTTCGAGGCATAAGTATCGGCAATACAGTATGTGGTAGGAAAATTGGGGATAAAAGTATATTCGGAAGAGATATTACGATAATTTATGACAGCCACAAGCTATCAAAGCACTGAATCCTAACATAACGAACTTCAAGACGGTTATACTTGTCACAAATCTCTCGCTAAGATAGAGAAACGATATGCCATCAATATAATATGGGTATCAGGTCATAGCGAAATTGTAACTGTAAAGATGATGAACTGACCTGGTAAGTTCTCTATATTGGGAAACCCTTTAAATCCCTTAAAGCTTACAATTCTCAATGGAGTTTCGGTTTCGGATACGGTAGAATAATGCAGAAAATCTGGCAAAAGCTGGGTAGAGGGCGTATGAAAAATCTGCTCAAACTCCGAGGGGTGTATAGACAGTATAGTTGTTGGAGTATGTTAATTTTATCCACGAGTGGTGGTATCTATAGTTGAAATTCGGGTCCGAATGACGGTTTTTTGAGAAACGTTTCGTGGCAATTTTAATTTATTCTCAGTGTTTTTGCTAGAAGAGTGCTCTGAGACGCCGAAGCAATCTTTTTTTTCATATTTCGTTTTCTTTGACACGTCTGCGCACGAGCACGCATCTAATAAGGCAGCACACTACCTACTAGACTATGACTATGACTTCCACTATATACGACCTAAGCGTTCGGATGCCAATAGTGTACATTAGGAGCGAAGTCGCTTAATCGGAAGATCCGAACGGTTTCGGGACTAGAGGATCGGACCGCTGTGGTATTACAATGCATCTTATAGCATCTAAGTATGCCCATCTGAAGTTCTTGGGTTAAACGGCTACTCTATGTTTCATCCTGGCAAACTTATGAGAATTATTAACAAATCGGAAGGATGTAGACTACGAGAGTAAAATGTGGGCCACGATAAGGGGTTTTAAGAAGATTGTAGAGCAGTTTTAGTTTATGAGACTAACTGACTAAATTTTGTGGATTAACTTTTAACTTCTCGATTTTTTTTAATAAGAGGGGGACAACACCTATCCTATTAACAAGTATCTGTCAGATGACTCCTGCGACTATTTAAACAAACTGGATCATTTAGTTTATGTTTGCAAGTATTGCCAGCAGACTACAGTCTGAATTGAGTAAAAAATTTAAAAAAAAAGTTGCGAATTGATGCCCTTTTCTTCAGGTTTAGCCACCATTGTCTTTTTATTTTTTCCAAAACTGGAAAAAGAGGTCGGCGAGAAAATATTTGACTTAAATATGGTTTTTTTTTTTTTGGTTAAAAACCTTTATTTCACTCATAATATCACGAAATTATTGACCCACCGACGTCCTTACCAAGAATTGACTTTCGATAAACATGAAAATGTATTCGGTAGAAAAATATTTAGTTGAGTCGTTTGTTCTGGCAAAAGGGGGGGGGGGCGGGGGACGCTATACTCTTAACCTACATTAATAAAACGAAAACTTGCACAATTTAAAGCAATTACTTGAGAGTGATATTAAGTAACTTGGCTTATATTTGATATTTTTAGATGTTAAAGAAATTTTTAATTTAAAAACCAATTTTGCCCATTCTATTAAAATGTTTCATTTTTCTTTTGAATTTCAGGTTGACGATCAAATGAAGCTACTGCAACATTCATGGTCCGATATGTTAGTATTGGATCACTTACATCAACGCATACACAATGGCCTGCCTGACGAAACACAACTTAATAATGGACAAGTGTTTAATCTCTTAAGTTTAGGCCTATTGGGCGTACCACAATTGGCTGATTATTTCAATGAATTGCAAAATAAATTACAAGATTTGAAATTCGATATGGGCGATTATGTGTGTATGAAATTTCTAATTTTATTAAATCCAGGTAAGTACCGCCGCCAAATCATATAACAATTAAAAAAGAACACAAACATCGATTGTAAATAAATTTTGTTTTTTTTTTTTTTGTTAATTACAGATGTACGAGGTATTATCAATAAGAAAACTGTATTGCAGGGTCATGAGAATGTACAAGCAGCGTTATTAGATTATACATTAACGTGTTACCCATCTGTGACGGTAAGACGACAACAAATGCTTCTTATACTTTACATTACATTGTACCTTTTTACAGCGAATTACAATGTGTTTTTTCTACAACATTTAGTTTATAACTTTGCCTGTTTAAAACAAATAGAAACATTGTTTTAATTTAAAGCATACCTTAGGGTGTTGAATTAAAGAAGTCAGGGTTAGAAAATGGGTTTAATTTCGATTGATTGAGAGAAATTTCATTTTACATTAATATATTCAAAGAAAATAATGAAAGAAATGACTTGATAACTTGACGAAAAGAAAAAGAAAAGAAATGCGTTCTTCGCTTTGTAAACGAGCACTTGCATCATGCTGGAGAGTCTACTTTTTTGTAGACAACTTGCTACAAATGTAATAACGAAAGAGGAACATTGACAAAATTTATTGATAAAGTCAAAAAGGCTAGCCAGGCGACTGAAAATGAGAAAGAAAATGTTACTGCTGGTGCTAGAATAGATCATCAGGCTTAATTATGGTTTATAGATAATGGATTGCGTTCCGGTAATTTCAATATTACTAGGAAGAGAAACACGCCAGCCAGGCGACAGAAAATGAGAAAGAAAATGTTACTGCTGGTGCTAGAATAGATCATCAGGCTTAATTATGGTTTATAGATAATGGATTGCGTTCCGGTAATTTCAATATTACTAGGAAGAGAAACATGACTCATGTCAGTGGAAACAACGAACGAACTAAAGGCTTTAAGCAACCATTGCCTTACAAATATTCTGTGCATACGGTAGCGCCACAACTAAATTTCAAACTCAGAACTTTACAAAAGATGCAAACAAACACCCACTGTACTAGAGATTAAATAGCGAAAATGGAGGTGATATACAATAACTGAAGTTGCCGTAGTCTAGTAGGTAGTGTATTGGCTTATTAGACGAAAAGCCAGGGTTCGAGCCCCAGGCCAGACATCAAAATAAAATACAAAAAGTATTTCTTCGGCGACTTCCTCTCAGCAGATTTCTGGCAAAAACTCTGAGAGTAAATAAAAATTGCCATGAAAAGTTTCTCAAAAATCTGTCGTTCGGAGTCAACTTTAAACTGTAGGTCCCGCCACTCATGTATAAATTTAACACACACAACATAAGTGGTGTGAGAAACTAGGTCGTAATCCTGACTGAAGGGTAGTAATGACCAATTATGTATGTATACAATACTGCAAAACTGGCATTCGAGTAGAATCCGCATAGATATTAAGGGCGGGGAGGCCGAAACGAACAGCGTGAACAAGCTTGTGAGACTAGAAGAAGTCTGTTATGAAGAATTAAGCTGTAGAAACAGATCAAAAAGTCTTGTTCAATACAATGTGCTAGCCAAGTAACGCGAAAGCAGTTAATAATAATATCAATGGCCATAAAATAATGATATTTATCAAGTACCACCATCTTGTAAAGTGCAATCGAACGTAATATTCACAGTGTACATTAACACTGTATAAATCCGGTATAGCGTAGCAGCTTACTCCGTGTAATTTAACAACGAAAATATGACCAGGCTCATCTGATATGACCAACATCAGATCTACTAATAGTATGGGAATTAGTTGATCGCACTATACCAGCGTCACACTTACTGTAAAACCCATGCGAGTTCCAATGAACTCGTAGGTTCCATATCAAATGATATTAAAAAGAATTAGCTCACACTTATCAGGTACATTATATCAACACACAAACCATTTTGAACCTCTAATAAGCTAAGTTCCCAAATAAGGAAAGCTAACTAGAGAATTCCTAAACAGATGCCTCATCTATAACTATCTGCCGATAAGATTCCCAAATTCAATAATTCCTGCACTATCATCAACTATTCCAATATTATTTAAACGTATATACATATTTTCAACAAAACAAGACCTTTCACACTTAATTTGTGATTGTAAAATGATTGATTTAATGTGCTTTGCAGGGATTTGTTTGCAGGATTTTACTGATTTACAAAGTGCATATTAAAATGATTAATTGATATTCGTATGTTGGAAAATAAAATTAATGTTTGTTTGTTTTTATTTTTTTTTACAGGATAAATTTAGGAGGCTGTTAAGTATACTGCCTGACATACATGCAATGGCAGCACGTGGTGAAGAGCACTTATATTCAAAACATTGCGCCGGAAGTGCACCCACACAAACGTTACTCATGGAAATGTTGCATGCAAAACGGAAAGTGTAAAATGTAATGACAAAAACAACAAAAACAACAACAACAAATAAAAAGTAAATAATGGATTAGAAACCCATTTGTAAGGGGTGGGTATATAAAATTTAAGTAATAAATAAATCTAAGTTACCACGCTCACACATACACACACCTACCTACATACACATCATGGAATATATATGTATATACCACACCATATACTATATATGTACACATAAAAACCAAAACTCAAAAATCATTTAAAGAAGAAAACAAAATTTAATTAATAAAATTAAAACAGAAAGAAACAAACAAATTCAAAAAAATAAAAAATAAAATAAAAATGGTTTTAAACTAGGCACAGATTAAGAAAACACGGAAAAATTTAATAAAAGCTAAGCTTACAAAAAAACAAAACTAAAAATAAATGTTTAAAGTCTATATACATACAACATACATACATTAAAAACAAGAAGAAAAATAAATAGAAACTATATTTTTGTGACAATTATAAATAGAAAGAAAACCTTTAAGAAAAATAAAATGAAAAACACAAAGAAAGAATAATAAATAAACATAACATACTTTCAGGCTTTATAAAGACACCTTTTTTAAGGCATACTTTCAGGCATTAAAACAAACCAACAAACAAAATATAGAGGAAAAAATTAATTTAAAAACTTTTTAATTTAACTTTAACTTTAAAAAATGGTTTTTGTGGTTATTTATAAATATTACAACAACAACAAATGATACATAGTATATATACATACATCTGTATACATACATATATATATATATATATTCAAATTTGGGGATTCTCTTTATAAACAAATGAAAAAAAAAACAAAAAAACATATAAAATAAATATAAATCTATTAAAACTTTGTTGTTACGTTTAGTAAGTAAATGATATTTTGTGAAAAATTAAAAACAAAACAATATATTAATTGTAATTTTTATGTAAATATTATTAAGTCTTCTTAAGTTAAACAAAAACAAAACTACTTTAAATACAGTAAAATAAAAAAACAAAAAATATTTTCTATAATTAAACATCACTAATTAAGTAAAAAATTAAAAACTATCAAAAACAGATTGTTATAAATGTATTTAGATTTTAAATATTCTTAATTAAAAAAAAAACAATAAAACAAAAATAAAAATTGTTGCTTGATGTTTAACAAAAAAAAATCTAAATGTTAAAACAATTATTTAAAAAAATTTAAATTTTACCACAGATACCACTAAACAAATATAAAACAAAAAAAGGAATACAATACAAAAAACAAATCCAACAACAAACAAAATCAAACAGCAATTGTTCAGAATGTTATTGTTTTTAATTATTAAACGTTAATATTTAAAAAAAAAAATAAAATAAAAACAAACAAAAAATGTAACACTAATTATAATAAGTTTACCGAAAATATAAAACAATAATGCTCAATAGCAAGCAAATATATTTTTAAGCAAAATTTTTATTATGCACATTGCAAATGAAAAAACCCTACTTAAAAAAAAAACTCCTTTTTAAATCAGAGAAAACCAATTCTTAAAACAGAAACGATTAAATATAATCCATTCAAACACAATCTTTAAAAGAGATTTAATTCAATAAAATTCTATCATTCTAATTCATTCTACCATAAAATTCTAGATAATCGCTATGAAACAATGTACAAATTAGTTTTAAGCATTCCCCTGTTGAAACTTATTTCGATGCTTCTCCAGTGTGTACAAAAGGATACGATAGCAACGGCAGCAAAATAACTAAATCAATTGACTTAGTGCCTGTATTTCACTGATTAATTGTTATTGCGTTTGATACCAAGACACTACGAATGATTACAGACCTACAACATACATAATTGGTCATTACAGCCCTTCAGTCAGGATTACGGCCTAGTTTCTCACACCACTTATGTTATGTGTGTTAATTTTATACATGAGTGGTGGGACCTACAGTTTAAAATCGAATCCGAACGACAGATTTTTGAGAAACTTTTAATGGCAATTTTATTTTTACTCTGAGTTTTTGCCAGAAATCTGCTGAGAGGAAGTCGCCGAAGAAATACTTTTTGTATTTTGTCTTGATGTCTGGCCTGGGGCTCGGCTCGAACCCTGGCTTTACGTCTAATAAGCTAACACACTACCTACTAGACTACGGCGACTTCACAGACCTAAAGGAAAATAGTTAACAGTGGTATCACAATGTGACAAGCTTGGTTTAATTGTTTATATCCTTTCGGGTTAAGGCCATTTTTATCCACATTAGATTAATATAGAAATTCGTACTTTAGCCATTATTTACCTATGTAGCCGTCCTACAACAATCTATTTTACAATTACAAAATACTTTAATTTTCTTTCAATATTTAATACAAAATAAATCTTCTTAGGGCCTTCTATAGCTTTTTATGTACGAGACACTGTTCAAATTTTAGTTTTCGATTTTGTACAATTGGCGGTCTTGAACGACAAGGTTGTTCACATCCCTTGATTGTGAAATTTTCAAATTCAAAAAAAGGATTAAAAATTAATGCTCAAAATATGAAAGGAAAGTTTGTTAAAAAACATTCAGGAATTTGAAGCTTTGATCCTGAGTGTGTAAAAAGAAGAATTTTGTACAATTAAAAAAGGTATTTTTTAAAATATGTAAAGATTTTTATATCGCACTTCAAATAAACTTCTTTTAAACAATGTTTAATGGACGTAGTTGCCATAGTCTAGTAGGTAATGTGATCAAATCACTAGCTCAGACATGTCGGACAAAACGGAATAATAAAAACATTTTTTTTCGGCTACTTCCTCTCATCAAACACCTGCCAAAAACTCTGAGAGTAAATAAAATGGCCACGAAAAGTTTCGCAATACTGTCGGTCAGTGTCGACGTGAAACTGTAGGTTTCGCCACTCGATCCCCTAAGCAGCTAAACTATAATGCTTGACTAAAGGATTGTAATGACCAATTAAGTGAGTAATTTAATGGACGGATTGATTTTGAACAGCTTAATTCAGTCTTTCTACACATTTTTAATAAACGGCTTTTAAGAAAGTCTGTCTTCAGAAGACATTACATTTTGCAAAACAAAAAATTTCCCTAAAGAAAATAAATTTTACTTCCAAGTGTTGGATTTCGAATTTCGAAAAATTTTATAATACATTAAAGATAATATAAAATTATTTTCAATCTATTAAGAGATTCGATAACCCTAATAAGGCACAATAATCACCCTTATTGTGAAAAAAAATTTCGCCCGAATTTTGTTCACTGTTTACACCCGAACATATGACAACTTCGAAAAAAAATTCGTCCTATTGTGAATAATTTTTCACGGGAGTTTGTTCGACTTTGATTTTTAGAGGCAAATAGGTAAAAAAGAAAATGTAAGTTATGTTGGAAATCTTTGTTTTATTAATAATTAAGTACAAATTGAAATTTTCAAGAGCAATTCAACTAATAAAAAACAAATTGAGATTTTGTTGTAAAGAATCCTTCCATGTATAAAAATAAATAAGTACATATGTATATTCCAACCTAACAGGCAGATGTTACATACGGTTTCTAAATATTCTTTCTCCAAACCACTTCTAAATTTGTCTATATTCCAAACAAAGGAATCATGGCAGGATCCATAATGTGCAGCGTCAATAAATCTGATCTTCATTTTGTGGTCGCATATCTACAATTAGAATTTAGATTCTTTTTATATTTAAATTTATCTGCCCACTTACAAGTGTTATGTTTAGACTAAATCGTCCCTTTCGATTATAGTAGAGATGTTTTGCTTGCTTTGGAGCTATTGTGTTAACATGTGTGCCATTTATGCATCCAAAAACTCCTGGTATTGCAAAATAACTAAAAAAATGTTGAGCGATGATACTTCTCTGTGCTTGAGATGGATAGCAGAGCCATGTTTTACATATTTGCACTACCATGACATTCAGAAATTCTGTAAGCACCTCGCTGAACGTTGATTGTGCTATCGCGGCATGGTAGTCACTCCTTTTTGTTGCCACCTTCAACGAAAAACCGCAAACACGAACAAAGTTTAATAACTGGAGGTACAGTTGTACTTTCCTTTGAAACCGGTAGATCCAAAAGATAACTAAACGCAGCTTTGTTGACTCTATAATGCTTAAAAAAACTCGACCCGAAAATTAAACACCACAAAAACATAAAATTATTACTTATGTACTTACTGCACACTCGGCAATTCCAAAGGATTTGAAGCATCCCGTAATATTATTCTCATACTTCTTTCTTTTAATTTTCTTTCATTTTCTTTTTCCAATTCCAATAACAAAACTGCACCAATTCTAAACATTTATTAGTTTTAAAGATTTAATTGTAGTTTTTTTTTTCCTTTTTAACACCAGTTTTATTTCGAACAAACACACATGATTCGAAGGGAAAAATAATTCACGTCAAATTCACGATAGAAAATTTTTGTTCGGGTGATAAAAGCAATCCAATGTTCACATTTTTTTCACGATAAGGGTGAATATCTTTCATAATGATTATAAAAGATCAAAATAATTAAAAAATCTTTTAGCTTAAAAAAATTGCTCTCCGAATTGAAAAATATTACTTTATGCCTGTATTTTGAACTTATGCCACCACTATGTCTCACATTAGCCATTCGAATGTTTACAAAAATATTGGAATTTTAGGGTTTTTTCAAACCAAGCATTCGTTTACGACCTTAAAGTCAACTCTGTAGGGAGTAGTGAGTGAAAACCTTCTAAAATTCGAAATTGTTTTCATAAAAATTTTCAATCGTTTGAAATTGTTTATCAACGCATAGAAGGATAGTATCTGATGCGAGTTTGCCATATTTTTTTATAATTTAAAGATCTGGCTACAATCAATAATACTAAAGGACAATAATTCTTGATATTCGACAGAGCTTTCAATAAATTAATTAATTAATGCAACATGAAATAAATATTGATTCTTTCACTTAAAGGTTGAATCTTCGTAACAATTATTTTTTATAATATTTGATTGGTTTTAAAATTTTTTGTTTTAATAACTTCTTTTGAAGTTAGGTTTTAAAATATTTTTAACTGTGATCAATACTTAACTTAAAAATAAGATACAAATGACTTACCGACTCCTTTTTCATAGTTGTGTAGTACAGATGAAAATTATATGAAGGCTGGTTATGATGAATGCAGTTGAGTTATTGTTTTGTGGTGAAAATGTTTGATGTTTGTTGTCGTAGTTGTGTACTATAGATGAATAGTGTATGAAGCTGAATTATTGTTTTGTGGTGAAATATTTGATTTTTGTTGTCGTAGTTGTGTAGTGCTGTTAAAGAGTATGAAGGCAGTCAATGAATATAGTTGAATTATTGTTTTGTAGTACAGATGAAAATTATATGAAGGCTGGTTATGAATGCAGTTGAATTATTGTTTTGTGGTGAAAATGTTTGATGTTTGTTGTCGTAGTTGTGTAGTATTGATGAATAGTGTATGAAAAGCTGAATTATTGTTTTGTGGTGAAGTATTTAATTTTTGTTGTCGTAGTTGTGTAGTGCTGTTTAAAAGTATATGAAGGCGGGCCATGAATGTAGTTGAAATGTTGTTTTGTGGCGAAGATATTTGATTTTTGTTGACGTAGTTGTGTAGTACAGATGATAATTATATGAAGGCTGGTGATGAATGCAGTTGAATTATTGTTTTGTGGTGAAAATGTTTGATGATTGTTGTCGCAGTTGTGTGGTATAGATGAATAGTGTATGAAGCTGAATCATTGTTTTGTGGTGAAGTATTTGATTTTTGTTGTCGTAGTTGTGTAGTGCTGTTTAAAAGTATATGAATGCAGTTGAAATGTTGTGGTGAAGATATTTAATTTTTTGTTGTCGTAGTTGTGTTGTATAGATGAACAGTTTATGAAGCTGAATTATTGTTTCATGGTGAAGTATTTGATTTCTGCTTTCGTAGTTGTGTAGTGCTGTTTAAAGGTGTATGAAGTCAGGTTATGAATGTAGTCGAATTATTGTGTTGTAGTAAAGTATTTGATTTTTGTTGCTGTAGTTGTGTAGTATAGATGAACAGTGTTAAAGCTGAATTATTGTTTTCTTGTGAAGTGTTCGGCTTATGTAGTATGTTTTACAAGCTATTTTTGCATTTTTGATTCCTGGCGAATTATAAGAATTTTGTTGTGAATTCTGCTATAAATCTAGTACAGATGTCATCACATTTTCTGGCTGTGTAATGGTCTCCTTTAAACAAACGGTTTTGATTATCTGAAATATAAATAAATTTGAAATAATTTCATAAGTTTTATGATTAATTACTGGTAATTAAAATAAAATTATAAGCAAAAGAAATTTATAATAAAAATTTTGTTTTAAAATCCTTGCTATAGAGTGTGAATTTATAGAAAAGTAAACTTTACATTTTTAGGGAGTGCATTAAACATTAAAAAGCAAGAAAAAAAATTATATTAAATAAATAAAAAAAAGAATGTACCTTAAACTATATTTTAAATATATAAACTAATTAATATTATTATATAAATATATATATAATTAACATAATAATATATAAAAAAAAAGTAAATTTTCTTTTTGTTCTTATCTATAAGTGTGGTTTATTTTTTTAAACGGTTTTTTTTTATCATATTAAATGTTAAACTATTCTTTTGATTATTAATTATTATCATTGATTTCACTTCTTATTTCTTTTTTGTTATATAAATTTTCATTATATTTAAATTTTTATGTAATTAGTTTAATAATAATATAAAAAAAGAAAAATTAATTATAAATTCAATACATACAATACAATACAATACAATAACTACTACCTTCATAGTTTTTTAAATTTAAATATAAAAAGAAATGTTTTTAGTTTTTAATTTCTATTCTTTATATTTTATTATATTGTATAATTAATTTTTACTATTATTTTTATTTGTAATTTTACGCTTTTATATTTTATTTTACTTTCCTCTTCTTTTTTTGTACGTTTTAATTGTTATTTTGATTTATAAATATAATTATAATTTTTATTTTATAATTCCTTTATACTTATTTCTCTTTTAATCTAATATATCAATACATTATTATTATTATTTCTCTTTTTTTAATTATTTTTGTCTGTAATTTTCATTTTAATGTATAAAAAAAACAAAAAAAAACTACAATAAAAAATTTTGTCAAACAAAAAACAAACGATACTAAAAGAAAAATAAATTAAAAATAAAAACAAAAAAACAAAATTTTTAAAATCACATCAAATTGTAGTAACGAATTATTTTTATTTTATCTTTTTTTTTGTTATATTTTTTTGTCCTTTTCATTTTCCATTATTATTCTCAAGACCATAATGAAAATTAAAGTTCAACAGTTTTAAAGAATTTTACTTGTTAAGGATGTTTGAGCCCACAGTGTCACTGAAAATCCCATTCTACGAATATCGGAACTTCTTTGATAATTAAGTCAAAAAATCCAAAAGTTTGTTACATGTCTTGAACAGATTTCTTATTAGTGTCGTGTACAGGTGTGAGGATTGCTTATCTCACCCTCTTTCATTGTCTTGTCGAAACTCAGGATAATTCCTCCTAATACCTAACAAACCGCCAGGTGTGTGCCCCCTCTCTGGAATGCATTAACACCGCACTGGTTCTTAGTATTTTATTGATTCGTTCTCTCTATCACAGAAGCCACATATTAGGCTTAAAGCGGTTAAGATTCTGTACAAATGTTAATCAAATTTACTGTGCCTGCCTGAACCGCAACGTAACGCAAGACTCAAATCTCTTTCCGCTATAATTGACATGGCAAATTTTAGATTGTATCAAACCTGACAGTTGTTTACGCCTCTATCTATCTTCTCTTTCAACAAATTTACCCTTTTAATCTCGACTATCCTTTTCACTGAAAAGTCTTGGCCCTATCAGCGGTACAGAAAGTTTCTTTCCTGGAAAGTTAGAAACCGCTCATTGTACTGAGTTTTAAGATGACCTAGGATCTGAACGCTGACGCTATTCCCCCTGCCTTGAAGATGCTTACCCTGCCCAGACAGGTAGGGTAGGGTAGGGCAAGTAAAATTCATAGGAGCTAAGTGCTCAGATACCAAATTGTATTGGTATGTTTCGTGGTCCCTACCTAATGTCCGAATAGAATTGAGTGCATCTGTTGAGCTTCCCCATGGGTTTCAAATTTTCAATTCTGGACCCGAACAGCATTACTACGCCTTGAATTATCTTTGTACCACAGATTGGTTCCTTTCTTAAGAGAGTAAGTAGCTGTCAGCATTCAATTTTATTACTCAGTCTCGTTGAACAGCATTTGCCAAGTCATAGAGTCTACGGGTGCTGTCTAGAGGGGGTGTCCACTAATGGTTTCCGTAATTGTTGTCTTTATCTAATGGATCTGATCTTTACTACCAAATTCAATAGTCCTAAATCCCTTAGAGCCTCTAGTGAAGCCTAAAGAGAGGTTTTCATTATTTCGAATTTGATAGATTATTTACTTCACTCAACTGCATCTATGTTGTTTTCAAGTTTGTCCTATTTGCTCATAGAATGGCCCCATAGATCACAATTAACTTGAGCAGCATGGTATGCATCCAATCCAGTATCTTCGGGTTATAATACCAAGATTTATGCAAGACTTCTGCTTATCATTATTGTATACCTAGTTCTCCTTGAAATATTCTCCAGATAAGACGGTATTCCCCACTATATGTCGGTACTGTCTAGTGCTGTTGGCATCTTAAAATAAGAATTGGCTTCTGCTCCGATGATTAATGATCTTCTTCTAGAAAGAAGTGTGCCATGTGGCAAAAATTTTAGGAAAATATTCAAAATTAACACGTTGACTTCCGCGGCAATTTTCAGAAAACTGGCCACGCAAGCCAACATTGACTTTTTGCTCTTTTCCCAGAAGCCATTTATCGATACTAACTGATATAATACGATTTTATTCGTAGTTACACAAAAATGGCAGGTTTAGTGAGTACGAGATAACTCGTAGTTGGCTCCCTAGAAGGGAATGTAATCTACGAGTTATCTCGTAGTCGGCAGCCAACGTGTTAAAAACCCCGTACAATTTTCAGTGACGTTTACGTTGGCATAGTGGCTTAGTGATGCGAACCTTTTTGCAGATATGATAGTAAGTACCTGTGATATGATAGTAAGTCTAGGTTTACTGACAACGGTTTTGTCTTAACAGTGTCAATAATATAATGATTTCCTTTTCCAATAATTTTCATTTAAAATAATTTTATTTTTGAACTCCTTTTTTTAATTTTTAAACTCTCATAACACCTAAAAAATCTTTACAAATAATAGAAAATTGTGTACCTTATATGAAAAACAAAGAAAATTTTGTTTCAAAAACAAAATCATAAAAAATCTACAATAAATTGTTGCAATTTATATTGTATTGTATATATACGAGTATTTATTAGAAATAAATTTAATTGTAAAGGATTTAGCGGTTTAACTCATATTGGAAAAAAATATTCCAAAAAAAACACACACTTTTAATCAAATTCCTATTGATTTTAAAAAGATTTTTTAATTTATTTATTATTTAACACTTTTTTTAAATCCTATAATAGAAATATCAGGGCTTTTTAAATTAAATTTCATTACCACTGCGTTACAATGTTAACATTCTTATTCCTAAAAAGTTCAGTCTACTTATACAGTAACCAGGAATATTTTTTTCTTTTAATTTTAAATCTTTGCGTTTAGTCTATAAAATCTAAAGCCTCTGATAATCCTCATATCACCAGTTAAAGGAAAATAGTTATTTCAAAAAAATTCAAAGAAAAATTAAAAAAATTTGGAAAAAATTTGAATTAACAGTAGTTGAACTATTCTGGAGGCACCTCTTCTAACACAAGGAAATTATTGCAGTCGACAAACTTTTCACAGCATTTTGAAATTTGAAAGCAACTTCAATGTAGCAAACCTTGGTTGACAGCCACGCTGGCCCCAGGGCCATTGTGCCTATGTAGTGTATATCACGTCTTGTTCGTGAGTGCAAAGAGTCTTTAAGGACCTTCATACCATACCGAATCCTTTTAAGCTTGGTTCCAGGACATAGCGGTATTCTCGGCTCTCGCTAGATTAGGTTTGCTTTCTGATGGCGACATGATAGTTGGTCCTGATCCACCAATCTGCCAGTTCTACGGCCTTATCACTGGGTGGGTCAAGGAGGAAGAGCAGAGGCGATGGAGGGAAGGATAGAGATGTTATGTGTCTAAGAGTCTATGGCCTGCTATATGCAGTGATAGAACAGATTTGCTGCTGGACTTACATATGGCCAGCCTAAGGCTTGTTATTGGTTTCATTATTACAGGGCAATGCGAGAGTAGACCGCTAACAGCGAGACTATTGCAAAGTATCGAACACCTCCTCTGTAACTGTCCAGCCCTTAGGTTAGGTTAGGTTAGGTTAGAGGACGTGTACTTGTCAATTAAGACAAGTACAGTACCCGGAGGTCGAATTGACCCATTGTACAACGTCCTAGTTTCTCACACCACTTATGTTGTGTGTGTTAATTTTATACATGAGTGGTGGGACATACAGTTTAAAGTCGACTCCGAACGACAGATTTTTATTTATTGAGAAACTTTTCATGGCAATTTAATATTTACTCTCAGAGTTTTTGCCAGAAATCTACTGAGAGGAAGTCGCCGAAAAAATACTTTTTGTATTTTGTCTTTGATGCCTGGCCTGGGGCTCGAACCCAGGCTTTTGCGTCTAATAAGCCAACACACTACCTACTAGACTACGGCGACTTCAACTTAGTCGCCAACCTTAGTAGGTTGAGAATCCTGGAAAGGGGCTCGCTTTCGAGAACCGAAATTAGGACTCTCCATAGATTAATAAACAGATTGATCTGGTTGCGATTCGCTAGAGCATTAAGTTTGTATTCGTGCTCTCTAGTGTGTTTATCTTTTTTTCTCCGTCTCATATATCCTCCCTTTCCTACGTCTTCTCCTTTTCTAATTTCCCTATCTCCTTCACTATTCTCTCTCTCTCTTCTAGGACGTATTGGGTCATTTTGACCTCTGGATAGCCCAATGATAGGTACACGTCCTTAAACCTAACCTAACTTAATGTCCACAAACACTACCCCCACTTTAATCCTCCCCAAGACCTATTTTTCTAATCTCAACATAATGCGTAGTTTGAATAGGGGCCATCCCCTGAATGTTGGAGGTAAATTAAAAAGTAAAATTGCTTTCTAATATAGGAATATTTAGTCTGCTAACCGAGTAAAGTAGGTCCTTCAACACATAAATAAATAAAAATAAATTATAGCTACTACTCCAGCTGATATTTTCAATTTGAGGATTCTTGTAGAATCTTCGATAGCTTTAAATGTTAATCGTAGAGGATTGGACATTATTTCATTTGTTGGCTATTGCTGGAACAATTTACGCAAAACTCAAGTAAATTTGTTATTGAAGTCACCAAAGACTAGTAGGTATTATTTTGACTTGTTAGAGGAGAGCCGTTGGTTCAGACCCCAGCTTAGCTTTCTTAAACAAAAAATAATACAAAATAAGCTAAAATCATTCCTTCTGAAAGTAAATAAAATAAAGAGTTTGTTAAAGCTGTAGATCGGATTCGACGTTAAAATGTAGATCACGTTTAGGTGGTGTGAGAAGCTAGATTGTAATCCTGACTAAAGAACTGTAATGACCAATTAAGTAAGTAAGTACGTAGGGTGTTATTGAAAGGCATACAATGCTGGATGCATTTTATTTTTAAGTCTACTAAGGACCAGAAACCAAATTCAAGCACTAAATATTTGAGCTTCTAAATTGTTTACAGCATATTGTATACATTCTTTACTTATTTTATCTTTCAATTTTAAGTGTTTTTAAATTAAAATTCCCCATTATGATATTAAAACGCTAAAACCTTTTAAGCTAAGAGCTAAAAAAAATGAAATAAAATTACAAATCAAATCATGAAACCATTTCAGGAGCGCATCATTCAAAATAAATAAAATGTTGTATAAATGTTAAATGTATCACATACAAATTAATAATTTATTTATAAAGAATAAACAATATACATACATATATTGTATTAAATGGTATATAAACAAAACGAAATTGTTACAAAAACACCTCCCCCCCAAAAAGAAACAAATTTTCAAAAATCTATCAAAAAAAAAAGAAAAAAAAAAGAGAAAATAAATCATTTATTTTTGTGTTCACTTTAAAAAAAGATGATATTTTTAAGGAAAAAAAAATAAAAACAAAAAAATTATGCAAAAACAACTTGTAAATGTTTGTAAAATAAAAATTATTGTAAATTCTTTAGTTTATAGAAAATCGAAATCAATATTCATATATTTTAATTAAAAATTAAAAGAGAAAATCTTTAGAATTAAAAAGGAAAACAAAAAATGAAAATGTTATAAAAAAAAGAAGAAATATTTACAAAAAAAATTCTTAAAACTTAAAAAAAAAATATGGAAAAAATCTACAAAAATACCTGCTGAAATTAAAAATAGAAGAGAAACCTAATGCTCTGTTTCAAACTCCACTCCACACAATTTCTAAACTGTAATGAAATTAGAGTTGCTTGATATCCTTTTTCTTCATTTACATATTATTTAATTTGACAACAGTGTTACCAACCTGTTGCATGATATTTTATTGCAGAAATGTTCCTTAATTCATTCGTTAAGAAAATATGAAATATTTCAGATATAAAAGTAAAATTTAATAGAGTTATCCGGTCAGTGAAATAAGTACACTTAAATTTTTGCGGTTCAAACCACAGGTCAGACATCTCCAATAAAACGAAATATGAAAAAATATTTCTGCGGCGACTTCCTCTCATTACATTACTCATCAGATTACTAACAAAACTCTGAGAGTAAATAAAATTGCCATGAAGTTTCTCAAAAATGATATGAAGTTTCTCAAAAATCTGACGTTCGGAATCGACTTTAAAATGCAGGTCCCGCCACTAATGTACAAATTTAACACACAACACAAAAAATGGTGTGAGAAACTAAGTCGTAATTCAGACGAAAGGGTTGCAATGGCCGATTATGTATGTATCCCTTAAACTTTACATAACTTAACCAAAGTTTTCCCAATTTTTTTATGCCTATGATCTAACAAGGTCATCAAAATATATTTGTTTGTAAGCAATAAATTCATCGTCATTGCAATCAAAGCGCTTTTAATCGAATCATTTCATTAAGAAATAGTCAATCGGATCTAAATTCCGAAAATATGTAACGATGGGTTTTAAATTTGTTTTCATCTTATCATGCGGTAGCCTGCTAACAATGGCTATCAAAACACAAATTAAACGACGTAACTTGTTCAAATTTTAACAGGCTGCCTATTGACAGGGCACTGTTGTAGACGGACAGCTTACTATCCTAGGCTGCCTTCCAAAATGTATCAATACAAAGTTTGTATGCAGTTTTATTACTGTATATAAACTATGTAGATATGCAAAGTAACCAAACAATGCATCAACTATAAATTCGATGCCTGATTGCTTTTTGACTGCGTTAAAAATACACATTGACGACGTTTTGAAATAGAATACATTGTATATATTTTGTACAGCGGCATTATGAAACACGATACTTTGTTCAAGCACAAAGCAACTAACATTTTGGAAGGCAAACTTACTGTCGTGTTTGGATTTGGTTCGTTTCCATACAAGAACTTCAGATGTATGAAGCTGTTAGTCATCTTATGACCTCTATTTATTTACTGTGTTGATGGTTCACATGGTCAAGGAACCTAACTAAGTAGGTGACCACAAATAGACTGTAATTAACATTAAGAAAACAGACACAGTGATTATAAGCGGCGAACATGAGGCTCATGAAATATATTCAGTGGCTATAAAAAGTGAAGATTTAGAACCAGATAAGCACCTGAATGTTATAATATCGATAGTTAGAGTAAACTCTACTAAACTTTAAACAAGAATTTCATGCCATAAAACCAAATTCGGGACTTGTGTTGTGTGTGTTAATTTTATACATGAGTGGCAGGACTTACAGTTTAAAGTCGACTCCGAACGACAGATTTTTGTGAAACTTTTAGTGGTAATTTAGTTATTCTCAGAGCTTTCGCCAGAAATCTAAATAAATGAAATGAAATTAAAGAGATATGAAGAAGAATCGCAGAAGATTGCTCAGTATAGAAGCAAGAAGCACGATTCCTAATATCAAGTGCACATTAAACTTAAAAACTTTAGAAATAATTAACATTAAGAACCTAGCAAGAGGAACTAATTACTTAAAACATTAATAAGTTACGATCACTGAAAAGTCAAAACGATCGCTATCAAAATACACTTTGTACCCGTTCTACTGCTCAATCTATAGTTTGAATCATAACAACGTTATGGGAACGAGATCTTCTCAGTGAGTTAAAGTGAAGAACCACAGTTCAAAACAGTAGAGAACATTTGAATTGAAGTTTCAGTAGCACAATGTTGCAGATTGTAAAATGAAATTAAGCAATTCTATTTCTGGACAGTTTTCCTATCCCTAAGCCTATCCAAGCCTTCCCCTTAACAAAATCGTATATTATATAAGAAAACATTGTTGAACACCGTTTATATAGTCTATATACATAAATATAAATATTAAAAATAAATAAATAAATAAAAAAAGAAAATATATTTACAATGTACATTCAAACGATTTATTAAAAAAGCCCTGTATATGTTTAAATTAAAAAAAAATAATAATATTTAATAAATAATTTAACTCTTTAGATAATTAATGAAAAAAATTAAGAAAAAAATACAAAAAAAATATTTAAAAAAATAGCAAGAAAATGTAACCTGTTGAATGAAATTAAAAGTGATTTTTTGTAAAGTGATAAGAATTTACGAGTTTAGAAAGAAATTTAGAATGAAAATTAAATTTAAAAATAAAAAAGTATTTATAACAACTAAATCTCTATAATATTAAAGAAAATGTATAAATTATTTAATAATTAAAAAGTATTTCAAACAAGGAAACCCAGCTTAAAAAGAAAATCTATGGTTTTATCTTTAAAAAAGTAAAACTCTTTAATTTTAAATTAAATAAAAAAAATTAATAAAAAATAATTATTTTATTTAAATAAATTTAATTTTTAAGTTGTTATTTAATTAATTATGTATGTATGTTATTAAATTAAATTAAATCTATTATTAAAACAAAAGAAATAAAAACAAATATACAATTAAATAAAAAAATAACAATAAAAAATTAAAAAAAAAACTTAAAACGTATAAGGAATATTTAATAAAAAAAAATGTTATTTTATTTAAAAAAAAATTTTATTTTTTCATCTAAAAACAAATCTAATGTTTCAAAAACATTTTGTAATAATATTATTAATATATTTATTAAAAACAAAAATTACAACAAACACATTTTGATTCATTTAAGAAAACAAAAACAAAACAAAGAGAAAGAGAAAGAAGAAAATGAAAAATATATAAGAAAGAAAAAAAAATAATTTCAACACCATTGCGGTTTTATTTAAACAATTCTAAAGCCTTATGAGGTTTTTTGGGGAAAAACAAATGATTATTTTTATAGCCAGCAATACTAGCTAGCTAAAGCCTGCAAAGCAGTGTTGCAAAACTGAAATTTTGAAGTGGTACTTTTTTGCATCAAATGGTACTTTTGTAAAAGATACAAACATACATACATAATTGGTCTTTATTACCCTTCAATCAGGATTATGAACTAACTTCTCACACCACTTATATTGTGTGTGTTCATTTTTATATATGAGTAGCGGGACCGACCTACAGTTTAAAGTCGATTCCGAACGACAGATTTTTGAGAAATTTTACCGTGGCAATTTTATTTACTCTCAGAGTTTTTGCCAGAATGAAGTCGCCGGAGTAATATTTTTTCGTTTTGATGGAGATGTCTGCCATGGGCTTTGAATCGTGAGCTCACGTCTAGTAAGTCAGCATACTACCTACTAGACTATTTATTTATTTATATTTAATACACATACACAGGACAGAAACACCTGATTCGGAATGTAACAAAACGTAAAAGCCACGTTTATTCAAACGTCGATGAACGTAATGTAACATATTTTCATATTTAGCATATGAAGAGCAATGCAAATGATTACAGAAATTACACTACGGTTCGATAAGCGTTTTTATTGCATTTCGTATTCTAAAAACGAACGTACGTTCCATGGCCGTTTGGCAAACCGGGGCTTAAGTCTAATTCTACCTTTGGCATTACGTTGAACATGTTGCTAATGCATTAATAGTTGAAAAGCGCAAGACATAAAACATGTAATAATAAAAAAGTACGGGGGTACTGCGGTATTTTTGAAATGAAAAAGTACTGAAAAAAGTACAAAAACACACTGCTGCGGAGCTTCGCTAAAATATTATATGGAGTATTTTATTAAGCGCTACCTATCTTTAAATTTAAAAAAGACAAAGTGTGTATAAAATATCCTCCTATACCTTTCTTTAAGAAGTATAACATTGTGAAGCGCATCCAAAATGTCCAATCTTCAAAAACTCTGAGGCCACGGTTGAATCCGCAGGTCAGACATCTTCAAAAATACGAAATATGAAAAAATATTTCTTCGGCGACTTCCTCTCAGCAGATTTCTCGCAAAAACTCTGAGAGTAAATAAAATTGCCATTAACTGTTTCTAAAAAAATCAGTCGTTCTGATTCGGCTTCAAACTGTAGGTCTCGCCGCTCATGTATAAAATGAACACACACAACATAAGTTGTGTGAGAAGCTAGATTGTAATCCTGACTGAACAGTTGTAATGACCAATTATGCATGCATGAATTACATATGTTTGCAAGGCACCTACGATTAAAATGCGACACAATAGAAGATCTAACGTAATCAAATCGCACGATCTCACATCACCTTTACGTCAGATGACCAAAAGCTCTCAAATAGTTCGTGCAGAGTATCCAATGCGGCATGAACTGTGCGGCACGTAGCGCCCTCCTGTTAAAACCACGTCTCGTTGGTGTCCTAATAATTTAAATCAGGTCAAAAGCAGTAGTGAGAGAGTCTACGTCGTTCGTTTTCAAAGAAATATGGACAGATGAAGCCGTCAGTCCAAAATCCACAGCAAACAGTGTCTTCTTAGGGAAGTTCTTAGATCTCAAGTGGATTGGTATCGCGTGTACCTCACGGTTTTCAGAAATGGACTGATGATGATTTTTTTAATTAAAATTAGGGCCAGTAGCCAACTGCTCTAAAGTCTATTGAGTGTCTATGGTCGTTTTCCTACATTTCCTGGATCAGGTGAATTTTCTACGCTTATAGGCCCAAGTCACGCATCAAATCAATCAAGTTAGGGAACCTATTGAACTCGAATTTTTCCAGTACATTGCGAATAGCTCTCTCGGTAAGACGAATATGGCGATTGCAAAATGGACGAAGCGTATGTTACGTTGTTCGAATTTGACGTATTCTTGAACGATATCTCCCCGTCCATTGTTATTTGACAAAACTGACTGAATAAATGACAACTAATTTAAAAGATGTAGCTTCAACAAGATGGCCGTTTGCAATTGTCAAAGATCGGAAATCTCCATTGGAAGGTCCGATAGTAAATTTAAATAAAATTCAAATTAAAGCATATGGCATCTCCGTCTTAAATCATTTTTCCCCCATCACATGTGTCGTACGTGTCTTGATATTCTTTAACCGATCACGATGTTTTATTGCAAGCTTATCCTCGTGCAACACACGTCTTTGTATATGGTCGCCTATGGTGATTTGACAAAACAGACTGACTAAATGAAAACTAATTTGTCGAATTTATCATCAGCAAGATTGACCTTATCAAGAGTCAAAGTTCGAAAGCCTTGTTGAAACGCCCCATATATCAAGTTGTATGGCAAAATAATTGAATAATTTACCACAGAGCATGAACAATTTTTTGTTCAATAATTCGATAATTCCTTGCGGCTATGCTGACAAAAGCAGGATTATCAGCCAAAGTAAAATGATTTCTGCCTGGAAATTTAGCTCTATTGCTTTCTAAAGGGTGTTTTTTATAGAGGTATAGAACTTTAAGTTGGCATTACTTTTCAAGATGGCGACCGATTTAACAGCTGTCAAGTGATTTATTCTCAGTTTGGTTTGGCAATTCATCATGAATAGACTCACGCCTGAACAACGCTTGCAAATAGTGCAATTTTATTTCGAAAATAATGGTTCTATGCGGAAAACGTATCGCGCACTACGTCCATTTTATCGTCGACAAAATCGTCCATCAGAGCAGTTAATTCGATTAACCATGGAACGTTTTCGCACCACGTTTACTCTTATTGATAACTCGCATCCCCAGAGACGCTGTACGGTGCGTACAGAAGAAGCTATTGCTGCTGTAGAGCGTAGCATTGAGGAAGACCCGAATGAGTCCATCCGCCATCGAGCACAGGAATTGGATCTGTGTCCATCCACTTTATGGAAGATTTTGCGGAAGGATCTTGGTTTACGTGCTTACAAAATCCAACTCGTGCAAGATTTGAAGCCAAACGATCATCAAGTAAGGCGTAGATTCGTCGAATGGGCCCAAAACGAGATTACCGTTGTTCCCGATTTTCATAAGGGAATTTTGTTTAGCGATGAAGAAGCGCACTTCTGGTTGAATGGCTACGTCAACAAACAAAACTGCCGCATTTGGAGTGAAGGTAATCCTCAAGTGTATGTGGAAACACCGTTACATCCAGAAAAACTGACTGTTTGGTGCGCTTTATGGGCTGGTGGAATCATTGGTCCGTACTTTTTCAAAAACGATGGTAGCCAGAACGTTACAGTCAATGGTGATCGGTATAGAGCCATGATTACTAACTTTTTCATTCTTGAATTGAATAACCATTATGTCCAGGAGATGTGGTTTCAACAAGACGGCGCAACATGTCACACAGCTCGTGCCACAATAGATTTATTGAAAGACACGTTTGGTGACCGCCTAATTTCACGTTTTGGACCTGTGAATTGGCCTTCAAAATCTTGTGATTTAACACCGCTAGACTACTTTCTGTGGGGCTATGTAAAGTCATTGGTCTATGCGGTAAAGCCACAAACGCTTGACCATTTGGAAGACAACATTCGCCGTATTATTGCCGATATACGGCCACAAATGTTGGAAAAAGTCATCGAAAATTGGACGTCCAGATTGGACTACATCCGCGCCAGCCGTGGCGGTCATATGCCAGAAATCATATTTAAAATGCAATGCCACAAGATTATCTTTCGGATAAATAAAATTCATGTCAATCGAATAATCCATCGTTGTTTTATTGCAACTTAAAGTTCTATACCTCTATAAAAAACACCCTTTATCAGCAGATTGTGAGCTCAAACACCAGTTTCATGTACAATTTGATTACAATTTTGCTTGTTTTTCTCATAATTTTCATGGCAAAGCATAATTAACTCAATAATAATAATATGAAAGCAGGTTAATTTTGTTTATATTTACAGAAGTTAACTATTTGTTCGCATAATTTAGTCACACACTGTAAATAGCAAGAAAGAGTATTTGGAGAACATCACAATAGAACAACAAAACAACGGAATTATATCACTATTGACTTGAAGCCAGTAGTGTACAATGCTTTCTCTTGCCTTTGGATAAATACGATTAGGCTTCGTTTATAATAACATTGATGGAGAGAAACTCAATTGATTTTATGTTTGCCAAGATAGCCGCCGCATTACATACTTGTGTGTATATTCTTCTTCTGAGTATAAAAGAGCCCTGACACTTGCGAAAGAATATAAAAAAAAAAATTTAAAAACTACACTAACATTAGACTCAAACGTTGAGGAGAACAAGAAATACATAGAAAATTACAAAGTATTGTATTTGTATACTCTCTTATCGTTGTTGAAAATAGACGGCGACCGACCAGCAGATTATAAATTGAAACGCTGACGGGCAATAATTGAGTTTCAGATTCAGTTTAAGGAAAACACTCTTAACGACTGTTAATAACGCCAGTAAAGAAAATTAAAAAAAAAAACACGCGTGTGATTTTAATGTTTTTTTTTTTAAATTTGGATTGTAAATAAATAATAAGAAGTAAAATAAAAGAAAAGAACGAAAAATATTAAAAATAAATATAAAATGCATCCAATAATATTCTGCATCTCTACATTACTGGGTTATATTCTATATTATTTAATCAAGTCCACAAAACGGCCCTTAAACTATCCACCCGGTAAGTTAAAATTTTATTTTAAAAAAAAAAAATTTTTTTCTATTTATTAAATGAAAAAAACCCCATATTTTTATTAAAAAAATATGGTTTATTTATAAAGGAAATTGCTCCAAATTTGAATTTTATCCACATTAGTATCTGTCACATTTCACCAACATTGTGTGTCTGTTAAATTTAATTTTTTTATGCAAATTTCGCACATATTTTTTTTATTTTATTTGATTGATTGACAGACAGCTACTTTATATGACCAGTTATGAATATTAAATTTATCGCTCCTCCATATGTTCGAATAGCTATATTTACATATGTATACACACTTTCGGTATAATATCTACAATTTAATAGACCCTTTTATTGCTTTATAATGCTAATTAGTATGATTTGCAATTATGTTTATGGTAATAGCACCACCTTATTAAGTACATACATATGTACATACAAATGTATACACATTCAATGTACATATATCTCTTATTTTACTACATATCGCCTGTTTACCTCAATAGTATCGTAATACAAACACATGATCATTTTACAAATCAAAAAGAATTTTAAACACAATATCGACCAAGTTATTGATCACATTTCTGCATACCTACAGCTGTGTTCAAAATAATAGGAGTGCTGCCATGTAATAGTTTCAAAGTTAAAATTTTTTATTCTACCAATTTGCAAAACATGATATATTTTAATGGTAGTTACAATGATATGTAAGAAATAAAATACAAAAAAGATTCTCGTAATAACTTTAATATTTACGATGAAATTGATTCATTTCTGTATTTGCCCTTGAATTCAGTTGATCAAAAAAATAGGAGTGTGAGTGTTCTTTTAAAAATAAAATTTTATCAGCACATAATTTAAAGAAAAAAGTGAAAAATAAGTACGGAAAACTTTTTCTACAGTGATTAACATAAATTTTTGTAATAGTGGGACGAGGAAAGCACTGTACTGAAGAAAAGAGAAAACTAATTAAAAATCTTCGAAAAAAAAGGCAAAACTTCTAAAGAAATTGAGGAAACCTTAAGTTGCTCCAATCAAATGATTGCAAATGCATTAAAATATAAAAAAAAGGTCGAAACGCGTGGGCGCAAGCGCAAAACACCAACTGTCGATGACCGCAGAATAGTGCGATACAGCAAAATGAATCCTTCTTCGGCGTATGCAAAAAAATTCAAAAAGATCTGAATCTTGCCGTAAGTGTCCCTACTATTCGTTGGCGTCTGATGGACAAAAATTTATTCGCAAGAAGTCCACAAAACGTGCCATTGTTGACACACAAAACAGGCAGCAGCACGCTTAAAGTTTGCCCAAGAACATATCAATTGGCCGAAAGAAAAATGGAGAAACCTATTGTGGACCGACGAAAGCAAAATTGTTTTATTTGGTGGCATTGGGTCTAGACAGTATGTTAGATGTCCGCCCAACACGAAATATAAAGCTCAGTATACACAAAAGACAGTTAAACATGGTGGTGCAAACCTAATGATATGGGGAAGATTTTCATATAACGGTGTAGGCCCAATACATCCAATTAGAGACATAATGGATAGGAACGTCTATGTTGGCATTTTGAGAGAAGTGATGTTACCATATTCCACGCCTCTAAAATGGCTATTCCAACAAGATAATGACCCGAAACACACCAGTAAATTGGCAAATGAGTGGTTTCGGGTTAATGGGATAAAGGTTATGGCGTGGCCAATTCAGTCTCCTGACCTTAATCCCATAGAACATCTATGGGGAGATGTTAAAAAGTATGTTGCAGAGAAAAAAAACCCTCAAATGCAGAAGAACTATGGATCACAGGGCGAGATGCGTGTCATCAAATTCCTTTAAAGAGATGCCAGGATCTTATTGACTCAATGCCTCGTAGATGTGCTGAATTCATTAAAAACAAAGGTTATTCAACCAAATACTGAAATAACTTTACTATTTTAAGATAACAACAAACTTTTGTGCCATTTGTTTAAAAATTATTAGGTTGTTTGCTAACACTCCTATTATTTTGAACAATTAATTTTGAGAGTAAGCTTTATTTACATGAAATATTTTTTGTTTCGTAGTTTTAATTAAATAATTAAGTATTAAAAAGTTAGAAAATGAATTAGGAATAAATTTTAAGTTAAAAAAATTAGATATTTTCTTTTTTATTTTTCTTAATTTTAAACTTTGCTCCTATTATTTTGAACACAACTGTATGTACGTTAATAACAAACAAAAAATAGTGTTTTTTTACCACTATTAAAGTAAATGATCGATATGTACATATGTATGTATGTACATACAAATGTGTACAATCAAATTGTATACATTGTTATAAAATTTGTTTGAAGAAAACATTAGCAAATCCCTTTTATAAACATATGTACGAGGGTAGTCTCAAAATTAGCCAATTGAAAGTGGTAACCTTGTAAAACATACAAGTCGCCGTAGACTAGTAGGTAGTATGCCGGCTTATTAGACGTGAGGCCTCAGTTCAAACCCCAGGTCAGACATTTCTAACAAAATGAAAAAATATTCTTCGTCGACTTTCGTTTTTTAACTATTTTGTATAAAACACCTATAGCTTAGGATAATTGTCTTAATAGTTTGTCATATCAAGCGATGACAGGTCTTCCTTAAGTCCATAGTCGCCATAGTCTAGTAGGTAGAGTGTTGGCTTATTAGATGTAAAGCCTCGGTTCAAATCCAAGGTTAGACATCAACACGAAAGTATGAAAAATATTTGTTCGGCGACTTCTTCTCAGCAGATTTCTGGCAAGAATTCTGAGAGTAAATACTGTTGTCATGCAAAGTCACTCAAAAATCGAACAGGACACTCACACGAGGTGAAAAATAAGTTAAATGGAGAATCCTAATTGAAGGACAAGGTTATCCAACGTTTACGTCCGATACCGGAATTAATATCCAATCTGGTGATCAAATATTCCCATTGAAGTGGACCTAACTTCACAATAAAACTTGCTACTGCAGCAATCTTTATATTGAAAGCTTAGTTTAAGGAATGCAGCCAGTGAACGGTTAGGGACCTCCTCCTCTTCATGGCAAGATCACTGACGCCTGAACTGAAAGACAGTCTTTTTCTCCTCTGTAAACCCACGGCTCAACATGTACACACATACAAGTCCAACAGATTCTAGCATTATTACAAGCAACTTTCTGCTGCCGACGAAATTGAGTCTCCCTATAGAACGAGTGGAGAATACCTCATTTAATTGAGGTACCGAAATTGCTCGCAGTAGAAAATCGTCCGAGGCTTCGTGGTGCAGTGGTTAAAATCCAAGCGTAAATCCCGAAGAGTGCCACAAAAATTTCATCACAATTCTCGAATTTACAAACTAAGAGGTCTCAAAAGATCTTGAAAGATACTTACCTCCTGTCTTGATATCTTCAGAGAGAATAGATACAATAGTTCGAGCTATGAACAAGGATCCACAATTTTCAATTCCTCACAACATGATATTCAGTCAGTTGGAGATTATGTTGAGAAATAAAAAAAAAAAATCTGATTGTTGCCTTGATTTTATATACTATACGTACATATCGACACCTCCATTCTATAATGTTCTTACATTTTTAAATTCTACGTTCTCTAACTTAAATACTGTCAAAATTTCGTTAAGATGCGCCGATCCGTTCCGAAATTATAGGAAAAAATCTACTTGGAATACACATATTGCCATATGTCGCGTGAAAACTTTGAGAGTTCATAACTCAAAACACGCTTTTTCGACTTAGAATGTTATAGAACGGAGGTGTCGATATGTAGTCTCTTATTTCTTAGTGGAACATAGATCCTTTGGTCTCAATAATTGTTTAAGCTTCAGAAAGAATCGGTGATTCTAGTATATCTTTCCTAGACTGGATCTAAGGCTGCCAACTAAGCCACCAGTTTGATTTTATCAACGTAAGTATCAAACCTCCTACCCGAGGTGCTATCGGACATGCTAAAAACTACCACTCAAAAAAGAATTTTCCCAGGGAATTTTGCAAGAAATCCACAGCAGAGACAAGTGGTATCAGTTAGCTTATCTTTGAGTTGACTTGGAGTGAATAACTAAGGTTAGCGGAAACACTTTACCACCATACTTGTCTTATAAAGGGATGCTTTAATCATTTTGCCGTATTCTAGTAGGTCCTATGTGGCTTATTAGACGCGAGGCTCCGATTCAAAACCCAGGTCAGGTCATCTACAACAAAACGAAATATGAAAAAATATTTCTTCGGCGCCTACCTCTCAGCAATTTTCTGGCAAAATAAAATTGCCATGAAAAGTTTCTCAAAATTCTGTCGTGCGGAGTTGACTTTAAACTGTAGGCTACGTTACTCATGTATGCAATTAACACACAGAGAAGCTATGTCGTAACCCTGACTGAAGGGTTCTAATATCCAATTATGTGTGTATGGACTTTAAGTTGGCATTACTTTTCAAGATGGCAACCGATTTAACAGCTGTCAAGTGATTTATTCTCAGTTTGGTTTGGCAATTCATCATGAATAGACTCACGCCTGAACAACGCTTGCAAATAGTGCAATTTTATTTCGAAAATAATGTGGTTCTGTGCGGAAAACGAATCGTGCACTACGTCCATTTTATCGTCGACAAAATCGTCCATCAGAGCGCAGTTAATTCGATTAACCATGGAACGTTTTCGCACCACGTTTACTTTTACTTGATAACTCGCATCCCCAGAGACGCTGTACGGTGCGTACAGAAGAAGCTATTGCTGCTGTAGAGCGTAGCATTGAGGAAGACCCGAATGAGTCCATCCGCCATCGAGCACAGGAATTGGATCTGTGTCCGTCCACTTTATGGAAGATTTTGCCGAAGGATCTTGGTTTGCGTGCTTACAAAATCCAACTCGTCCAAAATTTTAAGCCAAACTATCATCAAGTAAGTCGTAGATTCGTCGAATGTTCCCAAAACGAGATTACCGTTGTTCCCGATTTTCATAAGCGAATTTTGTTTAGCGATGAAGCGCACTTCTGGTTGAATGGCTACGTCAACAAACAAAACTGCCGCATTTGGAGTGAAGGTAATCCTCAGGTGTATGTGGAAACATCGTTACATCCAGAAAAACTGACTGTTTGGTGCGCCTTATGGGCTGGTGGAATCATTGGTCCGTACTTTTTCAAAAACGATGGTGGCCAGAACGTTACAGTCAATGGTGATCGGTATAGAGCCATGATTACAAACTTTTTCATTCCTGAATTGAATAACCATGATGTCCAGGAGATGTGGTTTCAACAAGACGGCGCAACATGTCACACAGATCGTGCCACAATAGATTTATTGAAAGACACGTTTGGTGACCGCCTAATTTCACGTTTTGGACCTGTGAATTGGCCTCCAAGATCTTGTAATTTAACACCGCTAGACTACTTTCTGTGGGGCTATGTAAAGTCATTGGTCTATGCGGTAAAGCCACAAACGCTTGACCATTCGCCGTATTATTGCCGATATACGGCCACAAATGTTGGAAAAAGTCATCGAAAATTGGACGTCCAGATTGGACTACATCCGCGCCAGCCGTGGCGGTCATATGCCAGAAATCATATTTAAAATGTAATGCCACAAGATTATCTTTCGGATAAATAAAATTCATGTCAATCGAATAATCCATCGTTGTTTTATTGCAACTTAAAGTTCTATACCTCTATAAAAAACACCCTTTATATAATTATGTGTATAAAATTAAAACAAATTATCAATTGAGAAGCTAGGTCGTAACCCTGATTGAAGGGTAGTAATGCCCAATTATGAATGCATGTATGTTACCAATAGTATATCAATTGCCGTCAATTTCTTTGTAGCTTATCAAAAACACGTGTGTAGAGAGAGAGCTTAAGAATAATTCACTTAATTATAGGCAAGTGAAAGTAATTTTATCACTTAAATGGCAAATATAATCTAAAATAGTTAATCGGCTACTGTTTTAAATGATAACAACGTAAAGTAGTGGTTAACTTAAAATTAAATTAATTGAAAACATACAAAAATAGTAAAAGAAATCTGATTGTTTCTATATTTAATTTGAAAACAAACAAAAAAAATCAAAAAATTATTATAATCATATTATTAGATATGGTATCATAAGGTTTTAGAAAATCGCTCAATAGATTGTATCAAAATAAACCTAAGGAACACACACGCCTATTTAGGGAAAAGTTAGTTATACATTTTGATACATTTTAATACAATGTAATAAAAATACGATAAATTATCGATAATATAAGCGTAATTAAAGATGTAATTACAGATGTAAACATTTATTGTTGAAAAAGAAAGATGCAAAAACAAATTTATTTGTTCTTTAGATGCCTACATTGTTGCATTGTTGCCAGCAATTTCACGTAAACAGAATCGAAACTCTTTAAATAATTATTATTTCTCAATAATATTTACTATTATAACACGCTTCAATTTTCCTCATGCTAACTCCATTCATATGTTTACATAATTATATAATCATTTATTTGTTAAAAGAGAAAAATTCCATATGACTACGTCATGGGACTGGCCCCACAGTATATTTCTGTTACTTTTCTTTCGTTTATTCTAAACTTAAATTGAAAGTAGAAAAGATAACAAATTGGTACACTCAAGAACTAACAGTTGCAATGTGTCCGTTACATATGAATCCAATAGCCATTGAACAACAGTCAATTTCAAGATCCTACAATGGTAATGGAAATGCAGTGAAAATTGATTATGTACGTTACAAACGCAACGTGGCCTGGCCTTCTGTAGGTAGAGGTGGCTGCCCGTCCAAGAAAAATTTTTGGATGGACACACTTGGTCGCATTGGGCTTCTGTAGCCTTACGGATTCCACACTATGGCAGCACTTGTTGCGTTGAAGCTCGTCAACTGAAATAATTGCCCATTTATTACCCAATATGGCCATATAATATCAACTAGTTTGTCTAAAAACAAATGATTAATAAAAGTCTGGTAGTTTAGCTACAGCTAAACGAGAGGACGGACGTAACGCTGACAATTTTGTAGTGCATGAGATAATATCACACGCCTACTGGCCTCTTCAGCTGTTCCCAAATAGCAGAACTTCTTCACATATTTCACAAACAGCGATTGATATATGATTGATACACACTAGTTTCTTTTTTCCGATATTAATTATTGGTAGAGTCTAGTTGGTAGTATGTTGGCTTATTATCAATCCTTGGCTCCAGTCATATCGAACAAAAGTAAATATGAAAAAATATTTCTTCGGCCGCTTCCTCTTAACAGTCTTCTGGCAAAAACTCTGAGAGTAAATACAATTGCCATGAAAAGCTTCTCAAACCGTTGCTTCGAAGTTCTCTCGGGGTGCTGTAGTGTCTCACTTGTCGGGGTACCTGGGCACAGGGATATTCCAGGAAACTGTATGGTCGATGAGCTCGGCAGAGTAGTTGCACTCCTTCCGCAAACCGTGTCAATTTTCGAATTGGGTATGCTACATAACTCCACTAAATTGGCTATTAGGCAAAAATTACTCCTGGGTCAATTAGGGATTCTGCCCCACAGCTAGACTCACTTGGCGCACGATTCCTTCTCAGCTTAACGGAGTTATCATCCATTGATGTCAAGAATATTGCATCTTTTATTAAACTTTTAGGCTTTTTTCCAGCGTAGAGTAGTCGTACTTTTAATATGCAGCCCTTTCGCTAATCAACTTCTTGGCTAGCTTGGTGGAATTCCGTCAGTATAGAGACTTATGGCGTCACAACGGGTCGCAATTGGTGCTCAAGTGAGCTTTGGTATGAAAGCTACCACTTCAACCTACCTTCTGCTAAATTTTTTATTGCTCGATAGCAACAGCATTCTACATACATACATAATTAATCATTACACCCCGTCAGTCAGGATTACGATCTAGCTTCTCACATCACTTATACATGAGTGGCGGGACCTACAGTTATAGTCGACTCCGAACAACAGATTTTTGAGAAACTTGCATAGCAAGGTAATTTTATTTTACTCGCAGAGTTTTTGCCAGAAATCTGCAGAATATTTTTACATATTTCGTTCTGTTGAAGATGTCTAACTTGGGCTTTGAACCGAAGCCTCTTGTCTAATAAGCCTACATACTACCCACTAGACTACTGCGACCTTATTAAAATAAATTTTCATTTAAATTTCTTATCCAACTAGCAAAATGCCTATTATTAGACGAAATGTTTCGTTTGTTTCCAATGTGATCCTATCTGAACAAAGTGTCTCTATTTTAATGAATAATTATCACGATTTCTACAAGAGATTCTTAATTTTTGTTGTGCAAGCAAGTTTACTAGCTGCTGCTGTTGTTTGTTCCATATTTGAAAAATCTAGAAACCATAGTGTGACACCAGCCTCCTACCGTTCTTGAAAAAATATTTGCTTTAAGCCCTTATTTATAAGTGGAATGATTTTTTGGTGAATACCCAATAGCGGAATAAAAGTCCAGATATCACTGTACAATTAGTGACGCTAACTTTAGCACATTTTTTCCTTCAGCTAAATTACTCGATAGTAACAGCATTCTAAACTAAGTTTATTATTAAATTATGAAAAGGAATATTTAAATTTATCATCACCAAGAGTAAAGAAATGAATTGTGATGTATTCATATGCCTGATAAATAAAATATAAAATATGTACGATTTTCACTGACATTCACTGTATAAAAAATGGTTTGTTAGCAAAAATTTGTACTTTCTTTACAAACATATTGATTTCAAACTTTTCTATCCGCCACAAAATTTTTTTTTGAAAATGCTTTAAAAAAAAACTACTGAATATTTTTTCAAATTTCTTTTTTTTATTTAAAAGTACAATCCTCCCGGTTAATAATGGAAAATAATTTCATTCAAATGGCTGCCTCGGCTGGCCATGCAGTAGACTACACGATCGGTCCAATTTTTAAGCACATTATCAATTGTGTGCAGCTGTATTTCACCAATGGCTTCACGAATATTGATTGTCCTTTAAAGCGTCAATTGTCTCGGGCTTGTCTGAGTAACACTTATCTTTGACGGCACCCCACAAATAATAGTCCAACGGTGTCAAAACGTAGCTCCGAGGTGGCCAAATGACATCAGCTCTGCGGCTAATAATGCGATCTTCAAAAACAGGGCGCAAAACAGCGAGTGTAGCTTCGGCTGTGTGGCACTTAGCGTCGTCCTGTTGAAACCAAATGTTGCCAATATCCTCCTCTTCAATTTTTGTGAACAAACATTCGTTCAACATGGCCCGATAACGATCGCCATTGACTGTAACGGCCACTCCTTGCTCATTTTCGAAGAAAAATGGCCCAATTATGCCTCTGGACCAAAATCCGCACCAAACAGTGACTCGTTTTGGGTGCGTCGGATTTTCAATGTATGCGTGCGTGATTTCTGTGCCCCAAATGCGACAATTTTACTTGTTTACATACCCGCCAAGATCAAAATGAGCTTCATCTGAAAAGATGATTTTTTTTGCCAAAATCGGCATCTTCTGGTGTAGGCTACTGCATGGCCAGCCGAAGCAGCCATTTGAATGAAATTATTTTCCATTATCAACCGGAAGAATTGTACTTTCAAATAAAAAAAGAAATTTGAGAAAATATTTTTTTAAAGCATTTTCAAAAAAAAAGAAAGTTATTAGGCGGACCCTTTATGATAGTCTGTAAATTTTATCATTTCTAATCATCAACTTTCAATTACTATTTTACAGGACCTGATTTTATACCATGGGTTGGCAATACCATGCAATTACGCAAAGAGGCTGTGGCTTTGGGTGGCCAACACAAGGCGTTTGAAAATTGGTGTAAACGTTACAATTCAAAGATATTGGGCCTTAAATTGGGACGTGAGTTGGTGGTAGTAGTTGAATCCTATCCACTTGTCAAAGAAGTTCATCTGCAGGAAGTATTTGAAGGTAGACCCGATACATTTTTCCTAAGGCTACGTACCATGGGTACACGCAAAGGCATTACTTGTACCGATGGTCAGTTGTGGTACGAACATCGTAACTTTGCCATGAAACAAATGCGTCATGTTGGCTATGGCCGTACCCAAATGGAACGGCATATTGAAAAAGAAATCGAAAGCTTATTAAGTTTCATTGATGAGTTCAAAGGTGAACCTGTTTGGCCAGCTTCTTTTTTGGCGCAAAGTGTCATTAATGTTCTGTGGTCCATGACAGCAGGCAAACGTTTTAAGCGTGACGATAAACGTTTGGTTAAACTGTTGGATTTAATGAATCGTCGCTCAAAGGTATTCGATATGTCAGGTGGAGTTTTAACCCAATTCCCATGGCTGAGATTTGTGGCACCGAATAAAACCGGTTACAATTTGATACGCCAATTGAATAATGAATTGTACAATTTCTTTATGGAAACCATAACTGAACATAAGAAAAGCTTAACGGAGCAGAATGCAGATAGTGATCTTATCTATGCTTATATAAGAGAAATGCAACAGGAAACAAATAAGGACAACGAAAACTCCACATTCAATGAAACTCAGCTTACTATGACTATATTAGACTTCTTTATAGCTGGTTCCCAAACAACCAGCAACACTATGGATTTGGCTTTAATGACATTGGCTATGCGCCCTGAACTACAGAAGTTAGTGTATAAGGAAATTGTTGCGAACGAGCTAAATACAGAATTTCCACATTTAAGCTCCAAAGCATTTTATCCCTTTATGGACGCTTTCATAATGGAAGTGCAAAGATTTTATCATATTGTGCCTATAACTGGACCGCGCAGAGCTTTATGGGATACAAAATTGGCAGGCTATGATATACCGAAAAACACCACCATACTTATTGGCCTGCACTCGGTCTTAATGGATGCAGAGCACTGGCAAGATCCGGAAAACTTTAGACCCGAACGTTTTATTGATGCAGAGGGTAAAACGTTTAAAGATGAATATTTTATGCCTTTCGGTCAGGGTCGCAGACGTTGCTTAGGCGATGCTATGGCTAGAGCTTGTATTTTCTCAGGTTTAACGAGAATTTGTCAAACTTTTGAGTTGACCTTAAGCGATAAGGAAGAAGATCAACCCAGCACTATACTATTGCCAGGCATTACATTATCACCGAAACCCTACAAAATTAAATTTATTAAACGAGAGTAAAGGAATTAATTTACTTTACACCAGCATATGAGGCACGCACCTAAACATTTTAGAAATTGGATTAACATACCTTCGAGTAGATATAGTTAGAAAAGTATTACATACGATATAAACACTTGCTGAAAAAAAAACTATCCACACACTTTGAAAATAATATCTTTATGATTTAGAAAATGAATAAAATAAATAATTAAAATAAAAAAAATTAACAAAATATCGTTTATGATAAAAAAAACCCTCCTTTTTGCTATTTCTGTACGCCTAATCCTAAGTTTTACTTTTAAATATTTTAATAGCCCATTTAATCAGAACTTGATTCCATTTGCTGGCTTTCCGCATCCTCGAGCATGCAAATCTTTTTTAAATGCAAAAGTTTCCACCCAAAGTCGCTGTAGTCTAGTAGGTAGTGTGTTAGCTTATTAGACGTGAGGCCATGATTCAAACTCCAGATCAGACATCTCCAGCAAAACGAAATATAAAAAATCTTGGAGGATAAACATCCCATGTGCTGTCATTATGTTGAAAGGATTTTTAATACCTACGGTCGTAAAAGCATAATATTTACCGGCAATACCTTTATTATTATTGTATAGTACTGCAGCCATACGATCTATTGTACTCCCCAATCAAGCGTTACAAGGTATCCTTATAATATCTCCTTCAAGCCTGTTGGTCTGACGAATTTCAGGATAGCATTTGCCTAGCACTTGCTATTCACGCAGATGTTCCCTATTGTGTTCCGATGGCTCATTCTCATCGTCACAGAAATAACATATTGAACCAGAGACAATCGACATACGGAATAGATGTACTCTGAGTCTACAGTGCCCTCTACCTTAGGTTATTCCTGGATAGTCTGATGTATGACTCAGATAGCCTTTTATTTAAAAAAATCCTGTATTTATCATTATCATCCATTCCCACTCCAAAGAAGATTTCTGCATCCATCAGCGACGCGGAAGCTTCCCTCCTTGCAAAGATTCATTAAGGATTCCCTCATGAACTGGGGCCCAGCACACGATAACCTCCTTTACTCTACCCAGCCGATTCAGCTTCTCCAGTCCTATGCTATCTTTGATTTAACCTCATATATTCTGGCGTCCAGGCCGCCATTCGAGCATTGTCCTGTCGAGCAGATGTTCCTTATTGAGTTCCGATGGCTCATTCTCGTCGTCACAGAAATAACATATTGGACCAGAGACAATCGACATACGGAATAGATGTGCTCTGAGTCTACAGTGCCCTCTACCTCAGGTTACTCCTGGATAGTCTGATGTATGACTCAGATAGCCTTTTATTTTAAAAACACTGTATTTACCATTATCATCCACTCCCACTCCAAAGAAGTTTCTACATCCATCAGCGACGCGGAAGCTTCCCTCCTCGCAAGGATTCGTTAAGGATTCCCTCATGACCTGGGACCCAGAAGACGCTTACCTCCTTTACTCTATCCAGTCGATTCAGCTTCTCCAGTCCAATGCTATCTTTGATTTAACCTCATATTAGCCGAGTGCTCGAATGGCGGCCTGACCGTCAGAAATTATTGCTATGTCCTATCTTTTTGAATTGAGCACCGCGATTATGCTTTTGGGCTCGGTATATTTCATTCTTGGACCAAAAACTCATGCTTCAGTTCCAATATACGTTCTTTCCCAATCTGTAGACCACAAAATAGTCTTTCCAGATTAATCCATTCATTTCTGTTACTAAATCTCGTTGCAAAGCATTTCTCAAAATCTAGTCTACTAGTTCTGTCCAGTTGAGGAGGAAGCTAGCTGTCAGCCAATTGATTCGTTAGATTCCGAGTTGTCTCTCATCAACCTAACCATAGACTCTTAAGCTGTGATCTCCAGTGATGCAGTAGGATAGGTTCTCATTTCCCCTTTACATACTGAATTGCAGGAAACGTCTACCTTGATTTTCCGTAGCGTTAGGTTAGGTTGAATAGTTGAAGTCGCCGTGGTCTAGTAGGTAGTGTGTTGGCTTATTAGACGCAAAAGCCTGGGTTCGAGCACCAGGCTAGGCATCAAAGACAAAATACAAAAAGTATTTTTTCGGCGACTTCCTCTCAGTAGACTTCTGGCAAAAACTCTGAGAGTAAATAAAAATTGCCATGAAAAGTTTCTCAATAAATAAAAATCTGTCGTTCAGAGTCGACTTTAAACTGTAGGTCCCACCACTCATGTATAAAATCAACACACACAACATAAGTGGTGTGAGAAACTAGGACGTTGTACAATGGGTCAATTCGACCTCCGGGTACTGTACTTGTCTTAATTGACAAGTACACGTCCTTTAACCTAACCTAACCTAACCTAGGTTAGGTTGGGTTAGGTCAGCGGGTAGTTTGCAGTTCACAGGCAAGTATTGCCCACTGTGTTACGCAGTGTGAGGTAAGCCCCATCCTTAGTGGTGGGTTGTTTGAACCACCCTGAGCTTCAAGCTACACAGGTCTTCAAACGTTCCGTCACGTTCCGAAGCGTTATTGTTTATACGAATTTCCTTCGACTTTTTTAAGGCATTCAATACTTGAAGTGATTGTTATTTTTGGTGATTATTGGAATAATTGGATAATTTATTATGAACCATTATTGGTTTACGAAAATTTAACACTTCCTTAAGAGCATTCGAATATTTTTCCCGGCAAGCGATCCTCGCAATGATAATGCGAGTGATTTAAATAAAGTTCAAAAGAAGAACAAAATTTCGTTTCTGTGTTAAAAAATATGAAGACAGTTTTCGGGATTTTTACATTTACGAATAAAATTTATTTGGTTTACGGATAAAAAAAAATTTGTAATTTAATTCAAAATCATTACTTATAAAAACACCGAATTCTTAGCCATTATATATTCAATTTCTGTTGTCCAGGGATTTTTAAATGCACGCCATTCACTTTGCAGCTGTATGAAACTATTGTCTTTGCAACGAAATCGATAAACTTGTGTTGTGACTTTTTCCGCCACCTGCAGTACCAATTTATGAGATTCAGCTAAAGCGGGTATATCTTCAGGATGAAAATATTCGTAAAAACTACTGCCCAGAATTTCTTGAGGTAAAAAGCCTACAGCCAGTGTGGCCCTAGAATATCATTAAAACAAAAAAGAAGTACGCAGCAGTTTAAATGTCGTTTTTAATATTCCACAATAAGCCGTAACTAACCTCTGGTCGATAAAGAGAAATTTACCATCTACCGAGTGCCGTGATAGAAAATTGACATGCCTTACATTGGGATGATTATCCAACGATGAAGAGGTTTGATCTTCCATAACATTAGAGGGTATACGACCTATAGCTACTAAGCAGGAAAGATTTGTTATTTGATCATCACTGTCAGTGTCTTGATTTTCTTCTTTTATGGGTGTCCATGATTTTAAATAGCCGGTACACTGTATAACTCGATATTTTTCATCCATACTTAGTTTAGATTTACGTTTCGTGGAACTGCGTGAACTGGAGGAAGTGTCCGATTCCTCTTTGATTTGACTACTACTGGACGCCTTTAGTTTCATGCGACAGAAAAATGATCTTCTAGCACCTGGACATAAACGGCATAGACTTTGTGGTATATCCGTCTTAACAGGCAGCATAGCTAAACGTCGGTAGTATTATTTGAAAAAACATTAAAAGAGGAACTTCTAAGATAACCATTTACGTACTCTTTGCATCTATTAGCCTTTCTCTGGGACAGGGGTCCAACGATGATAGCTGTTCCTTAACTTTGGCTACATCCTTTGGATGTAGAACATCGAACCAACTTTGTCCCAATAGATCCGTTTGTGTATAGTTCAAAACGTTTGATACCGATTCAGACACATACAATATACGACCACGATCACAACCCACTACAAACAGAAATCCCTCGGCTGCCTGTAGTATTAACATTTTCAATTCCTGATCTGAGAGGAATGTAGGCTTACAGTCTCCACCGCTGTAAGCGTGTACTGCACCACGTATACTGCGCAGATGTTGCACTGCCATACGCAAAACAGTTAATTTATCCAATTTACGATGCATTGCATAACACATCGGTATCATGGAGGACAACTCATTAATGTACGTGTTCATTTTATCGCGTCGTCGTTTTTCGATTTCACTGTGATTTTGTCTGAAATAATTTTTGGAATCTTTTTTATCAAACTGTCGTATTAAAGAACATTCCATACGATTTGTAATGCAATACAGAGAACAGTGAATTATGAAAATATTTAAGCATACAAGGTGCAGTAAACAGAACAGAAGCAAATTTAGTGAAGCAAATTAAATGAAATAATAATGGCTGGTGATTTCGGTATATAATGATAATGACTTTACAAGGAGATATGAAAAACGTACCGTATAAAAAACGTAAGTGCAAATGAAAATAAGACTTTTAACCAAATAGCTTGTAAATGAAATTATAAAATAGGCGATAAGTATAATAAATAACTTTAAAATAATAGGTTAGGTTTAGGTGACGATAATACATGTGTAATAAACATCTAATTTCGTGCAATATATTTACAGGTATTAATAATAATAAATGTATTAAAGGAACGTAGGGAGCAATATTTGGAACCTAATCAGAATTGAAAAGCAAATTTGCATATGAAAAAGCATTTAAATATTAAATAAACAGATGGAAGTAGATAGAGAAAGTTAATAAAATAAAAAATAATCTGCAAATATAACGGTATCGGGAGAACATAATCAAAATAATTTAAATCATATTCAACAAATAGTAAGCAAATCAATAAAGTAGACGATATTAAATCAAAAAATTAATGTGAGTGAAAATAAATTCGAAAATAACTAGCAAAGACCAAAAAACGTCAAGCCATTGAAAGATTTCCATGAATAAATTCGAGATTTCACAAGAAGGCAAATACGAGAGGGCTTAAATTTAGTTCAAAGAATGAAGTCTTTCTGTACATAAAATGGTCTGCTAAGGCAATCTATATAGATATCTAGATAGATATCTAGCTCATTATTGTTAAATTTAAAAATAGCTTCAAAAAGAAAGCAAACAAAGCCTCTGAACTGAATTCATAATGGAAAAACCTAGTAGAATAACCGCTAAAACCAACAATTTGTTTATTATCCAACCACAACGAAATTTCTTCTGATTAATTTATATGCCAAAAACGAAGCGAAGGAAATTTGATGTTCGGAGACAGTGGCACAAAATAACGATTGAACAATTATGAAGTTTTGTTATTGAACAATATTTATTATCAATTTTTGTAATAAAGTGAGTTTAAACATTAAGTTGAAGTGTATGTATGTATATATGTATACCTTTAATTTACTATATATGTACATATATAATATAATTTACATATTATTTTGGAAAAACTTATTAAAACATAACCTTCAAATTTATATGTGTCAAATAACGCAGAATCAAGTAACGCAGAATTTTATTGGAACCTAACCTCTGCATTATACGGGTTTAGCTGTATGTATATAATAAGATAACGAAGGCACACATCGTAAACTGATTATTGAAAAATAACCTTTAAATTTATATGAAAGCTGTCTTCTATAACGCGAATCAATTAACACAAAATTTTCTTGGAACATAACCTCTGCATTATACCGGGTTAGCTGCATGTATGTATATAATAATATAACGAAGCCACACAACGAAAACAGGTCCTTTAAAAAATTTAGAAGACATATTCTGACAGTTCTACGTTTCATAAACAAATAAAAAACAATAGATATAGAGCGGACCGATTGTGTAATATTGTTTACACTAAACGATGTAATTGCTGTCAGTACATGTAGACCCGCGTTATACTGAGTTAACCCCGTAATCGATACAATACATATTATTTTGGAAAAACTTATTGAGACATAACCTTCAAATTTATATGAAAGCCGTGCCTTCTATAACGCGAATCAAATAACGCAGAATTTTCTTGGAACCTAACCTCTGCATTATAGCATGTTAGCTGTATGTATTTAATAATATAACGAACCCACACATCGAAAACTGATTATTGAAAACTGATTATTTAAATTTATATGAAAGCTGTGTCTTCCATAACGCCAATCAAATAATGTAGAATTTTCCTGGAACCTAACCTCAGCCTTATACTGGGCTAACTATATGCATATAATAATATAACGAAGCTACACAACGAAAACAGGCCCTTTAAATGAAAAAATTTAGAAGACATATTCTGACAGCTCTACGGACTGTCAGTACATGTAGACCCGCGTTATACTGAGTTAACCCAGTAAACGATCCAATGGTTGTCAGTATATGTAGAACGGTATTAAAAATTTGTCTTCAGGAGAACAAAACAATTTCTTCAAATACACAGTAAAACCTTCCTAATTATCAATCCTGACAGTACTGTTACCACAATTTTCTCTTGATTTTGCCTTAAGAAAAGAATTCTACAGCGGAAATAAATCAATCTGTCTCTATAATCTGTTGCAGGAATGGCAACAATCGAGTATCGGTACTGTTACCACAATTTTCTCTTGAGTTTGTCATAAGAAAAGTATTCTACAGTGGATATAAATCAAACTGTTTTTATAATCTGTTGCAGGAATGGCAACAATCGAGTATATCTTTGCAAAACTTTACTATTTATCATGCAGATGCATACAGATGACAAATAAAATCTCTTTGAAAACAAAATAAAATAAAAATAATTGAATTGTTAAGTGTATGAATGTGTATATAGGTTTGTATATGGATGAATATGTGCATATATATGTATGTAAGTATGTATCTAATCCTATTTTTACAGTGTACAGATATAAAATAAAAATCAATTAACTGAATTTAAATAATGAATGCATAATTTAAATGATGAATAATTATAAAGAATTTGAGAAAGTTTCCTTTTTAATAAATAATTTATAATAAAGTTAAATAGTTTTAAAAGCATATGTTCCGTATATAAAAATAAATTTTTAATGTAAAAATAACAAATGATTTTAATTGAAAATACGTGTATAACTTTTCCATATGGATTTTAGTAATATAGAATGGATGCAGTTTGGATTTAATTAATAAATTTTTTATGGGTTTATATGCAAGCAATATGTAACAGCTTAATAGGCAATATAAATAAATAGAAAAAGTTTTGTTGTACTTACTTTCGATTTTCATCCGAGGTCCTGGCCAATTTTTCTTCATCGTAAGTTTCATCATCCAATTCTTCCAGTGTTTCACTAGATGAATGAAACAGATACATGATGCCAATTAAAATAAATTTATTATATGAGTAACTATTTTCTTTTTATCAATTTAAATCAATTATAATTTTATAATGGAGAACAGTTAAAACTCTGCAAAACTGTGCATAACAATATGCCGTTAACTTTAATGGCGTCTTGATTTACAAAAAACAAAATTTGTGTGCTTGATTGTTTGACTGAACAGACTGATTTATTGAACATTTACATTTTTCCACATTAGGAAAGGGGAATAGAAAAAACAAAATCACCCTCATTTCTATTACAGCATCTCCATTCAATCAATCAAACAAACACAACCATTAGATGGTAGTCCTTTCCATAAGACAAAACTTACCAGAATTCCATAGACATAACGGAGTAATTCGTTTCTTGATGAATTTATTGTATTTACTACGTATTATTAGTTAATCTTACACTTTTCACTTAATTTTTTACGTTTCTAATAAATTATTTTGTGAAATTGCATTTATTTTTATTTATGCTAATTTTTACGAATAATTTTAATGCACTTTTTGGAAAATTAAACTTCTGACAAGTGGTTCATTCTTTTAATTTATTCTTTTAATTTTCTTTATTCCATTTTCGTATTTTACAACTGCAATTGACAGTTATTTTACTATTTTGTTTTCAATTTGATTTGTTTGTTTTCTCTCAAGAAAAGCTTTGAACTTATTTGTGTTATTGTTTTTGTTATTTCTGTTCTGTTTATATTGCGTTTATGTGGGATTACTTGCAATTGCATATGTAGTAGGTAACCGAAAGCTCAGCAAAAATTTGAACAGAGATGGGAAATTGCAAAATGTTGTACAGGGTTAACCTCGTCGTTGGACATATGATTTAGGACTTTAATCCAAAGATCCCATTATGGGTTCTGATATCGTACTGTCGTAAAGGTGTTCATTGCACTGTTTTCCAAACAGTGTTATTCTTACATAATTGAGAGGGTCCATAGGGCTTTCAAAATGGCAATGATTTGGCCATGATTTTAGAATTCCAACTAGGAATTTCTAGTCTAAAGAACCAGACGTTCCTAGTGATACACTTTAGGTGAATAGCGGTGGCCCTTGAAGCTGGACAGATTAAGATTTCTGATACTAATATCTCGTGTAGTGCAGTGTCTTTCAGGCGGAGATCATGGCCATTTAGAAAGCGACGATGGAATTTGTTCTGAAAATCTCTTGATTTACTCGGACAGCCATGGGGCTATTACTTCATCTCGGCATTCGCCCTCTTCCATGAATGTTGAGGATTTCTCAGAGAAATTTGGAATCATTCAAAGGTAACTATTCTATTGGATCCAGGATACAGGAATATCGTCGAAAATTGATTTGCTGATGACTTGCTCCGAAAGCCTCAGCTAAACCCAATATTGTCCTTTCGTTTTATAAGAAGGCTGTAAAGGCAAGAAGAATGGCCACGGAAGATTCATGCAATATTGCTAGAGACTGATCTACTTCTGTCCTTTAATCGCATGGCTATCCCTAGCAGAATTTCGATTCACACGGGCTACTGCCTTACTGGAATCCACACTTGGCATTTCCTTAAATAACTTCTGTAGGAATTTTGTGTCAGAGAAGAGGGAACAGACCATCTTTTACCTTAAGTGTTAGTGCTCTGCTCTTGCCATAAGCTGCGCAAGTCCTTAACTTCACATTTTCCGTTATTCTTGCTTGAATTCCTCAATATAAAGATAGGTGCAATAGCAGGACATATTTTAAGTGGAATTGGTTTCCTTTATGAATTATTCAATCCTCGGGTTGGATATTAATTGTTGTATCATGAAGTCTTAAAGGATAGTTTGTTCCCTAACCTAATAAAATTTTTCAAAATATTTCATTACTCTTTTCCAACTTACTTGTTAAAGGGATTTAATGATTTCATCGATTCCGGTTAGCTGCTTCCATTAATATTCTGAATTGCATTATTCCGGATTCGATAATTGTCTTCTTTCGTTTGAATTTAAAGATGCTGTAACTAAACTGGATGGCAAATATAAACAAAAGAAAATTTTTAAAAACATCGCCAATTATTTCTTCAACATAATCATCTCACCGCATTTAGTAACTGGTAAAACTACAGTTTCTCTGTTTCTAGAGCGTGCCATCCATGACCATTTAGATCTACTGTTATCACAAAGTGTGACAACAAAGATGGCTGGATGGATGGATGATTACCTGATTTAACACCAGACATTCTGGTTCTATACTATGAAATACTTTATAATTGAAATGGGAAACCAGAATTTAAAAATGTACAAAAGACATTTGTAGACAAGCTTCAAGTAATATTAATTCTTGACAAACCGAATAATTCAAAAAACAAAATGCATTTGGGAAGTGATACGGATGTCTTGAAGGAATCATCTAGTAGAGAGACATTACGTCTCTAAAACAAGAACGAGGAGAACAGCATAAAAACAATGCGTTTTTGATTAAGAAAATTGCTTGGAAGTTTATTAATAAAAGACTGTGGCATATTGCGTTAGTTACTAAACCGATAAATTATTTAAAGGCGAACAAAACACTTTCCCACAGAAGTTGTTATGCTTATGTAATAAAAAGTAAAATAAAAATAAATAAATTGGGCATGATAAAGTTTGATGATTGTTCTTCTTAAATATGATACATCTTATCCAAACATATGCTAATAACTTGCATATAACGATCCCATAAGCAGCGAGTTTCTTGGTCTCTGTAAAGAAATTAAATTTAAAATAACAAAATATAACGTCAAATATGTAAAACTTCATTAGAAAATAATAATTTTAAACCGTAAAGTAAAAACAAATGACTTGGGTGTTCCTTATGTGAAATGAAATCATAATTTCTTAATAACTCGTACTAGTGGTAGAGGTAGTGATGTTTTAAATGTTTTTTTTTTTCTATTGCTTAAAGTTACTTTCTACTTACCTTGATATTTCCAAATCTAAAACACTTTGCGTAATGGCAGCCAAGAATTTATTAACATGATCACGTGCCCAAACGTTTTGACGCCACGGTTCTATCAATTTCTCACAAAGATCTACAAATAAATCACGTAACTCTCGTGTACGATGTAAATTGCAAGCAATACTAATTAAAGAACGCCAATAAGAGCTGTGAATAGATGTATACGGATAGTATTTAATATACTTGTAATTAGAATTTTTTTTAATAAGTAATGAACTTTTTTAATACCGAAAATTGTTGTCCAATTCATGAAATGATCTTTCTAATAATACTGGTTTCAGACGCAAACAAACTAAACTGAAATGACAAGAAAAAAAAAGCAATATAATGAAAATTATATACATACACATCGTATATAGATTAATGCTTTTGACGAAGGTACAAAAATTTTAATAACTATTCAAAATGTTTAATCTTCTTATAAAAAATAAGTGTTTTATAATATGTTAAACACTTACTGCCTCAAGCGTAGATCGTATGCTTGGCAACTGTGAATAATATAAACAGCCATAGGTAATTCAGCGGTTGCAACTTGAGAGCCTGGACCTGGACCTCTACGACGTTGTGAACAATAAAACGTACTTGTAAGCTCCAATCCACAATCATAATACTAGAATCATATTTTATTGATCAAGCACCGGTACATGCTAATTTAACTAAATCTGAATCGATTACAGAAACTATAACTAGGAACCGAAACGATTGCCAGAAACTAGAACAGAAACCGAAATGATTGACATGTATTGATCGGCTTCAATTTTAAATCAGTGACAGCTTTTGAAACGTTAAAAATTTCAACGCTGCTAGAACCGTCCGCCTTTAGCACAAGGAGTTCATAAAAGGCAATCTCCACTTTTCTGGCATACACGGACCAAGGCAACCTGAGAAAAAGTACAGAAGGCTTTCAATTTTAAATCAGGAATGCTTTTCGCAACGTTACACATTTCAAAGGTTTTAGATCCGTCAAGAAGTAATACAAAATCTTTATACAAGAAGTTCAGAACAAGGTGACCTGATAATGGGTACAGAATCGTTTCTAATGATATCAACTTGTCGTACCTTGGAAATGCAATTTAACTTACGATATCCTTACGCGTAGGTTTCCCACTTACTAGATAGTGAGGTAGGTTTAGTGATGTGTGCGGCCCCAGTGGTCCCATACAAAAATAGTCAAGTCTTCGGAATCAGGAAGATAGTAAAAGTATCGCGATAGAGAAAGTAAAACTAAGGAAACAGAAAACAAACAGAAGAATCTGTTAAGAAAAAATGAATGTGCATCTCTCAGCTGGAGTAAGCAGATTATAAATCCCAGGAAAGGCTGCATATCGGCTCCAAAGAAACTTTCTTCCAGAGCATTTAACCCTCTTCTATCAAGAGCCGGACAGTCATAAAGAAGGTGCACTATCGTCTCCAACACTTTCTTATCTCCAAACACCCTGTAAAAGTTCAGTTGAGGTCTACCGCAGACCAGGCATCTCCATGTACTTTAAAGATCCCAGTTAACAAATTTTAATTTAGGCTTATAAACCCCTTGCAGCAGCGTGCTAGTTCTACCATCGTAGATAGATAGCTAAAGGCTCCTAGCTACGTAAAACCCTAATTTATCCTCCCAGCGCTTCTGTTCCATCTATTAAAGCCATTTCCCGGCAAGTCCAAAGAGATAGCAAATTCCAGAACAGATTTAAAGGTTTTAAAAAAAATCTGAATTTAGAAGTACATCAGCTGTAAATTCACAATCGCCGCTAAAGGTTGTAGAATAATTTGTATCTCCCGCTAACTCCGAAAACAATCATTTTTTAAATTACTTTTTATCAAATGCATACATACTGTTTAATTTCCTTTTCTTTATCCAACAGGCATCTTAATTCTCGCAAATCCAATAAAAATTCTTTATCCATTTCAGTATCATAGTACTCGGGACCAGAGTGCTGATACGTATATGTCCAGTAGATCATTACAGCTTGAGAGCAGCCAAATAAATCATTAAAGGTTAAATATTGCAATTTTTTCTTTGATGTTTCAAAGCGCAAGCAGGCCAAAAAGACAATGGAGGCATATTTCCTAGAGATAAGAATAGTGATTAGATTTGCAATCAATTAGAAAAATCAGAATTTTTACTTACTTGGCTAATTCCTCGGATATATTAAATAGTTGCCTAATATTGTGTGTTATATTACCAGGCAATTCTTCAACGGCTTTAAAAATGCGTTTAACATTATCGAATTGGCGCCTGTAATGATATAAAGAAGATATGTTATTAAGTAGCCGAAGTAATATGAACATTCTTTCCAAGCATACAGTTCCCAATCAAAGATGAAGCAGCCAGTACTTCTGAAATAACTGGTAAATTAAACTAAATCAGATTTGCAATAAATTACAGGTTCTGGAGGCATTTATATCCGAAACTTTTATATCTATGTTTCACTCAAAGTCAGTCCTACATAAAAGCCAAGGTTCTCACCTACGTAGAGTAGCAGTTCCGTTGCCAATGTTATTATGTGTCCCTTGAATTCCTACTGCTTTGAAACGGATAGGAGAACTGTATAGTCCGAGCACCTTACGATGCATATCCTTCTTCTGACTTAAGACTGCATTCTGCCAGAGTTTGCGCGTAACTATATACATACACTTTTGGTCACTGCAGCGGTTTAGTTAGGTTAACAGCTTATTTCACTGCGCCTAAATGGTCGTTTTAAATTCCTCACAAACTCACTTTAATAACTAAAGTTGCATTTAAATTTAGAAATACTGACAGCGTTTGACTTGCCATTAACGTTAAAGCCTTTATAAGAATTTTCCATTCATTTTAAAATTATAATCTTACCTGCAGGATTTCAATTTTACACCGGTTTTTTCAGCTACCTCATCCAAATCTTTCCTGTAACGTGATGATAATTTTTTACCCAGAATTTCTCTGGCGACTGCATCATCGATCGAGTAATATCTAGAAATTATTAATAAATAAGCACAAGATATACAATTTATACATATAAGGTAAATACTCTTACTTTTCTATAATAAGATCCCTGGTTTCGGGTTCCAATTGAAAGCAGCATTGTTCAATCAGTTTAATAGGGGCATGCAGAAGACGCTCGATTAGCGAGTAAGTGCGATAATGATCCAACACGTCTGAAGTAATTAAATCCAAATGAATACCCATAGAATGACCAAAGCCTTTTTGTTTCAAATAACAAACAGCCTCGGTTGCTTTAAGATTAAAAAATAGAAATGATAGCAAAAAAACATTTGAGGGCACATTTTTCAGTTTTAAGGATTTGCAACTTACAAGAAAATCCTTCAATCCATAATTGATAGATTTCTGGATCTACTATGGTATAATTGGTTATAAAGACATCTACATCCGCCAGCATAGTAAACTTGTTGAATTGTATGTTAAAAAATTAATTTTAAGAAAAGTTATAAATTTGTTCTCTGTTCCTACGGGTATTTTATTTTGTTTTCCTTTTATCACTTGTCCACTTTACACTACAAAACACAAACATATGTGCTGTAACAGCTCTGTTTTTATTTCAAGTCTGGCATTCACGTTGCATTGATTCCCTTTTAGAAAACTACAACTCTGTTTGTCTTCAATTGGAAAAAAGCTCTTCTACTGTCTTATTTTTTGACATTTCATACAAAACGAACAGGATTTTTAATGTGTTAATTGAAAGTTGTTATCACAAATGTCATACATCTCCAGTTAATATTTTTTTCTAAAAAAAAAAAATTATTTATAAGCAAAATGTGATTTATTTGTTTTAAAAATATTTGAGAATTAAACTTTAAAGAAACACAATTTGCAAATTAGTTATTAAGTGCTGAATCAGAATTGTTTAGAGAAAACTTAGATTGAAAACCGCCTAAAATTGTTTTATTGTAACACGGCAAATTAGAAAAATTGTGATTTTGTGTGTGTGTAAAGCACTTGCAAAGCAGAGCAAAGCAGACAGTGTCAAAACTCCAAAATAAGCTATGGAACAGGACTCCACTGAAATGCATCTGAGTAGAATACGTGATGTTAAGGAATTGGCCGTTCTAAACGATGAGGCGCGTGACGTTGTTAAGGAAGAAGTCATACTTGAAAGTTCCGGCCATCAGGTGCGTAACAGTAGAATAACAATATAAATAAATAAATAACACAAAAGTCAAATACAAAAGCAAAATATCTTGTTGGACAGGCAAAAATAAGTGCAGCAGCACCATTCATTGGTCGTTTACATAAAAAAACTAAAGAAAAACCGAAAAAAACAAATACATTAAAGTAACAATAATAATAACAATAATTAAAGCGGTAAATAAATTGAATTGCATTACAAGTGGGTGCTATGAAAGTGCGCCACTAATAAATTGTCATTCATTTAAAGATTCGCTAAAGAAAAACAACATGCCCGAGTATTGTTATTGAATGGAGGAGGCTCTGGGCAATTGCATAGTGCCCTCAGTGGTCTTCCGTCCAATTGTGCGTGCAAGTGTGTTGTACACAAAATATTGTGTACATATTTTTTGTATATTGTGTTTTTCTTGTATTTTTTTTTATTTATTTTTGTCCATATATTTCCAAAATTTCTCTATTAATTAATATTTTTGTGCTTTTTGCCTACTTCTAATTGCTTTTGTTTTGATTTTGCAATTTCTCTTATTTGTTGTTATTTTCCCTATACATAGTATATGTATGTATGTTTTCTTTCATTTCATTCCATCTCCCTCAACACATCTGACGACGATTCGCAAAAAATATTAAAAAAAAAAACAATTAAACAATACAAACTTTTTCATTTTGGTGTTCGATGTGTGCAAATTGATATTGTTTCGTGTGGTGTATGCTGCGTGCTGCTAAATTGTTGGAATTTATTGAATTATTTACCTTTTTTCCTGGCCAATAACACAACTCTTCGTTCAGCTGGAAACCAAAGTGCATATGGTAACATCCTCAAATGAAAATAGCGGCGGCAGCGGTGGCAATGTTGTTTCCGTACCCGTATCCCTGCCAATTGGTTCCATGATTGCAGGAACTGCATTCAATGTTATCTCACCCGATCATTTACCACATTTCAAACAGATGCTGTGCGTCGACAACAATGGCTATATATCCAGTGGTACAGTAGTTGGTAATGTTGGTGGAGATCTTAAAACAATTGTCATACAACAACAGCAACAGAGTGATTCAGGTGGTGGCATGAATCACGATGGCTCCGGCAGCAACAATAGTCATGACAGTACTGTTACCGGTGATCAAATGATGCACGGCCCCGGTTCGGGTTGCGGTTCTGCGTCGGGTGTCAGTTGGACTGAAACGTCGCAGATGGAAGTGTTTCCCATACGATGTAAGACCACAAGTGCAGAACTATATCGCAGTAAGTTGGGTTCAGGTGGCCGGGGTCGCTGTGTTAAGTACAAAGATAAATGGCTGACGCCAAGTGAATTCGAGCAGACATGTGGCCGTGGTTCCAGTAAAGATTGGAAACGTTCTATAAAATATGGCGGTAAATCGCTGCAGTCACTAATTGATGAAGGCACACTAACACCACATGCTACCAATTGCAGCTGTACCGTTTGTTGTGACGATGAAGCGGGTAAGCAGTGAAATAATACTTTTTAGTTTGTTAAGGTTAATTACATAGTAAGAACATTGTATCGTAATTGTAAATTTTAAACAAATGAAGATTTCTAATTGATTAACAAAACTTAGGCAATTTACGTTTTCACACGGAGAACTCTATTTGATTAAAATATTCGCCATAAGCGAGTTCAATGATGACTATTAGAGACAATGGGTCTACCCATGAAGAAGTGTTTTTGAGTAATCTCTCTTAGTATGTTTGTGAATTATGTTTGGCGTAGAAACGGCAGCAAATCATTCATGCAAAAGAGTTTTCAAGTATTTATGTCTGAGTTTTTTTGTAGCTAGACAATTGCGTACATATGTACATATATAGCACCCTCTTTCTCTTCATCAATATAGCTTTTTTCTTCTGCTATTTAGGACATAGGTATTTGACCATTTTGCAGGTGGTGAATGTTAATCACAGAGTTCGTTCATAAAACAAAAAACTGGCACTGATCTTTACGTACGAGAAATTTAGGTTTTTGCATACAATGTAAATTCAGCACAGTTTAAACATTTATTTGCTTATTTAATTGTAGTATTATCAAATGTAAATCCGTGGCTATGCAACATATAGAAAGTTCAGGAGTTATTTTAATATTCTAGAGTTGAAAGCCATCAGTTTGACTTATAAAATGATAGCATGATAGGGCAGAGAGTTTAATGGAATGTGTATGGAAGCTTACAGCTTTAAAGAATAAGGATTATATTAAGTCATGGGGAAAGTTTAAATCATTAAGATCGCTTTTAAACGATTGATTTCATCAGATGGCTGACAGTAGTAACTCCTAAGAAATATTTATGATCGCTGTTTGGATTAAGGAATTACAATAAAATAGTATATCTCGTATATTATTAAAATAATTCTTTTGTGCTTTATGATAATTTAGGCCGACGCATGTCGAAAAAAATGTGTTTAAAACAGATTTGCCAAGGTATAGTAGGCTTTTTAATTTTTAAAGGAAACTTTGACCATAAGGACAAACCTACAATTGAATGATTGAAACGCATGGTAGGTAGGTTTGAGGACCTAAATATACAGCCATTATAACGAATACAAAACCACCAGAAACTCGTGAGTCCTCTTGAAGAGGGAAAGAAAGGAAGTAAAGAAGTGGAATAGAAATAGTAAAAGTAAAATAGAAACGCTAGAATGGGTGGTAGCCAGCGTAAATTCTTAATAAATCTCAGTAGAATCTATAAAATCTCGGTAGAATCTGAATATTGATTTCCGATAACTCCTTTTTAATTGTACATATCGCTCAGAAATCTGGGTGAGATCCTATGAGAGATTCTAGTCAGGTCGCTGACAGCGATCTAGATCTTGGTAAACCAAGTTACCAATCTCACGTTAGGCTTAGCAGCAAGCTAATTTATCACCAAGAAGTTTTTTCTGACTTTGTGTCCTCCTTTTTGAGTCCTGAATATTATTGTTGTTATTCTTGTAGATAGAAGTTATGGAGTACTATATTGAAGGCCATCAGTTCTTGATAAAACAAAAATTATTGAAACAAATTTGTTTGCCAAGCTGTCGGCTCTAAAATAATCAAGGCCAACACAAAAACACAGCAGTATTGCAATCTAAAAGTACGACTTCAAAAATTTCTAAAAATTTAGGTTAGGTTAGGTGTGAGGAGAGATTTCAATCTTCTCTTAGATATTGTTTGTAGAAGTATAGGTTAGGTTAGGTTAGAGGACGTGTACTTGTCAATTAAGACAAGTACAGTACCCGGAGGTCGAATTGACCCTTTGTACAACGTCCTAGTTTCTCACACCACTTATGGTGTGTGTGTTAATTTTTATACATGAGAGGTGGGACCTACAGTTTAAAGTCGACTCCGAACGACAGATTTTTGAGAAGCTTTTTCATGGCAATTTTATTTACTCTCAGAGTTTTTGCCAGAAATCTACTGATTAAGACTTTAAGTCTTATTTACATAGCAAATATCTCGGCAGTTGTAATATCTTATTAGGATGTTTTTTTTTTGTTCGCCTTTTGGCTTTTTAAACATTTTTCATATATCACAGTATACTTATAATTAATATTAGTTTTATAAAATAAAATTGATTGAATATTGCATATTTTTCTAAAATTAATAATAATTTTTTTTTTTTTAAAGTTAAATTACTTACCGTTTTTGTTAACTTGGCAGTTTAATTTTGTCTTTTGTTTATTTTATAATGCAAAGTAAATATTTTCTAAATGAAAAAAAAAATACATAATGAATGAATAGATGTAAGCATTTACACAGCTGTCAACTTACCTGAATGTTTGAATTGTAATAATTTGGGAAATTTCTAAATTGTTTGCATACAGCTCGGTGCCCATAACGTTGACAATTAAAAACGAAGTATTATTAGGTTTTTTTTATTAAAATTTGTGAGTGCAGGTATGTAGATGGTTGTTAGTGTGCTAGTATATTAATTTAAGAGTTGTATGTTCAATTCAAACCAGAGACTGATCTTTTGCGTTACCAAGAACGTTAATATAGTTTGTAATTCTGTTGCAAATAATAAAATAAATTAATTAATTATAAAAATATTATGATTTTAAAGAAAATGTTAATAAATGTGTAGCGTGTTGACTGACTATCTGATCTCAATTAACATTTGGTTTGTCGATTGGTAAATCGAAATAGTTTCTACATGATGATCGGTCTTAATTCATCCTCCAGAGCTGCATACATTTTTGATATGGTTTCGCCTTTATCGAAGAAAAACTGAACATACATTCAAGAGCCCCATAATCACAAAACTCTCAAAGAAGATTTATTTTAATTTATGCCACTTAGATTGAATCAATATAAGTTTATTCCCGAATCATAAAAATTGCTTCCTAGGAAATGCTATAAATTTTCAAATCCATCACCTTTTTCTTGCTAGGCAAACTATATGTTCAGATGAATACACGTATGTATTTATATAAACTGTATTGAAATATACTTTGGCGCGATATAAATTGAATTCTGGTCCTTATTTTTGGAAACTGTTGCCTTTAGATTAATGATATTCGACCTAAAATGTAATATAACTCGTATGTAAGGGCCGGTGCCGCTAAGTATAGTTTCTCGACCGCTGCAAAAGGAAAAAGAAAGGGCGAAGCTGCTCGGTGACGTTAGGATATCCAACTTTATTGATTTATTGGATCACCGTCGCAATGTGATTTGTACTTCACAATTCTATCGCTAGAACAACGAATTCTGGTCTAGCGAATATCAATTACTCTTACGTAGTACTTACTCGTCTTTCTCATAGAGCATATACATTAGTGGGCGATTGGCCAATGGAACGCAATATGCATTTGAAGGGAAATTCTATTCGTACGTGGAACACTCTACTCACGGAAGTTTTTCCAGTTACTCCTCCATAAACCCGATGTTCCTCAACCGATTTTCCTAGATCCAACACAATGCACTGCATGAGTAGGGGCTATACTCCCTCATACTAAATCAATATTAAAATATTATTTGAAAAATTCAAATTCAAATTACCTAAAACCAACGTATGAAACGTAAATGAACGTAGATACATAGTATATATGTACATATAAGCAATACAGCTTGTATTGTTTGAAAATTGTTTAGACGAGCCAAAGTCCACATCTAGCACAGATGGAGGAGATATTGTAGGGTATATTGTGAATAAATTATTGACAGTTTTTTTTTAATGTTTTCAAACAAATATGTACGAGTATGTTGTAGGCATTGCAATGGATGCATTAAAATCTATGTTATATACACATTAATTTTATAATAAGAAGAAAATTGCTATTTATAATTTATAAAACAATATCTAATCTTATTGTCCTTTTTCTTTTTTATTTAAAAATTTTCTTGAAAAAAAAAACAAAAATTAGCATCGGGACCCGTACGTTTATTTACACCCTATAAACGTAGAAAGCGAAATCAAACAGATAATGATGGTGAAACAGGTGGTCCAAAACGTAAACGTAATACAAATAATAATAATAATACTAGTAACAACAATAATAATAATAATATTATCAATAATACTGAACCACCACAACATACCACAACGGTGGTAGATGATAATAATATGTTTTTAACGGAAGATAACATTACCTGCAAGGATGAACCGTGGCCAACACTTAACGACAGCCTCGACACATCAACCGAGCTAGTAGATCAAACACAAATATGTAATGCATACGATAGAGATACATTTGTAGTGAATATTAATGATCCCGGGTCAATAGCGTTGTTAGACAATAGTCAGACAATGAAAACACTGGAAAACGTTTATTGCACAATGGTCAAAGCCACTAATGATTTTAAACGTATTCTAACCGATTTAAAGAATACGTACGATCGTAAAATCGAAATATTACAAAAAGAACGTGATGCTGCTGTGTCAGCGATGCGTGTACAAGTACATTCAGACATTGATGATCCGAATATAGCGGGTGCGTTACATGGCAACGAAGTTATATCAGCTAAAAAAGTAAGTAACATCACATTCATTGTATTTTTACTATTATGAGCATTTAATTCAGCAAGTCATAAATAAAACTTTTAACTTACAAATGTGTTCAAAAATGTATAGAAAAGCGAAAAAATTTCGAAGAGAATTCGAATTTCGGGATAAAATTTCTTTTCTAAATACAAATACAACACACAGTTTGCGTTTTTAATTTATTAATGCACGGTTACTAATATATAGTTGCTAACATAGCCTGCTTGGGGCCCCATTATGATTATTCGAGATTTTACGCTTGTTAGTCCGGCAAAAAGAACGGAATAAATTTTGCAAAAGCTACAATGACTTCAAAGATATTGAAGGTTAGGTTAGGTTAGGTTAGGTTAGGTTAGTGGACGTGTACCTGTCAATCAAGACAAGTACAGTACCCGGAGGTCGGATTGATCCATTGTACAACGTCCTAAAGGAGGGAAGGATAATATAGGGGATATGATGAAAGGAGGGTAGATGGAAGATACTGAAACTCTTGCTCAATTCCTTCACATAGTCTTGCTTTAACGAAGAATATAGAAACAGTATTGTGAAGAATTTCTTTCTTGATGAACGGAACAATCCAATATCATCTGACGATGATAGACATTCTACATGATTTGGCATGACTGACGTTATACTTCACAATTGAATCTCTCTCGGTATGTTGAATCAGATGCTAATGCTTGAATCTAGAAGAGACTTAGTTTTTAAATAAAAGACTTTGACTGCTTTAATATCACTCGTGATATCAATCAGATTATAAATCAAAATGCAGTGCCGTCCTTAATGAAATTATTGTTTTTTTCTCTCTACTGTACTATAAATATACAATAGAAATGTGAAGTAACTTTTAAATTTTAATCTTTTTTTAAGTTAATTAATTTAAAAATTGCTTTACGAGAAACAAACCTTACTAGAGTAATAATTTAAACATGTGTGAATCGTATAAATATAGAAAAAAATAAAAAGGTTTGTGCCCCACTAGATATTCATTCATTTACAGCCTTATCAGTAATATACGTTTTCAATTTTATTACACCTGATTTTATAAAAAAAAAAACCTTTTTCAATTAACTTTTACTATGATTTCTATTTTAGTGCGCCAATTGTAATCGTGAAGCTTTAGCTGAATGCTCGTTATGCCGAAAGACTCCCTATTGTTCCGAATTTTGTCAACGAAAAGATTGGAATGCCCATCAAGTTGAATGTACAAGAAATCCAGCACCGGCTGCAACCCAACAAATTATGCTCTTGGTAGATGAGCAATCCTAAATGAATTAAAAAAAATGTACATAACAAAAAAAAAACAACAACAACAACCGATAAACAATTTAAAAAACCATACAAGTAAAACAAAAAAAAAAATTAAATTTTAAATAACTTTATACGTTTGAGTAAAACAAAAATCAACAATTAGCATTAATCGTATAATTCTTAAAAAAAAATACAATTATAAAACAAAAAAAACAAAAACAAAAATAAGAAAACCAACCATAGCAGCAAAGAAAAGCAAACTTTTTAAACTTAAATAAACTCATCTTCTGTCTGCCTATTCTATGCTTTTTTTCCAACAAAAAGAAAAGTAAGAATGGCCCTACACAACATATTCAAAATTTATACAGGAACAGGCAATAAAACTCAACAAACAAAAAAAACACCATACAACCAAACAAAATTAAATAAATAAATAAAATCACAACCAACCATCTTACTCTACAACGTAAAAGTTAAATAAAATACTAAAAAACAAAAAGAAAACAATTACCAACCAACCAACCAGCATCATTGTCAACCATCATATAAAGAGAAGACCAGACCGTAAATTATAAATAAAAAAAAATATTCAAAATTTGTAACTTAAAAAAAGAAAAACAAAAAAAAAACAGAAACTGACAACAAAAACAAAAAAAAGAACAGCCCTGCATAAAATTTACATACATACATATTCACTATGTATACATCTTTTTTTCATTAGAATTTAAGCACATAGTTAAACTTTTAACATTTTATTATTTTATGGATAATATTAATAAAAACGAAAAAAAAGAAACAAAAAAAAAAAATTCAACAAAAAATTATAATATTAATTATGTAATATTGATATGATGAAAATGATAACAACCGTTACAACATTTTGCCAGAATTAATAAAGATTTCAAATACATTTATACAGTTACAGTTACGGGGAAAACGAAACTTAAATAATGAAATGAAATTTCAATGAAAAACAAATCACAACATTATGTTGGTATTTACATAAATGTCGTAAAAACACTTACAAAATACAATAACAAGTAAAGGAAATCCTAATAGAGAGATAGAAAGATCATTTTCACAAAAGTATTGTAATTTGTTTGAAAACTTTATGAAGAAATGTTCCTTTTTTCCTCATTATTAAGATAAAAATTAAAATTTGCAAATTTCTTTTCATAGAAAAGAAAAATGTTGTTTATTTTATTATTCGTTCTATTCTTTTCAATTGTTTTATAATATTTTTAAAATTCATTTTGCCTTATAATTTGTTAGTTTTTAAAAGCCGATAAATTGTAATAGAATACCTATTTAAAAAAAAAGTACACAATATTATTGACTCGATTATGAATAACAACTGAACTTTGGTTGCATTGAGAGAGATGCTTAAAATTTTATTACAGACTGCAACATATAATCCAGTAAATTTTTAACTGCCAGCTGGCAATGTAATTGATGTTCGGTGGCTGTTCATAATAGATTCATTTGTTTAAATGTCCAATATCTTCCTTACAGTGAAGAGAAAAAGCAAATATATGTTTAGAATATGAAATTTGGCCATTACAATCTTTAAGCAAATTATAAAATTATCGTGAAAGCTGCCAAACAAAATCCAAAAGAAGAATCAGCTTTTGGAACTGGAGTCAGTGCCTGCCAGTCTAAAATATTGATATTGTAATCTTCGAAACATTTCTTAGTGAACATTTCGTTATTACTTTCATAATTGGTCGTTAGAAACCTTTAGTAAGGATTACAACCTAGCTTATGTTGTGGGTGTTAGTTTTATAGATGGGTGGCGGAACCTACAGTTTAAACTCGATTCCGAACGACAGATTTTTGAGAAAATTTTCATGGCAATTTTATTTTAATTCTCAAACTTTTTGTCAGAAATCTGCTAAGAAGAAGTCGTTTTGTTGGGGATGTCTGACATGGGGTTTTGAACCAAGGCCTCATGTGTAATAAGCCAACACACTACCTACTAGACTAGACTAGAGGATTAAAATCTTACTCTCACTTTGCATTTACACGATTATTTTCAAAACAAAGTAAAATAAATGTAATGAAGTGTGATGATTTTTCGAAATTTTTGTATTTCCGCTCAATATCGTACGATTTCACATTGCATATTGAGATTTTACATAAAAACTTGACATGTCATAAGAGTTGTGTTATGGTCTAAATATTCTTGAGCATTGGATTTATGTTGTCCCGATTGCCTTACCGACACTTTTTAACCGATAGTTTATGGCTACTGACACAAAATTGTTTTTAAAAGCAAAATTAGAAAATTTTATTTGTCAGTTACTATTCATAATACTTTTTGTTTTAACAATTCATCACTTAAGTTTGAGTGCCATTTATAATTGTCTCGTGATTTTGTATTTAAATGTATTAATATAACGAAAGTAATAGAAATTCAATATTAAACGATCGTTATATTTGTTATTTATAGAGAAGGATGTTGTTTATTATTTTAATTTGAAAATTTTTTAATGTTAAACATTTGTTTTTTTCTAATCAGCGGTCTTATTTATATTAAAAATGTTCCTTTACACGCATTTCCCTTTGTTGAGGGCACTTTGATTTGCTTTTTATCTACGTATGTATGTACATACTGCTATATAAGTTTCAATTCCTTTGTCATTGTCATTGTTCATAGAAGAAATGCTTGAAATCTTTTTTTCCTTAATGTCTGTAATGGTTTCGGAAATATTAAAAACAAAAAAAAAAAACAAAAAAAAGAAAAATACATACAATTTTTTAGTGTGTTAATTGGGTAAAACGATTTTTGTATTTTAATTCAAAACAAAACGATAATGTTCGATAATGTATGTGTGTTTGCTCAACACCAAGTAAGTATGAAGAAACAATTGAAAATTTCAATTTCAAATTCTTTGGAAATTCAATTCTTATTTCCAAACAGTTGTGGTATGAAATAACAAAATAGAAAAGAAAGGATTTAGAATATTTAAAGTCAGGAGTATAGAGTAGTCATCAGATATAATAATTTTCTAGTAATTAATTGACAGCAATTCTAAAGATAGAATGACAATTATCTAAGTGCAGTATGGCTAAGGACATTATAGTAAATAAATGTACTTAAAAAGGCCGAACCCAGAAGCTCTAAAAATGGACCTAGGAGGACAGTGTACTGAATGAATATTTATCGAACTGCCATAAGGTGAAACTAGGTTTTAGGCAATAACAAACAGTAAACATATGCCATTATAAACCACTTAGGCAGTTTACGTGTTATAGTAAGCCAATTTGTGTTACGTACTTCATAGACTTCGATAAACTAAATCACTATATGATTTGGAAAGTATTAGTATTCAAATTCCTATCAAACTTTAATAATCTAACGAAAAACCAATACTACAGCTCATTAAACGTAAAAAAACTGCTTTGTTCTAATTAATGTTTTGAACACGATATTTGAAAGTACGCTTGAAACAGCAGGATTTAAGAAGCCTGGCAAAGATAACAATTTTTTGCATTAATGCTCCACCAAGGGAATTGGCCGTTCAAAAACAATTTGAATTTCATCCACTAAATTTTTTGTGTGAAAACGGATTAGAAATGTAAAAGAAGCAATCGTAAGCACTGCCTCTGGCCAAGAAAAAGAAAAATCGATGCTGATTTGCAACAAAATCTTCTCATTTCTGAAGACAAGGATGGCTGGTAATGAAAAGAACTTGAAAAGCGTTAAACAATATAAAATGAAGTTAAATTAGAACTGGCGGCGAAAAGGGATTTACATGCAAAGTTTTAAACTAGCTTTGGCCAACAAGCTCCAAACTTTCGTGTAAATGGCTCAAAAAATATTCTTACAGACCTTAGGAAACATACCTTTTTTATAATTAGACCACGTGGAAGCATAAGCAACTATGTAGCTTCAGCCAATAAGCCATAATCTTTGATTAGGAAACACATTTCAAAAGTTAAACACAAGCAATGCTAAAGCCCAATAGCCATGGGGCCAATGTATTTTTCTCTGCGTTTGGAAGAATTTTGAAAGTTCCAAACTGCTATGACTTGCAGCGAACACAATTGATTTATTGGATGCGACCGAAATATACAATCATTTGTGAAACCGTTTATGATAACACTCATCGACAGATTTCAAGAACACTTATGACCCCCTATTTGGAAGATAGGGATTTGAATCGTGGCCTCACGTCTAGACTACGGCGACTTCAGCGACGAAATTAGACAGTTTAATACTACGATTAAAGAAGTGTTAGTGTTATCTTTAATTTATGGTATTAGCAAAGTCCTGAAATTCGTCCACGATTCTCCTAACCCCTTTAAGGCTGAAAGTTTTTTTTTTTTTGATGAAGAAAATATTCAATTTTACATTGGCTGCAAATAAAACAAACATGTGTAGTATAATTACATTTTTTTATGCACACTTCCATTTATTGCGGTTTTATAATTTTTTTATTATTATTTTTCGTTTTTGTTTTTGTTGTTTTTATAATTTTTTATGCTTAAAATTTATTGTTAATTCTTTTTTTTTTTGTTTTTTTTTTAGTATTCCTATTGATTACCAAAAATATGATTTTTATCTTTCTTCTCTTTAAAATTGTTATTTTTTTTTGCTTTTTGTATTCTTATTTTTGTTGTTGTTGTTGTTTTTATTTTTCTTTTTATAATTATAATTTAATTTAATATAATTGTAATACACAAACTTGTTTTATTTAAAGACAAATAAAAAAGCTTTAATACAATTCAAAAGAATAACACGGTTTAAGTAATTGGAGATAAAAGTAGACATTTAAACGATAAACAAATACAATATATAATTAAATATTATTTGAAAAAAAATCAAATGCAACTGTTGTTGTCTTCAAATAAGAACAAGTTTTATTTTTGGATAATGTTTTATTATTATTTTTAAAATATAACAGTATGTTTAGATTGACTTTAAACCCGAATAAAAAATTCAATACTTTGAAAAATATTAACAAAAATTCAAATCTTCTTTTCTAATGTACAAGAGCACATATGTACATATGTATGTACACATTAAGCAATAAATAAAACAAATTTATCTTAGATTTCAGAAGAAAATATTGGGAATCCAGACATCTGGAATCTTGCTAATTAATATGACAAGTAAACAGCAGTTACTGTGACAGAAATCAAAATTTATTTTGAAAATTTAAATTTTACTATAACTTCTTTGATAGGAAGGTGGGAGATTTGAGGACAATTACTGTCATGAAGACACGTGCAAATTACACCCAAGGGTCATTTGACCCATTGTAATTGTCCTCAAGGTAGAAAGAAGAAGATGTAAGGAAAAGATAGAATCCAAGAAAAAAAAAACATATAAAAGATAATACGGAACAAAAAACACTGAGAGAGAACGAATCGCTACGCGAAAATGAACGGGCACCCCTTAACCTTCCCAAAATCACAGGAAAACTAAAATATCGAGTCTCCAAAGAATAACCTACCCAGGTTTTTTAACCTTATCTACTAATAGGGGCTGGACAGTTGCAGAGGAGGAGGTACTCTATAGTCCTTGATAGTTTACTCAGATATTCTACACGTTACACTGGAATTCGTTGAAGACATAAGACATCAAATGAGTTGAAATTTACCAGCATCTTTTTGGTGTATGAAAGACTTGTTCTAAGACCAAATTTGTTTAACTCTTTCGAAAGGATTTCACACGAGATTTTAAAGCCTAGAACATGTTAGTTTTAAAATGAAATATGTTCCAGTGTGAACGTTTTGCAGCGAACGAAATAAACGGTAGAAAGAACGAGTTAAGTTCCGAACTATTAGACGAACTATTTTCTAGAAAGTTTTACGTTATTCTTACAAAATCAAATTAAGTGTTGGTGGCATGTCCAATCCCTTGTCTCGGTTGTTTTTTTGTGTACCCTGGCCTAAAACGAATTAATTGTGTTTGATACATGTCTTCTGTAATCATCAGGCCTGGTCTCAACAATTCATAATAGACACTTCTTCTGTTTTAACAGAACAACATTCGCCCTTAGCTTTGATTTAATTATTTGCACAGCAAATCACTTTCAATAGCACTCAATAGACAGGAACTCTTCTGGCCTCACTAGCAGTGATTCCTTATGATTATTACTTGCACTTGGGGCTGTCGAATTCGATTAATATTTCATTGGAAAATTACTTACTTTTATGACAACGTTGAAGAAGCGTTCAGTACAGTTTCTAGTGTGGAATTCCAATTCTTTGCTTTTGAATGAATCTTGTGACTTGAAAAGGTTACAAAATTGCTGCTTTACTAGCTTCTAATGACTCCTTCCAAGGTCTTCTAGAGTTAAATAACAATCCTCATGTAGCAAAGCCTTCAATTCATCATCATAGTTTTTTCGGTTAGGTATGCAGTAAATGAATGAATCTTGTGGCTTAAAAATGTTACAAAATTGCTTCCAAGGTCTTTTAGAGTTAAATAACAATCCTCATGTAGTTAAGCCTTCAATTTATTTATTATCTTTGTAGGTTTTTCGTTGATCTGGGAATTTTTGTTTTGAAATTGTTTGAGGTTAGGTATGCAGATTTTATAATTTGAAGCAAAACTTTAAGATACCCGAATATGTTTACAATATTTGACTTACTCAATAAATGAGAATAAATGACAATTGTTTACCTCTTCGAAATACAATATAAGTTATAAAAACATAAATCATGTGTAGAAGCTAATGAATAATCTGTTGTGAACAGATTTTTTTAAATATAGAAAAGAAGGTATTTTTATTACATTTTTGTGAAACAGTTTTTCGTTTTGTTTCAAATCATTGTTGAAATAGAAATCTGTGGTAATACTTAATTTAAAATTTATATGTACATATATACATACGTAAATCAAATTGAATTTCGAATTCGAATTTAAAAATCTAAATTCTGTAGATGTTTGTAAAGTCATAACATAACATACTGTATATAATTGTTATTGTTATTGTTAATTTGTTTTATATTAAACACAAATTTTGTTTTAAGTGTATATCAAATATTTACTTATTTTTTTGTTTATTTAAAATTTCATTTATAATATTATTTATGTAAATGGGTTTTCATTATATTTCTCAGAAATGTTGATAGTTTTGAATTGAATAAATTTTGTTTTGTTTAATTTTGGGACAAAATATCAAGCGATCTGATCAGTGTGTGTGTTAGAAAGGTTAAGTGAGGATATATATTTAGAATATAGAATTAGAGCTAGAGTTAGGGACAGAGTGTGTAAGGGAGAGAGCGAGAGAGAGCGAGAAACTCTAAGTAGGTAGTGTTGTATGGGTGAGTATTTGACATAAGAGTGATATATATTCGTTTCAAAGGGTGTATAAAACGTTGGTTTTACATTTTTTTCTTTCTTTTGTATGTGTTGCATGATATATTTTGTTTTTCTTTAAGAAAATAAATATTTTTTTCTTTTGTTTTTGTAAATTAGAAGTACATTTAAATACAATTGTTTTATATAACTAAAAGTAAAGCTTAAAAAAATAAGAAGAGAAAGAAAAAATAGAGTGCTTTAGTTGTCGTTTAGAAGTGTTTGCTTGTTTGTTTGTTTGTTTGCTTTTATGGGGATTTGATTAATCACAATTGTTAGGAAAAAAATTTCATTTTATTTGAACTACTATGTATATAATAATTTTAAATTTAATTAAAAAATATATTAAATACACATACACATAAATATATGTATTATAATTTGAAAGAAGATTACGGCTTAAACAAGAACACACAAATAATAATAATAATAATAATAATTATAATCCATCATAATAACTATATTATATGCATGTATGTATAAATAAGCAATTTTGATTGTTTTGTTTTGTTTTAATATTTTTTCGTTTGTGTTGTTGTTTTATTACTTGTTTTTTAATACTAATTTCAAAAAAAATTGCCATAAAAGTTACCTAATTTAATTTTTAAATTTTTAATTTCTTTTAATTTTTCATTTTTTTCAAATAACAAAACAAAAATAAATCTATCTTAGATACAATACAATAAAAATTATTCTTTTTAAGCTTTTAGTTGAAAGTCGTTTTCTTTTTTGTGTTTTTTGCTTTTGTTTGTTGTATTACTAGTGATATTATTTGAAATGTTTTCTCATAGTATTTTTAATGTTTGTTTTGTTTTTTAGAATCTAGAAACTAATAAACATATTGAAAGTTTTCATTCAGTTCATTATTATTATTTGTTTTTATCAATTCAATAATTTTGCTTAAATGTTTATATTTTTTTTTGTTTTCTTTCCTTCTTTGCTGCTAGAGTTTGTTTATTATTTTATTTAGAGTTTATTTAGCGTTTGTGTTTGTAATTATTCATATGCCATGTGGCATATGAGAATATGTTGGTTGGTTGTCTAGTTTTATTTCGTTTTGTTACGGCCTTAAGTTCAACTTAGCAAAAAACAAAATAAAAAAAGAAAATTTTGTATACGTATAAAGAATTAATATGCAAACAATAATGATAATTAGATTTAAAAACGAATTATAACTCGTCGTTCTCACTCTAAATTTCGCACTTCGAAACGTTTGAAGGTGTAATTGATGAAGACCCAATCTTTAGCTATTTCGCTGCCTTGAGGCATAGGAGCAGAAGCTGTAAAGAGAATATATTTTTTCCAGTTTGATTATATTTTTATTTTTGTTGCAAATATTCCATCCAGAGAATTAAAAAGCCAAATGTCAGGAGCATGTGATCCAAAACCAATTAAAATTTCTAACTAATTAACACAATTTATTCCATCATATGTTTTATAAGTTTTTCATAAAGAGTTAATCTGCTTACTGCTCAAAAGGAATAGAAAATTAACGGCTTTTCTATGTTAACGAAACTGCTAAACTGCAAGTTCTTCTCTAACATTGTTCCAAGACTTATGTCTGTTCTCTTTCAAAAGATAATTACAGGCCAACATATAAAGGAATTGGAAATGGACATAGACGCCTGTAAGTACTATTCGTTTAACTATCGTTCCTGTAGTTCTGGAGCCAAATATGTTCAGGAATATGTGTACAAAACCGAAAAAAAAAACTAGTCAAGCTCTATAATACAAAATAAGTTTGCACAGCAGCTAAACATTAAACAAAAAACTATTGGGAACTACTTGAGCAAGGATAGTTGACCAAAAAATAAAAATATTTCGATGTAAAAGCCCAATACAAAACTTCTATAAGCGAATCACTATTGGATTGCTACAAAATCGAACCATTTCTGAGTGATTTACGATAAAGTCTAGCGAAATGCTTGTACTTAAATCGCGATGAGCTATTGCTAATGTTTCCCAATAACAAAATAACAATCAGGTAGATTTTGTTCTGTATTTGATGGACTGACTATGTGAAATATAGAAATGCTCTTAATTCAGCCCTATTCTCTCCACAATTTGAACGTAAGAGTAAAAAATCATCAGGGACCAGCCATTAGGGAAAGAATTGAAATTTATCAAGAAAACCTTAAGTCACATACAGCGATAGAGATTTGAATAAACCTTTTATTCTTGCGAATAATTTATTTGGTTATAAATTTGTTTTAAAAGAAGCTTTTGATTATCGATTGTGCCAGTACGTGATAACGATACATACATATATGTATGTTGATAGGAAAGACATAATAACATTACGTTCAAAATGGCAACTACTTTTCGAATAATTGAATGACTTTGAAATAAATTAATTCCAATCACTATACAAGACCTTAACATAAAAAAGTTTCACAGGATCATCTGACATTTTAAAGCTAAATTAAAAATTTTCTAAACCTAAAACATTTACACTCAGCCACAAAAGTATACATACGGTTAACAAATTTCAGAAATTTTTTAATCAATCCATTTTCGTTGAAAATCTTTATAATTGTCTGACATCTTTCTTCGATTTTAAGACGGTCTTTTGCATTGGTTCATTCCCTGCACAGGTCCACAATTGAGTTCAATTTCAGAAATTTTTTAACCAATGCAAAAGACTGTCTTAAAATCGAGGAAACTATAACGATTTTCAACGAAAGCGGATTGGTTAAAAATTTCTGAAATTTGTTAACCGTATGTATACTTTAGTAACTGTGTGTATATTTAAAATTTTTTTAACGTGACAATTTCATTGACACCTATGCACACATTTTGGCGATTAGACGTAAAAATGTTTTATATTAAAAATTAAAAATAAATAAAATTTAAAATAAATGATAAAACAGTACTTACGTATTTCTAATGAAACATCGGGGAATTCATCAAAGTTGGACGTATCATCAATTGAACGTACTTCAACGGGTATAGCTGCTGGTCTCTCACGTATGTGCTCCCAATCGACGCCACGGAAGAAGGGTACTGATTTTAAATCCTCTAAACCTCTTTGTGAGCCTAATCGACGGTCAGCTTCACAGCAGAATTTAATAATAGTTTCTTTAGCTTCTTCTGATATGGGTATTTCGGGAGGGAATATTAGTGTTTCACGCCAATTCATTACTTTTCGATACGTATCTTGTGGATTATCTGAACAGAAGGGAGGATAACCCATTAACATTTCATACATAATAACGCCTAATGACCACCAGTCACAGGCTGGGCCATAGCCCGTTTGTAAAAATACTTCGGGGGCAATATAGTCGGGTGTACCAACTGTACTGTAGGCTAAGGCTCGTCGATTACGTTTCCACGATTCGGCACGTCTCTTAGAGTCCATGGGACTAAAAACAAAAAATTCAAAAAATCAGTTCTTATACAACAAAAAAAAAAATGTATGATCATGCTACCTTGCACATGTTCCTATAAAATCAGATGGTTTTGCTTGTGATAAATCTCTATAAAAATCTGTACGATGTGATTTTTTTAAGCCGGTACATAAACCAAAATCAGAGAGCTATACAAAAAAACAGAGAAGAATTGTTATAACGACAAATAATACAAACGAAATTGATGAAACTTTACCTTGAGATGACCACGTGCATCCAATAATAAATTATCGGGTTTTATATCTCTATGTATGAAACCTAATTTATGTATTGAGTCTATAGCTAATGCTGTTTCTGCTATATAAAATTGTGTACATTCCTCTGATAGTGTATCTTTCTTCATTAGTAATGTCATCATATCACCACCGGGCAAGAATTCCATAATTAAATATAAATTTGAAGGATCCTGGAAAATAAAATACAGAAGCAACATTAAAGTCTGAAGCTGATAAATAAAGAATTTAATAAGACGAAGCTTAGTTAGTTTGTAAGAGTATGGTTACTCCTGACGCTTGACAGCCTATAAATTTTTAGATTTTTTCTTTTTAAATTACTTCATTGGAAGGTTGGCTTATTCAATCTTTTTTTTTAAATACAAAATATGAATTGCTATTTCATTAGAAAGAAATTTACAGTGAATTGTATCGGCAACACCTTCAGTACACAAAATTACATGACATTTTAAAGGGAAAAATTATATTGTCCCCATTATTTCTTTCCACACTGTGTATCAATCTAAATTGTGTGTTATTATGATAAAACCACAAACATTTTATTGTACGTATTACAAATAAGACTTTAAAATTAAGGTATAGTAATGAAGATTGTGAGAATTAATTCTGGGTTGAAACTTAATTTTTGTAGAACTCCCAGACCAAAAAAAGGGACAAATTTTTTCTAATATGTGAGTTTTTAATTTTTAAAAACGTACATATTTAGCAGAGGCTTAGGACAGTCTAATAAGTTGGAAATTTTTTGATTAAAATATACGTTAACAGAGATACCAAACTTAACTCAAATTTTAAAATAGAAAAATTATACATGCGAAAACGAATAGAATCAAAATTATCCCCAACAGTTTACAACTTGCACTTTTAAATCAAAGATACAATTCGGAATATGGAGCATTAGGATGGTTTAAAAACCAACAAGGTTAACACCAACATTCAGAGCGTTCAACAGATAGAATTATTTCTTTCAGGGCCTATGCAATAAAGTATGTACCAATACCGTGAGAGCTGCTATAAACTTTGCACAGAATACGACCAAAAAATATAGTCTGCGTGACCAATAAACTAACAAAAATCGCCAGATTAAATACAGTGTTCGGCGTCACAAATACTCTTAACATATACAGACGTGTTCGAAATAATAAGAACATTCAAAGCGAAACAAAAGATCGTTTTAAAAAAATTTTTGAGAAAGATTTGAAAATATGTCTTTTTATTATTTTTATTGTAGACATCTTTAGCTTTTTAAAAATTCTTAAAGTTATGTTTTAACTCATCTAATTTTTTTTATACTGCCAATAATGTTGAACTAAGTCGAAAATCAGGTGTTCGAAAAAATAAGAACAAATTGGAAAATTGGCAATAATTTCAGTTTTAACGTTTATTAAATTTACAGATTAGTATTATTTGTTTGTAAGTAGTTAATATGAAGTAGCCCCTCCACGATTAATGATTACTTCGGCACATCTGGACCTCATAGAAGCTATCAAAGTCTGACATCTGTGGAGTAGAATATTTTCCCGTGTATTCTTCGCTACAAATCAAAGTTTCTACATATTTTTGGGCCTTGCATTTCTAACACCTTTCTTTACATCAATCCAAAGATGTTCAATTGGATTTAGTCCTGCGATTGTGCCAGCCAATCCATAACATGGATATTATTGTCCTGGAAGCAACGCTTTGCTTTCTTTGAGGTATGCTTCGGGTCGTTGTCTTGCTGAAAGACCCATCGGAAAGGCATTTGCTCTTCAACGTAAGGCAACATTACGGCTTCTCAAATATTTTGAACGTAATAGGTGGCATCCATCTTCCCAACGATATTAACTAGAGATCCAACGCCGATCTACCCAAAGCACCCCCACAGCATGAGCCTGAAACCGCCATGATTTATAGCTTTTATAGTGTACTTGTCGTTGAATTGTTGATTAGGAGGGCGTCTAACGTACTATTTAACTTTGCCGTGGTAGAATTGGACTACTTTTGTTTCATCGGTCCATAAGATATTACGCCAAACAGTGTCAGGCTCATCGATAAACTTTTTGGCAAACAGAAGTCCGTTCTTTAGATGTATTTTTTTCAACAATGGTACTTTTCTAGGACTTCGTACTTTCAAATTGACTGCAATAAAACGTTTTCTTATCGTCGTTGTAGCAATTGGGAGGTTTAATTCGTTTCTAATCTGTAAAGACGTTATAGAGGGGTGCTTTTTGACGATCCGTGTGGTCGCATTATCCTGTCTTTTGTTAGTTTTCCTGCGCCTTCCGCGACTTTCGATCTTCAGTGACCAGTTCCTGGCATTTGTTATCGCTACGTTGGAAATTCCAAGCTGTTCTCTTATGAAAGCACGCATTTCCCTTCGCTGAGCAATTTTTTTTTTATTATCTTACGTTGTTCGATAGAGCAATGCTTGCTTCTTCCCATTTTAGAAGAATTTTTCACCAAAATAAGTCAATATTCTGCACAAAAAATGATCAAAGGCATCTCAACAATTATATTTGTAACAAAACTTTAGACTTTTTTTCACATGTGAGGAATGTAAGTGGGACCAATATGATTTGTTCTTATTTTTTCGAACACCTGATTTTCGACTTAGTTCAACATTATTGGCAGTATAAAAAAAATTAGATGAGTTAAAACATAACTTTAAGTATTTTTAAAAAGCTAAAGATGTCTACAATAAAAATAATAAAAAGCCATATTTTCAAATCTTTCTCAAAAATTTTTTTAAAACGATCTTTTGTTTCGCTTTGAATGTTCTTATTATTTCGAACACGTCTGTACATAAGTTGGTTTCTAAATCATAATTTGATGCAGACATCACAATTTGCTGCAGAACAGAGTATCGACTACAGAGTCGCCTTTGTCTAATAGGTAGTATGTTGGCTTATTAGACGTGAGGCCACGGTTGAAACCCCAGACATCTCAAACAAAACGAAATATGAAAAAAAAAATTTTTTAAGCGTCTTCCTCTCAGCAGATTTCTGGCATAAACTCTGGGAGTAAATAAAATTGCCATGAAAAGTTTCTTAAAAATCTGTCGTTCGGAGTCGACTTTAAATTGTAGGTCCCGCTACTCACATATAAAAATGAGCACACACAACATAAGTGGTGTAAGAAGCAAAGTCGTAATCCTGATTGAAGGGTTATAATGACCTACTATGTATGTACGTATGTATCTACAGGAGTAGAGATTTATGTACATATATCGAATTACAGAGAAGATATCAGTAAGCTTATTAAAACATGCTAAAGATCGTTCTCCTAGAAGTACGACAGCGACGTATTTTATTAAGGCTGTTATTCAACTTTGTAATGGACTCAACACACAGTAGATGGCGCCTCACAAGCTTGACTTAAAGATCTATAATATGACGATGATGTTTGTCTATTCTCCTATAATTTCTCCGGCATGTTGATTAGATTTTGTTACTAGATTTAGCTGAGTAGTCTTTTAAATAAAAATACAAAAAATCGTTAAAAAGATCTTTCAACAGCTACGAGCACTTTACTTTTCGGCCTTTATTTGAATAATTTATCTATGGACCTTATATTGTATTTAAAAAAAAAACATTGAAATCAAAATCAATTTCTGCACAAAAAAAAACAATTTTCAGAGTAAAGGCCAACGATTTATATTGTTTCGTGATGTTATTGTTATTGTTATTTTACTTTCATCTTGTAATACAATAAGCATTGTCAACGGCAACAACAACGTCATGTCAATTAATTATGCACGTTATCTTGATATTTCCGAATGAAACAGTAACGAGGGAAACAGTGAACAACAAAAATTCAATTACAAAGCAAATGATAAAACAACAACAACTACAATATAATAAAAAAAAAGAAACAATTAAACTGAAACTGAATGAAGAGCCTGAGCTCCTCAATATCAGAAGAGCACAAAGTAAGAACCACACAATCAAAAAAAAAAAAACACATAATAATTGCAAAAAATCATTAAAAATTTTATAAAAGAACACAAAACAAGATCCGTTTTTTTATGATTTCGTAATTCTGCACGTATTATTTCATTATTGCAGCCCAAGACAGACAGACAACATCATCAGCATCATTATCATAATTTAATTTAAGTTCGATAAACATAAATACTGCCGTTACAGAAACAAATATGAATGAAAATGATTCATCATAATAAATTTCAAATTTCTTATTAGGTTTTGTGTTTTCAATGGAAAAAACTTATTACGGTAAATAAATAAAGCAACAAAAAGAAAGATTGGTGTGATTTTAAGTACCTACATATATGCATACATATACAATATATGAACATACTGTTTGCATTACAGTAAAAGAAAAGGGAACGAGTAAAGAAAAAATAAAGAAATATGTAACAATTGTTGTAGGGTCTTGTTATCAGACACACATTCGCACAAACAATACATATACATACTTCAGCGGTAAAAGTAATGGTAAAAACACAAATGAGTCAATAAAATTCAAATGAGATAAATTTTAGGTCAATATTCAAAGTAAATAACAGAAAAAAAAGAGAAATCAACAAAGCTATAAATGAGGTAAAAACTTGAAAGTATCACCCACAACACAGATATATGTAGCTAGCAAGACTACCACTTTATTTACAAAAAAAGCTAAAGAACAAAGGAAAGTCCTGGTTGCGGCAATATAACCACAGAATTTTTACAGGCAAATCTCTTAACAAGCGCATAGACCTAGACAGACATTGTTAAGCATTGTAAATATGCCGCCCAAGTCTGTAAATCGTTTTCAATTGCAGTGTTAAATCAAAATTGTAATTGTAGAGAAACTTTAAATATTTTTCTTCAGGATATAAACACTTCTTCCTTCATGGTCAAACGAATGCTATTGCTATTTTCCAAATACCTTTAAGAATGATAAAACATCCTAAATGCTTGCATCCAGTAGACATTTCTTTCATTTTGTTTGGATAAGATTGGATGAGTTCAAAAGGATATTTTAAGTTTTTCAAGTGCCAGCTCACTATTAACTATCGTGTTCTAAAATACTTCGGCAATTAATGATTGCGATTTCAACAGCGATTAGCATTCTACTTTGCGTTCAGCAGCATTTTATTGATTTAGGCTCAGGACAATTGAAAATGGCATGATTGGCAATTAAATTACCGAAACGGTGTCCTCAGTCCCCGTACTGAAGTCGTCATAGTCTAGTAGGTATTGTATTGGCTTACTAGACCAGAGCTCATGAGCTCAGGACGATTAAAATTCTTGTTATTTTCTGAACCGTGGCGCATAATTGCCATTAAAATGAAACGATGTCTTCTGTCACCGTAGTGAAGTCGTCGTAGTCTAGCAGGTAGTGTATTGGCTTACTGGACCAGAGTTCATGAGTTCAAACTCATGAAAATGAAAATATAAAAAATTATTTCTTTTCTGGCAAAAGCTGTGAGTGTAATAATTGCTATGAAAAGGTTGTCAAATTTGTCGTTCAGATTTGAATTTAAACTGTAAGTACCGCCACTCATGGATCAAGTGGTTATTATAAGAAGTTGGGACGTACTTCTGACTAAAGGGTTGTAATGGCCAATTCAGGAAATAAGGAACGATGTCTTCAGAAATAAGGTTGTGATTGATTGATCGTTTTAAACAGGGTACATATTTACAGGCTCTTTGGATGCGTTTTCATCTTCATCGAACAAAAATTTTGATCAATTTTGACATGTTATTCCGGGTAATTTTCAATACAGTCACCAAACAAAAGCATTTACATACATACATATGTATGTATATGACGTTTCATAAAATTTGTCAAAGATCTGGAACTCTTGATGTTGGATTCGAGTGTCTACAACCCGATGATCCCATTTCTTAAATCCAAGCTGAATAAATATAACAAATTTGAAAACATGCCTTTGCTTCCAAGCTGCTCGTTCCAATCAGACATTTCTTTTTTGTGAAAGTTGATAAATTTGGCATTGAAACTAGTTACATAAGGTGTCCTACTAGCTACATCTGTTAAATATTTGCATTTAGTTTCATACTTCGGGTTCATACAGGACAGTTTTTTTCCTCAGTACATCTCGCTGACATAAATATTTAGCGATCGACACAAACAGAAGAGCAATAGTTTCTTTCCAAGGGCCTGTTTATCAGTATTTAACGATCGACACTTTTAAAATCTGTCATAAAATGAATGTAGGCTGATTAAGGCATTCAATTAATCCAATAATTGAACGTTACGGATGTAAAAATCAAAATAGAACTAATTTTTCCACTAGACTAAAGCTCTTCAACTCAGAGTTAAAATAAAAACCTTGTATAAATAATGAATTTCTATTGCTACACCTTATGTTATAATCTAATTGGACATGCAAGACCCTTCACATTCTCTTTTGTAGTAGTTTTTTGTAATTAATAAAGTCTTTTGGAAACTTAAGTGCTTTAAAGTGGTTTTACAACATTTGCTTCCCTCTTTATCTCCAACTAATAATGCTAAATTGAAATCAAGTGTTTATAAATAATAAATAGCAACGAATAGTGTACTTCCGCCAAACAATATTAAATTATTTATAATAATAAGAAAATATGTATGCTTACCTGAAAACTATAGTACATTTTGACGACCCACTGATGGTCGGCTTCCACCAGAACATCACGTTCTGCTCTGACATGAGCGACTTGTTCTTTCTCCAACATGTCGGCCTTACGCAAGACCTTCATTGCATACACATGACCGGTATCCTTTTTCTGTACCAAGCGCACCTCGCCAAAGGCACCACGGCCAATTACCTTAAGTGCTTCGAAGTCCTCTACACCCAAACGTAAACGTTTCAAACGTAAAAATTCTGTTTCTTTTTGGGCATGCTGCAGACGTTTTTCCTGACGCTGAGAATCTGTAAGACTCTCGTCTTTTAGCTGGGCCTCCAGTTTGGCCAGACGTTGTTTTCGTTCACCATATTGAGTAACTAAATTACTATAGTAATTTTCTAATGTTACCTTGGCCTTGGTGGCCTTGTCCAGTGTATGGTCGCTAAAGCGTATAGAAGATCCATCAGCGCTACTGCTCATGGCTTTGTTAGGATACGTTCAATTTCAATTTACAATTTTTTCTTTTGTTTTTAAGGCTATTTTGTGTAATAAATTACTTTAATTTTCTGTCAAAAATAATTATTTATTATCACTTGGTTTTCTTTTTTTTGTTTTATTTTATTGTAGATATTTATTTAATATAACTTTTATAGTCAAAAGGGGGGCTCTTTTGTTATTGTGGGCGAAGAATACTTGTCAATATTCTGAACTGTGTGTCGCTCGCACACGAAAATTTGTTGGTGGTAGACTGCGTCTTGCTGTTGTATATGTAAAAAAAAAAGAATTGATGATTTTTTTCTTTGCCTTTTTTCTTTCAAAAATTATTGTCTTTTTATATGGAATTTATAACGCACTAATAATTTATCATTTTCTTTAATGATTGAAGTTACTTTTTATTGAAAACTTTTCAAAATAATTCACTTAATTTTATTATTTAAAGGAAAGTCGTAAGAATTTTTCACAGTTTTCCCTTGTTACACTCTTTATTTTGTAAATTCGTAATTGCAACTGTGTTGTTAAATGTATATGGAAACAATGTGGAATGAAACACATTGAATTAATGGAGATGCCAACCTAGACGAATTGTTGATTTTAAAAGGTTATTAAGAAGAATCGATTTTGAAGAGTTAAGTAATTTCAAGGCATAAAGCTTAATAGCAATAAGGAACTTATAACAATTGCTTGTAGTTATATGAAGAACTAGACTGCTGGCTATATAAAAATAAATACCGATTTTAATTTATATTATTTTGGGAATAATGTAACTTTCTCCATCTGGCACCCCCCCATTTTATAACAGCTGTTGTTTATAAACAATTTTACCCCTGAAAACATCGAATGCTGTCAGTTTTTGAAAACATTACAATAATTTTGTAAATCCATGGAGATGGACTACAATTTGCACAAGATTTGTAGGGTATGCCTAAAAGAAGGAGCCCTAACTTCCATTTATAGCACAGAGTTTAGCATGATGCCCTCCACCATGCTAATGCTATGTGCCAAGATACGTGTCTATAAAAAAGATGGACTTCCTGAAGTGATATGCAACAATTGTATCTACAGACTGGGAGTAGCATATCATTTCAAACAGGAATGCGAAAATTCCGACATAAGACTGAGACAATATTTGGGTCTATCCGATAGAGGCTATGGGTATGTCTTAATAATTGTTGTGTTTTAAATAGAAAATGTAAATAAAAGGTTTTCTTTAAGGATATGTGATGCAGAAACAAATACCGAAGATAATTTATTTATAAATTTATTAAATAAAACACACAATTACCACAGTGCCACATGTAATTCATCTGACACAGCAGAAGATGAGGAAGAGGAACATAGGGCCAGGAAAAAGAAAAGGTATGCATAGGTTGATGATTAATATAAAGTAAAAGTTTTCTTGATATTAAAGACATTTATTGTAGCAAACGTCGAACTCGTTACCAGCGTAAACCTCCCGAGGAACATAAGAAACGAGGGCCTAAACCTTTACCGAAACTACCACAAACTTGCTACGAGTGCAATAAGACGTTTAAATGTGCTGCCCAGTTGCAGCAGCACATACGCACGCATACTGGAGAAAAACCATTTCCTTGCCGCTACTGTCCGCGACGTTTTGCCCAAAAATACAATCTACATATACACGAGCGCACCCATACAGGTGATAAGCCTTTTCAGTGTGAAATCTGTTCGAAACAATTTTCCGCCTTGGGAAATTTTCAGGCTCATTTAAAAATACACAGCGGCATACGTGATCAGCATTGTCCCGTTTGCCAGAAATCATTTTACACAGCTGGTGACCTGTCCAAGCATATGATTACACATACAGGCATTAAAAATCATCATTGTGATGTTTGCGGCAAGGCTTTTAGTCGCAACCGTGATATGTTGGCTCACAAGCGAAAATTGCATCAATTAACCAATTTAAACGAACGCAGTGAAGACGATGAAGATGAAATTGTTGATACTGTGGTCAATGACGCTTTTAAATGTCCCGATTGTGATAAAGAATTCGAATCGGCTGGTAGCTTATCAGTGCATTTTCGTACTCATGGTACGAATAATCTCTTAAATTTACCTTTGGCTGGACCTTCACAAATGATCACACCACATCCTCCGCCACCAACCCATACAGCACCGCCACCACATCACTATCATCATCACGCAACTGGGGCCTTAGGGCCACATACTCATCACGATGGCTTACACAGTCAGGCCCATCATTTAGGTTTGAATACAGCTAGTTTGCAAACAAATCCCGCCGGTGGCATGTCTATGGCTCACATTATGGGTCCGCCACCACCGCATGCTGTGCCTTTGCCACCACCATCAGTTACAGCTGGACCTCAATCTTCATTGTCTATGATGCATACCGCACAAAGATTACATCATTATTAGTGTAAATAAATAATTAAAAAAAAAAAAACTAAAGGAAATTAATGTTTTTCTGTTAATGCAACTGCTGATAGAAAACAAAAACAATTCTACTGAGACATCCCTTGACTAGTGTCTGTTTTGAAGACATTTTAATGCCAATATCCAAAAGGCGTAGACCTTCATACAGCCGAATTGTTGTTGGAATAAGGTTGAATTAAGAGTTTACACTTGGAGAGCCGATATAATGCCTTGGTAACATTGCCAGTTCATTACCCTCTACATTCCACTCACTTTCACAACAGTATCAGGACCACAAATATAATTCAGTTTTTCGAATACCTGGTTCACTCTTCTCAGTTCATTGCTTTTTTAGTTAAACTCCTCCTTGGCTCTTACAAAACCGGTATTGTTCCTTGATAACTAATAACCATGTAAGCTATCGTTCATTCCAATGATTTGTTCGTAAAGGGAAGGAAGACTTAAACCTATCAGTGTTTGTACGCATAGTGAGAGATTATTTTTATTTGTAAGGATGGCATTAGGCATAAAAAGTAAGATCCGTCAAAGGCCATATATTGAATTAAAAATGTGTCCACTCCATATTGATTTTGGTCCGTTTGGTTTATATCGGAATTTTTCAGGAATCACATCCAGGTTGTTATATATATAGGGTCTAATCAGACAAGCTTTAATTAAATTCATTAGTACCTCCAGGTTACATTATATAACCACTGGCCAGACGCGTTGGAGTTTTAGAAGGTAAGGCTCAATATGAATAACTCATCATTATCTGAACTGTAGCCCGTCTCCTTGGAATTAGTTTCGGTACACTGTAGACGAAACGAATAGAGTATGTACATATGTCTGATTTTTGTTGTATGTGAAAAAGCAGAGGATACAGTGAAGGCAATTAGTCTGAGATGGCTGCATATTCGATCTATGGGGGAACTAAAAAATCTAAAAGACTGCACGTTTAAGGATCTGTTAGGGCTCATAAACGTAATTGACTCGCTAGAGGCATATCTTTACAGGGATAATTTATGTATAAGGATATTATGTCACTCTGTTATTTTCGCTTTTCCTCATTTATTGTGCCTGTGCAACTGTGAGTGCAATTCTATGCTTTAATGATATGCATTTCGAATGCATAAATATGTTGTATAAATATTGGCTTCAGATTGGTTACTGAGTCATTGGAGCACCATCACAAAAACGCCTGAACTTCATTTTTTTATCGATTATATATCCGTATGTGTTCTAGTGCAACTTTAGGATTTTAAACGAATATTTTTTCATAGCATTTGCTTTTGTCTATTTGTCAGAGGATCACATAATGCACTATCACTAAGAGAATATGAATCAGATTTTGTGGCTTTAAAGTCTTGATTAGAAAGTTCTTCTTAAAAATTTGTTTGTTTTTGAATTCAAATTAGTTTCGTCCTCTGAACATCACATTTTTTCAACTGTTTGTTATAAAAGAAAACCACTTTTATTTTGTTTTTTTTTTTTTACATTATGAAAATAAGTTTTATTGTATTTGTTATTTTGTTCTGGGTTGCGTTTGTTTTTTTGTTTATTTTTTTTTAATATTTTGTTTAATATTAATTAAATGAGTTTTTTATTTATTTTAATTTTTTTTTGTATTTGTATTTGTTTTTAAACCTTGGTCAGAAACATATAATATTTATTTTCACATTCTTTTTTTTTATTTAATTAAATTATTATTAATTATTACTTTTATTTATATATAAAACATTTCTTTGTTTATTTTGTTTAAATTAATTCTTTTTTTATTATAAATTTTGATCTTTTATTCTCTTTTCTTTATATTTTACACTTACACTAAATTAAATAATACATTAAAAATAAAATCTAGATATTGCATTAAAAAAGAAATTAAATTTTCATTTAAAGTTTGGACATACATATACATTAAGTATAAAAAATAATTACAAAATTAAAACTATTTATTATTATCCTTATACACAAATCAATAAATCAAAGCAATTTTAAATTGTTTGGTTTTTATTTAGATTAAGATTTATTTTTTGTTTTGTTTTGTTTTTTTATTTCTTCTTTCTTTTAGATTTGTTTTGTTTAGTTTAAAACTTTAATGAAGGTTGCTTAAATTAATTCTTAATTTTATTTTAAGTTGCTGTAAATTAATTTAAAATTTAGTTTGTTTTAATAGGAGTTATATATACACACATAGTTTTAGTATCTTTATTTAAATTTATTAAAACAGAATTAAGGCAAAACATAAATAGAAAATAAACTAATATGCCCATTCTTTTTATTCTTCTCACTTTACACTTATACATATATATGTACATACATATTCTCATGCCATTATACACATTTTTATTTTTAATATTGGATTTAACTAAAATTGTTTAAAACCTCCTTTTCTTTTCTTTTGTTTTTGTTTTGTTTATTCACTAAATTTGATTGTTTGTTTATTGTAAACAATAACACAAGTTGTTCATCACGCCTTCTTCTTTTTTTTGTTTAATTCTTCAATCATTACTTTTCGTTTTATTTTTGCTGTTGGTTTCATTTTATAGCACCTTAATTATCACTTTTACTTTCCTTTTTTTTAATTTTTTTTTTATATTTCAATTAATATTATTCTTAATTTATTAAGTCGGATAAATTAATTATATTTACAGATTTAAAGAAAACAATGCAAATTACATAACCTTAAGTATTTGAAATGTGTTTGAATTACGCTGTACTATACTCAAAACAAAACAAGAGAAGAGAAAATTATATACCAATTAAATTGTACAGCAAAAGATCGAACAAATATATAAAAAATGATTTTTGCAAGTCAATATTATCATGGTCACCCATGTGAAAGAATCTAAACTGAGCATAAACTATTTGTCGATCAAAGCATAAAGATGCCAGTTTGTTTGTCTTGTTTTTAAAGGGAATAGAGAATCAATACGTTGGATCGGAAGCTAAGTTCTGGAGTTCTTACATCGATAGTGTCGATATCAGACTATAGGAAGCTGTTTGAAACTTAGGTTAATGGAGGGGAAGCGCAGTGCATTGCTAACCAACAACAAGATACAAATGTGCTAAAACCAACATCGATCAATCCTGTAGGCGTACGAAAATCGGATAAATTTCAATTCAATTTCCTTAAATTCCATTCCCCGGATACTTTCAAAAGGGGTAAAGACCGAGTCAATCACCAAACATATCTCCCATGGTGCCTAAAATTAAGCAATGTGGTCTCTTTGAAGCGGCTTCTCAACTCAAAAAATCTCTACCACCGGATGTACAAACATAATTGGGCATTATAAACCCCTTAGCCAGGATTACGACCTAGCTTTTCACACCACTAATGTTGTGTACGTTAATTTTATACATGAGTGGACCTACAGTTTAAAGTCGATTCCGAACGACAGTTTTTTAGAAGCTTTTCATGGGAATTTTATTTACTCTCAACCCCTCTTAACCCAATTACACTAATACCCCGGTTTGCTTAGCCTCGTTGTGCGTCTGTTTCGAAGTTGCGTCTTTTTAAATTTTCTGTGACTTCGAAGTTGCGTCGTTTTTGTTTCAGTTTGCGTCGCATATTTCGAAGTTGCGTCGTTAATGCTTCGATTTGCGTCGTTAATACGAAAATGTTTGTTCAAGCTAAAACAGAAAAAGGGGATTTCCCGTTTAAATCTAGTGCAAATTCGAAGTTGTGTCTTTTTAAAATTTCTGTGACTTCGAAGTTGCGTCGTTTTTGTTTCAGATTGCGTCAATATGAAAATGTTCGTACAAAGCTAAAACAGAAAAAGCGGATTTCCCGTTTAAGTCTAATGTAAAAAAAATTAAATATTTTTTATTGAAAAATCTATTTTTTCAGCTGAAATTATGAATCTCGGAACCAATTAAATGAAAATCAATACAAATCTATGGAAAATCGTGCTTCGTTTTGCGTCGTTTCGGTTTGCGTCGCGTTTCTTCAGGCCCTACTAGCGACGCAAACCGGGGTATTAGTGTACTGTTAAAAACTTTGACATTATTGAACGCCTAAATAAGTGCAAACTTCAGAAACTAATCAGGGATTTTTGAGAAAATATAAGAATTAAGGAAAGAAGTTCAAACTTCATAATGAAACCATATTCCATTAGGAACACAAGCTATTTACATAGAATAAAAAAATTATGGCCCTTAATGGTCCAAAGGGTCCGATTGGTTAAGCATAACCATAAAATCATTATGGACATGAACAAAAAAGAACAGTTTAGTTCCAGTTAAAATCATAAGGCTATGGCTATGTCTTGGGAGACAGCAGGTGCCTATTAAAACTGTCATTTACAACCCCCCGATTATTGTATATTTTCCTAACCAACAATTCATTACAACTTTTTGTCTTTACACTTAAAGAACTATACTTTTCAGAACAATAAGGATCCGATCAAAATTCCTACAAGAACTAGTGTCATATGCTTTGTTTTCTATAAACGATAATTATAATTAATCAATAGAGACTTAACAAATAAATAAATAAATAGGTGTACGCAAACTAAATTTAAAAAATATAAAAATAAATATAAATTTTGATTTTTAGTTAAAACAACAAAAATGTAAAACATTAAATAAAAGACATTGATTACTTAAATTAAAAACAAAAATAATAATAATAAAAGCTTAAAAAAATAAATAAAATATTGTAGTTTACACACGCGTAGGTTAAGTTTTAATAATAAAAGTTTTCATATTTATATCAAAAAAAATATATATATATTTATATATATATTATTACATAATGAATTGTTTAAAAATAATATATGCACATGTTTGTTTTTCTTTTCTTTTTTTATAAATTTTTAATTATAATTTGTAATTTATTTCTTTTTTTTTCATTTAGAGTGTATTTTAAAAGTTTCGTTTTTTGCTTTTTGTATGTAACACTTAGTAAAACATTTTATTTTAATATTTTCAATGTTGTTGATGTATGTTGTTGTTTTTTGTTTTATAACTTTTAAAAAATATAATAATTGAATTGTATTGTATATAATTTATAAATTTTTCCTTTTTCTTTTTTTGTAATTAATTTATGTTCTCTTAAAGACTACATAAAAATTAAAAACTAATTTTAAGTGTTTCTTTTTGCGTTTCTTGTTATTGTAATCATAATATATTTATATATATATATGTACATAAATATATATATATAAATGGTTGTAATTGGATGTGAATGTGTATTGTAGAGATGTAAGTTTTTAAAGCTTAATCACTATTATATATTAAATATTTTTAATATTGTATATAATTTATTTGCTTTTTATTTTTAATTAAATATAATTTCTCTCATAACATTTTCTTCCCTTTATTCTTATATAAAGAGTTATTTTGTTTTTGGGTGTGTGTGTGAATTAATTTTTCCTTTCTTTAAATTTTGTATAAATTATTTATCATTCTTATTATTATTATTAATTGTATATTAAAATTTCATTAATATTGTTTTTACCCCTAATAAGTTTCTAACATTCTCGTTGTATTTTATTAAAACAACTTTTGATGCGCAGATATTCAATTTTTCACCAGCGCACAAAAGTTGTAAACATGTCGCCTTCTCCAAGAAATCCGACATTTTTAATTCACGCATAAGACTTTTTTGAGCGGATGCTACGGAAGCAGATGATGAAGACGTTGTTGAGGGATATATCTAAATGGGGCAAAAAAAATATATTTAAAATTCATTTTAAAATGGTTTTTCAAGTTTGAATGGAGATTCCGTATAATTGTGATGTCGTGATATTGCAATGGACCTGGATATCTAAGTGTGTCGAATTGAATCGATTGCTGTTTTTACATAATTTCTCCTAAACATTGGCCATCGTTGACAGGAAGACAATTGCCCATCTTTCTAACAATATAAGGAAACGAAGACCTCATTTGCCTATCTTTCTAATATATGGGAAACGAAATACTTTTTTTTTTGGTTAAGAACGAATTCAGCTTGAATTATTGGCTGAATTCGTGTTGCATAAATCAAAAGAACCCCTTTTGTTTTTACAAATTTTTCTTGTGCCATGTATTGATTCATTTTCAATCGACTACCATATACAAAACTTTTCAAACCCACTGGCAAGATGTTGGTTTAGTAAAAACCAGATTCCGTATATCTTTGGATATTTTAGAGTCTCTGTAATCCTGCAGCAAATTATAAAATCATTGTGAAAGCTACCAAACATAATCCAAAAGAGGAATCAGATTTGGAACTGGATATCTACGAAACATTTCTTAGTGAATTTTTCAGTATTACTAACAACTAGTCAGGATCACAACCTAGCTTCTATAATATCAATGTTGTGTCAGTAAATTTTACCTCTAAGTGGCAGAACCTACAATTTAAAGCCGATTCTGAACGACAGAATTTTGAGAAACTTTTGATGGCAATTTTAATTTTACTCTCGAAGTTTTTGTCAGCAGACTGCTGAGTGAGGACGTCGCCGAAGAAATATTATTTCATATTTCGTTTTATTGTAGATGTCTGAACTAGGGATTGAACCACGGAGTCGTGTCTAATAAGTCAACATACTAAACTACGGTGATATGTTCTGTATATTTGGTGAAACCCAAATGGGATATTTTGTTCGACAAAAGGTAACACAAAATTTCTAAGCATTTCTTAGGATTTTAACAAAATAAACTTTCATGACTCAACAAAAAATAAGAAAATTATCACCAAAAAGCAATATTAGCGCCATGAGTCCAACTACCTCTTCTCCTTTTCCAATTTCCTTATCTCCTTCACTATTCTCTCTCTTCTAGGACGAATTTACAATAAGTCATTTTGACCTCTGGGTATTGTACTTGTCCCACTGACAAGTAAACGTCCTCAAACTTAATCTAACCTGTATTAAGAATGGACTTAGGATTGACGATTTATTGGTTTTCTTAATGTCTGAAGACTTAGTATCGTATGAGGTACTTATCACAGTAGAATGAATTGAATTCAATAAATTCAAGAAAAGAGAGGTAAATTCATATGTGTGTGAAGATAAATTCGAATTTGAAAACCCAAGACGCAATCCATAAATTTTAGCAGCGCCACATTTAGCGTTAACAGTGCAAAATTTGCTGTTAACAGAGCAAAAACTGCTCTTAACAGAGCACTGTTAACTGTTTAACAGTATCAAGCTGGACAAGGTTACTTGTTTAGAAGCTAATTTTAGGGCATATACTAGGTCTTTGAGTACCATATCATACTCAAAGGAGCGTTCCAAGGCCTCCTAATACAATAAGCAATATAGTCATATAAAAAGTGGCATGGTATTGTTGAAATTGGCTTTGCAAAAATACATTTTTGATTGAAAATTCTCTAGAAGATCAGTGGCCATTTGGGAACATATAAGAAATAGTACACCATACAGACTATATGCAAATGATATTCCAGAGGGTCCTCTTTCCAACCGTGGTAGTGGGATAGCTGAAATAATCTTGTGAGTCGAGATTTTGAATTTTAAAAAAATCGATTTTTGGCCAAAAATATATGAAAATTCTCTAGAAGATCAGTGGCCATTTGGGAACATATAAGAAATAGTACACCATACAGACTATATGCAAATGATAGTCCAGAGGGTGCTCTTTCCAACCGTGGTAGTGGGATAGCTGAAATAATCTTGTGAGTCGAGATTTTGAATTTTAAAAAAATCGATTTTTGGCCAAAAATATATGAAAATTCTCTAGAAGATCAGTGGCCATTTGGGAACATATAAGAAATAATACACCATACAGACTATATGCAAATGATAGTCCAGAGGGTTCTCTTTCCAACCGTGGTAGTGGGATAGCTGAAATAATCTTGTGAGTCGAGATTTTGAATTTTAAAAAAATCGATTTTTGGTCGAAATTATATGAAAATTCTCTAGAAGATCAGTGGCCATTTGAGAACATATAAGAAATAGTACACCATACAGACTATATGCAAATGATAGTCCAGAGGGTTCTCTTTCCAACCGTGGTAGTGGGATAGCTGAAATAATCTTGTGAGTCGAGATTTTGAATTTTAAAAAAATCGATTTTTGGTCGAAATTATATGAAAATTCTCTAGAAGATCAGTGGCCATTTGAGAACATATAAGAAATAGTACACCATACAGACTATATGCAAATGATAGTCCAGAGGGTTCTCTTTCCAACCGTGGTAGTGGGATAGCTGAAATAATCTTGTGAGTCGAGATTTTGAATTTTAAAAAAATCGATTTTTGGTCGAAATTATATGAGAATTCTCTAGAAGATCAGTGGCCATTTGGGAACATATAAGAAATAGTACACCATACAGACTATATGCAAATGATAGTCCAGAGGGTTCTCTTTCCAACCGTGGTAGTGGGATAGCTGAAATAATCTTGTGAGTCGAGATTTTGAATTTTAAAAAAATCGATTTTTGGTCGAAATTATATGAGAATTCCCTAGAAGATCAGTGGCCATTTGGGAACATATAAGAAATAGTACACCATACAGACTATATGCAAATGATAGTCCAGAGGGTCCTCTTTCCAACCGTGGTAGTGGGATAGCTGAAATAATCTTGTGAGTCGAGATTTTGAATTTTAAAAAAATCGATTTTTGGCCAAAAATATATGAAAATTCTCTAGAAGATCAGTGGCCATTTGGGAACATATAAGAAATAGTACACCATACAGACTATATGCAAATGATAGTCCAGAGGGTCCTCTTTCCAACCGTGGTAGTGGGATAGCTGAAATAATCTTGTGAGTCGAGATTTTGAATTTTAAAAAAATCGATTTTTGGCCAAAAATATATGAAAATTCTCTAGAAGATCAGTGGTGTACTATTTCTTATATGTTCCCAAATGGCCACTGATCTTCTAGAGAATTTTCATATATTTTTGGCCAAAAATCGATTTTTTTAAAATTCAAAATCTCGACTCACAAGATTATTTCAGCTATCCCACTACCACGGTTGGAAAGAGAACCCTCTGGACTATCATTTGCATATAGTCTGTATGGTGTACTATTTCTTATATGTTCCCAAATGGCCACTGATCTTCTAGAGAATTTTCATATATTTTTGGCCAAAAATCGATTTTTTTAAAATTCAAAATCTCGACTCACAAGATTATTTCAGCTATCCCACTACCACGGTTGGAAAGAGAACCCTCTGGACTATCATTTGCTTATAGTCTGTATGGTGTACTATTTCTTATATGTTCCCAAATGGCCACTGATCTTCTAGAGAATTTTCATATATTTTTGGCCAAAAATCGATTTTTTTAAAATTCAAAATCTCGACTCACAAGATTATTTCAGCTATCCCACTACCACGGTTGGAAAGAGAACCCTATGGACTATCATTTGCATATAGTCTGTATGGTGTACTATTTCTTATATGTTCTCAAATGGCCACTGATCTTCTAGAGAATTCTCATATAATTTCGACCAAAAATCGATTTTTTTAAAATTCAAAATCTCGACTCACAAGATTATTTCAGCTATCCCACTACCACGGTTGGAAAGAGAACCCTCTGGACTATCATTTGCATATAGTCTGTATGGTGTACTATTTCTTATATGTTCCCAAATGGCCACTGATCTTCTAGAGAATTCTCATATAATTTCGACCAAAAATCGATTTTTTTAAAATTCAAAATCTCGACTTACAAGATTATTTCAGCTATCCCACTACCACGGTTGGAAAGAGGACCCTCTGGACTATCATTTGCATATAGTCTGTATGGTGTACTATTTCTTATATGTTCCCAAATGGCCACTGATCTTCTAGAGAATTTTCATATAATTTCGACCAAAAATCGATTTTTTTAAAATTCAAAATCTCGACTCACAAGATTATTTCAGCTATCCCACTACCACGGTTGGAAAGAGCACCCTCTGGACTATCATTTGCATATAGTCTGTATGGTGTACTATTTCTTATATGTTCCCAAATGGCCACTGATCTTCTAGAGAATTCTCATATAATTTCGACCAAAAATCGATTTTTTTAAAATTCAAAATCTCGACTCACAAGATTATTTCAGCTATCCCACTACCACGGTTGGAAAGAGAACCCTCTGGACTATCATTTGCATATAGTCTGTATGGTGTACTATTTCTTATATGTTCTCAAATGGCCACTGATCTTCTAGAGAATTTTCATATAATTTCGACCAAAAATCGATTTTTTTAAAATTCAAAATCTCGACTCACAAGATTATTTCAGCTATCCCACTACCACGGTTGGAAAGAGAACCCTCTGGACTATCATTTGCATATAGTCTGTATGGTGTACTATTTCTTATATGTTCCCAAATGGCCACTGATCTTCTAGAGAATTTTCATATATTTTTGGCCAAAAATCGATTTTTTTAAAATTCAAAATCTCGACTCACAAGATTATTTCAGCTATCCCACTACCACGGTTGGAAAGAGAACCCTCTGGACTATCATTTGCTTATAGTCTGTATGGTGTACTATTTCTTATATGTTCCCAAATGGCCACTGATCTTCTAGAGAATTTTCATATATTTTTGGCCAAAAATCGATTTTTTTAAAATTCAAAATCTCGACTCACAAGATTATTTCAGCTATCCCACTACCACGGTTGGAAAGAGAACCCTCTGGACTATCATTTGCATATAGTCTGTATGGTGTACTATTTCTTATATGTTCTCAAATGGCCACTGATCTTCTAGAGAATTTTCATATAATTTCGACCAAAAATCGATTTTTTTAAAATTCAAAATCTCGACTCACAAGATTATTTCAGCTATCCCACTACCACGGTTGGAAAGAGAACCCTCTGGACTATCATTTGCATATAGTCTGTATGGTGTACTATTTCTTATATGTTCTCAAATGGCCACTGATCTTCTAGAGAATTTTCATATAATTTCGACCAAAAATCGATTTTTTTAAAATTCAAAATCTCGACTCACAAGATTATTTCAGCTATCCCACTACCACGGTTGGAAAGAGAACCCTCTGGACTATCATTTGCATATAGTCTGTATGGTGTATTATTTCTTATATGTTCCCAAATGGCCACTGATCTTCTAGAGAATTTTCATATATTTTTGGCCAAAAATCGATTTTTTTAAAATTCAAAATCTCGACTCACAAGATTATTTCAGCTATCCCACTACCACGGTTGGAAAGAGCACCCTCTGGACTATCATTTGCATATAGTCTGTATGGTGTACTATTTCTTATATGTTCCCAAATGGCCACTGATCTTCTAGAGAATTTTCAATCAAAAATGTATTTTTGCAAAGCCAATTTCAACAATACCATGCCACTTTTTATATGACTATATTGCTTATTGTATTAGGAGGCCTTGGAACGCTCCTTTGAGTATGATATGGTACTCAAAGGCCTAGTATATGCCCTAAAATTAGCTTCTAAACAAGTAACCTTGTCCAGCTTGATACTGTTAAACAGTTAACAGTGCTCTGTTAAGAGCAATTTTTGCTCTGTTAACAGCAAATTTTGCACTGTTAACGCTAAATGTGGCGCTGCTAAAATTTATGGATTGCGTCTTGGGTTTTCAAATTCGAATTTATCTTCACACACATTAAATTCATCAAATTATGATACAATTAACGACAATGAATTATTTCCTGTAGAACTATTTTAAAAATAGACTTTTGCTCGCACTAAAATAAACCGAAAACAATTGAAGTTTTGAAAGATAAAAATAGTCGCAATTATGCTGTAATGCAGTTATCATTTATCTTTTATAAAAATAATAAATATTCATTTGTTACATGTAGTTTTTAATGTTTTTTAGATGAACTTAAAATAAAAAGATCATATATGTATGTAGGTATGTATGTATGTAGGTATATTTCACACTTACCTTATTTAATAGAGTATCCTTGGATTTAACTTTAAGTAAATTGCACAAATCATTCAATAGTACCCACTTATCTTGAGTACCCTCATCTTTTAATAGGTATAGTGGTGGTAGTAAAACATCAGCCTCTTCAAATTCAAACATTTCACCATCACTGTCGGAATTTTCAACTAAAATTTCCGGTTTGTTATTGTTATGTAAACGTACAGAATTAAAACGATCTATATTATCGAGTACAACGGCACATTTTTCCATAACAGTCTTGGTAGTTGTCTCTCCTACACATCCACTTCCTTTTAATTCTTGCTGTTGCTTAACAACTCCTTGCTGCTGTTGTACTGTTGTATTACTGCTACTACTACTACCACTACTACAATTACTATTAGAATTTCTGCTATTACCGTTAGTTGTGGTAACACTAACACTGCTACCACTGTTATTTAATGCATTATTGTTATTGTTATTATTACTATTATTAATCGATATTGCACTATTGCCGCCAGTAGTGGTAGTTGTGATGATGCTAGGGTTTATAGTAGTTGCATTTGTTGTAAACGTGGTGGTAGTATTATTATTGTTTGTTAAAGATTGCACATTTATTGAAGTTGAAGTTGTTGCATTTGTTGATGTTGTGGTTGATGTTGTTATTGTTGATGTTATTGACACTGTATTTGATGTTGTATTGGGTATATGCAATTTTCTATTATTATTATTTATATTTTGATACATTTGACTATTGGTTAAAGAACCTTTACGTAAAAGAGCTCGGCTCATATCACATACTGTAATCGGTGCACCCTCAAACATATTATAACCACATTCCGAAGGATCTATAATGAAAAGTAATTAAAGATTAAATAAAATTAAATTATAATATCAACCATACAATATACAGTGAGCGACATAAGTGTGTCAACACTTTTGTTCTTAAGTATAAAACAGTTTTGTTCCTAAGTATAAAAAAAAGTTCCTTTATCATGAATTGTTGCTTTTGTTTTAACATTTTATAAGTAATAAAGAAACGTTTTTATTTTTGAAAATTTATTCGACTATTCTCATTTACTTTTCTCGCTATCCTAAGAAAATGAATTATTTCAGTGGTGTTTACTCACTTTTGGCGCTCAGTGTAGTTGGAAAACTTCATACATTTTCAAACAAATTGTTATTATAGAAATTTTTAATCCTTTTCCTAAATTCTTGTACAATTCTCGATTAGCAAATGAAACATTTCATACTAGACACGTCAGCGGAAATACTTTTTTCACATGTCAAGGAAGCATTGAAGGAAGGAAGAGGGAAACATGTCGTTTAAAGCTAAGGTAATTGGCAAAACCCCCAAAAGAAAAATTATAAGAGCATTATGCGATAACTATGAAGCGTTGGGGGGGGTGTGGATCGGGATATTATGTATTTAGGTGACCTGCTATAGGCAGTGATAGAACAGAGTTGCTGCTGGGTTTGGATAAGACTAGCCCGAGGTTATTTTTTAGTTTCATTGAAGGGCACTGCGATATTATATAGCTCACAAGGATCTGAAACAGATCCCAGCCGGACTATTGCAGTATAAGTTGCGATGAGGAGGAGTTGGAACTTATCGAACGCCTTCTATGCAACTGTCCAGTCCTTAATAAATTGAAGTTGAGGACTCTTTTTTTTTCGAGCGTCCCCGGCCTCACACTAACCCACCCTCACCCGACCGCGGAGGGCCCTATTACGTAGGGACACGTACACACTACAGTCCGGACTGTAGCGGGTAAGGGAAAAGTAATGGCAACGAGAACATAAAACAGCTACAGCACTTAATCACAAGCTGAATAAAGTTACAATAAACATGAACTACCTATGACAAGAACGATAATACATTTTTATATAATAATTTACAAATTAATGCCAGCATATAAGCTACGTTTTATATTACAAACACTACTATTAAAATCAATAAAATCATAATATAAGTTAAAATCGTTATATAATCTACGAAAAGGAAAATTACATCCATAGTTCTTTCTATAAAAATCTAAAGAAAGAGGACGATAGTGCCGTGGAAATCTTGCTGGAATACTGAAATTCAGGTTACAAAGCAAAAATTCAGAATCGATATCACCTTTAACCAGATTAAAAACAAAACAAACCCCTAAAACAGTCCTACGTTCCAAACTTGGAAGTTTTAATCTATCATCATATGACGGAAACCCATTGGCATAATCCCATCCTAAGCCATGTAAACAGAATAATAAAAACTGCTTCTGCACAGACTCTATTGAATCACTATGACAACGATAGTATGGATTCCAAATAATAGACGCATACTCCAAATTAGGTCTAACAAGTGAAATGTATAGCAGTCTCGTTATATAAGGATCAATGAATTCCCTAGCCCATCTTTTCACAAAACCAAGAACAGCCCGAGCCTTGCCTATCATCATACTAATATGATCAATAAAAGACAATTTCATATCCAATAATACTCCCAAATCAAGAAATGTACTCACAGTTTCCAAAGGGCAAGAATTAATTACATAAGTGGACGAAATTACGCCCCCACGAGGGAAAACAATGCATTTACATTTCTTCAAGTTAAGATCCATTAAATTAATTCTGCACCAAGTTACAAACAAATCAATATTTCGCTGAAGAACAGCCTGACCATGATCATCATCAAAAGTATAAAATAATTTAACGTCGTCAGCATACATCAGAATATTACAATCAGAAATAGCACAAGGAAGACCATTAAGAAACAATAAGAACAGTAAAGGACCCAAATGGCTACCCTGCGGAACACCAGAAGTAACATATACTGTCTTAGACAATACATCTTCTTCGAAGGTTTGGACTGAGCGCGGACATTAGGACCGAGAGCGGACATTAGGCCTCTTCAAAGATTCATAAATAAGTTGAAGTGGTTGAGAAGTGCTAAGGCATCAAGTGCTAAGGCATGTAGTCGTGTTCTCTTGTGTGTTTGTGGTCCATCTTTTTCCCTCCCTTTCCTACCTCTCCTCCTTCTCTCTCTTCTAGGACGAATTTACATTGGGTCATTTTGACCTCTGGGTATTGAACATGCACATGTACACGTCCTCAAACCTAACCTAAAACCTAGGTAAGGAAGGAGTTCAAGACAATATAATACAATCATCAAGAGCATGTACAAAGACAACAAAGTATGATAAGCGAATCATTTACAACTAATGCTGACGTGAAACAAGGATGATTTATATTCTCACTTATGTTTACAGTTGTCATTGATGAGGTCATATTTGAATTATGAGATATGAAGACAGAATTTAATAGGCTATCCAGTGAAGAAGACCTAGACTTCTGTTAAATAATGTTACTGGAAATCATTTGCCTACCTATGCTAATATATCAGCAACTAGCTTATCCTATTCGTAAACTCAAAATACCTTAGCCCGCTTACAAACACTATAAATAGCAGACTCCTATTCCATTATCGAATGCGGAAGCAGGTATCAATAGTCGGTATTACTAGCAATGAAATTGGCTGCCTTTCAAAATGTATCAATACAAAGTTTGTATGCAGTTCTACTATTGGATATAAACTATGTAGACATGCAAAGTAACGAAACAATGCAACAACTATAAATCCGATGCCCGATTGCTTTTTGGCTGCGTTAAAAATACACATTGACGACGTTTTGAAATAGAATACATTGTATATATTTTGTACAGCGGCATTATGAAATACGATACTTTGATCAAACACAAAATTTTAAATTTTAGGAAGACTTTTCGGAAAATGAGAATTGTCTTACAGGTTGTAATGTGGTAGTGAGGATGAGGAGAGCCAGTTGCTTTCTGCAGATTTAGATAGCCTTGTATGTTACGGCTTATGACAGTTAAGACGACGCGAACAGTTAAATTTCATAAAAATATTCGACTGCAAAAATCATTTGTAAGCTCGTCTTCTACCTTAAAGTAATTCTATCTTACTTTTAAGGCTTCACAGCAATCATTATACATATTATCATCATTATATATATTTTATTATATTAATCAATATACTCACCATATATTTCCCATGGGCCATTAAATCTCCATGGCTTACGCTTTTCAGGTCCCATACTTTGTACATCTACTAAATGATTACTTAAAATATCACGCATTGTTTTGCTTGAAGCTAACATTAAGGGGGTTTGACCTACAAGGAAAATAATATGAAAAATAATTATTAAGTACAATGTAAAAACAATTACAAAATCATTACCTGAATAGGTAGCCAATAACGGATCAGCACCATAAGATAATAACAAACGCACAATCTCTTCATGATCATTTTCACTAGCCTCATGCAATGGCCGTATGCCCGAATGGGCGGCTTCCGAATGATTTGCACCGTATTGCAATAAAACCCGGGCAATATTTAACCAACCATTTGTGCAGGCCTCATGTAAAGGTGTATAGCCGGCATTATCTTTTTGATCGGGATTCATGCCAATGCGATCCAAACAGTAAACAATAACATCAATATAACCCAAGCGGGCAGCCTTATGCATCGAACTTTGTCCAACGCCTTTGTTGAGTACCCATTTTTGAATTTCACGACTGACATCATCTTCGGTTTTCACTTTGTTTTCATACTCATCAATTTCGAATTTTTCCGCCTTTAATGATGAAAACTGTTGCAAATTCGAAAGAGGACCATTGCCATTATTATTTACATTCATGTTATTCGCCGCTGAATGTGGTGTGGGTTTTTTCTTTTTACGTATATAATCGAAACCGGAGCTGCCTTTACGTCTTAAATATTTGTTACGACGCTTGCGCAAATGATTGTTTATTACGGAAGACTTTTGATCTTCCTTAAGCTCATCGGCATCTATGACACTGGTCGACTCAGTGTCACCTTCTTCTTGTTTGAGACTGTTGTGCGTTGTATCTTGATTGCCGCCATTAAGAGCCGACATTGGCAACTTTTTATGAGCCGATGAACGATTTAAGCGGCCTAATTTGTCAGCGCTTATGACAATATTCATTTGTTGTAGAAATTGTTCATACTTTTGCTCATACGTCATTTTTTCCGTTGAACAGTCCAAGGATTGAGTTATTTCGGGCGGTGCCGATGCTGGCCGATCGTCGCCTACAAATATTTCTCGTATATTTTCCTTTTTTTGTTGTAATTTGGATTCAGTTCTGGTTTTGGTGGATAAAACTTTTGTTTCAAATATACTGAAATGACGCTTTTTACCACCATTTGCTGTATCATTGTCGACGTCGATGTTGTCGTCGTCATCATCCGAATCCTTTTTGAGTTCAGGCAACATTTGCAATTCGCTCGATTCGGTCGTTTGTGAAGTTTCACTAAACATGCCACAATTGTTGTTATGATTATTATTGACAGATAATTTCGAATTATTCGAGGTGGTGGTGCAGCACGGTTTTGTCGTTCTATAAACGGCCGTAGTTGTAGTAGTTTTACTACGTACATTCATAGCCGAGGCCTTGGTAACACGAGAGTGTAGAAGATCTATAATGGATTTGGGGGGTTCTTCATTGTCAGCCTTTAAATTCAATTGGTTTTTTGCTTCTAAGCTTTTGGCTTTCGCTGCGTTCGATTTTGATTTGTTTTTTGCACAATGCTTGTTCTGTTTATTGGCAAAGGCCTCTAAAGCTTCAGCATGTCTTTCTAAATCTGGCAAAGAAGCAGCAATTTTATGAGCTCCTGGATGTTTAATGCTTATCAAACTAGGTGGCACTTTAAGAGCCCGTTTGAAACGATACAAATCGATGACATTTCGTTCGTGTACATTTTCCGGTTTGTCATTCTTTAGCTTATTAAGGCCGCTTTCTTTGCTTACTTGATTGTTGGCCACCAGTTTATTGTTAGTCTTAATGTTTTTGTTGTTGTTCTTAAGTAGATTCAATTTGCTGGCATTTCTTTCGAATTTGGCTTTTAAACGTGTTGATTTCATTATGCCCGATTCTCTACTTAAACCACCCGTTTCGAGTATGCTGTTGATCGTATTATATTTACGATTGTACTTACGTTTTATTTTATTTGATGAGGTCGAAGTGGAAGACGAATTACGTATGACTTTATCATTACGTAGAACTTTACTATTCGCCATTTGTTGTTCCAGTTCTTTTTTACGTTTCGATCTGGTCATAGTGTTAGGGGAACATTTTTCTTTTGCAGACGGAGAGGAGGAGTTCGTCTTGTTACTGCTGTCGTTGTCATCACCTTCCTCTTCCTCATGTTCTTGCTCTTGTTCTTCTTCTTCATCGTCACTGCTAACCTGTTGGGATTTTTTGCTTGACTGCTGCTGATGTTTATGATCTCTGGCGTCGATAGACTTGTCCTTTTTTAAAGAAATTCGAATTTCTTTTGTTTTGTTACTGTTACTGTTATTATTGTTGTTGTTAGACGTTGATTTCTTTATTATAATTTGTTGTTGTTGTTGTTGGTCCTGCTGTTCTTTGGGCTTTTCTTCAGGTTCTTTCTTAATGGTAGCAACGCAAAGCCTTTCAAATTCTTTAATCTTAAGCTTTTCCTCATTATCTTTCTCTAGCGTATCTTTCTTTTCCGCCTCCTTCATTGGTACGTCTTGGTCATCCAATTTTTCTTGTTTAATTTCTATTTTAATGGGTGATGATTTTCCTTTAGTCTTCAGGGTATCACTTTCCCTATCCGAGCTGCTCGTTGAATCAGAGCCACAGTCAGAGAAACGATTCTTATCCGTTAAACTATTGGAACTAGAGGAACTATTCGTATTTGATTTGGGCGACTTTAATTTATGTTTTGTCTTCATAAGAGGCTTTTTTAGTCTTTCAGTCTTACGTTTATCCAACTCATCTTCGGTTTCTGAAGAGGATTCCTTGGCTTTGAGTCGCTCCGCTAAACGTTGTTCCTGTTGGAAACGTTTCTTTTCTCTTTCTGTTTTCGTTAGTTTCTTGTAAATCACTCCCGACTGTTGCGAATTAATAGAGTCTTGATTAAGGTTGTTGTAGTTAATGCTAGACGACTCTATACCACCATCCAGTCTATTAAACGAACTGCGTGTAGTATTATCCTCAGAAGCAATTGTGGAGAAGTGATTGTTTTCAAAAATATTTTTTGTTTGCAGAACAGCTTCGCTAGATGTCACCACCATATCGGGATCTTTAATTAATTTTTTCAAGGTTGGCGACGACACCACTGACGATTTCTTTCGATTGTTGCTGCTCACGGGTGGCCTTGTAAGCAATTGTTCCATTAGATTGTTGCAGGTACTATTCCAACCAAAATCTAAAAGATTATTCCCCTCGAACTCATCATTCAAACCAGGTATTGTGGGCATTTCAACTTTAGCCTCTATTTCTTCTTCTTTGATTTTTACTCCAGTGTCATCGGAAATCATTTCCGTGTCCTCTTCCTGTTTTATCTTGTCTTCTTTAGGCGGTGAGGGAGGTGAATTATTAATTTCTGCCGTTTGTATAGGCAAAGGTGGTGGTGGATTAAAGGTGAAACCCTTTAACTCTGCTTTAGTTCTTATGCGAGCCGTTGAAGCATTTATTGGCAAATCGGCCGGTTTACTGTTCAATGCTGGCGGCGGCTTATCTCCCGTAGGGGTTAAAGGTTCCTGTTTACACACGACCAATGAAGGAGATGTTGAATGACTATTCACATTTACATTCACATTATTTACAATAACTTTTGAACTATTCATGCCAACAGTGGAAGCTATAACCCCAGTACTGTTTACCGTACTGCCCTTGTCTACTGGTCTTGGACTGATTGTGGTGGTGGCAGTTACGGTGGTGGTTGGTTTGTTTGGAACGACCACTTTAGATTTTCTTTCAAAGTTCTCAAGTTGTTGAACGTCATTAACTGCAATAACCGATATATCAGCGGGGCGCATTGCAAGTTGAGGTTTAGGATTCGGTAGCTGTGCCGTTTGTGGCGGTGAGTCCACTGTGAAGCGATTTTGTTTGGCTAGTGGTTCATTCAGAGCCATTTGATTAGAGTACTCTTGTAAGTGTCTTTTGCGGCCCAAAAAATTTGGATTCTTTTCACAAGCCAATGAATAATTGGATGGTGCAGGAGGTGTACGTTCGGTTGTGGAAATATTAGCATTATGATTACTTTGTATGGCTGATCTAACAACGCCATAAGGATTCCTAGCTGGCAAAGCCATTATGCTAGTATCGGGTGGCAGTCTTTCAACGGCTGACAAAGTATGATGGGGTGAGGCTGGTGGTGTATCATGTAAACGTTTAGTTTCGGTTTTGATTACCGTAGCATAAGGATTAGTTTCAAGCACACTTGGCCTACAGTTTTGCCCAGTAGATGCTGCTGGAGGTGCTGTTATAGTTGAGGGCCTCACCACCAGATCATTGTTAAGGTTTTTCAGTTTAGGTGCCGATTTTATTACCAACGAATTTTCATAACAGCCCATCGCATGTGGTGATTGTTGTGGTATATTATTGGTTAAATCATCTCTTTTCCTTGATGGTGTGCTATTACCACCATACTGATAAGAGGGAGAGGCTGCAGGAATGTATTGTGTATTTGAGGGAGGATATGGACTACCGCCGCCCAATGGAATTTGAGCTTGAGTTGGCGGTGTATAGTTGCGTCTATCTAGGGAATTATGTCTTGAATTTGTTACAGGTGTTGTTGACTGCCGGCTGGATTGTGGAGCTGTTCCGGCATTGGCGGCACCCGGCTCAAATGCATGCACCGAGAATATGGGCGTAGAATCTACTCTTGGTAAGGTATAGCGTCCTCCTTCTGACGGTGTTGTTGAGCTTGCTGTGGCTGGTAACAAACGCGGTTTTTGCTGGTATTTATACTCTGTCGAATCAGCCTTGGTTTTTACCGTACGCATAGAGAGATCAAGCGGTGAAGAGGACGTAGTGCTGCTGCCAGTTGATGAAGAGGGTTTATCGTCTTCTTGTTTAATACAAATGCGTTGGGGTATAGCCTCTGTTACTTCAACTATGCGAGCTGTGGATGGCATAGGTTGCGCTGTATTGTGTGTAACCAACACGGAAGCCGTATGTTTCGTTGTCGATAACGAATCTCCTGCTGGTCCTAATCCTCTTATGGCTGGTGTTGGCAGGGCGGGCATGCTTGTACGACTGCCCGTCGATAAAGGAAGTTGGCTGCTATTGGCTGGTGGTACCCTTATATTCTGTGTATCCACATTAAGAGTCTTTTTGATGATTTGTAAATTAAGCTCCTCTTCGGAAGTGGCATTACGCATGGCCAGTTTCTGGTTAATCAGTTCCCTATAGTTGGGTTTCTGATGCTTCGATGCTGTTTTGTTTGGATTCGTATTGCTCGCAGACATTTGAAATGATGAAATGGCGGGAGCATTCGAGGATGGATGAGGTAATACATGTTTGGTTGCTAAATGTTGTGACATTGGTGGCGCCGCAGGTACAGGTGCCGGTGCCGACTGTGCATGTGCTTGACTATGTTGTATTGCACGTTCATAAGGATGTGTTGAACTTGGCTGTACTGCAGTTATCATTAAATCATTATTTCTCATTGCCGCTGACGCAGGCTGATGGTGATGATGGTAATGATGTGGTTGGGCAGTTGAGGGAGGTTGCGTTGTGTACGTTTGTGGCATATTTGGAACGGTTGAATGTCCTGTCATTGGAGCTGGCTGTGAACCAATACCGGGCGTTATATAGTCTGTATGATGTATGGGAGTTTGTGATGTCGTCGTCAGTATGGCTGAGGGTGAAGGTGATGCAGCGGTAGCTGCTGCCGGCGAGGGTGCACTATGCGAGTTCCCTTCGTAATAGTAATTGGCTTGATGCTGACCTCTCTGACTGGGTGCCCGACTGGGCGGCGGAGTATTTTGATTGATTAGCGAGTGTTTGCTGGAACTTAAATTCTCTGTCATGGCCAATTTGCCATATTTGGTTGGATAAAATTGTGGAGATTCTACGCGGTAATTGGGTGTAGCCGAACCTGTTGTGTACGGCGAGGAAGAGTTCGATAAAGCTACCTCTTTGCAACAATTGTCGCCCGTTGGTGGAGGAGTATTAAACGGATTTATATAGATACCACCACCACCAACACCACCACTGCCGGCGGTGGGACGTGTTGGCGTCTGATGTGAACTTTCGTAAATTTCGAGATCTTCTCTTTTTACATTATCCATTATATAGCCACCGCGTTGTGCACTACCCGCTAGCAAGGCTGTGGTGGAAGATGACGGTGGAGCTCCTAACGATGCTGCCGTTTGAGTTTTAGCTGCCATTTGTGAAGTGGGAGGGATTGTTTGATGCTGATGCTGATGCTGCTGCTGCTGCTGCAGATGGGACGGTGGTAATGGAGGTGGTAGTGGACTCTTGGAATACTGATAATGTGAATGATGACTTTGTTTCATTATTATTGGCGACATTTCCGGTGGGAGTATTTTGGAGGGAGTTTGATTTGTATTATAATACGAGCTTGGATTTTGAGCTGGAGACGTCGTATGCGTGGCATATTGTGGCGATTCCCTTAAATGAGACGACGAATGCAAGTGAGGGCTATATTTTTCGCTATGCGGCGCCACCATATAAGCAGCACTCCCACTGGGACTTTCACGTAATTTGGTAAAATCTGCCGGAGGTGGCTGTTGTGGCGAGGCTCGGGTAAACTTGTCTGAACTAAATTGTGGCGTTGACATATATAAATGCTGGTGAGCGGTATTTTGTTCTTCGGGTGTGTACATTTGCGGACATTTACGGGCATAATTTGGACTAGGATGTTGATCCTTTGATGCGGGCAAATTGCTGGGATTAATAACGTGATGATCGACGGGTACAGTTTTGCTAATGGCTTGGTTATTTAGGTAGTGGTGACTATCATAGATGGCGGATGAGGGTGTGGTATTGTAGGGTATTTTCGCCGTCGCTCCCGTTGCCGTAGACGAATAGGGAGAGTATTTGTGTTGTTCATAAATGCGTTCCTTAGACATATAGGGAGATGTTGCATTGGTGGGAACTGATCCAGCTGTACTTACACCAACGCCACCCAAACCACCCGCTGCTATGGTTGAGACCCTTTGGTGTACAGGCATCGAGGAAGATGTGGAAGGTAACGGGTAGCTACTACCGCTAATTATATTACTTCTACTACTACTACCACCACCAATCCCACTACTGCTACTACTATGTGTGTGGGCGGGATGTGTAACATTTGGCGGCATCGTTGTTGATGATTTGTATTGTCCATATTCATTGGTAGCGGGTGCGTTTCGTCTCGTAACATTTATACTATCTGAATGTGTGGGTTGCGTTGGTAGAGCTCTTAAGTGTTCTTCACCAGGGTATGGTTGACCCATGGTTGTGCTGCTACTACTGGTCGAACTACTTTGAGGCCAATAACTCGTTATTCTGCTACCGGGCATACTCCCCACATGTGCAGGATGTTGTTGTGTTGTGTGTTGCACTAAACTTGGAGGTTGCGGCATGTGTGTAGCATTTTGCGCTGTTGGTGGCGGTTGTTGATGATGATGTTGCTGTTGCATGTACATTGGACTTTGTCGCATACTCGTACGCACCGTCGCTGTCGTTTCTGACGCCATACGATGATGGTAATCTCCGATGGCACCAATTGCACCTCGTTGCTGTTGTGGATGTTCCATTTGATTGGGATTTGCCATCGGTGACCAACCGCCTTCATCGGTTGAATTCAGACGACAGCCATTGCACGTTATACCACCGGCCGTTGTACCACTACCTGTAGTTGTACAACCACAGGGTTTACGTGTTGTATTACTAGTAACCGTTCGTGTTGTTGTCGTCGGTCCATAATAGTGATGTGATGCTATTTCGGGTATTTCACGACCATAATATGAATTTCTGTTGGTACGATCATCATTATTGGCTATGAAATCGTGATGTCTGCTTGGATCCATATTTTTTTATTGTTGAAGGGGCAAAAGAGACTCTGAAAAGGAAAGAGAAAACGGAACTGAAATTAAAATTCGGGGAAAAACATTTTTCTAAATATAAAAATACGAAAAAAAATTTAAATGTTTACAATAAAAAACAGAAAATTATCCGATTATTGATCAGCAATGTGTTGTTTTTATTTGTTTGAATTTTGTTGTACCCTAGAAAACATTATAAGGTACCATATTAATGGAGAGACAGAGATCTTTTCAGGTATAATAATCTTCAGGTTATAATCTTTTCACCGAGCATTGAAAATTTAGGGAACATTTGTTCAATTGATGGGAGACTAAGTTTGAATCTGGAAGCTACATACATATACATAATTGGTCATTACAACCCTTCAGTCAGGATTACGACCTAGCTTCTCACACCACTTATGTTGTGTGCGTTAATTTTATACATGAGTGGCGGGACCTAAAGCTTAAAGTCGACTCCGAACGACAGATTTATGAGAAACTCTTCATGGCAATCTTAACTACTCTCAGAGTTTTTGCCGGAAATCTGCTGAGAGGCAATCGCTGAAGAAAAATTGTTTCTCATATTTTCGTTTTGCTGTCTGACCTGGGATACGAAACGTGGTCTTACGTCTAATAAGCCGACACACGATTTACTAAACTAAGGCGACTACGACTGGAAGCTACATAATCTTTTAAAATAGTGGTACAGAGATGTGTCAAAAACGGATTATTTGCTCCCATAATGAAATATTCCGGCCATGGAATATCTTCCAAACAGAAGTTTACGCCATCGAAAGACGTGAGCTCAGAACAGTGGACAAAAGTTACGAAATACTGGACATAGCAAAAGTATGTATATGATAGTCAAGCCACCACTCAAACACTTGGCTCTTATGAGGTTAAATTGAAGATAGCATGGGACTGTCTACAGAAGCTAAATTAGTATTCACTTATTGCTACGAATACTATTTTATATTTTCCCTCTTATGGACGACAGTATAGTCTAATACCCCTTAGAGAGTCAGTTATTGGAAATACGCTTTCTTCAATTAAAAACTTTTGTTTACATTCTAACCTACCTTGTCAATTTGTACTCGACCTTGACAATATCCGAAATGGAACCACACCCCAGCCATATTCCATTATTTAACAATGAAAACAACAACAAATTTTAATTGATTTCAATTTAAAGTTCCAGAATCAGAAAACTTGTATAAATTATACGTATCAATAAACCGAAAAAGGTTTTTGAACTTGCTCGCATATTTTTAATTTATTTAAATAAATTAAAGAAAAAAAATCGAACAAAAATTATAACCAAACAAAATTAAGAATATTCAACAGAAAAAAAAACAGTATAAAAAAGGGAGAGAGAGAGAGAGATCATAAAATTGTATGTACAATGACTTTTCATAGGCAGAACAACACTGACTGACTGACTGTCTGACTGTCATCAGTCCCCGTTGTTCTTTTTGCCTTTGTCGTATGTACCCTCTGTCTGAGAGAATATAATAAAATATACAATAACATGGCCTAAAGCTGCTGCCCTGACCTACCCCTTTTAACAAAAAAAAAATTTCAACTCAACCCAAAATGTGAAAAACAATTTAACGACACCACACAGCAAAACACCAACAGAAAAATTAAATAAAAAACGATTACAAACAAAGAGAAAAAAGGACAGCAGAAAATAAAACCACATCAGACGAAGAGAGAATAATTCAAAAAAAAAGAAGTAAAACAAAACAACATTTTGCACAACAACCATGCATGCATGCATGGCATACACGCACACAACACTCTGCCACCTCAAACAATAACAATAAATAAATGTCGTAGTAATAAAAAAATTTTTGTTGGTAACACTGCTGCAAAAGCCACGTCGCTGCTACTGACGATTGACGTCGAATACATTCGAGACAGCTTTAATATAACATTAAAGGCAAAAAAAAAGAAATAAGAAAACAGACACAATTTCTTTGTGTCAAATGAATTTGAATTTTTTTCTTCTTTCAAACAACAGCAACAACAATATCCGAGACAGCAGCTTAAGCATTATTAAACAGTATCAGTCAGTGTTAACAACAATAACAAACAACATTTAAAAAGCATTGAGAGGCATGTAGAGTATAATTTTGTTTGGCTTAACCAAACAAAAAGAAAAATAATAACAAAAATTATACATGCGCGTTTACAAAAAAAAATATAAAAATTACACAAGAGAAAGAAGAAAACAAAATAAATAAATAATAATAAAAAAGAGAAACAACAAAAAATTATACACAGTGGGGTATTTGAACTTAAGCAAGGCCGACAGAACAAAACAACGAAAAAAACGACGTTCACATCACCATATTTCACGTTCTAATTAAAACAAAATGAAAAGTTTTACCCGAAAAAACAAGAACAACAATATCAATAAAATAAACAATTATTATCACACACAATAAAACACTAATACATACAATATACATACCTATGCACATCGTAAAAGGGAAGATAAAGAGCTTAAGACAGTAAACAAAAGACAAAGGCAGCAGCAGCATAGTACTTGTATTTAACGTGTAAAGGAAGAGAAGTTTGCCAAGCCGTTATAGAATATTAATTTCACAACAACAATTTCTTTATTTGTTCTGATTGCTTATTGGGAGGTAAGCAGAAAAAAATTATTAAAAGAAAGAAAAAAAACGAAAGAAATCAAAAGCAAATGTTAGAAATAAAATGATGTGCCAAATACGACTTTATGAGTGCGCTACCACCAGCGAATACAGTGGTGGTCACGAATTAAAAACGGTACATGTGTGTTTTGTACAATGTTTTGATGCTATTATATTCATAACATTGTAAAAACGTTTATGTATTTGAGTCTGATTAACAAATTTAAAAGATTTTAGAAATACATGGTTTTTAAGCGACTGTTAAGAGGTTAAATAATTTAATTTATTCCAGAGGTACTTGGTACTACTTACTAAATCTACCAGATCCAAAATCTACAACGCACTGGGACACATAAAGCGACAAGGTACCACAAAAAATATCAAATAATACCCTAGATCCTGAAAACAACACCCAGGGAGCCCATCTTAATTTACAGAGCAGTTGTTTAAGTTTCTTTTAGAGCTCAAATAAAGTAAAAAATGAAATTACATCGGATATTAGACTTTGTTATCGAATTTTTACAAGAGCCCTATTACATTATAAATGTTTAACACTCTACCATTTGTATGTAACATGCTGTTGTGTAGAGTAATATTACACAAATAACAGAAACAACAAACAAACAAAAATCATGGAATTCTAACTCATTAACTCATTAAATTTTTCTGTTCATTACACACACATATACACATACATAAATACTCACAAGAAAAAGTGTAACATCATCAACAATGTTATTTTTCTTGATTTTGTTTGTTTGTTTGTTTGTTTATTTGTTTCATTTCGTTTTATTTCACTCTCTACTACTCATTTTCTCTTTTTGGGGTCAGTGTAACGGGAGTATATTGTACATGGGAGAAAATATGAGAAAAAAACACACACACACAGCATGACGAATAATGAATGATGTGATGTGGGTGCAAAGAACTGTAAAAACAGCACATGTAATTTGATGTTGTTGTTGGTTTTGTACATACAATTAAATGAAAACTTTTTTTCCAATCTCTTGTGCTCTTTCACTCTCTGCTCTTATTTTAAAGCTTACTTTTGTTATTTGTAAAATATGGCAATGGTCTACGACATCGTAATTATTACGTACATATGTATATATGTATGTATGTACGTCTGTAGTATGTTTTGTAAATTAGTGTCTGTATTTATAGTTCTTGTTCTTGTTTGTTGATTTTAGTTTACATCTCAGTGTGTTTTCGTAATGTTGTTATTGTAATTATGAAAATAAAACCAGAACGACCGTTCAACCGTATTCAGCCGGCCAATCAACCAACAATAACAGCCAACAACAATCGACAATCAAAATTCAGCCAACCAAACCAACCATTTTATTTTATATTCTCGTTTTTTTTCCTCCTCTTTTTTTTTCAAACCACATAAAAATTCTTATGAAATGCTTTTATATTTCTTGTTTTAACAAAAAAAAATATTTATTTTTATATTATTATTATTATTGTTGTTGTTGGTGGTGTATTGTGTGTAAATACAAAATAAAATAAACTTTGCTTGTACAATTACATACATACATACATACATACATACATACATACATATGTACATACACATTAAATACAAAAGCACAAAATAAAATATTTTTCAATTTATAAAAATAGACCTGGCGTGGCGTTGTTTTGTTTTGTTTTTTATATTTGTTGATGTCGTTGTTGCTGTTGCTGTTGCTGTAGCAAGCACAGGTCATTTCAAGTGATAAAAAGAAAACAACAACAACAGCAAATATAACAAATGCAGATGGGCTTTTTTTTATGTGAATGAACTACAAAGTAAATTTTTGTTAAATATTTAAAACAAATTACACGCATTTCAATTAATATACAGTGCCATGTAATGATGGTATGGTAAATAATTAAATAATAAAGACATTTTATTATTTGTTTCTCTCCGTTTGCTTTATTTTCAATAGCAAATCATAACAAAAATAACAGTTAATATAATGGCAGCATAAATAACAACAAATGTGTACATACACAGTTAAGTTTAAAAGAGTACACACATACAGTAACAGAAATCAATACTTAGGACCGTTTCTTCTAACAAACTACACCAAAACCAAGAAATGATTAAAATTTTCGTGGTTTAGGAATTATTTTCGACAAATAAATAAATAAACGGCTGGGAAAAAGTCTGCAAAAAATCTGGCAGCAAAATTAGCTCCGGAACAGAATGGAGCAATGAGTAGCGTAGCAAGAGAAAGTATGCTGTTTGATGTTCTGTTCATCCAGAATTTAGTGACATAAGTTGTCTAGTCTAAAGTGATTAAAAAAGAATTCACACCATTCACACACTAGCATGATAGCATGATGTCAACCAGATGTCCTGGTGTTACAAAACAGGACCTTATAGGACCCAAATAAGTTAGGCGACTGCTGATTAATATTAGGTTAGGACTCACTCTATTATTTCATAAAAAAAATTGTAATAAGTGGATGTATGTAAACTTTTTTCCATAACTATACAAGTTGTATAATGATGGGGAAAAATAACGGAAAGGGCAAAACATTTTGTTTTCATAGTTATATTTTCAGTTCAGGATTTATTATTGTTGTAAATTACTGCGTGTGTGTAAATATGACCACATTGATGTTATAAAACAAAAAGTAAACAATGTTGCAAAGAGAATATTTTTAAAGTGAGTGATGAAAACCGTTTGTATACAGAAACTAACGGAATGGTGACATGTGTGGTTAAAACATAAAGAAAACACTTCACCAGTTAGTGTAAAAACAGAATATGACTGTGACACGATTTTTTCATATAATCGTGAGAATAATTCTATTTTAATTTGACAACGTTTTTTCTTGAATCAATTACAGACTGCGTTTCAAATTTGTTGCTAATTAACTCTGAACCATTAAATAAACATACACGTATAGTAAGGAACTAGTGGAGATTATTGCTACTTATTGCCATAATTGTGCCGGCGAGTGTCAGACCAATTTCTAAGCCCTAACAGCACAATCGAATATCTTTGATTTCGCTGAGTAAAGCAGACTTAAGCAGTATGTTGATTTATAAAACACTCACCCCTGTTGTTTCAAAGCACAGCTCAGACATCTCGAACAAAACCAAATATGAAAAAATATTTCTTTCTTTCGTCTACTTCTCAGAAGCCTAATGGCAAAAACTCTGAGAGTAGCTGAAGTCGTCATGAAAAGTTTCTCATATTTATTGTTCGGAGTCGACTGTAGGTCCCACCACTTTGTTATAAAATTAAGACATACAACATGGGAGGTGTGAGAAGCTATGTACCTTGGAATTCTAACTAAAGGGTGGTAGGTATTTATCGATTACAGGCATTAATTTATTGCTAGTAATAAATATTTAATTTGCTTTTGCACATTTTCCACGTTTCGTTTCTAAGATTATAAAACCGAAATGGTTAAAAAATCACCCATTACTATAGAAATTAAGAATTTCTTTTTTTATTAAGCCTTCAAAGTATTATTGAATTAAAAAAATAATAAGTTATGGAATAATTAATAATTTTAATAGATTTTCTTTTTGTGTAAACCCCCTAATCCAATTAATTACAGTTTCTTTATTCTGCTTTGCTTAAATTTTTAAACATTTTAAATAGAAAGTTTCCCCCCAACAGGACCAATTTTACTGTAAGCCGCTGTGTACATACAAAATTTATTACAAAATTCTTCTTCTTGCTCTCTCTTTAACTGTATTCCGTAAAAAAAAAAAAGAAAATCCTGCTTAAATAAGAAATTTTCCTCAAGGTCCTTTGGAAACATTTACCTTTTTTGTCTGTATTGGAATTTTTGTGTTACCAACGGCATAACAAATTTATTAATAGACATTATTCTTCTTCTTCTGCTGGTTGTTCGTTCCCATGATGTTCTCCCCACTCATTTAACGGAGTTTTGTAACAGCAAACAAACAAGTTAAATAAAAAAAAAAATAAAAGAAAAGAAAAGGGAACTAATAAAGAGAAAACAACGTTATACATACACAAATACCCCGTATTATATACACAATACATGTATACTATGTATGAACGTGTAGCATACAGAAGCAATAACAGCTCAACTACGGTGAAGACAAAATTAAATCAAGTGTGTTATTTTGTTAGCTTTGTTGTTGTTATCAACAATAGTAGCCAGCACAACATATATAACACATTCATAAAACAAAAACAACAATATCAGCAAAAACATAAAAAAAGAGAATTTATTTTAATGTTGGGTAGACTAACGGACGCGTTTCTTCGAGTTTGTGTAAAATGAGAGCACAGAGAAACTGCGTAGCCAACTGCGTTCCTTTACTATTATTAAAGATTGCGTTTGTAAAATGTGGTTTTCAAACTAACCTTGACGTCAAATTCGACCTAACAACAACAAATTTGTAAGAAAAAAATAAGATTAAATCAAGCTTTATTTTATGGTAATCTAAAGCATATTTTTTAATGATTAAAGTTTACGCATAGGTTATTGTACCGAGCGTCACTCTCGTCCTACAAAGAAGACTATTCCCAATGGAGTGGATCAAATCGATTCCACTGGTTAGTAAATGAACTATCAACACCAACACACCGATAAAGCACAAGATTTCCCGAAAACATCGCCGCTGCCTACGAAAGAAGAATCTGAGGCAGTAGATATCGCGTCGCTCAACAACTTGGCGAGTTTTGTTTTTGGTTAAACGACCATAGATTACGACGTGTGAGCGCCGAATGTGCTCTGGAGCAGTTGGCAACTGCCCCTTATTTTTAATCGAAAAATCTTCTTTAGCGATGAGACCCACTTCTGCATGAATGAGTACATGAACAAACAAAATGATCGAATTTGGGACAATACCAATCGTTGGTAATTTCAAATTTGAATAAAATCAAAATATAACTGTAAAGTGGTGATATTGTCATTAGAAAGATAAGCGATATTTAAAAAAAACATTAAATACCCGAATACCCGTTTATTTTAGCCCGTTTTTACAAGTACATACATACATAATTGATAATTGACGATAACATTGCCTAAGGTTAATAAGACCTACCTAAACAAAGAGGCATACGAGTACACTGTGAGTAATTAAACGAAAAACAATAACAAATAAATAGTGGGTTCATAAAAGTAGCACAGGATAAACAAAAAAAAAAAATACAACAAGCGCAGATGACATCCTCCTCTTTTTATTTGATTTAATTTATTCCTTTGATATCAACTTTAATTAGTTTTGAGATCCTGTCTCATAAGAGAATAAATTAATTTTAGAGAAATTTCGGTAAAATTCTAGTGAACTAAACTTCAGTAATAAAATCAAAGTTTCAGACTAGTTAAAATAAAATGTAAATTTTATTCAGTGTTGTCAAATTATAATTATTTTTCTTTATGGCTGCTTTAACAAGAATAATTGTATTCATAAAATGAAAACTGTTTGTCTTAATTTAATTAAACGAAGGACATCCATCGTCTATTAATGATTCATAAATTTTTGTTTAAAACAAAGGAAAGAAAGTAGGGGTTGCCATTTCAAAAAAAAAAAACAGAAAAGTGAATTCTCAATATTGCTGTGATTGCTTTTAAAATTAAAAAAAACTTATGAAAAATCAAAGATGTAGGATCACAGCTACCACATTGGGTTCTCTCTAGTTCAGTTACAAATTTTACCAAAAAACAACGCTTTTTCTTATATCTGAAACGAGCATTTGTCGTGTTAATCGGCATTTTGCTCTTTTTGGGGTAAATTTATTACTCCATCCTTTACATGGTTGATAATTGGTTGATGATAAATACCTAGTTCTCTAGCAACATCCACGTTGCTTCTGTGTCGGTTGATGAATCGATGAATCCAAAATGCTGACAGTTAGAAAGCACAATGAGCTACTGACTAAGCAATTTCTCATAGCCTGCTACCTGCCTACCCATCCAAACCACCACATAGTCATGAACGATCCCCTTCCTCGCCGCACAAGACAAGACCCCACAACTTACAACTCGGACATCACCTACCTCATACCCTCAATAGTGGACCCACAGTCTGTAAGGGAGGCACAAAACGCTCTACATCAAACTACTGTCACGACGCCCAGAGACGAGCTCAGCCACAACAGGGTCATTAATCGACATCCACCACCTATATCCCATACAGAAAGGCAGCTACCAAGGGTTACGAGAACCATTCTGGCTCAGCTTAGATCAGAATGGTCGAAGGGCAATGATTATGCCGGGAACCCAGGATAGCTGCCCCTTATGCAACAGGACACCACACGACACGGCGCATATCTTTAGCTGCCTAGCTAAACCGACAGCCCTGCGACCCATAGACCCAACGACAACAGCGAACTTCATCGGACTACCGACCACATGACGATAACTACATACACACACAACCAGCAACAAACAATCCCATCTCCAACCCATCCCATCCTCACCGAATAACATGGCACACAACCAACCAAATGCATGAAACTAAAACTAACCATCTTATATTTTATATACAGGGAAAAGCTTCCGGAGACAACAGCCGAACTGTTACAACCACAACAACAAATAAATTTTTCTATATTATATTGATCAAGATTTAAATCCCATCTAATTTACTTTAATATTTAAAAGTTGGCAACCTTGTTCTCTATGCGTACACACACAGAGACACGATTACGAGATATATGTATGTATGTATATGCTTTGCTATGCTGATTTTTTATTATTAAATCATTATCATGTTTTTTTATTTTTTATTTATTTGCAAATTACGTATTTTGAAATTTTAATTAAATTTATAATGTCTATTTTCTTTCTTCTTCTTCCTTCGAATTTAAAACAATCTTAATTGTTAATGCACAACAACATTAATTTTATAATTTGCATTTTGTACGAGCAATTAAAATGAAATTAAAAGAGAAGCAAAATTTATAAACAAAGTTTCTTTTGCATGCTTTCTTCCGTTTGCAGGTTAGTTATCAGTGTTTATAAATTTCTATCTTCTTTTTTTTCTTGTTGTTTATGATACCGTTGTTGTTGTTGCAAAGATTAAAGTTTTCATTTTCTTTTAGTTTGTTTGTTCTCTTTTATTATTTTTCTTTAGAAAAAACAAGTTTCACTTAATTTATTAAATTACTTGTATTTGTTGTTTAATTAAAGAAGCATAAATCAAAGAGAAAAGACTTAAAGAGGCAAAGAGCGAAACAGAGAGAGAGAGAGAGAGAGAGAGAGAGAGAGGGAGAAATTGATGTCGATTACATTATCGTCAACATTAAATCTAATGGCTATTGTAATAGAAATGTACTAAATTTGCGTTTTTCGTGTGCTTTGGCAAGACAAGCCTTCAATCAGGATTAGAACTTAGTTTCTCCCACCAACACATCTTATCTATGTATCGTTGCCTAGAAACCAGACCCTCCGTTGATATAACTTGCGTTTAGTGGTGATTAACTGTTGATTGGTAGTCTAGTAGATAATGTGTTGGCTTATAAGAAGTGAGGCCACGGCTCAAACGCCAGGTCAAATATCTCCAACAAAACGAAATATGAAAAAATATTTCTTTAGTGCCTTCCCTCCCACAAATATGCGGCAAAAACTCTGAGTAATTAAAATTGCCATGAAAAGTTTCGAGAGAAATGAGTCGACTTTAACCTGCAGGTCACGCCACGCTTGTATAAATTTAAGACACAATAAAAGTGCTGTGAAAAGCTAGGTCGTAGTCCTGACTAAAGGCTTGTGTTGACCAATAATGTATGATATCTGAGCTCGGCTTTTAACCACGTTGGTATGTGAATAGAATAGAGTTGTGAGCTATTTTGAATTCTAGCGATTTTTTTTTTAACAAATTAACCGCTTTTTCAGTTTAGAATTTAATGACAACATTTAAATTACAAGTACTCTTCATTTAACGGGTTTGCCTCTCTTGAAACTTGTGTCTCTTCCTTTGATGAACAACAACAACAACAACAACAACAAACATGCAAAACAAAGAAAAATAACTTGCAAAACATAATTCAATCACTACCGCCCGCCAACGTTTTACGAATTGTTACGTTTTCAGTTTATTTTTCTCTTACTTCTGTCTTATTTATTTCTATTATTAAAAATATTTTTTATAAAAAATATTTTCCACGTTGTTGGTATTGTATTATAAATAAATAATAAAACTAAAAAAAAAAAAATAGAAACAATTGCTGCGATTGTACATGTATTCTGTTATTGTATAAATGTGAGTAATGGTGGCGTATTATGTATGTATGCATATTTGTATGTGTATGTGTTTTTTTTTTCAATTGTATTATTAAATCATTTGCGTTTTTGCGGCCGTCGTAGCTGACGCCATTGCGGCTGCTGCTATACAGTTTTATTTTATTGTTTTTGTTGTTGTTGTTTTTTCCAATGTCAATAAATGCTGCCATGACCTTTAAAAAAATAAAATAAAATAAAATAGAAAAAACACAGTGGAAAAAACAACTACTTTTAGTTGTTGTATTAGGTAACAACAAAAAATGCATAATTTTGCAAAAACAATGTATATAATCAGCTGGAATTATAATTGTTGTTGTTGTTGTTGTTGTTTTAAACCATATTGTGTAAGAGAGTAAAAGTGTTTGTCACGAGTAAAAGAAAATGAAAATTTATGTTGTTTTGATAAAATTAAACAATTTTGCAATTATTAACGGTAATAAACTTTACAACGGTAATAACTTTTTAATGGCCGTCATATTTTTGTAATTTTTCTTTTTTGTTTGCTGTTAACACCTTCTTACTTTAGGACAGGGCTATCTATACAACATGCAGTGTTGCTAGGTGTCAAAAAAGAAATTATTACATCAAGTGCATATATTATATATTTCCCACAACTTTAGAGAATACAATGGAGCAGAATTGAAAAAGAAATCAGAAAATATAATTTTTTAATAGTTCCAAGGTCTACCTATGTATTGATACCACTCATGTTGTGTGTCAATCTCTATCAATGAGTACCCGGAACTTCCATATCATGACATTCGAAATCAAGTGAAGGGAGCAATGTTTGGCACCAATTTTTAAAGATGTCTTGGACTCACGATCTTCATCGTTTTCGCTCTTCCATGTAAGATCGTGCTTACCTCGCTCTGTGGAATATCTTGAGTCTCCAAGTGTTCTTTAAGCGATCAAGACGACTTCTTAGACCTTGAGAATATCCTTATGATATCAACTTCCTCCTAATGGCGTTGGGTATGGTTTCCTCGTTACGTTAAAGTACCATAAACTCATGTTGCTTACTCTGAGACACTTGCTGATGATATTTTTAATCTATTTAATGCAACCACAGGGGCTAATCGTTCAGCGTATTGTGTTGAAGTTACGGAGAGAGAAAAGGGAGAGAAGTCGTAGATTAGAATATTATAAGTGACAGGAAGTGAGTTCTGCATGTAGATAGTACAACTCAAGGAGGTATTCCCTCTTCAATGTATTGAGCTATCCAATAGTCAATCAATTATAACCGAGGCACTCGCATGGCCATCCATTGCACAATAGCGATTCATGCGGGGAACTGTCCTTTTGGTAGACAAGCCGAAAAACTTGGCACTCTCGCAAATGACTTCTGTAGGAGCTGCGAATCTGAGGAAGAGGAAAAGACTGTTCCTTATCCCATGTGTTAGTGCCCTGTACTTGTTATAAGGCTTTCTAATGTAAAATTGCTGAAATAAAAGATTTATTTTGGACTCAGATTGGTTTCCTCTAGGGAATGTTTGATTACAGTGTTAAATATTGATTGAGGTATCACAATGGGCTTAAATGCTGGCCTAAGTGGGACTTCTTTCTTTAAGGGGGTTTTACCATCTTACCTAACTTAATCTAACCTAACTTAAATGCTTCCTTTGACAATTGGAAAATGTGCTCGAGAGAAATAGAGCATTAAAAGCTTCTGACTTCCTGATTGACAAATTTTTTTCGGTCTTAGCAGGGCTTGGTCTATGACCGAAGGAATACACATACATATGTAAATGAAAAATAATGGATTGCATTTTATATAAGACTGGTTTCGCTTCCACAAAATAGAGTAGATTGTAAACATGGGGTGAATATCCTAGATTTAGTCCACATATCGCTTCGAACCTATTTACCCTGAACAAATGGTATCATTCTAATTATGCTAAAAGATGTCTAAATTCTTTCTAAACATAAAGGATTCCTTTTTGCTACACCTGGTAATTAATATTCCCAACGTTTCATTAATAAAATATTAACGAGATAAAAAAAGCAATAATCATAATAAAATAAACAATTAATTCCCACAAAAAAAAACTGAGCAGTCTACCAATTTTAATGATCAACAATAAAAAAAATAAATTAAATACACAATGTACGAATTTAGAGAAAAAACTATTTTTAAAAAGCGCTTAAATTAAATAAACTTGTAGAAAAAAATAAATAAATCTTAAATCAATAGAAAACCAAACATAAATAAACAAATAAATATGTATGTATGTATGTATTTAAATCAAAAATAAACAAACTAAAGATAATAATAATAATAGAGAGGAAGCAACAACAAGGAAAAAACATTTAAATAATAATCTTCTAAAAATAGTCACAATAAATTAAACAAAAAACAAAACAACGCAAAATTGATATGTTCTTCAAAGCAATGCTGTTGCTGCTGCTGCTGTCACATATTGTGCAAAGTTATTTCATATAAAACGCCTACACATTTGTCAAAGAGAGACAAAAACGACAACAAAGTACTTTAAAAAAGTTGAAAGAATAAAAAAATCAAAAAGGAAACAACAACAAACCAAAACAATACACACCCACCCTTACTTACTCTCCTACACAACACTACTTATTCTTACAATAACAATTTAAAGAGCATGAATGATGATGATACATCAATAATTAGCACAACAACACCAACTAGAAATGACACATTTTTTTTTCATTTGTTTGCCTTGCTGCCACTTACTGTTGTTGTAGTTGCTGTAGAGGCTATGTTTGCTTAAAATGATTGCCAATGTTAAATATTAATTTGATTTCCACTGCGAAAGTTAGGGGTACCAACAACAAAATTAGTTTAAGATTTTCCAAATAATTCCGAGAATAACGTGGACTATTGTTTAGTTTGCGTATTTCCTGGAAATTTTCAATTAAAATTGGAAATATCATTTATTTTGTTGTTTTTTTTTTAATTTTTAAATGAACAAATTTAGAGACAATCGCAATTGTGTAATAAATTTTGTAATTTATGTGGAATTTAATTTAAAAATAATTATTAATACTCATATGCATGCATATTAACTGAGTTTGTAAATTTGTTTAAACCTTAGAGGCGTTGAACCCTCACAGATATGGATTATCCCACACTGAGTTTAATTTATGCTACTTTTCCCATTCTAGCTCTAGGTATCATCTTGTTTTATGACTCAACTAAAAGCCAAAGGGAAAGAGGGAGTGGAAAAGATTACTTTCACACAAAAAAACATATATTTTTGTTCGTATAAATTAATAATGCCTTTAATCATCTACATCCCGAATTGCAAAGAAATGCCACATTTTGTACTTTTACTTCAGCAGTTTTGTGGTTACTCTTCAGTACGCATTAAACGCGTGCTGAAAATGAGTCGAATTATTGGTCATAATTACGGCAATTGTAACCACAGCATCAGAATAAAAATTCCAGGAACTCACTGTCAACCATATAAACTGCTTTCAATGTCCCGTCATTTATTCATGCTTTATTGACTTTGAAAAAGCGTTCGATAATCTGAATCACTGTGCAATGCATTGAAGTTTTATAAACAGTTTATATCGGAAGGCCACTTGCAGAATTAAATGTGGTAAGACAATGAGTAGATTGAAGAAAATGCTTATACTATGTTCAGATATGCACTTTTATTGAGTCAATATTCGCTTTATTGAGTACAATATTTTAAGGGTTCAGACATAATAATATACGCAGTTCTGCTGCTTATTCAGGAAGTGTTCGGTAAATTGTAATATGTTCCCTGAACATACTTATAACAGTGCTGTATTTTAAGTTTTACTCAATATTATAACAATTTGTGTATTTATTGCGCAATAATTAATTGAAACTTTATATGAAATATTGAGTTCAATAATGGCGTTTATTGCGATTTACGCAATAAAGGTGCATATCTGAACACCGTATTACACATGTGCGATAACCAAATGTCCTATCATCAATTCTATTCAATATAGTTTTCCTAAGCACAATTTTTGAAAAAGATGCTTAAGAAAAGGTGACTAATGGAAGAACAGCAAAGGAGGCAGAGTTACATCCTATTGGAGTGTGGAGCTGGCGGCAGAGATGGTTTTAGTCAGTACGAATACGACCTATCACCCGCATACATGACTGATTGAAATCGAAAATTGCTTTGATCTATTCTTGCTAAATAAATATCCGATATTATAGATGAAAACATATAAATATTGTCGTGAACATAGAGCGTAAAAGTATTTAGATGTCCAGGATGTTTATTTTGCAAACGTGAAAAAAGAACAAGAGTAATTTCTGGATGTTGCCAGAACGAAAATAATTTAAGTATTAACAGAGCGAAAGGTTACACAACAACAACAACATAGAATATGAAACAGTTTCTTGTATTTAAATTGTATTACCGAATCCACAGTAAATACACGTTTTAAAAAAGGTATAAACTAAACAATATGTATGTAGATACAAATGTTATTACAAATTGTCATCGTTGTTGTTGTTGTTGTAAAATATAATCTTATTTTTAATTTTATTGTTTTCAATATATATTTTTTTTCTTCGAAATAAGCATTCTCTAAGAAAAGAAAAATGAAAGAAAGTCTGTTTGTTTACACAGCCTACTTCCATTTTAAAAATTTTTATTGAAAAAAAATTCCATTAATTTTATTTAAAGGTTTGTGCTCTATTTCTGTTATTGTGGTCATGGCAAATATTCGTCACACACGTTGAGTCTTTTAAACTTACAATGTATGAAATCTATAGAATTTTATAATATTAATAAAAACAAAAACGAACAAATATTATTGTTGAGAATAAAATAAAAACGCTGTGATAATAAAAACTAAACTTTTAAGCTCTTGAATAATGAAATATAAAGAGAATTCTAATAAAAATGCAATATAATAACTGTAAAAAAATGATTTATCTTAATTCCAAAAGTAGGGAAAATTTAGAATATTATTTCGAAATTAATTTGTTTATTTTACTGTCGTGGCAATACTGTAAGCAACACATTTTTACCGTTATTCAAAAGGTTGATGGCTTGTGAAAAATGTAAAACATGTGAGATGACATTAAAGAAAGAGTGGGAGTGAAATAATAGTTAGTGTAGCACTTTTGTTGTTAATTGAAAACGTTTAATAAACATTTACCAGAAGTTTTCTTTTTCATTTTGTTCATGTTTTATACCCCACAGTGCATTTCTACTTAACATACACTTGCAATAAGATAAAAAAAGAAAGCGTAATACAAAAATTGATTCGTAGAATTTTATCATGGTCATATGAAAATAAATTAAAATTCGTTTAAGAAGCCGTTTATTTGCCATTTATCTTGTTATAAATCCAGAATTTATGAAATTACTACTTTTTAACAAATGAAATAAATTTAGTGTTATAACTTTAAATTTTATAGATTGTTAACTAATTAAAATAAACATCAATTTTGTATGTTATTGACTGATTTAGTCATCTGGATTTTTAAATTATTTAAAAAAAATCCCCTGCATTCCACAAACATATGCCCCGTGCGTTTTTCTTTTGTTTAAAAAGATGTATTAATATTGTGTGTGTTGTTTTTATTTATAATAAATACAATTTGTTTACACTTTTTTTTAATTTTTTTTGTATTTTTTTTTTCTTCGTTCAAATTGTTTACTTTTGTTTTTATGCATTTTCAATATCCCCGCGAATTTTTGATATTTACAAAACGAAAAATTCAAATGAAATGTACTTTGTTGTCTTGAAATCTAGGAATATGGTTTTACATAAGTAGCACTAGAGATAACTGCATTACATCTTGATTTTACTGTACTCCGACTTGCCATGGCAAGACAGACTAGTTTCTGAACTTTATTAAGCAAGGAGACATATGTAAATAGGACTTAAAAATCAAATCAGTCAACTATTTTACACAAACCCTGGATTAAAACAAGGATCACTCCAGCTATCCTTAATCGTGCTGGATGATATGACGCGCGAAATCTGTTTAGAGAGAAGAGGAATTACATAGAGTTCTTAACACCAACTTGGAGATTTGTTTACTCTCTTTGGAGGATTTGTTTACTCTCAACCGAAACTAGAAAACTTAGAAAGATTAGCGAGCAATGTTGAAGGAGATTTTATCCAAATAACACCAGCAACATCTACATACATATGTATGTATGTATATCTAGAACTTTACCTACGAAGAACTCATAATTATGCAAACAAAATGGGGGAATTTGAGATACTAACAGAAAGAATCATGACAGTACAACAATGACGGCGTTTTAGTGGAATCCTCAACGTCCAAAAATCCCTAGTCGACCAAAAATCACGTGGAGTACGCTACTCCGAGAACTAGGACAGTGCAATTTTACATAAAAAGATTCGACAATAACAGCAGTAAACCTAGCAAGATGCAGATAGTTTGTGAAAGCCATATGCTACTTGAAGGGACAATGAAAAAAATCATAAGCACATTCAGCTTTCAATATGAAATATCTTGGTCATATACATATATCCCACATAAACTGCTAAAAGTTGTTTTTTTACAATAGTTTTAATTTTACAATAATTTAAAAGCACAAAAAATGCTAAACTTACCCCTCTTATAATGTAACTTGGCATGCTTGATTCAACATTTCCCATATCTTCTCTTTCTTTTCCCTCTCTTCAAATGGGTTTATTTAATATTTATGATAATCTTTTATCTCTTTTTAGCAAACAATATTTTTGGCAAATATTTTTTATTTCACCGATAGAGCATTGGCTTTAATCATTTTTTTTTTGTATTATTTTTTGTTTTGTTTTTGTTTAAACGTTTAATTCTTTATGAAATATTTTCTAATTTCATTGTTCACAAAACGTTTGTTTTATTTCAAGATATTTGCGCAAAAAAATAACAACAAAAGCAAAATTCTGCTGCTGTTTTCTGCTTCTTCTCCGAAATATTTCTTTTATGAGTTCAAGGTTAATCAACGATAACAACAATAGCAACAATGTTAACTGCAAAAAAAAAAACAGCAGCAGCAAATTTTATTAATGGCTGCCAAAGTTTTATTTCACTAAAATAATAAATTTCCACAAAACCGAATGAAATAAAATAAATTGAAGGAGGAGATCTTTAATAAATTACTCCAGGCTAACACAACGATGATGATGATGGCGTTTTTTATTATTTCATAACTTTATTTTAAGATTTATTAGCGAATTTATTTAAAATTTTCAATTTTCTTCGAACATACGACCGATTCTTTGCTTCTTTTCTACTTATTTACACCACATGTGATGATTTTTTCGCTCTCTCTCTCTCTCCACTTACTTCCTTTTTTTATCATTTATTAATGTGTGCATGCATGGTATTGGAATGAATGCACATATACATATATGTATGTATTTTCATAAGTATGCATGCTTGCATGTTGGTTTCTTGCTTTTCTTATACGACATGTCTTGTCTTGTTTGTTTGTGTGTTTTACACGTTGTGTTTTTATCAATCAATCCACTTTTAGTAGTTACATACTTTCAAGTATTTTTTTGTACCGATGGTTCTTGTTGTTATTGTTTTTGGTTTCGTGTTTTTTTATTTCTTTTTCAATAAAATGAAAACACCAGCAGCAAATTGACTGACTTTCACTTTGGTTTCTTTATGGTTGTTGTTAGTGTGGTGTTATATATATTTTTATTGTTATTTTTACTCAATTTTATGTTTCATATTGCATACAGACTTTTTTGTTTGTTTTGTTGTTGTTATTGATGTCTTCTCAATTACACAAAGCCGTCAGTGCTATCAAATTCGTTTTTTGTTTTCTTCTGAATACACTATAAAAAATGTATGTATAAGCCTATAATAAATCAAAATGATAATAAAATTTTGACAGTTTTAAAAACGGATTTTACATTCATACGTTAAACTTAATTTATCTTTGTTGGTGAGTTCAAATCATTTGAATATTTGGTTTAATTTATACATTACAGTCTATGTGACTACTTGTGTGGAGGAACATAAACCTCCTGTAGGGTAAAGTTTTGATTTTCACCTCGTATGGGCTAAACACACTTTCTGATTGTCATCTTGTAAAGAACATAGGGCCGCATTTTCTCCATTTCTAACTTTTTCTGTTGTTCCTCATTTGGCACTAGTTCTCCATTAAACCGATGTTCTTGGGACATAATTGAGTCCTATACATATCATCGATTTCCCTTTTTTCCTGATGGCATCAACCTCCTTTGTGCTACAGAGAACTACGCTTTAAATCTTTGGACAGCTGTAATTTAGCACCGTGAACTTTTCAATTGCGTTCAAATTGGTTTAAGATCTCTTAAGTTGCATGGCATGGGTAAATAATACGCACACATATGTATAGCCCGAGGTGAGTTTGAAGAATATTAAAATACTTTCGATATGATATGTCGCCATAGCGTGAGTGGTGCTCTGTCAATCAGTTAAAGACAACAATTTCTTTCAGTGTTTGAATTAATCTCACACACACATTTTCACTACACAATGAACAGAGAAAAAAGAGAGTAGCCTTAACATTAATTATGTATGTTATTCTTCTCAAAAATACCGTTACACGAGTTTGGAATTTTTAATGCTGAATTCTTGTGTGTGCTTCTTTTTTGTGCTCCCATAATACAAACACACATTCGTACGTAGTTTCTTTGATTTGATTACAAAGAGAGAAAGAAGAAAACTTTAAGTAAAGGAAATAAAAAAGTTTTAAAAAAAACTACTCTTAACTCCCACTCTCTTTCTCTTTTTTTCTTTTCTATGACTCCTACGATTCCTTTTTTACAAGAATTTTTTGCTTTCTCATATGAATATTTAGTTTTAAAGTGTTTCATTATAGATAGATAGATTTTGTTGATGTTGCTTTTGTTGTATTTGTGTTTTGGCCTTAATTGCCTTGCCCTGACCTCATTTGGTTTTGTTTTATTTTACTTTATTTTTTTAATTTTTTGTGTGTGTTTTCATTTTATTTTATTTCATTTCATTTTATTTGTTTTTTTTTTTTACTTTTTCATATGAGTGTTCATAGGTTTATAACAGCATGAGAGTGCGGGTTTGTAATTTTTTTTATTTTTATAAATTATATTTGTTGTTGTTATACTACTATGTATAATATTTATGTATTTTTTTAACTTGATCGTAATGTTATAGGAGAATCCTCTTTTTTTATTTATTGTATAGAAAGAAAAGTGGAATGAGAAAGAGAAACAATCAAAATAACAACAAAAACAACAAATAAATATTCTATTTAGGTCATAAATTACTTTTGCTCATACAAGTGACATAGAAAGCAGTTGTTCTTTATGCATGACGTTTTTTCTTTCCTTATTACACATTCACAACACTAGCATTTTATTACAATAAAAAGAAAAACACAACTGCGGCTGTGGCGTATAAAAAAAAAAGAACAAAAAAGAAAAGAATTACCCAACAAACACTTTTCTTAGGAAAGCATTTAGAAATTCTTTAGAAAGGCATAATTCGAATAAAAATAAAATAAATCAGTTAATGTTATACAAAAATACTTATTAATTCAATAATTTAAATTAATTTAAAATGTCACAACAACAACAAACGTTGCACAATGTTAGAGCAACAGGTTCTCTATTTTTTCAGGGTTCAAAAGCAAGATTACATAACACACACATAAAGACATGATTTCCATCAAACTTTCACTTGGGCTAATCGTGCCTTTATGTATGAAATATCATTTAAGTGAACACCATTGGATTGGCAAGACGATAACGCTTATCCTAGAATCATTTTCGAAAATATTGCGACACAATAACGTCCCCACAGGACAGAAAGCAGCAAACAGTTTTGCAGGCTCTGCAAAACATCGGTCAGACAAACTGGGAGCGAGTATACATTTTTCATATAGGAAGGTTAATTGGAGCCTGAAGCTTTCGAAAGAAAATGTTCATGGGGTGTATGAATCTGCTTATGTATGAATTTATGTACTTGTATGTGTTTCTTTTTCTAGTCGGTTAATCTGCCATCAGCATAATAAGCAGAACAGAGAGAACATTCCAACAAATATTTTTTATAATAAAATTATATTGTATTACAATTAAATACTTTACATATGTACATAAACGAGTATCACATTATCAACTCGACTACAATATTTATTTTAACAATTAAAATAAAACCAAGAAAAATTTACAAACAAATTAATACAAATTAAACTTTTTTCAACTTTCATAATTCCTTTCTTAACATTAATTAGACAACGCTCATGTAAGAATACAGTTATTAGTGTTGCCATTTTGTAAAAAACCTTTCACCGTCAACAGTGTGCCAAAAAATGTGGAACAATTACTAACTGTTCTAGTTAAATGGTAACCCTGTTGCTACGGCTTATAGAAACAAAAAAAAAAGAAAAGAAAAGAGAACGTGAGAAAATTTTAAAATCAGCTGTGCGACTGCTAGTTTAAAGTATTTCTTTACAATTCTTTGAGTTAAAGATAAAAAAATAAAACGTTTTTAAACATTAAAAGAAGATTGACTGTGAATACGTAGAAAATTTGCAATAAATACGATATAAAAACATGAAATTATTAAAGTTTATAAAACCCACAGCTGTAAAAATGTGAAAATATTACAAAAAAAAAAAAAACAAAGGAAAGAAAAAAAAAACGTGTTCGTTTTATAAAAACAAGGTGCAGAAGAACTCAGCTGAGCTGATGAGGAATTATTTCAGTGGCTCATGAAAGAAATTTTGTGCTGTTGTATGGTCTTGGTAAAGGCGCAAGTGCTCCAAGGTATGTAAAACATTTGAAATTAATTTTTTTTTAAAGAATAATTACATTTTATTTTGTTAAAACCGCCGGTTGTCGTGCAAGAGAGGGGTGGCTTTCTCTTTAGAACCATATACCTTTTTTTCAAATTTTCCACAAGAGCTTTGTAATGCTTATAGCAAATTAAATGGGCCATGTATGATGCAGACTATCTCTGGGGGTTACAGACATCATATGCAATGCTCTAAGCCTATATGCCTCTTTGGGCATGTACCTGATAGGTAAATAAAATTATCTCTCTCCTTTGTGCCTCTGCAACTTCCTCAGAAGATATTGACTAGATGATCAAGTCCCATTTGTCGCATGAGTACACAGTATACGATCTCAACAGCAACCATTAGTGCCGAAACTGATAATTTCAGCCAGAAGATTTCAGTAGAGTCCCTCAGAGTTAAAACTTAGCTCATAAGTTTTATATTCATGCGACATCTGACCAGGTCCTCCATAGTAAAAGTGTAGCCTGTAAATTTCGATAGTTCATGTGCTCTGCGGTTTGCCGTTAGGAGGCCTGCCGTAATTTAAAATCGTTAACAAAGTCATCATGTGAGAACCTAGAACCACAGTAGCTTGTATGGTCTATACTTCTGCTTGCAATACGGTCCTAGCTTTATCGAGTGAGCTACACCCGCCGATATTGAAAAGATGTCTACAACTACTACTCCACCTGTTCTGTCATTTTGCATTCGCAAATAAATTACAAGGGTCAGTCTGTGCCGTGTAGGCCAAGAGTCATATTGGGGTTTCTTCCCAACAGTTCATAATATGTATAGAGAGCAATGGAAGTCCTTCTTATTTTGCTGAGTATATTGGGTCTGAACTGAACGAAATATGAAAAAATATTTCTTCGGCGACTTCCTCTCAGCAGATTTCTGGTAAAAACTCTGAGTGTAAATAAAATTGCCATTAAAAGTTACTCAAAAATCTGTCGTTCGAAGTCGACTTTAAACTGTACATAGGTCTCGTCACTCATGTATAAAAATTAACGCACACAACTTAAGTTGTGTGAGAAACTAGACCGTAATCTCGATTAAAGGGTTGTAATGACCAATTATGTATGTATGTATATTTGGCTAGAGGACAGCTTCCAAAGCAAGACAATTTCCCGACAGTACGTCTTTTCTTTTAGTCCAAGACTTCGAGAAATACCACTTTATTCTTTCGCTACACTTTAAAGGAACACTTATCCTCACATATTTTTTTTCTCCTGGTCACATAGCATGTAAACAGATTCAAATCTAATGTCCCCTTATAACCTAACCCTATTCACTTTACTTCAACACAATGCTATGCTGCAAGAGCAGTAGAAAACCCGTGAGTGCGGGTGGTTAAAAAAAAACAAGTTTTGCTTAAATTATATTTCTTTGCAGTTTAATATTATTAAACAACAATTTTTTAAACGTATGCTTATAAACAACTTTCTTTTCAAAACAAATAAGTGCGATAACAGCCACAGCAAGCATTTAAAAAAAAATCTGGTTTCTAGCTTATTTGTCCCAATTCCAAAAAGCAACAGTAAAATTCTATAATTAACTCGCACTAAAAACTGGTGATTCGACAGACAGACATCATCTCTCTGCGTTCTATTCTATTCTAATCTATTATTTTATTTCAATTTGTAGTACCTCTTACGTTTTTTGTATAAAACCAGATGTGTATTTAAAATGTTGATGTTGTCGTTGTTAGTATTTCTTACGATTGAAATTATTTAAATTAATCGTTATAATTAATATTAATATTAATAACATTATTAATATGATAAAATGATGGTGGTGGATTCCCCTTTAGATAATCGGAGATAGAACGTATGACATTTTAACTACATCTACCGACTATTCTAATTAACAACTTTCTTTATTATTAAGTATTATAATAGTAAACATTTTATACTATTTGTATAGAGACCAGTGCTCCTCCTATTGACGACAAGAAATAGGAAAATTTCACGTTACGTTAATATGTAAATGAACTAAGATTGTATTAAATTGCTTAGAATATATTGAAATATTCCCTCTAAATCTTCTGTTATTTTGTTTTAACAAGAGACCGAAATATGTTTAACCTGTATTACTAAACGGCTGCACAGTATTATTGTCAAGAAGAGGTGCCCTATTACTTCGACTCTCCCACTTTAAAGTATATCCCTAAAATATATCTTGCTTGCCTATTGCCCTCAAAAATTTCAGGATGCTGCTCGATGTCAACAATGGCATTTCCCTGCTTCAAGTACTAGGCATGCATCATAAGCGTATTCTTCTGGGATGCGCTAGTGCCCCACAGATCCTACACGAACGTGTCCTAAAGGTATGTCTTCATCATCACAGAATTTATATGTTAAGCTCTCCATTCGGAATTAGTGTACTTAGTGAATTAGAGTACACAGAGTCCTGAGAAAAGCCCGATTACCAATCTTATGTTATTCCTGTATAGTCTGATACATATATGAGGTGGCAATTACAGTATGCTTCTCTGAAAGTGAAAAATCTAGGAAAGCAAAATCAAGATAAGGAAAAAGGACAGTCAGATTAAGCAGCGACAGCTATCTATTATGCAGAAATTACCTCAAGAGACCTCTATACAATGGAGATACAGAAAATATGAATGAAAAAACAAGGACACCGAAGAGCCAAATGGCAAAGCATTAGCTAATGGCAATATGCCCGCTATGGTTGCCTGTACTTGATGGGCATTCAATGTCTGGCGTTTTAAAGCTTTTTTGCCCGAAGCTCTAAACCACAGAAAGGGGGACCTGGCGGGTACCCCATTTAATTTTTCATTATAGGCCGATGAATTTATAGAACCATTTGCTTGCTGGGCATTCTCGTATTTCAGGCAACGCGAAAGATGAATAAAAAGTAATGCTAAAGAAAAAGAAAGCCTTTAATAAAGCAGTTATACTCAGATCATGCGTATAATCGCAAGTATCTGCATAGTATGGTAAAAGGCTAGGCGGTATATTAACAGGGCATTAGGTTAGGTTAGGTTAGAGGACGTGTACTTGTCAATTAAGACAAGTACAGTACCCGGAGGTCGAAATGATCCATTGTACAACGTCCTAGTTTCTCACGCCACTAATGTTGTGTGTGTTAATTTTATACATGAGTGGTGGGACCTACAGTTTAAAGTCGACTCCGAACGACAGATTTTTATTTATTGAGAAACTTTTCATGGCAATTTTTATTTACTCTCAGAGTTTTTGCCAGAAATCTACTGAGAGGAAGTCGCCGAAAAAATACTTTTTGTATTTTGTCTTTGATGTCTGGCCTTGGGCTCGAACCCAGGCTTTTGCGTCTAATAAGCCAACACACTACCTACTAGACTACGGCGCCTTTTTTAAAAATTTTCCAATTGTCCAAGTGCTACAGAAACAGAAGATTCTAATTGGACCACTTACATTTGAATGAAATGAAAAAATGTGATTGCAGCAGAGCCTAGACACAAATTAATACAAAAAATATATGACAGGTACTCGAAAACCACGCTGAAGTAATACGATAACGATCCCTGGCTAGAGGAAAGCAAGCCTAAATGCCTGAACTATTAACAAAGTTTTGCAATAGCCCTATTGGACTACCATTTGAAAATAGTTGCATATTTGTGTCCTTCCATTATTAATGAGAAATTACCTTTCCTATTGGGCTGCCATTTGAAAATTGTTGCATATTTGTGTCCTTCCATTATTAAAGAGAAATTACCTTTCCTATTGGACTACCATTTGAAAATAGTTGCATATTTGTGTCCTTTCATTATTAATGAGAAATTACCTCTCCTGAAAAAAATTCAAAATTTTGCCAAAGAGCTTCTTTGTAAACTCAAATTGTTCGAATAACGCAATTATTTCAGACATATGTATGTATATATATATAACTAGAAGGGTTTTGTTTCACAGCCCTTGTTCTCTATTTGTAAATATTGGCGTGGGAGTATTCCCTCGCCCTATGTTTTGTTATTTTGCCAATGTTATTAATTAAAATCTTTATTTAGATCTGGTATGATGCTCCTAAACTAATCTATAATTAGCATCCTCTGTGTAGTTTTTAAAGAAAATAGAATTAAATATTAAACTTGAGAGAAAAACTGCTTAGTCATTAAAACATTATGGCATATATTTATTATCTAAAAACAATTAAAAATAAAACACAACAAAGACTTTATTATCATTTAATAGAGTTGAATTAAAAATAAAGAGGCAGAAATAAAACAATTATAAATAATTATTACGACGATAAGGGAAGGGTAACGTTTAAAATTTCACATTTAAGTAACTTTATATGGATTAAAAGATAAATTAAAAAGTGATAACTTTATACCTATTCATATTCATTAATAATTTATAAAACTTGATAATTCTACAGTGAATTTTATCAATAATCAATATGCTCTACATCAATATCCCGAAAGAACTAAATGTGCATACATAACATACATAATTGGTCATTACAACCCTTCAGTCAGGATTACGACCTAGTTTCTCACACCACTTATGTTGTGTGTGTTAATTTTATACATGAGTGGCGGGACCTACAGTTTAAAGTCGACTCCGAACGACAGATTTTTGAGAAACTTTTCATGGCAATTTTATTTACTCCCAGAGTTTTTGCCAGAAATCTGCTGAGAGGAAGACGCCGAAGAAATACTTTTTGTATTTTTTGTATTTTATTTTGATGTCTGGCCTGGGGCTCGAACCCTGGCTTTTCGTCTAATAAGCCAACACACTACCTACTAGACCACGGCGACTACCACTAAATGTGCAATTTCATAAAACTAGCGGTTTCTGCAAACTATCGTTCTTTCCCTTTAAAGTTAAAGGGCATCTATTGAACTCTCTTCGTCATATTTGGAAATGAGCGCTTGTCCTTTTCTTGGATTCGGATGGATCCAAGAATTTTGCCAGATTAATATGGCACTTAGGACACAAGCATAGTAATTTATTTCAGACTTTATCCTGTATGTATAATCATAAATCCTACAAACTATCTAGCCTGCGTAAATTCAATTCTCGCAAGTCTTGCCATTTCATATAGAAACACCCAATTTTTGCAACGCTACGATTATTCGTTCCTCGGTTTAAAGAACACTACAAGCACCTCTTAGCTTCTGATATTAAAGCGACCAATTCAAGTAATCGAATACATTAGTAAAGACCTTCTTAAGATAGGTAGATAAGAGGGATCTTTTGACCCATACTAATCATCCCAAGACAAATCTTAGGGGAGGCAAATATTGCCTCTCTCGACAGATTTCAACCTATCAAAGAAACCCCTACCCATAGGGTCCTTAATCTCATTCTACTAAGGGTTGGATAGTTAGAAGTGACGTTTTATGGTCCCCAACTCCTCATCGCAGCTTATCATGTAATAATTCATCATTTGTCATCGCTTTTTTTAATATCCCACTAAACACTAATATTTTTAAACATTTAAATTTTAAAAACATTTGAAAATTTGTTGCTTTTATACAATAGTATTGGTTTTTACGCAATTTATAGAATTCCTTTATTTATTTATTGGCAGCACTGTAAATAATTGGCACTATTTTCCACTTTAATTACTTTTAGCCTCAATCCTATGAAATCTTTATAAAAAAAATTATTAAATAATTTTATAAACAATATTATACTATTACGTTTTATTGATATCTGTTGAAAAGACCTTTAAATTCGGTAAAGGGAAATAAAGATATGTAATAATTGATTGGTAATTTATACAACAAATAAACAAATGTAAAAAAAAAACTATAAAAAGTGAAAAAAAAACACTTGAAAACAATGAAACGAAAAAAACATGTGTCAATGTAAGCAAACAAAAACAAAACTATAACAAAGAGAGCGAGAGAGATGGAGATAATTTTAGTATATGAAAAAGAAAAACAAAGTAAAACTACAATAACAAATCGTGAAGTAATTTAATAGAGAGCAAAAAATAAAATAAAACAATGTCAACTTGAACGTCGGCAGAGGCCGAGGCCGAAGCAGAGACTGAGTAGGAGAGTGATAAAACTTTTATTGTTAAGTGACTATAATTAAATATGATATTTTAGATTATTAAATAATAAAAAAATAAAGTGATTAAACTTACCTTTATTAAATATTTTTAAGTAAATCCCTTTTAAAATGCATAGAAATTGTTTCCAATTGTAATAAAAGTATCGCTGTTTTACTTTGCCAACAGCAACACTCTCTGGGAAGTGTATGCAATATTTAAGCAGAGTAGCGAGTGTTGTTTGTGTATGTGTTTGACGTCGTAAGTTTTAAAAAGAAGTTTCACCACTTTCTTTTAACCGTTTTTTAGGTTGTTTTTAGCGGGGTTTTTTTATTATTATTAATTTTTTTCTTTTTTTCGCTTTGCATATATATACACATAAACATTTATATTTGTATAGCTATTGTTGTGTAGCAATAGCATTAAAAATAGAAAAATAATCGTAGTTAATTTTTCTTATTTGAGTTTGGATGAGTAAGTGTGTGTTTTAAGTAAAGGTGTTGGTTGTTGTTGTTGTTTTACTTTGCTTTTTTTCTTTTTGCCTCTCTCAATATCTCTCATCGTTAACTTGTTTTGTACGTTTGTATAGAAGTTGTTTTTGTTTAGTTAGTTGATTGGTTTGTTGTGTGTTGCTTTAAAAACAATAACAACAACTACTACATTTAACAATGATGTATATGAAACAAAAAGGAAACCAGTATTTTCTTCTTTCACTTGAGTTGAATTTTTTTTTCTTTTTGCTGGCTTTTTTTCTTTCTTAATAGTATGAGAAATTTTATTTCTTTTTTTATAAACTTTTCTTGCTTATTATTTTTTTATTTCTTATTAAGAGGTTTTCACTTTAAACATTTATATTATAATAGATTTTTATAGAAGTTTTATAATACGAGTATTTGTAATAATTTTTATTGGTAAAATTCAAATCGTTTTTTATAATTGATTTTAAAGGATTTTTAAAACACATTTTGCTTTTTAATATTCCGTTTTCTTTATTCCGTTAACATTATTTATTTATACTGCTTGCACTTTTTTATATCATATTGATTTGCACATCTGCACATACCACATCTTTTGCATGATTTAGCAAAAAAAACACAAATTATGTTGTAGAAAAATATTTAAAAGAAACCGTGAAAAATCAGTGGAAAAAATCGCTTAAACGAACAAAATCACTTAAAGAAAAAACCAGCACACAACATCTTATAAAGACCAAAAGAAGAGGCAGACTAAATATTTTGACGTCTCGGCCCGTTAAATTTTTTTGTTTGTTGGTTAATATTATTATTGTTGTTGTTGCTTCTTCTTCTTTATCCAACATACTCAGAAATAAAGGCAAGGAATCCTACGTAAACGTCAAAGTTAAAACTGACGTTAACGTCCGTGAGCAGAGCAGAGAACAAAGAAAGACGACATTTGTTGTATTTTAATTTAATTTTCAATTTAATTATTTCAATTCAATTATATCTTTTTATTTTTTATTCACTTTTTACTTTATCACTAACATATTTTTTTAAATATTTAATTTCATTAAATATTTCCTTATATTTGCTAAGATTTCTTATTATTTTTTTGCTTTTCACGCTTATTTCATATTTTGCTTTTCGCTAATTTTTCTTAATTATTTATTATTACAACACACTTTTTTTAACGACATTGAGAGACTGGTGCTATTGTAGTGGTATGGTTGATTATGTGTGTGTGTATTTTAAAATTATACACAAAAAGAATATTTTAAAATGATTTCTTCATACTTTTATTTTTTCATCTTTTTAATCTACTTTTTGACTTCATTAAACTTCTTATTCTTATTTATTTAATTTCTTCTATTTTTTTATTATAACTTGTGCTGTTGCTCTGCTTCTCTGCTTTGATATTTCGTTGGTTGGTTTTTTTATACTTCTTAATTTCTTGTTCTCCTTGTGTTGATTTTTTGATTTGGCCTACTTTAATAGAAAATTTCCATTTTTCTTATTACAAATCACAACTTTTGCTCACTAAATTGTTGTTTAGCTACTAGATTTTATCAAAACTATGTTAATTTTATAAAAATGTATCACTATTAAATATTTTTAAAAAATTTCTGGTTTTTTTTTCTCTTGTCTACAGTCTCAAAAAAATAATCTTTTTCTACATTTTTTTTCACACACACGCACGTAAAAAAGTAACGAGACGTCTCTACGACGTGTAGAAAATGAATGAAAAAATCGGCATAGGTGCTTAATAAGGGTTGCCAAAAACTGTTTTTACTACCTTTTTTAGTTTCAGCAAAACAAAATAAATTTTGATTAAAAATATAAAAATTAATGCAATCAAATATGTTAAATCTTATGTAGTCATTTTATTTACAAATAATTTGTATATTTTCTTGGTATTCAATTAGAATTTACTGAATTTAACCCAGTATTTAAAATTCTAATAAGAATTTGTAATACAACACTGTTCATATTAAATAAACAGAGTTGCTTTGGTGTGGTGAATATATATGGAAATACACAGAGTTGTATTTCTAAAAATATTACACTGTAATAAATAAATTACATATATTATATCATATATATGTATATTATATAAATTTTAAAAATATAAAAGTTATAAATATATAAATACAAATATATAGTTACAATTATAGTTATTATTCACTAACTTAATTTTTACACAATAAAAAACTTCCGTCACTCACTCCTCTAAGTGGAATTTTGATTCGAAAGCAAAATAGTGCTTATATGTATGTCAATTCAGTTGATGTTGATCGCAAGATTAGAGAGTAGCGAGCTAACAACTCTGATGACTATTTTCTATTTCATTATTAAAATAACTAGCCAACATAGAACATGGGTCAGGTATTTTAATTTGAATCGATAACGTTTCGAAAGCAGCTGCACATTAAAAGATGATGCTTGGGCCCACTACGACGATCCTAGACCATTTGTCTTCTGATGCGGTGAATACTTATCGTCAATCAATTGTAGCTATCGACGACGTTTCTTTCAATTTCGGTAATTTTTATGGAATTGTAATGTTGACAATACAATGGCAACACTTTTTTATTCAGTGATTTTGAGGCATCCCTATTTCGCATCCCAATTTATGTATGGTGGGTTTGTTTTAACCCAATGTCTCCGCTAATGGAGGTGAAAATTACTTATTCTAGACACAAACCGATTAATTCAGTACCATTTCGAATAACGTCACTGGTGAATTTCAATTTTATTCACCACACATGGAGAACTCACTCTGCAAAAATTTACCACATTGGAAACTCACCGCACCAATATATTCACCACACTTCTCAAAACTCATCAATAAAATTATTTAGGATTTCCTTCAAATTTGTTTGACGTCATTTTTATTATTTATTATTTTACTCAACACACACAAACGTCCGAAACTCACCACAACGCACACTACTCATTCGCACTCTCAAAAAAATTGTTATCGAAATCTGGAAATGGGAAAAAAATAAATAATACCAAAAATTTTAAATCACCGCTTTTCCTATTTTCTCAATATTAAATTATGTTTGTTTATAAAATAAATTATTTAATTAAATTTCAACAATAAAAGAATTAAAACCAGCAGAAAAATCAACATCAAATAACCAGTTTTTGTTCATAACTGCCAAATATCCGGCAACACTGGCTGAGATATCGATAACGATAACTGTAACATTCAGCAAAGTACCACCTTTAGTATGGAAAATGAACATAACAAAATGTATAAAAGCGGCGTGAAAACCGCAAATGAACGTTTTTCATTTCTGTGCATCTAATTGACCGGGTTCGTAGTCCAAAGAGACAAAATAAAAACAAGAAATCAAACTAAAAAGCAACAACAAGTGTTAAAGTGCTAAAGTTTTTTATAATTTTCCAGTTTTTGTGGTAAAAATTTTAATTAATAATTTCTCCTATTTGTTTTTTTAAATAGAAAAAGAAATATATTAAAACAACTACAAAAATGTCTCGTGACAGTGCAACAAATCAACTCAACGATTACAAAAAGAATTTGACTGTAAGTAAAACAACAGAAACAGTTATTTTATTTTAATATGTATTTAGCTTACTGTATATTATTATTACGTACATTTTATATTATAAATAATAATGTAAAGCAAAATTATTTGAAAATTTTCCATTTCCATTTGTGTGACAACAGAACGATAAAAATCTAAAGTTAAATAATTGCCAGCGATAAAGTAGCCTTAAACATGAAAGCACTGCCTGAGTGGGGCCCGTGAGATCCAAACAACCGTTTTGTGTGGCCGTTGTGTCCACTATTATACTATAATTGAACTATAATTTTATTGTTATTAAAACAATATAAAATGGCTTCATTCTATACAATAATTGTTAATAATAATTGTGGCAATAGGAATAATGAAACGAAGAAATACTAAGTAAATATTTAATAACCTTAGCACTCTCATTGAAATGCGATCTCACTTAATTGCCCGAAAGGGAGTTATTTATTGCCTAAAGGACTTTATGGCATTATCTAATATTGCCTTCTAGAACTTTTCTCTGCTGGCTGTGTGTTGTTTCATGACACAGCATTGGCTCGGGTTTTATTTTATTCGTATAGCGCCCTAAAAGCTAAAGAAGTTGGTTGCCATTTCATATTATATTTGTGTGATAACACTCATTATCTTTATGCTCATTGGACTTATACTCTTGGGTGTTGTGCTGAAACAATATTTGTTTATACAAATATTAATAATTTATTGTTTTGCACTTATACATGCAAAATATTTAAATATTTTGTTATTTAAAATGCATACTTTGGTGCTTTAATTAAAAAAACAAAAACACAACAGAACACAAAGCAATAAACAGTGTCTTTTAAGTTTGAGTTACTTTTTGCAAATCAAAAGTTCAACTTGGGTAGTAACTCTAGCCCTAACCACTTGTGTTCAAGTAATGGTCCTACAATAATTCCTAAGGTAGTATAGTTTCCTAAGAAACTATGCAGTTGCCTAATACACAACATTAGTATATACTGCTAAGCTAAGTAATCATTGTGGGTTCAATCTTAAACGCACCGCACTGTATAGAAATTCTAAGTCTAATGCATTAAATTTATGCTCACGTTTCCAACAATTGCTTCTTAATTATATTCGTAAATAAATTTAAATTTGTTGAATTCATTATTTACTATCTAAAAAAAATTGTTAAGTTTAATGCTGATCATGTTTATTTTCGAATTTTAGTTATCGAAAAATTGTTTATTCATTTGTTTAGTTATCTCTAGAGTTTTTATATAAACAAATAACAACTTTTGTTAGCTGCACTGATATCAATACCTTGATATCAATTAAAATTTGTACTCAAAAAATTAATTTGTTTAACTTAAATACTGATAAGGTTTATTATGTTGTATGTGTTATATTGTGCAGGACCTAGTAAAACATAATTACATTTTTTCCTCTAAATTCGTTTTCATTTCTATAGGAGGTTCGTTAGTTTATGGTGTTATTTTAATAGAAGAAAATTAATTGCACTTGCAAATTGCCACCTCCTTTTAAATTTTATTTAGGAGATCAAAGTTGTTTGCCCTAATTGTCCAAACGTTATCGTTAATTCTTTTATTGTAAGCCATCTGCAGTTTTGTAATATGGCATCTTGCTGATGTAGACCATACCCGAGCACAATAAAACATTATGGGGTAAAATAGGCCATTCTTGATCTTTAACTCTGATTTTCTGTTTCTTAGTGGGTTCATTATTCTGACCAGCTCAATGGTTGCATCTACCAAATATGTTATATTGGTATTAAAATTCGAAATATTTTCCATTTTTTCCCCCACTTTATAGATGAATGATGGGTTTAAGGAATCAAACATTCTTTATGTGTCCTTGTGAAATAGGTTAGGTTAGGTTAGAGGACGTGTACTTGTCAATTAAGACAAGTACAGTACCCGGAGGTCGAATTGACCCATTGTACAACGTCCTAGTTTCTCACACCACTTATGTTGTGTGTGTTAATTTTATACATGTGTGGTGGGACCTACAGTTTAAAGTCGACTCCGAACGACAGATTTTTATTTATTGAGAAACTTTTAATGGCAATTTTTAATTACTTTCAGAGTTTTTGCCAGAAATCTACTGAGAGGAAGTCGCCGAAAAAATACTTTTTGTATTTTGCCTTTGATGCCTGGCCTGGGGCTCAAACCCAGGCTTTTGCGTCTAATAAGCCAACACACTACCTACTAGACTACGGCGAATTCAATAATCAAATATATTGCTTAGGTTTTTTGTGCATTCTTAGCGCTGATCGCAGGCTCGTGATGCTATCGATTGAGCATGATGTCGAGAATTGTAGAATATCAGCAGGAAATACTTTGAATAATACAACGCATTCATCTCTGATGAGCATTAATAATATGTAGTTTTTGAGGTTTATATTATAATACGCCTAGTACATATTATAATCCTCTAATCTGTCTTTCATATAAAAATTTTTTTTTCCTATTTTAATAACCTCTGTTATAAAGTTTATGTTTGTAGAAAAAACAGATTTTATTTTCAGAAGGATCATTCCTGTGTATATGCCCTTTGGAAACTTTGTTTTTAACTTATTTCCTTATATTTATTAGTGTTTGAGTGGTAATATGTTTAATTTGATTGCAGTGCAAGATTGTAATTTGAATTTATGAAATTAATTCGTTTTTTCTTTTCTATATTATTTTCTTTAATATTTGCCTTCCAGCTGTTAATAAATTTAATTAAAACAGTGGAGAGTATGTGCAATTTTCCATATTGTTGGAAAGTAATCCAGTTTTAGACATCCACAGCTTGGTTACGTTATTTAGTTAATTTTTTTTCTCACTTGGATTTGTTTATGATTCCTTTAATTTTTCCTTGATATAGAAAGAAAATTTATTGTTATTAAATTTTTGACAGTATTTTTGGAGACAGTATCCTTTAAAACAATTGTACTTGAATAAGTATTTTTGAAGGCAATCAGAAATAATTGTAATAAATCAGCCATTTGTATTGTTTTCAGTAATTAATGGATATAACTTCGCGGAGAATAGATGATTTGTCTATAGTTCCTTCAGATTTCTACGGCGTCAGTGGCAAACTAGAGAGCATGCAGGTCTTAATTTTCAAAATGTCATATCGCTGCGAAGGAGTAGAGTAGGATGAACACGGTGTTATTATTGTATAAACATTTATAGTTTATATATTTATTTTATTAATTTATTTCTGTTTTATTATAAAACAAACAATTTTTAATGTTTTTCATAAAACAAGAGAAAAATAAGGAAAAGTTTCAGATGACTCCTTAGGTACTCCCAAGGAGAAGTCTGAGTAAATTTAAAATTCAAAGGCCTAATATATGAAAATGTTATCCCTTGTATTTAGTAGAATATCTCTTAAGGTCAAGCACTCCATTTAATCCAATTGGAATTGAATGTACAAGTTTTGTTTAGTGTTTTCTGACGGCACCATGAGCAAGTTTTTCGGTTAACTTTTGTTTGAGATTTAACGATTACGTAACCGTTCTTTCTCTTGAAGTCATATCGGGACATTGCGCAAGTGTATGAAGCCTGTGGGGATTTTTTTTGTCAAAATATATTGCCGTACTCAGACTTTTGCTGTCCACTGTATGCGTTCAATATTATTAAATAATGATGTAAATAAATAACGCAATACATTTTAGATAACGTATCTTGTTTGAACTTTTAAAGTTCAATTTTATATTCCTTCAATTAAGAAGTATGTGTGTACTTTATTTTTTAAAATTATGTGCATATATTTTATTGACGTTTATTTATAATCTAATCTGATTCTGATATTTAAAATTTATAAATAAATTTGTTTGGGAATAAATTATTAACTTAACAACCATATGAGTTGAGAATATAATTCCTTTCTAGAGCCAAATCGAAGTTGCAAAATTTAATTTAAACGTAAATTTCACTTAAGAATTATAGAATAATTTTAAATTATTGTTTCTAACATAGCAGAGGTTAACTTAAACAAATAGAAAACTTAAGCTTTTTTTAAACTTATCAATACTTACACTCGTGGACACACAATTAAGTCACTTATGCAGCATTTTTCATTTTTGTAAAAATTAAAAAGATTTAAGAAAAATGGAAACAAAAACAACTAATATTTGTTAATTCCATATCTTAATAATTAATTAACAACGAAAACTTAAATAGTTCTTCATTATAAAAAATGTTTTGGTACGGAGTTGATATCAGACTTAATTAAGTCATCTGAAAAAAAATATTGAAAATTTAATTTTATTGCTTTATTTTTCACCCAAACTATTTTGAACCTTTACTATTTTGTGGGGAACCCTTTTTGGCGTATTATTTCAGTACATCTTTGTGGCATTGAGTTGATTAAATTGCGACACTGCTCAGGACTAAGGTTATTCTATTCTGCCTGGATAAGCTGCTAAAGTGCTTTTTTGCTGCTAGGGTTTTTGGCCGCAACTGCTCGTTTTATGATCCCCCAAAGATTTTCAATAGGGTTCAGATCGGGACTTTGAGCTGGCCAATCAAGAACCCTTATATTTTCCCCAGCAAACCAAGCTTTAACTACCCGCGATGTATGCTTCGGGTCGTTATCATGCTGAAATATCCACGCTAGTGGTAATTCGTCCTCATAAGCTTTAGTCAAATTGTTCTGTAGGATGTCTTTAAATATTTCCCCAGTCATTTTCCAATCGATTCTTACCAGGGCACCAACGCCGGATGAGGTAAAACAACCCCAAACCATTACTGACGAACCTCCAGGCTTTACAGTTTTTTTGATGTACTTTGGGTCTAATTGTGTATTGGCAGGACGTCTTACATAGGGTCTGCCTTCGTTTCTAAACATATTAAACTATTCTAGTTTTAATTCTAACGGTACTTCATATCTGTAAAAGTTTAAATCATTGAACAAATAACGTACAGTTATTTTTGCACTGAGAAAAAGATATTGCATGAATAACTTAATTGTATGTCCACAAGTGTATGTTTTCACAAGTTTATACTTAAGAAATCCATAAATGGTATCAAATTAAAGGAATTTATGCTTTTTAAAATCTTCAGAGAAAGTTTTTTCGTTTAAATTTGATAGGATTAGGTTGTTACAATATTTATTTATTTTAATTAACAATTTGCACCAAAATACAGTATGTTTATGGTCATACAGAGTATGTTTAAATTTACTTAAAATTGTTGTTGTTGTAATGTTGTAACTCCTGACGCGGAGTAGTAGAAACATCAAACCATTTAACAGTGTAAGATTGGTGCTTTCAGTGCCTCAATGCTTATAATTATTATTAAAACAAACCCAATTACCTACCAAATAATAATGTCTATAAAATTATGCATTTGATGTTATAACTTATGTCTTACATACATACATATGTAAAAAATTGGCCATTACCACCCTTTAGTCAGGATTACGACCTAGCTTCTCACACCACTTATGTTGTGCGCGTTAATTTTATACATGAGTGCCGGGAGCAGAACAACAGATTTCAGAAAAACTTTTCATGGCAATTTCATTTACTCTCTGAGTTTTTGCTAGAAATCTACACATACATACTTGGTCATTACAATCCCCTCAGTCAGGATTACGACCTAGTTTCTCACACCACTTATGTTGTACGCGTTAATTTTATACATGAGTGCCGGGACCAACAGTTTAATGTCGACTCCGAATAACAGATTTCAAAGAAACCTTTCATGGCAATTTCATTTACTCTCTGAGTTTTTGCCAAAAATCTGCTGAAAGGAAATCACCGAAGAAATATTTTTCATATTTCACTCATGTCTTACGTTTTACAATTGTTTTGTTATTCCATTATAATTTTCAGTTTCTGTTCTATTATTTCTAATGGGTTTCAGTTTATTTTTTGTAACTTTCATTTCTTGCTTTTGTTTTTTACCTGTTGTTGCTACAGAAATACATATTTTCTTATATTTCGTTTTTTTTTTCTCAATTCATATGAATATTTTTGACTTATTAAAGTTTTGTAGAAACAATTCAATTGAAGTTTACTTACCCCCTTACTTACCCTACATCAAAATATTTCTTTAGCAGTATTGTTTAACTGAATTTTTAAACAAGTTCTTTATGTTCTAAATTCGTTTAGAATTTAAAGTTATTGTTTTGATTTAAAATATATGATTGATCGCTTAATAATTTAAGAAAAATAATCATATACACGTACAGTATGTTGAAAAAATAAGTTTCCAAAGGAACAATTAATATAAAAACGCTTGTTAGATTAGTGTTTGTGTTTTTTTTTTCAGATTTTTTTATTCAAATTATAGAATTCCGTTCACTTAACATAAAATATAAAAAAATATTAACAAAAAAAAAATATTTTAATATTGTCCGACGAAATTATTTTAGGGAATATGGATAACAATGTAGAAAAAATATGTTTCCATTTTATTTAGTCAGTGACCGCAGTGACCACCGCCACGAAGTGACATTTTAGCAAGTCGATCTGGCATAGTGTCTATTACCTTTAGACATTCTTCTGAACTAATTTTTTTCCAGTTCGAAATGATACTGTCCTTTAGTTGGCTCAAGTTTTGTGGTGCTTCCTCTGCAATACGAATTTTTAGCATAGCCCAAGTATTCTCGATTGGAGATAGGTATGGACTTTGAGGTGACCACTTTAAAATAGTTATATTTTTCTTCGAAAGGTATTCCACAACTTTTTCGGCAGTATGAATAGAGGCATTGTCTAGTTTAAATACAAAATGTTCACCTATTAAGCGATTACCCTCTGGTATAGCGTATTCTTGTAAAATTTTTAAGTAAACCGATGCGTTTACTTTTCCTTCTAGTACTACTATTTCACCAGTGCCATTAGCGGAGAGACAGCCCCAAATCATTAAGCCTCTCTCCACTGCTTTTACAGTGGGTAAAGTGCATTTATAAGATAAAGCATCAACTGCCTTTCGCCAAACGTGAACCATACCATGGGAATATTTTTAAAATTTTATACCAAAATTCTCGCGGTTTTAAAACATGTTCTTCGTAAGATTGCATTCGTTACTTCATATTGATTTTACTAACGTAAGGAATTTTTCGAGCCACTCGACCGTGTTTGCCACTAGCTGTGAGCCTGTTACGGATTGTGAATGTGGATGGTGCTTCTTTGCCTTCGTTAAGCAACTGAGAACGAATCTTTGGTACCGAAGTTAGGGGATTTGCTTCTGAAATTTCGAGGATTCTTTTGTCAACTCTATCACTTGTTATTTTAGGACGTCCTGGTCTCTTTTTAGCGCAAAGTCTGTGTTCATTCTCGTAAGCAACAATGACTTTACGAACTGTTGTATGGGACTTGCCAAATTTTTGCCCAATATAACGTAAGTTATGGCCATCTTTATACAGATTAACAATTACTTTGCGTTCTTCAGTTGTCAATTGTTTGAATTTACCCATTATTTTGCCAAATTTTAATATTTCCTGCCAATGTTTAGAAAACCATAAAAATTATCCAAAAAAATGATGTTTTTACACATTTGGAAAAAATATGTAAACAATTACAACTAAATTTATCGAAAATTTTAAAAAACCCACAATTAATAAGCAACTGCTAGTTAAAATATTCTTCTGGAAACTTATTATTTCAATGTCACATGTCTTTATAAAATATAATTTAATCTACCGTTATTATATTTAAAGAGAAAAAATTCTAAATTTTTTCACAAATGATCAATGGAATAAATAAATACGTTGTAAAAATGCAATAACAATTTGCCATATAACAGTTTTCCAGTACTCAAAGCTTCCAACATTTTAAATATGCTATTGGAAACTTATTTTTTCCACATACTTGTACATATGCAGTGTTTTTTAAATGTGGATGACAACAACACAATAAATACTATTAAGTTTACGAAAATATTTTTTAAGTTTTTAATGATTAAAAATCAAACGATTATTGCTGGACTTATTTAATCCTGTCACACGTCATCCTCTTCATTCGGTTTTAATTTTTTCCTTGCTTTGTTTCGATTCCATTTACGAAGTTATTTCCAGCTAAACAGGCGGTTGTTTGGTATGCTGAACTTACAAATTGGGCAACATACTTTAGAACTGTTTTTTTTTAATTAGAAAACTCTTCTAATCATAATTCCTTTTAGAGAGATACAAATTTATTTTCTTATTTAGTTAAACTTGCATTCTAATTAATTTTCTGTTTTTAGTACAATTTCATTTAAAATTTGTTTTTAAAATGTGATTCATTCGCATAGAATTTTATTTCTCAAGTTCTAAATAAATAAATGTACATTTTAAGTTAATTAAACAATTACTTTTAATTGTGCAGTGTTTATTTGAAAGTTATAAAAGGATTTAATTGATTTAAAGTTGTTTTAATGAGTTTAAATATTATAAAATAATTAAAATAATACGCTTCTAAAGTTTTTATGTGTAAAATTTTTAATTAAATGTTATTTAAGAACATCTTGTAAATAGAAATTACGATGTTTAAAATAAATTCAGTTCAGTAAAGTAAGTCATGAAGTCACCGTAGTCTAGTAGGTAATATGTGGGCTTATTGAAGGATTGTAATTATATATACACATATATGTATGTATGTAAAGTACGTCATGCAAATATTTCTATATTGAAATATAAACGTTCATGCATGCAAATATTTAATTTAAATTGTTCATTGTAATTATTTAAATATTGATTTTCGTGATGAGCATGCCACTACAAATATTTCTATTCAGCCTTTTTTCTAACTTGTGGGCGTAAATGCTCTCCTGGTTTTACTTCATTGATACACTTTTCAAATGACAAATTATACCATTTCCGCACAATATAAAGAGCTTTTTTGTACAATGGTCAATTCGACCTCCGGGTATTGTACTTGTCTTAATTGACAAGTACACGTCCTCAACGTCCTCTAACCTAAAGAGCTTCCTTGTTGTTGTTCAGCATTCAGAAAACCATAATAATGATAGTCAAGGTCTAAAACGCTAACATTTTAATAAATGGTTCACTGTAATTGTTTAAATAATAAGTCGGTGATGATTCCTTATAGCTGTTGGATGCTATTGCTTTGGTTTTGTTTTAATTTGTGAAATCAACAAATCTTACCAGTTCCACTCTTCTTTTATGTTCTAATATATTTTGTGTTTATTATCATTGAGAGAAGAGTCCTCTAAACATGATGTTCAGGATCTGAAAGGGAATCATAGAAAATAGTTCGATTTTGCTTTTAAAGGTTTCTATAAATATCCCTAACGCTTTCCTTCTCTAGGCGCATTTATAATGGTAAAGCACTTTTGCATTGTAGTATCGATAAAACAATGAAACCAGGCCACATAATGGTGATGGTCTAATGAGTCAATAGATTTTGAAGCCTTTTTGCCATTAAATATGAAGACTTTCATCCTGCACTCCATAGAGATGCCTTTAAATAGAATACGGCGCCAAGGTTGGAGGACGTGTACTTGTCAATTAAGACAAGTAGAGTACCCGGAGGTCGATTTGACCCATTGTACAAAGGCTATACATTTTTGGATGCACGTACTAAATGTTGTGATTAGTAGCAGATTAAATGAAATTCTGCTTTAAAGGTTTTTTAGCATTCAGAGCACTTAAATGTTTGTTTCTTCACTTGGAAAATTTATAAATATTCAGCCAATATGGCTGGAATGTCAAGGGCTTCCGTGTCCTCTTACTCAAACACGTGGCTGTAAGTAATTCAGTTGCATTCTGACATTTTTTGCAGATCAGCTGTGATCCGGGCATTCATATTATTTTCGCTATAATTTGTACACAGTTTGGCCCATCGTTTGGGAATGTGCCTTAGTTTTTTTTGTCATCTGCTATAGTGTAGAAAGGATTACGAGTTAAAGGCAGTAGGTTTAAGGAATATAGAAGACTGTAGAGTTGATCAAATAGCGGAATCGTCAGATGAAACCTCAGGGTAGAAGTATGATTATGGTTACATTTTCCTGGCATACTTTACCTAAATTAATCAGTTGGTATTTAATGGTTTATTGTACAGTGCACGCGTGCTAATGTGAACACCGCATAATATGAACACCGCTTAATGTGAACAATATTTTTGCTTCAGTGACTACTCTAAAAGATGAAAAAATGTAAAAAGCCTTATAATTTTAACAGAATTCTTTCTTTTTAATTTGAAACGTTAAAACTCTATGTTTATTAGTTGCGTGAATCCCCGTTTCAGGTCTACATATACATATATGTATGTGGTAATACATCTGCTTGCATATATATTCTTCAATTGCTATTTAGATACTGTGTAGAAAGTTTGTGAAGATTAAATTATAAAATGTGTTCTAAAAAAATTCTAAAAAAATAAAAAAAATGCATAAATAATGATTTTTGTTTAAAAGATGGTATAATTCTGTTTTAAAATTTTCGGTATTCGGAAATGTGAACAATTCGCAAAAGTCAACAACGCCAGTTTTAATTTGTTCACATTAGCGAGCGTGCACTGTATACTATTTTCCGGTTTAGGTTGGTGTCCTGAGGCTGCTTCTGTATTTTATTTACCATCAGTAATTTACATTTCAATTGAATTGAAACCATTGCAATTTAGATACTGGTAATTTGACACTCATCTTACAGTAGTATTTTCTATTGTATTGTGATGCTCGATAATAAAATTACGGTGCTAGAACGTCTTTTCTTTTCTTTTCAAAATGACAAAAAGTGTCCTTAGTGAGTTAAATTAAAATTAAAATCACTCCATTTCTATAAGTAACCAATAGGTGTGGCTTTTTCATTTTGAGTCACTGTGTTTATGGATGAAATTATTGAAAACGATCGCCATAAAAATTTATTTGTAACTATTTGGGGTGGGATTTGTTCTTAAAAGCTATTAAAAATTTTAAAGTTCATAAAATTCTTATTTACTACTGAACGTACCACCACACCCCGCTCCCTTAGCAAAATCCAAGTACTAAAATTGTTACTAATTTCTGAAAAGGTGGAGGAGTTAACATTACAATATTTGGCTGCTTAATGACATTTAAAAAGTCGTAGATGATTCAGAATCTTACATATATGTACATACATATATAAAGTATTAGTTAGTACCTGATGATTAATTTTTATTTCCTTTTTTACTTCTGCTTTTTTTTTGTAATTAAAATTGTAAATATAATACAAGGCTTTAATTAATGGAAAATAAATCATCTTTTGTGTGCTAAAATTATAACAATTATAAGCTGCATATTACATTTTTTTTGTTCACAAGGTTTCCTTTGTTTCAAATTAAACTGCAAATAATTATACATTTGTTTTCCAATTTACACAAAAAAGAATATCTTTAAAAACCTAATTATTTAGCCAGCCATTAATGAGGCATAAAATTTATTTTGTTCTTATCCTTTACATTGTTAATTGCATTTCAAATCGTTAAATATATACCATATTTTATAATTGCTTATTCATAACAATTTAGTTTTTTTTTTAAGAAGATATAATTAAAAAAAATATTTCTTACAATATTATTTAATAATTGAAGTTAATTTTCCACCTTTTGAAAAACTATGTATTTCAATTAAAGGGGTGTGTTTTCTATTTGGCATACAATCATTGTTATAACACATTACATATATGTATTGTTAATTGTTGTGAAAATATTTTATTATAAACATTTGTTTTTGAAATTTATTTAAATACAAAACATGTGTAGTGTAATTACATTTTGCTCGGTTACTTAAAATCACGTCAATCAATTGGATTTTAAAATAATTTGAATTTACTTTTAATAAATTGAAATCCTTTCATTTTAACTGACTACTTAATTAAATTTTTTATTAAACTAATTAATCCGAATCTGGACTATAATCATGCTGCTATTTTGGGAATACATAGATACACCTATTGACACCTAATTAGAAACGCTTTAAAATTTCATAAAATATTGAAATATTTTTCATATTGTTTATTCATTTCAAACTATTTGTTATTTAATTTTATAAAGTCAGAAAAAAGAAACAAAAAAACTTAACAAATCTCTTATTACTAAAGACTTAAAAAAAAAGAACACAATTTTTTTAAATATTGACTGCGACACCTAATTAGAAACGATAAAAACCATTAGAAAAAAATTGTGATATTATGTTTATATTTTTACTTATTGTCAATATTTTGTTGCAAACCCTTTTTGCTTTAACACAGCTTCACATCGCCTCCGCATTGATGTTATAAGGTTACGACATCGCTCCACTGGTATTGCCTCCCGTGCCTTCTTAACTTCCACGAAAAGGGTCGCCATGTTTGTAATATTTTTGAGGCTCGCAGCTTTTTTCACATCGCCCCATATGTGTTCGATGGGGTTTAGGTCCGGACTTGATGTCGGCCACTCCAAAACATTGATGGAATTATCTTCAAGGAACTTCTTTGTTACCTTGGCTGTGTGCTTTGGATCGTAGTCCTGTTGAAATTTTCAGATAACAGGCAAATTCTCCTCAGCCCACGGCAACATCACATTATTAAGTATGTAAACGTACTTTTCCTTATCTAAAATTCCATCAATTTTGTGGATTGGAGCAACACCATTCCAGGAAAAACATGACCACACCATAATCGATCCTCCACCATGCTTCACTACACGTGAAACATAGCGAGGATTAAATACTTGGTTGATGGGCCTTCTAACAAATCTTCAACCATCTGGACCAAGGCGATGTATCTTAGTTTCGTCGCTCCAAAGCACATATTTCCATTGATTGGCTGTCCAATTCAAATGGAACTTAGCAAATTCAACACGACGTTTTCTCTGAATTTTGTTCAGAAGTGGACTCTTGCGTGATACTCTGCCATTCAGCCCGACTTCAACCAAACGACGTGAAATGGTCCTCTTGGATATGGAGATATTAAATCTGTCGCAAATTTTACGCTAGATATCCGCAGACGACTTTTTTGGATCGGCTTTGGAGAACCGCCTAATCATGCGGTCGGTATATTCTGATGTTTTCCTGGGCCTTTTCTGTCGTGGAACGTTCGATATGGTGTCACGTTTTTAAATATGTTTCAGAGCGTTAAAAATCATTTTTTTTTAAACACTGAAGCTGCTCTGATATTTCTCTATACGACTTTTCAGCTTTACGTAGTTCGAAAATAGAGCTCCTTATTTCAGGATTGCAGCTCTTACATTTGCCCATTAAAAAACTTGAAAGTATTAGGCTATTATATTTAAATATACTGAATTAAATAAAATATTTGCCTACCTTTTTCTTTCACTGCAAATTTTAAACAATAAATGATCGTTTCTAATTATGTGTCGCACTTTTTTTGAACTATACTAAGAACGTGTTTACAAGTTTGCAAAAAATAACGGTAATTGAAATACTTAATAAAGAAAGTAAAAGCATTTAAAGATAAACAGAGTAACAAACAAAATACAAGTATTTGGAAGGCAACATAACGGTAATTTTCCCAAAAATTATTTATATTACTGACTTTGCGCTAAAGTAAAAAAAGCGTTTCTAATTAGGTGTCAGTAGGTGTACATTAGGGTCGATTATATATTTCCTTATAATTTTCTGAATAGAATATTCAATTTCATAATACCAACTATTGACTTTTTGGTCTGAGGAACCGGAGGTACCCAATGGTGTAAACCCTTGAAGTTTACACTGATGGTATCTTTATTAAGGCTCATGACATTAAACTTTCTTATAGATTGTCTGATCACTGTAATGTTTTTTCCAAGCAGAGTTTACGACAATTTTGAAAGCGGCACAATGCTTGTTGAGTGGCCTGCAACTAAGTCCCTAACTAATGTATTTTCAATGTCCGTCCTTGTCCATGAATGCCGAGGGTTTCTAAGAGAAATTTCGGTTCATTCAAAGGTAACACTTACAGACGTGTTCGAATTAATAAGAACATCCTAAGCGAATCAAAAGATCGTTTTAAAAAAATTTTTGAGAAAGATTTGAAAATATGGCTTTTTATTATTTTTATTGTAGGCATTTTTAGCTTTTTAAAAATACTTAAAGTTATGTTTTAACTCATCTAATTTTTTTGTACTGCCAATAATGTTGAACTAAGTCGAGAATCAGGTATTCGAAAAAATAAGAACAAATTGGAAAATTGGTAATAATTTCAGTTTTAACGTTCATTAAATTTACAGATTAGTATTATTTGTTTGTAAGTAGTTAATATGAAGTAGCCCCTCCGCGATTAATGATTACTTCGGCACATCTGGACCTCATAGAAGCTATCAAAGTCTGACATCTGTGGAGTAGAATATTTTCCCATGTATTCTTCGCTACAAGTCAAAGTTTCTCCATATTTTTGGGCCTTTCTTTACATCAATCCAAAGATGTTCAATTGGATTTAGGTCCGGCGATTATGCCGGCCAATCCATAACATGGATATTATTGTCCTGGAACCACGCTTTGCTTTCTTTGAGGTATCGGGTCGTTGTCTTGCTGAAAGACCCATCGCAAAGGCATTTCCTCTTCAGCGTAAGGCAACATTACGGCTTCTAAAATATTTTGAACGTAATAGGTGGCATCCATCCTCCCAACGATTTCAACTAGAGATCCAACGCCGTTCTACCCAAAGCACCCCCATAGCATGAGCCTGAAACCGCCATGATTTATGGTTTTGATAGTGTACTTTTCGTTGAATTGTTGGTTAGGATGGCGTCTAACGTACTATTTATCTTTGCCGTGGACTACTTTTGTTTCATCGGTCCATAAGATATTACGGTAAACAGTGTCAGGCTCATCGATAAACTTTTTTAGAAACAGAAGTCTGTTCTTTAGATGTATTTCTTTCAACAATGGTACTTTTCGAGGACTTCATGCTTTCAAATTGACTGCAATAAAATGTTTTCTTATCATCGATGTAACAATTGGGAGGTTTAATTCGTTTCTAATCTGTAAAGACGTTATAGAGGGGTGCTTTTTAACGATCCGTGTGATCGCATTATTCTGCCTTTTGTTAGTTTTCCTACCGCCTACCGCGACTTTCGATCATCGGTGACCAGTTCCTAGCATTTGTTATCGCTACGTTGGAAATTCCAAGCTGTTCCCTTATGAAAGCACACATTTTCCCTTCGCTGAGCAATTTTCTTTATTATCTTACGTTGTTCGATAGAGCAACGTTTGCTTCTTCCCATTTTGGAACAATTTTTTACCAAAATAAGTCAATATTCTGCACAAAAAATGATCAAGGGCATCTCAACAATTATATTTGTAACAAAACTTTAGACTTTTTTTCACATGTGAGGAATGTAAGTGGGACCAATATGATTTGTTCTTATTTTTTCGAACACCTGATTTTCGACTTAGTCCAACATTACTGGCAGTACAAAAAATTAGATGAGTTAAAACATAACTTTAAGTATTTTTAAAAAGCTAAAGATGTCTACAATAAAAATAATAAAAAGCCATATTTTCAAATCTTTCTCAAAAATTTTTTTAAAACGATCTTTTGTTTCGCTTTGGATGTTCTTATTAATTCGAACACGTCTGTATATGAGTTTCGGGACTTAGGGATATCGTTAGAAATTGCATTGTTTATGAGTTGACCAGGGCCGGTACGAAGCTGTCAATCTCCGTCATGTTACAGGGTATAGGAATTTCTATTGCGTCGGTTAGTTTGGAGACATCTATGGACATGAAGAGGATTGACTCACTTCTGTCCTTAATACGCATGGCCATCCATTGCAAAATAGCGATTCTTACGGGTGACTGTCCTTTTGGCAGGCATGCTGGAAAACTCGGCACAAAGTACCCAATGAAAATTTCATGGAATTGTTTTTAAGGACACATTAATGTCAATACACGGCTAGAAATGACCACAGTTTTTTATAGAAATGTATTCCAATGTGAAAGCCACACCACAATGTTAACCAAATCTTAACATCAAAGGAAAGTAAATCTTCTTATGCATTCTCTATTGACCTAATGCAACATTATTGTATTGTTTACGTACGCATTCAAATAGTCAAAGAAATTCTATTATTGTTGTTAACAGCTACAAATGGTCTTTAATTAAATTAATGACTTGGCGATGGTGCTGCTGAAAGTGATTTATATTTAGCTCCTGTGTTATCTGAATTTTGTAAGGCTTAAAATCTACGTTATGATGTTTACAAAAATGGTCAATTGCTGTGAAAGTCGTTCCAGTCACTTTTTCAATCATTACGAAAGTGAAGTCTTTCAGAAATTCTCGTGCCAAAAAATATAGAACGTTTAAATTTAAATAAATTTTATTTAAAATAAAATGTTTATTTTAAAGAAATTGGACGTGATACATTTATACAATCATATACGAATAGTGTGCCCAGGTGGGTCTTCTTTAGAACTCTGTTAGTAGTGTAGCTGGTATAATTTTTAAAATTGCATGAACCAAAACAGGAAGACAAATAAACTTGCCTGTCTTTCAATAAATTGTAAGTCTTTCTTTAAAATCTTCAATTTTCAACGTTCTAAACTTGATTTTTCTGCTTTCTGTCCATTTGTGCATTCTGTTTTAGTGCTTTTAATTTGTGCCAACTTAAATCAGGTTTCTTTCTCATTGTTGTTGCACTATTGTATAATAACCAACGAACGACTCAAAGGTTTATTGACTTTGTCTGCTAAAGAAAAATATGTAAAAAAAAAACAAGAGAAAAACCATGCCACACTTCATTGCTTGTTATGAAGGCTATAGAGTTGCATATAATTGTTGTTGTTGTTGTTTTTTTTAGCTTTTGTCGTTTTATTATTTCTGTTTTTCTTCCATTTTTATATTGTATTTATTTGTGGCTCATGAATGTTTGTTTAACTGCCGATCACAGTTAAGTTTTCTAATACGCAATACATTTTAAACCGGGCTTTTAAATTGTTTTTTTTTTTGTTGTTGCCAATTCAATTATATTTTGCACTAAATATTGCGTTATTCAAACTTGCCACTCACGTTTCTCTGCTCTGCTGTTTGCTGTTGTTGCTTACTGCCTGGTGAACAAAAAAACTTAACATTCAACATTTTAGTGTTTGATTTTGGTTTTTTTTTCTTCATACTGTTGCATATTTATTGTATGTACAGCGTTAAAAAGCATGGCTTAAAATGTTGCCTTTTTTTTGATAGTTTTGTTACGTACACATATTTCTACATTCTTTATAGTTTTTTGTTTGATTCTGATTTTAACATTGACTGGAAATAGTTGAGCAGTATTTGACAAGGTTTTTAGAAAGAAAATTAAAAATGAACAATGAAAACCTATCTCATGACAGTTGAAATGAGTTTTATTAAATATTTACACTTTGTTGTCATTTTTTCACGTGCATAGAACTTCTTCTTGACTGGAAATAGTTGGGTATTTGACTAGGTTTTTAGATAGAAAAAAAAATCACCAATGAAAACCTACCACATGTGTAGAACTTTAGAGATTTCTGGGTAAAAAACTGATCCAATTCTGACAGTTACCCAGGTCATTATACAGTTTCATTATACGCCAGTTAAGTGAGTTCTGAAAAGGTTACAGCAAATGATAATCTGAAGGTACAAGATCGGAGCTGTATGGTGGATGCACTATACTTTTTCATTTCATTAATTGTTGGCAGAATTAATCATTTGACCTGGCTGTAAAATTCCTTGCAATCATCGTCAGCATTACCATTCCTGGCTTTTGATAGCGTCAGCAAAGCTTCACCTTAGGTTAGGTTAGGTCGGAGTGGTAGCTCTGTTATCACAAAGCTCACTTGAGCACGCATAGCGACCCGTTGTGGGTGAACGCAGTCCCTGTACTAACCAAGTTCCATCAAAATCAGGGAAAAGGAAGAAGTTGGTCTGCGCAAGGGCTGCACAACAAAAGCACGACTACCCCGCACTGGAAAACCAGCCAGAAAGTTTGATGAACGAAGCTATATCCTTGATGTCAATAGATGATAGCTCCGTTAGGCTAACAAGGAATGGGGAGCCAAATAACCTATATCTACACCTAGCAAGAGAAATGCAAGGGCACTGGCAAAGAAAAAAAAAAAAAACAAAGTCTCCTCTTCCTCAGTGGACCTGCATCCACGGCAGAAGTCGTTGAAAGGGAGCCTCATTCTTTCCGCGTGTCTACCCATGACGCAATGATCTGTAAGCACGGCCACTGTAGTCGAGATGACATCACGACCAAGACCAAGTAATCGGTTGGTACGCCTTCTATCCATCTTGGGCCAGGTGAGTCTAGCGGTGGAGCAGGACTCCTCATTGACCCAGGATAGGTTGGCGTCCCGAAAGAATCTCCGCGCAATGGTCAACTTGACCGAGGCAAGTGGCATACCCAATTCAACAGAAGAGGATTCCGGAAGGAGCGCACCAGCTCTGGCGAGCTCGTCGGCCCTACAGTTTCCCGGAATTTCACTGTGCCCAGGGACCCACACCAGAGAGACACTGGTGAAGCGCCCCGAGAGAAGGACAGCGACAGAGACAGCGGCGACATTCCCTAACGATCCTAGAGCTAATCACGAAATAGAGCTAATCCCGATATAGATCTTATCGCGACCTGACTATCAGAAAAGAAAGCTTCACCTTACTACATCCACAATATTTTTCACGTATTTTTGCGATACGTGATATACTTTCCACCGCCCGTAATTATTCGCTTCAGATATGATTCGATTTTGCAAATGGCATCCAAACATTCTTGTGTATTTAGCTTTCTTCAAATGGTTGATAACTTTTAATGTGGTGAATGCCTAGCAACGTACACACTGGTTATCTATTGGTGTTTAAATTTTGTCATTATTTTAATGACGTAGTAAATGGTCGACTACAACCGGGGTGTGTCGTTTACATTAAATTATCAGATAGAAGACGATTAAAGCATTTCACTAATGTTTTTCTAGTTGAAGCATATTTTTTTAGCTACCGACAAAGCATTCTTATCCTTTGTTTAATAGAAAGCAAAATATGCCGATATTTTCACTTCCGTTGGGTACTCACTAAAAATGGGATGAAAATTACTCACAAACGGGCAAGCTTTAAGTTTAAAAGGATGGCTGCCAAATGTGTTATCAGGCTTAAAATGTATAAAGGTGGAATCATTTTTAAAGCAAGTATAATCGAAGGTTTATCTACCTTTACCAACCAACTCTAAATATAAATTGACAGCAAGGACATTTTGAAGACAGCCAATTATTCATTATCAGTTGCTACAAAAAGGCAACACAATCCATTCTAATACTATGTTCAAACATGCACGTATATTGAGAAAATCGCAATAAACGGCATTATTGATATCAATATTTCATATAAAATGTCAACGAATTATTGCTCAATAAATTCATAAATTGTTATAATATTGATTAAAACCTCAAATACAGCACTGTCATAAGTACGTTCAGTGAGCATATTACTATTTTCCGAACACTTTCTATTGATATTTGACAACTCAAATGTCAACAACAAACAAAAACAGCAGAAAGGGGTGAGAAAACATTTCCAACTGATGTCATATAAAAAAGAATGTTAATAACATCACAGACTTGATGTGGCATTTAATTATTAACCCTTTCAATTCCAATGTTGTTTGATGATAATTTCTAATTTCGAAAAGTTGTTTATAATACCCTGAACTGAGATATTGCTGGTAATCCATTTCTGCTCTGAAGAAAGCAGCTTCTGTTTCTATCTGTCTTCTCCAAGTATGGCTGACCTTCTAGGTCTTGACTGATAATCTACAACAGTTCTCGCAATTTCATCCTCGGGTTTATGCAGAATATGTTAACTGACCGGCATATTTTGAAAATACGACGTATTCAGCAGTTAACAAATAAAGACCTTTGAGTTTCATTTTCCTCTAACAGTGCCATAAGCAAAAGCTTTCTTTTCTGCAAGCTATGCAGTATTATCATATTTTTCTTTCTCATCCTTCTGAGAGAAGCCACTTTCGGTTAATCATTAGTAAGACCTTTTCCAATGTTAAATTGTTTTCCATTTTTCTAAAATTTTTTTGAGACTAATTTTCACGATTAGATTAAAAGCAATGTTGTTGAAGCAATCAGCTGTTTTGTTTACCAGCTGTCAAATAAATTTTGTGTCTGAACACTAAAAATATTGTTATCAATATAACGAATATTAATTCAATAAAAGTACATGTCTGAACATAGTATAAGACATTAAAAAACGAATTAAATTGACCAGGTCAACAGAGAAGTTATTGTGCTCCCTATCATAATGCTAGCTAGGTCACAAGTATTTTTAATGACACGTGAAAAATTGACTGTTTTTGATTCAATTGTTTTGAAACATTCGACTTACAGCTCAGGATTTGTGTTTTTAAATATTTCTTTAACAATTAATTGAAAAAAAAAAACAAATTTCGCAATTTATATACGATTTTCTCTGGCATTCTTTGTGTATATTTAACTACATTTACACCTTTTTGCCTTGCACTGTACTTAATATTTTGTATTCTATTGAATTTTGTTTTACTATACGCAATTGCAAAAAAATAATACAAAAACAACACGTCAAGTCATTCTATTTTGAAGTCAAAAAAAAAAAAAACAAAATTAAAAATAATTAAAATAGCACATTCATACATACGTTTGTACATATAAAATACCGGCTAAAATATTATTGTTAATAATATATCGTTGTTGTTGCCAGTGGTGGAATGCTTTTACCCAGCAAAATATTGAATGTTGAAATGAATTTTAATTTTTCAAATTGTCTAAGGCTTAGAGATGATGCGTACGTGATATTGGCTTTACGGAAATTTTATGATCTTGTGAAATTCATTTACTGCAAATTAGAAACATCTTAAACTAATGATAAAATTCTATTTTTATTAACACTATATTATATTTTTATCATTTAATTTGCATTGTACTACTATTTCACAATCATCATATCTCTCTACTACACCCAACCTAATTAATACACAGTTCAGTTGTTGAGCGCCTTGATAAGAATTAAAATAAGAAAGTTATCAGTCAGTCAAGTCAGTAACAGCTGAGGCACTAGCAGCAGCAGTAGCAGCAGCAACAGCAGCAGCAGCCATAATAAATATGTATTTATCAGCGCCAACTAACTAAGTATGTTATTGTTAATTAATTCAGAGGAGAGTGAGCGGGTGTTGTTAATTAATTATTGTAGTTACAAAAACAAAACAATATTGCAATATGTAAACAAATGTTTAATATTCCTTCCTACTAACAACAAATTGCGAAATTGTAAACACTGTATATTTTCACCTGCTTTGCAATCTGATTTATAGCAAGAAGAATTCGTGGCCAAACATTGAAATTCTTAAGGCAGACTGCTATAATTTTTCCTAAGGAATCGTGCCACATTTAATTCTATCGAATAGGCAGTTGATATTGCTATTGCCATTCTTGGCAAGCATGGCATTTGAAAACTATGTTTAAATGCCTAAAAATTTTATTTACTCTCAGAGTTTTTGCCAGAAGACTGCTGAAAGGAAGTCATCTACAAAATATTATTTTCATTTCGTTTGAGATCTCTAAGGTGGAGTTTGAACCACGGGTTTGAGTCTAATAGACTCTAGAGACTTCATTGTTGGTCACTATGCATACTGCTATTACCCGTAAGACCTGCTGTCAGAAATAAGACCTACTGTTTAACGTCCAGTCTGAATGATCAGAAGACTAAAGGCTTACATATTCTGGCGCGTAGATCCTTTCGCGCTAGCGCTCGGAAATTGCGACAACTCCCTATCGAAATAAAGAGGTGGCCTGTTGTAGTGATTGATAACAAACTCTAGCATCTTGAGATCAAATATAGCAGAAGATAAACAATTGTTCTTCCACGATCTTTTGAATTTAAAAATATTAAGGGCCATTATTACAACTTGCCCTTAAACTTGGGTTTAGTTAAAGGTACCTTTAGCTGAAGGGAACTGTAAAGTTACCTTTAACTTATTTTTGTTATTACAACTTACAGATTTAATTTTTCATAAATATGGCAGTGTCGGAGCAATGTCGATAAAACTGCTCAATTATACAAGTTTTTTTTTTTAACGCAGTGGCAACCGCGGGCTTCGTTTTTTTGTTGTAGATGCTCATTTTGTTTAAATTTGAAGTTGCCATAATGAAAATAATATATAATATGGCAAGTTCAAACATAAAGTGACCTTTAAATGTTAAAGGTAGGATGATCCTCCCTTTAGCTTAACGATCACTTCTATCTTATTGGGTACTCATAATAACGAAAAACAATTTATCTGCCAGTTAAAATCCTCCCTTTAGTTAACGGCAAGTTGTAATAATGGCCCTTAGAGGCTTATGTAGCTTATCCAGAAGCAACCTGAACTCCGAATCCTGGTAGGACTCATTGTGCAAGATCTCCCCTCTACACCCAATACATACAATGCCAATACATCACAAAGGGCGTTGTACATCATTGCACAAAACAATGTTTTGTGCAACCTTACTGTTTTAGCCACTTTGTTACAGTAGGATAATCACCTACTTAGCTAGAATAATTTATTTAAAATTATGTTTTGTAACACGAAATAAGGAAGTCGCCGTAGTCTAGTAGGTAGTGTGTTGGCTTATAAGACGCAAAAGCCTGGGTTCGAGCCCCAGGCCAGGCATCAAAGACAAAATGCAAAAAGTATTTTTTCGGCGACTTCTTCTCAGTAGATTTTCTGGCAAAAACTCTGAGAGTAAATAAAAATTGCCGTGAGAAGTTTCTCAATAAATAAAAATCTGTCGTTCGGAGTCGACTTTAAACTGTAGGTCCCACCACTCATGTATAAAATTAACACACACAACATAAGTGGTGTGAGAAACTAGGACGTTGTACAATGGGACAATTCGACCTCCGGGTACTGTACTTGTCTTAATTGACAAGTACACGTCCTCTAACCTAACCTAACACAAAATAAGTAGCAGTCTTCAGTTCTCTTTAGAGGGCACAGGAATAAAAATTATAAACTATAAAAATATGGGAAATTGTTAGATCTCCTTTAGGAACACTGTTCCTCTTCTTTACCCAAAGCTGACTGCTTGTAAAGGGTTTGCTTCCTTCAAATTGCCAATTATTGAAAATGACTTTAATTTTTCGTAGATTATGTATTTCAAAACTTTATTTATTAATTGATAAGAATACAATTACAACTTATATTATAATTATTATTCACACTTCATTCACAACAGTCTAGCACACTGCCCACTAGACTGCCAAGGCACCTGTTTAAAACACTTTCTTGAATTCGGTTACTGAATAGAAAAATACTCACTCTAATGCGTCATTAGTATTGAAGTGTTAAGGTAGAAGGTTATTGCCCATCTGAAATGAAAGAAAAAAAATGTAATAAGATTTGTTAAACTTCAAATGTCCATTAACAAATGTATACATTAAACCTAAAGTAAAATTTGTTAATATTGCCGATAGGCCATGTTTACCGATTTTTGTCTCGCACTGTGACCAACAAACACTGTGGAGTGTGTACTCCATATAATATAGAAATGCATATAAAAATAACAAATAATATTTATTCTTTATATATGTATAACAGATAAATCTGTTTGCAAAAGAAAACAAAAATAATATAAATAGCAATAAAGGGTCAGAATATTCAAGACTTGCTAATAAAAGTCAAAAGATAATAAACACTTCATATACTACATACATATGCACATATACAATATGAAAATAAATAAATTAAATTTCTAATTGCTGTTATTTGCAAGTATTTGTTACAATCTAAAATTTGTATATACAGTGGAATGTCTCATAGCCGATACCGTCTAGTCATCACTTTCATTTGAATAGACTTTCTATATTTTCTTAAGACCATGGCTGACCTTAGAGCCACAGAAGATAATATGCAGGATGATGCGGAGTTCAACCATGCATTGGTGGAACGAATACCAATCAGACCGGAAGACTGTGATCATAATGAGGCTGAAAAATCCTGTGCCATAACGAAAAGAGCTTTTCTAGACTCCTTAGCCTCCATTATTGATTTTAGTTTACACTAAACCTTAGCTATTGTGGGACACTAATCAGGAATTCAATGCTTAAAACAGGGAATTTGAAGCCTTAATTGATTAAGACCTCCAGTACCTGCAGGTTCATTTACATCCAGGCAGAAATCAAAATAGGATGCCACTCTCGTTTAGCGATGGTGAACATTTCTTAGTAAGGATTGATGTTGTGTAGCTTCGTCCAAGGATTTTAATACTATAGAGCTACGGAGTGAGTACACCTGTGCTGCCGTACAGTCGTTGTAGCCATTTACATTTTTTTGTCTATTCGACTGAAGGTGAAGCCCTCCCTTTATCCTTTTCTAATCCCTGATTTAGATCCATCCGAATAGATTCCTATTCAATCAAATTTTATGTCTTTTTGCATAAAAAAATCTTTTTATTTATAAACATGGCCTCCTTTAAGCTTCATACACTTTTTGTCCAACCTTTCTTATATTTTTTTTTTGCTCGTTCCTAAAAATACAATTTGTTTGTGAGATGATTTCATTGCTGGAATCGAATCTCTAAGCCATTACTTCAGGTTTAGAAACAAGAAATGATCATTCGGGACTAATTCATGGTAATTCAATGTTTGCCCATTTCCCTTCAGTGATAGCGAAGGTTTATAATTAAAGCCCCCAAACACAATTCAAATGATGTAGTTTTTCAAATTCAGAATGGATTCAACTGACAGTGTGGCCTGTTGATAGAAGTAGTGTTGACCTTTTGTCCCATAAGGAAGGTTAGGTTAGGTTAGAGGACGTGTACTTGTCAATTAAGACAAGTACAGTAGCCGGAGGTCGAATTGACCCATTGTACAGCGTCCTAGTTTCTCACACCACTTATGTTGTGTGTGTTAATTTTATTATCATGAGTGGTGGGACCAACAGTTTAAAGTCGACTCCAAACGACAGATTTTTATTTATTAAGAAACTTTTCATGGCAATTTTTATTTACTCTCAGAGTTTTTGCCAGAAATCTACTGAGAGGAAGTCGCCGAAAAAATACTTTTTGTATTTTGTCTTTGATGCCTGGCCTGGGGCTCGAACCCAGGCTTTTGCGTCTAATAAGCCAACACACTACCTACTAGACTACGGCGACTTCAAAGTACCATAAGGAAACGACGAAGAAAATATGGTGTGCTTGGAAGAGACTTATCCATTATCCTGCTACAACTAGACGAATCGTTTAATTCTCGATTCGATATTTAAACAGCACTGTCAATGTCAAGAAAGAGTGACAAAAATTGGCCAACGCAATACGTATTGTGAAGTGAATTCGCCGCAGTCTAGTAGGTAGTGTGTTGGCTTATTAGACGTAAAGGCCACGGTTCAAACCCCAGGCCAGACATCAAAACGGAAATATGAAAAAATATTGCTTCGGCGACTTCCTCTTAGAAGATTTCTGGCAAAAACTCGGAGAGTAAATAAAATTAGCATGTAAAGTTTCTCAAAAAATCTGTCGTTCGGGGTCGACTTTAAACTGTAGGTCCCGCCACTCATATATAAATTTAACACGCACAACATAAGTGGTGTGAGAAGCTAGGTTGTAATCCTGACTGAAGGGTTGTAATGCCCAATTATGTACATATGTATGTAATACGTATTGCTTTCATTATGTCAATACTTTACCGCACACATCTCTGATCACCCTCCAACAATTTAATAATTTGTCTGTCTGTGGAATTGTTATACACCCAGAGTATACATATGTACGTATTGTATTTAAGTTTTACCTGCTGAGTCCATTTGAAAGATATTTCTCTGTAGTTAGCGCATATAATTTAATCTAATTTTTAGTAAATAGTGTTACAATTTATACCTTAATTGTTTATAGTAAAAGCAAAACAACAACAACAGATTTTATATGTCACTCATTATTACACGCTTTTATAACTCACTTTTTAATCAATTTGTCTAATTACCTACCACTTGCCATAACTGTCCAAACTGGAGTGATTAATACTTTTAAGTCATGTACATATGTACATATATATTTCAAAAGTAAATTATATAAAGATTTCATTATGTACATATGTATTGCATTAATTAGACTAATGATTGCTTAAATAAAAATGCATTTGAGCAAGAAACCTCTGACCATATTCAAATAATTACGCATGTATTTGATTTCAATTAAAAATGTTGTCGTTCCAAAATAAATTGCTTTCTGCTTTTTATAACACATTCTTAAAATACAACAACGGCAATGAAATCATATAAATTAAAATTAAACAAAACAACAACAAAATTAAGCAAATAAAAATAAATAAATTGAAGTACACAAATACTTAATTCTATACTGATTATTTTTATAAAAATAAACACGTTTTTTGTTTTTGTCAATTTGTTTTTTCCTTTTTGTTTTTTTTTGGAAAGAATTTCTTTTTCTTTTTTTGGAATTTACAGTCACAGCCAGTTAAAATCGTACAAATATGCGTATAAACTTTATAATTTATATAATTAACATTAAGTATATTTGATTTAAACCTTATAAAGGGTGTTTTTTTTGTAGAGGTATAGAACTTTAAGTTGCAATAAAACAACGATGGATTATTCGATTGACATGAATTTTATTTATCCGAAAGATAATCTAGTGGCATTACATTTTAAATATGATTTCTGGCATATGACCGACCGCCACGGCTGGCGCGGATGTAGTCCAATCTGGACGTCCAATTTTCGATGACTTTTTCCAACATTTGTGGCCGTATATCGGCAATAATACGGCGAATGTTGTCTTCCAAATGGTCAAGCGTTTGTGGCTTTACCGCATAGACCAATGACTTTACATAGCCCCACAGAAAGTAGTCTAGCGGTGTTAAATCACAAGATCTTGGAGGCCAATTCACAGGTCCAAAACGTGAAATTAGGCGGTCACCAAACGTGTCTTTCAATAAATCTATTGTGGCACGAGCTTGTGTGACATGCTGCACCGTCTTGTTGAAACCACATCTCCTGGACATCATGGTTATTCAATTCAGAAATGAAAAAGTTAGTAATCATGGCTCTATACCGATCACCATTGACTGTAATGTTCTGGCCACCATCGTTTTTGAAAAAGTACGGACCAATGATTCCACCAGCCCATAAAGCGCACCAAACGGACAGTTTTTCTGGATGTAACGGTGTTTCCACATACACTTGAGGATTACCTTCACTCCAAATGCGGCAGTTTTGTTTGTTGACGTAGCCATTCAACCAGAAGTGCGCTTCATCGCTAAACAAAATTCGCTTATGAAAATCGGGAACAACGGTAATCTCGTTTTGGGCCCATTCGACGAATCTACGCCTTACTTGATGATCGTTTGGCTTCAAATCTTGCACGAGTTGGATTTTGTAAGCACGCAAACCAAGATCCTTCCGCAGAATCTTCCATAAAGTGGATGGACACAGATCCAATTCCTGTGCTCGATGGCGGATGGACTCATTCGGGTCTTCCTCAATGCTACGCTCTACAGCAGCAATAGCTTCTTCTGTACGCACCGTACAGCGTCTATGGGGCTGCGAGTTATCAATAAGAGTAAACGTGGTGCGAAAACGTTCCATGGTTAATCGAATTAACTGCTCTGATGGACGATTTTGTCGACGATAAAATGGACGTAGTGCGCGACACGTTTTCCGCACAGAACCATTATTTTCGAAATAAAATTGCACTATTTGCAAGCGTTGTTCAGGCGTGAGTCTATTCATGATGAATTGCCAAACCAAACTGAGAATAAATCACTTGACAGCTGTTAAATCGTTCGCCATCTTGAAAAGTAATGCCAACTTAAAGTTCTATACCTCTATAAAAAAACACCCTTTACTATGTTCAGACATGTACTTTTATTGAATTAATATTCGGTTTATTGATAACAATATTTTTAGTGTTCAGACACAAAATTTATTTGACTGCTGGTAAACAAAACAGCTGATTGCTTCAACAACATTGCTTTTAATTTAATCGTGAAAATTAGTCCCAAAAAAATTTGAGAAAAATGGAAAACAATTTAAAATTGGAAAAGGTCTTACTAATGATTAACTGAAAGTGGCTTCGCTCAGAAGGATGAGAAAGAAAAATTTGATAATACTGCATAGCTTGCAGAAAAGAAAGCTTTTGCTTATGGCACTGTTAGAGGAAAATGAAACTGAAAGGTCTTTATTTGTTAACTGCAGAATACGTCGTATTTTCAAAATATGCCGGTCAGTTAACATATTCTGCATAAACCCGAGGAGGAAATTGCGAGAACTGTTATAGATTATCAGTCAAGACCTAGAAGGTCAGCCATACTTGGAGAAGACAGGTAGAAACAGAAGCTGCTTTTTTCAGAGCAGAACTGGATTACCAGCAATATCTCAGTTCAGGGTATTATAAACAACTTTTCGAAATTAGAAATTATCATCAAACAACATTGGAATTGAAAGGGTTAAAAATTAAATGCGACATCAAGTCTGTGATGTTATTAAAATTCTTCTTTTTTATATAACATCAGTTGGAAATATTTTCTCATCCCTTTCTGCTGGTTTTTGTTTGTTGTTGACATTTGAGTTGTCAAATATCAATAGAAAGTGTTCGGAAAATAGTAATATGCTCACTGAACGTACTTATGACAGTGCTGTATTTGAAGTTTTAATCAATATTATAACAATTTATGAATTTATTGAGCAATAATTAATTGACATTTTATATGAAATATTGATATCAATAATGCCGTTTATTGCGATTTTCTCAATAACATAGTATTATTAAATGCATGATAATTTATTGCGAAAATGCTTTTTAGTTAGTTTGTAAAGAAACATATGAGTTGAACATTAAGGGCCATTTTTGAATGCAAGTTTAAACTCGAGATTAAGTTAATCTCCAGTTAAACTCCGTTTTCAGTTTTTGAATTTACTTAATCTTGAGTTTAACCTTACGGCCACGCAGTTAATCTCGAGTTTAAACCACCAACGTTGGCTATTTTTCTCTAACCTTTTGCTATTTTTTGATTAACCTTATATTTCGATTGCTGGGGAGCTTTCAAGGCCAAAGTCAAGTGATTTTCAGTGGCTTTTCGGTTATCAAATTTAATTTATCATAAAAAAATTTTTGCAGACTTCACAACAAATGATACTCAAATGATCCAAAGTATCCAAAGTCTGGATATTATGGTTGATGTGCAATTCAAGTGCATTGTCGTGATGCAACACGTCATCATATTTGCTGTTGGCCGATTCAAATCGATCTTTCTTGATTGTATTGGTCTAACAGCCGAGTTGTAAGCTGTAGAAATTTTGCTAAACAAATCATAGTCAAACGATCCAAAGTCTGGGTTATACTGTGGATGATGTGTAAGTCGAGGGCATTGTAATGATGCAACGCAAGTCCTTTTCTGCTGGGAAATTCATATCGATCTTTCGTGATTGTATTGCTTAAACAATCGAGTTGTAGGGAGTAGAAATTAGAATTGATCCTTTCGCCAGGTTGTAGCAGCTCAGAATGGATATTTCTCTTCCAGTATTACCAAATACTTAGAGGAGTGCCTTGATAATGCAATTTTGTGTCAAGGCTAGAACTGTGTTTACTTAAGTGTTTTAGGAAGCACTTTGGGTCGTAACATCGAATATTCGATTTTAGTCTGCTGATTGCGAATAATGGATTTCACTCCAGGAGCCTAATCTCCCAATTTGAGAACCTATGGGTTGACAAATTTCTTTCAAGCTTAGATTCATTAAGTTTCAGTGTGTGCTAAATCGAATTGTCTAACTGCACTGACTTTAAACTCAATGGAATCGCGGCTACTTGTGGAGTGCTGCGGTAAACAAAGTTCTGACTTGTAGGATAACGGGTTATTTCGGAATCGATTAGAACGAAATTGTTGACGAATGAATTTGATTACAAGAAGTATACATCAGGTCAGACAATTGGTAGCATCCTGTCCCATCGGAAGTCACATCAAAACATGTGGAGCTTCTTTGTGTAACCAGTCATTTTGAAGTGATTTTAAACTATCGTATGGTTGACGTTTAGTGCCTTCTCTCTCCACACAGCTTGCGTAACTCGCCACAGTTGCAAAATTTCATACAGTTTTTCATCGAATGGTGTATTTTGAGTCTGCTTGTACGATTTTCTTTGTTATTCACTGTATATTGTACACAATGTTGTTACACAAAATTTATGCAATTTATAATTATGGCACCACACCATATTTAAAAGTGTTATTCCAAAAAACAGGCTTGTGTTTCATATTGTTTTATTGCGTTCAAATTCGAATATGCAACAAAGATTATACAAACATTCCTGATAAGATAAATTGGATTTCAAGTTATCTACTTAACTACTACTACCACGTTTGTATTTAGATTTCTTTTAGTGTGTTTGGCAAAATTCTTTTCTATATTTATCCATACATACTAGCTTTTCGTATTTTGAATTTCATTTCTTTAGTTTTCTTTTAATAGGGGGTTTGGTTTTTGAAAACGTTGGTAGAATATAGAGTTTTTGTCAAAAAATAAATTTTTGTTTTGATTAAGGTGCACTCACGAAGTGATCGTGCAGATTATAAGAAAATCATGATAAGATAAATTTAATTTTAAGTTGTCTGCCTAACTAATACGTTTGTATTTAATACAGGGGTTACCACAAATTTTTTGGTGGTGTATTAGTGAGTTAGAGAGAGAGAACATAAATTGAGAGAATTTATTTGTTTACAGTCAAAGAAAAGTGTTAGTAATATAAGTTATTTTGATTTTCATTCCATAAACATACATAAAGTTATATATGTATTTATCTTTGACTCAAAAATTAGGGAAGTTTTTAGATATTTGGTGAGAGCTACTTTTGGTTCATAGTGTTGTCCTAGCACCTCCCACTCAGCTTAATCCCGTTATAAATCTCAGGATAGCCCTAATTCCGGCTCTCGACATAGGATCTAAACCCTCAAACAAGCCTCCATTCAGGGTCGTCAACCTCATCATATTAAGGGCTGGACAGTTACAGGGATAGTCTCCTCCTCATCGTAACATACACTGCAATAGTCCAGCTGGGATGTGTTCCAAATTTTTGTCAGCGATCCGTCCTTACAGTCTCCGTAAGAAAAACGGTAACCATTCCTTCGCTGTATTTATCTAAACCCGGCAACAATCCTATTCTAGCAATATCTGTTAAAGGCCATAGCGCTTCACCCAGCGATCCTGCCCCTTAACTATTAAATCATTCACAGAAAGTGAATCTAACCAGCGAGAGCATCCGCCGCCCGACACCCGGGTATACCGCTACGTCTCGTAGTCCTACAGAGATAGTCCAAAGGTTCTATAGACTCTTTACAATCATGAACCAGTTATGCCCTTAGGGCAGTCTGACCGTCAACGAATATCATATAAAATTCTGAATCTGAAGTGGCCATAGCAAAAATCCGTCTGAAAAACGCTTGTCATCGTTCAGCCTAAAGTGAAGCTAAATCGGAAACCTTTACAGAAAACCCATCGATCCATCCACGAAGATGGATATACCTTTCTGCACCCGTAGTACCCCACCCTTCCACAATACCATATTCGGTATGAAAATACTCAATACAGGCAGGAATATAGCCTCAGGCACCCAGACCACAAAAACTACAACATGCGATTAGGAAGTCTACAATAGTCTTTATACACTTTCAACAGTTATTCGTATAATATATTAACGCCATAGTTCTTTTAGCGAAGCCTAACAACTAAGGTCGGTCCTTAAGCAGCATCTTGTGTAAATGGGCTACACTACTCTTTCCACATCATAGTAGGTTCTGGATCAGTATTACTGATGCGTCAGACCGAGTTTGTCAGCGCAATTGCCAATAGCGTAGTGTCCCGTTCGTTAAAAATCCTGCGAACCGTTCTCTTGTCGAACTCATGTAGTCCCTTTGTTTTCCTTCTGTCCAATGCTGGACCACCATGGTTTATTAAATGCCATACTGTTTTTTCCAATTTGAAAAAGTATTCCTGTGGAGGCTCACATATCGCCTTTATCGTCTCCCCCTCAGAAATATCCGATCCCTTCCGTGCTAGTTCGTCCGACTTTTCGTTTCCCTCTATGCCACAGTGGCCAGGAGTCCAGTAGTGGCGTGTGTTGTGTCGACGAATACGGTGCAGAGTCCATGAAACTCCTGACGCCTTTTAATTTGACATAATAGGATCCCAGGGCTTTGATTGTTGCTTGACTGTCCACACATATGATCAAGTTCTAAGGAGGCAGGCCCACGATTTCAATCATGCATGCTGCTTCTTCAATAGCAAAAATCTCCGCCTGGAATACGCTGGCCTAGTTAGGTGATCTATATGACGCGTTCAGTGCCATTTTATCTGAATAGACATCAAATCTAATTCCGCATTCCAGTTCTGTTATACTACCGTCGCCGATGACAGCTTCAGCAACCCATTGCGAGTCTTGTATGTTCATCCGAAAACAGTCTTCGGTATCATGTAGTCACATTCAAAATCTGGGTGATTCGCTTCTACTTCATACCGTATTAAAACGTGGCCCACCGCACATGGCCTAAACATATTTGAGAACTTTAGCCTCAGTGCAGTTTTAGCAGCTACTTTTCGGAGGAAGATGTCCAATGATTGTAGAGACAGAGGCCAGTCTGCGGCGTGGATTTCAGAGCACCCGTGATGCCCAAGCATTTCAATTTCTATTCCTTGTCTCAGCATAGCGAGATAGGTCTTCCTCTGTATACCCTGCCACCATACTAACGTCCCTTAGGAGAGTATAGGCCGTACGACTGCCGTGTACATCCAGTGAATGATACGAGGCTGCAGGCCTCATCTACTCCCAAACATCCTCTTACACGTCCTCTGACAGACGTACAAGGCACTCATCGCTTTCTTTTTCGTTTCCTCCGTGTTGCTCTTCCAGGACAGTTTGGAATCCAGAATGATACCCAATTACTTTGCTTCCTTTGAGAGTCTCAGAGCCGTTCCGTTCATTTTCCGATGGATGAAGCGCGAGATCTTGTATTTCCGAGTAAACAAGACAAGTGATACTGGTTACTGGAATATATGAATATATGAAACGTGGCTGCTAGAACTGCACTGAGGTTTATGTTCTCAGATATTTTTCGGCCATGTACGGTCCACGCTTTAATACTGTATGAAGAAGAACCGAATCATCAAGGTTTTAGATGTGCCTTCATGGGTCCAAAGATAGTTTTCGGACGGACATACAGTCCCACAGGGTAAGAATGGGTTGTTGGAGCTGTCATCGATGTCGGTGATATAACTATCTTCACTGATGACTAAAAAATGGAATGTACAATTGAATCTGGGGTCTATTCCGATAAACTGGCACTGAACGAGTCGTACAGAATACCCAACCAGGCGAGATTTTTGTTGTTGAACAAGCTATACGCATGTTTGGAACCGGGAACCTACCTCCTTCGAACTTGATCATATGTGTGGACAGTCAAGCAACAATTAAAGCGCTGGGATCCCATCTCATCAAATCAAAGGGCGTCTGGAGTTACATGGACTATACACTGTATACGTACAAAACACCCGACTCTACTGGGCTTCGGAGCACTGTGGCAACGAAAAGGCAGTTGAACCTGTAAGGTAGGAGATGTCTAAGGAGGAGACGATAGAAGGAATATATGCGGCCCTACAAGAATACTTTTCCAAACTGGGTAAAGCAGCATGAAATTCAACAAACCATGGGTTAGCAAGAGAACCAGGGTACTACTTGAGTTCGACAAGAAAACGATTCGCGTTCTTACGGGAATTGTAACGGGACTCTGCGTTATTAACAATCTCGCTGACAGACTTGCTCTGATACGTAGATACCCGTCAGTTTGTGACCCTAATTAAATCTGCATCTTACACTAATGTCAGATAGTATATCATCTGTTTTCAGATATACTGGCTAAACTAGCCAGCTATACTAACTATACTAGGACTTCTATTACTATACTACTAACCAGGTAGCCGGCTATACTGACTTTACTATCCAGCTAGTAAAGCTAGATACTAACTAACTGGCTAGTACAGTTAGTATAGGTGGCTATTTTAGCTAGTATAGCTGGCTAGCTTAGCGAAGCTATATATAGATATACTATACTAACCAGCGAGCTAGCTATACTAACCCTCCAGCTAGCTATACTATCCAGCTACACTAGCCAGCTGGCTAGCTATGCTATGTAGCCAGCAGTTCTAACCACCTATACTAGCCACCTATACTAACTGTACTAGCTACCTATACTAGTATTAGTATTATTATTATTATTAGTATTATTATTATTACTACCAGTTGTACTAGCCACCTATACTACCCAGCCGTACTACCCATCTGTACTAGCCACCTATACTAGCCAGCGTTAGTAGCCACCTATACTAGCCAGCTTTAGTAGCCACCTATACTAGCCAGCTGTACTAGCTACCTATACTAGCCACCTATATTAGCCAGCTTTAGTAGCCACCTATACTAGCCAGCCGTACTAGCCACCTGTACTAGCCAGCTTTAATAGCCAACTGTATTAGCCAGCCGTACTAGCCACCTGTACTAGCTGTACTAGTATTATTATTAGCTATACTAGCCACCTATATATACTACCCAGCTGTACTACTCACCTGTACTAGCCACCTATACTAGCCAGCTTCAGTAGCCACCTATCTTGACTGTACTAGCCACCTATAGTAGCCAGCTTTAGTGGCCACCTATACTAGCCAGCTTTAGTAGTCACCTATACTAGCCAGCTTTAGTGGCCACCTATACTAGCCAGCTTTAGTAGCCACCTATATTAGCCACCAATACTAGCCAGCTGTACTAGCCACCTATTTTGACTGTACTAGCCACCTATAGTAGCCAGTGTTAGTGGCCACCTATACTAATCAGCTGTAGTAGCCACCTATACTAGCTATACCTGCCACCTATACTAGCTATACAGTCACCTATACTATCTGTACTAGCCACCTATACTATCTATACCAGCGACCTATACTAGCTGTAGTCGCCACCTATACTAGCCAGCTGCACTAGCCACCTATACTGGCCTGCTGTACTAGCCGCCTATACTAGCTATACCTGCCACCTATACTATCTATACCAGCGACCTATACTAGCTGTAGTCGCCACCTATACTAGCCAGCTGCACTAGCCACCTATACTGGCCTGCTGTACTAGCCAGCTGTACTAGCCGCGTATACTAGTCAGCAGTACTAGCCAGCTTTAATAGCCATCTGTATTATCCAGTTTTAGTAGCCACCTATACTAGCTGTACTAGTATTATTATTATTGTTATTGCTACCAGCTATACTAGCCACCTATATATACTACCCAGCCGTACTAGCCAGCTGTACTACTCACCTGTACTAGCCACCTATATTAGCTAGCTTTAGTAGTCACCTATACTAGCCACCTATCTTAACTGTACTAGCCACCTATAATAGCCAGCTTTAGTGGCCACCTATACTAGCCAGCTTTACTAGCCACCTATACTAGCCAGCTATATTAGCTGCACAAGTCACCTGTACTAACCACCTATACTAGTCAGCTGTAGTAGCCACCTATACTAGCCAGCCGTACTATACCAGCTATCTATACTAGCTATACCCGCCACCTATACTAGCTATACCAGTCACCTATACTATCTGTACTAGCCAGCTATCCTAGCTGTACTGGCCACCTATACTGGCTAAACCGGTGACCTATATTAGCTGTACTAGCCACCTATACTAGCTGCACTAGCCAGCTGTACTCCACCTATACTACCCAGCTGTACTACCCGCCTATACTAGCCAGCCGTACTATACGTACTATACCAGCCAGCTTTAATAGCCACCTGTATTAGCCTGCTTTAGTAGCCACCTATACCAGCCATCTATACTAGCTATACCAGTCACCTATACTATCTGTACTAGCCGCCTATACTAGTGAGCTGTAGTAGCCGCCTATACTAGCCACCTATACTAGCTGTACTAGTATTATTACTACCAGCTATACTAGCCACCTATATATACTACTCACCTGTACTAGCCAGCTTTAGTAGCCACCTATACTGGCTACCTATCTTAACTGTACTAGCCACCTATAATAGCCAGCTTTAGTGGCCACCTATACTAGCCAGCTGTACTAACCGCCTATACTAGTCAGCTGTAGTAGCCACCTATACTAGCCACCTATACTAGCCACCTATACTAGCCGTACTAGTATTATTATTATTACTACCAGCTATACTAGCCACCTATATATACTACCCAGCCGTACTACTCACCTGTACTAGCCAGCTTTAGTAGCCACCTATACTGTACTACCCAGCTGTACTAGCCACCTATACTGTACTACCCAGCTGTACTAGCCACCTATACTATCTGTACTAGCCAGCTATCCTAGCTGTACTGGCCACCTATACTAGCTATACCAGTCACCTATACTAGTCAGCTGTAGTAGCCGCCATACTAGCCACCTATACTAGCTGTACTAGTATTATTATTATTACTACCAGCTATACTAGCCACCTATATATACTACCCAGCCGTACTACTCACCTATAATCGCCAGCTTTAGTGGCCACCTATACTAGCAAGCTGTACTATCTATACTAGCTTGCTGTACTAGCTATACTAGGCAGCTGTACTAGCTAGCTGTACTAGCTATACTAGGCAGCTGTACTAGCTAGCTGTACTAGCTAGCTATACTAGCCAGCTGTACTAGCTATACTAGCCAGCTGTACTAGCTATACTAGCCAGCTGTACTAGCTATACTAGCCAGCTGTACTAGCTATACTAGCCAGCTGTACTAGCTATACTAGCCAGCTGTACTAGCTATACTAGGCAGCTGTACTAGCCGGCTATGCTAGCTAGCTGTACTAGCTAGCTGTACTAGCCAGCTGTACTAGCCGGCTATACTAGCTAGCTGTACTAGCTATACTAGACAGCTGTACTAGCTATACTAGCCAGCTATACTAGCTGTACTGGCCAGATATACTAGCTGTACTGGCCAGATATACTAGCTGTACTAGCTAGCTATACTAGACAGCTGTACTAGCTGTACTAGCTAGCTATACTAGACAGCTGTACTAGCTATACTAGCCAGCTATACTAGCTGTACTGGCCAGATATACTAGCTGTACTGGCCAGATATACTAGCTGTACTAGCCGGCTATACTAGCTAGCTGTACTAGCTATACTAGACAGCTGTACTAGCTATACTAGCTGTACTGGCCAGATATACTAGCTGTACTGGCCAGATATACTAGCTGTACTAGCTAGCTATACTAGACAGCTGTACTAGCTGTACTAGCTAGCTATACTAGACAGCTGTACTAGCTATACTAGCCAGCTATACTAGCTGTACTGGCCAGATATACTAGCTGTACTGGCCAGATATACTAGCTGTACTAGCCGGCTATACTAGCTAGCTGTACTAGCTATACTAGACAGCTGTACTAGCTATACTAGCTGTACTGGCCAGATATACTAGCTGTACTGGCCAGATATACTAGCTGTACTAGCTACCTAGACTAGCTGGCTGTACTAGCCAGCTATACTAGCTAGCTGTACTAGCCAGCTGTACTAGCTAGCTGTAGTAGCCAGCTGTACTGGCCAGCTATACTAGCTGTACTAGCCAGCTATGCTAGCTGTACTAGCCAGCTATACTAGCTAGCTGTACTAGGTATACTAGCTAGCTGTACTGGGTATACTAGGCAGCTGTACTAGCTAGCTATACTAGCCTAGCTACCTATACTAGCTGGCTGTACTAGCCAGCTATACTAGCTAGCTGTACTAGCTATAATAGCTAGCTGTACTAGCTAGCTGTAGTAGCCAGCTGTACTGGCCAGCTATACTAGCTGTACTAGCCAGCTATGCTAGCTGTACTAGCCAGCTATACTAGCTAGCTGTACTAGGTATACTAGCTAGCTGTACTGGGTATACTAGGCAGCTGTACTAGCTGCACTAGCCAGCTGTACTAGCTAGCTATACTAGCCAGCTGTACTAGCTAGCTGTACTAGCCAGCTGTACTAGCTATACTATGCAGCTGTACTAGCTATACTATGCAGCTGTAGTAGCCAGCTATACCAGCTAGCTGTACTAGGTATACTAGGCAGCTGTACCAGGTATACTAGGCACCTGTACTGGCCAGCTATACTAGCTAGCTATACTAGCCAGCTATACTAGCTAGCTGTAGTAGCCAGCTGTACTGGCCAGCTATACTAGCTGTACTAGCCAGCTATGCTAGCTGTACTAGCCAGCTATACTAGCTAGCTGTACTAGATATACTAGCTAGCTGTACTGGGTATACTAGGCAGCTGTACTAGCTAGCTATACTAGCCTAGCTACCTATACTAGCTGGCTGTACTAGCCAGCTATACTAGCTAGCTGTACTAGCTATAATAGCTAGCTGTAGTAGCCAGCTGTACTGGCCAGCTATACTAGCTGTACTAGCCAGCTATGCTAGCTGTACTAGCCAGCTATACTAGCTAGCTGTACTAGGTATACTAGCTAGCTGTACTAGCTATACTAGCTAGCTGTACTAGCTGCACTAGCCAGCTGTACTAGCTAGCTATACTAGCCAGCTGTACTAGCTAGCTATACTAGCCAGCTGTACTAGCTAGCTGTACTAGCCAGCTGTACTAGCTAGCTGTACTAGCCAGCTATACTAGGCACTAGCTAGCTATACTAGCCAGCTGTACTAGCCAGCTATACTAGGCAGCTGTACTAGCTATACTATGCAGCTGTACTAGCTATACTATGCAGCTGTAGTAGCCAGCTATACCAGCTAGCTGTACTAGGTATACTAGGCAGCTGTACCAGGTATACTAGGCACCTGTACTGGCCAGCTATACTAGCTGTACTGGCCAGCTATACTAGCTGTACTGGCCAGCTATACTAGCTGTACTGGCCAGCTATACTAGCTGGCTGTACTAGCCAGCTATACTAGCTGTACTGGCCAGCTATACTAGCTGTACTGGCCAGCTATACTAGCTGTACTAGCTACCTATACTAGATGGCTGTACTAGCCAGCTATACTAGCTGGCTGTACTAGCTGGCTGTACTAGCCAGCTATACTAGCTGTACTAGGTAGCTATACTAGCTGTACTGGCCAGCTATACTAGCTGTACTGGCCAGCTATACTAGCTGTACTGGCCAGCTATACTAGCTGTACTAGCTACCTATACTAGATGGCTGTACTAGCTAGCTATACTAGCCAGCTGTACTAGCTAGCTGTACTAGCCAGCTGTACTAGCTAGCTGTACTAGCCAGCTGTACTAGCCAGCTATACTAGCCAGCTATACTAGCCAGCTGTACTAGCTAGCTGTACTAGGCATACTATGCAGCTGTACTAGGTATACTAGGCAGCTGTACCAGGTATACTAGGCAGCTGTACTAGGTATACTAGGCAGCTGTACTAGGTATACTAGCTAGCTGTACTGGGTATACTAGGCAGCTGTACTAGCTAGCTATACTAGCCAGCTATACTAGCCAGCTATACTAGCTACCTATACTAGCTGGCTGTACTAGCCAGCTATACTAGCTAGCTGTACTAGCCAGCTATACTAGCTAGCTGTACTAGGCAGCTGTACTAGTTAGCTGTACTAGCTAGCTGTACTAGCCAGCTATACTAGGCAGCTGTACTAGTTAGCTATACTAGCTAGCTGTACTAGGCAGCTGTACTAGTTAGCTGTACTAGCTAGCTGTACTAGCCAGCTATACTAGGCAGCTGTACTAGCTAGCTAGACTAGGCAGCTGTACTGGCCAGCTATACTAGCTGCACTGGCCAGCTATACTAGCTATACTGGCCAGCTATACTAGCTGTACTGGCCAGCTATACTAGCTACCTATACTAGCTGGCTGTACTAGCTAGCTGTACTAGCTAGCTGTACTAGCTAGCTGTACTAGCTAGCTGTACTAGCTAGCTGTACTAGCTAGCTGTACTAGCCAGCTGTACTAGCTAGCTGTACTAGCCAGCTGTACTAGCTAGCTGTACTAGCTAGCTGTACTAGCTATACTAGGCAGCTGTACTAGCTATACTATATACTATACTATATACTAGCTGTACTAGCCAGCTGTACTAGCCAGCTATACTAGCTACCTATACTAGCTGGCTGTACTAGCTAGCTGTACTAGCCAGCTGTACTAGCTAGCTGTACTAGCCAGCTGTACTAGCTATACTAGCCAGCTGTACTAGCTATACTAGCCAGCTGTACTAGCTATACTAGCCAGCTGTACTAGCTATACTAGGCAGCTATACTAGCTGGCTGTACTAGCCAGCTATACTAGCTGTACTAGGTAGCTATACTAGCTGTACTGGCCAGATATACTAGCTGTACTGGCCAGATATACTAGCTGTACTAGCTACCTAGACTAGCTGGCTGTACTAGCCAGCTATACTAGCTAGCTGTACTAGCCAGCTGTACTAGCTAGCTGTAGTAGCCAGCTGTACTGGCCAGCTATACTAGCTGTACTAGCCAGCTATGCTAGCTGTACTAGCCAGCTACACTAGCTAGCTGTACTAGGTATACTAGCTAGCTGTACTGGGTATACTAGGCAGTATACTGGTTGTACTAGCCAGCTATACTAGCTAGCTGTACTAGCTATAATAGCTAGCTGTACTAGCCAGCTGTACTAGCCGGCTCTACTAGCTAGCTGTACTAGCTATACTAGACAGCTGTACTAGCTATACTAGCCAGCTATACTAGCTGTACTGGCCAGATATACTAGCTGTACTGGCCAGATATACAGTATCGGACAAAACATTTGCAACTACCATACTGATTTTATAATTAGCTCAAATAAAACACACGGGGTAATCAAATTCTAATTTTTATATTACTTTCAAAACAAAAGGAACCTCATCTGCTATATTAAATAAAAATTATTTTAATTTCTTCTATAGATAGACATTTTTAAAACTTAAAATAAACATAGTCACTTCTTCTGTAAGACAAAACAATTGCAACTTAAAAATATTCCACGGTAAAATATTTGTTTGCTTAATATTTCGTGGCGAAACCCTTACTATCTATTACGGCTTTGCATCTTCGTGGCATCGATTCTATTAAATGATTAATAGTAGCCTGTGGAATAGCATACCACGCATTTTCAATCCGATTAAAAAACTCGTCAGCATTTCGGACGTTATTGCGATCAATCCGCTGTTTCACAATTGACCAGAGATTTTCTATTGGGTTCAGGTCCGGTGATTGAGGTGGCCATTCCATTACATTAATATTTTTTTGCCTAAACCAAGTTTTTACTACCTTCGAAGTGTGTTTCGGATCATTGTCTTGTTGAAACGTCCATCGTAAAGGCATTTCCCACTCAGCATATGGCAACATAACCTGCTCAAGGATGTTTTTGTAGGACCATTTATCCATTATTCCCTGAATACGATGAAGTGGGCCCAAACCATTGGCAGAAAAACATCCCCAGACCATGACATGACCGCCTCCATGTTTGACCGTCTTTACACAAAATTCTTTTTGTATTCGTTTTCCTCTTGGCCGTCTAACTCGAGTTATGCCATCACTTGCGATAATATTAAATTTTGATTCGTCACTAAAAAGAACGTTTTTCCACTGGTTTACTGTCCAGCTAATATGTTTTTGAGCAAATTTCAGTCGTTTCAATTGATTACGTTTAGATATGAGAGGCTTCTTAGCTGGCCGATAAGCTAACAAATCAGCATCAATAAGACGTCGAGAAACAGTTTTTGCGCTTACTGGAAGATTAAATTCTTTAACCAATGTTGGAGCCGATTTAAAAGGAAACTTTTTAATCTCTCGTACAATTAACGCATCGGTTCTTCTGTCAGTTTTTCGAGGCCGACCGCCTTTGCTGATAACCTCCACAGATTTAGTTTTTTTAAAACGTGATAAAATTCGAGAAACTGATGATTTATGAACATTATACTTAATGGATAGTTCTTTTTGAGAAATTCCTTGATTGAAATCATCAACAATGCGTTTTCGTAAAACTTTACCGAACTTATCTGGTGCCATATTTATCGAAATTAGGGCTTATTAATAAAACTTGTATTTTAAGTAAAATATTTTTGAAAATAAAGGAAAGTAAGGTTTTATATCAATTTACTACGAATTGGAACAAAACAAAACGAAAAATAACGGTTTTTTAAACAATGACAACAGAAACTGTAAGAGTTGCAATTGTTTTGTCGGATGAAAATAATAGGTCGATTCACATACTATACTGTAAAAATAGCACTTAGCTATAACTGAGCCTAAAAAATTTATTATGTTATTACTGACATAATAGCAAACTTGAACTCACAAAACTAAGTTTAAATACTAGAAATATTCTAATTTTACGAACAAAATCTTGTATTATGAATGTTAGTTGCAAATGTTTTGTCCGATACTGTACTAGCTGTACTAGCTAGCTATACTAGACAGCTGTACTAGCTATACTAGCCAGCTATACTAGCTATACTATATACTATACTATATACTAGCTGTACTAGCCAGCTGTACTAGCCAGCTATACTAGCTACCTATACTAGCTGGCTGTACTAGCTAGCTGTACTAGCTAGCTGTACTAGCTAGCTGTACTAGCCAGCTGTACTAGCTAGCTGTACTAGCCAGCTGTACTAGCTATACTAGCCAGCTGTACTAGCTATACTAGCCAGCTGTACTAGCTATACTAGGCAGCTATACTAGCTGGCTGTACTAGCCAGCTATACTAGCTGTACTAGGTAGCTATACTAGCTGTACTGGCCAGATATACTAGCTGTACTGGCCAGATATACTAGCTGTACTAGCTAGCTATACTAGCCAGCTATACTAGCTGTACTAGCTACCTAGACTAGCTAGCTATACTAGCCAGCTATACTAGCTGTACTAGCTACCTAGACTAGCTGGCTGTACTAGCCAGCTATACTAGCTAGCTGTACTAGCCAGCTGTACTAGCTAGCTGTAGTAGCCAGCTGTACTGGCCAGCTATACTAGCTGTACTAGCCAGCTATGCTAGCTGTACTAGCCAGCTACACTAGCTAGCTGTACTAGGTATACTAGCTAGCTGTACTGGGTATACTAGGCAGTATACTGGTTGTACTAGCCAGCTATACTAGCTAGCTGTACTAGCTATAATAGCTAGCTGTACTAGCCAGCTGTACTAGCCGGCTCTACTAGCTAGCTGTACTAGCTATACTAGACAGCTGTACTAGCTATACTAGCCAGCTATACTAGCTGTACTGGCCAGATATACTAGCTGTACTGGCCAGATATACTAGCTGTACTAGCTAGCTGTACTAGCTAGCTGTACTAGCTATACTAGGCAGCTGTACTAGCTATACTATATACTATACTATATACTAGCTGTACTAGCCAGCTGTACTAGCCAGCTATACTAGCTACCTATACTAGCTGGCTGTACTAGCTAGCTGTACTAGCTAGCTGTACTAGCTAGCTGTACTAGCCAGCTGTACTAGCTAGCTGTACTAGCCAGCTGTACTAGCTATACTAGCCAGCTGTACTAGCTATACTAGCCAGCTGTACTAGCTATACTAGCCAGCTGTACTAGCTATACTAGGCAGCTATACTAGCTGGCTGTACTAGCCAGCTATACTAGCTGTACTAGGTAGCTATACTAGCTGTACTGGCCAGATATACTAGCTGTACTGGCCAGATATACTAGCTGTACTAGCTAGCTATACTAGCCAGCTATACTAGCTGTACTAGCTACCTAGACTAGCTAGCTGTACTAGCCAGCTGTACTAGCTAGCTGTACTAGCTAGCTGTACTAGCTATACTAGGCAGCTGTACTAGCTATACTATATACTATACTATATACTAGCTGTACTAGCCAGCTGTACTAGCCAGCTATACTAGCTACCTATACTAGCTGGCTGTACTAGCTAGCTGTACTAGCTAGCTGTACTAGCTAGCTGTACTAGCCAGCTGTACTAGCTAGCTGTACTAGCCAGCTGTACTAGCTATACTAGCCAGCTGTACTAGCTATACTAGCCAGCTGTACTAGCTATACTAGGCAGCTATACTAGCTGGCTGTACTAGCCAGCTATACTAGCTGTACTAGGTAGCTATACTAGCTGTACTGGCCAGATATACTAGCTGTACTGGCCAGATATACTAGCTGTACTAGCTAGCTATACTAGCCAGCTATACTAGCTGTACTAGCTACCTAGACTAGCTGGCTGTACTAGCCAGCTATACTAGCTAGCTGTACTAGCCAGCTGTACTAGCTAGCTGTAGTAGCCAGCTGTACTGGCCAGCTATACTAGCTGTACTAGCCAGCTATGCTAGCTGTACTAGCCAGCTACACTAGCTAGCTGTACTAGGTATACTAGCTAGCTGTACTGGGTATACTAGGCAGTATACTGGTTGTACTAGCCAGCTATACTAGCTGTACTAGGTAGCTATACTAGCTGTACTGGCCAGATATACTAGCTGTACTGGCCAGATATACTAGCTGTACTAGCTAGCTATACTAGCCAGCTATACTAGCTGTACTAGCTACCTAGACTAGCTGGCTGTACTAGCCAGCTATACTAGCTAGCTGTACTAGCCAGCTGTACTAGCTAGCTGTAGTAGCCAGCTGTACTGGCCAGCTATACTAGCTGTACTAGCCAGCTATGCTAGCTGTACTAGCCAGCTACACTAGCTAGCTGTACTAGGTATACTAGCTAGCTGTACTGGGTTTACTAGGCAGTATACTGGTTGTACTAGCCAGCTATACTAGCTAGCTGTACTAGCTATAATAGCTAGCTGTACTAGCCAGCTGTACTAGCCGGCTCTACTAGCTAGCTGTACTAGCTATACTAGACAGCTGTACTAGCTATACTAGCCAGCTATACTAGCTGTACTGGCCAGATATACTAGCTGTACTGGCCAGATATACTAGCTGTACTAGCTAGCTGTACTAGCTATACTAGGCAGCTGTACTAGCTATACTATATACTATACTATATACTAGCTGTACTAGCCAGCTGTACTAGCCAGCTATACTAGCTACCTATACTAGCTGGCTGTACTAGCTAGCTGTACTAGCTAGCTGTACTAGCTAGCTGTACTAGCCAGCTGTACTAGCTAGCTGTACTAGCCAGCTGTACTAGCTATACTAGCCAGCTGTACTAGCTATACTAGCCAGCTGTACTAGCTATACTAGGCAGCTATACTAGCTGGCTGTACTAGCCAGCTATACTAGCTGTACTAGGTAGCTATACTAGCTGTACTGGCCAGATATACTAGCTGTACTGGCCAGATATACTAGCTGTACTAGCTAGCTATACTAGCCAGCTATACTAGCTGTACTAGCTACCTAGACTAGCTGGCTGTACTAGCCAGCTATACTAGCTAGCTGTACTAGCCAGCTGTACTAGCTAGCTGTAGTAGCCAGCTGTACTGGCCAGCTATACTAGCTGTACTAGCCAGCTATGCTAGCTGTACTAGCCAGCTACACTAGCTAGCTGTACTAGGTATACTAGCTAGCTGTACTGGGTTTACTAGGCAGTATACTGGTTGTACTAGCCAGCTATACTAGCTAGCTGTACTAGCTATAATAGCTAGCTGTACTAGCCAGCTGTACTAGCCGGCTCTACTAGCTAGCTGTACTAGCTATACTAGACAGCTGTACTAGCTATACTAGCCAGCTATACTAGCTGTACTGGCCAGATATACTAGCTGTACTGGCCAGATATACTAGCTGTACTAGCTAGCTATACTAGACAGCTGTACTAGCTATACTAGCCAGCTATACTAGCTGTACTGGCCAGATATACTAGCTGTACTGGCCAGATATACTAGCTGTACTAGCTAGCTATACTAGCCAGCTATACTAGCTGTACTAGCTACCTAGACTAGCTGGCTGTACTAGCCAGCTATACTAGCTAGCTGTACTAGCTAGCTGTACTAGCTAGCTGTAGTAGCCAGCTGTACTGGCCAGCTATACTAGCTGTACTAGCCAGCTATGCTAGCTGTACTAGGTATACTAGCTAGCTGTACTGGGTATACTAGGCAGCTGTACTAGCTAGCTATACTAGCCTAGCTACCTATACTAGCTGGCTGTACTAGCCAGCTATACTAGCTAGCTGTACTAGCTATAATAGCTAGCTGTACTAGCTAGCTGTAGTAGCCAGCTGTACTGGCCAGCTATACTAGCTGTACTAGCCAGCTATGCTAGCTGTACTAGCCAGCTATACTAGCTAGCTGTACTAGGTATACTAGCTAGCTGTACTGGGTATACTAGGCAGCTGTACTAGCTGCACTAGCCAGCTGCACTAGCCAGCTGTACTAGCTAGCTATACTAGCCAGCTGTACTAGCTAGCTATACTAGCCAGCTGTACTAGCTAGCTGTACTAGCCAGCTGTACTAGCTAGCTGTACTAGCCAGCTATACTAGGCAGCTGTACTAGCTATACTATGCAGCTGTACTAGCTATACTATGCAGCTGTACTAGCTATACTATGCAGCTGTAGTAGCCAGCTATACCAGCTAGCTGTACTAGGTATACTAGGCAGCTGTACCAGGTATACTAGGCACCTGTACTGGCCAGCTGTACTAGCTAGCTATACTAGCCAGCTATACTAGCTGTACTAGCTACCTAGACTAGCTGGCTGTACTAGCCAGCTATACTAGCTAGCTGTACTAGCCAGCTGTACTAGCTAGCTGTAGTAGCCAGCTGTACTGGCCAGCTATACTAGCTGTACTAGCCAGCTATGCTAGCTGTACTAGCCAGCTACACTAGCTAGCTGTACTAGGTATACTAGCTAGCTGTACTGGGTATACTAGGCAGTATACTGGTTGTACTAGCCAGCTATACTATGCAGCTGTACTAGCTATACTAGGCAGCTGTACTGGCCAGCTATACTAGCTGTACTAGGTATACTAGCTAGCTGTACTAGGTATACAGGCAGCTGTACTAGGTATACTAGGCAGCTGTACCAGGTATACTAGGCACCTGTACTGGGCAGCTATACTAGCTGTACTGGCCAGCTATACCAGCTACCTATACTAGCTGGCTGTATTAGCCAGCTATACTAGCTAGCTGTACTAGCCAGCTATACTAGGCAGCTGTACTAGCTATACTATGCAGCTGTACTAGCTATACTAGGCAGCTGTACTGGCCAGCTATACTAGCTACCTATACTAGCTGGCTGTACTAGTCAGCTGTACTAGCTAGCTGTACTAGCTAGCTGTACTAGCCAGCTGTACTAGCTAGCTGTACTAGCTATACTAGGCAGCTGTACTAGCTATACTATGCAGCTGTACTAGCTAGCTATACCAGCTAGCTGTACTACGTATACTAGGCAGCTGTACCAGGTATACTAGGCACCTGTACTGGCCAGATATACTAGCTGTACTGGCCAGATATACTAGCTGTACTAGCTAGCTATACTAGCCAGCTATACTAGCTGTACTAGCTACCTAGACTAGCTGGCTGTACTAGCCAGCTATACTAGCTAGCTGTACTAGCCAGCTGTACTAGCTAGCTGTAGTAGCCAGCTGTACTGGCCAGCTATACTAGCTGTACTAGCCAGCTATGCTAGCTGTACTAGCCAGCTACACTAGCTAGCTGTACTAGGTATACTAGCTAGCTGTACTGGGTTTACTAGGCAGTATACTGGTTGTACTAGCCAGCTATACTAGCTAGCTGTACTAGCTAGCTGTACTAGCTATACTAGGCAGCTGTACTAGCTATACTATGCAGCTGTACTAGCTAGCTATACTAGCCAGCTGTACTAGCTAGCTGTACTAGCTATACTAGGCAGCTGTACTAGCTATACTATGCAGCTGTACTAGCTAGCTATACTAGCCAGCTGTACTAGCCAGCTATACTAGCCGGCGGCTATACTAGCTGTATTAGCCAGCTGTACTAGTCAGCTATACTAGCTAGCTGTACTAGCTATACTAGCCAGCTGTAGTAGCCAGCTGTACTAGCTAGCTGTACTAGCTAGCTGTACTAGCCAGCTGTACTAGCTAGCTGTACTAGGTATACAGGCAGCTGTACTAGGTATACTAGGCAGCTGTACCAGGTATACTAGGCACCTGTACTGGCCAGCTATACTAGCTGTACTGGCCAGCTATACTAGCTGTACTGGCCAGATATACTAGCTGTACTAGCCAGCTATACTAGCCGGCTATACTAGCCAGATATACTAGCCGGCTATACTAGCCGGCGGCTATACTAGCTGTATTAGCCAGCTGTACTAGCCGGCTATACTAGGTATACTAGACACCTGTACTAGCTAGCTGTACTAGCTAGCTGTACTAGCCAGCTGTACTAGCTAGCTGTACTAGCTATACTAGGCAGCTGTACTAGCTATACTAGCTAGCTATACTAGCCAGCTGTACTAGCTAGCTGTACTAGCTATACTAGGCAGCTGTACTAGCTATACTATGCAGCTGTACTAGCTAGCTATACTAGCCAGCTGTACTAGCCAGCTGTACTAGCCGGCTATACTAGGTATACTAGACACCTGTACTGGCCAGCTATACTAGCTAGCTGTACTAGCTAGCTGTACTAGCCAGCTGTACTAGCTAGCTGTACTAGCTATACTAGGCAGCTGTACTAGCTATACTATGCAGCTGTACTAGCTAGCTATACTAGCCAGCTGTACTAGCTAGCTGTACTAGCTATACTAGGCAGCTGTACAAGCTAGCTGTACTAGCTGTACTGGCTAGATATACTAGCTGTAGTACCCAGCTATCCTAGCGACCTATAATAGCTGGCTGTACTAGCTACCTATACTAGCCAGCTATACTAGCTAGCTATACTAGGCAGCTGTACTAGCTGTACTGGCTAGATATACTAGCTGTAGTACCCAGCTATCCTAGCGACCTATAATAGCTGGCTGTACTAGCTACCTATATTAGCTGGCTGTACTAGCCAGCTGTACTAGCTAGCTGTACTAGCCAGCTATACTAGCTAGCTGTACTAGCCAGCTGTACTAGCTAGCTATACTAGCCAGCTGTACTAGCTAGCTGTACTAGCCAGCTATACTAGGCAGCTATACTAGCTGTACTAGCCAGCTATACTAGGCAGCTGTACTAGCTGTACTAGTAGCCAGCTATACTAGCTGTACTGGCCAGCTATACTAGCTGTACTGGCCAGCTATACTAGCTGTACTAGCCAGCTATACTAGCCGGCTATACTAGCTGTATTAGCCAGCTGTACTAGCCGGCTATACTAGCTGTACTAGCTACCTGTACTAGCCAGCTATACTAGGTATACTAGACACCTGTACTGGCCAGCTATACTAGCTGTACTAGCCAGCTATACTAGCTGTACTAGCCAGCTATACTAGCTGTACTAGCCAGCTATACTAGCTGTACTAGCCAGCTATGCTAGTCAGCTGTACTAGGTATACCAGGCAGCTGTACTGGCCAGCTATACTAGCTGTACTAGGCAGCTATACTAGCCAGCTATGCTAGTCAGCTGTACTAGGTATACTAGGCAGCTGTAGTGCCCAGCTATCCTAGCTGTACTAACGACCTATAATAGCTGTACTAGCCAGCTATACTAGCTGTACTAGCCAGCTATACTAGCTGTACTAGCCAGCTATACTAGCCTGCTGTACTAGCCAGCTGTACTAGCTATACTAGCCAGCTGTACTAGCTATACTAGCCAGCTATACTAGCTACCTATACTAGCTGGCTGTACTAGTCAGCTATACTAGCTAGCTGTACTAGCTATACTAGCCACCTATACTAGCCAGATTTAGTAGCCACCTGTACTAGCTAGCTGTACTAGCCAGCTGTACTAGCTAGCTGTACTAGCTATACTAGCCAGCTGTACTAGCTAGCTATACTAGCCAGCTGTACTAGCTAGCTGTACTAGCTATACTAGCCAGCTGTACTAGCTAGCTATACTAGCCAGCTGTACTAGCTATACTAGCTAGCTGTACTAGCTAGCTGTACTAGCCAGCTGTACTAGCTAGCTGTACTAGCTATACTAGGCAGCTGTACTAGCTATACTATGCAGCTGTACTAGCTAGCTATACCAGCTAGCTGTACCAGCTAGCTGTACTAGGTATACTAGTAGCTAGCTGTACTAGGTATACTAGGCACCTGTACTGGCCAGCTATACTAGCTGTACTGGCCAGCTATACTGACCAGCTATACTAGCTGTACTGGCCAGCTATACTAGCTAGCTGTACTAGCTAGCTGTACTAGCCAGCTGTACTAGCTATACTAGCCAGCTGTACTAGCTAGCTATACTAGCCAGCTGTACTAGCTAGCTATACTAGCCAGCTGTACTAGCTATACTAGCTAGCTGTACTAGCTAGCTGTACTAGCTAGCTGTACTAGCTATACTAGCTGGCTGTACTAGTCAGCTATACTAGCTAGCTGTACTAGCTAGCTGTACTAGCCAGCTGTACTAGCTAGCTGTACTAGCCAGCTGTACTAGCTAGCTGTACTAGCTATACTAGGCAGCTGTACTAGCCAGCTGTACTAGCTATACTAGCCAGCTGTACTAGCTATACTATGCAGCTGTACTAGCTAGCTATACTAGCCAGCTGTACTAGCTAGCTATACTAGCCAGCTGTACTAGCTATACTAGCTAGCTATACTAGCCAGCTGTACTAGCTATACTAGCTAGCTGTACTAGCTAGCTGTACTAGCTGGCTGTACTAGTCAGCTATACTAGCTAGCTGTACTAGCTAGCTGTACTAGCCAGCTGTACTAGCTAGCTGTACTAGCCAGCTGTACTAGCTAGCTGTACTAGCTATACTAGGCAGCTGCACTGGCCAGCTATACTAGCTGTACTAGTAGCCAGCTATAGTAGCTGTACTGGCCAGGTGTACTAGCTATACTAGCCAGCTATAGTAGCTGTACTGGCCAGGTGTACTAGCTATACTAGCCGGCTATACTAGCTGTATTAGCCAGCTGTACTAGGTATACTAGCCAGCTATACTAGCTGTACTAGCCAGCTATACTAGCTGTACTAGCCAGCTATGCTAGTCAGCTGTACTAGGTATACCAGGCAGCTGTACTGGCCAGCTATACTAGCTGTACTAGGCAGCTATACTAGCTGTACTAGCCAGCTATGCTAGTCAGCTGTACTAGGTATACTAGGCAGCTGTAGTGCCCAGCTATCCTAGCTGTACTAACGACCTATAATAGCTGTACTAGCCAGCTATACTAGCTGTACTAGCCAGCTATACTAGCTGTACTAGCCAGCTATACTAGCTGTACTAGCCAGCTATACTAGCCAGCTGTACTAGCTAGCTGTACTAGCCAGCTATACTAGCCAGCTATACCAGCTGTACTAGCCAGCTATACCAGCTGTACTAGCTATACTAGCCTGCTGTACTAGCCAGCTATACTAGCTGTACTAGCCAGCTATACTAGCTATACTAGCCTGCTGTACTAGCCAGCTATACTAGCCAGCTGTACTAGCTATACTAGCCAGCTGTACTAGCTATACTAGCCAGCTATACTAGCCAGCTATACTAGCTACCTATACTAGCTGGCTGTACTAGTCAGCTATACTAGCTAGCTGTACTAGCTATACTAGCCACCTATACTAGCCAGATTTAGTAGCCACCTGTACTAGCCAGCTGTACTAGCCAGCTGTACTAGCTAGCTGTAATAGCTATACTATCCAGCTGTACTAGCTAGCTATACTAGCCAGCTGTACTAGCTATACTAGCTAGCTGTACTAGCCAGCTGTACTAGCTAGCTGTACTAGCTATACTAGGCAGCTGTACTAGCTATACTATGCAGCTGTACTAGCTAACTATACCAGCTAGCTGTACTAGGTATACTAGTAGCTAGCTGTACTAGGTATACTAGGCACCTGTACTGGCCAGCTATACTAGCTGTACTGGCCAGCTATACTGACCAGCTATACTAGCTGTACTGGCCAGCTATACTAGCTAGCTGTACTAGCTAGCTGTACTAGCCAGCTGTACTAGCTAGCTGTACTAGCTATACTAGCCAGCTGTACTAGCTAGCTGTACTAGCTATACTAGCCAGCTGTACTAGCTAGCTATACTAGCCAGCTGTACGCCAGCTGTACTAGCTAGCTGTACTAGCTATACTAGCCAGCTGTACTAGCTAGCTATACTAGCCAGCTGTACTAGCTATACTAGCTAGCTGTACTAGCTAGCTGTACTAGCTATACTAGCTGGCTGTACTAGTCAGCTATACTAGCTAGCTGTACTAGCTAGCTGTACTAGCCAGCTGTACTAGCTAGCTGTACTAGCTATACTAGGCAGCTGTACTAGCTATACTAGCCAGCTGTACTAGCTATACTAGCCAGCTGTACTAGCTATACTAGCTAGCTGTACTAGCCAGATATACTAGCTGCACTGGCCAGCTATACTAGCCAGCTGTACTAGCTATACTAGCCAGCTGTACTAGCTGTACTAGCTAGCTGTACTAGTCAGCTATACTAGCTAGCTGTACTAGCTAGCTGTACTAGCCAGCTGTACTAGCTAGCTGTACTAGCCAGCTGTACTAGCTAGCTGTACTAGCTATACTAGGCAGCTGCACTGGCCAGCTATACTAGCTGTACTAGTAGCCAGCTATAGTAGCTGTACTGGCCAGGTGTACTAGCTATACTAGCCAGCTATAGTAGCTGTACTGGCCAGGTGTACTAGCTATACTAGCCAGATATACTAGCTATACTAGCCAGATATACTAGCTATACTAGCCAGCTGTACTAGCTAGCTATACTAGCCGGCTATACTAGCCAGCTGTACTAGCTAGCTATACTAGCCGGCTATACTAGCCAGCTGTACTAGCTAGCTATACTAGCCGGCTATACTAGCCAGCTGTACTAGCTAGCTATACTAGCCAGCTGTACTAGCTAGCTGTACTAGCCAGCTGTAGTAGCTAGCTGTAGTAGCCAGCTGTACTAGCTAGCTGTACTAGCCAGCTGTACTAGCCAGCTGTACTAGCTAGCTGTACTAGCCAGCTGTACTAGCTAGCTGTTGTAGCCAGCTGTACTAGCTAGCTGTAGTAGCCAGCTGTAGTAGCCAGCTGTACTAGCCAGCTGTACTAGCCAGCTGTACTAGCCAGCTATACTAGCCAGCTGTACTAGCTAGCTATACTAGCCAGCTGTACTAGCTAGCTGTAGTAGCCAGCTGTACTAGCTAGCTGTACTAGCTATACTAGCCAGCTATACTAGCTAGCTGTAGTAGCCAGCTGTACTAGCTAGCTGTACTAGCCAGCTATACTAGCCAACTATACTAGCTTGTAAGGCAAAGATTTCTATCGTGAGAAGTCAATGCTGAAGAGTATTCGGCAGTGATCCGAAAAGGAACACTTCGTTAGCCGATTGCCCCTATTACATATAATAAGTTTAGAGTTAAATATGAAATCGAAAAAGAACTGAACTCTTCTGTTGAATTTCGTGCTCCTCCAAATGGTGTGATGGGCGTTGGCGCAATCACATCCTATTAAGACCTCCTGCTCCTTTTTGTGTGTCTAATGCACCAGTTGCTTGAAGGCATGTGGTGGCGGCTCCTCATCTTCGTATGTCAGATACGCGAACGGGCTGGGAGCAGTAGCTTACTGATAGCAGCAACGGTGAGGTCGGGATCGCAGATCTGTGGTACGAGAAGAACGTTAATTACTTTACTAAAAGGGAAGCAGGTCCTTAACTTACCGTTTGCGGATTAAACAAGAAGTGTGTAGAGGTTAGACGCTAATCGACGAACTTTGTCTCTTATGAGCCATGGCTCCTGAATCAGGGCCACATAAACGTTCGCCATAATCATGAACAACAGCAGATCCTCGCTAGCAGCTATAGATTACTCTGAACCACATTCAGCCGTGGCAGTCTCACTGCTATTATTCGATGCATACTTTTTTTTCTTGACAGGTTAGGGACCACAGCTCGTATAGAGGTACATATAGCGATAGCGTTCCACCAATTGTTGCGTTATATGCTTTCATTTGAGTTTCATTTAGCCTTTTGATGGCTCAACCAGCTGAAAAACAATTAAATGTTGCTTTAATCGGCAAAAAAAAAAACTATGTATACTTGTAAATTATATAGGCTCTAGAGAATTTTGGTTTAAAGAGTATATTTTCGTGAATGGTAGAAAATCATTTAGAACCACTAAAAAAGCTTAAATTTTTTTTTTTAAATTTCTAATAATCTGTCTTTTTATTTCTTTTACTTGCAGTCTCCCGCTGGAGCCATTACCACCGGAGCTGGTAATCCAGTTGGCATTAAGGATGCTACAATGACTGTGGGTCCTCGTGGCCCCGTCCTATTGCAGGATGTCCACTTCCTCGATGAAATGGCTCATTTCGATCGTGAACGTATACCCGAACGTGTTGTACATGCCAAGGGTGCTGGTGCTTTTGGTTATTTTGAAGTAACCAACGATATTACCAAATACTGTGCTGCTAAGGTCTTCGAGAAGGTAGGCAAACGTACACCTGTCGCCATACGTTTCTCTACTGTAGGTGGTGAAAGCGGTTCTGCTGATACGGCTCGTGATCCCCGCGGTTTTGCTGTGAAATTCTACACCGACGATGGCGTTTGGGATTTGGTTGGCAACAATACGCCAATTTTCTTCATTCGTGATCCCATACTTTTCCCCAGCTTTATTCATACCCAAAAACGTAATCCCCAGACTCACTTGAAGGATCCCGATATGTTCTGGGATTTTATTTCTTTGCGTCCAGAAACCACTCACCAGGTGTGCATTTTGTTCTCGGATCGCGGTACTCCTGATGGTTATCGTTTTATGCACGGCTATGGCTCTCATACCTTTAAGATGGTAAATGCTAAGGGTGAACCCATCTATTGTAAATTCCATTTCAGATCTAATCAAGGCATTAAGAATTTGGATGCCAAGAAAGCCGATCAGTTAGCTGGCTCTGATCCCGATTACTCTATACGTGACTTGTTCAATGCCATTAAGGGTGGCAACCACCCCATCTGGAACTTGCATATACAGGTTATGACCTTCGAACAGGCCAAGACCTTCAAATATAATCCCTTCGATGTTACCAAGGTTTGGTCTCATAAGGAATTCCCCTTGATTCCTGTAGGCAAAATGGTGTTGGACCGTAACCCCACCAACTACTTTGCTGAAGTTGAACAAATTGCCTTCAGTCCAGCCCATTTGGTGCCCGGCATTGAACCCTCACCCGATAAGATGTTGCAAGGACGTCTCTTCTCTTACTCGGATACCCATCGTCATCGTCTCGGGGCCAATTATTTGCAAATTCCTGTTAATTGCCCATACCATGTGCCTGTTAAGAACTATCAACGTGATGGTCCAATGACCGTAACCGACAATCAAGGTGGTGCTCCCAACTATTATCCCAACTCTTTCTCCGGTCCCGAGGAGAGTCCACGCGCTAAAACTTTACAAACGAAATGCCCCGCTTCCGGTGATGTCTACCGTTACAGCAGCGGTGACGAAGACAATTTCAGCCAAGTCACCGACTTTTGGTTGCGTGTCTTGGATGAGGGTGCCCGTAAACGTTTGGTTAGCAATATTGCTGGTCATTTATCGGCCGCCAGTCCTTTCATCCAGGAACGTGCTGTCAAGAACTTTGCCAATGTCCATCCCGACTTTGGTCGCATGTTGACCGAACAATTGAACTTGGCCCAAACCGCCAAGATCTAAGGTGTGCAATTAAGTGTTTATAATGTATAAAGTAAAACTTTTTCTGGTTGTGGGTCTTACCTTAACCCCTTATTTATAATTATTATTATACACGATAACAAGATTTTTTTTTGGCAAAAAATTACAACATTTCCAAATAATCAAATTAATGGTATCTAACTTATATATGTATATCGTATATATATATTTTTTTATCTAAACTTATATATTTTTTCTTTTTTCAATAAAATTTTAATAAAAAAACAGTGGAACGTGTTAAATTATTCAATGTATGTATTCCTGGTAAGGTATATGGAAGGATGATATCCTTGAACAGAATCTATACATGTTACTTAACATCCTTTAGTCAGGATTACGGTCTAGCTTATAACAATCTACTTATTGAAATTTAAAGTGAAATCATTTTCACCAAGGGTTTCAGTCACTGTTTCACATTTCAATTTTTTTCATCTATTCGATAATGTATTATCTGTCGCCGTAGTCTATTAGGTAGTGTGTTGGCTTATTAGACGTAAGGCCACGATTCAAACTCCAGGTCTTCTCCAACAAAACGAAATATGAAAAAAATTTCTCCGGCGACCGCTCTCAGCAGACTTTTGGCAAAAACTCACGAGTATATAAAATTTGTTTCTCAAAAATTTTGTTGTTCGGCTTGTTGACTTTAAACTGTAGGTCCCGCCACTCATGTATAAAATTAACACACAACATAAGTGGTGTGAGAAGCTAGGTTGGAATCCTGACTGATGGGTTGTAATGACTAATTATATATGTATGTATGTATCCGATATTGTATTTTAGAAAATACTCTACTCAATTAAAACTACATTGAATTAAAAATAATAAAAAAAACTACCTATCTTTACATCGGGTTATTCATTAATTTGTTGCAAAACCGCCGTTCTATAACGACTGTCAGCTGTTAAATACGTCCCATCTCAAGTGGCGTTAATTTAGTGAAAGTTTTGCCATGTAATAGGGATATGAAGCGCTCAACAACCGAACCCATAAAAATAGTTAAACTTGCTACAAAACTTACTGCAAAACGTAGTTTTGTTCCCGATGTAATAGGATTTTTATCCAGACTGACTAAAGTTTCTCCCGACCAAGAATTACCAATACTGGGCTTTTTTTCAAAGGCAAACAAAATATACCAGCAATTTTGCTCAGGTTATGATTAATTATAGCTAACTATAGCGGTTACTCAAGCGAACCTAGTTTTACTCAATGTGCTTTGATGGCCTAGTTGGTACTGTACTAAATTTCAAGTGCCGAGACGTGGGTCCGATTCCCACCAGCGACACTGGGTTTTTCTGATTGTTTGTCTGACATTATCTGTGATTACTCACAATAGAAAAAAAGTGAAAATTATTACTAAACAGCAATTCTCGATAAAAAGTGACAAAGGTCAAAATTGTCGCACACTATCCCCTCTTTCCTCTCCTTGTAAGCTAGCTATCCTTCCTATATTCCAACACAACGCGCTGTGTGAATAGGTGTGAATTAGACGACCAGGCTGCAAGAGCACCATTCCTGATATAACTATGGTCTCGGAGAGGATGTATCACAGAGTCAAGGACTGGAGGGTCTTGGAAATATATACGGGCAGTGATCACCAGTACACATCGTACACCTTATATACTTGAGGAGGACAATTACACCACGAATAGTCGAAGATGGGATGCACGGAAATTGAATGCGAATCGGCTAATCTTGGAAGTGGATAGACTGTGTAGCAGAGTTGAACTCTCGGACGATGCGAGGACAAGAGTAGAACAAACCATGGAGATAATAAGACGCGAATGTAAAAAGGCAATACCCTTGCGGAGACTTCCGAACATCAGAAAGAAGGCAGTGTACTGGTGGGACGACAATATCGCAGCACTCAGGCTAGAGAGTGCCTACGACTACGACGGAGGTACACTAGAGCCAGGCCCGACGGACCAGCTGCTGACGAAATGCGGGCATATAAGGAGGCAAAGAAGTTTCTGAAGAAGGCTATATCGCGAAAGAAAAATCAGGCATTCCAGGAACTACGCGACGACGTAAACGTAAACCCTTACGGACTTGGATACAAAATTGTAATGGACAAACTGAACAGAAGGAAACCAATGGAAATCATGGAGGAGCGAGTAATAAGAAATATAGTGGATACACTATTCCCTACTCATGAACCGGTGAACGAACGACGACAGAATACGCCCAATACGGAACATTTACCACCTTCCGCAGAGGAGCAGAAAGGAGATGCAGTCGGACTGAAACCCGGTAAGGCACCGGGGCCCGATGGCATCCCGCCTGAGCTAATACGAGAGATTGCCAATCGAAGACCGCAACCCCTACTGGGAATGTACAACGCGTGCGCGAGAGAGGGTATTTTCCCCGAAATATGGAAAAAAACAACGGCTGGTCTTAATAAGCAAGGGAAAGGGCGACCCGGAGGACCCATCCGCGTACAGGCCACTGTGCATTCTGGATACGTCAGGGAAGCTGCTCGAGAGGCTTTTGAAGCCACGGCTTACTGCTGCTATTGAGAATAGTTGCGGACTGTCTGCTAGATAATATGGTTCTCGACCCGGTCGGTCTACAATTGGTGCCTTGAGAGAGCTGACTGTAGCGGCCGGGGTAACACAACGTGGGAGCAAATCTTCGAGGCCTGTGGTACTGCTGGCGACTTTGGACGTTAAAAACGCGTTCAACAGCCTTATATGGAGCGACGTATTAAATGCTTTGGAGTACAATTTATCGGTGCCACACTACATCTTAGCCATGATAAGTAGTTATCTGAGTAACAGACAGCTGGTGTATAACACAAGCTCGGGACAAGGGCGAAACATATAACATCAGGAGCGGCACAAGAATCTATCCTCAGCCCCGACCTATGGAACGTCAACTACGATGAAATTCTGAGAGAGGATGTGCCAGAGGGAACTTTTTTGGTTGGATACGCAGATGATATTGCAGCTGCTATCACGGCCAGGAGCACGGAAGAGGGACAGCGAAAACTGAGACTTGTCATGCTAAGAACGAAAACATGGCTGGATTCCCACGGCCTAGACCTGGCCATGCATAAAACGGAATTACTGCTGATCACTGGTCGTCATATCCCCTTGCAGTTGGACATGAGTATTGGAGACGAGGTAATTAGGACCAAAAGCTCGGTGAAATACCTGAAAATAAGGTTGGATCCCAGACTGACTTATTCGTATCAGATTCAGTACTCGGCTAACAAAGCCCAGAAGATTGTTGGACAGCTCAGCAGATTAATGGCGAATATTGGGGGTCCGCTACCGGCGAAACGGAGACTCTTGATTTAGGTTGGAAACAGCATTATGCTCTATTGAAGCGAAATTTGCGCCGCAACACTAGATGTTAAAAAGCGAGCGAACTCACTTGTATCGACACAGAGAATGGCTGCATTGCGTATCACGTCGGCATATCGTACAGTGTACGCCCCAGCCGTAATTGTGATAGCAGGTATAATCCCTGTGGATCTGCTGGCGGCAGAACGGATGGAGATTTATAGGGCGAAATAGGCTGGAAATCACATAATCGGTCACTTAAGGGAAAACACCATTTCAAAGTGGCAACGACGATGGAACGATGAAGATAGAGGAAGATGGACGGCGAGACCTATGCCGGACATAAGGCTATGGATTAGTCGGAAATTTGGAGGGGTAATTACTACGTCACACAGATGCTAACGGGTCACGGATATTTTAGAAAATATTACACAGAATGGGCAAGACCGCCTCTCCTTACTGTCTTTACGAGGAAGGGGAGGTAATTGATGATGCAGAGCATACTGTTTTCGAATGTGCACGCTGGCAGAGCTATGACTCTGCACTGACGTCGATAGTTGGGACGATCACGGCCGGTAACATTGTCGGGGTTATGATCGCGAGTAGAGAAAATTGGACCTCAGTGGCGAATTGCGTGGAGAGCATTCTAAGACTGAAGAAGAGGGATCTAGAGGCTGCTGAACATGTGGGCACGCCGGCATAGATGGAACTGGCACACGTGTCAAGCGAAATTCGAAACAGGGACCTGGAGGAAAGGAAAAGTGAAGACACTTAGATGTCTCTTCAACTTTCGACACGCAATACGGACGCGGATATGAACACCTCAAAAAAAATTCGTAAGACTAGTTGCTACCTTTGTAAGTATTCCATACCTTCTTCGTAGGGCTTTGAAAAAGATCGTGTCTATGTAGATAATCCTCTAAGGTTGAAGCATTTGAAAAGCAATATTCGTCCAGTTATTATCGAGATACTGCCTGAAATTTGCTAAAAGCTGGTCGCAAACTACATTAAAATAATTTTACCTCACCTTAACCTCAAATCCCTCTCTTATAGCTTCACGACACTTAATATTGTGCTTTGAGAAAGAAGTCAGTAAATTTATTTGGTAATTAAATCTAAAAGACCACATATACAATAATTTAATGCTAAACAATTCCCAGTTATGATGATAATAAATAATAAAAACAAGGAGCCCAAAAGTATGCGCAGTTTTTTTGTTTCTTTACAGTAGATATCAAAGAAATAGTGACGCCATATACAGTATTTTTAATTATTTTAGAACAGAAATCTATCGGATTATATAGGATCAATTCATTCATGACTTTTACTCTACATTTTAATCTTCCTAAACATACATACATAATTGGTCATGACAACCCTTTAGTTAGGATTACGACCTAGCTTCTCATACCACTGATGCTGTGTGTGTTAATTTTATACATGAGTGGCGGGACCTATAATTTAAAGGCGATTTCGAACGACAGATTTTTGAGAAACTTTTTATGGCAACTTTATTTACCCTCAGAGTTTTAGCCAGAAATCTGTTGAGAGGAAGTCGCCGAAGAAATATTTTTTTCATATTTCGTTTTGATGTCTGACCTGGTTTTTGAACCGACCAAACCAAACCAACAAACTACTTACTAGACAACGGTGACTTCAATTTTCCTATACTCACGCGAAAAAAATATGAAATAAGCTCCAGGGGGTCTGTCAGACCAATTACTGCTAGTATATACGCATTCATGTTTTGGTTTCACAATTTTTGAAATCACGCTAAATTGAAGTTTGTTGTGAATTATGAATGAAACTAATAGAAATTATAATACGCTTGCACTCTTCGTTCATAAGAATAAAAAAAATTAAAAAGCTGAAAGTCGGTCTCACAGAAAGGGAGGTTAGGTTAAGTTAGAGGACATGTACTTATCAATTAAGAAAAGTACAGTACCCGGAGGTCGAATTGACCCATTGTACAACGTCCTAGTTTCTCACACCACTTACGTTGGGTTTGTTAATTTTATACATGAGTGGTGGGACCTACAGTTTAAAGTCGACTCCGAATGACTGATTTTTGAGAAACTTTTACATGGCAATTTGATTTCCTCTTAAGAGTTTTTTTTTGCCAGAAATCTGCTGAGAGGAAGTCGCCGAAGAAATACTTTTTGTATTTTGTCTTGATGTCTGGCCTGGGGCTCGAACCCTGGCTTTACGTCTAATAAGACAAGGCACTACCTGCTAGACAACGGCGACTCCAATAGGAAGGTTAACTGAAAGGCAGCACTTCTTAAGCTTTCAAAGCACTTTTATTTTATTCAAGTCTAGTAAGTAGTTTTTGAAATATATTGTGTAAATTGGTCTCAGTCTGCTTGGTGTATGGGGATTAATTTGTTCGGAAAACGAACAATCTCCCGGAACATTCCAATTACTGACTAAACCCCTACAACTTTTACAAACAATCATAACGTCACTAACCTCACTTTTTTAGTAACAATAATAAATAAAGGTGCGTTTACTGTTATTATGAACTACATATATATAAAGTTTAAAAGTGACTCACCCCTTTTAGAACTTCCACAAATGGAATGTAATGTTTTGCTTTGGCATTTGCTGCACATATTAGAAGAAGAATACTCCTGTTGTTTGCGTGAGATATCGCCTTCCAGCTAATGGGGTTCGGTAGATAGTCCTTTTCGTAATGTACCGTGTAGCTGCTTATAATTCGGCGGCGATGTACAAGTGTTTTCTCGCTAAAATCAAACAGGATAAAGTTCTTAATATTACCTTTGGGAATAATACAATATCTAGTCTTACCTTGTCTGCCTGCATTCGATAGCCATCCCTGTTTAGTGATATGATAACTTATGTATAATTTGATGAAGGATGTTAGGTAATTGGAGAAATTGCACTCGGTTGGTTGCAATCACATCTCCATTGCACACAGAGCAGAGGTCATGACAAGTCAGTTGAAAAGGCAACTCCTGTCATATGTGCTTTAATGACATGCAGCACAATTGAAACCGCAACAGCAGTTGTTTCTTCGATGATAACGGATGCCTTTAAATTTTTTGTTTATTAGAAGACTTTCAAAAGCGCCACTCATTAAGAGACAGATGCAGACCATCAGTTACTTACCATGAGTACGGACGCTTATGAATATAGTGCTAGATTAGAACCAACGGACAGTCTAATTTGAGATGGAGGTTGGTGCCTATTAGACGCCTCAAATAGATGAACCAGATGCTAATAGACTAGAATGGTAATTCTTAGTTTTGTGCTTAGTTTAGACTAATCTGACATGGATAACTCCACCATCAGTTTGGTTCTATACATCTTTACACTTAAGCCCTTGCATTATCACAAGATGACCAGATATTCGCGATTGATATACTTGAGTTGGTAGCTCCTTTGTGGAGTCTAATTTGGACTCATCATACATGGAGGTCGAACACAACTGCAGTTGGCGGCATTATTAACAAGCCATTTAGTTTGTTTTTCTATTTAAAAATAAATCATTATACGGATTTGATTTCAATTATAATTCGAAGTTAACATACATGTGTTTAGGAAAAGGAACAATCTAGCTACACATTCCAATTTCTGTCTTTAATTCAATCTTCAATCTTTATATCAGGCGCTAATAAGAGTAATATCGAGAACCTTCCTTCTGCTTACTAACAATAAAGGTGGGTTCATTACTCCTATTAAGAACTGTTAGTTTGTAGTGAACTACATATGAAGTTTAAAAGTGACTTACCTCTTTGGATAATGTTTGTATTTCTCCCAATTGTGTGGGGATAATGTTGTCTTGTGCGTGGAGTTCGGTGAATTGACTTTGGTGCCATATAACACCTCAAGATCCAACACTATTTACCTCTTGCTTTCGATGGTGATAGTAATCGTTAAATCATATAAGATAAGAATTTTAATAGTATATTTGACCATAATGCACCAATATCAAGATCTTACCTGGTCCAGCTGCGTACATAATATGATATCCATCCCTGTTTAGTCCGCAAGCCCAATCTTTATACAACAAAGGCTCTTGGACGTCCAATGGATCAGAGATTAACGACATTTAAAATCATAAAGAGTTGACTTTTTCACAATGAAATTGATATAAAGAAGAAACTGATGTGCTGGTAAGAAGCAGGGCTATTGATTTCTACTGCTTTCAAGCCTACGAATACAAATTGAATACCTTTATAAATACTAAAATCAAACATTGGCAATAAAGCATTGGTTTTCGAAAATTTTGAGTACCAAATTAAATAAAAATTAAATTAAACAACGATTTCTTGTATTTGAAGCAAACTTTTTTAAACAAACATGCCGTTTTGGTCGATAACATTTTACAATTTTGTAAGTAAAATCCTTCCCGTGCTTCTTTATGGCGCGGAAGCATGGATCTTATTAAGCACTGATGCAGCAGATGCTTGAGGGTGTTCGAGAGAAAAGTCATACGTAAGATCTTCGGTCCAGTGCGAGTTGGCGATGATTACCGCATCCGATTCAATAGTGAGATGTACGAGCTCTTCAACGACATAGACGTTGTGCAGCGTATTAACATCCAACGGCTGCGCTGGCTCGGCCATGTCGTTCGAATGGAGGAGCATACTCCGGCGAGACGGGTATTTGATGCGGGGAAGTCGTCGTTGTATCCGTTGGAAGGACTAAATCGAGAAAGCCCTGTCAAACGATTGGTGTGATCAACTGGCGTAGGCGCGCAAGAAGCAAAGGCGGCTGGAAGGTTGTGTTGCGGCAGGCCGAAATCCGTTAATCGGGTTGTTAATGGCCAATTAAGTAAGTAGGTAAAATACTTATTAAATCAAGTGTACATCTTTTATATTTTCTAAGTGAAAAACCAATGCAATTGTCTTTTTCAGGCTTCTACATAAATAAATTAAGGGTGTTCTGCAAAATTCGAAACAAATAGTTCTGGCGTCTATATTGAGAAGATGCATTAAAACTTCCCAGACATGTTTATTCAGTTTTTGCCGAGTCATCAATGATGGTTGTGGTGGTATGGCTTTGTTAGGTGTTCTGCAAAATTCAGAACAAATAGTTCTGGCGTCTATATTGAGAAGATGCATTAAAACTTCCCAGATATGTTTATTCAGTTTTTGCCGGGTCATCAATGATGGTTGTGGTGGTATGGCTTTGTTAGGATGAAAAACAATACTGTTTCTATTGTTCACTTCTGGCCTTTTGAATTCCTTGTTGCAATTTCTTTAACTGTTTTTAACTAGGTTTTCATAATTAAGTTTCGTTTCACTTCCAAACACAAACACATACCATTTCATCCTCTCTTGGTATCAATTCGGGCTTTGCCATCGTTTACTAAAGTTCTTCTTACTTCGTTTATGATTTCTTTCGCACATTATTGTCGTAAGTGATTCACTTCTAATCATCGCCCGTAGATATTCGTTTTAATAATGTTTCGATTTCGTTTTGTTTAAGCAGTAAATCGCACATGAAAAATTGGTCAACTAAATATTTCATTTCTCATTCAAGTGGTACTCAAACATTATACTTTTTCTTCTTCAAATGGTTGATTTCTGTGCGGCAGTGAGTGGCTAGTTCCTTAACAAAGGCCCCATTGTATATGTGTCGGGTTTTCTCGATTTCTTCCACCATTTCATCGATTTTTTTTAATTATTAAATCGAAAACTTGAAAAACATTTCTTTGTTGTTTTTCTAATTAGACCAGCGTATTCGAAAATTTCAGACATTTTTTTTAACAGCCTAGAGCTTTCATGTAAAAGAACAGCAAAATGTAACCGCTTTTTACAGAATAATGTGACTGGAATAATCTCTTCTAACAAAGTGAAGCTTAAAATATTATCTATCAAGTCAGCTATTGCGTTGTTTGATTCAGCTTTTTGTAGTTTAAATTTTTCGAGAACCCAACATTTTTTTTTTAATTTTTCTAATTTTCTTTTATTTCTTGGGGTTTTTTTTTAAACATTTTAAAGTACATAAATTTTTATTTCTTTATAAAAATATATTGTTTGTATATTTTTATTACTATTATTATTGTATGTATTGTATATTTTGTTTTAATCTTAAATTATTCTGAGTTATTTTCATGTTTGCATGTTTCTTTGTTTTTTTTTCACTTTTTTCACTTAGTTTCGACAAAATTCTTGCTTTTATTATTATTATTGTTTTAAAACTTTAACAGTGTGTGTGTGTGTGTGTGTGTTGGTTTGTATATAATTGTATCAAAATAAATTAATTACAATAATTATTTATAAAAAATTGACAGAAATGCATCGTCACAAATATTAAATATCTGTTGTTATTGTTGTACATACGTTAAGTTAACATTTTAGTAAATAATTTAATTTTTTTTGTAATGTATACTTATGTTAATTACATGTATGCATGCATATATGTTTACAATTTAAAACGAAAATAATAAAAAAAAACATTTTAATTTAATATACAACAACAATATGTACCTTAAAATCTGAGTTATTTTTTTTTCTTTAGTTTTTGATTTTGAATTGAAAATATTTTTTTTTTTGTTTTAAACTTACAAAACTACACCTACACAATTATAATAAAAATGTACAGCTTTTTTCTTAATTTTTATTTTGACACGGAACGCCTTTCAAACTGTTACCAACAAAAATTTCACATCGCAGTCACTACCAAAGGACTAGTTACCAGCATTCTAATTGGGGACAAATTGGGGCATTATTCTAGGCTCGTAGTATAACTTCATCTAAGACATTGTCCTGTATTCTTAAATGGTTATCAACAGATATTTGGACGAAATAATTTGCTGAGAAAACAGCACAGATACTAAATGCCCCGAATGGCGTGAAGGAACAGAAGTAATGGTCTTGAAAAAATGTCGGTAGTTTCGATAAGAATCTGTCTATTACATGTTCCTATTAGAATAATGACCATCATGTGCCAGAGAACTTCGTCTAAGTACTCACTGATGGATCAAAATCAAACAACAAGGGCGTATAATCTGTGGAATGGTGTTCAGCTCTTTATCTTTCATTGATAACGCCTTGAAGAATGGAGTTGTACGTGTGTTAAGAATAGAGATTATGAATAGGCTTTCAAGCCATATAGTCATGATTAATCAATGTTCAGGCCATTGTTTTCCTATTTAAAATTGAATAATATTAGAATACTTCACGCTGGCAGATGTCTTTCGCTCTTCAAATGAGCCAATCTACGATGTCTTCAACAACTTCTTTAATAGTTATTTCATGATCCGCTATCACAAGTCCTTAGAAAAAATTTATTAATTTTTTTTTTAAATTTTAAAGCTTTTTAGACAAACAAATTCAAATATTTTTAATTGGCAACACTTTGAGTAGCGATCACTCTCCTTTTTTATCGTTAATTCAAACTTAAAATAATTTTTTTTTAATAAGGAAAAATAATGTTAACTGAGTGTGTGATTTTAAGAAATTTGCCTATAAAAACGTTTTGTTAAAATATTATAGAAACTATAAAGTGTGTGTGTGAAATAAAAATAAAAAAATCTAAATGAATGATAGAAAAAAGACACAAACTGAAAACATTTTTTAAACTTAAAAACTAAATAAGATAATTTAGAATTTTCTTTTAGTATGTAGCATTGACTGGTAAAGCAAAAGCCTGCGTAGCATTGACTGCTAAAGTATGAGCCAGCGTAGCATTGACTGGTAAAGTACGAGCCCAATCGGGGAATGTTGTTAAATTGTCATATACAACTAAGCCCCATGTCTGGCAGAAAACGAATAACACAACGATACTGATGATAGTGGGGCCAATGCCTGCAATAGCCTGTTGAATAAGTAATGAAAAAATTAAGAATTAATGCCTCGATAATTTGTGAAAATTTATTCAAGAACTAACCATATCCTTTGTACGTATATTGGCATAACCAGCTACTAAAGCATTGGGTGGTGTACTGACGGGCAAGTGGAAGGCCATACTGCAAGCCAAACCAGCTGGCAAGATTAAGTACAGGGGATGTATTTTAATAGCAACTGCCTGTGTAAATCACAAAAAAAAAAAAAAGAAAATTAAATAAAGTCTTTTAAGCCAGAGATGTGGCTTCTCAAAAAAATATTTCATTACCATTTCAGCCAAGACAGGCACCATAATGTTAGCAATAGCCACATTAGAACTGAAGGCGGTCAATATGACGGCCACAATAATGATGACAAACAGCAGGACAGCATGTGGCAAAACATCTAAGCCATTCAAGGCATTACCGATTAATTCAGCCATTTTACTCGTCTTGCTGCCTTCGGCCAAGGCAAAACCACCGCCCAACAAGAAAATCAAACCCCATGGCACTTTGGTTTGTATGAATTTCCAGGTAATCAATGATGGCGTGGGTGCAGTGGGTAATTCGAGATTTCTGGGATTGCAGCAGTAGCGCATAAATGCATAGTTGGCCGGCAACATGAAGCACATGATCACCACAAAGATGGTAGGCATAGAGTTACGTATCTCCACTTGGTCCAACCAATCAGCCCAACCGGGGAAAATACCGGGTTTACGTGTGAAGTACATAATAACCATAATAATGAACAAGATCATAACTTGTATCTCATGAGCACTCATGGGTCCCAATTCTTTATAACGCTGATCGATAACTTTGCGCGCAACATCAGCACCCTGATTGCCCAATTTCACTTCCTCGGCTTCTTTGCTCTTGGGACGGAACAAGCCCATATAATGGTATTGCAGCCAAACGAACATCAAACCAGTATAAACCAACATTGAGGGTACCGAGTAGAGCATAAAGGTGGGGAAATCCAAAGTTTCTGTTGACTGTGGGAAACGACTTTCATAGATGCCTTTGAATGTTAGATTTGTGGCTGTGCCTATAATTGTACCGCAACCACCCATAGAGGAAGCATAAGCAACACCCAAGAAATAGCACAGAGTAACCTTCGAGGGATAGGGGGGTCTAAAGAGGGAGAAAACAAAAAGGAACAATCATATAATGACGTATTCTTCGTTAAGGACTAGAACGAGAGGAGGATAACGATGACTTACTCTTCTTCGGCGTTCTTCTTATTGTTACCCACAATATGATATTGTGGTTCACGGTGCATTTTACATAAGCCTTGTTGTTGTAATTCCTCTAAGACCGCCTGAATAATGGGACACATCATAGCAGTGCAGGCAGCATTTGATATCCACATCGACAAGAACATGGTTACGAAAATTAAGCCGAAATGTAATCTGAAATGTTAAGACACAAGGGATTGAATTTTCGATTGTTTTGTTAGGCGAGTATGAACAGATCTTGATGCGAGAATGAGAAGATGAAAAGTTACTGATTTAATAGTACTGTAAGCCGTCCTATTAAAAAGGATCACAAAACTGATAATTAATTGAGCAAATTCAGCTGATCTTATCTTTACATTGATAAGAATATTTTTCAAGGCTCATCTGGAAAAGATTCGACTAAATAACAATTTCTTTAGAAAAAAAAAATACAGAAAAGAAATTCGTTATTTTGTTTTTGCCATCTGGGTAGAAGGTAATCTAAAAACTTGTCAGAGTTGCTATTTACGCAAATCACTCTTCAAGAGCTATCTCCTAAAATAGACCGGTTTTGACGTAGGGACGACGGTGTACAAGAAACCCTACACTTCTGTACTTACTAAAGTTCAGAAACTAGTTTGACTTTCAAAAACGCTGAAATGTGATGAACATTTCCGTATAGAAATCCTCTCTAAGCTTAACGACAGGCGAATGAAGATGTAAATAAAAAAAGGTTTGCGAATGCTAATTGTACGCAGTAGCATTGGACTCTACAAAAATATAAAGGTCTCGTACAACTGTATTCGGCCACTGGAGAGACTACTGGAAAAGCTTTTCATGTTCGAATCATTCGAAATAAATGTTAAAAAAAATTACATCTACAAAGTAGAAATACCGAGTACTGGAGAGACTACTGGAAAAGCTTTTCATGTTCGAATCATTCGAAATAAATGTTAAAAAAATTACATCTACAAAATAGAAATACCGAGTATATCTAATAAGTGGAAAAATAAAAACAAAGTCGATTGCTCATTACGATCCGTATTTGTGGTTAAGGCAAGATTGTAAAAAGATTATAAAGAAAGTACACTCTGTTTAGCGGTCATCTATAATATATGTATGTATGTAAGTAGTTTTAAATGTAATGTAAACAAACGCTATTCCTCTTGCTTTTTTCAGATAACCTATTTTTCTAGCTCCAACACAACTTCCAAGTGTTAGCGTTGCTGTCAACAGTATGTATGAACATCAGCTTGAGCGTACTGAGAAAAACTACCAACGACGTTTGCTGGAGCTGCTTTTACAAAAAGAATGGGAAAATAAACAACAATTTCTTTGTGAAAAAAATACTGAAGAGATCATTTCTTTTAAGATTACGATTGTTTTGCAAACGTAAGTAATCTCATGAGTTATAGCTTGTCCTATGTTAGAACTTTGCAACAAATATGGGAAAAGTGGATTTTAGTTTTTTTAAGAGTGGCTGACTTTCAAAATGTATCAATACAAAGTTTGTATGCAGTTCTACTACGGTATATAAATTATGTAGATATGCAAAGTTACCAAACAATGCATCAACTATAAATCCGATGTCGGATTGCTTTTTGAATGCGTTAAAAATACACATTGACGACGTTTTGAAATAGATTACATTGTAAGCATTTTGTATATCGGCTTTATGAAACACTATACTTTGTTCAGCAAGTCGCCGTAGTCTAGTAGGTAGTGTGTTGGCTTATTAGACGTAAAAGCCAGGGTTCAAACCCCAGGCCAGACGTCAAAACAAAATACAAAAAGTATTTCTTCGGCGACTTCCTCTCAGCAGATTTCTGGCAAAAAAAAACTCTGAAGAAGAAAGTACACTCTGTTTAGCGGTCATCTATAATATATGTATGTATGTAAGTAGTTTTAAATGTAATGTAAACAAACGCTATTCCTCTTGCTTTCTTCAGATAACCTATTTTTCTAGCTCCAACACAACTTCCATGTTTTAGCGTTGCTGTCAACAGTATGTATGAACATCAGCTTGAGCGTACTGAGAAAAACTACCAACGACGTTTGCTGGAGCTGCTTTTACAAAAAGAATGGGAAAATAAACAACAATTTCTTTGTGAAAAAAATACTGAAGAGATCATTTCTTTTAAGATTACGATTGTTTTGCAAACGTAAGTAATCTCATGAGTTATAGCTTGTCCTATGTTAGAACTTTGCAACAAATATGGGAAAAGTGGATTTTAGTTTTTTTAAGAGTGGCTGACTTTCAAAATGTATCAATACAAAGTTTGTATGCAGTTCTACTACGGTATATAAATTATGTAGATATGCAAAGTTACCAAACAATGCATCAACTATAAATCCGATGCCTGACTGCTTTTTGAATGCGTTAAAAATACACATTGACGACGATTTGAAATAGATTACATTGTAAACATTTTGTATAGCGGCTTTATGAAACACTATACTTTGTTCAGCAAGTCGCCGTAGTCTAGTAGGTAGTGTGTTGGCTTATTAGACGTAAAAGCCAGGGTGCAAACCCCAGGCCAGACGTCAAAACAAAATACAAAAAGTATTTCTTCGGCGACTTCCTCTCAGCAGATTTATAGCAAAAAAAACTCTGAGTAAATAAAATTGTCATGAATAGTTGCTCAAAAATCTGTCGTTCGGAGTCGACTTTAAACTATAGGTCCGCCCGCCACTCATGTATAAAATTAACACACAACATAAGTGGTGTGAGAAACTAGGTCGTAATCCTGACTGAAGGATTGTAATGACCAATTATGTACACTTGTGGACACACAATTAAGTCACCTATGCAAAATTTTTCATTTTTATAAAAATTAAAAAATTTAAGAAAAGTGGAAACAAAAACAACTTATATTTATTAATTTCATATGCTTAATAATTAATTAACAATAAAAACTTATATAGTTTTTCATTGTAAACAATGTTTTGGTACTTAGTTCATATCAGACTTAAAATTTAAGTGGACACATAATTAAGTCATTTGAAACAAAATATTGAAAATTCAATTTAATTACTTTATTTTTCACCCAAACTATTTGGAACCTTTAATATTTTGTGGGGAAACCTTTTTGGCGTATTATTTCAGTGCATCTTTGTGCTATTGAGTTGATTAAGTTGCGACACTGCTCAGGACTAATGTTATCTCATTCTGCCTGGAAAAGCTGCCAAAGTGCTTTTTGATGCTAGGTTTTTTGGCTGCACCTGCTCGTTTTACGATCCCCCAAAGATTTTCAATAGGGTTCAGATCGGGATTTTGAGTTGGCCAATCAAGAACGCTTATTTTTTCCTCAGCAAACCAAGGTGTAACTACCCAAGATGTTCGCTTCGGGTCGTTATCATGCTGAAATATCCGCGCTAGTGGTAATTCGTCGTCATAATCTTTAGTCAAATTGTTCCGTAGGATGTTCTTATACATTTCCCCAGTGATTTTCCCATCGATTCTTACCAGTGGACCAACGCCGGATGAGGTAAAAGAACCCCAAACCATTACTGACGAACCTCCATGCTTTACGGTTTGTTTGGTGTACTTTGGGTATAATTGTGTATTGACAGGACGTCTTACATAGGGTCTGCCATCATTTCCAAAGATATTAAACTTGTTCTCATCACTCCATACGACTAATTTCCAAAATGTTGTCGTCTTTATGGAGGTGGGTTTTGGCAAACCGCAAGCGTTGCTGAATATTTTTTTGGACACATTAGGTTTTGTTCTCGCAAAAGGTCCATGGAGATTATTTTCAGTCAAGCGTTTTCTTACGGTCCTTGCCGATATTTTAACAGCGTGTTCCAACTCAATGCACTATATAATCTAAGTAGATATGAGGAATGGGTCAGCTTTACTCATCCTGGCTAAAAAAAATAAGCGTTCTTGATTGGCCAACTCAAAGTCCCGATCTGAACCCTATTGAAAATATTTGGGGGATCGTAAAACGAGCAGTTGCAGCCAAAAAACCCAGCATCAAAAAGCACTTTGGCAGCTTTTCCAGGCAGAATGGGATAACATTAGTCCTGAGCAGTGACGCAACTTAATCAACTCAATGCCACAAAGATGTACTGAAATAATACGCCAAAAAGGGTTCCCCACAAAATATTAAAGGCTCCAAATAGTTTGGGTGAAAAATAAAGCAATTAAATTGAATTTTCAATATTTTGCTTCAAATGACTTAATTATGTGTCCACTTAAATTTTAAGTGTGATATGAACTAAGTACCAAAACATTGTTTACAATGAAAAACTATATAAGTTTTTGTTGTTAATTAATTATTAAGCATATGAAATTAATAAATATAAGTTGTTTTTGTTTCCACTTTTCTTAAATTTTTTAATTTTTATAAAAATGAAAAATTTTGCATAGGTGACTTAATTGTGTGTCCACAAGTGTATGTATACTTTGTTCAAACACAAAGCAACTAATATTTTGAAAGTCAGCCGGTATTACAATATAACTAATAAATCAATCGCACTTCCCTAGTTCAAAAACGACTCATAAACTTGATTAGACTAAACAAACTGATTTATATACGTTACTGTTTTAAGGGACTTGATATGATTATATTCTTCTCAGGTATATAGTGACTTCAAATTAAGGTCAATGTAAAACACTCTTAAAAGCATAGTTAATCGTTTTAATTGAAATGTATGGTCAGCAAACACACTTTAGAATTTCACTGAATTAATTTTTAAAACAAAAATGCAAACAATTAATTAAAGCCTATTTGAATAACTGAAGACTGAAGTATATGTGTCTACACACAAATGTACATTTTAGAATATAATGTGCACACAATATGTTTTTTTTTTTTTGTTTATTTGTTTAACCCATATACATTTCATGAATTAAATTGAATTTTATTGAAAATATACCATAAATATTTATAAACACTTGTTAAGAAAACAAAAAAAAAAAAACAAAAAAAATGAATAAAAAATAAAGACATTAAGAATGAGCACTTTTCTAATATGCTGCTTACTACTGGTGACAAGTATTTTAATGAGGCAAGAGAGTATGTATGATAGCAATTAATATAATACAAATGAATAGAAGGTATGCATCAATTGATGCATCATTCATACAATAATTCAAACATATGTACATACCTTCTCGGACTGCAGCCGACAATTTGTATAACGCGCAAAGCTAAACGCTTATGTAAATTACAATATTCGACAGCCAAAGCGACCATAATGCCACCCATAAACATTACAAGTGTATCTTTGAAATACAATCTACACGTTTCATTAGAACCCTGTTAAACAAAACAAAACAAAAAAAAAGATTAGAGAAACACAATTAAGATAGATATACAAGTAAAAAATTTGCATGCAAATAACACTATAAATCAATTGATAACAATCAAATTGTTGTTATTTGCTTTGTGGAATGGAAAACATACCATTATACCCATTATAGGAAAGGCAACAATTGGCAGCATAGAAGTGACATACAAGGGTAAGGCTTCTGTAACCCAAAATATAGCCATAACAATAAGCAGGTACATACAACGATATTCCTGTAAGTAAAACAAAAATTTTAAATCAATTGCTTAACTTTAAAGTAATTTATTTATTTATAATTAATATTTACATTGCCTGCATATACAGAGCTACATTCGGAGTCTGAAATTTAAATACACGTTAATGCATACATCAATTGCTATACCTTTCTATATCAAAGCTATTCAGGGGTTGTAATGATTTTTTCAGTAAAATTGTTCTTTTTTTAAATCTCATTAAAGAAAAATATCTCTGAAACGATCTAACTCTTCAGTACATAAAAATAAAGAGTTCTTGTTTTTGTAATAGAAAATTTTTAATTTTTATTGCAATGATTTTGATTTTTTCTCCAAATTATCACGACAAATTTTGTTCCTGAAAATAAGCAGGTTAAAATATTCAAAGTACAATGTTATGAATGGAACTCTTGAAGTGGACGGTACGACCGACGGTACGGAGAATTTCAAATTAACGCAGTGACATAAAAACCTTTCTCTAAAATCTCTATAAAAAATTTTCAAATTAGACCTAAAAGAAATCCTTTAATTTATATATAATATTCGATTTCCAATTTTTAGATTTAACATCTATTTTAAGATATGTACTTCATTTCAGCGATTTTCAAATATGGTGATTGGCTACACTTGAAAAATGTAAACATTTGTTTGTTAATTTTATTGTGATTAAAAACAAAATCTTTCTCTGCATCCTTCTTCTTTTCTACCCTGAACCCATTTCTGAACCCCTAGCCGTCTTTCTTTTTTTTCTTCGCAAATTTTCACAGAAGCTCCGCAACACAAAACGAAAAAATATCTTAATATCCTCCTATTGTGGATGAAAATGTGGAAATGTATTTTTTTTTTCAACAAACATTTATTTTCTGTCAAACATGTGTTTTGTGGCAAATATTTTTTAAGTGTGACCATATGGCAAACATGTTTACCCATACTTTTGTTTGCCGCTATTTGATGAAACAAAAATGGGAAAATAAATGTGTGTAGTGTGACCACAAAACAAAATTTTAGTTGTTTCAGTCATATTTCGGGCAAAAAAGGGAAAACAGAGCTGATGGCCTTTGCAGCTAGTGCTCCTTAACTAAATATAATCCTTGGATTTATTCCCTTGGTTTTATATGAATAAATAAATAAATAAATAAATTAAAGGAAAACAAAATTGTGGCAAACATTTGACACATCTGACCATACCTTTACTTTTGAATCATCGATGAACATCACAGGTAAACATAGTAGAGGCACTAAAAATACGACTAAACCCTTCCAATGGTTTGCCATAAAGGATAAGAATTTACGAAACCGTGATAGAGGTGCTCTCTCGCCCGCCTCACTAAAAAAAATAGAAAGAAATTATTAAAAAGAATGAATAAAGACACTGGAATACTTACATCTCCATGATTTATTTGAATAGAAAAAAACTGCACAGCTGAAAAGAAACAAAAAGAATAAATTATTATCAATTCAAAAGTTAAAAAAAAAATAAAAGTAATTCAACGGGAAAGAAAAAGAAACTGTGTTGTGTGTGTGGCTCCTTGTTTTCGAGGTAAGGTAAAGACACTCTCTGAGCTACACTCTGAAGAGATTACTTCTACTAAGATCTCGAATATTTTGAAAACGTGAACTTAAATGGTCTTATCAGTTAATTTAAAACTGTAACAGGCTTTATGCTAATATTCTATGTTATAAGGGGGGTGTCATAAAGACAATTTAATAAATTGTCTCGTTAGTTCCATATCGATCGACATAAATTTTATGTACTTGACAGAAAATGTTTAACATTGAACTTGATTTATTATTATTGTTTAAAATTAAAAGCACGTTGTAAACTAAAAAAATATTTGTAGCAAAAAAATACTAAGCTACAGTGGTGGATATTAGTTTAGTACATTCGAATTAAGAAATGTAAAAATTTATTTCATAATAAAGAAAATTTATGCAACATTTAAAAATTTGTCTGCAATCTGACAAAGCTTTCAATCACTAAGGGAGATGAGCTCGACCTAGGTGATACAGTGGTTTATCTATGTATGTGGATAATGAAGCTGGTCTGAAAGACACTGGCTATGCATTATAGCACTACATTAGCTTAAGTTTGATTTCAGTGTGCAGAAATGCTATAACGATGCATTTAAGCAAGAGTAGAATGGTCATGTGTTTGTCTGCTAAAGCAGGGGCGGTAAAAGACACGAAACTGGTGGAATGTGTGAGGGTATCTTCCCTGAAATACTTTTTAGGGATGATCTATCAGATAATAAGACTGAGAGTGGACACTTTTCAGGTTGAATCGGTTTAGAATGGAATGGATCGTGAAACTGGAGGAGAACATTTGTTAAGCGGCATTGCGCCTTAAGAATAAAGACTAGTATGTGGCACAGGAGCACTTTATTATGGTAATAAGGGATAACTGGTGTCTGTTTAGCATATTCAGTGTCCAGAGACGAGATAATTTAAGATTCATGAATGGCTTTGGTGGTTAGCCTCTGCTAAGATTTTTGACAATGCAAGTCAATGTGACATCATTATTTCTCTAACAGCAAAAACGAACCATTCAAGTTTTTCCTTTTCCCGATCCCTTAGTTTAATTGTGAGAGATGCAGATGGAAGGCCAATTGCCGAGAAGCTAAATATTGCATAGCACACGTTTAGAATAAATTTGGAGATACAAATTTATGACTGAACCACAGTTGTGTTGCCACTTGCCAGAAATAGCATTACAGACGGCAAGTGACAATTAATCACTTGAAACGATTTTTTTCGGCAACATAAAGTTTATCACCAGCTTACAATACTACTGGATATTGGTTGCTGCTCATAATAGATCCATTATTTTCTAGGGTGCTAATTTAATGAACCCTACTGTGAGTGCTTTGAACTTTAAAAAACAAACATGCTTGAATTTGTCTGTTATTTGACCATTGGCCTTAAGGCGCTAACCAACACTATCTCACCTCTCGACAATTTACTTTTGTTTTCTTTGTATTCTCTTTTTGTACTAAAATATATGTAACGACAAATTTAAAATTCATAAGAAAAAAAGTAAATAAACCGGATTTTCAAGTATGTAAGGTGATTAAAGTCTATTCATAAAAATACCTACTATTCGTAGTTTATTTAACCTCTTTTTTCTTCTCTTTCCTTAACAACAAATAATACGAGAGTACGTATTTATATATGCACATAAGTAATGCTGTAAAATAGGTTTGACGTCAAAAAGTATTGACCCCCTTTTGTCGACACTTTAAAATAAAATCTTGCCACGAGTTTTTACATTTAACGTGTTTTTGTTTTTCTTATTTGTTTTCATATTTATTGTTTATTTCTTTGTTTATATATTTGTTGCCTTTCAGAAATTGATTTAAATAGTTTTTCATTGATTTGTTATGTTATGCTATAGAAAACAAATACTTACAGTTATAGAGGAAATTAAATTGATTTTTAATTGAAATGATTGTAAAGAAAACAAAGGAAAAAAATAAATATGAGACAGTAACAATTGATCAGTAATACTCCATGTCACACACATTGTATACGTACGTCTCTTAAATTTGAAACACATTGCTAACCACTACGACGCAGCTGTGGTGTGTGCTACTGGTGCAGCAGAGTCGTGTTACTTTCACATGTTCATTGTGTTCCTTTGCTGTTTATGTCTCAAGAGAGATTGTGTTTTTTGTTTTGCTAATAAATATTACTTTGTTATTGAAATTTAATATTCAATTATTTTGTTTTCCTATTAATTAAATATGATGCAATAGAGAGACATGTTTTAAGGACATACGAAAAAAACAATTGATTGAAAGTTTAAATGAAAATAAATGGTGTTTACATATTTACGTATGTCATCAAATTTTACAGTTTGTTTATACAATGCATTTGAAGTGTAGTCTTGCCAAATTTCCCACATATAGCCCAGACAAATTTTATTTATTGGCGTTGGCAAATAGGATAATGAGAGATTGGGTAAATAACATGAAAAATGTTTTTTTTTTTTCATCAGGCTTTCGAAGTTTTAGGTTCTAGGAACTAAAAGCTTTGAATTTCCCTTTAAATAATTCATCCAGAAAGTTCTTTAACCCTCCCAGAGAGGTTAACAACAACAACAAATGACACAGGAAAGCCCGGAGGTCAAATTGACCCATTGCACAAACGTCCTAGTTCCTCAAACCACTTATGTTGTGTGTGTTAATTTTATACATGAGTGGTGGGACCTACAGTTTAAAGTCGACTCCGAACGACAGATTTTTGAGAAACGTTTTCATGGCAATTTTATTAACTCTCAGAGTTTTTGCCAGAAATCTGCTGAGAGGAAGTCGCCGAAGAAATACTTTTTGTATTTTGTCTTGATGCCTGGCCTGGGGCTCGAACCCTGGCTTTTACGTCTAATAAGCCAACACACTACCTACTAGACTACGGCGACTTCAAAAACAATTTTTTTTAAGTCAGCATTGTTTTTAAGCAGCAACAGAAGGCAACCCTGTCATTCTAGAATATACTACAGTAGACCAAACATCTGCTCAACTGGCAAAAACTTGATAACAAAACTGAAACAATTCAAAGAAATAATAATAATAAGAAGAAGCTCTATGACAGCCCTATAGTGATATGACGATAAGAAATACAAAAACCTTTATTTAATATACAGTCCAGAGGGTCGTCTGGTGATTTGTGAGTGTGAGGATTATGGGTTCCATTCCTCTGTTACACTATTCCAAGAAGGAGTAAATACAACTCTGATTATAATTCTTTTTAACAGTATTCTCTTTTGAAGTTATTGTTGTATGAATGTTCTACCATTAAGACGACTTTTTTAATACACTGTACTGTATCTATACAAATACATTGTGACCCACATTTTAAGTTTATATACAACATATACATTTATACATAAGTATGTATGTAAATACATTTTTTAATCGCTTAACCATTAAGCTGATATTTATATAGAAGTTCATTAACTCTTTATGGACTTTCTGTGTGTAATAAAATTAAAATAAATTAATACACACACTGGACTATGAACTCGTCTAGAAATTGTTGCAATCAAATTTTAATACTGTGATAATAATATTATTTGGTGGTAGCTTTTATTGCCTACAATGGAAATTTTAATAAGTTATTGTTTATTGAATGCCAGTTAAATAATATTTAAATCGACCTCTGATATTACTTTCAAATTCTATGTAGAAACGGCTGTCTCTAGGCATATAGTAAAAGGAAACTATGAAGTTTGTCTTACAATTGTTTCCCAAATATTTTAAACCACTGGAATAAATAAATTATTATCAAGTCCGTATTGAATTTATTAAGTCGCAATAACTTTCATTCTTAATATGCCGTACTTTATTATCATAATATGAAGAAATATATATTTTATATTGTAATTTACAATATTATGAAGATTAAATATGAGCGCATTATAAAGAAAAGTTGTTTAATGTCAAGTTTTGCCAAGAAGTATGGTGGCAGGGGATGGAAAATCCCCCTCACAAAGTTAACTGATAACGTGAGATCGGTTCGACTGTTGTTACAAACATTTTTAAATGAGCTTATGATTTTTATTATAAAAAGAAAAATAATAAAAAAAAATTTACACTGAAAATATACCACATATTTCTTGTGAAATTTAGAACTGAAGAACTTAAAAATCGTTTTCATTGCTGAATCATTTAATTACATTTAACGCGCAGTTACCACAAGAGATCAAACGTTTCAATTTTTCAAAGAAAAAAGCCCCATCAGTGACTGACACAAGGTGAACGGAAAGTTCAGTGTTCTATTGATTATACATGCAATCACTTTATTTATCATGTTCAGGAATGTAATCCACGATCAGTTCTCACATTAAGTGATGATAATTACCTCTGTTAGGTTAGGTTAGGTTAGAGGACGTGTACTTGTCAATTAAGACAAGTACAGTACCCGGACGTCGAATTGACCCATTGTACAACGTCCTAGTTTCTCACACCACTTATGTTGTGTGTGTTAATTTTATACATGAGTGGTGGGGCCTACAGTGTAAAGTCGACTCCGAACGACAGATTTTTATTTATTCAGAAACTTTTCATGGCAATTTTTATTTACTCTCAGAGTTTTTGCCAGAAATCTACTGAGAGGAAGTCGCCGAAAAAATACTTTTTGTATTTTGTCTTTGATGCCTGGCCTGGGGCTCGAACCCAGGCTTTTGCGTCTAATAAGCCAACACACTACCTACTAGACTACGGCGACTTCCTAAAAATTACCTCTGTTAGTTCATCACAAAGTTCATTATTATTCTCTTTCTGTAAATAACATTTTGTAACAGTATGACACTGGCCCGGCAATCTGCTTTCAGTAGTCCTGGATTGATGTTTTAATGTCCAAATTTCTTTTGAGGGCATGGAAGGCACCCATTATTCTGCATTATTATTGCACGATTAAGTAACTTGCACGTCTAATATGTCAGAAGAGTTGTGTATTCAAATATTCAGCAGAACGTTTCACCTAGTGATACGAATTCTGTTTTAGTTTCGTTTTGGGGAGGAAAAATTTAAGTGACATTATCAAGGTTTTGACTTTTCTCGTTTGAACTATGCTAACTGAAGAGTCAGTCAATCAGTAGCGCAAACTCAAAATATATTTTCAAAACAATATACTCTGTAGTATGTATTGAAAATAAATTTTGTTTAAATATATTGTTTAAACACAGACTCTTTTTTTTACGATTTAATAAAGTGGGGACCGTAAATAAAATATTTTTAAATCTTTTTTTCGTTGTTTTGTTTATTTTTATTATTATAACAATATTTTTTTAATATATTTTTTACACATTTTTAAACGAGCGTATGGAGGTAATTATAATCGTTTATAATATAATGGAAATAATAATATCATTATGAGGATAAGAACACGCGATCTAATTGACTATTCAATCATTCAATTCAATCATATTTTTTTTTTTATTTGCTACTGTAGATAGTTTTGGACAAGAGTTGTCTATTGTGTTTGATTGTATTGTAATTGATTTAGTTATAATAGCCCATTTAAATAATTATAAGTATTGAGGGGATAAAATAAAAAAAGGAAAGAAAGAAAGAAAAAAATCAATTCAATCTATCAACAGTCAAATTTACAATCTAACGCTAATTATGGTACATTATAATTGATTTTGCGAATAAACGATTTAATTCTGGCACAATAAAGGTGAGTGTGATATCGTGATGCTTTTATAATTTGAGCCAAATCAATTTAAATGATTTTTTTTTATGAACAACTACGTTGTAAACGTTTTATCGATTGCACATGCCATGCTAGTAGGATGTCCAGTATTAAACAAAGATCATACACTTATTTTTGTAAAGAGTAAAATCAGTCACGAGTCAACAGATTACCATATTTTCATAGGCTCTTTTAAGCAACGTGGTCAAAAATTATTTATCATAAATGAATAATAAAAAAAATTATGTTTGTAAATCATTGACTTTGAATGCGAAATATATTTCTATGGAAAAATATCTTCAGCTGCGAGGTTTATGTTTGGCTAAATGGGTACACCATCAAACAGGGTTGCCGAAATTAAAGTGAAGGGCAGAGGGCAGTTCAAAAGTTGCAAAGTTACTCTGAAATATTTACTTTTTGAAATGCTGCGACATGATTGGAGTGTAATGCTTCAAGAATCAGAATAATTACTGAAAAAAGGTAACGTTCGACAACAATCGAATCGAATCGAAAAAAAAAAGAATAATTGAACTTGGTTATCGTGCAGCTTCAAAAAGACAATGTCAAATGTTACACGAGACAGTATACCATAATCCTATTGGGAGTTAAGTTTACAGAACAATAAACCTCAGGTTTTATAGCAGTCCATATTTACCACAAAGGCCATGCGATTTAACCTCATTGATTATTTTTTGCGGGTACGCGTAATACCTCTCGTGTACAAGCCTAAGGCAGCCACAATTCCAGACTTGGAAGACAACATTACAGCTGCAATATGGTGATTAGAGATAAGCGATCCAGTGATTTTTGAAGAACGTTGTTCTCAGTGAACGTGACTTATTAATCACTGTTCTTTAAAACAGTGATTGTGATCACAGTATTCCAAAAGAAAACAATAATGACAATAACGTATTTTATTAAGACGTAAGAAAGAGACAACTAGATACATACTACGAAAAGACTACTAAACAAAATCAAAGTGGTGTCATCAATGTTATTATTTTTAATGTAATTATTTTATATGAAGTTTGACAATTAAGTTTCACAGAAAGTTCATGTATAAAAGACAAAAGTAAATAATCAGCATCATCTAATAGTAATTCTGCCTGGCTCAAAATAAAATGAAATAAATTTGAGTATGTAACAATTTCGAAAGAACGACATTATTAGTAACTGTTATTTGGCAATTTCAATCACTGTAGTTACCAGTGAATTACCAATCACCGTGATTAAATCACAGTTTTGAAAATATCGCTCATCTCTAATGGTGACATATCTTTCATTAAATTTTTAAAATCCAAACGGTGAAAAAAAATTTACCCGTTATATTTACTTCGACAGTGTAGGATGTAATAGCAACAGACGCAGTAACGATTTTTAATATTAATAACAATTTTATATGAAAAAATTATTAATAAACAACAAAGCACGTTGTACGGTACGTCTAATACAGCACTTATTACTTATACAAGTCTAAAAAAAACCTTGTAAATCTTGTTTATATACAAACAAATACTTTTTCTTTTCTAACAAATAAATCAATTTAAATATTGAAAAAATATTTCATTTGTAATAAATTTAATCCCAAAAACAAGTGTCATTCAAATGACCTACTGAAACTGGTTTAAAAAATTAAACTCTCCCCAAAACTGAAAGCTTCTTCTTCTTCCTGAGGTTCGTCAGGATGCTGTCCGCAAATGTTTGGAGAGATATTATAGGGCAATCCCTTCTTTGGGTGAAAGTAGTAAAGTGGATCTTTTGGTCGCCGTACTTTAGTTCGCGTGGAATAATAATAACATAGGTATGTACGTACGTGCAGCATCCAGAGTGTTAGTTTCTTTACAACACCCTTATTCAAATTGTTTTATTATTGAAAAAACCAAAAAGTATCAAATTCTAGTAACACATTTTACCACACGTATAATTTAAAATATTTTCAAGTCTATTGACTCGAACAACCAGTAGTCGTCGTCATTCAATCATGTTTCTAATTTAAATATTTTATAACTGATAAAATGAAATAAAAAAAAAATCAATTAAAACACTTGTGGTTTATTTTATACACGAGGGTAATGTTACCGATCGTATATTGTAAACAATTTTTTTATCGCTCATATTTTTAAATACCAATAAGAAAAATAGTTAAATTAAAATATGTTTAGAATATATTTATAAAATATTATTGATTGCATAACTGCTAGTAGCAAAATTAAATTGTTTATAAGAATTCTATAAACAATATGTAGAGAGATTTGCGTACGAAAATAAAAGTTTCAAAAAGTGATTAAAATTAATTACCGATAAGAAATCAATAACAAATAAATAACATAGCAAAGTTCAAAATATACAATTTATATATATAAACAAATTGCTTTAAATTTTAAATCAGAAATTATTTACATTTATTAAGTATTCAAACATTTCAAGAATTTATTAACAATTTACTAATCTTGTTGCCGTCGCTCTCATGTGAACAAACCGTGTGTTTACATCTCACCACTTAGTATAGATCACGGTGTTGCTATATTTTGTAACCAAGTTCAAGTGCAAGAAAGTAAGCAAAATTCACTTTAAATAACCAAAGTTCTTCAAATTTTAGAATAAGCACGATCCTATGAGTCACAATTTTGCCACTATGTACGAAATACAATGGTATTTAAATAACCGCCTCTAGCTGTGTTGCAGCAGTTGATCCATTTGAGATAGTTTTGGATCACTTTTTCGCATATTTCGTGCAGTATCTGGGTAATATTTTGATGAATGTTGGTTTTCTCCAACATTACAGGATATTGCGCGCAGACACGATGTTTGACTTGGTCCCCACACAAAAGTCTAACAAAGTCAAACCAGATGATGGCCAAGTGACGTCGCCGAACGTGAAGTTACTCTTTCTGAAAACATTTACAGAAAAGCCAATATGTGCCAAAATTATGTGGCTTGTGTGCATCGGTTTGTTGTAATCACATACAGTCCAGTTCGATTATAGGGAAAAAAAGTTGGTTCAGCACACAGCCTTAGCGCTTAAAGTTGGCGGTCATGTCTGTCTGACTCAATGACAAAATATGGGTGATGTTTTTACTTGTTAATGTAACCACCAAGTGCAAAATAAGTTTCAACGCTGAAGAAATTCAGCATTGAAGATCGGCTTTATATGTTGCATATATGGTTGCAAATACAAATGCTGAGTGCGTCATGGAGTCAAGAAATTTGGATTATCCATGATCGTCTCTAACGGAAGCGATACATTTGCCAATGTGTGCATTACAATGACACACTGGGCTGACCAACCTATCACGCTTCTAAACTCTTTAAATTTCTTTATAATCTTGACAATTCATTGTACAGTAGGGTGGGTGGGTCGATTAAAACGACTGCAATCGGCTCCATAATGCTCGAAGTGACCACATTTGAATCACACTACTTTTCTAATAAAGCTTGAAGACGTTTTTCGGGAGTTAAACGAATAATACTCGTAAATGATAAACATTTCACTAAATAATTTAAAAATTAAAGGTAAATAAAAGTGGTTTTGAAACCATTAAATCGTGTTATCCAGAATATAAAGGTAGTTCAGAAAGAAACCATTTTAAGCTTGCTGCGTGAATGCAACCTATTTGAGGGACGTGCGAAGCTACATATTCAACAACCAATGATAACTGGTTTGAGGGACGTGCGAAGCTACATATTCAACAACCAGTGATAACTGGTTGAGAAAAAGGCAAATTATCAATTCTTCTGATAATAAAAAAGAATATATACAATAATTGTACATATTTAATCTATTTATTAGTGCCTTGAAGTCTATTTAAATATTTGCCACATTTTTAAGAACATTTTAGATAACATTACTTTACCAGCTATTATCGATTTAAAATGTTTAATCGCTTTCAAACTTATTTTTGTCTGTTATCGCCACACAGCAATTGAGAATATATGCCAATAAAACGATTACGATAATAAAAAAAAAACACATAGTGAAGTTACTTAATAAAATGCACATGTCTACGATAATTTTGAAATAAATCTATCTGAAATGACAAATCAAAATTCAAATATAGAAAGTTCATGATCAAAATTTAATTGTTAAGCATGTTTTTAATATTCTGAAACAATTAAGGTAGGAAATGACCTTTTAACACAATATTCTTTTTTATATAAATTAATTTCAAATAGCCATTTGCCAACAGTATAGCACATACGAAACACCGAGGTCTATGCAGTTTGGCTCGAAAAGATAATCTTTTGAAATTATATGTCTCAGGCTGACAACAGTAAGCGTGCTTAAAGGGAAACAAAGCAACATGTTTTGCAGTATTGACTACCTCATAATTTTGCTCTCGTTCTTCCACGCTTCAATATGTGATCTTAAAACTTCTCAGAGTAACCACAGAGTTAAAGAATGATTATCGCTAAAAAGTAGATTGAGCGAAAAAACTAGTCGCTTTATTTTAGACGCGTACTCTGCAGTCAGCCTTATGCAACCTGGATTCACATTTGCTCGTTACAAGCTAATGTGAAAGCGTCCTACTGTTTAATGTTAATTGTACAGCCTCCGAGCGATAGAAGATTCTCTTATTAATGTTATACATAAAGCGTATGTTTTGAGATGTCCAAGAAATTCTGAGCTTTTAAATAATTCAATCTCATTTGTACAGTTACAGACGATTCGTGATACGGTTTATGGTAATCACAACACATCCCGCAATAGTTTGTAATCCATCCCAGATAAACCTTAGCGACCTACAGAATGGGAATCCGCAGAAACATAGCTGATCTCTATCAAGCGCTGCTTCTAGCAATCCGATTTCCATAACGGAGTCTTTATCCTGCAGAGTGGACGAAAGAAATTTTGAGCAATAAGATTTTAAATTTTGTTTTGAAGTCGCCGTAGCCTAGTAGGTAGTGTGTTGGCTTATTAGACGTAAGGCAACGGTTCAAACCCCAGGTCAGACATCTCCAACAAAACGAAATATGGAAACAAATTTGTTCGGTGACTGCGTTTCAGCAGATTTCTGGCGAAAACTTTGAGAGTAAATGAAATTGTCATGAAATGTTTCTCAAAAATCTGTCCTTCGGAGTCGATGTTAAACTGTAGGTTCCGCTACTCATGTATAAAATTAAAACACACAACATAAGTGGTGTGAGAGGCTATGCCGTAATCCTGACTGAAGTGTTGTAATGAATAATTATGTATGTATGTATGGATTTGAATTATTTACAAATACTGCGTTGATAAGATCTCTTACTTACTCCTTAAAAGATCACTTTAATAGTTCCAACAAATATTGCAGTGGTCCTTTCCTTAAACAATCCATAGATTCAACTTTTCGTCACTCTCTCCTCGCTCTTTAAAGTCATATACCAATATGACACTCACTCTCTAAATCAAAAACCAATCAAAGTTCAATAACATTTACAAACCATTTAAAATGTATGCTTAGGAAACTAAAAAACCGATAATAAATCAAAATTCTTACAATCCCCATTAAATTTTATTGAAACATTATGGCATGTCGTTAATTTTATAAACTGTTTTTTGTTTTTGCTTTCTTTTACTTTAAATAATACAACAATATCGCACGTATTATCCAATTTTAAATCATACGATTGATTGGGTAATTTTATGCTGAACAAACAACAACAATTACGAAAAACAAAAAACAATGAAACGAAAATGAAACGTTTTATGTTTTTATCTTGACATTGACACTAATTTTTTCGCCACCATTGTATTGTTTTTGTGAGTATAAGTGAATATGGTTTGTAGTTCAATTCTTAACCTATCAACACGGAGCGTATAGACAGCGCGCAGTAGTGACGATAATGATCCCATTGAAAATACAACAAGAAAACATTTTATGCTGCTTGTATAGAAACATGATTAAAGTACACTTAAAGAATATTTTAATAGGTATCAACGTAAACATGTAAAATTTTTAATCTACACAACAATCAAACGAAGGCGTTTAATACATTCAGCAATGGAGTGTTTTTAATGTAACTTATTGGTTTTCATGACGGTACTACCATCTCTTGGTTTAAATCGAGCTGTAGATGAAGTCCAATCAGTACTGTTTTATCCCTAACCCTATTGCTGAGAATTCTTTTTGAATTTCCCTCTTTCATTTCTTATCTGCTCTTTTGCATTTGAAATTCAAATTCCTTTGGCTATATATCGGGAGATTGGAGCAAGAAGGCTTAATCTAGTCTCAGGGCATTTGGGTTAGGTTATAACACGCTTCAACAATAATGCACTGCGCACATATAATGTGCCATATACTGAGTAATAGTACTAATACTAGACTTCTTATTTGTTGTTACATTATGTGATTATTATTTATTTTTATTAATTTTTACTAAAGCATTAATAATTTTCCTGTATTATGTCAATAAAATAATAATTCGTGGAATTTTTTTTTTGAGGTTATTAAACACGGCTACGTTTTTTTTTAACTAAATTTGCATTTTTTTCAGGGTCATATGGACAAATTTTGAAAGTTAAGTCCATCGCTTACCAATAAATAATAAAATACATATTTAATTACATAATTATAATGTTTAAGTAACACCAATAAATAATAACAATAACTTTATGGTTCCGTTTACTTTCGGTGTTAATTACACGAGGAGTACAATCACTTGCATTAATTAAGGTTGTCAACATTGTTATGAACAGAGATCAGTAGTGCAGTAGTTTCCTCTAGTGGGGTATTGCTTTCCCTACATTTTTTTCACCACGTTGTTTACAATGTAAACAAACGTAAATTGTATACAGAAGTAAGATAGAGAGAGAGAGATGCAATGGAGTGATGTGATCTTTTGTGATTTTAATAAACAACGGGAGAATTGTTAAAGATAAGGGGAAACATTTTTCATTATTTCTGTTGTTATTACAAAAGTTGTAAAAGTAAAATATTATTAATTATAAATGCGAGTAAACAAAATAAATTCTAAGAAAAACAAAAGATACAAAAACATTCAAAATAACAACGACTAATAATAAGAAGAATGACATCAAGAAATAAAATTATAACAAGAATTTTGAAAGATAATTGATGTATAATTCGTTGGGCTACTTGAATGCCTTTCAAATTGAAGGACATATGACCTAAATATCACCTCTATTGTGGCTTATGTCAAATAAAGATATTTGGAAGCCAACAAATGTTCTGGTAACCTACAAAACAAATAAAAAAATAAACTCTACTAAAAGAAAAACACGAAATAAAAGTATGAAGAACGCTCAATTACGTATGCTGTCCAATAGTCATAGTAGAGACGACTTCCATATACATATGCACCTCTGGTTTGGCATTTCGAAAACGAGGGATGGCAAACGCGAATGGCAAAGTTCCTTCACAATTCTTTAACGGAACTAAGACTCGAATATTAAATAGCACTGCCAAACAGTAATAATGTTAAGTCCTTAGTGCTATAAAAATTGAAAAATGAATCGTGGCATCAAAAGATGTTGTTGCGATCCAATCTTTTGTCAAAGAATATTGGAAAACTTTTCATCTGCTCGTATTGTACAGCTGAAATCAGCTCTAAGTGATGACTTAACGTACAACTGTTTGGCCGATTATTTACTGAACTGATCTTGACATTCTTCTTAAGGAAAGAAAATAATTTAAGCACGTATGGTATTTAACAGTTTCAGATTTTTTTTATTATTTTTTATTGTTAATTTTAAATTAAAACCATTGGAATTATTCGAATCATGTTTTAATTTTTGCAATATCATAGAAAATATTCCATTTCGTTATGAAATGTTTGTCTGTGGCTATACAATGTATATGAAAAAATAAAGCATACGATTAGAATTGAAAAAAAAGACGTTCATACATATTTAATCTTAAAATTAAATTTCGTATTTAATTTAACCTGCAATTTTTTTCTGTAGGAATTCTCAAAACATTGTGAACAAGTAGAAGTCTGAATAGCTTTAAAGCAGCAAAAATAATAACAGCCAGGAAGGTAGTTAAAAAAATATGCTTTGTAAGGCATATGCTGCACAGCTATGCAACACACTGCTTTTGAAGTTGAATAGGACACACCGTAAAAAAATCACCAGACGATATTACAAGAACTGCCCTTGATTGGACCGTATGGGTCAAAACAATATTAGAGGGCCACCACATACATCTAGGGATCTAGGTAAGCACATTAGACTACTGCAGAGTTAAAATCAAAATAAATGGGTGGTGGTTCGGTTGTCTTGAAAAATTTTAGTTGTTGTTGCAACTGCTTTGCTGTGCACACAAGTATTTCCCAGGGAAGAAAATCTTCCGGATGGTGTAGCTTTCGATGGGTTGACAAACTTTTGCCGATTTTGAGTCGGGTCTTTCCGGGGCAAAAAGTCGATTTTCGTAGGAACGGCCTTATGTTTCTCTTAGGAATTTGAGGAATGAAATTAAGGCAATCATCTATGCAGATGTGAGGAGATTGTTTAGCAGACTATTGCAAATGAAGCACTTTTATGTGCTTAACTAAAACCCTGAGTAATCCAGGTATAAATCGCGAGAAAAGTGAATTTATTACATTAAGAAACTTCAAAACCCTGCCAATAAATTATCTTTCTATATGAATGAAGTAAAACAAGTCTTTAAGAAGCTTTTGAGAAACAAGAAAACTGTTGGAAGCGCAGTAGTATTAATGCCCTTTACTTTTAGTTAAAGAGGTTTTTGTACAGAATGAACGCGTCATTTCCAATTCTATCTTTCAGGAAAACAGCCAGTTCGAAATTAAAAGGTAACGATAGACTACAACAACCAGCGATCCTAATTACCACATAATACATTAATTCTTAATTTTAATTACAAGAGCAGCACAAACACTAGAATTAATAAAAATGGGCAACAATTGTATTCAGTTTTCTTACGTGTAGAAGACAAGTGAGACAGACAAAGTGTAAATGATAGAACAGAACACGACAACTTCATGAAGATTCGTTGCCAAAATAGAAATATGGCTCATAATTAAATGTAAAAACAAAATACTACCACGAAAATAGATTCAATTTACCTATTCTTACATAACTTTACTAATATTTCATTCAATTTGTAAACAAAACCATATGTTTTTTTACATTTTGGCGCGTTAAATAATAAATCAAGTGTTATTGTTTTTGCTTTTGTCGCAATGTAAACAATGAAAATGCACTTTACAACTGACGACTTAATGAGGAGTAAATTTATTTTTTTTGCGGCATTTTCTCTTAAATTTACGATTTTAACCGGCAGCTGAAACTTCAGATGCCAATTATTTAATTGTTTACATACGTGCTCAAATACAAATAATTGCAATTTTAATGGTATTAAATTTGATGAAACTTTTTGTAACACCATTCGGAGATTATCAGTAAGTGAACACACATACATACATAATTGGTCATTACAACCCTTCAGTCAGGATTACGACCTAGTTTCTCACACCACTTATGTTGTGTGTGTTAATTTTATACATGAGTGGCGGGACCTACAGTTTAAAGTCGACTCCGAACGACAGATTTTTGAGAAACTTTTCATGGCAATTTTATTTACTTTCAGAGTTTTTGCCAGAAATCTGCTGAGAGGAAGTCACCGAAGAAATACTTTTTGTATTTTATTTGATGTCTGGCCTGGGGCTCGAACCCTCGCTTTTCGTCTAATAAGCCAACACACTACCTACTAGATCACGGCGACTTCAGTAAGTGAACAATGCTGTTAAAATAAAATAGAAACTAAAATTAAGACGTATACATTCTACGACGATTTTAAGCTGTCAATTTCAATCGTTATTATCTTTTGATATAATCTGAGTACTAAAACAGTAACCTCAACCACCCGTTATTGAGAAGATTTAGAATCAATTACTGCAGGGTAATTACATAATGGCAAGTGTTAACAGGTGCGTTTAAATAAGAAAATTGCTGTAAGAAAATAATGTTTACAACAATTTACCATCAATAAATTAAAAAGTTTCTACAGCAAGCGATAGCAGATGCCAGCCAGGCAGCGATAACAATCTAAAATTTTCATTAAGAAAAGTAGTTTTAATAACTTTTTTCCACTACAAGCAGCATCACATTCTATTACCAATTATAAGAAAAAAACAACAATAATTTAAATAAAGTGAATTGTAAAATAGCGTCCAATAGATTTTAATTTAAAATGAAAATGTAAATTTAGATGTTGAATATAATGATAGGGTGTCAATTAAACAAGTTCATTAATTAACAAACTCATACATATATGTACATACATTTTCCACATGAGAATGGAGTAAAATTAGCTAAAATATGCCAGACAGTGATGACTACTCGGCGTTTTTTTTATATTTATTGATTTACAATATTTAGACATCATCGTGTCATCATATTTAATTTGTATAGTTATAAAAACACGTGATTATATTTAACAATTCAATATTTTTCTGCTTTCATGCGATTGAATTTAATTCGCACTACACTAAATAGTTGAAAATTTCATACAAATTAACACCGAATTTTGACAAATTGATTGTATGTGAGTGATTACGTGCCATCGAACACGGTGAGTAGGGGGCTCATCTATAACAAAAACGAAAATATACACACACCCAGTAAAAGTGGAGAGGGCAATGAAATGTATGTTGTGGATTGTGAAATAATTTTAATATTTTCTGTTAATGAAATGCTAAATAAATGGAATTGGAGGAAAATTATTTATTGTTTTGACTCTTGAGGTGACTGGAAAATTACTGGCTAGCGTTACTAAATACTTATTCAAATAGGTAACCTTACACAGGGTATCTAAAGCAACTGAATATATTTGAGGAAAGGTGTCAAACTGAAAGATCTTACTAAAAAACCAAAAAATTCGTCTTTTTTTCTTAGATTGCTTAATTTCGTAATCACTCTCGTAGATAGAGTCAATTAAGCTTATTAACGTGAGAAAATTTTTCAGTTTCTTCAGCAGCACAGTAAAAATTGTTTTAATTACTCATGGATTAATTTCTTTAATTTAATTTCTAGCATTTAATTGACGGCGTTTATTTGTTTTTTTTTCTTTCTTAACAGCATGTCATAATAATTTTATTATTTTATCACTGTCACAATTACTACATTTAATTATATTTTTTTTTATAAGACGTAAAATAAACTTAGTCACTGTTTTTTTGATTACTTAAGTGACGCTTTAGTCTAAAATAATCTTTTAAACTATAGCCAGTAAGCAAGTAAACTCTGCTGCAGTATAGAGCATGAACATTTTAAACTTTCAAAAAGTCTAGACTAGTCTAGCTAGACGATCAACAAATAAGCGTAATAAGTCTGTCGTTGTTTGAGTCTTTTGTGATGTGTTCTTTTGTGATGACATAAAATTAATTTATTTAAATGAAACGTTGACACTCCATTACACATTTCGTGTGTTAAGCAATTGCAAAGTGTCAAGCAAATGCATTAAAAATGGCATTGACTGCTATCCAATACAGGAGATAAATTATAAAAATATTTGAATTAAATGTGGGTTTTCGGTATTTCATTTCATTCGTGTTACAGTAGGTGCCTTCAAATAAAAATCAATATTTTTTATTTAAAAATAATTTCACTTTCCTCAAAATATAATTTCGAATGTTTCACATGCTCCACGCCCCTCCGGCAAAACGCCCCCACATCAGTAAAAAAAATGGTTTGTCAAATCATTGTTTTCATTTTATTAGCTTTTGTTAAGCAAAACGTAAACAAACTATAATATATACAATGTATGGCAACCATAAACAAGAAAGCGAATGAACACCAATCACTAACACCACCGTTCATTCTGTGATAACCATTAAGTGCAGGGTTAACAACTTCTGCTTTGAGGTAAAATCCTAAGAATAAAAGAATAAATTTTGCTGTACACATGTGACAAGTAAGTTAGTTGGAAAATGACAGCTTGAATCATTGAAGAAGTCTGGCTACCATTAGTGAAATGCACGTGAAACGCAACGAATTCAGTATATATTTCTTCGACGAACGTCTGAAAGGACTAATGAAATTAGAAGGCAATTAATTATTCCTTATAAGGTTCTACAACATGACGAAACAATGAAAGTTCTCCCGCTATTAGTAGTCTCAGTTGGGACCTGTTAGGCCAAAATAAAAAAGCTGATGCATGAACATAAAGGATAGAAATTTTACCCAATGAAAAAATTGTTTCTTAGCAATTTTAAGCTTATCTTCTTTTAAAATTAACACACTCCATCTTTTATGACAACTGATCAACTACCCAAGAAGTTGGGCATTCTTTCCCTGTATTTATGGAGTAAATATCCTTGCAAATTTTCTTCTTGATCTTCTTAAAAATCCTTTCGAAATGCAACAGGCTGACAACTCTGTTTAACACTGTGCAATACTAAGCACACAACAGGGAGAGAGAGAGTGGAAAACCAACCGAACCAAAACAAAAACAATATTACACTTATAAATAAGGAAAAGAATGAACAAAGCGTAGGCAGAATAAATGAACTCTTGGTCATGTTATTCAAGCGAGCGTGTGTATGTATGATACACGCAACACGTCTAAAAAGGTATAAACAACAACAACAAAAAGAAAATGTTAGTGTTCTCTCCTCTGCAGTTAAACACGTCAAAGAAAAATGTCTGCATATAAAAACGCGGTAAAATATAAATAAAGAAGAAAAAATTAAAAAGTAATAAAAAGCAAGTATAGATAGATTTGGTTGGTTGTATGCATGGGTGTGTGCGAGAGTGAGTGTTTAACTACAAGTAGAATTAAATACACAAAAACAATTTTTCTTGATATTATTTTAGTTGTTATTGGTTTTCTATATATTTTTTCAGTATTTATGTGTACTGTACATACATGTGACGTACATATATATGTACGTACGGTACAATGGTAAATACACGAGTAGAAAGTCTAACAAAAACAAAATATAAGAAAGAGTGAATATTGGAATATTAAAACAAAAAAAACAACAAAAAATAGTCATCATATAAAAATCTGTTGTCATGTGGATATTTTGGTTTAATAAGAAATGAAATGAGAGAGGAAAACCGATTGCTTTTAATTTTTATTTCATTTATTTTAATATTTAAATTGATAATATTGTTCAATTGAATATTTGAAAAGTATTAAGTCTTATGGAAAAGACAATAACAATTAATACACATGATTGAGTAAATAATTGATTGATTGATTTCAAAGAGTTTACTTACGTACGTAGTTGTAGAAATAATGAGAAAATTTTAAAGAAAAACTAAATAATCACAACAATAAGAAATAAACATTAAATTAAAAAAATTCCAATTGTTACTTGGTTTTCTTAAAAAACTTTAACAAGATAGTGAAACAAAAAATGAAAAAAAATATTCTCTTCTATTTTAGTAACAGGCAAGACAATGCAAAACTTATAAGCCAGCTAGAGCACAGCCATTGGCGGCATTATACACACACAAAAAGTCACGTCATTTGATAATTATTTTTTTCTATTTAAAAAAAACCGCAACAATTTGTTTTTTAAGTTTGATTTTTAATTATTGACTTATTTCTTACTGTATGGGGAATTCATTTTACTTTTTTCTTTTTGAACACTCAATGAAAAAACATTTGCTTCAAAGAATTTTATTTTCTCTTTCTATAACGGTTAAATATTTCTTTTGACTTTTTTTCTGTTATAATTTCAGTTTTCTTTTAGTATGTATTTCTATATGCAATAAAATTTAATAATTATTAATGATTTTACACTCACTTTATTATTTAAAAAGAAACACGAATTTTTTATTTATTTGCCGCTTAAGATCCGATCCTTCTCGTTTAAGAGAAGCACCACTCCAATGTCAAACGAACACACTTTATTTAACACAATATCACAAAACGAGAAATAAAAAAAATTAAAATTACTTTACAAAAACCAAGAACAAGACGAGACGTCTACACTGTTCAGTCTGTTGTGCGCGACTAACTTAATGCTTTTGAATTGTCATGCTAAAGTACATAGACGAATGTTCAAAAAACCACAATCGTTCGTGTTGATGTTCATTCATTCCAATTCGGTCATTCATTTTCATTGTTCGTTGTTCATTTTTGTTTGTATTTTATGATAACACTAAATGAGCGTGAGTAATTATTTACATTTCAGTATGACAGAGAGAGAGAGACAGAGAGAATGAAACAGTTCGAGAGTGTGGTAAATAGATAAAAAAAATTCTAGTGTTAACCCAATTGCAGTGTTTTTATTAAGAAAATCTGCAGTATTTTATTAATTTTTGTTTTGTTGTAAATATTATAAAAAAATAATGGCATTTACACAGAAAATGTAATATTTTGTTTCCATTTTTCAACAGTAAAGAGTAATTTCGTTAACAGAGCAAATAAATTCTGTTGAATTACATTTACAACTTGGGTTTAATATCCGACCAAAAGCAGAGGCGTTCACATTCAAAGAAAGTAAAGGGATGCCCAATATGACTAAGTTTTCGTTTATATATGAACTTGGCAGGGCCCTTGATGATATATCCATTAGTTCAGGGAAGATAGTTGGAAACAGTAGAAATGTTCGATTCCATTTTAAATTATTCGAAACCTATAGAAAAACTTACGAGAGTTTACTACCTAATCTAAGATGTGTCAATTCAACTTGGACACATCAAATACAAAAGATGAAACGTAGCAATACTATCTAATAATTAGGCAACTATCCGAGCACTCGGCTTATATAAGATTGTATCAGGAGTAGCATGGAACTGGTTAAGTTTAATCAGATAGGGGCAATAGGGTCGTCCTCTGCTGTATCCCAGATCATGTGATTGTTCACGGCATTAGGAAGGCAAATGAATGTCGGAGGACAGCTCCGTGCCGCTAACAGAGCCAGAACCTTTTCATGGAGTAGGAAAGGAAGATGAAATGAATCGGAGATTCAACTTAAACCAATGGTTTTGCCATTTTTGAGGTGTGTATTGGAAATAGGACCCAATTGGCCTTTAAAGTAATTCCTAATTTTAGTTATAGTGGCGTTACTTATACCTTAAATGAATTTCAGAAGGGACATATAGCTTCTAGAAGTTATTTACATATTGCGTTAATACTTTAAGATACAGAGAATAAACAAGTAAAGTAAGAGCATACAGAAACCTGACCACATCTTGAAGAAATAACATATGACAAGATAATGGAGTGCGATATTACCCACGAAGGTGGTTCTATAAGGCAATAAAGCCTCTTCTAAGATGTCTGCGACTAATATGAGGAAACCTTGACAAATACTCTTAACAACACCTTTTCCTGGATCACGAAATTGTAAGAAACGTAAGCTTTAATGAACTTTATAATTGAATTTCACGCGGGATTCGTGGATTACAAAATAATTTATGGCCAACGAGCGAACTTGCATCAAACCTAACTTATTATGTTTTAAATTTTCTAAAATATAAACGATGCATTAAACGATATAAATTGTTTATCAATTCGAAATACTTTGTTTTTCTTGTCGAACATTGACCTCTTGAACTGCATTAAATCGAAATTTGATCACAACAAATAAAAAAAATTCGGAATAAGACATAACGTGTGTGAGAGTATATGAACATGTACGGAGACATTGACTTTGAAAAATATATACAGATACAGTGTTGTAAGAAATAATAGGGACAATTTCTTTTTTCTCGATATATTTCTATTCATGATTTATGATATCATAGCTCTACGAATGCCATTCCAAAGCTGCGTCCCATATTTCATCGTATAGCTTTCAGACGGTATGCCCTAAGCAATTTAATTTTCGTTTTTTTTATTAAGCTCGACCATGGGTTGTTGATGATTGAGTGATATTTCGGCTGGTTTGATACCTGGTCTCAGGTATAAATAACCGCTGTTCATTATCAAGGTATTCTACAGAGAAATTTCTCATTTACATGTGTAAATATGTTTCCGTCGTTCCTGTAAGGATCATATTGACTCAGTTTCCAATGAAGTTCCAACGTTGATGTCCATTTGGGGCATCTGTGTGTTGTAAAATTTGCCCCCAATTTACGATTGCGGAGTCCTGGTAAAGAATGTGACTTATCTCGTCGATCTAGCCCCACATACGTCCGCTTTTCTTTACAGAGGACAAAATGTCACATATACACATTATTTACCATTACAACCTTTTAGACAGAATTAAAACCTAGTTTCTGATACCACTTACGTTGCTTGTGTTATCCATAAGCAATAGAACCTAAAGTTTAAAACTAAACTCCGAACGAAAATGAAAAGTGTTGAAATTTCCATGCGTCCCTATTATTTCTTACAGCACTGTTTATACTTTGTATTTTTTGTTACTATTTTTTTATTGTTGTTGTTTAATAAGGAAGCCCCCAAAAACTTAAACCTGTAGCTACACAAAGTATCTGATGATGTTTGTTGGTAAATGATACGTTAAAAACAAAACGAACAAAAAAAAACGAAAAAACGATTCAAAGTGAAATTAAAACGGGTTCCTTTGTTGTTATTATTGTTGCCAACGTGTGAGTTTCATTTCAAGACTGCATCCACACGATCGACATGCGACACTCTACAGGCAAAAAAAAAACACGATAGCCCTGTCAAATAGTTAAGTTGAATATGACATTAATTTTGTTAAAAACAGAAGAAATATTAAATGAAATGGAAATAAGGAGAAGGCTCGAGTCGAACTAGTGATGGGCACGCGTCATCGATGAAGAAAATTGCACGCGAAAGGATATTGTATTGTTTACTTTTAAGAGTCTCACTTCAAAAAGAAAAAGCGAAAGAAGCTAAAACATTAGTGGAATGATAATTCATCTAAAGGCAGAAAGGAATAACTAGAGTAGGCGAAGATACCAGAATAATAGCTCAATACACGACGTTACATCCAATACAGACGTCAAACGTGCAATAAGTCCATTAAACTAAAGCAAAACGGAAAGCTTCAGACAATTCAGAAGATTACAACACTCTTTGGAAAGGCACATGCCGCGCATAGTATAGAAAAATTGGCCTGGTAACACGTAAGACAACTTTTGACCGACGAGGTAAGGGAGTACGTATTAAGCTGATTGACTTTCTGCTCTTGAATTGACGACCAAAAAGGAATCTACAATAAAGCTGTAGAGGTTGGTCTGAACACATCACCAAATACTATTCACCAATTACTAATTATTAGAAAACTCAGAAACTCATTCTGACGCCACATGCGTGTAATTCTTTAGAAAGAGCCCAGACGTACATATCTGTACCTTAGTATCGAAGAAGTACAGTCCTGTAAGACAACTGTCTACAGAGCAAAAGATAAATCACTTCAGCATATGTTGAACATTTTTTAGTCGCAGAAATGCGAAAGTAGCGGAAAATTCCGCCATCGAAAAATTTCACTTGAACAGGAAAATACTGTCTGACAGTTTTGCTACCATCTGAGCACTCGATTTAGATAAAGTTGACTCGAGAATAGTACGGGGCTGTCTGCGAAAGTTAGCCAAGAGAAATAAGATGGATACCAGATTATATGGGGATTTAAGGCAATGAACTTCCGAGGAGAGGAGCTCTCTCGCCGCTGTAAAGTGAAAAGAGATGTTTGAATATGTATATTCTGCGAAAGAAAATATGTTGAGAGTTGGAGGCTCTTCTCAATCTAAATGGGCTTCAGATAATCTAAACTTTAGCTGGGTAATTACTTTGAAAATAGATTTCAACAAACATTTGTTTAGAATAAGTCCAATGTGTAGAAAAATGCATCATCAGAACACATATTTGAAGCCTGTGTGACGTCAATGGATACATTAGGCTTCTTACCACGTACTCGGCAGACATATATGTACATATGTATAGAACGTATGATCGTATGGAACATGGACTATTCTTGCAATATTCATAAGTGAGTTGAGAGTTTATTTTCATGGACCAACGTAATGTTTTTGATTGAACCCTCCTCTAAGGCCGGGATTTAAAAAAGTTGAAAAAAAATTATAATTTAAATTTAAATTCTTTAACTTTTGTTCAAAAGTTAATTTCTGTCTCGGAACTCAATATTGCAATTGATATTGTAATTGATTAACTAATTGAATTCAATTTCGTCTAGAACTTTCACCCCAAAATGCTTTCCTGTTTTTTTCTTTTATTTTTGGAAGAAAACAGAATAAAATCAGCCGTTTTTCTCAAGTGCATCGTGCATCGTGCATCGTGCATCAATTGTTGACGGTTAATTGACTTTAACTTGTTGCATTCCAAACAGCAATACAACAGCAAAAAGGCAGCCAAAATAAGTGAACAATGAAGGCTACACCCGACTGTAAAGATTTGGCATCTTGTGTGTGCCTGCTGCTGCTCTTATTTGGGTATCTACTCGAAAGATCTGGTTGAACAAGTGGCTTACGTGACAAAATTGTACAAAAAAAAAATTAACACAAGAATCATGGTGATTTAGTTATAAGTGGATGGCTGTACTCGTAATTCCTATTGTGTTGGAACTCCATCCATCAATAAAAACAAGAAACGAACAACGAAGTGTGTGTGCACATGAACGCAATTTTAACAAGAAACATGAAAAGAGTGCATTGAAGTGAAACAGATGCGTAGAAATGAGGAGTACACTTAGGGGCTATAGATGGATCCACGTTTTATGCTCTATTTTCAATTATTAATACTCGCGTTTGAAGTCGCCGTCGTCTAGTAGGTAGTGTGTTGGCTTATTAGACGAAAAGCCAGGGTTCGAGCCCCAGGCCAGACATCGAAATAAAATACAAAAAGTATTCCTTCGGCGACTTCCTCTCAGCAGATTTCTGGCAAAAACTCTGAGAGTAAATAAAATTGCCATGAAAAGTTTCTCAAAAATCTGTCGTTCGGAGTCGACTTTAAACTGTAGGTCCCGCCACTCATGTATAAAATTAACACACACAACATAAGTGGTGTGAGAAACTAGGTCGTAATCCTAACTGAAGGATTGTAATGACCAGTTATGTATGTAATACTCGCGTTTAATCAGCACGCCTACCTAAAATATTTCTAGATTAAAAAGCTAGCTCATAGCAGGAGACTGTGCTGCGAACGTAATGTTGGAAACGGATACCATACTGCAAAACCCTCTGTGTGATTCGGTCATAGGGGTTTCCATTCTCACGATCAGGCTGGAAAATAGGGGGAAATTATACTTCTTGGCTAACGCTTTCTAGGCGGAAGAGAGAAACTGTTCAATCGCTACGTTAAGGCCGTCATCCATTGATGACGAAGCAGCTCATATCTCTGTACAAACTCCTCTTTCGTTGTCACACGTCTTTAAGTAATAGTAAGACATACTCATCGTCTAAACGCTTCCTTGCGTACTTTATACAGAAGCTGCGCCTACAGAGGGGTAGAGTATGTATTCACAATAGAGATTGAAATTTTCATGCCAAGAGTTAAAGAGGGTTATTTCCAAATAAATTTCAGGCGATCAAAAGATTGACGTGATTATCGATATCCTCATCAGATTCCCGTTTTGTAGCTACAATAGTTCCAAGATGTAGAATTTGCTAACATAGCAGAATTTGCTGAGATCTTCTATTCCACCAGCACGCATTGCAAGATTTTTGTCTTTAAGGCATTAATTTTAGAATCTGCGAATTTCGCCGCCATCGTTATGATTCGTAAATCAATCGTAAATCATACGCTGCTAATCAAGATCATTTATGCCCTAACTATTCACCTGCGCAAATTGAATTCCGGGAGATTGAATTGCTGCGTAAATTCACCTGCTGTTATTAAGAACTCTTCCAGGAATTTTGTCCAGAACTATATTAAATAAAACTAATGACATTCCGCAGTCCTACTCACTCTTATCTCAACTCTTTCACTTCACTCAGCAATTTGCCATGTTTTATTTTATTAGAGGCGCTACGGTATAGGCTTGGTATGAGGCATTTGACTTGCGGAGGGATTTCTTTACATTCCAATATATTTTAAGTCACATCATGATTTAATTTATTGAAGACCTAAACGGGTATGTGTCGCCTGGTGAGAAGTGGAAGTAACAACATACGAGTAGCTATAGACCAAAGGACAAAAAATTTCTCACCAAATTTAATTCGAGTTTTAGAAAAAAGGAAGACTTTTCTGCTTTCTAATGACTCAAGGCAAATTACAGAATTGGTGATGATAGTTTTTATTGCATTGTTCTCTAATATGACCACAAGGTAGTATACATGACAACAAGTTTCTGTTTGCTTACATTCTTCCTGTATTTTTTTAAAGATTTTCAAAACCACGTCTCTGTATATGGTTAGACAACTTTCTCTCAATTTTTAGTTTCTTTTTTTCTGTCAATATGTTTTATGTTTTCAACTAAAAATTATAAAAAATTACAGATTTTCTAGTTGTAAACATTTCGCAAAAATATAGATGAGGAAAATAATACGTTAATAAGCTATTTTGTTTATAAAATAAAAATATTTGTGTTAAGATTTAAAAACTATAATAAAATAAAGGAAATTGAAGAAAAAAAAACATTATTTTTCCATAAAACTATTCAAAACGTGAGCTACTGACGAAATACAACAACGAATGTGTCATTCAAGTGTATTTCAATGACGTACGAATTGAAGAAGAAGAAGAATAGAATATTGTCTAGTTTTCTAATCGTTTTCTAGTGAGCTTATCGCTTAAAAGATGAGTGTTTGGAAAAGTCCCATAAGAAATAACAGTTAATACAGTGACTGAGAGAGATTAAGGGCTTAAAACAGAGATAATTTTTATGTCAAGAGCGAGTTTTAAAAGTGACGTTAGTTTTTACTAAATAATCGTATAATAATAGAACTAAAGTTTACGACATTGCGCACAGAATATATATAAATATTCTACACAGCTGTTCAAAATTCCATAAAGTCAGTGTGTTTCTATTCGGCGGTCATACTGAAAATTGTTGTTTAACTAGAAACTACGTCACTTCACCAGAAAACAGGAGCATGTAATCGTGAAAGTTCTTTTACAAATTTGATCAAAAATGAAACTGCTTTTGCCATCTCTAAACGCGTAACTGATTCAATTGCAATTTACATGAATTTGCGGAGTTAAAATTTGGCACTATTAAGAGAGATTTGCAGAGATCGAAACGAACGACGGTCTGAAGATGCACTGTACAGCCTATATGGCAGATGCATTAAAAAATGCGAGCTAAGCTGTCTCAGTTTCTGCCGGGTGGTCATTCAAGATGTGTATGTTCTGGAGTTGTCACAACACCTATTCTGTTGATCAATCTTGGTTTTTTTTATTGAATTGCTAGCTTCAATCTCATTGATTGTTGCAGTAGAGATCTAAAGAAATAGTTTGACCCACCAGAAACACAGCATGATCTTTCATAGTGTCGATTCCAGTTTTTCTACCGTCTAAGAAAGTTCACCTTGCTTCGCCCATGGCCCTTTCCGAATACTATTTTGCCTTGCTTATCATATTCGAGTCCGTTTTTTTTCAAACTTTTGAATTATTTCTTTTGAAATGATTGATGATTGCTGAATAATGTTACGCCGTCGCTATTTATGCCTCAGCCTCAAAATGGGAGGTTATGGAAGAGCGGTTTATAGATATTAAATTTGAATCTTTTTTTATTATAACTGATTGCAGGAAAAGATCTCCAGATGCAGATAGGTGATTGATGTTTGATGATTGATGTTTGATGTTCGATGATTGATTGTTAGGTCCTCACTACTTATGAGTCGGTCTCAATATGGGATATTATATTATAGATATTAAATTTGAATCTGTTTTTATTATAATTGACTGCAGGAAAAGTTCTCCAGATGCAGATAGATGACTAATGTTTGCTGTTTGCGTAATCCTTACGTGTCGGTCTCAATATGGGAGGAAGGTTTTTAGATATTAAATTTGCATCTGTTTTTATTATAACTCACTGCAGGAAAAGATCTCCAGATACAGATAGTATGTACTACTAAAGAACAAATTTTCGCTGTAAATGAAATTTTACTGTCCAACCAGCGAAGAACGGATGTGCATTATTGCTGTGACGCGAGACGTTTTCTGCGTAAAAATATTCGACAAGTCGCTTTATTTCCCAAGAGAACTTTCAGTTCAAGTAGTATTAAAATAATGAAACATAAGCCACTTTCAGATGATGTTCTCTCTAGTTAATCATCCTGTCGGTATTCATGTTGCTAGATCCTAAATATTTTACAGTATGAGGCTTGTTTATGTTGATTTTTTTTCCATTTTAATGGCAATTTATGAATTTTTTCCCAAAAAACCACTCGTCTTATGAGGTCAATAATGAGTCAAGAGAATTTATGATACCCTGCTCTAAAGTATTTCAAGCGTATTTCAATGAGAGCGTTCTGCATCGATAAAAACAAATGATAGTCAGAAATGAGTATAGGGAAGGTGAGGTAAAACTTCCCATCCACCGTTTTCTAAATAGTTTTTGACCGGCGCCCGTTAAACTACACAGTCTCGAACGACAGTCGACTCTACTTGGAGGTCTGCATAGCCATAAGGTTCTACTATTCCAAAAAGATTCCATATTCCTGATATCAATGGATGATAACTCAGTTACACTGACAAGGAATGAAGAGTTAATCACCTAAATCTGCATCTCGCAAGAGATGGGCAGATAAGAGTTTCCTCTTCTTCAACAGACCCATAACCTCGGCGAAAGTAGTTCGATGGGAGCATAACGCTTTATATTTTTGCTGCTTGGCTATCAGAGCAGTTTGAGATACGGGTAAAAAGGCACCGTTAGTGAGGATCCTTGGGGCCGACTAGTAATTGGCCATTACCTCCGTTTGAAACTCGCTACAATGACTCAGCAGTCGGGTTTCCGCTTTCAACCCCATTATCCAATTTAAAGCTATCGGTGTATACATTCAGGATTTCCTGCTCTATATCAGAAAATGGAAACTCCTGTCAAAATAATATCCTGCAGGGAGATAATCGATGTTCCCTGAGGCCGTAGGATTAACCTCCAAAATAGAGGAATGCCCAAAAGGAATGATGCGCCAGCGAGATAAGACATTGAGTCTAGTTGCGGCGAGTTTGACTGCTTGTTTAGCAAGAAGCATAGTAGCAAGAAGCATAGTAGGAAGAAGTAGGGGTGGTACGTAAAGCACCTGTGATGTGAATAGCTGCAGATCTTCTGAACTTGTCCAGAAGTCTGACATTATGTCGTTTGTTCAGAACAGTCTACTAGAAAGCAATTCCATAAAGGAGATTGAGTTCGATGACTGCAGAGTAGATCCAACGTGTTTGATAATTAAACAAAAATTTGTTTTGAAGTTATGGCAACACTGATATTTTTCTAATAAGAAAAACTATATTTTCTTAACCGTTTCCTTTTTTGCCAAACAATTAAATATTTAAGGTGTTAAATATTAATGCGACATGTTATGTTACTTGACTTTACGTTTTATTTATTTATTTATTTAATTTAATTCATATTTTTATTGTTTTTCTTTCTAATTATCTCGTGTTAACAACTGAGCGATTGAACGGAAGGGAGAACGAACCATGTGAGTTGTATTATCGTGTTGAAATATTTTTTGTTTTTGTTTTTTATGCCCGGTATTCTCCTGCTCTACTGGTATTTCACCAAGTAATATTTGTATTACGTATTACGGTATTTTTTTCTTCTTTTTTTTGGCAACTACGTAACATGCATATGCGTATATGCATATATATCTACATATGTTTGTACGTATGTACGTAATGATTGCCATATGATTGCATGAATAAGTGAAGGAGTGAATGTGTATTTAGCAGAGAGAGAGGCATGTGAATGTGGGTGTGTACATTTTGCACTGATCTGATATTTTCCTGTGGTTTTGTTTCAGTTTTGCCAATTGTCTTTACGTTTCTTTCAAAAATTGCTTGCTGTTGGTAAGATATGTACGTATACACACATGTTAAAGTATTCTTAAATAATAACGTAAATATTTACTTTAAGATAAAATAACAGACAAAAAATGTATGACTGAATGAATAAAAATGTTTTTTTTTATTATTTTTTCGTATTGCAGAAAAGAATTAAAAATTTCATTTTAATTGTTATACAATAAACCTTGAAATTCGCATATGATTGTTTATTTTGTAAACCAAAAAAAAATATGAAACTAATAAATAGTATAGGTTAGGTTATACTATGTTCAGACATGCACTTTTATTGAGTTAATATTCGGTTTATTGATTACAATATTTTAAGTGTTTAGACATAACAATATACGCAGTACAGCTGCTTATTCAATATTCATTTGACAGCTGGTGTTTACAGCTGGTTGTTTCAACAACATTGTTTTTGTTTTGTTCGTTGTTTTTTTTTTGTCGTTGTTGATATTTGAGTTGTCAAATATCAATAGAAATTCTTCGGAAAATTGTAATATGGGCACTGAACGTACTTATGACAGAGCTGTATTTCAGGTTTTAATCAATATTATAAAAATTTATGAATTTATTGAATAATAATTAATTGACATTTTATATGAAATATTGAGATCAATAATGCCGTTTATTGCGATTTACTCAATATAAGTGCATGTCTGAACATAGTATTAGGTAAGATAGATGGCTCATCTGAAGCAGTCTGCATATAGTATGTTATATTATTTTCTACATTTGTAATCCATGACCCACCGAAACTTAATAGAAGTTTTTCGTGTATACATACATACATACATTATTGGTCATTACATCCCTCCAAACGACAGATTTTTGAGAAACTTTTCATGGCAATTTTATTTACTCTCAGAGTTTTTGCCAGAAATCTGCTGAGAGGAAGTCGCCGAAGAAATATTTTTCATATTTCATTTTGATGTCTGACCTGGGGCTTGATCCGTGGCCTCACTTCTAATAAGCCAACACAATACCTACTAGACTACGGTGACGAGGTAGTTTCGATAATAATCGCTGATCATCCGTTTCGTTTTCTTGTGCATTCAAATATTCAGGTATGACTGGATTCTGGACTCTTCAGGGATCTCTTGAGGATACACGTGAATAAGGTGGTGGTATCTTCTTTGATTCCATGAAGATTTAATTTTAATTAGAATGCATGACCATTTATATGTTCTGCAGGCGGCGAAATGAGTTCAAAAAAATCTGAGCCTTGAACGCAAGAGAAATTGATATCTTTGTGGGGAAGTTTGGTTGCGATAAAGGCTTTAAACTCTTTTACCATAAAGATAAAATTAATAGACAACTGCGTTCGGTCAATGGTAATACAACAAAGCTAGTTTGAATACTAGAGGGCTTGGTTTTCATGGCAATAGATTAACTGACCAAAGCAAAGTATATCGGCTTTGAAAAATATAATCGCAATGGTTTCAAAGGAATGGAAACAGAACTACCGTTTTAGATAGGATCTTTTTATGGCTCAGACATGATAGGAGCAATTATTATTGTACATTTTCTCGGTGACTAAGGATCTTCAAAACCCTAATGTCTAGCAAAGTAGGGCTTGTATGGCCTAATCCGTTATCCTAGAAGTACTTGCTAGTTTCGATAATTATTCTAAGATAAGAGACTATTCGTTCTAACCTTGTTACAATGCACTAATGACCTCCAAGTAAACTGCTAATAGCGGATTATCCTTCAATTTTTTTTTATAAAATCTTAAAGGATTGGGTTTGATGGCTGACCCTTCTCGAGATTACGGTCCAACTTATGCTAGTGTTTAGACCCATTAAGACACCACAATTAATGGCTAGGTTAGGTTAGGTCTGAGTGGTAGCTCTGATTTCACAAAGCTCACTTGAGCACGCATAGCGGTCCGTTGTGATGCCACGGGTGAACGCAGTCCCTGTACTGACCAAGTTCCACCAAAATCAGGGAAGAGGAAGAAGTTTGTCAGCGCAAGGGCTGTACAATTATTGGCTAACATTTTAGGAAAATAATTCTAAATCCAGTTACTTTCATATTTTAAAAACTTTAAAACAAAATATTTGCAACCTTAACCAACTATTTTCAATTCCATATAAAAAATTTTCTTTAAATGGTGTTGCAAAACATTTTAACAATTTTGTATTCGCAATTTATTTATAGAACAACAATATTTAAAACAAAATACAAGAAAAAAAGGAAAAAGCACACCAAAAAGTAGGTGTGTGTAGATTTTTTAATACGTTCCGCGTAATACTGGAAAATCTACAAAATTGGATCGAACTAGAGAATGAATGCCAAACAAGCCTTCAATGATATTCTGAAGCACATTTCACTGTAGCGTCATTTAGATGCGGAGATAAGAAGGCAAACCACGAAAAAGAAATAAAATTTAGTTTCGATTGTTTGTTCTCCTGCGTCATTTGGAAATTGTACAATTTAAATATAAATAATGAATAGATATGGAATGGATAGACGGACATATAAACGTATTTACTCTCGTATATATGATATAACATATATTGGGGGTATTAAAGAGGAATCTAATAGATAACTTTGAATGCAATTAGCAAACTATTGTGTATTTTTAGCTGCGTGGCAACTATCGATATCGATAAAAATGATTTGACAGTTGAGGATGTCAAAATGTTTTGACATTTCTGTGGAGTACGGCTTGGGAAGTCAATGTGGATCATTAAACGCCAGAAAAATGCTGCCAAATTATGGAAATTGACTTTGGAAAATAAAATGAATTTGTTCACGAGCACTTCAGTCATTTAACGGTGACCATAATCGGCCTACTAAGCAATTCGTGCAGTTTTTTTTATCGTTTCGGCACTAATTTTACTCTTCTCGACTTGAAACCATTAACTAGACAAAGACGTCGTAGCTGACGACGTTATGCAAAGTCCGACAGAAGGCTGTGAAATGTAGTTTTCGACTTGTTGGTCTCTGTATTTCGACTACGAAGAAAATTTTATGTAAGGATTTTGGTTTACGTGCCTAAAAAATACAGATCGTACTGGAAGATAGTACACCAATGCTGGCCAAAACAGGATGGCAGCTCAGAAATTTCGCTCAAACTGTGAAAGTAAACGGCCATTACTATACCGTTGAAGTCATTACAATGCATTATTATGAGCACTTATACGAGACGCTCGGTTTCTTGAACATGTGACAAACGACTTCTGCAACAGTTGTAGAGGCGTGGAAGAGAAATAAAGCGCATGCCCTTCTTTATCCGATCTGCACGGAGTTGAAATAACCGATGACGACGTGTCCAAGAAGGGCGGTAAAGCCTTTCTTGGTTTTCAGTCCGTTGCATATGTTAGTGAGCACCACAACTTTGGAGACTACTGATATTAAGGTACACAAGTTTGGGAGATAGGTTAGGTTAGGTTAGAGGACGTGTACTTGTCAATTAAGACAAGTACAGTAACCGGAGGTCGAATTGATCCATTATACAACGTCCTAGTTTCTCGCACCACTTATGTTGCGTGTGTTAATTTTATACATGAGTGGTGGGACCTACAGTTTAAAGTTGACTCCGAACGACAGATTTTTGAGAAATTTTTTTACTCTCAGAGTTTTGGTCAGAAATCTGCTGAGAGAAAATCACCAAAGAAATACTTTTTGTATTTTGTCTTGATGTCTGGCCTGGGGCTCGAACTCTGGCTTTTACGCATAATAAGCCAACACACTACCTACTAGACTACGGCGACTTCGAGATAAGTATGACACGAGATTCAACAGGTGGAATTGAGACATCGCCTTTCTTCGGCTTCAGTGTGTTGCATATGATAGTGCTGTGTACAGCTGTGGAGACTCTGGATATTGGAATAAAAGTCTGGGAGACAACTATGACACGAGGTTCAACAGGGGGAACCCCTATACGACATCGTATAGCTGACAGTACAAAGTCAACACAGTCATTTTTGTAAAAGTTTCGTAACGAAACTTAGAAACAAAAGTGAATAGAGTACTCCCGAGGCTGTAAACTCTTTTAAAAATGGATCATGCGATGGTATACGGATGGGTCGATTACAGATATTGGAACGGCGGCGATAGTCTTTGATCTTAGAGTAAAATACCCTGAGCCCATAAAGAAACACTTCCGAGTTTCTTCCAAGTGAAAGTCAATGGCACCGAAAGATGTGCTCAATGCAACTTGGATAGAGAGTAGAAAAGATGGAACATAACAATACTATATGCAGTAGGTCAGGCCACTCTCCGGCTACAAATGTATTCTAAATGACAAGTTAAGAAACAAAATGTTGATATTTTATCTTCCAATTTCATAATTAAATAATGGATTCCGTTTTACTACATCTTAGGCTTGTGAGACAGACAATAAACGTAAATTCACCTATAACAGAAAGAGGTGTCACGTGTATATCGTGTTGTTATTGTTTTTATTTTACTTTTCTTATATAAAAAAGTTAATATATATATGTGTGTATGACTTTAATAGATACAAAATAGTAATAGTCACCCTGTTATAGTATAAAAAACAAAAACAAGACAAACACAAGCAACACATACAACAAAAATGGTTTCAAAGAAAGTGTGATTGAAAAACGCAAAAACGTCCATTGTTCAAGGTTAGAAAAGATTATTGGAAACATTTCTTTTCTTTTCTTTTTTATTTATTTATGTATTTATATACATATACTTATATCTATGTATATATGTATGTTTGTATCTATATATACGCATGTATGCATGTTTATTTTGTTTTATTTTTCGCATTTAAACATAAATAATAGCAGTGTTCTGTTCCGATTTCGTGTTTTTCTTTGCTTTTGTTCTGCTTGCTGTTGATTTATGAAGTAAAAATAAATTTGGAATCTATTTGTCTGTCTGTCTGTCTGTGTGAAGTAGAGGGATACTCACCGTATCCGAGTATCATAAATTGTCTGTTTGTACTTTTAATCTTTATGTAATGGCCGATATGTCATCAGTTTTAAGCGATTGTAAGTCCCATATTATTGTTTGAGGGCTCGTCAAAAATTACCACCAACATAGACAAAGAGACGCGAGATAAGGAGCGCGCATGAAGCAATTTGATCATATGCTTTGTTTTAGAAAACTAACTAAACTTAATTGTCAAATATTTTCAATCTTTAATTGAAAAATATTGTTTCACTTCTAATGCATAAAAAAAAGTATTACAATTTTAAAACGTTCTAATCTATTGTAAAAAATATTTCCCTCCCTTCATCAAAACCTGAAGTGTGGTACCTGTCACCACCACACGTATTAGTGCTATTGCAGACATTGCTGTGTTAATATCAAACCTTACGAAACCTTATCAAATCTACCAAAACGAACAGATTAGTTTTCGAATAATTGAGCCGTCCCAGCCAGAAATGGTTACAAAAATCTCCAAAACAGGTATTGAAAAATCGATGGCACAAGGGGAAGTACACAAAAAAGAAACTTACGTAATTATTCACTACAACCAATTGGTCGGGTTTACAACCTAGCTTCTCAAACCACACATGTTGTGTGTGTTAGTTTAATGCATGAGTGGCGGAACCTTCAGTTTACTGACAACTTCTAACGACAGATTTTTGAAAAATTTTCGTGGCAATTTTATTTACTCTAAGAGTTTTAGCCAGAAGACTGCTGAGAGGAAGTTGTCGAAAGAAAGATTTTTTTTCATACTTCGTTTTATTCGAGATGGGGTTTCAACAAGGGGCTCCTATCTAATAAGCCAACACACTACTTATTAGACTACGGCAAATTCAAAGAGAAAACTGGACTGAAATACATGACGCGTTGTCTCACAATCAAACTGAAATGTGCCACGGGCTCCTGCCTAATAAGCCAACGCACTACTTATTAGACTACGGCAAATTTAAATAAAAATCCGGACTAAAATAGATGCCGCGTTGCCTCACAATCAAACTGAAATGTGCCACGTGCTCCCGTCTAATAAACCAACACACTACTTACTAGGCTAGGGCAAATTGCAAATTTAAAGAAAAAGCCAGACTAAAATAGATGTCGCGTGGTCTCACATTCAAATTGAAATGTGCCACGGGCTTCCGCCTAGTAAAATACATGCTGCGTTGTCTCACAATCGAACTGAAATGCGTCACGGGCTCCTGTCTAATAAGCTAACACACTATTACTAGACTACCGCAAATTTAAAGAGAAAGCTGGACTAAAATACATGCCACGTTGTCTCACAATCAAACTGAAATGTGCTACGGGTTCTTGTCTAATAAGCTAACACACTACTTACTAGACTATGGCAAATTTAAACAAGAAGTCGGACTAAAATAGTTGCCGCGTTGCCTCACAATCAAACTGAAATGTGCCACGGGCTCTTGTCTAATAAGCTAACACACTACTTACTAGACTCCGGCAAATTTAAAGAACTCGGACTAAAATGGATGCCTAGTTATCTAACTGAAATTCTAAAATATTTGCATCGTTTCGTTACCATGACAGAGACATGGAACCGCCACATTACACCTGAGATAAAGGAAAGTGAAGAAATTTCGATCTATCGCAGGCAAGGTCATGGCGTCCGTTTTTAAAATGCACACAGCCTAATTTTTGTTGAATTAGCTGATCTTCAATAAAGCAAAACAAGCAACGACAAGAACTATATTAATTTATTACAGAGCTTATGTAAGGAAATTAAGAAAAATAGTCACATTTATCGAGAACACAACTTACTAGGTTACTTGTAGAATTCATTAAAGTTTTAAACGCTTAATTGCGAGATTTAGCTCCACTAGATTATTTCTTTCCAAATGAGCAAGAAACTAACATACAGCCAGATTTACTAGCAAAGAATTTAAAATTCATTGTAATTCACCCATATCCTGGAGATCTGTCTCAGGTCTCAGGTCAGGTCAACTGTTTATAGAAAGAAATTTGAAACAAATTATTTTCAAAACTTGAATTTTTCTTATTATTATGCGCATAATATTCACACTATCAAGTGCGATCTGTAACCACTTTCAAAACAGCATAAAGTAGCACTTCAATAATTAAAAATAATTGTAATCGACTGCATTATTATTCGCCAGTTTAAATAAGTTTCTGGGAAATCGAAAAAAAAAATTAATTTAAAACTTAAACGTCTACAGTCGACAGACAATCACCGATTGAGGTTGATGAGTGCGTTTAATGTTTAAAAATCATTGAACTTCGTTGGCAAAATTAACATACAATCGCTTAAATTAATTTAATTGTGAACGTTTTCTTTCCTTCATTTTCAATTTTTTTTTATTAATTCTCAACAAATAACAGCAAGTGTTATTAAAGAAACGAAAAAATTAAATAAAAGTTCCATGGAAACGTGCACAGGGCTCGGCGCTCCTAATATGTAAAATTTTAAGCATCATTTTGTGTACAGAAGCAGAAGGAAATTTTCTAGGAGTCCTAGATGGCATTGGGTATATCCGATTTTGAACGACTAGGTCAAACTCAATCGACCGCACAACTGCCCTAACGAACTAACATATTTCACTGGGTCCTTAGTATCCTGGCCGCTCCTCCATAAGCAGTTCTTATTTCCATGTGGTAAGAGGTACCATAAAGCCCTTGAGCGCAGTGATTCGTTGGTTGCTTTAATAAACTTGTTTATCTAAGCGCCTCTGTTTTTCTACCAGAAGGTTGAGTAAGGTGGAGTCCATTTACGTCCATTATGGTACTACAAATCAATATTCAATCCAGGATTAAACAGTCCATCCCAATGCCAAAATATATCCCATAATGTTCATTATGAAAATGCGAAAATGTGTCTTCATAAACTCCATACACACATACATAATTGGTCATTACAACCCTTCAGTCAGGATTACGACCTAGTTTCTCACACCACTTATGTTGTGTGTTAATTTTATACATGAGTGGCGGGGGACCTATAGTTTAAAGTCGACTCCGAACGACAGATTTTTGAGAAACTTTTCATGGCAATTTTTTTTACTCTCAGATTTTTTTGCCAGAAATCTGCTGAGAGGAAGTCGCCGAAGAAATACTTTTTGTATTTTGTTTTGATGTCTGGCCTGTGGCTCGAACCCTGGATTTACGTCTAATAAGCCAACACACTACCTAATAGACTACGGCGACTTCATAAACTCCACCTCTTCATAACCGGGCACTGGAACAAGATCCATAGCTCTGGCAGAAATCATTCAAGAGAATGCCAATAAAGCAGCATGAGTATCAGCGGTTGTCAGTGTAATTTAAGGTGAGAAGGCGTTCAATTTTCTTTTCCCATATCCGTCCACGAGAGCCTAGCAATTCTGCAGGTGCCCTCTTGCTGCCAACGTAACTGCTAGGGTGCTCACAACGACCGGATAGCATCAAGTTTAACCAAGTTAATCGTAACATCTACGCCATGTAACAAAGCAATTTCTAATGATGAGAAATGATTGAAAAATTGTCTACATTCGTGGATGAAAACGGACGACAAGTTGACGTTTGTGTTGGTTTTTTATAGCAACTCTTATATATATCTCATACAAACTGGAAGTTCTGAGCAGTTTTCGTTCAATAAAGTCTAAAGCTATCGGTATAGATGGATTAAATCCCAGGTTTTTTGAAATATTGCTTTATAAACTTTTGCCTTATGTTACTTATGTGTTTAACACAGTGCTAACAAAATCAACATTTCCTGATGAATGGAAAAAATCAAAAATTACACCAATACCTAAACAAAACAACGAATTTCGGCCAATATCTATTCTTCCCTTCTTATCTAAAGTTATTGAAAATATTATGAGTGAGCAGATTAATGAATATGTAAGGAACCATAATATTTTATGTGCTGTTCAATCGGGATTTATTAAAGGAAGGAGTTGTATGACAGCCTTGACAGCCTTGACAGATGTAGTGGAGAATCTAAGAGCAGATCTTGATAATAATATGATTTCCATTTTAGTTTTACTTGATCACAGTAAAGCTTTTGATACAGTTGATCACTCCATTTTATTAAAAAAATTGGAAAAACTTTTCTGCTTCTCAGAAACAGCTTGTAGATTGTTACATTCGTATCTCACAGGTCGATCTCAGATTGTATTTTATAATGGAACATATTCTGAAAGCCTTGATGTTAATAGAGGTGTCCCACAGGGCTCAGTGCTTGGACCACTATTATTCTGCTTATATATCAATGATTTACCGGATACTTTAGAACATTGTAAAATACATATGTATGCAGATGATGTCCAAATCTACAACAGCGGTACTTTAAATGGAATTAACGCATGTGTCAACAATATAAACTCTGATTTGCAGAAAATAGATATTTGGGCCAAAAACAATGGACTTTGTATCAATCCCACAAAATCAAAGTGTATTTTAATAGATAGAAGTAATAGAAAGATTGCTGACGATATTCGAATTGAGATAAATGGTAATGTAATTGAATTTGTGAGCTGTTCAAAAAACTTAGGAGTAATTTTTAATAATAAATTGACCTGGTCCAATCACATTGCTTCTGCAGTAGGTAAAATTTATGGTATGTTGAGAAATCTTTGGGCTGTAAAATGTTCAACACCTTTTAAGATACGAATGCTGCTTGCTAAAACTTATCTGCTACCAGTCCTTTTATATGGATGCGAAATTTATGCAAATTGCGATGCAAATGTTTTGCGGAAATTGAAAGTCGCTTATAATAATATAGCAAGATATATCTTCAATCGAGGAATACGTGATTCCATATCTGTGTTCTCATACCAAATTTGTAATATAAGTTTTGAAAATCTTTTGAAGTTTAAGAGTTTGTTATTTTTACATAAAATAATTTATACTGCACAACCGACCTACCTTTATGGAACTATAAGTTTCGGCAGATCGGGTAGAGGACTGGTATTGATTCAACGAAAATATAAAACTGCCTTCTCTGAGCGTCAGTTCTTTATTTACTGCACTCGACTTTGGAACCAATTACCGAAAAGAATTCAAATAATTAGCAACGCAATCAGATTTAAAATTGAATTATTGAAATATTTTCGTTAATAACTAGTTGAAGTATTGTATAAAATAAAATTAATGCATTAAATTATTTGTAATCTGTTTTTATTATATTTTTTTTTGATATTTTTTTTTTAATTTTTCTAATTTAACTTGTATTTATATTTAATTGTTACATTATGCTTAAACTTATTGTTTGTACGTAATCATTAGCACTTTAATTTATAAGATTTCTATCTTGTTGTGCTAAATTTGAAAATAAATAAATAAAAAAAAAAAAAAAAAATATTCATTCCATTTACATTCAATATTGCGTGTTTTAGGACCTGCTTTTAATATAACAGTAAAATAACTAAGATCTTAGCGAGAATTTGTTCAACCGTACAGTTGCTACAGCAACTTGAAATTGTTCAGACTTTGAATGCCTTCCCCTGTACAAATGTAATGTAATGAGTGAGTTATAGCGGAAATTGGAATCATAATTTGTTGAAAAACAGTGGAACCACCATTATAACAATTTAAGATTTTAAATTACAAAAATGCATAAGCATTTATAGTTAAAAAAATTAAAAAAATATTTTGATTGCTCTTTTAAAATATTTGTATTCATAACTGATACTGGGGTAATCTGTTCATCGAAATTTATTTTTATCTATTTTTATTTTTTTTTTTTTTAATATTTTTGAAATATTTTTAAACAACAGAAGCGCAAAATTCATTATTATTCTATGGACTTTAGAGTTTTGCGTAATTCTTTTAAATTGCTATCATAAGATTATTTTGCTGGTTTCCTTTTGGCAGCAAATGGCTTTTATTTTTTGTATTTTAAATATTTAAATCATACTGAGTAAATACAAATCGTCATAAACTTAAAAATAAAAGCAGGCCGTCATCTACTAAATATGGTATAAGTAATGTGTTATATCCTAGAGTTAGCAACACTGTTGCAATGTTGTATGGCGTTGTATCCTCTTATTACAATAGGCTAGTATAACTATACATAGATAGTTGTATGCATATACTATTGACAGCAATTGACAAAACCGAGAGAATCTTCGATAAGCAATACATATATATACATACATAATTGGTCATTACAAGCCTTTAGTCAGGGGATTACAACCTAGCTTCTCACACCACTTATGTTGTGTATGTTAATTTTATATATGAGTGGAAGGACCTATAGACAGTAACAGCGAACGACAGATTTTTGAGAAATTTTTCATGGCAATTTTATTTACACTCATAGGTTTTGCCAGAAATCTGTTGAGAGGAAGTTGTAGAAGAAATATTTTTTCATATTTCGTTTTGTTAAAGATGTCTGACCTGGGGCTTGAACCGTAGCCTCCCGTTTAATAAACCAACACACTACCTACTAGACTACGACCACTTCAACAAGAATTATTGGAATACATAGTCAGTTTGTTATATCAGGCCATATTCAAATGGCGCAGGCTCAAACGGCCGGAAAATGAAAAGCTTGGAATTATTCAGACGAATCAAACTTAGAATACTACAAGCAGATTTAAAGTCTACTGTGTAGTATGTAAATGAAACCCGCTAGTATCAACCACAATAATGCAAAAGGAACAGGTATTCAGCACCAAATGCCTCAAAATCATATGCAGAAAATTCTGGTCCTATATCATTAGCAACACGGATCTCTAGAGCATAACCAAAGAGAAACGCATACTGCAGTAAATTAAAGTTATAAAATGGGCTTAGAACGGCCATTTGGATGGCAATAAAGTGAAATCCTTAAAATTCATGAAGCTGTAGTAGTAGTACAAATTACACCAAGAGGCGTACGAAACTCAAATATTTAGGACACCGTGCAATCTTACATGGGAACAAAAGTTACGGTACACAATGGAGATGCTTTGTGAAATGTATTTGCTTCCTGAAATTGCTGAAATAATGGACTAAGAGTACCTGCCCAAAAATTAAATGCAATTTAACACATTTTCTCAGCACACTGCAAGCAAACACACTTTATTTTAGCAACATTTTTTTGCCACCTTTCTTTTTCTTATATTTCCAATCTAATCGAAAAATATTCAAAATTTAATGCTTTAATCTTAAAAAGTAGACTTATGTGTCTGACTAAAAATAGTTTGTAAATACCTTTAAACGTTTAACAATTTACGGCTTTAAATATAAAAAAGAAACTTTATTGTAAAAAATGTTGCTCAAAAAAATACACAAATTTGGTCTTTAAACGCTGTTGAGACTGTAACATTTTACACTTTTTTCTCTTATTTTAGTTATATTTTCTATTTTGTTTTGTTATTTTTGTTTAACTTTTATGATATTGCTTCACTTGAGTATGTTGTTATTGTTTCTGTTTGCACAAATCAAAAGTTTTACAGACAAAAATTAATTTCTTTTAATGCAAATATTCTATCAACACATAAATTTGGGGTTGGTAACGCGGCCGTCTGTTTGAACACTCCGTAATAAACTAATGAATCAATGAATGAACAGAATACATGAATGACTGAGCGAATGAATCGTAACGTTAAGTACGCGCAACACTTTGTAATGTTTACGAGACAGACGACTGTGTAAAACACTCAACTGAACAAATCCACAGACACACACACACACACACATAAACGCTGGGTAATAAATTTGTCTATCGTGCATTTTGTAGCCAGAGCTGGATAGTCTGTTCGTATTGACTTTTTACACGCTTTTTGTGTTTAAATTTGTTGAGTATAAGAAAAAGATTCGTGGCATGTTGCAATGTCCAAAAGGCTGTGAAAAAGCGTTATAATTTATCATGAATAGACTAACAAACGAATAAGGCTTGCAAATCATTGAATTTTATTATTGAAAATCGTGTTGAGACTGAAATTATGTTTGACTCAATGCGTACGTCAACAAATAGAATTACTGAATTTGCTAAGAACAAACAGAGATATGTAGTTCAAAAGCTGCCAATGCATCAAGCGGCATTATTTAGCAGTTTGCGCTCAATGATATTAATTGATTCACTGTCAATGGAGAAACATACCGTGCGTTATATGCAAACTTTTTTGTTTAAAATGGAAGAATTGGACATGATTGACATGTGGTTTCAACAAGATGATGATACAAGCTACCGGGGCGTCATTTAAATGTAATAATCTTTAAAAGTAAGTGGTAGGCATCGCCCCAAATAAATATTTCATTTAATTTTCTGTTTTAATTTCCAATTTTTATAAGCGAAACTCATTCATTATATAGAAATTCAAATTTAAAGTAAAAAAAAAGTTAAGAATATATTGTATAAATATATATAAATACCTTGGATCCTTTCCTGATCGGTTCAACTTTCACACATTTTCTTGTCATCTGCATAAATTTGTCGTCGCCACATACGAGCTGGTTGGCCTATTCTGCAACTTCTAGCATTATTGGACGTTGATTTGCGAACTAGGCGTCTGATCTAATGCCACTTTTTTCTCTGCATTTCTGCGCGCATTAGTATTTAATGCATTTGACATCACAGAGTGCTAGATTATTGCAATTAAGGCGGGCTTGTTGCATAGCCCACATTCCAAGTTTCATTGATTGTACATTAGAGTTCGCCGTGATATACAACTTAGTGGGCTGACCAAAAGATTGTGTTGTATTTTTCATTCCGTTGGAAATGCTGCCTAATATTTCAATGTTTTTAAAATAAAAAATATAAAATTAGAAAATAACATTTTTCAGTAAAATTGTACAAAAAAAAATAATTATAAAATATTTTAATGGCTAATTTTATCAAGTAATATAAATTACTTTATAATTGCCATCTCTGGAGAGTTGTCTAGAGAACAAAGGATGTTGTTCTCACGTTTTAACGATACGATTATTGTTACAGTGTTTGTAATGCAATATTATTGTTTTTGTTATTGTTTTTCCATATACATATTGTCGGCGTCGGTAAAGTTTTTAGCGGATGTCGTTTCGGTTGTCGTATGCTACAAAAAAAAAAAACGAAAGCATTTCATATGACCTTTAACTATCCTTCTTAAGATTTTTTTTTACTTTGTTCTTGTTTGTTTATTTGTGTTAAGAATGTCTGAGAAATAACGGTATACATATAAACTGTAAACGTAATTATATATGTAAGTAAAATGTGTGACGTTGCTAAAAGAAAAAAGGCTTTCAATTTCATTCGTATGGAGTTGGGTGTGCGAATTTGGTGTTGAGGGGGAGTGTTAAAAAATAAATCACTTGACTTGCTGTTTGCATTCGAGATGACGTCATCAATTGCAAAGTTACTTAGAGAGTGCGTGTGAAAAAAACGCAATCTCTGTGAAATTTTATACTCTTCTATATGGATTTTGTTTGTAATTCTAATAAAGAGAATAATTCTGTGGCCAATAGTACTAGACATAGTGAGTTATGAGTTATAAAAAGAAAGCGTAGATAATTGTTTTTATTTACATTTCATTATTATATATACTATGCATACTTATTTCTGTAAGGGTGTGAGTGGAAATTAGAATTATTTTTTAAGAATTTCAAGCATACTTCCAGGTGGCATTATCCTACAGTGGAAGGTTTAGTAAATATTTTAGTTTAAACGAAATGTTTTTATTTAATGCTAACGTAAAGGCTGGCTGTTTCCCCTACAAGGCAAACTTCACAAATACACGCAGACACTAGTGAGGTCAAATCGAATAATCTTGGCGACCAATGGGTTGCACAAAAACGTGAAATTAATTGCTCACCGTACTCGTACTTCATAATATCATGCGCAGTGTTGAATGTAGCAATGTTTTGTGAAAGCCACTTGGTAACCAAGTCCAATTCTTCTATTTAGGACAAAGGTGCGTTTTTTGGGCCTAGTGGGCCACAAAGCTATTAGACCAAGGATTCTAAAACAGATTTTGGTACGATCAGGTAACCCTTGGGACAGGAGATCTAGCCGATGAAGCTAATTGTTTTCTTCAAATGAGAAAAAAAGTGATCTATATAAATCGGGCTACATCGAGAGCTATTGGGCTAGATAGCCATGGTACCAAAGATTCCAAAACAGTTTGCTTACGGTCGCGTGTTCCTCTGGGCCGGATATATAGGCGACGAAACTGGTTGCTTTCCTCAAATGAGCACAAAATAGCTCTACATCCTTGATCCAATAGCTTTCCAGCCAAAAATGTTCGATAGCGACTTTAAAAATATCAAGTTTGGAGCGGCGTAAGATATATCTATAGTTCAACACTAGATGTAGTGGATCGTAGGCTTACCTGACCCTGTTAATGGTGTTTTCAGCTTCATTCCGGAGTCTAAGTTTGTTGTAATAGTATTGTCAACATCACGAACAAATGTCTTCAACATCCAGGCTGTTACATTTTGGATAAGTTGATATAGGCCTTGAAAAAAATTTTCCCTTATTTCACGAAAAAAAATTAAGAAAACTACAAAGATTAAACATTTTTAGTTTAAGTTACTAAATTTAAATAAATAAATAATAATAATAGTAAATAAATTTATTTCATTAAATGCATTTTTTTAAATTCAACGTTTTTCATTATTTCTTACAAAACTACACTTTTTGCAACTGTGGTAAGTGGTTGTGGTCTTTAGAAAAGTTACTGACACTTTTTAAATATCCCCCATACAATAAAGCTACCGTGGCTAGCACAGTCACGAACCTTAAGGGAATAATAATTCTATTCACATTCAATAGCACGCAATATAAGGGAAATTTACGATATGGAATAAAAAGAAATTATCGATAACTGCAATAAAAATAATGGAGTGGTTATTGTCGCCGCTAAATAAAGCATAGCCACAAAAGGTTAATTTTAAAATATTTTTTTTTCTCTCTGAAATATTTTTTAACGCAAGCAAAATACAGAATACGAGTAATATTTTTGCTTTTCCATTATAAAAAAGAAATTCGTGACTGACTTAGAAACTCAATAGGTTAACACCGTATACCAAATAACAGTATTACAAAAACTTCATACTCGAAAACCTCCATCATACTCGAAAACCTCCGTCACCTTCTCATCAAAGGCGAGCACACATATTTTTTCTTCTTTAGAAAAGTTGGTGTTATGGCTCATGAAGTCGATGAATGGAATCTATGACACCTTCCTCTACTTTAAACGTTCGCCACCAACGCTGTAGTGCGGACACTTAAGGCAGTGAAAAGCCTTTAACATAGAAATTGTTATATCGACGCCGCCATTCTATAACGTTTTAAGTGTACTTAGAACGTTTTTAATGTTCTTGCATTTTTAAATTCTACGTTCTCTAACTTAAATACTGTCAAAATTTGGTTAAGATGCGCCGATCCGTTCCGAAGTTATAGGGAAAAATCTACTTAGAATACACATATAGGCGTATATCGCGTGAAAACTTTGTGAGCTCATAACTCAAAGCACACTTTTTCGACTTAGAATGTTATAGAACGGAGGGCGTCGATATGATCATCAAATTCATCACTTGGTATTCTGTAAAATTTTTTTTACATTTATTAACGCTTTATTAGCTTGAGCAAGCTTACATTCGAGATCTTTCAGTCTAATGACCTATAGGGCTGTCAGGCTGTCCAGTCTATCGCCATACTGGACAATTAATAAATACATACATACATAATTCGTTATTACAACCCTTCAGTAAGGATGACGACCTAGCTTATCCTGCCACTTATGTGGTGTGACAGATTTTTGAGAAGCGTTTCATGGCAATTTTTTTGCCAGAAATCTGCTGAGGAAGTCGCCGAAGAAATATTCTTTCATATTTCGTTTTGTTCGAGTTGCCTGACCTGGGGTTTGAACTGTGGCCTCACACCTAATAAGCCAACACACTACCTACTAGACTACAGCGATTAATAGATTAAGAAAATAAATAGAATGGTAATCGGTTATCTTCGGGCTAAAGAGGAGTGAGCTAGCTTAAATGATAGGCTTTTAAAAGGTTTTAATTAATTTAACGATGCGTAAGCTGTGTGCAGAAAGGGTGCTCCATTTCCTCACAATATTACATGCAATAGAAGTCGCCGTAGTCTAGTAGGTAGTGTGTTGGCTTATTAGACGTAATGCCAGGGTTCGAGCCCCAGGTCAGACATCAATACAAAATACAAAATGTATTTCTTTGGTGACTTCCTCTCAGCAGATTTCTGACAAAAACTCTGAAAGTAAATAAAATTGCCATGAAAAAGTTTCTCAAAAATCTGTCGTTCAGAGTCGACTTTAAACTGTAGGTCCCACCACTCATGTATAAAATTAACAAACACAACATAAGTGGTGTGAGAATCTAGGACGTTGTACAATGGGTCAATTCGACCTCCGGGTACTGTACTTATCTTAATTGACAAGTACACGTCCTCTAACCTAACCTAACATACATGCAATAGTCGTCGTTTCGTAACCGTTAATAAGTCATGGGGCCAACACTTCACACTTGGGATTAAAGAAAAAGTCAATATAGAAGACTATATCGGTAAAATCGTATTCAAAGGGTACAGGCAGAGAAAGCAAGTGTCATTGTGTGATAATAAAGAGCTGGAGCTCACAGTTAAAGGCAATTTTAAGAGCCTTGACAAAAAAATTTTACAATAAACACGGTATTACTTATATTGGATATTTCTGGAAAATGGATTTCCAGCTCAAAAGAAGTTATGAAAGATAAACCATCAATTTTAAAACTGCCCTCGCATGAGAAACAAAAACTTTGCTTCGGCTTCTATTTAGTGTTAGAAAATTTGTAAATTAAGAGGCAACAAGGTTTATTAGCGTATATCCTTTCAAAATAACAAAAAAAAATTGTATTTTAAATTAGAATCCTTGTCTATGTTTTACAAACAAAACTCAAATCAAAATAAAAAACAAACAAAAACCAGAAATGATCTTCAATTTAAAACATAACCACCACCCTTTACAAAACCTTCTCGTAAGGATGAGAGCATAACAGACGCGTTAAAAAATTTACAAGAAAATTTTAACTTCGGGTTTTCTTTGCTGCTGTTGCTGACTAAGCCTTCAGCAAAAAAAACGACAAAAACAAAATTGCATTGTCATCGACCTTTTTTTAAAATGGAAAACAGCAACAACTATACTTAGTCATGACTATCGGTTTTGTAGCACTATGGCAGCACCCATGATTGCATGAAATTAATGCCAACGATGCTGCAGAAGAGATCCTTATAAGTCAGTCTGTTTCTATTTCTTCTATGGCCCTAAATAACGAAGAAGAATGATAAATTTTTAAAAGAAAATAAAGTCAATGACCTTGTAACGGTCTGATAGTCTGTACATCAGTAGAAATAAATGTATGTTTAGGTGTGTTTAAGAATCTTTAAAAAATACGACACTGTCTTTTTGAGAACAATTCGAAAACAGAAAACCAACTAAAAATTTCCTAACGGTTCTAACCACATCAGTGACTCGCAAGCTCATCTGTTTTCCTTAGCGATCAGCATCATATTGTCTGGGCAGTCAAAGCCCACATGAGAGTTTCATGACGAGATCAACAGGTTCTGCTAGTTCCCCAAGATGATATGAGACTTTACATGCCTCAGGCGATCAATTACATAGATTACATGCTCAGATTCATTTGCAGATGCAAGATGATCTTAAATTAAGTGGAACTAGAATATCTAAGCGAAGACTTACAAAAGTTGTTTATCAATGGAAACAAAATTATCCTCAGAATGGAAGTAGGAACAGATCCAGAACACACATATCAACTAACTCTGCAGAAATCTGGAAATGATAGGAATTCTATTTGAAAGGGGCATATTGGCCAGTTGCCCGAGACAGTTATACATTCTTCTTCAGGGCATACTGGAGTATCACAATACATTCAACAACTTTCGAATTTAATTTCTTTGATAATGGTGCCAAGATATAAGGGTCATTAATGACCCTGGAGATCAGAGAACTTTCGGCGGACTCACTCCTCACTTTAACAAGTCTCCTGAAAAGGTAGTGATGAAATATTGGAATGACTATTAGCCTCGACCATTCCAATATGTATGTTTCTCGATTCCGGAACTATGAGAACAGCTTTTATTCTTAAACAGGAAACTAAAATTTTCAATGCCAGGGCGGGCTTTTCCAATACTACTGTCGGGGAATTGTGCTCTGAGAAAAAAGGGGTGATGGCGCCCTCGATCAGCAACTATATAGCACTGAGACATTGCACATACGGACAGTTACAAGCTTATGCATACGTAGAGTGAACTGAATTTATTGACACTCCCCTTAGACGAGTTCCGATGAATTTCCTTGAAACACTAAGTGTGCAATCGACAAGCGGATGCTCAATATTTTAAAAGCGGGCACAATGCAAGAATCCTAAGATTAAGGAACAAATTCTTCTTTTTAAGATTGAAATATATTCTGAAAATATTTTAGCCATGAAAGAAGACATTAAAAAAGAACGGGCAGCTTTAAAATTGTTAAACTTTTTTTTGCAAAATAATCGTTAAAAATGTAACCCTTAAAGATCACCTCTAACAAAAATAAAGGTCACTTTAAATCAAAGAGTCTGTGTGTTTCTACAATTTCAATTTGTTTTTTGGTTCAATGACACATTCACTCAGTTGCTTACGTGTGTGTATGTCATTTAGGATCTCTCTCATGCAATCTCATACAATCAATCACTTTAGGGGGTTGCCCTCTCTGATTTCTTATCATAACAGAGAGCCAACAAAAAAAAAGCAAGAGAATGTTAAAAAGTGCGCGATGAATGCACAAACCGTAAATAATTGTTTACGTATGTGTATGCGTGTGTGAGTAGGTTTGGCGCGAAAATATTGACGGTTTTTGCCCAAAAAACAGCATCAAATTTTTTATCCTAAAAAAACAACAACAAAACAAAAGCAGTCATTGTTCTCAATAAAATTCTAGGGTTTCATTATGAAATAAATTAAGAGTGTTTGAAGCTGTATTGGGTTTTGGAAAAAACAATAACAAAAAAAGGAAATAAAACGGTACAAAAAGATTGCCAAATCATTGATAAGAGAGTGTAAAAGAGTGAGAGAACGAGGGCAGTTGGTTCATAAGCCCGCTGGTTCATATACAATTGAATGATTTTTAGTTTTATTTCATTATTATTTTTATTATTGCAATTTAGCAAAAAAAAAACAAAATTCTATTCTATTCAATTCTATTTCAATTGTAGCCTGGTATGATATTAGCCCACAGCACCTATTAATTAAATGTAATTAGAGGGGGACGAAAAAAAGGAAGAATAAAACGAAAAATAAGATTTATTAGAAAATATTGAAAAGAGTTAGTTGGTCTAACTATTCTTTAATATTTTTTCCAAGTCAGTTATTAAAAGGAGTAATTATTGAACACCTCCTCTGCAACTGTCCAGCCCTTAGTAGGCTAAGGTTAAGGCAGGGGCTTCTTCAAAGATTTGGACGCTTTGTCGAGAGCCGACAGTAGGGCTTTCCATAGATTCATAAATAGGTTGAGCTGGTTGAGAAGTTCTGGGGCATTAAGGTTGTAGTCGCTCTCTTTTGTAGGTTTGTGGTTCAATTTTTTTCCTCCGTCTCTTATATCCTCGCTTTCCTACCTCTTCTCCTTTTTCAATTTCCCTATCTCCTTCACGATCCTCACTCTCTCTCTCTCTCTATTCTCGGTCGAATTTACAAGGGGTCATTTTGACCTCTGGGCATTGTGCTTTTCCCAATGACAAGTATACGTTCTCAAACCTAACCTAACCAATTAATGTGTGTCAGAAATGAAAGTAACATGTATAGTCTTTTCAGTAATATCAGTTTGCCCATTATGACACAAATTTGGTGTTGAATGCAGTGTTGACTTAAATTTTCATCTATCAAATCGGATCAAGAGACAGTCTGGTGTAGTTTCGAATCTTCAAACATGGCCTTACAAGTTGGCAGATGTCATTAATTCAGTCTGTTTTACCAGATCACTACAGACGGATATAGAGTTCAACACTACATGCAAATAAATAATAATAAAATTGTTTTATCAAACCGGGTGTTCTATTTGGACAACATATCGTAGTACGATACCAATTTACAATATCTATCGAAAGGGCTATTCGCAAAGTGGTGGGTGGTGGGCTGGTTTAGTAAACGATCGACCAACACTCGAAAATATTGCCACTGTATGTGAGAGTGTCCAGGAGAATCTAAGATAGTCGATTTCGCGTCGCAGACCACAACTTGTCGAATTTTGAGCCGTCGCTTGGGCATACTGGCGTTTAAAATTCAAATGAGTCAAGGACTGAGAGCAAATAACCATAGACAAACACTAATAGACTCAATGGCCTCTGGAGCAGTTGGCAACTGACCCTAATTTTCGGCGAAAAATCAATTTTAGCGCTGAGGCCCATAAAACGTGAACAAACGAAATTGTCGCACTTGGAAGGATGAGAAATAATCCAAGACCAAAACAGTCTAAAACATTCCAAAAAAGTTACTAAGCTGTGTGAATTTTGGGCTGGCGGTGTCGTTGGTCCACATTTATTTTAGAAGAACATTGGCCAAGTCATCACTGTCAACGATGAGCATTTCCTTTGGTCTGAATTGTCGACAGTTTCGCTGGAAGACAACGCTACAATACGTAAAATATGACTTCAGTCCTAGCTCCATCCAGTCCCGAATCATACGTAAAGATCTATACAAAGTCGTTTAGAACATGAGTCACACCATAAGAGTTATCAACTGTAATCCTCTGCTTTAGTTTATTAAACCGTTAAGCATTCCAAAATTTTATATGCTTTATGGATTGCCATTGATTCCCTCTTATTCATCATAATGTGTTATACACTTGAAAAAGTTTTTTTCTCTCAGACAGACAGACAGACAGACAGGCAGGCAGACAGACAGACAATCAGTTAGTCAGTCACTAACCTTTTCAAAAACAAAATTTTCTTTTCTTTTATAAAATTCGCATAAAATAAACAAAACAAAGGCAAACACACTCACTATCCTTTAGTTACGTTGCGAGTATGAAAAGAGTTGTAATCAAGTTGAGATCATTTTACATCATCATTGTTTACTGTTTTTGCTCTCACATGCTTTGCTTTTTTTGTTAATGCAAGCAACAGTCAAAAAGTGAGAGAGAACACGATAGAGAGTGAATAAGAGAGTCTGGGATTTTCATTTTAATTCAAATACACGAAGAAGAACGACAGCTGTTTGTGTTTCCGTTCAAACAATATGTCTTTTTTTTCTAAAGGATTTTTATTTTTTGTGTGTTTAAATTCAATTCATTTTGTTTCTACCCTTGCCTGGCTTTGATTTAATTTTTTTATTTTTTTATTTTTTATTTTATTTAATCAGCTAAAAAATAAAAGGGGGAAAACGCAAGATGCTGCTGCTCTTCAACAAAAGCACCCCTTTTGCCACAAAAACAATTCAAATAGTAGAACGAGTAAGTATTCGATCATTTCGTTTTTTTTATCCTTTTTTTCAAACGAAATTTTCCCTAAAGGGTGGGTTAATTTAGTTCGGGTTCAACTTCTGGTTTTTTACGTTCGGTAGGCGAATTTCATTAAAAAAAAAAATAAAAGTAATGTTTATAGGTTATGTTCGAAGACCCATAGACAAATATTTTTTAAAATAGTTTCAAGACTTATTTTAATCTCAAAAAATACACAAAAAAGCAAAAAAGCTGGAGGTAAAAATTCCTTTACAGAATACGAGTATTTGGCATGAATTTGTTATCCACTCTCAACAACCTTTTTGATCGCTTCATTTGCACCGTCAACGCCAAAAAAAACTGTACTGCTGTCGAATAACCCAACCAGATTGGGATATTCTCAGCAGAAGGGCTAATTACTGAAAGAAGAATTCGAAGTGATTGGCTGCAGCACAGATCAGCTTAACATAAAATAAGGTTTAAGGAATGCACCAAGCAACACAGAGAAATTCTTGAATCTTAAACGACGTCGTCGCTTAAAAGGTTTTGTACGGACCACTGCACTGATGATGAAGTCACCGGAGTTTAGTAGTAGTGTGTTGGCTTATTAGACATGAGGCCACGGTTCAAACCCCAAATCGAACAACTTCAAAAAAACGAAATATGAAAAAATATTTCTTCAGAGAGTTCCTCTCGCCAGATTTCGGAAAAATCTCTGATAGTAATTGAAATTCCCATGAAAGTTCCCCAAAAATTTGTCGTTCGGAATCGACTTCAAATTGTATGGCCCGCCACTCATGGGTAAAATTAATACACACAATATAAGTGAAGTGAGAAACTAGGTCGTAATCCCTACTACGGTTGTAATGACCAATTATGTATGTATGTATGTACTTCACTGATAAGGGGTCGACAAATAATGCTGAGAACGACGTGTGGTCTGTGGACTATCCAAGATAGGTGTTTACCACGAATTTGAGCAATGACCGAATTACCACTTGCTGTTGCTATACCTCTTGTACCCATAAGTTTTAGGTTGCGAGATATCCGACACGGACTTAATCCGAGGTAAACCAATGTAGTATATAAAATCAGTAACAAATCTGCACGCATAGCCGATGCTTTTTATTCGATAAATCAAAGTGAAATAACCTATGGAGCTGGATAAGTTGCAGAGACTCGAATAGAAAGTTCCTTCTCCCTTAACTGTCCTCTAGACAGCACCAGTGAACGCTACAGTTTTGGGAAATGCTTCGCAACGAGACTATGTAATAAGAGTGGAAGGAAGAATTTGTCTGCTAAATAAGTATTCAAGAGAGAGATCATTCCGTGGTATACTGAGGCATCAAGGACATATAGTAGGACAGTCACAGAGTGAAATATTCAGAGCACCAGGAGTACTTTCCAAATTCTTTCCAAGCGAAAATTCACTCCAAGGATCATTCAACGTGGACAAAATGTGTAGAAGGACGGGACATTGTAATACTATCTGGCAGTCGGGCAGCCCTTTGCGCTCTCAACTCCTATGAGGTTGAACAGAGATTACAATAAAAAGTTGAACCAGCTAGGCAGGACTGGATCTCTAGTAAAGTAGGAATTCGCGACAATGATCAGCAGATCGGCTAGCAGGAGGGTTTTGCTTTCACGCCGCTGGTGAGAGTAGAAAGAGGTGTTTGGAAGGGAATATGATCGGCGAAAGGAAAGTTGAAAAGTATTTTGCTTTCTGTATAAAATTTTCAATTAAGGCAACACTTATTTCCAAGGTAACTTGATAAAGATGTACATAATTTGCCTTTCATGGCACCAGAGTAATACTCTTTACATTCTGGCAATACATTGATCTTTAAATTTGATTTTAAATCTTCGTATAAGAAATATTAGCGGCCTAATGGAAGACTTGATAAAAGTTTTACATAGTAAATGTTTATGGAGCCAAAATGAGAGTGACACACACTCACATGCACATAGAATTTTCTGAAATCATTAATGTGCCCTACGCTCTCAAAAAACATTGCAAGTAGCAATGACAAAAATTATGTTGCCAAAGGAAAAAGAATTTAGAAAAATATGCCGTTCCACATCCTACAACAACAACACTCATATAAGCAGAAAAACAAAAATAAGATTTAAAAAAAGAGATTTAAAACAGAGAAAAAACAGCGGAAAAATCTGGAATAAAATTTTATAGAAAAAACTCGAAATAAAAACGCATTAGTAAAGGATTTGTTGCGGCAGGACAATAATGGGAACGAGCAACAACAGCATATATGCAATGAAGCCAACAACAACAGCACAAAATAATTTAAAAAAAGATTGACAATGAAACACATACTTTCTCATACTACGTAACCGAAATGACTCGAAAAAATTAACAACAGTTAGCAATGGTGTTGCCGTGCTGTTCATTTTTTTTTAACGCAACATATAAATTTTCTAAAAAAAGTACTTCTTGTATATCAAATACATTAAGACAATTTAGTATTTTTATCAAAAATTAAAGGCTTTCGTTTGCTCAAATAGAGCATCTTACTAGAATACTTATGTCAAAAAATAACAGCTTGAACTGTGAAAACTCACCTGAAATTCCCAGTTTGGTTGGACAGCTTCTGAAAAAATGAACACCAAAATTTTTTTATTGAAATATTTTTATATTCTTATTATAAAATAAAATTAATGAATAAATAATTCTTTAAACATTTATTGCTACACATATACTTAAATTCATATCATAAAAAAATTATTTTTTTATTTATTAATTACAATACAATTACAAATTATATGCTAATTATATACGAGCGGAGTAACTCGACTATATGCTCGGTGTAATGTCACAGGCCAGAGTCTCTGGTGGGAATCGAACCCACGACCCTCACGCTAATAGTCTAGCACACTACCCACTAGACTACCAGGACACCCAAACAATTCAATTAAAACAATACAGTTGAAGTAAATCGAATGCTTAACAATATTCATCATGAATATTTTCTATTGATTTAAAATTACAATAGACTGTCGCCATAGCCTAGTAAGTAGTGTGTTGGCTTATTAGACGCGAGGCCACGGTTTAAACCCCAGGTCAGACATCTCCAACGAAACGAAATCTGAAAAAATATTTCTTCGGCAACTTCCTCCCTGCAGATTTGTGGCAAACCTCTGAGATTAAATAAAGTTGCCATAAAAAATTTCTCAAATTAAATCAACTAAACTCGTTCTCAAAAAATCAACAGTCGTTTTGAAATTAAATCTATCCCGATCCCAGAATGAAATCTAAGTTAACATGGGCGCGCACTGAGGCACGCTGTGAAAACATATGAAGCAAGACCCCACCGATAACTGCATACATAACATACATAATTGGCCATTACAACCCTTCAGTCAGGATTACGGCCTAGCTTCTCACCGATAACTGACAAATCCTAATTATTCAGTCTCGACAATCAGTTTCAGAGTTTTATAGTGATCGATATAAATATCATCCAGAGAAGTGGTGAAATGTTCATAATGGCAAAAGGTCTAACAACAGGCAATACTTTGATTTTCTACCCAAATTTTACAAAATGTTTAAAATTTACCAGTTTTTTTATCCAATTAACAAATATTATAAAAAAAATTTAGCCAAGGGTCGATGACGCTATACAAACGAATTCAGGGCTACAAACTAAGTTTCGTCTTTAAACCAGGCGAAGCTTTTAATTCTGAACACTGCTGCTCTAAGCTTTACTGTTTAAAGGGAACTGTAAAGAAGAAGTAAACAACGGTCTTATGTCCCGTATTAGCCTTTGAATATCCATCAATAATTTTTTAAAACAAACGAATTCAGGGCTACAAACTAAGTTTGGTCTTTAAACCAGACGAAACTTTAATTCTGAACACTGCTGCTCTAAGCTTTACTGTTTAAAGAGAACTATAAAGAAGAAGTAAACAACGGTCTTATGTCCCGTATTAACCTTTGAATATCCATCTATAATTTTTTAACTTTTGTAGTTCTTATGCATTCACTTTATAGTTCATTCTCTGGTAAATAATTTTTCAAAATATAACACCTTTTTTGCTTTTTTTGTATATGAAATTTACAACTATGGCAACACTTAGTTTAAGTGAACTTGTTTTGTGAACCAAGAAGAGAGAGTAATAACGGAAAGCCGGTTAAGGTAAACAATGAGTCTGTTGTCTACATGTGCGTTTATACAATATTTTGTTTTTTTTTCTTCACGTAAGTAATAAATATAAGAGTGTTTGTATGTGTGAGCATATGTGTATAATTTTTTTTGCAGGCATTACAATAAGAATATTGCACAAAACCAAACAACCCGTTTTTTATTTAGACGGTGTGATTTCTTTTTCTTTTTTTAATACAAACACATACACATACAAACATACACTTAATATGATTAAAAAACAGAAAAGTTGTACAATTTAAAGTGCCAAAGGGATGATTTGAAAATGTGTACACTTTTTATAGTATTGTTGTTCTTGCTGTTGCTATTGGTGTTAGTATTGCAGTTGTTGCTTTCAGCTTCTCTAGAAATCATGTGAAGAATATAAAAAAAGCCCGTCATTTACGTGGATTCACCCCTTCGTCATCAACGTTATCAACGGGGGAAAATAAAGAACACAAACAACAACAACAATACGAATGTACAAAAAAAAAAGTGCGTTACTTTTGGGATTTAGAAATTTTAAAATGTGTTTATGAGTATAAGTTTGCGAGTGTGTATGTGATTTCACAAATGATATGTGAGCGCGCGAGAGTACAACCTTTTGTTATTCATTTTTTAACCGTTTTTTTATTTTTTCTTCATTTATTTTCAAAAATTGATGCGTAGCTGAAGAGCGTAAGAAATGTTTTTTTTTTTCATTTTTTGATTTCAAAACGAATTTTTTTCTTTGGAACTGTAAGCAGCCGGTAGTTGTTAAAAGTATGTCGTCCTTAAAACATTAAAAAACGCTGAAAGATCTGTAAACTTTAAAATGCGGCCTCGTAGTAAAGTTTATAAAACGCAGTAAGAAAAAAATATCTCAAAAATATATTACAAGAAATGTCAACGTAAAAAGGAGTTTTAATAAAAATAAACAAATATTTTCGTGTTTCTTTAGGTGACATTTTCCCTAGAAAAAAAAAAACGAAAACAATTTCCCTTAAAGGAAATTTTAAAAGAAATACGATAAAAACTTTTAAAATTTAGAAACTCTCATTTAAAAAGCATACGGAAGAGAGAGTTTTTAAATGAAAATTAAAAAAATTGTAAAGAAAAGTGCAAAAAAATATAATCCTTGGTGGTGTTCGTGCGCATGTGAAGTTTAAAGAAAAACAAAATAAAAAATATTTGATTTGATTTTAAACAATTCGTAATAAAATTTTAGGTCCTTTTAAAAAATTTATAAAATAAAATAAATTGAAAATTATCAACAAAAAAATTTTAAAAAAATTTATGAAAATGTTTAGTTTTAAATAAGATTTAAAACCTTTTGAAAACCAATTGAAAGTGCTTTGTAAAAATTACTAAAAAATTTACATTTTTTACCCCCATAATTTGGTTAAAGGAGCTTAAAAAACTTTAATTAATATTTATCCAATTTTTTTATAATTTTTTTATAACCACAATTGGCTGTAATTTGTTTTCCCAAAAAAGGTAAATATTATTAAACAAAATTATTATTGAATCTATTTTAACAAAATTACCAAAAAAAAAAATCCTGGCAAAAGCTGCATGAAATATTTGCTTAACAATTGACGGCGTCCATTTTGTTTGCGATGACCCAGTAAACGATTTGAGGAGCTTTACTTAATTTTCACCAATTTCACTAAATTTATAAAATTCCTTTAATACCATATTTTATAGTTAAACATTAAAACAACATGGTTTTAAAGAAATTCAGATTTTTTTCAGAGAACGGGTTTTTAGTAATATACAGTAGTGTTCAAAACATTTGCAAGTAAAGCACGAGAATATGGAGTCCAAAGTATGAATACAAAAATACATGCTGTATCAGAAAAACAACAATGAAATTCAATAATATGGTCCGACGAGCCTAACCTCTATCTTCGAGAATTTAGTAAAGCTGATTTGTGGATCTGCATACAATTGTAAATTTTTTAACCACTACACATGTTGCATAAAGTGTGACTGAATCATTCCGAGTTTCGTAAATAACCATGATCCAGTCACCGTAGTCTAGTAGGCAGTGTTCAGGCACCTCGTACAAAACTAAATATGAAAAAAAAAAATTCTTTGGACGACTTCCTCTCAGTAGTCGTCTGCAAAATTGTAATGAAGTTTCTCTAAAATTCTGTCGTTCCGAGTCGACTTTAAACTGTAGGTTCCGCCACTCCTGTATAAAATTAACATCCAACTACGTCCTAATCCTGACTGAAGGGTTGTATTGACCAATTATGTATGTATGTATGTGCATGTATAAGTTCATCGTCCAACTCATTCGCCTGATTTAGTTCTTCCCTCGCATTTTATTTTTTCAGCGGTAGAACAACCATAAAGAAGTAGAGTTTATAATTGATGACCATTATATGACTCTGGTCGGGCATTTCTTAGTACAAACAAAGTATCGTTCCTAATAAATTTCTCTGAAAGCTCGTTATGTCGAGATATGACAGAAAATTTCCCGAAATTCGTTGTATTTTCTTTGGTAGGTAGGTGATTAGAGGTGACTGCCTACCTAAAGGATTTGACAGGCCACAAAAGTCTCATTGCGATACCACAGTTTAACGTTTCCCTAATCTCAGAATCATTCGGAGCTTTTGAAATCGGTCATATCGGGTAAATTTTTGACCGCCCGAAAAAACTTGCTCTGCTGGTTTGTATTTTTCTCCATTCTTTTATTAAATATGCTCACTGTCTCTAAAAACATTGGTTTTCTGCATTTATTGAAAAGAATCATAATTCCTTGAATTAATTAAATACAACATAAAATGTTTGTTGGGTTAACTTTAAAGTTTATTTGCATTTCTGCCATCCACTACCATTCGCAGCACACGAATTGCTTTCAATGAGAGAAGCCAAGAAAAACCACCAACACAAAACAACAATGTCGTTGTTTTTAAAAGGAAGTTTTACAACTAAAAGCCCAAACAACAATATACTCTCAATCCAATCTCTCATGCAAACGCTCACTCTCTCTCTCTCTTGCTGTATTTTAAAATAGCATACATGCATGTATGAAAGCACACGATAAGAAAATGTCAGTTTTAATGTAGTCGCCATCTTGCAAATATTAACGCCTTTTGACTTTTCAATACAATCCGTGTAAAAGTGTGCGTGCGTGTGTGTAAACGTGAAAGCAGAGAAAAAGTATTGTAGAGTAATAATAAATAAATAAATTAAAATTTTTAAAGAGAAAAACAGCCAACAATCAAGAAAATTTCATTAAAATATTGAAAAAAAAAAAGACTTTCTTTCCTTGGAGGTGTCAAAGTAATTTAAAAAACAAAACTTTTTAAGAATAAATTCGGTTTAAACAGAAAAAAAGACAAGAAATAAAGAAATTCTAATCAAGTTACGAGTAAGAAAAAAAAAAGTCACTGCAATGTGTGTGTGCAGCAGCAGCTGTGGCAGTGAATCATGAGTAACAGCCATTTATCAAACCACTTTAGAGTTGGCCAAAACGTACAAATCGCTGGCAAACACTTAGAGGGCCGTATAGCCTATATTGGGGCCACAAACTTCGCACCCGGCAAGTGGATTGGCGTTATACTCAATGAGGAGCGTGGCAAAAATAATGGCACCGTCAAGGGTATCTTTTATTTCAAATGCCCCCCTAATTATGGCCTCTTTGTAAGGCCAACGCAATTGATTATGAAGAAAAGCAACGTTATTGAGGAAATTACGAGAACGACAACGTCGCCAACGACGCCAACGAGTATGGAAAACGAAGTGAAAACGAAAGAAAATGCAACTGCAACACCATCTCCCAAAAAGGTGGTGCCAGCTGCCAAAGCAGTGGAGAATTTAACGGTGAAAAAGGTAACCAAACAGCCGACTTCCAATAGTTTACTCAAGACTACAAAGATTAACCAACCCAAAGAGGTGACACCCTTGCAGCCCAGCACTAGTCAGGTATCGTTGGTGCAGACGGTGGTGCCAGGACCATGTCGTACACTAAGGCCACCGCCTGCTCTGGCGCCCAAGCGCAGTAAAACGTCAATGAGTCCTTCGGAGACATTTTGTTGTGCCAAACGTAGCTCATTTGTTGAAACCGGTTTTCTAGAGATTTTAAGACCCCAATTTACACCCGGCCAACCGTTAAGGTCGCCCACATTTAGTACCATGATGTTGAATTCTAGCTCCAGCAACTTGCAGGATTTGAAGCAGCAAAACAAACAATTGGAGGCCAGAATTGTCGAGTTGAATAAGGAAATTGAGGTTTTAAAATCTCAAAAAACCGAAGATATACGAAAATTACAAGACATGGAACGTTTGCGTTTACAAAATGAACAGCTCAACGAATTCAAGGTGCTCATAATGGACCAGCAGTCGAGTTTGCAACGAGAACTACAGCGTATAAGGCAGGAACTACGGGAATCGAATGAATCCAAAAGCAAATACCAAAGAGAACTGGATGAAGCCGGTGAGAACATTGAACTGTTAACACTGGACAAAGAAATGGCCGAAGAAAAGGCTGAAACTTTACAATTGGAATTGGAAATGGTGCAGGAACAAAACGAGGAATTGGCTTTAGATGTGGAAATCTTAAAGGCCGAAAATGAACGTTTGCTTTTGGGCACAGACAACAATTGCAGCAGCATTAACAAGGAGGAATTCAATAATTCCGTGGGTGAAATAAAGAAACTGGAACAATACAATCAACGTTTAAGGGAGACGGTCATTAAACTAAGAGATGTTTTAACGCTAGAGAAGCAGCAGTCCTTGAAGGCTTTCAAAGAACTTGAAACCAATAATTCGGAAATACAAGAACTAAGGAAAACCAAAGAGTTACTAACCCAACGCTGTGATGTCATGGAAACCCATATTTTAGATCTGAGAGAACAAGTCGATGCCGCCTTAGGTGCTGAAACTATGGTTACAAATTTGGCCAATGCCAAATTGGAATTGGAGGAAAGGGTGCGTCTATTGGAGGAGGAAGTCAATGAACTGGAAGCTTTAGAGGAAATACACGAACAGTTGATTGAAAGCAATCAAGATTTGGAGAAAGATTTGAGAGAAGAAATCGAAATGTTAAATACCAATATTAGGACTTTGCAACAGGAAAAGGATACCGCTCTGGAGACCGTTTACGAAAGAGACTGCACCATTATGAAATTTAGGGCCCTGGTTAAGACCCTCAATGAACGTGAGCAGATTAGGGAACAAGTTAATCTTACTACACAGGCCTCCACTACCGCCACCGTGTCTACGTGCGAGGATATGAATAGTATTTCTTCCAATCCGGAATTTATGCCAGGGCTGGACTTCCAACAGGTGTTTGCCTCCACCAAGGCTTACGGTCGCGCTTTAGAATTGCAACTGTCTTCGGTGGATTTAAAAATATTGCAATTACAAGTTGAGTACTTGAAAGCTTTCCTGCCCGAGGATCTACTGCTAAGAGGAGCGGCCTATGATGTGATTTTGGTGTTGATTTTAATACAACGCTGCATGGAGAAAATCGATATTATCTGTACGGGCATACACGAAAAATTCCCGGCTTCATGTGAGTTCGGCAGAGATGCCATATTCGAAGGTTACTCTGTGCATCGTTTCGCTTTTAGGACACGCTGCTTATATCTTTTGCGCTCTTTAAAAATGATTTTGTTGCAGTTGGAGTTCGCTTTAAACCACTGTGACTATGAAATTTGCACGCATGCAGCCATCTATCGCGGAGAAATGGAATCCCAAGAGAAACACTTGGATGAGCTATTGAAATTGCTGAAAAAAGGTTTGTTGGATGAGAATTCCCCCGTTGATGGCCTAGAACGGGCCTCTTGTTTCTTTAATATGCTGTTAAACAATCTCTTCGCAACACAGAATTTAGGCGAACTTTTAGATGAACAAAAACTATACGTCAGCCTAATGGAGGTCTACGATGTGGCGTTGGATTGTGTTAATACCCATGCTGGTCTCTTGTACACCATCATACAATTGGGCGACGAGCATACCGATTCATTTTGCAGCATGCAATTCCTAATGGAACATGCGCGCTCCTTTAAAATGCAATTAAAACAGCTGCAACGTAAATTGCCTACCAAGTCGGTCAGTTACAGCACCCTGCAGTGGCCTCAACTGCAAAGACTGCATGAACGCAACGACCATTTGGGCAAATTAATAGAACTTTTAAGCTCTACGGCACGCGAAGCCACCAAAGACATAGCCAACTCAACGAAAACCGATAATACAAATGAAGTTGCCATAGACCACGAACGTCTGTGGCGTATTGTGCTGTTGAATTGTAATAAATTGGCTCCTGAGGCTTATCAAAGGTCGCCGGTAGAATTTTTCCAAAATTCGGTGGTTATACTGCAGGAACAACTGGATGAATTCCAACAGTTTATAAAAGACAGCGAACAGGCGTTGACCATTAATCTCAACACATTGTATGTGCGCTCGAATGAGGTTACCATACTCCAGCAGGCCAACGAAATGAAAAAGCATTACGATGAGACCAAACTTTTGCAGCATCAACTCAGCGAACGCGATAAAGAAATCAAATCTTTAAAGTTTATGGCGAAAATGAAACAGAACGACTATTCCGAATTGCAAATACGCAAGGATATGGCCGAGAAGAGCTTACAGAAACAACAGCAGGAACAAGAACAGCTGCTTAATATGATTTCGCTAAAAATGGAAGAACTATTGGAGGAATTGCAAGAGCAACAAATCAAATTTCTAAATGCTTTACAAAACAACAACGACAAGCTTTTGAGCTTAGAACAAACCCAAGAAAATCTCAAACAATGCCTGGCCAATAATTCGAAAACATTAAGCTCCTGCTCACATGAGGCTTTCAAAGAAATCGAACAACTGAGCCAATGTATACGCTATCATCGTCAAGAGAATGTCTCACTTCAATCAAAATATTTAAAAACAGAATTTCTTAAACTACAACCGCTGCACGTGCCACGGCAGAAAGGTGAAAATTTAGAACAGGAGCAAGAGATCATAGAGTTAAGACAACAGCTGCTAAATGTTAAGAAATCCTGGCTTAAAGGCTACTTGGCGTTGCCAAACACAAGGGAAAAGACGGCAGTACAGCGTGAAATGCAACAGTTAATGGAACATATCTTGGCTACCTACTACAGGACTCATCCACATCGCCAAGTTCTAACCGATTTTGGACAATTTTCTACACCCGAAGTTAAGCAACTGTTTGAATAGATTTAAAAAGTAGTTAAAGACGTTGCAATCAGTTGAAATTAGTTACAAAATAGTTATAAAATTTAATTATTCAAACAACAATAATATTTTTACTCTCATACATACATAAATAACAACTATTGCTCTGTGCTGCTCGAAATTAAATTTAAAATTACAAAATTTATAATTTTAAACAATAAGTTTAAGTTTGAAGTTCCTTTCTCAAAGTCAAAGACAAAACAAACACAAGAAACGACAAACGTCAAACAGCTGAGACACATTTTAATTCAACACACTTAAAGCCTTGTTTTAAAAACTGTAACATTTTGTGATTTTATTAAACAAATTAAATTAAATTTAAAATAATTAATCAAATAAGAAAGAATAACATGGTGATTTGCTAAAACTCTAAGAAAAATAAAAAACACAATTGAAACGACAGGCTACAAGCAACAGCCTACTACTGGCAACAATTTTAAAATAATTTGTAAAGAACAGGACGCTACACCTGAGTGGCACAAGATTATTACAAGACTTTCATTCCCATTTTTTCTTTCTAATTTCGTTCAAACGCTATTTAAGATTACATTCTAGCTTCTCGCAGCATAACATTTTGAGTGTTTCAATTTTATCCATGAGTTATGGGACCTAAAGTCAACTTCGAACGACAGATTTGAACAACTTTACGTGACAATTTGCTCTAAAATTTTTTGCCTAAAGACTGCTGAGAGGAAGTCCATGAAATAAATATTTTTTTTTCATATTTCGCTTTGTTTCAGATAGCTGAGCTGGGATCTGGCCTGCATAAAATAAGCACTGGACCTAATTTAGCATATTAATCATTGAAACTGCTCGTTTTTTTTTACCTGGTTTTCATTTATTGTTTACAATATTTGAATAAGTTCCAGATCCAAAATTCACAGATTGAACGACTTGACGAAATTAAATTATTTCCGTAATTATGATATGCTTAAGCGAGCTTTAAAATATAAAGAGTGCTACAATAACAAAAGATTTATTTTGGACTATAATTGGTTTCCTCCAGGGAATATTTGATAAGAGGTTGAATATTGATTGTAGTATGTACACAACAGACCTAAATACTGGCCTAAGTGTGAGAGAAAGTCCATGAAATAAATATTTTTTTTCATATTTCGCTTTGTTTCAGATAGCTGAGCTGGGATCTAGCCTGCATAAAATAAGCACTGGACCTAATTTAGCATATTGTTCATTGAAACTGCTCGTTTTTTCTTACCTGGTTTTCATTTATTGTTTACAATATTTGTAAAAGTTTCAGGTTCAAAATTCACAGTTTAAACGACTTGACAGAATTAAATTATTTCAATAATGATGGTATTCTTAAGCGAGCTCTAAAATATAAAGAGTGCTACAATAACAAGATTTATTTTAGACTATAATTGGTTTTCTCTAGGGAATGTTTGATCCGAGGTTGAATATTGTGATTGTAGTATCATAACAGACCTAAATGCTGGCCTAAGTGTGACCTCTTCCTTCAAGGGTGATCCCCTACATTACCTAACCTAACTTAATGGCGATATTTGAAATTAACAAAAAATAAAACGACTTAAGCGAACTTGAAAATGTATCTGGGGCTTTAAAAAAATACAAGTTTTAACTTAATTAAGAATAAATTTGGTATCAACGCAATACATAGATACATAATTGGTCATTTCAACCCTTTAGTCAGGATTACGACCTAAGCTTCTCACACCACTAATGTTGGGTATGTTAATTTTATACATGAGTGGCGGGACCTACAGTTTAAAGTCGACTACGAACGACAGATTTTTGAGAAACTTTTCATGGCATATTTCGTTTAGTTGGAGATGTCTGACTTGGAGCTTGAACCGAAGCCTCACGTCTAATAGGAAAACATACTAGACTACAGCGACTTCAACACAGTAGAGTATGCCATTTTCAGACGTCAAGTCCCTTAGCAGTGTTAAAATATTTTATTTAATTACAGAAATTAGAGAAATAGCTCAAATATAGATTAATACACACATATATGTCTGTGTAAAATGTGCTTGAAAAGCCTCAACGCTTCAATTGTGTTTCTATTGAATGCAAGTAAATACAATTAAAACAATAAACTTCCATTAATCTTATAAGTTAAAATGAAGATATTAAAACATTTGTTTAAGTTCTTACACAATTCTATATACGATTAATTTAGACAAAATATTTATTATACAATATATACTCGTATTGTATTGTATTTAATAAAAACCAAACTAGTCAAATACATACATACAACAAATGTGTAATAATAATGAATAAATTAAATGAATTAAAATAAATTACGAATTAAATATAAAAATAATTATATAAAAAAATTAATCTAAACAAAATAATTATTATTATTATTATTACTATATTGGTAACAAAATAAATAAAAAGAAAATTTGTTTTTTGTTGCATTTTGAAAAATTAAAACCAAACAAAAAAAAAACGCCATTTTATTTATTTTTCTTTCGTTTTTTTTTTTTTGGTCGCTTGTGGTGCTCTCTATCTGTTATGCGTGCTGTATTGTATTGCTGCAATGATTACAATTTTATGTTCTAAGTGTAGGTGAGGAGAGTGTGAGTGTAAGAAACAACCCCCTTTCTAAATGAATAAATAAATAAATAAGTGATCCTTTTAAGTGTGGTTGACCGTTTCTAAATTATCATCCCTTATCGTTCCTTAGTTTATCCCTGTTTTTTATACACTTTTAGAGGAATCTATATGTGTCTAGTACATATAGACATACATAAGTATGTGTATGTATTAAAGAAACAGCCAGTAGCCAGTAGCCAGCATTATTAGTGGTCAAAGGTAAAGAAATGATTTTTATTTTAAGTCTGGGGAGGAATTGCTTTATGTATTTGGGTACAGATAGTTTTACTCGCTTTTCATTAACAACCAACTGCTGACCAATAGTATGAGCGTGAAAGTGTTCTTTACATACATAATTGGCCATTACAACCCTTCAGTCAGGATTACGACCTAGTTTCTCACACCACTTATGTTGTGTGTGTTAATTTTATACATGAGTGGCGGGACCTACAGTTTTTTAAAGTCGACTCCGAACGACAGATTTTTGAGAAACTTTTCATGGCAATTTTATTTACTCTTGCCAGAAATCTGCTGAGAGGAAGTCGCCAAAGAAATACTTTTTGTATTTTATTTTGATGTCTGGGCTGGGGCCTACTAGACCAAGGCGACTTCGAAAGTGTTCTTTACATTTAGAAATCTTTCTGTAGAAAGAATTCATTTTGTTGGTATTAAAAATCCAAGTAATATTGAGGCCAAAAGTCTCTATGTTTTCAAAACAAAATAATTAAGATCACGATTGGAAACATTAATGAAATAAAAATCATCTTTCTGAAATCTTTGAACAATATTGTATAAGAAAGCATAATTACATGCATATTTTCGAATATGGGTCCACGAAAAATCCTTACAGTTAGATTTTGTTACATACACGCATACATAATTGCTCATTACAACCCCTCAGTCAGGATTATGACGTAGCTTCTCACATAACTTACATTAGTGGCGGACCTACAGTTCAAAATCGACTCTGAACAACAGATTTTTTTTGAGAAACTTTTCAATGCAATTTTATTTATTCCCCGAGTTTTTGCCAGAAATCTGAGAGGAAGCCGCCGTGTAAATATTTTTGCATATTCCGTTTTGTTGGCTATGTCTGAGCTGGGGCCTCACATCTAATAAGTCAACACACGTCCATACTTGACTATGGCGAGTTAAATGTTTTGTTAGAATACGTTATTAAAAGCATATAAAATTAGTGAAAATTCGCTACAGTACCCTCACATTTTGTTTTTCGATTATATTGGGTCTTTCGTTAAGCACTTGATATCTTCTTATTTAAATAAAGAAAAAATGTGTGTGAAATAACATCTAAATTTTCTATTCGTTTGAAAGACCTACATACAGTCACACAGATAATTATACGTACCCCCCCTAAAAATCATTTTTTTTTAAAAGTAATGAACTTCTAATCTAAAATTTCTTTACATTAGCGCCTGTCACGGCACATTTACTTAAATAAAGAAAAAATATTCCCAAAGTCTATGAATTTGTGACTACAGTTTGCTTAAAACCAATATGGCACCACAGAAAATTATACCTACGACGTATATTTCGTATAAAATTTCTCTAAGGGTAACCCGGTATATAAAATGTATTGTGAATAAATATCCTAGGGCTACAGCCGTAGAAATACGAAATACCTCGGAAAGTGATCACAATGTTATTGTGCATTCCGAAACAGTTCGAAGTGTTTTGAGAAAGAACGGTTTCCGCAGCCGAGTGCCGAGAAAAAAGCCACAATTGGAATTTGCCCAATAATATATGGACAAGTCAACTGATTTTTAGGCGAATGTAATATTTAGTGATGAGAACAAATATAGTTTGTTCGGCTGTGACGGAAAACAAAAAATTTGGCGCAAAAATCAGTTGACTTGTCCATATATTATCATTTTTAAAAAATGATTTTTAGGGGGTACGTATAATTATCTGTGTGACTGTATGTGTGCAATATAACATCGTTCAAAAATCCTTCAAGACTACTCTGGGTAGACCACATCGAAAATGTCCAATTTTCCACTACCCTGGCTCAGAAAATAGACTGAATTTGACAGATGGCACTGGGCCATTCGCATACACAAGCGACTTAAGAAAACCCCACAAGAAAAAGTCTATCGTGTTCAAATCGCACGATCATGGCGAACATTGTGCACATTGTGCCCATGAAATCAAATGGCTCGTGCAGAACACCCAATGTTGCATAAGCTGTGTGGCACCCAGCGCCGTCCTGGTGTTACCAAATTTTGTTGGTGTCCAGATCATATAATTCAGACCGTTGACAGTAATGGCCTGGCCCACGTTGTGCTCAAAAAATATGAACCGATAATGCCTCCAGTCTAAAATCCACACCAAACAGTAACTTTTAAAAATGCATTGAGCGCTGTTGGATTAGTGTCAGTTGCTTATAGACCAATAGTCTAGTGAGTAAACACATATCGTTGTCTAAACTCATTTAGTTTCAAGTCCCTGATGAGTTTAATTTTGTATAGGTAAAGGACCATAAGAACAACTCCAGGTTCTTATGAGCAATACGTAATCATCACTCTCATGCGAAACTGCGAAGTTTTCGGCAGATGTTGACTCTCGTCGACATACAGGTGTTGGTCAACCGTTTTCTGGTCCACTTTGCAAATAGTCCTCGTGGTGAAACGCTTATAGCGATCGTAAAATAGACACAGTGGGCGGTGCGTTCCCCTTTCCCCATTTGCATGTGTTGTTGAATGCTATGTGTTGAATGTCCGTGATAATTTGAGTAAGTTACAACTAATTTCACAGATATATGTAGCTTCAACAAGATGGCCGTTATCTATTGTCAAAGTTCGGAAGGGCTTTTTGAAATACCCGATAGAAAAGTAAAGAAGCGGCTATTCCTATTGCCATGCCCTATAAAAATTCAGCAAGTGCCTGTTCATGCGTTGTTACAGTGCGCCAAGATGATCGTGGATGTCCACGAGCCTTGGATTTGCTTTTGCTTGGTAGTACGAAACAACTCATCTTTGTTTATAGTTTTTGACCAGAGGTATGGTTTGGCAAAGGTTTGTTTTTTAATAGCAACCAATCACTTACAACCACTTATACTGCTTTAATAACAAAATTTGAATGCCTTTAATTAACTCTTCCTGAGAAATCTTCTTACATTAGTAGGACGTGTTACGTCACTTATTAACCACAAATGTCATCACTAGTCAATGCTAATGGTTTCTCACGTTAATATTTATATCACTCACTCACTATAGCCATAAATTGAATTCGATTGAAATGCAAAACGTATGATGATGGATTTCTTTACATTTCCTAGCTATTGTTGTAAGTTACACAACCATACTCTGTGTCTCTCTGTCACTGTACGTGAAAATGTCAACCGTTAATGGACTTGAATGACAAAATCTTCGCAAAGTCTTCATTATCTGCCCATATGACATTAAACGCTTAATGGAATACCGTTAAGCCAGAGGTTGAAAACATCAAGTAAAATATTCAGAATTTTCATACCAACCAACCATTTGCCATGTCTCCAGCATGGAGATGGTGTTGCCACATCCCCTTTTTTGTGTTTTCTTTTTTTAAAGCAAAAAAGTACAAATTTCGTTATATACAGTGTTGCCGTAGCGACAATGAAAGTAAAATAAAACTGTAATATTTACATCGCTTTTAATATCATTCCCCATTATGACTTCCCAAAGAGTCACAAAATATATCTCGGGCTGAGAACCTTGCTTGAATTTAATGGATGTTAAAACCCAAATACTCGATCAGCTGCAAATTTAATCCATTAAGCTTGAAACCTTCAAAATTTGGACTTTTAGATGGTGTTTTAGATGCTTATTCAAGCAAGTCCAATACTATCTTGACACAGACATTTGGATGTTAAATTGAGAAACACAAATCAGATTTACTTGGCCAGCTGAAATGCACACCATTTAACTAGGGAGTACCAACTGCATTGCAGAACATTACCATACCGAATATGAGTTTCTACTTTCACGACTTTATTCAGTAGAACGATATAAGCGCTCAATGGACACAGTCATTTGGATGTTAAATTGAGAAACACGAATCAGATTTCACTTGGCCTTATCAACCAGCTGCAAACGTACACCATTAAACTTGGGAGTACCAATTGCATGGCAGAATATTACCATACCGAATACGAGTTTCTACTTTCACGACTCTATTCAGGAGAACGATATAATCGCTCAATAATTAATGTTGGAGGGATTTTCCTACACGACAAAGCGCTTCAAAACCCAAGGAAAAAACCACGTCTCAAACTGTTCCGCTTTGACACGTTAGCTCTTTAGGTTGTGTGTGGACTTGTGACTTCGTAATCCCACTTGTTCTAGTCTTAGAGTTGGTGTCACCCCATCGGAGATCAGTTTTGTAATTATTTGAACAATTACCTTAGCAATCACGCACCAATTACAATTTCGTTGAACCTTTGACTTCTGCCTGCATAAAAAGGTGGACCCATTACTCATACATGGTTACGAATCGACTCAAAAATTCGAGACTCTGTTGTCTGGAGACTTTAGAAACACGCATCTTTCGCACAGCCTTATTTTTGGCCAAATACAGTCACGCAGATAATTATACGTACCCCCCTAAAAATCATTTTTTAAATGATAATATATGGACAAGTCAACTGATTTTTGCGTCAAATTTTTTGTTTTCCGCCACAGCCGAACAAACTATATTTGTTCTCATCACTAAATATTACATTCGCCCAAAAATCAGTTGACTTGTCCATATATTATTGGGCAAATTCAAATCGTGGCTTTTTTCTCGGCACTCGGCTGCGGAAACCGTTCTTTCTCAAAACACTTCGAACTGTTTCGGAATGCACAATAACATTGTGATCACTTTCCGAGGTATTTCGTATTTCTACGGCAGTAGTCATAGGATTTTTATTCACAATATCTTTTATATACCGGGCTACCCTTAGAGAAATTTTATACGAAATATACGTCGTGCGTATAATATTCTGTGGTGCCATATTGGTTTTAAGCAAACTGCAGTCACAAATTCATAGATTTTGGGAATCTTTTTTCTTTATTTAAATAAATGTGTCGTTACAGACGCTAATGTAAAAAAATTTTAGATTAGAAGTTCATTCATTACTTTAAAAAAAAAATCATTTTTTAGGGGCGTTACGTATAGTTATCTGTGTGACTGTATATAACTTTATAAAATGCTTATCATTTCCGTCAGCTTACGCTACTTCAACACAGTCAGTCAATACCATTTTGTCGATTTTCTCAAAAACTCTTGAAGTTGTCTGCAACTGTGACCGCTTAAGCATCTTGTGCTCAGCCACGCAGAAACACAACTAAGGTAAAATTTGGTTTGGTTTAATTTTAAGTGAGGCCTTTCAAATAAAAGCACGGAAATAATTTTTTTTATTATTCCTTTAGTTCCTCTAAGGAAGGTAAATCTATCATAAAACATTATATCCATTCTCATATTCGATTTCGGGGTTTTTCTACTTTCCTTTGCTTTTCCCAGTTAGTTCAAGTTAAGTCATACGAGCTGTTCGCACATCATCAAATTACAATAACAAATCAACAGTAATATTCTAGAAGTTGCCAGACGAAAAATAAATAAAGAATGCATGCCTTTATAATTGGTTATTAAAACCTTTCGGTCAGGATTACAACTTAAGTTGTGTGTGTTTATTTTATTTATGTATGGCGGGACCTACAGTTTAAACTCGACTCCGAAAGACAGATTTTTGAGAAACTTTTCATGGCAATTTTTAGTTACTCTCAGAGTTTTTGCCAAAAATCTGCTGAGATTTCCTATTTTTCTATACTTGGAAACGTCTGACCTGGGATTTGAACCGTGGCCTCATGTCTAATAAGCCAACACACTACCTACCAGAATACGGCGACAGTAAATAAAGTATAAATAGAACAAAATGTATGGCCGTCAAAGTCTAGTAGGTAGTGTTTTGGCTTATTAGACGTAAAGCCAGGGTTCAAACCCTAGGCCAGACATCAAAACAAAATATGAAAAAAAAAAGTATTTCTTCGGCGACTTCCTCTCAGCAGATTTCTGGCAAAAACTCTGAGAGTAAATAAAATTACCATGAAAAGTTTCTCAAAAAGCTGTTTGGAGTCGACTTTAAACTGTAGGTCTAGCCACTCATGTATAAAATTAACACACACAACATAAGTGGTTTGAGAAACCAGGTCGTAATCCTGACTGAAGGGGGTTGTAATGACCAATTATGTATGTATGTATGGCCGTCAACGCCGTGCAATGTTTATAACAACACATTACCAAAAATTACCCAATTCTGGTTAAACAATAGCCAAAGCGGCAACACTGGTTACATATGAAATGTTGATATTCAATTGCGGATAAAATGGTGATTTTGTCTAAAGCTAAGGGTTGGGGAAGCAACTTGCTTCTCTTTTTGAACATTACATTACCACTGTAGCCAGCAGCAGTTATGCCTATTTTAAGAATTTGACAAGTGGCGAGATGATATGCAAACAGTGAGAAAAGCAAAAAATAAAATATATTTTGTAAAGGTAAGAGTCACTATACTATATATCATTGGTATTGTATGTTATGGGTTTGTTGTTGTTATTGTTGCTTCTTTTTTTTAATATTTTGAATATTTAATTTTCAATTAAGCATTTTGAATAACAGTTACATGGAAAATGCATTTTGTACACATACAAACAAACGCTTACACACTCTTGGCGGATGCTCTTTACTCTGTACTCATGTCAGTTAAAAAAGAAATTAACAGTACCCGAAGAGAGAAAAAAATAGAACATACTTTTGCTACGACAACCTTTTCAAATACTACCATATTCCACTACCATTTCGTACGTCTATTTTTTTTTTTTGTCAATAGGAATATTTTTTTTTTGTTTTTATAATTTGTTTGTTTTGTTACCTTGCATTGTCCATTTGACTTGTTGTTAAAGTTCAAATGTCGTTAACTTTGCGTTTAAGCAAGTCAACGAAAGCCGAAAAAAAGCACAACAACAAATTGACAATATGGTTTGTAAGTATTGTTGTTGTTGTTGTTGTTTTGACTATAACGTAACTTTACGTAATATTATGTTACTTTACGTGACACACAACGTATTGAATATTTTATGGCAGTTCTTTTAAAATCTCTTTCCTGTCGTTTACTACAAAAGCAAGGGAAAAACGAATTGAAAATATTAATTCACGGCTTTATTACTGTACTTGACTACAATACTATACGATAATATTATCAAATTAAGAAGTATATTTAATTAATATACTGGATAAAATGTTAAAAGTGTACGAAATTAAATTAATCAAGTTAAAAATAAATTCAATTAAATATTCTTCATTTAGTTTACCGATATAAGACTCGTATAATTATTCCATTTTTAATTAAAACAAAAACTAAAATGGATAAAAATAAGCTCTTAGAGTTCAAAGTTCATGAATGTACAATGTACATACTACATAAATGACTGCCAGCAAAAATTGAAAAGATCTTAAGGCATTCGAACGTACTGTGACCAACAAAATAAGTGAAACTATCTGAAGGTACCTACAGAATTAGATGCAATTATAAATTATAAGGTCTTTAAATTCAAATAAAACAAAGTTTGGATAAAATTTCATCGAAAGACTTACACTCAGCCACAAAAGTATACATACGGTTAACAAATTTCAGAAATTTTTTTACCAATCCGTTTTCGTTGAAAATCTTTATAATTGTCTGACATATTTCTTCAATTTTAAGACGGTCTTTGCATTGGTTCAGCAATTTGTGAAATTTGTTAATCGGATGTATACTTTTGTGGGACTGTGCAGGGCAACAATTCAGTTCAATTTCAGACATTTTTTAACCAATGCAAAAGACCGTCTTAAAATCGAGGAAACTATAAAGGTTTTCAGCGAAAACGGATTGGTTAAAAAATTTCTGAAATTTGTTAACCGTATGTATACTTTAGTAACTGTGTGTATTTCTGCTATAATTTGGTGTGGAATATAATATCGTTCAAATACGGTCACGGCTATTCTGAGTGGAATGCATCCGAAATGTCAACTTTTCCATGACTCTGACGCATAAATCAGGCAGAACTCGATCGATGGTATGGTTTATGTTGGCTTTAGGAACCGCTACAGTTTGTGGCTTATTCAAATACACCATCGACTTAAAAAAGCTCATAAGAAAAAGTCTAACGGAGTCAAATCGCACGATCACGGTGCTCAATTCACTATGTCCTCAAATTGGTCGTGCAGAATATTCATTGTGATATGAGCTGTGTGGCCGTCCTATTAAAACCATATGTTGTTGATGGCAAGATTATTCAATTCAGGCCCTATAGTGCTTATCGTTGACACTGATAGCCTGGCCAATGTCGTTCCCAAAGAAATATGAACCGATGGCGGGCGACGCCAGCCCAAATTTCCCTCACACAGCGACTTTTTCGGGATGCTCTTAGATCTCCCGTAGATTGGTATAGTCTCAAATTCAACAATTTTGTGTCTTCCCATACCCTATTCATCCAGAAATGGGAATTATTACTGAAGTTGATTTTTTGATGAAAACTAGAGTCAGTTGCCAACTGGTATAGAGCCCATTCAGCGATCACTCGCTGATCACATATGGTGGTTTCGCTAAACAGACTGAATAATGACAACTAATTTGACAGAAGTAGATTTAACAAGTAGATCGATATCAACTGTCGAACGTTGTAAGTCCCTATTGGAAGACCCGATATAAAACGCAAAATTAAAATTTCTAAAAGCGGAAGCACTTGAACGACTAGAGCATATATGTCTGGAAGTATTGCTGAAGCGAATGGTGACTTGTCATTAATTCAAACATATACCCTTAGCAATTGGGCTGTGTGGAGAGAGCATTAGTTTTCAACGCCAGACTACAAACGAGAAGCTTATTTAGGCAGTTCTTATATGTGCATCTGGTAGATCGGGCTATTCACCAAGTAATTGCCATACATTTCTTTCAATACTACAATAGGAGTATATGGAAACCGATTGTATTTGTTACAGGACCCTAGGATTTCTATGAGTGACATAAAATGGTAGCAAGTACGTACTTATATTTCATGCAAGAGTACCATACATTTTTAGTACCTTTTTGTTCGCAGTACATGTCAAAACTGTATCAATTTAAATTTTTCAAACTGTCCCACATTTGAAACAGTGATGCCAACCTAAGTGTGGCCATTTAATATTTGAAAATAACAAAAACAATAGGGGACAGACAATAACATTTCATTGACATTCATAAGATTGACTGACATTTTGTTGACAGGTACAATTTACACCTTTATCATTCACTCAATAAATCACTAACTCGCTCATTTACTTGCTTATGCAGATAACATACACGTGCATTAGGAGGAGAGTGGGAGAGAGATTTAACCCTCTCACCATTAATAGAAGTGTCACCATTTCTGTTTAGCTAATGCCTAATGTAACTGTCAATCTTGAGCTGAGTGATACAAATTATAGAAAAAAAAAACGAATTGGGAAAGAGAGAGAAAGAGAGTGGGATTAAAAATTAACACTTCAAAATCAATTTGAATTATTTATTAGAAATTTGCCAACAATTGTTAAGCATTTAATTGGTTTGAGAAGAAAATATTTTCGGTTTTAATTACACAAAATATGGTTGACTGGTTGTTGTAATAATTTTAAATGTTCAAATGCATTGGCACTAGAGAATTGTAAGAATTTTTAATGCAAACGTACAACAATTATTCAAAGTGTTGAATTTGACACGTTTCTCTTGTACTGTGCTAAAAAAAAACAAACAAACGGTAAAGAAATACTCTTTTTTATGTTGTAATTTCACGATTTTCTTTAGGAAACTTTTTCTGCAACCGTAAATGTAAATGCCTTCCCAAGAGAAGAGGAAAAAAAATAGAAAATAAAACAAAACAACTGTCAAAATCAATTGAAGGCGACATTTAACAACAGGAAATACAACAACTTCTTGACATTTTTACTAGCAAACCAACAAAATATAAAAGAAGTAGGCATTAGCCACTGTGTTCAGGTACACTACATTCATGATAATATTCTATGGATGCATTTTAGTCAAATAAAATAGAAAAGAAATGCACTCTACGTAGACGAATATGTTATGATGTCTACTCGATATTATTGGTGTTGTCCAGACTGCTTTACTTCGCGCATGTCTTCTCTACTTGGACACACCAGTCGATGACAAAACTTTCTCAATGTGGTCCTTCGAACGCCAACATCTTCCTCTCCTCCTCGCTGATCACATCAAATACACGTCTATTCGAACATATTACAGTAATCCTTCGATTTACGTCGCCTCGATTAACGTTGTTTCGATTTACGTCGTCAAATTTTTTGTTCCCTGTAACTTCAATTTGCGTCGTCATTCGATTTACGTCGCCTTTTTTTTTGAACCAACTGCGACGTAAATCGAGGGTTTACTGTAACTTTTTTAAGTTCCTTGTTAAAAACATACTACTTTGGAGTACAATGAGCAATATGAAATTCGATTTACGTCGTTTCGATTTACGTCGTTTCGATTTACGTCGCCTTTTTTGAAACCAACTGCGACGTAAATCGAGGGATTACTGTATTCCATTCGAACGACTTGACTTGTAGCCGCTGTTGAGGTGCTCACTGTTGGTGCTTCACAGAGACGTATAGTGATGAGCACTTCTTTCGCTGCACGTTAGGGGTCTCTGCTGCTCAATTGCCTATTGAGACCACAAGACCACCTGTTGAGAACATTACACCTAATTCTGTTTTTACACGGTAGATTGGTTCCAGAAAAAACCGTGTAAAAAAAACCGTGTAAAAAAAGACACTGATTGTATGCAAAAATAGGTGATTGGTTCCTAATCTGTAAAACCTATTAAATATAGTGAAAAACAAGGATTTTTTAAGAAGAAGTTTTGTATTTGACATTTTCTTTTAGGGATTCATAAAATATTTAACAAAATTAAAAATATAAATAACTTAATAAATATAAAATATTTTTTGGCTTACCTTTCATCTTAATGCGTTAAATTTAATGTAACGATAGAAAAACAAATTTGCCAATAAAAAATTTCTTTACCAAACACAAAATATTAACATCAATTGCTCTGACCTTTGGGCTTGAATGCACAAAAGGGAATTCCCCTAAATTTGTGCCATTTACATTTGCTTTGACTAGTAAATTTGCTTGTACGCGCAAAAAGGGTATTCTCTTAAATTTGTGATATGAACATACTTTGCAAAAATTAAATTTGACAAAAAAATTTAAGCACATAAAATTTTAAATCGTGCTAAATGGAATAAAATCGTGTAACAGAAATTAAAAAATTTTAAATTCAAACCGTGTTATATCAAAACCGTGTAAAAAAAGACCGTGCAAAAACAGAATTAGGTGTAATTATATACTTGATCTCCAGGCTGACATCATTTTCGATGATAACGGTAAGGCTCGTTTTGCTCTTATTTATTGTCAATCTTATCTTGACAGACTTCCATTCTAAAGCACTAAAGGCAACAATACTATCTACGCTTAGAATAGCCTACGATGACAATGTTGTCGGTTTATGCAAACATAGATTGTTATTCACCTCTAAAAGAAATGACATACAATGTTCTGGACTTGAGGATTGACCTCCTGGATTAGCTGAAACTTAATTACTTATTTGATCATTACAACCCTATATCAGGATTACAAAATATCTTCTCACATTACTTATGGTTTGTTAAGGTTTGTTAATTTACGTAAGTCATGAGTGCCGGAATCTACTGTTTTAATGTCGACTACGAATTCTAAGTTCTGTTTTGCTCAAGATGCCTGAGCCTGGGGTTGAACTACGAGCTCGTGCCTAATAAACCAACACACTACCAACTATACTACGACAACTTGGCTTGAACCACTGATACAGTAGAAACAAAGTCAAAAATTAATTTCATGGTAGAAACTTCATTATTTTGTTTTTCATTCAACTTTTTTCATTCTTTTTCCTTTTTTTACTTTTACTACTTTTATTAGGTTAGGTTAGGTCGAAGCTCACTTGAGCACGCATAGCGGCCCGTTGTGACGCTGCAGGTAAGTAAAGACCCTTTATTGAACGATTTCCGCCAAACTAGCGAAGAAGTTAATCAGCGCAAGGGCTGCACGGACTTTTACTAGAATTTCAAAACAACTTAGAATGCAGGGCATAGGCTCATCTTTTGGATGCATGAGATTTAATTACTTTATAGATGAAGATGTGGATTTGAAGAAATTGGGGAAATAAGCACACGAAACAGAATACATAACAGGTCAATGCGATGGCATAGATATATGCCGACAGTCCCTTCAACATATCAACCAAAGTCGTGTGTACTATTCGTAAATATAAGAATTTGGAAGAGCATTAGAAACTACTTTCGGGTGCTGCTTTCTAAAATGGGAAATTATAGTGTCTATGATCATTACGAATCTTTTATTTACAAGCGTTTTGTTGAATGGAATTACAAATGTTCTAAACAATATTATTCACATACATATAACAAATAGATCTTCATAACCATATTATATGTATAACACTCTTACCGAATAAATCAGTTATTTGTATTAAGTGGTATACAAAGTTTTGCAGCCATTTGCAAATGAAATGTAGTAAACGTTGTAAGACGACAGCATGTGTACAACAATGGCAACCCCTTAATTCTTTATATTTATAACTGCATATCTTGTTATTATTGTTTATACAACGGCTTTAATTTTTTCTATCTTAATCCTCTCCATAAGGTATGTAACCGGCATAACCACACATTTTCTTTATGTCTTGCATTTACATTTAACTGTCAAGCTAATGATTTCTTATTCTAACATTTACAAATTGTTTCGAATTTCAATTTGTTATTTTTCCTTATTTTATTGCGCTTTTCCAATGACTTTTTACTTGACTGGAAATAAAATCAAAATACACTACCATTGTTTTAGCAAAAAAAAATATACAAAGAATAAAGAAGCATATATCAGTTGCCGTTAAATCTTATTTGAACTCTCTTTTCCTGCCTCACTCTCTCTGTTTTTACACAACTCTGATAATAGTAACGTTAGTTTTGCTTTGGTTGTATATTTTTTTGTTTTGTTTATTTTTGTTTATGTATCGTGACAATTACTCTCATTTATTATTTATCAACTTTAAAACTCTCTGCATTCGCAATTTTAACATTTGACTGACAACCACAACAGCAAATATTATAGACAGGACTGTAATTTTTCGTAAGTTATTCGCAATTCCAAACAATGCTGTTGGTTAGAAAATAAGGAAAAAAAGAGCCTGGCAAATAAATGATGTGAGAATTTTTAATTGTTTCAAGAAAAATAGAAGAACTTGCTGGTTAAGGTGGAATAGTTAAAGGGAAATAATTTTAAAACTCAAGTTTAAAGTAATCACAGACTATTAGATGAAATAAACAAAACATATCCTTAAATTGTTCCTAGTCAAGGATACATAAAATCTTTCTTGTTTTTTTTTTCAATATGCTGCTGCAGTATTATTCCAACATGGAAAAATTGCAGTCTTGCCTCCTCCTATAATCTTTCTATGATCTGTCTAGAAAAAGTCTTTTAAAAATAGGGAGAAAACGATGTCAAATAAAATTGGTAGTTCGTATAGCTCGAATCAACGAAGTTGCTTTCCCCAAGTTTTGACTAGCATAGTATGTTTCGGTTTGAGATAACAACCTCAAAAAGTTCGCTAGACAAATTCAATATAATTTTCATCAAATTTGGCGTCTTAGAAAGGACAACTTAAGGACTTGTTGTAATACCGATAGCATTTATATCATCTTTTATGTGAAACTCCTTATAAAAATTGTCGTCTGCATATTGAGATGGAAAAGTCAACCGCCTAGTCTACTGTCAAAAACTATTGTAATTAATGAAAATGAGATGGCTGGTGAAAGAGCCTCAAACTAAATTACGGATGCTTTGAACTAACATCACTGTAAAATTGCCGCTGAGAATATCTCATAGTAAAATATTTCCTGCCAAGTCCTACGGACTATTAATTTATCGTATTTGTAATTCAATCACCACCATTTTGCTTGATGTCGTCATAAGTGACTAACTTTTCATTGCCAGTCACTAATGCTTTCATAAATAGGAATGGATAATCTTTTAGTTCCAATCTTAATGATGTTCTCATTACGTTATCTAAAGAAGAGAGAGCAAGATGTCCGTCAAAATATCTAGTAATGGCATCTATAAAACACTAATCATATCGAGGCATATCGAGAGACATTCACACATCCACACAACTTACGCAATCGTTTTAACATAAGAGTTCTATGTTTAAGGCTTGTATTAAACCAAAAGTCCTCCTCATATTACCTGATAAAATTTTTTTAATGTAAATAGCGCAGTACTAGACGGCGAGTGAAATCCGAAAGCCTGCTGGTTTTGTAACCAGTCTTTCAGTCATTATCCAAGGGGTGGTCGGTCTAGACCAGAACTAGGAATCCGTGACTAATTGTGGAACTTGTTTCTGCAAAATCTGAGTTTACGAAGTCTACATTGGTTGCTTAAGAAGTCTAACTGTATTAATTTATAGATCGGGTTAGGTTCGGTTAAGTTAGATTAACGGATAGCTTCGCAAGCAAACTCACTAGCGACCCATTGTGTTACCGAGTGTAAGGTGAGCCTCCTTGTCATATGCCATTAATGGTGAATTTAAGCCATCCCGAGATCCGGATGAAGCCACCCAGTCCCCTTAGTGGCACATTCGCCAACATGCTCAGATCTTCAAACGTTCGGTCACTCAAAAACCGGGGACGTCTGTTTTGAAATGCAGGTCGGGTTAGACTATCATTAGGTGGGCCAGACTAGAGCTTTAGAACGCTAATTATTCTGTGAACTGCAAGGCAATTCCAGTATAAATCCAGGACGGCATTGGAACGATCTACACTGTTTTAATAACATTTTCGAAATAGTTTTACATATATAGTAGTGTGCCAGGTTGTGAAACTTGTTTAATTATTTATTCAAATTCATTATTTAATTGATTTTATTTTCTTTCAGTTTCAAGCATAGCATACCCGGAATAAAAGCTGGCAACGTAATGGATGTTATGACACACAGCTGATCAAATGTCGTTTGCGTCTTACGCATGTTTGCGGTGCACGACTTATATTTCAGTCGGACTTTTTATAGTCACAGAACAAATCTTAAAAAAACTTTTTTGGATCATGGATCAAATATGGAACCATGGAAGTAGTGTTTTAAATACCAAAGAGACACAAGTTATTTAGGTATAAGGTAACTTGTGTTATAACATGAACTTCCAAACGATAAAACCAGACGAATATTGCTCTTAAGCTGGGAAAAAAAGGTCTATGCCAACATGCCGTTACGATAAATACTGATAATTGAGTTATGCTAGGTAAAGCAGATAGGATTTGGGAAACACAGAAAACCTACTTGGGCCTAAACAATATCCCACTATTGTAATTGTGAAGAACGAAAGCTAATCGTCTGTTATATCGGTATTGATCAGTTGAGAAATTTTCTAATGCTGTAAACTTTATACTGTAAATGATTTCAAAAAATTACTTCACTGAATTAAGGTTGTGACCTCAATGAAGCTCAAACAGAAACTGGGTTCTAAAGAACTCGAAAGGACGGTTAATATTGGATGGACCAATTCACTCAAAGAGGAATTAATTTTGGCAATAAAATGATTGTGTATCATTGAAGTTAATCATGTTTAAACAATATAGATTTGCTAATACAGTAAGACCCCGCTTAACGCTGCCCCGCTTAAGGATGTTTCAGTATTACGCTGTAGTATTGGGATTCCCCTAAATTGCACACCGTATTGACGCTTGTTGTATACTATGTATCTTTTTCAACGCTTCTTTTGTTAGTCTTTCCAGAATAAAGATTCCAACTGTATTTTGGAATCGCAATCGCAGTACGAACGCATCTTTCCTGCGTCACAATTGATTCATCATATCAGTTGCCTCGTTTGACGCTGTTTCGTTTAGTGCTGGATCTTATTGGAACGTATCCGAATAAGCGGGGACTTACTGTAAACGTCAGATTGATCAAAAAAGTTTTTCAGCAGACATGTTTCCCTGTTTCAAGACACGGCAGAGCAACTTTTATAGAAGCCATTAAGCGGAAGGCTCAACCTTGTCTTAAGCTGCACTATACTGATGATAACGGTCAGTATACACGATCTCTTCTTCTAGACCTTATGTTCTGCAATTTCATATTTCCTCTGCAACCAACGGAAGATATCGCTCGGTAGTGCAAGTAGATATAGTTATCGACCAGGCCAGCTTGGCAAGGTTAGGCTAGAGGACGTGTACTTGTCAATTAAGACAAGTACAGTACCCGGAGGTCGAACCATTGTACAAAGGTCTTGCCATGTTACAGTAACAGTAAGGTATGCTTCTTTTCTTACGTCTCCAACCAACGGAATTTGTTGCTCAGTACTATAAGTAATCGACCGACCGGGTTTACCTATTGTTTCCTTTCTATACAGGCTAATACTAGAATTGTTATGAGCTGTTGAAATATACAAAAACGGGAGATCTGTACCGGTTACAATTATTTCACTTGAATACGATCAAGATGGTTAGCAACATGTACCCTAACTTAATTATGTTTCAGACCAGGCCCAGTCCAGAAGTAGTTATGCTTCGATTGAGGCATAAAATGACTTCACTTTAGAACAGGTTATTTAATCGATTGGTTTGATCTCTTCTTGGCCTCAAAACAATAAGCAGTTCAATTGGCATAGTCAATTCCTCTCTTTTAAGTATTATTTTATTTAATATTTTCAAAAACTTTACTATAAAATAGCCGTTAAATAAAAATTATTAAAAATTAATTCTTTTTTTTTTACATTTTCAGAAGGCGTTACCAGAAATTTGCTTAAAACAAAACCAATTTCACATGAAAACAATTGCGCCTGCGAGAAATTATCCACAAACTTTACAGTAAAAAATTTCAATAGAATTTCTTTTTTGTTTTTGTAATTTTTCTTATTTAAAAATAACGACGACCTACCGCAATAAATGATTTTAATTAAAAATTAATTTCAAACGGTAATGGAAATTTTATTGGTCCACTAAAGAAACGAAGAAATACGAGACAACAAAATTTCGTTCGCGTGAAACTGAAACGTAAGGACGCAACTGATGGCTATTAAACACAGCCACAGACAGAAATGCGCATGATTAAGAATTTTCGGGCGTTTAAGCCATAAAATATGTGAAACAAGAACAACAAGCGCAACACAACAACAGCAATAAAGAAGAATTGCTTGCCTAAAATAATCGTTTTATGAACGATTTGTAGGAAACGAATGAAATTTTGGCTTTTGTTAAAAGTAAGATCATAACAGGATAACGGAAGTTGTTAATAGAACCGGATATGCAGTCAACAACAGCATCTCATACCGTTAAGACATAAAACATAATAAAAAATAATATTATTTTAAATGTAATAAAATAACTCAAGTATTATAATCTAATAAAATAACAGTAAAAATAATGTAATAAAACAAAACAGTGTTAAAAAGTGCTAAAAAGTGTTGTGCGAAATCAGCAGTGTTTAAAAAAAATTATCTTAAACTAGGGTCCTTATATAATTTTGATTGTTGCTCAGAAAGCCCATATTTTTATATCAGTTGACTTTCGAGCTGCAATTAAAAACAAATAAGTGACCCCATCTTCAAAAACAATTTTTTTTATTTAAAAAAAACATTTTTTTTTTTTTTTGTAAAATTAATGTCGAAACTCCGAATAGACGTCATGGAGCTCAAAATCCATATAAATTCGTATGTGTTGTCTTTTATTGTATCCTCCCTCTTCTAAAATTTCTATAAAATAGTTCTAAATTTAATTTAATTATTTTGTTTGGCTCGAAATGTACTCTGGTGTTCAAAACGAAAGCAACTTATACCCACGTTGTAAAACATACACCAAAACAATTTTACAACTTTTTTATTTTTTAAGTGAAACATTTCAATAAAAATATTTTTTACTTAAATTTAGCTTATAAAGAATCACTTAAGTAAATCGAAAGAGTTGAAACTTTTTGGGGGAAAAAGTCTAGTTAAGAACAGTTTTTTCTCGTTGTTGAAACAAGTGACGCTGTCATGTTAAAATACTATGCCTTCCTGTTAATCAATTCTGACAGTTTGAACTAAGTTGATACATACATACACTCAGCCACAAAAGTATACATACGGTTAACAAAATTCAGAAATTTTTTAACCAATCCCTTTTGATTGAAAATTTTTATAATTGTCTGACAACTTTCCTCGATTTTAAGATGGTCTTGGAAAAAAATTTCTGAAATTTGTTAACAGGCCTGCAAAGGCCCACAAAAGTATACATACAGGTAGCAAATTTCAGAAATTTTTTTAGCCAATCCGTTTTCGTTTAATATCTTTATAATTATCTGACATCTTTCTTCGATTTTAAGACGGTCTTTTGCATTGGTTCAGAAATTTGTGAAATTTGTTAATCGGATGTACTGACTTTTGTGGGCCTGTGCAGAGCCACAATTCAGTTCAATTTCAGAAATTTTTTAACTAATGCAAAGGACCGTCTTAAAATCGAGGAAACTATAAAGATTTTCAACGAAAACGGATTGGTTAAAACATTTCTGAAATTTGTTAACCGTATGTATACTTCAGGAACTGTGTGTAAGTGGTTATTACAAACCTTCAGTCAGAATTACAACCTAGCTTCTCACACCACTTATGTTGTGTGTTTTAACTTTATACATGAGTGACGGGACCTACAGTTTAAAGTCGACTCCGAACGTCACATTTTTGAGAAACTTTTTCATGGCAATTTTATTTACACTCAGATCACCGAAGGAATATTTTTTCAAATATCGTTTTGATTTCTAAACGTGGCCTCACGTCAAAGAAGCCAACTCCCTACCTACTAGACTACGGCGACATACATATCTACATACAAACATACCTAATTTTTCATTACAACCCTTCAGTCAGGATTACGACCTAGTTTCTCACACCACTTATGTTGTGTGTGCTAATTTTATATATGAGTGGCGGGACCTACAGTTTTCAAGTCGACTCCGAACGACAGATTTTTGAGAAACTTTTCATGGCAATTTTTATTTACACTCAGTATTTTTGTTTTGATGCCTGGCTCGAACACTGTCTTTACGTCTAATAAGCCACCACACTACTTACTAGACTACGGCGACTTCTACTTCTTCAACATATCTACTACGTTCAATTTTACTAAATTAGATGCTTCACTTAAACTTGTTTAAAATAAATAAAAAAAAAATAAATAGATTTGTTTTTCTCTTAGAAGCATGTGTTATAAGTATGTTTATCGATAATAATCCTTAAGAATACTAATATTCTTATAATTTTTTTGGTTTCGATAAATTTTAAGAAAATGTCTTGTTTATATCAAAATTTCTTTTAATAGCTTCTTTTAATAACTTCACTTGTTTTGCCAGTGATTATACATTGTCTGAAAATGACTGAAATGAAATATTAACAACGATGGTGTTTAATTTATTGCATCTGAATTTGCATGTGACCCAAATATCGTGATTGTACTGTACATTAAAAATTTTTATTTTATTATAAACCTTTAATTAATCATATTTATCTGTAAAGGTTATAAATTAAGACCTTTTACAATTATTGTGCGTTTTTTTTTTTTAATTTTTTATAACAAATTAATAGTTTTTACGTGTTAAAATGTAAAAAAAAAATTTTCTTTTTTTAAATTGCCGCTTATCATTTTACACCCACTGAATATTTTATTCATTTGTATGGAAATAAAATTAAAAAAAAATTCATTCAATTCAAGTTTATTACTTTGACATTAACATTGGCAATACTGGCAACATAGCGTTTAATTCAATATTACATATGTATATAAACGCATTTTGTGATATTTTCCGTTTCCAAAACTAAACCTTGAAAAACAAACACAATTTGCATGCGCATGCATTATTATGCAGGCAATGCATTCAATTTTTAATTGCATGTGCATGTATATGTATGTGCCTAAGCATGAGAATTTGTTTGTTTGCGGAAATGTTTGCCGGTTTCAATAACTGGTTGCATTAATGATTAGGGAGAGGAAGGGACAACCGTTATAGATAATAACAATTTCCTTTTTTCGTTATAATTTCTAATTTTTATTAATTTATTTGAAATATTGTACAGGTATAGCGGTCTTTCAAGTTCAAGTTTTAAAAAACTTACTTTAAAACAAATTTTATGATTTTTACTACTACAGTGGGAAACAAAAATTATGAAACCATTATCTGTTGAAACTCTTTTAACACTAAACACACCGAATATTATATTTGCATCGCAACTAGTCAAATGACCGGATTTTAGAAAAGCGGTGTTTGTCAGTTGTTTGAGGTCGCCGTAGTCTAGTAGGTAGTGTGTTGGCTTATTAGACGTAAAGACAGGGTTCGTGCCCCAAGCCAGACATCAAAACAAAATACAAAAAGTATTTCTTCGGCGACTTCCTCTCAGTAGATTTTTGGCAAAAACTCTGAGGGTAAATAAAATTGCCATGAGAGTTTCTCAAAAATCTGTCGTTCGGAGTCGACTTTAACTGTAAGTCCCGCCACTCATGTATAAAATTAACACACACAACATAAGTGGTGTGAGAAACTAGGTCGTAATCCTGACTGAAGGGTTGTAATGACCAATTATGTATGTATGTTGTTTGTCAGATTTAACAAATAAATGTACAAATGTACAGAACTCCTCGGCTATAAGCATTTGCTTGCAGGATAGTGCTTGTAAACAGGGAATTCTTGAATTGAAATTCTACACCTAAGAGGAAATAGCCATATATCATTCAAGCTGGTAGAATTCTATTTATCTCATTGACTGTACTGGCTCGTATTCGATGGAATGCCAGTTTGATCATCTTTTTCAGCTCTGTGTGGTAAACAAAGTTGTAATTTTAAAGGCTCACGGCCGAATTGCTGAAAGAAAAGGATCCTCAGCAGACTTTATAGACATAGTCAAGAGTCGTATTGTAGCATTAACTAGTCAGAGAATCAGGTCGTTGACTTGCCCCAGACCTGCATCTTGCCAGATTAGTAGAAGAGCTTTATAAATTACGAAAGGCGAAATCTGGTGTATTGTAGGTTTTCTATCAGGAATGAATTGTATGAGATTACGTCGCCTCAGTTGGTTACGTCTTTTGGATGGGAGACAGACTGCAGCCTCTGCCTCGAAATAAATTAAATTAAATTCTATGACTTAAAATATCACCATAAAAAGCAATCTAAAAACATTTAATCGCACGAATAAGGCAGCTACTGAACAGGACCAATTTCGGCAAGAAAGTTGTCACAAAACGAGTAAAGTTTTACGTGTTTATAAGCGGGGAAAGCTTAAAAGCGGGATGCATATATCGAAATAGTTTCACTACATTTTGAAGCAAAAATCAAGATTGCATAAGTTTCAGTGCTATTAACCCATTAGTGCCCAGTGGAAACTTAAGTTGCCAGCAGAGATTGCCTTAGTTTCTATGCTCTGAGAGGAAAAGAAAACGGTAACCGTTAGAAAAAAATTTAATTCGGGCATTAAAGGGTTATGCGGGGAATTATTATATCGGGATGTTTATATCCAGGATATACTGTACACATATTATGTAAAAAGTCTTTCTCACGGGTTAATTGTTTTTCAACGAAGACGACTATATTCGTGCAAAGCTAGGAAAAAAATTTTCCGTATATAAAATTGAGAAATTATGAAAGAAATCGAACACTGAGTTGAGTTAGAAAATTTTAGAAAAATTATGTTATTTTTAGAATATGCACACATGCGTTATTTTATTCATTGTTAATAAGCAGAAATTATTTTATAAAAAATAGTTGCTGGAATACTCTAAAATGTGTAGTTTTTAAAGAATTTTGTTTACACAATATTTGATTTTTTTTAATAAAATAATACATTCGATTCGTTGCGCTATTTCAAACCGGCATGCATACATACACTGAGCGCCATAAGTGAGTCAACACTTTTGTTGTTAAGTATAAAACAGTTTTGTTCTTAAGTATACAAAAAATTTCTTTATCATAAATTGTTGTTTTTGTTTTGACATTTTATAAGTAATAAATAAACGTTTTTATTTTTGGAAATTTATTCGACTATGTATTCTAATTGCTTTTCTTGCTATCCTAAGAAAATGAATTATTTCAGTGGTGTTACTCACTTTTGGCGCTCAGTGTACATAATTGGTTATTACAACCCTTCAGTCATGATTACGGCCTAGCTTCCCATACCACTTATGTTGTGTGTGTTAATTTTATACATGAGTGGCGGGACCTACAGTTTAAAGTCGATTTCGGACAACACGAAACTTTTCAGGGCAATTTTAGAGTTTTTGCAAGAAATCTGCCGAGAGGAAATCGCCGAAGAAATATTTTTTCATATTTCCTTTTTTGGGAGATGTCTGACCAGGCGTTTTAACCGTGGCCTCACGTCTAATAAGCCACATTAGCTGCTAGACTGCGACGACTTCAGATCTAAAATCCACAAATCTTACTCCATCTTTTATCTTTTTCTCTTTTTATCGCTACAAATAAGTACAGAATTAGGAAATCAATTTTTAAAAACAATATAAACACTCGCAATAGCGATAATCAATTAATTATACGTGTAGGAAATTTCCATGCAATACCATATCATAACTTCTAGCGAATAAAGGTGGTCTTTGAAGCGGCCGTAGTCTAGTAGGTAGTGTGTTGGTTTATTAGACGCAAAGCCAGGGTTCGAGCCCCAGGCCAGACATCAAAGACAAAATACAAAAAGTATTTTTCGGCGACTTCCTCCCAGCAAATTTCTGGCAAAAACTCTGAGAGTAAATAAAAATTGCCAAGAAAAAGTTTCTCAAAAATCTGTCGTTCGGAGTCGACTTTAAACTGTAGGTCCCACCACTCATGTATAAAATTAACACACACAACATAAGTGGTGTGAGAAACTAGGACGTTATACAATTTGTCAATTCGACCTCCGGGTACTGTACTTGTCTTAATTGACTAGTACACGTCCTCTAACCTAACCTAACCTAACCTAACCTAAAGTGGTTTTGTATTCTATATAATGGCAAATTTTTTTGTTACATGGTTTTTCAGTTAAAATTTTTTTTTAATACAATAAAAAGATTCGTAACACGTGACAATAAAGTTCGCCATTTCCCCATCTCTGTGGAGTTTTTTCTTTTTTTTTACTTTGTCCCGTGTGAGAAACGTGCTTCTGTAGAAAAATAACTTCACTGTCCAGTACTGAACTACTGAATATGGTGAGAAGATCATTCTGTTGGAAGAGATGCACTGCTGTTTGGTGCGATTTGTAGACAGACGCCATTATTGGACCGTACTTCTTCCAGAATTACCACGTTAGTGCCGATGCATGCTATAAGAATTGATTGAAACGCGATTTCAGCAACATGGTGCCACATGATACACGGAACACGATACCACGAATCTATTGAGAGGCGATTTAGTTAGCAATTAATCTTATATTTCAGTCTTTTGGAAATAGGCAGTAAAAATCATGCGATTTGACCGCACTAGAATAATTTTTGTGGAAATACACGAAGACATAATTAAAATTACATTATTATATGGAAGCTTCTACGTTCAAAAATGTTTTATTTTTATGTTATAGGAAAGATAAAATGTTCACGGGTACGAAGCTAGAAAAAGATCTGAACCATTTTTGATCTGATAGTTTTGATTTAAAAGATGTACCTTGCTCTGGTCGGCCTATGACTAAAAGACCAATGAATTCATAAGAAAAATAAAGTCCATCCACAGCACAGAAGCAGCCTAGACGTTGTTAGAGAACTAGGCATCAACAATTTGAAGAAGACTGAAGGCATAAAGAAAGAAAGAAAGAAAGCGATTTGCGATACACTACCAAAAAAAAAGGAAGATTTCGAAGGATGGAATGAATCACATATAAAAATAACATGCGATAAAGATCATAAACAAAGTGAGATGAAACATTGCCGATGGTCACTAGAGATGAAGATCAGAAACGTAAGGCTGAGTTGAGTGTCTGTTGTCATTGGGATGGAATTGTTCATTATGAAAATCTACAACCTGATTAAACAAATGATTATAATTTCTAATAACAACAATCAATAGGCAAAAAAGCAAACAATTTGATTACAATGGCTAGAATTGATCAACAGAATTGTGTTTCGTCATAACACACAGCATTGATGATCCAGCAAAAAATGATAGATAAGTTGGACCTTCAGGTTATCATTTATTTTGATCTTTGCAGAAATCTCTTAATGGTATAAGGTATAATTAAACAGAGAAGATAAAGACAGTGAAAGCGCCAAAATGGCTGTTACCGCCAAAACCATGAAAAAGACTACGAAATAATTTTGAATGCCCACAAGGTGAAGTTAATCGAGATAGCTGAGATCCTAAAGATATCGAAGGACATGCCGTAAATAATTACCTGGGTAAGAAAAAGCTATGTCCAAAGTGAATGAATCGCGGGCTCAAAATCTACCAAAAACAACTAAATTGATCATGTTGAGCAGTATTTGATGCTTTTACAGACATACACAGGCCCACGAAGGTGTACATACGATTAACAAATTTCACAAATTTCTAAATCAATGCAAAAAACCGTCTTAAAATCGAGGAAAGTTGTCAGACAATTATAAAGATTTTTAACGAAAACGGATTGGTTAAAAAATTTCTGAAATTTGTTAACCGTATGTATACTTTTGTGGCTGAGTGTACATACATAATTGGTTATAACAACCCTTCAGTCAGGATTATGACCTAGCTTCTCACACCACTGATGTTGTTTGTGTTAATTTTATACATGAGTGGCGGGGTGTACAGTTTAAAGTCTATTTCGAATGACAGATTTTTGAGAAACTCTTCCACGGCAATTTTATTTACTTTCAGAGTTTTTGACAGGAAACTGATGAGAGGAAGACGCCGAAAAAATATTTTTTTTAATATTTCGTTTTGTTGGAGATTTTTGACCTGGGATTTGAACCGAGGCTTCATGTCTAATAAGCCAACATATTACCCACTAGACCAAGGCGACTTGAAGCAATTTCTCTATAAAAAATATGTAAGAATACACGTAACATGGCTCCATCATTTAACAGCATAATCAAAACTATCCCCATCTGTGACAATTGCACATGAATCGATTCCAAAGCGTGCAAAGAAGCAACAGTCGGCGTTATTGGAGCGTACGTTAGCCTATGAACTTTTCAGCCCAACTCTTGGAATATTTTGCATATTCTATGTGAATTTAATATCAAATTTAATGAATATAAAATTAACAAGTCATAGTACATATTATTCATTATTAGTGAACTAGAATGATAAGTTTAAATAGCTTAAATAAATTAGTTGTATGAAAACTACCTTGGACTTAAAAAAGACTCAACTTGAAGACATTAACCCCTTGACGGACTTTGGTTATTAACTAACCAATCAACCCATGTGATTCAGTTCATCAATTAAAAAAATCAATAAATCTAAAGGAAATTTAAAACAAGTTTATTTATACATAAGCAAATATCACTTTCATTATCAATTTCTAAATTGGTTAAATAAAGTTCTTAAAACTGTTAAGAATTTATAATAAGGAAGGAAATAAATTGAAACATGACCAAATAAGACAACAAGTGAGTGAGTGGTGACTGACACCAAAGTGAGAAATGCTTAAATGAATGAATATTTATTAGCACTTTTAAAAGCCCCCTAATGAAAACGAGACAAAATCAATAACAATTAAAAAAAATTAAATCTCGTTGTTAATTTTTTATGACATAAACAAGCAATACAATAATAATAATAATCGTAATATACATAAATAAATTATGCACAAGATCTCTTAAAAACGCAATCAAATCGATCGATATTTAAACAGAATTAATTTATTATTTCGCATAAATCAATAGCAAAAAATTAAAATATTCTATGATAAATAAATAAATAGTAGATAAATAACTTTTGTTTTCATTTGAAATCGAAATTAAATTGTTAGCAAAGAAAACAAACAAATAAAAAAGTTCATTGACTTGGCCATTATATGTAGCAGGTATATGTTGTCTATGATGACAAATCGCAAATCAAATATTCCATAACACACCAAGTTAGCTTTAAAAACCACATCAAATAAACAAAAACAACAGAAAAAACATCAAAAATTCAAATTTATTTTCACACTTAGAAACGCTTAAGTGAACTTAAAAAATTTTAACTCTTTTTTTTCTGTTTAAACTAATAGACGTCAAATGTTAATAACCGGTTAATCAATTTAATTCTATTCGTTCATTTACCCCCACTACTCACTGCACAATATCCACAATACACACAATTTGCTTGTGTCGCACATATTTCAATCCGGTTACTAACCCGGCAACATAAAACTATTGCCAACAAAAACAAAATCCAAACAATAAACAAACAAAGAAAAAGAAGTGCATTGACATGACTGATCATGCCTGCTCAGTCACATATACAAATTTTTTTTTTAAGTATTGTTGTTGTTTGTTTCTTATTATCACCCATTACGTCTATTTTTGTTTTTCTTTTTTATACAATCAAATGTGCCGAAAAAAAACTAAAAAATTTATTTTTGGTAATAGAAAAAGTACCGCGCATTTTAAGTAAAATACGAACTTTATTCACCATATAATTTTTTTAATTTTTAGATTTATAAAAGAAGTCAAATTCACGGCGATTATTTGACGAATATTGGTTTTCAAATTCTCCAATGTCAGGAGACGTAGCCCTACTAAAAAATATCTAACGGCGCCAAATCACATCATCTTGGTGGTCAAATGAGATCGCCAAAACGTTATATTAATTCTTAAAACGGCTATATTGTATAGCTCGTGACACCGTCTTGGTGAAACCACATATTTTACAGTGCATAATCTTCAATAGCAGGCCAAAAAAGGACCTTAATATACACCCGAAGAGCTCTAAATTAACTAAAGCAATTCTCCTAGGATTATTTTGGAAAACATACGGTAATTTTTCCGTACGCAATAGTTTTTTCATAATCACTGGTGCAGTCTCCGAGCTCTATATGCGAGAAAGTTCACCGCTACAGAACATTTTGTTCGAAAAATTAGCATTAAAAGCCCATTGCTTTAGCACCCAATTAGCCTATCTACAGCTTTATTAGTTGTGCAAATCCAAATAAAAATTGCTATGAACGATGTGGTATCGACCAATTCGGACACTTCGTTTAATAGAAGCGATATTTTTGAAAGTCAATGATGCACTCTGTAAAAATGATGCATATCTGTAACGCCTTCAGTTTCTTCAAATTTCGATGCTTCAAATGTCGATTATACCGACCATAATCACCCCGCAAATAGCAATCATCTCACTGAATAAATAACACTTCGGATTAAAGAAAGCCTGATAGCCTCGCCAGACCGAAGGTTTAGTAAACACTAAACGGATAACACGATATACATTAATGGGTTCATTTTCTCCCACTTTTTAGTCTCTGCAGAGAAATGACAATCTTATGTAAAAATTCGTTTGAATTATCTCTTTTATTAGGTTTTGCAAGTACGTAAGCACCAACGTCTAATGAATATCTCGCTATCTCTTCCACTAACACTCGGTGTACACACTCTCTAGGGATTGTATGTCGGCTTTACTTTTAATAAATACGACACTGAGACTCTGTTGAAAAATCTTAAATTTAACATGTATGACTCAATTACATACCATTAAATTTATTAATATAATATGATGTATAATATTGTGTAGGGTATAAACAAAAATAACTTTTTCGACTTATTTTAACTTCAATGTGAAGGTCGTTCATATTGGTTGTAGATATTACGTTTATTACGTAGTGACTTTTTTCTTTCTGCATTAATGCAGTGATTCCTAAATGTTTATTGCATATTTAATAATTGCAATTATATTTGCATTAGTTTCAACGGGGATATTTTATGTATTTCATTAGCTTAAGAGAAGAAGTTTGAGAAACTCTGTGTTATTGTTTTGTAAACACATGTACACCTAAAATTTGTAAGAAAGCATGTTTTGTTTTTTTGTTGGTTTTACTTTATTTATACACCTCCATCATAGACAATGGCAACAACAAAATGCTAACAAAACAGTACAACGACCGATGACAATTTTTTATTTTGTTATTATTTGTTGTTGTTTTTAATATAGGAATACAAAGAAAAATTATTTCAATGTCAATTGGGTAGTTGAGTAAGAGTTGAGTTGCTGCTTTATTTTTAGTGGAATTGTTTTACGATCATCACGTTTACATATTTGTTTTTTTTTTTTCTTTTCTTTTCAGACTTCCCTTTTAATATGGAGTGCAGTTTTTTAGTGTATTACACTTATTGTATTCTTGTTGTGTAATTTATATTAACACAAACACACTTTTTAAAATACATACATTTAAATTGGCCCGTATAAAAATGTAAATATTAAATGAGAAGTTTATTAAACTTAATTCATTCTTTAAAATAACAATAAAAACAAAAACAACAAAACACAAACATGTGTGTCTGGTATTTTCTTGGAGATTTTTTAGGAATTAAGTGGAATTTCTACCAACACAAACATACTAAAACATAAATGGTGCTCCGTCTACTAATAAAAAATAAAAAAAAAATAAACAAACATTAACCCAATCACCCAGTAGCTTAGTGGCTTGTATTTTTTTTAGCACTACTAGTTTCATTTTCATTTAATGACTTTCCGCCTCTCTTTATCTTGTGTATTCGTTTAGAATTTCTTTCTCGGTATATAGAGAGAGAGAGATAAGCTTTCAAAAGCTTACTGGTATGTTTGTATTTTGGGTGCAGGAATATGGCGTTAAGCATAAATGAATACAGATAGAACAACTCTTTTTGGCTCTCAGTGCATGCATGTGTATAAGCACGAGTGTATGTATGGGTTGTAGTTAAAATGTTTATGGCTAAGCGCATTCAACAAGTGTTGGGTTCTGTGGTTAACTTAGATTACTTCCGACTCTCGTTGCTGACAGTAGTGGTGGTGGTGGTGGTGTTATTTTTTAAACTATTTCTTTGTGTTGTTAGTGTTTCTCGTGTATTATTGGTAAACTTCTACTACATAATTAAAATATGTTGGTGTGTGTCTGTGTGCTAATATTAAAAAGAGTCACTTAAAACCTGAAATAGATTCTATTGTTTATCATCTTAATAAAGTTGTGTTGCTCTTCTTATCAATTCGTTTGTTTTGTTTATTTTTTTCAAAACAAAGAATATTAAAAAAAAGCTCTCATTTGAGCTAAATTTAAAAGTCAGCCAGTATATCTATAACAGTCATTTAGAACATTTAGCGTTTTTTTAGTTTTAATATAAATATATGGCAACCGACAAATGCAGAATCAGTTTCTAAAGAAATTCTAAATTAAAAACATTGCATTTTTTATTATTTTCTATCAAATTAAAATAAAAGTGAAATTAAAATTTTTAAAATATTAAAGAATAAAATAAATTTAAACTAGAAAAATATGTTGAAATTATTTTGGTTTTTAGTGTTAATAGTACACAATGTCCATAGTCAAATTGGATGTGAGTTTTTTCATTTTTTTTTTATTTGTTTATAAACAAAGTGAACATAAATAAAAATAATAAATTATAATATTTGAAAAATAATAATAATCTATTAAATAACAATAAAGCAAATTATAAATCAAATAATATCGCTAATATTGTTTTAACCACGGCGTATAATTAACAATTCCATGCCTACAACACGTATACGCATGGTGTTTATAAAATCAGAAGAAAAAAAAATAACAACAAAACTAATTATTGCACATCAATTGAAATTCACAACAAACAATAGTTTTAGGTGTTGTGTTTAAAGTCTCTTTGCAAATTAATTTTTATGTCATGGCATGCCATTTATAACTCTAACTTTGGCAAATAAAAAAACAATTAAAATAATAATTGAATGTGGGAAAATATAAAAAGAAGATTGATTGTCTTATAAATTATACAAATTTAAAACTAGGCAAGAATTTTTTATGAATTTTAAGGGAGTATTTTTTTATAAAATATACTTTTCCTATCTTGTTTTCTTTTAAATGTAAAAGTCAACCAGTGGAGGTAACAAATTTTTCTAGCATTTAAGCTTATTCACTATTCACACTAAACTAGAGGATATAACATTTATAAATTACAATTGATATGTTATTTCGCTATATTATTTCCTTTTAAGGCTTCAATTATTTCCAATCTATTGAAAAAAAGTTAATTTTTGTGGTAGTGTCATAGAAAATTCCGTGAATTCATAAAATATATTTCGTTCGAAAGAAATTATTATTTTTATAAGCTTTGTGGTACACCGCGACTTAATAAAGTATCACACATCACCCCTATTCATTCTCATCAGAGAACTCGGACCAAACTATCCGGCAGACGCTTTCAAATATTGCTATTCAAAACCTGATTAGTGCCATTTCGAAGTTTGAATTTGCAAAGCACGGGCAAAATACGTTTGAACACGAAAGGTGATGTCAATTTTGGAAAGCTTATATTTCCCCGTATGTTCTTGTGTCTCGAAAACCATATAATTCAATAATTAAACTGATTACTCATCGCCTTAAGAGACCAGCAGCGCGCCAACCGTCAGAATTAATTTTCAATAAATCCCTAGCAACTTAGGTTAGATCGTTCATTGCAAATAAGCCCAGTTACTGTAAATGACGATTAAATTCAGATATTCTTCAATGCTGCCCTTTGCAATATCGGCATTATTAGGTACCTAAGCGGGTCTGATACGGCATTTGGGTAAAATCTAAGTCATTGTACGTACACTTTTTAAAAGATGCACACCAAAATAAAAATCTATCGCACGTACATAGTACAACACAAAATAGGAGATGTAAATGGTTATTTTTATGTATTACTATACTTTATTGACCAATATAAACCTTCGGTCCGAATTACAGCCTAGCTTCTACACTACTTATGTTGTGTGTGTTAATTTTACCCATAAGAGGCGACACGCATTTAACACATCAACTCCGAACAAGAGTGTTGAGAAGTTTTTCACTTCAATTTTATTTGCCCTCAGAGTTTAGGCTAGAAGATGGCCATGAAAGAAATATATTCTTCACAAATTCTTTTTACGAAATGTCAGAATTGCAGTTTGTAATCACGAATTCCTACCCAAAAAGCCAACACCTTACCTACTGCAAGGGAGGAGGATAAATATTGTATTATTATTAATAGAAAAAGTAATTGGAATCGAGGGTTTTTAATTAAGTTTTCATCACAATTGAATTATTATAAACCCTTAGAATATGATTGTGTTTTAACAGCGTTTTGCAGTGTTTAGAAAGAACTGTATTATTTGCACTAAAAAGTTTTTTTAAATACTTTCACGAGTTTTGTAAATAATATATTAGCATTACCTCTTATACGGTTTCTTATTCTATCGCCACCTCCTTAAGGCTGTCTTTTACGGCATGTATTATTCATCTGATTTGCTAATTTAAACGACTGAATTCAAATTTTTACAAACAATTTATAATATTTGTTTTCGAGCTCATATTTTGTACATGGCAAAATCATACACTGAGATCGTTCGACTGGAATTTATTGGGCAATTGCCAACGAATAAGTTCGATCGATCAAGCTTCTCTCACAACTCATGTTGGTTACGAAAGTTACGGCAAACTAATGACAAACACTGGGTTTCTTAGGACATCGCCCAGAGATAAGTCGCCGCAAAACGCCAAGCCTGAATTAAGGGATTAATAACAACAAATCGATAAATAGAAGCAATCAGCCGAGTTTAGCAAATACGAGGGGTATTATATTCTCTGAAGACAATACCAGGCTACCAAACAGCGAATGAAAGGTGCTTAAGATGCATGCACATCACTTTGCATTAAGAAATTACATTTAGTTTGTATCTATGACGAATGATTAAATAGATATAATTATGATTAAGCTGCCCATTATAGGTGGTGCCTATCTCCAGAGCATTACGTTGTCATAATTAACACAAGTGATAGTGATTTGGTTGGCTGGTTGATTGATTTTGCAAGTTCTTCTTGAGTTCATTAAATTATTAAATAATGACTACTTCTCTGGTAAACTTGAACGCTTCTTGGCATTGTTTGCCTTACGTTCACATTGGTGGAACATATTTGCAACAAAAATAAAAAATATTTTTCTATTAAAAAAATAAATTCAGGGACAAAAGTTAGGCTCAACAGCATTACCGAATGTGATGTGATGTGAATTGAGTGACGAGTAACTCTTCGCACATGTTGAAACAGTCAATTTTAGGTGACATGATACCACTAGAATATGTGTTGTAAGTATAAAATAAAAGCTCTCCTATTCAATGACAAGCACAACAACAACAAGTACAATTGCAACCCTCGATGGCAACATAATAGGTGATAGGGTCGAAATGCTGGAAAAATATTCCAAAATTGAAGCTCATGAATGGACGAACTGCGTATTAGACGGACATCCATTTAGTACAACAAATAAAATTATCGAAATTCTTTTAAATATGACCTCTATGCACTTCTTAAGGGATATGTCGATATTACTGCCATCTAAGCAACTAAGCATCGTATTGCTTTTAAGGCGGATTTTAAATTTGAGATACCTTTTGTCTTGTAAAGAGGCAAATAATTTTAGGGACTTGTCTGCAAATAGAATTCTCTAAAAAATATTTAAAAAAACGAAACTAAAGAAACGTAACACCACCACAAGATTCAAAGTTTAACTCTACTCTATTAACCTAGTTTATATTGTAACGATCAGTTCAATCTTATTTTATATATGCAAGATAATAATGTATGATAGCCCTTCTTTTTGTTACTCCCACAAAATGCCAAAGTTAGGGTCATGCAAATGATATGAAATATTTGTTAAAAACTTTCAGTTACATCGGTACCATGTTCACAACGTAATCCGAAAATTGTCGGCGGCCTAGAGGCTGAACGTCATGAAATGCCATATATGGTGAGTCTAACACGTCGTGGGGGACATTTTTGTGGATCTACCATAATACACGAGAAATGGCTCTTAACAGCGGGACACTGTATATGTAATGGATTGAACAAAGTTATGAAGCCCTCGCAAATACAAGGTGTTTTGGGTTTGCATAGCATATCACAATATTTAAATGGAATCGACAACAATCGCAATGGTGATGGGCCAATACAAGTTAATATTAAGAAGATTGTGCCGCATCCTAACTACAAATGCACGAATCCGAAAAACGACATTGGTATTTATTCATATTCAGTAGTTGTTTGAATAAAACTTAATAGATTTGCTTTACTTTGGTTAAGCTTTGTTGGAATTGGTACAACCCATACAATTTTCCCGCCACATACAACCCTGTTGTTTGTCGTCTAGTGGCAGTTTAAGGAATCATGAAAATGAAATAGCAACAGTATCGGGCTGGGGTTGGACACTAGAAAACCAAGCATTGGGTGAACGTGCCGATATATTGCGTAAAGCTGCTGTAAGAGTTTGGAATAATAATGCTTGCGAGCAATCGTATCACGTGAATTTCAGACCAAACAGTGTCATTACCGATAGCCAAATGTGTGCCGGCTATGAAAATGGCGGCATCGATTCTTGTTGGGTAAAGTTATCGAATTTTTTGGACTTATAAAATTAATTTTCATTCCGAAATACATTATTTGTTAAACTCCCTTTACGTTTCTGATTAAATTTTTATTTTCCAGGCTGATTCCGGTGGCCCTTTGATGTCTAAAGAGAATTTTCTTATTGGCGTAGTTTCAACAGGTATTGGCTGTGCCCGACCCGGTTTGCCAGGCATCTACACCCGTGTTAGCAAATATGTAGATTGGATGGAATCAGTTATATTTTCCAAAAGTTAATTATACTTAGTGATAAAATATTGTAAATTTACTGTGATACTTAATAGTTTAAGAAAATGTTGTACTTACTTAATATCTTATAAATAAAATTTGTTTCTCACTTGTTTTAAATGCTTTGAAATATTTCATTATTATTAGATTCACTAATTACTGAAAAAAGACTAGACTTTTTAGTATTTTTCTTTAAATTTCACATTAAAATAAAAATTTTAACTTTTAACCGCCATTTTGAAGAAAAAATGTAAAAACTTTTCACATCGTCATCTTTTTAGAAACAGGCCAGCCCATGCAGAAAGTAACGGCGTCAAAAACACTACATATTTGTTTTAAGTCGGCATTCATAAAACATTGATAACATTTGTTTATTTTGATCGAATATGTCTGATAAGACAGAGGTGTTATGTTATAAATATTGGGTGCCATAAAAGTATGATATTCATTCATAAACAAAATACATTTTATGTACATAAATTAAACAAAAATAAGTTTTTATTTATATAGTGGAGAAGATCGAAATATATTAAATATTACATTCAATGTCGAGCAAGCTTTCTACTGTCTGTTAACTGTGACATTCAACAAGCAATGATAACATTTGTTTACTTTATGTGACCGAACTTGGCGGACTTTCAATACAAATAAAAGGCGCCTAAAGTGAATATATTTACATAATTGTTTACATATACATTTAATTTTTTTTCTTTTTGATGATATACTCTTTTTGACTGATATACTACTCGATGGCTTTTTAACTGAATTACATATATAAGTAACTCATATTCTTAAAATTCATATGTTCAGCTTTTTCCAATTACACATCAAGTTCCAATTAGAAATCACAATTATTTATGTTTATTATTATTGTGAGATATCACATTCACAATGTAATGATAACACATGTTTACATTTTTCGCGCTAAAACCAGACAGACAACTGATCGCATAGAAAATACATCCGCGCTTTGTTCATACGGAATGTTAAGAATCTAATAGTTGCAAGTTCGTGCAACATTTAAAGTCTAATGTTGAAAAGTTGCCACGTACAAAAACAAAAAATCACTGTCATTTATTAGCATTATTCCGTTTGGATTTATATTGTAAGAGAAGATATTTTTATTTTTCTAATTATGGAAACACCAAAAAGTGGTCGTCAACATATACGTGCAATGCGTACTCATACTCCCAGATTGTCAGAGAGAAAGAAGAAACTATTCGGTACAGTTAAAGACAATGAGTGTGGTGTCGATGAGGAGGATGATATGTTGAAAGGCATTGAGCCCTTAGCTGTAAGTAGAACGAGAAATGGAAATAAAACACCGAAAAGTACAAAAGCTGTGGAGGCTCTAATGGTGGGTTCGTGTAAGAAATCACCACGCGTAATCAGTTTCTTTGAAACTGAATCGGAGGATGGTGATACTGGTGAGGAACAGAAACCATCGCCTTCACGTCGTAGTGTAAGATTAAGTCTAAAAAAGTCGCCGAATAATAGCAAATCGGATGGAGAACTTTCGACTTCGCCTCATAAAGAAAACATACCCATCAAAACGCCCAATCGCAAAGAAGCCCAAGAGGCCAAGCAGCTGCAGAAAATGTTTAACAATTCCATGCAGATAACGCCTCGTGAAAAATCCATGGTAATTGAAGAAACTTCCAGTGAAGAAGAGGATCTCAAGGACAAAAGAAATTCTACGAAAAAATTGTTAACTAAAAGACATTGTGAAGCAGGAAATTCAACTGGCTTAAGTCCTATGCGTAAGGTGGCCAGAAATTCCACATCACCAATAGCCTCTGTATCAATTTCAACAAAATCTTTTTATTCCGGCAAAAATAAAACGTCTCCCAGTAATTTAAACAGAAGCAGTAGCTGTAGAAACTTATTTGGACACTCACTTGGCAACATTAGCACTAACACGCCCAGTTCGAGACATAAACAAGCCAGTAGACGTAGTTTAAACTCAACACCAACTTCTATAAATCGTGGTGTCCATCATAAAATCCGTAAACGACCAAATGCTATGGGTTTAGCTCCCAAGCACTATGCCCCTGTTGACATAGATTATATACTTAATAATGTACGCAATGAAAAGCTACGTAATCTTATTACCGCCAAACGTGAGGAAAAGCAGCAAATTGAAAAGGTCCACAGTATCTTTCGCAGGGCTTCCAATCCTATTGCCATGGCTAGACCTTTAAGCTCACTTTCAAATAATGACGATACAACACATAATAATTCAACACAAGTTAAACAACAAGATAAGCCTTCAGATTCCTCACAGTCGACTTATCAACCAGATACGGATTTTTCCGATATTGAATGTGATATTGAAGAAGACGACGAAAATGGTGATGATGATTTGGAGAAAGCATTAATGGCAATGAACGAAGATGTCATCCCTATTATATCACATCAAGCTGACGATGCCATGTCTGTTAAATCCGAAGATCAGAATTTGATTAAACGAAAATTCTTTAAATCTGGCCGAACAACATCAACACGCAAAGAGGTTCATCTAACGGATAATATAAAAGCAACAGTCACTGCTAATGGTAAATTGGCTATAGTTCCGGAAAAAAAGAAAGTTAAGAAACGCATAAAAATACGGCATTCAGGTGAGCTGTCTATGCATTTATTTAAAATATATAAAGAACAAAATTTAATTAATTTCCAAGACATTTTAGTAGAAAAATGTCAGCGTAGTCTTTCGGAGATCCTGAGAGCAGCAAATTGCAAAAAAAAAAAGCTGCTTAAATTTGTCATTCAGACCTGACATGACAGTAGGTACAACCACGAATAGATAAAATTAAAACCCCCAACAGAATGGCAAGAAGTTAGACCTTAATTCTGCGTTAAGACCAGTATGTAGAAAAGGCATATCCATGTTGTCCTCCAAAAACAATTCTTTATGACCTTTATGTAAATCAATAATCCAGTTTAGATAAGGCACGATGGATACAAGTAATGGTTTCACTGTGATGCTCATATATGAAGAAGTATTTGACTGTTATAACAGTAATGGACTGTTACTTGATCTCAATCTTACCCAAGCCATGGATAGAGTTGTCTAAGAGAGCGCAACAAACTCAGTCATTGATCCACCAAACATCACGACTTCAAACCAGAACTTTGTTGAACTTCTAATGAATCAAAAATAAGTTTCTCTCATTTGAACCAACGCTCGATAGTATAATTTACGAAAAAAAAGTTCCTATTTCGGTAGTTTTAGAAACAACGCATGAATCGTTCCGTTTTAGCCGACAATGTGGAGCAATGAAGAAGACTGTGAATTAAAGTTGGATGACCTTCTAAGTCAATAAAGCTTTTATGAAAACATTCTGCCCCCTCCCATGCTCTTCCCAACTTGAGAACAATCATGGAACTATCCATGTATTCATCTAGATTTACTCGCCGTCTGATCGTCAGGTCTGAGGTTTTTTACAGGGACGTTATGTAGACTCGATTTAAGGTTTTTAACAAGATTTTTCTAGTGTGATTTCAAAGCTTTCGAAATTTTTCTTTTCAGTTGCAAATGAATTTTCCGATGAACAAGCTACAGTCGATGCCATCTTACGTAATTTGGATGACACAGCATTCGGTGACATTTTAGTACCCAAGGAGAACGAAAATGAAAATCTTAATCTCGACAACGATAACGATAACAACAGTGAATTTTACGATGAGATCGATCAACAGTTGGCGTTAATGAATGCAGACGAATCATCGCCGCTATTAGATGATATCGTTTTACAGGACAATCAGGATTTTGCAGAATTTCGCAAGAGACTTCCGTACAATACAGCAGATCCAGAAATTATAGAACGTCAACACTTATTATTGGATTTCTTAATTAGCAATAATATCTGTACTGAAGAAAATTTTACAATATTTATTGCCGATCCCGATAACCACAAAGAAGAGGCGGAAAGAATAGTCGATGAATTGATAATGATTGTTACGGATCATCATAATACCGATTTTCGTCAGAGAATACCCTGTAATACCACAGATCCCGAGATTATTGCACAACAACACAGTTTCTTAGATTTTCTGTTGGAAAATAATATTTGTACTGAGGAAAATTTCGATATATTTATTGCCAACTATAATCAAAGAAAATCCGAAGCGGATGCAATATTAACACAATATGTTGCAGCTGCCACAATTGCTCCCGAAATGGCTCATGTAGTGAATGATGTTATAAATCCAGTAGATAAAACGGATTTGCATTTCAGTACAAACAACAATAGACCAGTCAATACGTATGACAGTAATAACCCACAGCCAATACCTGAACAAATTTTACCTACATCTGTACCTCCTACATCTATTCCTTCAACTGCTGCTGCTAAAAACACAAATGTGCCTTTAAATAGTGATGAACCACCTGGAGCAGTAGCCAGAGACAATGTGTCACAGCAGCAGAAGTACTTTTCTGTTTTCTATCCAGGCGGTGGTTGTCAACCATTGACCGTGCCTACGTCACGGCGCAAACAGCAACGTTTATGGAATGCTGGTTATGGAGCAAATCAATATCAAATTGATGCTGGCCAAAAGGCTTTCGGGGCCCATCAGTGTAAACAATGCGGTTTGGTTTATACACTTCATGAACCGGAAGAAGAAAGACTACACAGAGATTTTCATGCTTCCCTACATATTTTACGTTTCAAAGGTTGGATTGATGAGGACATTGTGGCCATTTATCCAGAATGGGGAGCCGATGGTCGCATAATACGTTTAACAGAATCGTCAAACATTAAGCGAAGAGAACGTCTTATGGATACTTTAAAGATTATCGACAAAGAATTAGGTTTTTCCTCTTATATCATACCCAAAACCTTTGTGGCCTACTTTGCTGTAAGAAAAATGCAAATTGTTGGTTTGTGCTTGATCCAGCCCCTGGATAAAGCCAATAAGTATATATGCGTAAATGGTGTTGACTGCTGTACAGAGGAACAATACGAGGCTAAGTAAGTTTGTTTTGTTTGCATTTTTTACTGATGATTAAATATTTTTTCCTTGTCCATTACAGGTGTGGTATTTCAAGAATCTGGGTGTCACCCCTGCATCGTCGTTTGCATATTGGTTCAAAACTAATACAAGCTGTGCAATTAAATACTATATTTGGTGAAGAAGTGCCATTGGAAAAGATTGCTTTTAGTGCACCAACAGAGATGGGTAAAGCATTCGCCCAGAAAATTACCAAAACAGAAAATTTTCTGGTCTATCAATAGTTAGAAAAAATGTTTTATTATGCCTGCAACTTTTAAAAGTTTTATTAAAAATGTTTTGTTATTACAAATAACGCTTAATATCATCAGTTAGAAATAATCATACAAGGCTTTATTTAGTTCGTTCTTTTATAAGATTATATCAATCGCTGTATTTGATCTGCGTGCATTTTATTTTATCTGTTAAAAAATGTTTTTCTTATATTTTTCATTTACTTATTACATTTATACGTATAAACTCGGTTTTTTATACTTTTATGTTATTTCTTTTTTTTTTAATATATACATATACTTTATAAGATGCTATTTAGCACTTTTAAAAGCATATTCACAATAAAAAAAAAATTCTTTATTTTTGGTTATGAATAAATTGAAATCTTTTTTTATAACTTACATTTACTGGAAGTTTTATTCCTCTCTCATTGTGGATAATAATGGAAGTGCTCCTGGTTATTCTAATCTGGCCACCAATCCGAATTGATGTCAGCTAAAATCCTAACTTTGAAACTGAGTGTTACAGGGTAGTTTATATTTTATTTCCAGGCAATTGCTTTTCTACTATCATACTCATTAGAGAGTACGACTTGAGTTGAGCAATATGTTGTCAGTTTTGCTTTGAGTGTTACAGGGCTTATCACCTCCGTACTAACAGAATATTTTATTTCTAGACAACCATTTTTCTACTCCCTTCAAACATGTAATATTCGTAGTTAAAAAGCACACCTAACGTACGTTCCCATAACAGCTGTACCACTTGGAACATATTTCCGCAGGTGAGCAAAACACGTCGGTAGTTATGCTCAGTATTCTCTTAACTGTAGCTGATATTGAACAAAATCCAGACCCCAAGACAAGATTTAGCTCGTTTATATGAGCCATTTGCAATAAGTGGAGTCAGCTGAGAGATGTTTAAGTATCATCAACCACCGTTTCTGGTACCCTTGGTAATAACTCCTACATCTTCGACCTGTACCTGCCCATCTGTATGGACAAGTTCAGTATGTGTGTTATACAAAGATTGTCGAAATTAATGTTAACTCAGGAGATACACTAGGCTGCGCACGCCTATAGAAAGCTGACTGACTGACTAATGACAATAACTCCTACGTCTTCATTTACGTCACAACCGACAATAGCATTATCCACTTCCATCATCATGTGTTATGCAAAACTAGAGACATGTAAATAGGTCGATCTAGTGGTAATTTATGTCAGAAAAATTAAGTCAAACTGATAAATGGTGGGGGTAGTGACAGCAACATCATTTAGACTCAACGCACAAGGTTTACTACAATATTTCCATTCCTTGCATCTAAACTTGGTATTGATCTTCACTACAAAATAGGGTTAAGAAGGATGTGTACTTATTTTGGCATATAAATTATTGGATCCTGTTGGCACAGGTCTGCTACAGGAATAAGATATAAATGACGTATGTATGAACAGAAATTGAGCTTGACTATTGTGGATTGCGTTAATAACTATCCTGAATACACCCTGACGTCTGATTCTTCTATGCTATGGAAATAAAAGATGAAAAATTATGTTAATATTTTTTCACAAAATATAATTGTGTTTTATTTTATTTATATGTACGGTTGTTGTTCTTGATGTTGATACTATTTACATATATGTAAAATCCTTACTAGATAATTTGAAAAACTGTCTTTAAGAAATTTAATATACCTTCTAAGTTATGTATGCATTTTATTAATGATGCATATGTCTTCTTAAAATCAAATTGTTATTTAATGCGATTTAAGTTTTATAATAAATCTACGACTAAAGAGAAAAGAAAGTAGTACACGAAGTGTATAATGTATGTGTGCCTAAAGGTTTGCAAGCAAACCTTTCAACTTAGTAAAAAATAAAGTTGGAAAAGGAAATTTTATAACACGAATTGTGAAGCTACCAAAAAAATTAGCTACGTGTTTACATAAAATGGGTAAAGACTAAAACAAATCTGCCTTATTCATTTGATAAATAATAATAATAAAAAAACCAACAAGCAAACTAAATTGTATGCGGCATAAAGAAATCAAATAAAGAGAAAACGATTATTAATTACAAATATAATGTAAAAAAGAAACATGTCTCCTTTTATATAAATAAACATACTTAGAGTCGGGTGTTAGAATAGGTTTTAAAACCACTACTTATATAATAAGAGTACAGTTTATCTCAGTACGGTGCATAACGACGACCGGGTGGTGAGGGACCACGCATATTACGCGAAGACATCATACGATCGTCAAATGAATCGCGACTAAAATCTTCGTAACTAAAAAAAGATACAAAATTTTTTTTTTTGAAGTCAAGAGAAATGCAAGTATTACTTACCCGCCATAACGACCCATGCCATTACTACCTCTTGATGGTGGTGGTGATCGTCTACTGAACATGCTATCATAACCACGTGATAAGCTACCACCTCTTAAGCTGCCACTCAACGGTGGTGGCAAAGGCATTGGATCGCGTCTCGATAGTGGAGGTGGTGGAAAATCGCGCATACGCGAACTCTGATATCGGCGCTCGAATAAATCACGCGTATCTTCGAATCTGCGATCATAATAATCATAATCCTATAATAGACAGAATAAAATGTGTAAGCCTGTATACTAAACATAATAAATGTAGTATTTACAAAACAATTGTGATTAAAAGAATTGTTTAAATGGAGAGTTGTTACTATAAACAAGAGGAGATTATTGGCGTTAAATTTTGCAGAACCAAATATTTTGGGTTCCCATAAAAAGACAAAGAAATTAAATGAAATGTATATTTTCCATTTGTATAAGATTAGTTTTTGCAGCCTCTTGATTATCATAGTTACAATTTTTATAATCACAATTTTAATATGCCTATTTATTATTAAAAAAAAAAGTAGTTATTATTACCCTAAAGCCATCCATTATCCGGTCGCGTAAGAATGGTGGTGGTGGTGGCGGTGGTGGATAAGGATCACGTCCGTACATACGATCTCTGTAGCCGCCCGGACCCAAGTCACGACCTCCACCGCTGCCGCCATATAAACGCGGGCATTCTTTCGACCAATGACCCGAACGGCCACAACGATAGCACTGCTCTGGATCACCCATACCGGGTTTTGGTCGTACGCGACTCGTTGAGACCTGAACTTTAAGAGGCTGACCATCGACAACACGGCCATTCAGCTCCTTAATACAATCTTGGACGTCACCGATGCAATCAAGATGAACAAAACCATAATTACGTACGATATCACATTCAACAACGGTGCCGTATTTTTGGAACAATTCACGTACTTCGGGCGCACGAGTTTTATCGGTTAAATTGCCCACAAAGATTTTCGTTGTAGGCGTATTGGGAGCACGTCGACTTTTGGCCGCCTCTACCTTAATACCATAGCCATTCAACATATAACCGTTTAAATTTTCAATAGCTTTACGTCCTTGCTCTTCGGTTTCCATATGTACGAAACCATAGTTTTTGACAACATCGCATTCTACTACGGTACCGTATTTTTCGAATAGTGGCCTTAATTCCGATGCTTGAGTTTTCTCATCGAGATTACCGATGAACAGCTTAAAGGTGCCTGCTCCCGGCATTTTTAACGCGTGCACGAAATTCTTTTATTTTTTTTTAACAGAAAACGGCTAACGAACACGTACAACGGAGGTTGCGGGCGGTCTGTCGTTCGAATGATCTTCGGCGGCTGAGTCTGCGACGTCGCGTTTGTTATTTAAGGAACCGCAAACGTACGTTGTAACGATTTTCCAAACCGAAACGTTTAAATCACCGGTATTCTAAATTAAACAAATCATTGGATATTTTTCAAACTAAAATCTTTTTTGTTTAGTTTGTATTAATACTTATGTAAAAAAAATGCTTACAACAAAGAATTAACAAACACCAAGAAAACACTATTTTATATAAATGCTTAGTGGCATTACGAATATTAAAACAAGTCGCCGCATATGACCGCATACGGTCGGCCATTTTTGCTTTTGATGATTGAACGATCATCATTTACAATAATTTATTTCTCTTGAGAAAATGTTTTATCTAAACAATATGCTAAATGGCCTTAAACTTATTTTTGAAACAGTTTTCTTAGTTCTTAAACAAGCCACATGTGGAGTTCTTAAACAAGGTATTCGTAAGTTAATTGTACGTTTTACTTTAAGACAAATTTCACCGGCCGTCTAGTTTCTTTTTCTCGAAGTCTTTAAAACAAAAAAATGGCGTCATTTTGGGAAAATTGTTTTAATTCATTATACGTTTCAATCGAAAATAACGTTAATTTAAAGCTTACCCGATTTTTAATATGCTTTTATATTTTTCCTTAATATAATAATTTTACAATAAATAATTGCACAGGCAAAACAAATTTCTTTTGGAAACACGTCCACTTGCTAGCTTATTTTTTCAATAGATACCGAAAAAGATGGTGGCTTATGCCAGTGTTGTAAAATGTGGATTTTATACAGTATTGCCATTTATGACAGCTTAATTGTATTGCCAACTTCCTACATACAAATATATCAGTTAAAATATTTTTTCAAAAATAGAATAATAGAAATGCTAAACAAAGAAATATACATTTTTTAATTTAGTTTACATAATTTGATGCATTAAAGTAATTCTAATTTTATAATTTTAAAAAGTTTATAAATAGATTTTTGTTTTAATAATTTTGGACTTAGGGAGCTGGTGTTCAAGTGGAAGTGTCATCGATTCGGTTCCTACCAAAGACTGGCGTATTACACTACACCGAGTATACTTGTAATAATTAGATATAGTTTACAATAGTATTGTAATAAATAAATAAATACAAATATTAGTTTTACGGACCATTGAAATTTATCGCCATTTTTTTATTTGCATACTCATTATTCGGAAATTCGTGTAGAATAGTCAACAGTTCCTTTAGCGTTCAATGTACTCAAATTGCAGTCCATTCCAGAGAGCATTCACCAACTCCAAGATATTCATTCTGTCGCTTGCATTACCCCTTGAATATGGCTTAGAAAAATTTATATTTAAGGCTTCTTAATACATGTTTTAGATGGACGGTTTCCTGTTTTGGGCACTTCGTTTCTATTGCTGATTATTCCATCACACATATAGATTTGTTTAAGTTGGTGGTATTATTTAAAACTCTTTCATTTGGTTTTCATTGACAAATAAATTGTACTAGGAATCTTTTAAAATCGTGTTTATTTTCTACTTAATGGTAATGTGATTCAAAGTTTTATACATATAAAGTAAACACTTAATGATGAAATTATTTATTTTATCACAGTAAACTGAATCCACTTGATTAATGTGATGTTTTTGTAAGACTTCCCTTGCTTGTCTGTTTGCATGGAAAACACAAACAAAAACACTCAATTTTGTTTGTGTTTCCCACATAAACAGACAAGCAAGTGAAATAGCCTGTCTAACAAAAATATCACATAAATAATAGGTGTCATAAATTACTTTAGGCTCTATGTTATGAATATAAAATAATTATTAATTTAGTTTTACATTTAATAGAATTACCTATTTACACTTTAAATTTAATAGAATTACCTATTACATTTTTAACCCATTTGACTACTGTTCTGTTAGATCAATCATGTTAGCATTTGTAATCCTTTCAGGTGTTTCTACTTTATTAGTATTTAATGCTGAGTTATCATCAATTATTTCTCCATCATTATCTTTAATTATGTTTAAACTACTTTCGAACACTTTTTTGTTTTCTTTAATGGTAGGAATTTCATTTTCGCTATTACTTGGCAAAGTTTCAACAGTTTTCTCTTCCTCATTTACTACAAGCCCGTTGCCGGCTTCTTCTTTCTTCAGAACTTGCGATTCATTGTCTAAAGCAATTTCATTTGGTATTATAACTTCATCAGTTTTACTGACATTTTCATTTATTTGAATCACTCCATCTGTTTTCTTTTCATTACTTTCAACCAATCCTAATTCCAAATGTTCTTGTTTAGTTTCACTTATTGTTTCTATTATTTCCATATCTTCAGATTCTGATGAAGAACTACTTAGTATGAAAATTTCACTAGTTTTTCTATTAGGACTTTGGGATGCTGTCGATTCCAGCGATACGTGTGATTTTACGCTACTTTTATCATTATCATCACTGTCGATTATCATTACAATATTGTCTTTAATTTCTTTTCTTTTCGTACTAATATTCTGTAGGTTGGACTTCTTTTCGTCATCAGATGACATTAATTTAAATGTTAATATTCCATTTTCATCTTCTTCTGCAGAAGAACTATTCAAACTGATATTAAGGCTGGATTCTGAATGATATGATAAGCTTAAATCGCTTGGTATTTCTACACTTTCATCCAACTCGTCTTTAATTGTTTGCTGTTCTTGCACCATTTGGTGTTGTAACACTTGATTAATGTGACCATAAGCCATAGCTGCATAAGCCACATGTGGATCCATATAATAACCTAAGCTCTGGTCATGTGTCACATCTGTATAGAATTCGTCTTCTATTTCTTCATTTTGAAAAGAGGTTTTTGTTTTATTCCTTTTGTGCTTTTTATGCTTTTTTGTTGTGGTAGGCGTGCTGAAATCCGATTCTGTTTCACTACTTGAGCTACTGCTGCTGCTGGACGATGATGAAGAGGATTTTTGCTTTTTCTTTTTAGATTTCCTTTTCTTTTTCTTGATATTTTTGCCCTTATTCTCGTTAAGATCTTCATCTACACTAGCACTACTAATAACTTCATGTGAACTTTCAGACTTACTACGCCTTTTAGAATCTTTCTCATATGTCTTGTACATTACTTTATATTCCCGTTTTCTTTGTTTAGCATCCAATTCTCTTAGCTTGCGTTGGCATCTTCGATGATTGTAATCACTTTGTCGTTTATTATGTTTCATCACGGAATTAATAGTGCGTCCCAGAAAACGTTTGTTTGGTTTGCCAAGAGGGTTCTTTTTTCTTTCCGTTGGCAGGCTTTCCTTTACTTTGTAATCATTCATATCCTTTAAAATTTCTGCTATGACTTTTCTAAAAAAAATTATATATTTGCTGAATTTCTGACGTGAGGGTTTTAAAATATAAATTAGAAACTCACTTAGTTAGTTCAGTATCATCCATTTTTGTAAGATTTAGCGACTTTGTTTGATTAATTTTACAATTTTGTCTTAAAAAACACAAACTAAATACAATCGTATACCACAGCTGATCAGAAATGTGGAGCTTTGATAAAATTTCAATATAAATGTGGTTGGCAACTATCCGGATTGCCATCGTTAAAAGAATTAAAAGTTTAAGATGTTCATAAATTTCTTTACACTATGAGACTTTTGAAAGTCAAAAGGGGGAGGAAGAGAGAAAAAGAAGCATAAGAAAAAAGGACATTCAATCCGGTTTACGAATCCTATAAGATCCTCAAACTTTCAGTTCCTTACAAAAAATCGATCTCTTATTAATTTCAGATTACGTACCTGTAGACAAAGCCATTGACAAAAAATGATCCACTTCCTCTTTACATTTCTTCTGTCTCTTCATATAACCTACAGAAATAAGGGATAGCTGTGTTCCATTTGTTGATCTTGTCTAAAGAGATCATTAAGATACTAGAGATTTTCATCTCCCTTCAACATGTGCTTGGAACTAGTTTCGAACTTGTAGGTTAAGGCTTCCCTACGCACGATTGGTGAGTGAAGTCGTGTATTAAACATTCGAGTAAAACTACTTACTCAATAGAACGCACATAAGTTTCTAATTTGTTTAACACGAAAATTAAATTATACGTTAATTATATAGGAAACAAATACTGTTGTTTTGAACTCTGCTGTTGGCAAAAACAATTGCTAAAATTAATTTAGAAACTTGAAAAAATAACACAAACTATTTTGAATATAAAAAATATTTGAATCAATTTATATATGTATATACGTATATGAATATTGCATTGATCCCTAGGCACTTTAAGGTTATTACTAATATAAGATTTATGCATAGGCACAGTCCTCAAAAAATTTCTCTAATTCATCGTTAGTTCCAGTATCATCTAAAACAACGTCTTCTAAACTAACCTCCTGATTTGAGCTGGTAGGTATTTCTAAATAAATGAATTAATAATACTATTAAATTGGTACTTGGAAATTATTTAAGAGAACTTACTGCAAATATGACCTTTTTGTTTATATTCTTCCAAATCATTTCGAAAAGCATCATCGAATACGGCTTGACGTTCTTTCTGAATTTTACGTAATTTTTCTTCATGATCCTTAATACGCTGCTGATGTTCTGCAGCTATTTTTTGGCGATAAATTTCCAAGTCCTCTGTAAAATATTAAATAAAAACTTAGGAACGTTGTAAAAGAAATTAATAGTTTCTTCCAACGGAGTACGAAATGCTACGAACAGCACGATGCTGTTGTTAAAATGTCTAGTAAAATATATGCACTTACCCATTTTCTTTTGTTTATATTTCGAAATCTCGCATTGTTTTTCCAATATATACTCCTGTAACTCGCATTCGTCACATAAATCCTCTAATTTTTCCAACTCCTCATCAACGATATTGCCTAAATTGTGTACTTCATCCAAGGTTTCCTGACAGGTTTTCAATTTGAGAATTAAACTTGGTATAGCCGACAGACAGTGTATAAGATCAGTCATAACTACATGATGATTTGTCATACGTTTTTCGATGGCATGTATCTGTTTGGCAATTTCTTGAGCTTTTTTGGAGTTTTCAATATTATTCTCATGTATGTCTTTCCAATCATCTTCATATTTGGCTAATAAATTGCAACCGGCAGCAATGTTAACATCACAGGGTAGACCTAAATCTAGAGTAGATGAGGCCAATGAACTGCGACTACTGCTAAGACTCTAAAAGAGAGAGAATAGCAAGGAAAGGCTTATGATATTGTTTATAAATGTACGCAGAAACTGTGCTTGTTGCTCTTTTCTATACATGTTTTGCGATTCTCTGCTTCATGAAATGCAAAGAGCAGAATCATTCTGGAGTAGACCTGTTAGCAAAAAGAACGTATTTCCTACCTCTGCGGTTGTAAAACGTTGTCGATATTGCTGTTGTAGGTTGTCTGTAATTATTGACGCTTCTTGTAAAGCATTGTTAAATTTCTTCTTTAAATTGCTAAGCATTGTTTGGCTAATTAATATTCAATTTTTTATGAACTCCAACTATTTTTTCCTATTCATAAGCAACTAGTAAATAAATAATGGCAGCTGATTGGTAGAAATGTCAAACCGAGACAGTTCTATTCGACGTTTGCATTGAAACTTTATTCATAGTAGTAGGGTGGGTCAAACATAAGTTATGTTGGGGAAATACTTTTTTTGTTACTGATTACAATTTGTGTCAATATTTAAAATATGTATTATTAAATATTCCTAAATATATATATTATATATATATTCCTTTACATTTATTTCCAAAAATTTGATATAATATAAATAATACCTCCCGTTTATATAAATTACAGTTTAGACCACCCTGTCAATTTATATGTAAACAAACTACCGTGTAAATATTCACATTGTTTAGTTAAATTGCGATATTATTGTTAAATAATCTTTTAAATTCTAATATATTGCCGAAAATAATGTTAAACTTATACTCAAAATGTGTACGTAACAATTCCTTACGTATTATACATTTACCTATTATGCAATTAAGTGAAGATGGTAACGGCCGGGAATCCCAGTTACAGAAACGATTGCGTGAAGAATTGGCCCGTGACAAAAAGGCTCTAAAATGGCGCAAATCTAATTATGAAACTGGCGACATAGACACCAAATTGAAGCTATTTGCTAATCAAGAGCAAACCTCCGATTACATTATAATGATGCAAAAGCCTATTAGTCTGAATCCCAAAGATTGGCTAGCAATGTGGGAGAAGAAGAAAGAAAAGGAAGAGCGCCACATGCAGCAATTTGTACCAGAAAGACATGAAATTTTGGGACCCGATTTGGCTACCGCCCATTTTATATTACACCGTGGTGGTGCGGTAAAATTTCTTAACAGCCAGAATTGGATGAAAGCTAATGAAAATGGCGAATTTAATTTACCCAACACTTATCAGCCACAGTTCAAGGTAGAGGCCCTAAGGTGTGACAATATGAAATTATATTACGAGGGCTTGGAAAATATACGTTGGTTGCAAGAGTTAAAATTTATATCTTTCCGCAACATTAAAACATTCGATGATTGGTGTTTGGACAGGATATCAGGTTCTCAGTGCCATAAATTGGAAATTTTGGATATTTCTAACACCTCATGTACTTCAAGGGGTTTCTCCTGTCTATATCGCTTAAGTAATTTAAAATTACTAATAGTTGATGATCCAAAATCATCGCTGGAATACGAATTAACATGTTCTATGCTGGAAGAGTCTCTACCTAACTTACAAATAGTCGCAGCGAATTCTGTAAACGAACCATAGTTTATTATCTATAAATTGAAAGTACAAAATTAAATATGTATTTATTTTCTAATAATAAATGTAAAAGAACACAATAATATTTATTAAAATTTAATCAACTTTTGGTTTACTTTTCATATGTTCAGCCTTTATTGCCTCTCTTTCCTCCACAGGTGGTAAATAGGGCGCTATGCCTTTAGCTCTTCTATCTGAACGTATTTTGTGCTACAAATAAATCATTAATATTAGATTTCCCATTGATTTTACGAGCTCTTACCCAAAATTCTTTGCAATTTTTATAATTTGCAAAATAAACTTCGCAGGCTTCCCGATCGTAATTGTTTTTACTTAAGCATTTGTACGACATTTCTTGTTCCTGGCAAAAAATTTATTTAAAAATTTCAATTTAAATAATTTAGAAAACTGTATACCTTCAAACAAGGATTATCTCTTTCTGCATTTGGATTTCGGGGCATTTTTAGTTGAAGTTATTTTGATTAAAAGTGTTTGAGATTTCTTATGTAAAACAAAAAACATTCCAAATTTGTTTACGTTTGAAAGGTAAACAATAACAGCTGGGCAATAAATTTAAGCTAATGTCAGCAGTAGCTAAGATAACATTCTATATTAGCAAATTAAAAGGGTTTTTGGTAGACTAAATGTTTATAGAGGTCCTAGTGCTTATTTATTACTTGAGTTAGGTTAATTTATATGGACATGAAACTAACCTTCGGCATTAATACTGCAACGAACATTAGAATTTATTTAAAATTAACTATATTCAAATTAATAGAAGTCGCCGTAGTCTAGTAGGTAGAGTGTTGGCTTATTAGACGTAAGGCCACGGTTCAAACCCCAGTTCAGACATCAAAACGAAATATTTCTTCGGCGACTTGCTCTCAGCAGATTTCTGGCAAAAACTCTGAGTAAACAAAATTGCCATGAAAAGTTTCTCAAAAATCTGTCGTTCGGAGTCGACTTTAAACAGTAGATCGCACCACTCATGTATAAAATTAACACATACAACATAAGTGGTGTGAGAAACTAGGTCGTAATTCTGACTGAAGGTTGTAATGACCAATTATGTACATATGTATATTCAATTCAAATGTGAAATCCGTTGTTCTCTCTTTTTTGCGAAGCGGGAAATGGTGCTACTATAGGTTAGGTTGGAAGAATATTTTAAGTGCTTAGAAATCAATCTCTACAAAATCACTTGATCAATAACATGCATACCATTCCAATCAGTAATCACGTAAGAACTCGAAGTGGCATAGAGAGAAGTGCATGGCGTAACTGGAAAAAGAGACGTCGAGCTCACTCATGAAGAATATAATGGTGCAGTAATAACAGCCTTACTTAGGAAGACATGCAGTTTAACGTAGTACATCAGGCTTTTGCAAGAAGACGGCTGACTGGACATTACCGAAAGATCTGACCTTTATGAAATGTTACAACTGAAGTTTGAACGCACGAGCTCCCGCCTATTAAGCCAACACACGGCCTACTAGACTACGGTGACCAAGTTATTTATATATCATCTATGTAAAAATAGACTTTGCCTAGACGATAATTAGAAAGATTTCAAGTTTATGAATACAACAAGTCTTAGTAGTTTGTTTTTATCCAAAACTATATATTATTTATATATTTATTTTTATACATTTTTTAATATTCATTTTTTCTGTGTTTTTCCTTTTTGTTTATAATAGAATAACTTATTAATAGTTTAAAAAATAGCGCTTGAACATAACTTAGAAGAGTAAACAGAAAGAAAAAATATATAAAAATACATATTTTGATACAACGAAGTACTGTAAAATAACTCAAAGTTTAATGGATAATGAATGGTAAGCTAAAAAAGAGCTTTAGTATGTAGTGTTAATAAAATTTTTGGTCAATGTACGATTCAAAAATTTAACACCAATTAGAACGACGATTTACTATATGAAAAATAAAATATAATAACAATCTGGCAAACTGTAATTAATTGAGGCATTTAAAAGTTTAAATCTTGTAGAAGTGTTATATTAAAACTTTAAATTAAATCCGGGTCCCATCGCTAATTGGCGTTGATCGATGCCAGCATTTAAAACAAAACCAGTATTGGCAGATGTTTTTTTATTGCCTGTAATAATGCCAGATATTATTTTGCCACCACTGCCGGTGGCCGCTATATCGTCTTTACCCAATTGCTTGAATTGTGAACCACCAGAAGGTGGTTTCGGAGAAGAGGCCATGGCCTTGCGGGCACCTAATTCACTTTTAGCTGGCCAAGTGGGGAACATGGATGGATCGATAGGTACTGGCAGTTCTTTGAAATATTGATGCTTCAGTGCTGTATCAGCTGTTAACCTTTGTTTGGGGTCGTAGGTTAGAAGACCTTGCAGGAAATCAATACCGGATTCGGATGTTTTGTCAGCGAAATGCTTTCGCAAGCTGGACACAGGATAATCGGCAAATTGTGAGTTTTGACTAAGCATATTTTTAACAGCTGGCAATTGATTATAGCCTGGCCATATTTTCTCATTTGGTGTACCCAACTCCTGAAAAAATAAAAATCAAACAAATTACATAAAATATAATATAATAATTATAATAGAAATTTTGGTAGAAATATTTAAATAATTTACCTTAAATATACGATTTAGTTCATCTACTTCAGACTTTCCTGGAAAAAGTGGAGCCATTTGTAGAAATTCTGCAAATATACAACCAACAGACCATATATCTATGGGCGTAGAATATTCTGGCGAACACAGTAATAATTCGGGAGCCCTGTACCATAGAGTTACTACTAAAGAAGTATATTTCTTTAAAGGAGAACCATATTCACGAGCCAAACCAAAGTCACCGACTTTTAAAATTCCTTTGTGCGAAAGTAGAAGATTTGATGTTTTCAAATCTCTATGCAATATCCAGTTGTCGTGTAGATGACCCACCGCTCTAAGCAACTGTTGTGTTAAACACTTTATTTCGCCGGGGAAAAATGATTGCTTTTTCGCTTTCATCGTTTCCATTAAAGACTTGAGATCATGTTCGACATAATCCATGACAATAAAGATTTTATCCATATTTGACCCCACTACTATTTCGCGAACTGTAACAATATTAGGATGTTGTCCCTTGAGAAGAGTGTTAATTTCACGTAATGATGTTATGGGAAATCCTTCTTTTTCTTTTTCCATTTTGAGGCGTTTTAAGGCTACAATTTCATTTGTACGCTTATCTTTAGCGCGATATACGACACCGTAAGTACCCTCTTCTATTCGATTTAGACATTGAAATTCTTCTACTGAACGACAACCCTGTATTCCAGGAAAATAATTTGGTAACGGATTGCCTTTGTCATCCATTGCTGGTAAATCCTCAGCATCTTCGAGTTTCTTTTTCTCAGTGTCGCTTAAAGAAGATTTTTCTTTTGATTCTTTTTCTTCTTTGCGGGAATTGGCTTTCATGTCACGCTCTTCACTACGTGTACGTGAGCGTGAACGTGATATTGAACGCGACATGGATATACTGCGGCTGCGGGAAGTGCGAGAATGAGTACGCGATCTGGAACTGGAATGTGTCCTCGATCTTGATCTCGATCTACTGCGTTCTGAGGAGTGTGATCTTGAACTATGCGAAATTGAAGAATGGGAAGATCTGGTGTGGGCAGGTGTATGTGAACGTGATCTTGATCGGCTGGGTGACAAAGATATTGTACCCGATCCTGAAGATCTTTTACTACCTTTTTCTTCATCTTCTTCGTTTTCTTCGTCATCTGAATATTTGGACTTGGACGTATGTTTCCTTTTCTTTGCTCTCTTCTTGGATTTTGCCGGAGATTTAGATAGTTCACCTATAGACAACGGACTATCGGGTACTGATACTTCGCCATCGCTGCGATTAGTACGCTTCTTTCTTCTGGAACGATTATTTTTGAAGTTACTCCGATCGGAATCGGATCCTGAGTTGCTAACGCTATCTTCTTCATCATCTCTGCTATCATCCGAAGATTCAGATTCATCTTCGTCGTCTTCATCATCTGGGTCTTCTTCTTCATCATTGTCACTGTCTTTCGACTTTTTAGCACGTTTTCTTTTTCTTTTTTCTTCATCATCACTCTTCTTACGTTTAATTTGAACATTTAAACCGGCGGTTACACTGGCCGCCACAGCGGTGGGACTTAAAGTATCAAGAGCTCGATCTCTTCTTAATTCTCTGCGCGCCTCTAACTCTTTACGAGCAGTTTCCTTGCGCTTCTCCTTTTCATGTTCAGCCACCAATAACTTAGCCCTTCGAGCTAATAACTCCGGATCCTCGGGAGTACGGCGTTTTTCTGGTAGTGGTGCTGCTGTTTTAGATGTCAAGATATCCTCAAATGATGCTCTCTTTTCGTGCTTCTCCTTATGCCGTTTATGCTTTTTGCGTTGTGAATGACGAGCATTTTCTTCGTTTTCGGGACTGTCGACAACTTCGATAATCGTATCTCTGTCTTTTATACGTCTTCCTTTGTGCCTTTCTAATTTCGTTGATGGCTTTTCACGTTCCCTCTCATCGTAGATACGTTCATATGAATCATCACGCTCCACATTAACACCTTCCAAGCCATCGTCTTTTACATACTTATGGCGCTTGCTTAATAGACGTGAACGTAAGTCCTGCTCTAAACTTTCGGGATCTTTGGATTGATCATAGGTGGCATATTTTCGTTTTTCCATACTATGGTCGTGGTACTTTTGGCTTCCGCCTGAACCGCTGCCGCGAGTAACCTCATAGGGTTGATTGTGTTGATGATGCCGCTGAGTATGATAGTCGGTGGGTAGTGGTGGATGGTGATAGTCTTGTTGATGCCTTCGGTGTTCGTAATATTCCTGACGCTGACGTTGCTGCATTTGTAATTGGGCATGATGATGGTGCTGCTGTTGGTGGTGCGGATATTGGTGTTCCTGATGTCCATGATAATTTCCTCCGCCGCCATGGTGGTAAACACTTGCACTTCGAGATCCAGCTTGATCTTCATTTAAGCGTTCATAATGTTTACTATGGTAGCGCTTATCGTTCCCACCCACATATTCATCCCTATGATAACGCTCTTCACCATTTCCACGCCTCATCTCTTTACGTTCCACATCACTGCCACGATATTCCTTTTCCTTTTCACGCACCGAGCTATCGGAGTAGCGTTCTTTATGTCGTCGTTCTTTGGAATGTTTTTTATCTTTTGACTTTTCTTTACGTCTCGAACTACTTGAATCTCGTGATACGTGAGCTTGTGGTGGTTTTATATCCAATGAATCTGTATCATGTTCTTCGTCGCCACTATAAAGAAAAATACAAATATTTTTGTGTCGTTTTTTTTTTTTTTTTTTGGTTATTCTATATTAAAGAGAAGTAAATATATTTAAGAGAAGATAACTTTTGTTAGATTATACACAGAATTAACAATTAACCACACATTTTCTCTGTTCAAACTCCTCCTTCCATTAAAAGCCATTTATTTATAGGTTTGAGCCGACACAGCCTTTGCAATCCTTTTGGAAGTCTTGAGTTTATGATGCCAGTTCAAGTTGGAGTTAGGAAACAAGTGTGTGATGGATGAGTGTGCTCTCATTATTATCCAAATGATCTAGCGTTACAATGGCCAATATATTTAGATAGGTTTTTAAAACGTAAATTTTTCTATTTATTGTACAAAAATAATTTTTTAATAGTTTTCTTATTTACCCATGATGAATGCTTTTTTACTTTTTTTCGCTGAAGTTTGCATTTTTGCTTAGAATTGTATTGATCTACATAGAAATTAAATAAGAGAAAATATTTTAAGTTAATAATGCGGTAGTTAACTAGACATATGCATGTAATAACAAAATATTTTAACAAAAATTTAAGTCAATCCCACTAAATGTGACTTAATTATACGTGGTAAGATAAAAAATAACCCTTAAAAGAATTTTAGATGACCAGCGCACACAGCAAAACAAGTGGTAGTCAAACTCCCACAAATTCAACATCATATCGGCCATCGTGTAATCGTCGATCGCCACTTTATTTCTGTTTCATACGATATAAAAATGCCATTGGAAAAAGGAAATTAATAAAAGTGAAATATAGAATTCAGCAAGACTGCTAGTTTGTTTAGTATTGTGAATACATGAAAATATACCCTCACAATGTCAATGGAATAACAAGGAGGCTTTGATTAGATACATCGGCAGAAACCACAGCATCCGATTTAAAATTAAATTGTGGCAAATGAAAAACCTTCCGTGCCGAAGAGTTATTAAAAGAAAATGTGTTCATATCATAGCTAGACTACGCTGACAGTCACTTATTGATGCACGTATTGTCGTTCGCATTCATTGTGTATAATAAAGAATAAAATTTGATAAAATTAAAAACCCGTCAGATATTTGAAAAACTGAACAGAAGTTGTAGCCCTCTGGCCCTGACTGTAACAATCATTTATTAGCAAATTTGTTTTTGTCAATTTCATTTGTGAAATATTACCATATTCTCGGAGATTATATCTTATGTATATGTACGATATATTATCTCCTGAGGTTTTTATTGGGAACAAAGACCAGTAGAAAGACGAACCGGCGATGTCCAATGTGCTTGCCAGGCTCGTAGCGTAAAGCGTTCATTAGCAAATATGTAATTTAAACCCTACAAAATACGAAAGTTACAAAAATGTAAGCAAGTTCTTAAAACACTTGAATATTAAGGGAAAATTTTATAATTTTTCATTTTTTTTGAACGCAATTCAAATCAATAATTTAGAACATAAAGTCTCTCTGCAGAGCAGAATGTATTTGAACAATTTTTAAACGATGTTTTATTGCCTTCGGCATGTAAACCATTCAATAAACATAATAGGGCGATTCAACAAGGCTTCGTAGTATTCCATAAATACCATAAAGCTAAAAGAAAGACGTCGACTTTTATGGCCCAGGTATCAACTGCACAATTTATATAACAGTCCAGTTCAAAAAGAGCGTATACGCTCCCTGACCAGATTAAAGTGGCTGTTTTGAACAATAATAAGATTTTCTTACATTGCAAATCATTTAAATGACATGTTGAAATAAAGGACAAATATATTTGTATACAATTTCATTGTTGAAAACAATTAATCGCCTATCTTTTGATTTTTAAATAATTCATTTCCTTTGATTCCCTTGGGAGAAGCAAATAAAAAATCATTTCTTTTGATTTCCAACCATTAAACCTAGAATACTGTACAGATACGAAAGTTTTTGATTTTTAATCACTTTTGTAGCTGGGAGTTAAATAATTCGGCCCTTTCTCGGGGTCATTTTCCCACAAAAGAAGTTGGTTTCAGAGATTAAGCCCGGTAGGAGACTTTAAAATTCCCTACTTAGTGAAAATAGCTTCTGTTAAGGTTTAGGAATATTCCGGCCTGACAGTGGCCACCACAATTATGTTAGCAAGCAACAAAGCAATCTTGTTCCAGTTTCTAAGTATATATTTCCTGTGACCTATTGCTAGTCGACAGAATGAATCCGTGAAAATCGTTTCGCAAAATAAACCGACATGTTATTACCATCGCAGTTCTTATCGTCAGTATCCCACCCTAAATGTAACAGTTTTAAAATCCCCTAGTGTGTCGAGAATGTCTAGGTCTTCACAAACCTTTTTTTAAGGTGATCGAAAAGTTATAAGATCCGTTTGACTATTTATAAGTATATAGATGCGGGTGCTATTAATTCTCCTATGGATACATTGCATCGCAAATATTTCAATGGCATAAATTTCTGCGGAAAATTGTGTTGTCATAAGAAAAAAATTTTTAAGAAGTACTATTAATAAATATTGCAACTACTTAAAGATGATGAAGGGTTGTAACGACCAATTATGTTTGTATGTACTTACAGATTAGCGCAGTTTCAACTAAATTAAACAAATTTAGCAAAATACAGATACATAACATAATTGGTCATTACAACCCTTCAGTCAGGATTACGACCTAGTTTCTCACACCACTTATGTTGTGTGTGTTAATTTTTTACATGAGTGGTGCGACCTGCTGTTTAAAGTTGACTCCGAACGACAGATTTTTGAGAAACTATTCATGGCAATTTTATTTACTCTCAGAGTTTTTGCCAGAAATCTGCTGAGAACTCGCCGAAGAAATACTTTTTTATATTTTGTTTTGATGTCTGGCCTGGGGCTCGAACCCTGGCTTTACGTCTAATAAGCCAACACACTGCCTACTCGACTACGGCGACTTCTATTAATTTGAATATAGGTAATTGTAAATAAATCCTAATGTTCGTTGCAGTATTAATGCCAAAGGTTAGTTTCATGTCCATATAAGAAATCTCAAGCACTTTTAATCAAAATAACTTCAACTAAAAATGCCCCGAAATCCAAATGCAGAAAGAGATAATCCTTGTTTAAAGGTATACAATTTTCTAAATATTTAAATTTAAATTTTTAAATAATTTTTTTACCAGGAACAAGAAATGTCGTACAAAATACAAGGTTTGTGAAAAAACGCTTGAGTTTAAGTCATGGTTATATTTCTCGCCTATACAAAATAGTTCTGAAATAAATATTTTTCCAAAATTTAAAATTTTTAAAAACAAAGTATGAGGATTATATTAATTTGTTTTAATAGTCCTTTTCTCTCGTAGCGAATGTGTGCGAATTACGAATAATTTTACACTTTCAGCGTTAAAAATCAACAGTTATTCATCAGCTTTTAAACGTTCTCTTAAGACTTTCTATATGATTCAATACTCTTTCTTTTCTGCACTTCCCCTTACAAACTCCTATAAACTTTTATACTCCTTCACCTAGTTTGCATCCATTCTCGCGAAGCTGATCCCTCTTTTCGTTTCAGTTTTTAGCTTTCTCTATCGCAATTCTTTTACTTCCTTATTTTCCCTTTTCTAGGTCGAACGCCTAGTTCGCAGTTTTTTGTATTTGACTTTATGGTTATATGCATACGTCCTCAAACCTACTCTTTTAACTTCCTTCTTTAAATTTGAAGCAACTATTAAATAAATAATCGAACCAAAATGAAAGAAGGAAACTAGTTAATTAGCCGAAACTAATTTCTTTTTAAGTATACTAGAGATTGGTGGATTGATTAAAAAAAGTTTGCTGCTTCGAAAAATTGCAAACGATGTTATTTCGGGAATAATGACATTCAACGCATATAATAAAAGCTTCATCAATATTAAACGAAGCAACGCTATATGCACCAGAATAATTATATAAAAAATATGGTAAGATATTTAAATTAATATCATCTGTATACTCCAATACCCTGTAAAAGGTCTTCCACTAGGTCCCCTGAGGAACTGAGCGTTTAAGATCTTCGTCAACAATGACAGCACGTATTAAATATAAATAAATATGTGGTCACTATAATTGCTTGCCTCTGATAAAGGAGATCTTGACTCTCAGTTTGTTTATAGGTTGTTCTTCCCAAGATGAGATTATTGTTCTACAGAGTTTTTCAATTTCTTCTTTGTTTCTCAACAGTTTTTGATTTTGACAAGTATCAGTTTGTTAATCTACTTTAGTGAGTTACTAAATGAGTTAAATACCACAAAAAAAAAAGGTGTAACAAATTATATGTGTTTTTAATACCTTGCTCGGTTAGAACCGTTCCAGTGTGATAGGAATGAGATTTAATTAAATAATTTTAGCACACAAAACATAAAGAGCCTGCTAAGAATGTAGTCATTTTGTAACATTAAACAACATTACAGAGCACGTTTTGTTATCTGGTCCTAAGAACTTGTCTTTGAAAATTTACAGAATTTTTAATTCAAATTTAAAAAAAAAAAAATCTAACTATAAAAAATTCTACAGAATATTAAACAAATTCATAAATTTTATTACAGTCAAAATCCTGCATAAAAACAATATAAAATGTTTAAATTACCTCATTCCATATAGTCTAAATATTTTTGTCTCTTCAAAAGCATTTACCTTTGATGTCTATAGTCTTCAATTATATCCCTTTAAAAGAAATCAGTAGAAGACAAACGTGTTAAAAGTGAACATGATTATCTAAAATTTAACTTACCATAAGTAATTTGTAAAAAAATGTTACGCGTTTAGTAGCAATACAATTCCTAAGCAAAACAATCCACAAACAATTATTCAGCGGTACAAAGTAAATCAGCATCACCAGGAAGGAGAAAAATCACACCCACAGCTTTTCGTTAAAAGGAGAATGAGACTTAAAAAATATATGCATGGTATATAGAAAGTTATATTATAAAGTATCTTTTTTTTTAGCTATTTATCCTGAGAAATTGAAATCACACTTTTGGATAAAAGAAGAGATTTGAAAGAAATTAGAAAATTGTTAAAGATTTTTACTATTTTTGTATAAAGTAAATTACCAAAGAACTAAGGAAGTTTTTTTTGATGAATACAAGTAGAAAACAACAATAACTTTTGGGATGACATTGTTTGTTATGTGTTATTTTTGTTGTTTATCATTTTCTAAGTGTTTGTTGCTCTTTTTTATTTTTCATTCCTTTGATTAAATTTTACTCTCACAAACGCTTTCCTTTAACTGTTTCACGCTCTTACCAGGGTTGAAGGACATTTTACATAGTTATTACTTTTTTTGTTAACACATTTACACATGAATGTGAAGAATATTGAAGGTTGTAGAGTTTTATGATTGTATTTTTATATTGTTCGTACCATTTGTAGTGCACACCAGCCAAAGCAGCATTATTATGTCTAGAAGGCGGACGATTTGCTGAGCCATATAATGATATATTTTCTTAATCTTTTTTTAAGTTTTGTGATTGATTTTCGCATTTTATTTTTTAAGTTATAAGACTTAATTTTTGATTTTAGGAATTTGTTTTGTATAAAAAGGTAACGTCGTGGCCATCGCGCGCATCGGTCATTGGACATGTACACACTTTTTGGCCTATTTGCAATGAAAAAATTCAAGTAAATTAAACATGTTCTCAGATAAAATATGTATGGTAATTGAAAATTTGTGTTAAATCATAAATAAAAATTTTAAATAATATTAAATATGATATTATTTATAATTTATGAAAACTGGAATTCGAAATAATAAAAACGTAAACAAATATAAAATAACTTATTAAAGATTAGGGGAGATCGGTTTGTTAATATAGTAAAGCTTCTTTCTTGCGGGGGAAAAATAAGAAAACAAGAGTATATAACTTTTTTTTATTTGATACTATAACCTCACTTTAGTTTATTGCTAAGTAATTTTAATTTAATTTATTACACTGGTATATGCATATATTAAAAATGTATTCTAGTAATTTTTGTAAGTTCAGTAGCAAATAGTTTTCTACCTACTATAATAAAAAGGTATATTAATATTTGGTAAAAACAATTATTTAACTTCAAAGAACCGAAAGGCGATTATCATTTAGCAGAAATAATTTACATAAAAAGATCCCGGACTTTCGGAAAAGCCGTTCTGCTATTTGAGGTATGTTTGCTTTTATGAAATAATGTATAGAAGAACTGTTATCGCGTTTAGAGATTTTACATTTTTTGTCTATAGATTTTGAGTATTTTAGAAACTATTTTGATTTATAAAATAAAAAGACGATCATTTAAATACTTCTAAAGAAAAACTTTCGATGTTTATTCCGTCACTTTTTACAACGCAAAGATTCTGTCATGTTCGTTGTAATAAAATATCTTTCCGATCGAGGCACAATTTGTTCAGGCTATATGTTTTTTTGAAGTCGCCGTGGTGTAGTAGGTAGTGTGTTGGCTTACTATTCGTAAAGCCCGGGTTCGTATCCCAGGTCAGACATCAAAAATGAAATATGAAAAAAATATTTCTTCGGCGACTTCCTCTCAGCAGATTTCTGGCAAAAACTCTGAGAGTAAAATAAGCTGCCATGAAAAAGTTTCTCAAAATGCTGTCGTTCGGAGTCGACGTTAAACTGTAGGTCCCGCCACTCACGTATAAAATTAACGCATACAACATGAGTGGTGTGAGAAGCTAGGCCGTAATCCTGACTGAAGGGTTGTAATGGCCAATTATGTATGTATGTATATGTTTTTACCAAATAGGTATATTACAATTTCAAATGGAGCTTGAGATGTAAATTGTGAATGGACATTCTATTACATGCTAACGTAAATAGCGAGCGTTTATTATACTACAAGAATAGGGACAGCTTTTGGCTCCAACAGAACTCAGCTACACATTGATTCAATTATTTGATTTCAAAAACGGGCCTTTGGTGGACAGAATTTAATTAACATTAAGTCAATTACTTTTAAGGATTTTGAATTTATAATTTTTCGATATTCCACACTATAGCCTTAAAGTTTACTTAACAATAAACTAAAATAAAGATTGAGTGATAATTTAAAAACTAAGCTATTTTTCTATTTCTTTGAATAAAAAAATATTAAAGCAAATGTACATAAACTTTATAGTTTTTTTATATAAAAAATTTAATATACTTTAAATTTCTTACGCATTCAAGTAAACATTTTTTGACAAATCAAATAAAAATATGGAAAATTGTTGCACTTTTTCTGATTTTGCCAATTTTTTTCTTTTACTTTACTTTTTATATATACACCACAAACAAACACATTCACAAACGTATCTAATAACACATTTTTTGCAATGTGAATTTCTTTAAGCAACAATCATCCATAAATATGACATGGTTTGAATATACATACCTTAACATATTGTCCTCGCCAGTGGGACTGCGTAATTGACCATCTTCGCTACCAGACATACTGTCGTAAGGCATAGAAATATGTTAAAGTAAAACTTTGTGTTGCGGCAAAGAATTTCTTGGAGTTTCGTATACTTTTCTTAAGGGGTGCTCCAGTAGTAAGCGTCACCCGACCTTCAGCAACGAATGAATGAGTACACACGTCTTTGTCTCGTTGAAAAATGGAAAATTCTTATATCCGTTTTTTACTCTTATAAACTCTTCATCACTATACGACTTCCAATGTGCTATTATTGCTTTAGTAGTAAATTTTATATTTTTTAACAAAATTAGTTTTTTTCTAGAAAATTTTCACAAAAAAAAATAGAAATTATTCCGTCTGCTAACAATGAAAAGGTTATTTTTTTTATCAATAAACGTTTATGTCAAAGTTGTCAAATCAAAGCCCAGAGTTGTACTGAATTCAGCGAAAAGAAATTAAGCGGATGATGTCTTTTATTGCACATTAATCGTCTATTCTGTTTTACACTGTCTTTCTAAATATACAATACAGAGATGTTTTCTAATTTGAAAACAGGGTTGGCGTACGACCACCACTTGACAACAGCTAACTTCACGCCATTTTTCTTAACAGCACAGTTTTTTTGTGTGTGGCGTTCTTTTTCTTTCAACATAATTTAATTTTATTAAAAAATCTATAATTTAATTATGTTAATCTTATAAATTTATACTTTATGTATGAAAAAAAGTGTTTAGCGTTAATAAATAATAAAATAATTGCAAAATATTAGTGAAAAAGTGTGTATTTAAAGAAATTTAGTTAAGAAAATTTTAGTTCTGCCGTTGGCTGTCCGGCAGCAAGAAAAAATACACGCTCAGTGACAACAACAAAGAAAAGCAAAATTTATTATTTGTATATTTTATAAAAGAAGTCTTAAATGTTTTTTAAAACATGGAAAACTTGAAAATAAATGATAATTTATTTGCAAATATACGATATTTCGTTGTGGGCAATTTGGACGAGGATGTAAGTACATTAATTTTTTTTATACATTTTATGTTAGCTAGATTTCTCCATTGGAATAAAGAGAAAAGAAAATTAGCTAAAGAACAAGAAAAGGCGCTTATTATGACATTGGTGACAGTTTGTTTTTGTTGTTATAATAAATAACAGGGTGCTTCAGCAATAGAAATTAGAGATTTTTAACCCCAAATTGGCGAAGTAAAAGTTAATATATATATTTAAAGTGTAGCTTAAAAACAATGTTTTAATTAATACAAAGTTAATCATGGCTTCTATCAGTTACTCTTCAACCCTCTGAAGCAGTCAATACTATCTGCAACAAACTGTTTTTGTTTCTTAACCTTTACTAGAGGATTAAGAAAGTAATAATATCTACTTCTTGCAGGTGGAACAATTACTTAAAAATGGTGGAGCACAGTCTAAAATTTTCCTTTCCGATATGGTTTCACATCTTATATGTGCTCCGAATTACACTGAAGAGGAATTGGTTATGAATTTAGATCTCTATAATGTGATACCAGTTACAGAACAATGGATTATACATAGCGCAAAACTGGGTCGTTTAGCTTCCACCAAAGCCTTCGATCCTAGCGAATCTAGATTTATGAAAAATATATCTGTGGCCATAGTTAATGTTTCACATAGTGACCGAAAACGTTTATATGCCATGCTCACGTATCATGGGGCCCAAGTGACACCGAATTTCAATGGTAATAATACTCACTTAGTATCCGGCATGGCTATGGGACCAGTATATACAAAAGCAAGTGCTTTACCAAAAGGGAGTATAAACATAATAACTCCCGACTGGGTAGTAGAATGTCTTCGTCAAAAGAAACTGTTACCATGTGATATTTATCATCCACGTTTATTGAAGGTAGTAGAAAGGCCAAAAGCACCATTGCCTGTTATGTCTACCACTGCTACATCAGCAACAACAAGCGTCGTAAATAATACAACAAAACTCATACAACAGTCAACAGTAGTTCCACCATTGCCACCTCAAACCATACAAACCATATCGCAGCCTACAGATGAGCAGACCTTGTCAAATATTTTAGGTTTTGATGATGATCCGCTAGATAAAGCAACGGAATCGTCGTCCTCTATTAATTCTTTAGATGCTGCACAAAGTATTGCTAACATAAAATCCCAATTGCAAGCTGCTGCTGTACAAATAACTGCCGCCAAAGATGTTAAGACTATTACCAGTTCTACCGCAACTACCTCATCATCAGTAACGTCATCTTCAACACCCACTACACCTAAAAGCGAATTACCACCGTCATCCACTACATCACCATTTGCTGGAAATATTTCAGCAGTCGACGCAGCAACTTCATCAAATTTGCAACAATCTCCAATACAGCAGCAACAGTTGCAACAGCAACCACAAATGCAACAACAAAACACACAAATGCAACAACATTCACAAATGCAGCAGCAGCAACAACAACAACAGTTGCATCAGCAAACACAACAATTACAACACCAAGCCCAGCAACTGCAGCAGACTCCTCCTGTACAACAACAGCAATCCCAAATTGTTTTTGTTCGACCAAGAAGTTTCAATCAACAACAACAACAACCACAACAGCAACAATTATTGCAAGGAACAAATTCGGGGCAGACACTAAGCAATGTTACTGGACCGCAAATTATTTTACAACAAAAAATTATACCAAACGTTGCCAGTCTACAATTGCAACAGCAGCAGCATCAAGCACAAGCTATAACACATTTACAACAACAGCAAAATATGCAACTACAGCAACAGTTAATGCAGCAGCCTAAAACACCACAAACTCCAACTTCCTCAAATACTCCACTCATGGAATCACGAACGCCTACACCTACCGGTACCCCTCAGCAACCAAGAACGCCACAATCTAACAGTGGTAGGCAAACGCCACAAGCTCCGCGGACTCCACAGCGCTGTACAACGCCACAGCCTCAACAACAACAGCAATTGTTAGGGCAATCACCTCAGCATAGTTCTCAAATTCAAATGTCACCTTCACATCAGACATCGCATACACCGCAACCGCAGCCAAGTCCACAATCACAGCAAGCAAGTCAATCGCAGCAACAGCAGCAAAATATAACAATGTCACCCCAAATGTTACATCAACACATTCTACGACAGCAGCAAATGTTGCAACAACAACAATTGCAATTGCAACAGCAAATACAAAATGGCCAAAGCCTATCACCACACCAGCAGGCTCTTCAAAGGCAAATGCAACATCAGCAACAACAATTAATGCAGCAACAACTGCAATTGCAACAACAGCAGCAGCAGCAACAACAAATACAACAGATGCAACAGCAATCGCCTCGTATGCAACAAAACCCATCTCCCTCTCCACAAGCACCTTCTCCATCTCTAAGTACTACGCCTAACAGCAGTGTAACTCATCCAATGATGCCACCACAATCACCGCGTCAACTGCAGTCGCCTGCAACCCTGACTCCAACCCCACCACCTCCTCAATCACCAGGTGCCTCTGGTATCCAACAACAACAAAGTGCACTTTTAACACAACAGCAACAATTAAGACAACAATTACAACAACGAGGACAGCCTCAACAAAGACAACAACAAGTAAGTATTAAATAATAAATTAATTCTAACTAATATTTAAATTAAAAAATAATTGAACAATTAAACTTCTTTTATTTTATTAAATTTTTAGTCGCCTCAGCACATGATGTCGCCCCAACCTTTTCAACAGCCCCAAAGGGTTCAATTACAAATGCAGCAAATGCAACAGCAACAACAACAGCAACAACAGTCTCCACAACATCGAGCTTCGCCCTCAGCTCCACCTTCACCACAATTACATCAACAACAATCGAAAATGATCTCAAGTCAAAAACCCATTGATCCGACGGATCCAGTGCAAGTTGCTCAAGTTTTAAGTCGTTCGGCGCCAAGTCCAAATCATGAATCATTAATAATGAGAACACAACAATTAAAGCAACAGCAACTACAGCAACAACAGCAGCAGCAACAACAACAGCAGCAACAATTGATTACAAGTCCAGTTAATCAAAACATGCAATCACAAAGTAATTCTTCACAAAGACAAGTTATAAACACTGCAACGATACAGGGCCAACAAATTATTCAAAGTCATATGGTAAACATGCCACCGCAACAGCAGCAGCAACAACAACAACAACAACAGAAGCAACAGTTGGTACAAATGCAACAGCACCAGCAGCAACAGCAACAACTGGTACAACAAAAAACTGGCTTGGTGTCACCACAGCAACAACAACAACAACCGGTCCAAATTCAACAGCAAACAATTATACCTTCTCAACAACAGTTACAACAACAGCAAACGTTACAACAACCAACGCAACAACAAATACAGTTTGCTAGCCCAACTTCCATTCAGCAGCAACAACAACATCAAGTACAACAAACTCAAACAACACAACTGCAATCGCAGCAGCTTCAGGGCCAGCAACAATTGCAACCTCAACAGCATTCTTCGAATATTACCACTGTCACTGGGCCGGGTGGTGTACGAATCATACAACAAACGATACAAGCTCAGCCGGGATTTCCAATGCCTCAGCAGCAGCAGCAACAACAACAACAACAAACACAGCAAATTCTACAACAAAGACAAACACAACTACAGCAACAACCACAAATACAACAGCAAATAATATCACAACAACAATTGCAAAATACTCAGCAATCGCAACAACAACAAGCGGGACAATTGCAACAAGTACTCAATCCTAATGTTGGTGTGGCTCAAAATGCGCAAATGCCGCATAAAAAATATATTATCAGTCAGCAACAATTCAATCAGTTGACACCACAGCAGCAACAACAAATTCTGCAGCAAAATCAACAAAATCAAAACTTTTTCATTGTCAATCAAACAAATGTTACACAAATGCAAAGTGGGCAACAACAACAACAACAACAGCAACAGCAGCAGCAGCAGCAGCAACAAGCAGTACAGCAGCAAATAATTCAGCAAGTAGCGCAAAATCAAAATCAAAATCAATTAATTAAGCAGCAGCAACAATTACAACAGCAACAGCCTCCTCCACCACCTGTATATGCTCAAAGGCAACAGTCACAAAACCAACAGCAATTAGTCGATTTGGAAGGAACTTTACTGCAATCACCGCAACAGCAACAACAACAACAAGGAATTATATTGCAACAACAACAACAACAGGCAAATGTATCTCCACAGCAGCAACAACAGCCACAGCAGCAGCAGATTGTAATTAATCAACAAATCATCAATAATCCTCAGCGTTTGCAATATTTACAACAACAACAACAGATGCAGTTTCAACAAAAACAACAAATACAACAACAATCGAATGCCATTGTTGGCGGTACGCAACAACAACAGCAGCAACAACCACAAATTGTGCAGCAACAAATACTCCAACAAAACCCGCAACACGCTGGACAGCAACCTCAACAGCAAATCATAATACAACAAACAATACCACAACAATTAGTTACTGGACAGCAAACTATACTGCAAAGTACACAACAGCAGCAACAACAACAGCAGATTCTAGCGCAGCAACAACAAAAGCAATTACAAATGCAACAACAAATAATAGACAACCAACAGCAACAAACGCAAGCACAACAGCAGCAAATTATTTTACCTCAGCAACAGCAACCACTGCAGCAAACTGTTTTAATACAACAACAGCAAATAACTCAACAAACGCCACCACCACAGTCGCCCCAACAGCAGCAAATGTCTCAGCAGCATCAACAACAAATTCTCATACAACAAGATTCTCCACATCACCAGCAACAGCAGCAACAACAACATTGGTCACCGCAAAGCCCTGCACAACAGCAACAGCAACAACCGGGTACACCTGGCTCCGTCACTGGAATACAATCTCCCTTGCAAGGCCAACAACCACAAATTCATCAAATCGTTCCTCCCCAACAGCAGCAGCCACAACAACAACAATTTATACGAACAGTACGTCCCCAGGGTCAATGGCAACAGCAAGGGCTTCCTCCAGGAGCACCACAACCTCAACGCCAACTGATACAATTGGATGATAAAACACATGCTCATTTCATGTCATTGGATCCTATTAAGAAGGCCGAGTACATTTCAAAATTGCAACAGTCAAAACCACGTGTAATGGTAAGACAACAAGTTGCATATCAGCCAAGAGCTGGAGCACCTAATGTAGTAGCTAGTGCTTTGGGTACGACGCCTAGGCCTGCAGGTCCTACTACCCAACATATTATCGTTCAAAGTCAAATGCCCGCTGGACTATCACAGCAACAACAAATGCAATGGTTGCAACAACAACGACAAGTTGTCGTCAGGACAGGAAATCGCGCTCCTGGTCTAGCGCCAATTACACCACAACAAGTTATAGCATCAGGAACGCCTGTTAACATTGCACAACAGCAACTGCAACAACAGCAAAATGTACAACAGCAAGTATTTAACCCGAATGATCCAAATCAACAGATGTTGCTGCAAAGACAACAATTAAGAGTCCAGCTGCAGCAACAGCAGCAACAACAACAACAACAGCAACAGCAGCAGCAACAACAACAGTTGCTCGGTCAAAAGCCACAGCAAACAGTGCAGGTTATAACTGGTCCTGGTGGGCAAATAATAGAGCAACAGACAATAATACAAGCCCAACCAGGAACCCAGCAATTGGGGCAGACCATACAGGGACAACAAGGTAAGTAAGGATGGGGAAATGCAAGCGTTACTACTTGAATTTTAACGACATTTTTGAAAACTTTCAGGTCCAAGCAATATTATCACTGCTTTAGCACCGCAAACTGTTCTCATGTCAAATCAAAGTTCTACCATGGATGGTCAACAATTGCAGCAACAGCAGGCACCAAATTTGCAACCGTCACAACAACAAATGAATTTAAAAACAAAAACTGCTCTCGCTAATATGTTAAGTAATCGACTAGGAGGTACAGTTACGGGTAATAATATGCAAATGCAAACACAAATCGCTGGAGTACAACAGACTATGGTGCAGCAGCCGATACAAATACAAGATCCAAATCAACAGCAACAACAGCAACAACAAACCCAAATAATACAAACGCAGATAGCTGCTGGCGGAGGCCCTCAACAGCTACAACAGCAACAGTCTCAACAACAAATCATAATGGGCCAACAACAACAACAATTAAATCAACAAAACATAATCAATACAGTTCAAAATCAACAACAACAGCAACAACAACAACAAATTGTGGAAGCAAGTGCGGCAGGTACCTTGCGCATGATGACTCAACAACACAATGCAGCTTCATTACAGCAGCAGACTACAAATCAAGTTGGTCCGGTGCCCGTGGCTGGTGCTACTGTTGCTGGGGTTGCAGGAGTTCCTAGAACTCAACAGGAGCTTTTGCTCTTGCAACAACAGCAACAGCAGCAACAACAGATGCGCAGACCGATTTTACAAACGCAAATGTCGTCGACTGGTCCAGTAGCTATTACCAATATTATTGCCGCTGGAGTACCATCTCAACAAGCCGTACAACAGCAGCAGCAGCAACACATTGTTCAACAACAATTAGTTGTACCTGCTGCAGCTGGTGGTACCGCTGGTGGTGCTATTCAGCAGCAAGTGGTAGCAGCTCCTGGAACTGTTGTCCCTGCTGGTGTTATGACACCAGCTGGCTATATACAACAAGGCAGAGTTACACAATTACCAATGCCGCCAAGACCGCAATTTTATGGCCATAATCCAAACTTAAAATTACCTCCGGATCTATTTCTTGTCGGGTGTACTTTCTACATAGTTGAGGAGTATGAGGAAACGGATGGTGAAGAATTACCCATATGGATGGAAACGATACGACAATTTGGCGGTGACATTGAAAAGAATTATTGTCCACGTGTCACCCATGTGTTGTGTCGTACACAACGACATGGTGTTGTTATGCAAGCCCTACGTGATGCTAAACGTTGTATTACTGCTTATTGGCTAAGTGACATTTGTTTGAAAAAGCAATTGTTGCCACCTTGGCAACCATTGCATTTGCCATTTCCTTCACAATTTGGTTATCAGAAGCCGCTGGAACGGCATATAATAGCCTCAAATGGCTACGAACCCGAAGAAGAACATCGTATAAAACAAATGGTACAAGAATGTGGCGCTATTTACACCTCGTATCTATCAAAGCTACATACGGTTTTAGTGTGTAAAAAGTTGGAAGGCGAAATGTTTAATGCAGCCAAAGAATGGGGAATGCCGATTGTAAATTCATTATGGCTTAGCGATATAACTATAGGCAATTTAAGTACAATGTCTCAATATGACAATCCAAAGTATCAACAGTACAATATAACAGCACCATTCCGTATTGATTATGGTTTAGTGCCACATTTAATGGGTAAGTAAAATTGTTTTTTTTTTTTTTGTTCGTATGATATCAAGAGAATTTTTTTTAATAGCTGCTTGGAAAGCTCCAATTAATTTAACACAAGATGCCCATGAACGCGTTAAAAGATATTTAGCCGATCCATATTATGAAAAGGCTAAAAGACAAAAAATTTCGCCATATCAAGAAGAAATACCTGAAACTATCGTTTGTTTAGAATATCCCCAAACTGCCAAACCGCCAAAAGTTATATTTTCTCAAGTCGCTGATCCTGAATCTCTTAAAAAAGCAGTATTGTAAGTCAAAATAAATAATAAAAATCCTTTTTTGGTTATACGATATAAAAATTAATTATATTTTGTTTTAGATCTCTTGGAGGTATTGTTGTAGACAATCCCGTGGATGCTACTTATTTGGTAATGACGCGAGAAAGTCGTACTTGCAAATTAATACAAGCTGTCTGTCATGTCGATTATGTGTTAAAATCTCAATGGCTCGTTGAGAGTGCTAAAGCAGGCAAATTTTTACCACCCGACTCTTATAAAATTCAATATATACCTGTCGATGAAAACCTTAAATTCCACTTAGATACTGCCTTGCAATCCCCAAATCGTGCAACATTATTTGCGGGTCGCTATTTCTATGTAACACCTGATGTCTTTCCAGCTCGAGCGGAAATTGTACGGATGATTGAATCATCTGGTGGCAAAGTTGAAGAGAAACGACGCTCCTCACAGGCTATTGCAGAAATTTATAATCAATCGCCAGACTCTTACATTATAGTCACTTGCCCGAATGATATGCATTTATGTGTGGATCTTACACGTTTTGGCAATCCGAAATGTCCTATAGTGTCGACAGAGTTCGTCATGAGTTCTATATTAAAACAAAATCTAGAAATAGAACCTCACATTATACCGTACTTGTATAATAATAATCATAGTTACACTAGTGGTGGCGGTAAAAGTGCAACAAAATAGCCTTTAATTCCATCGTTAAATACTTACGAATTTGATACAATAACTGAGCTGTTCTTACAAAAATACTTAGATTAACACTTTAATGGGATCAGTTTTTTTTTAGAATTAGTATTACAATAGTTTAAAGCTGTTGTCATCACATCTGAAAGTCATTTTGTACAATATTTTGTAAAATTGTATTTTTAAGTTTTCCAAGTTTAGTTGTAGCTATAAAGTTTCATCATGTCGCCTATAATTATCATTAGAATAAAAACATAATATTTTTTAGTCCTGTACATAGATAAAAAGTGAAGAAACCAATTAAAATTAACAAAATTTATAAAAGATTTGTCTATAAAAAGTATCAACTTTCTAAAATTTTATAGTCTCTTGCTTTAATAAAGTAAAAATAAGTAAATAAAATACTTAAGATATTCAATTTTAAGACTTTGGAAGCCTAGTTTCCATACAATATTTATAACGCAATATAATAAAGGCTTATTTATATTTTTGTATACGATTATATAAATAGTTTAAGAATTTTGAAATAAGTTTTAAAAACGTTGCAGACCTAATTTGTAACATGATATCTATCTATCATAAAAGTTAATTAAAATATTAGCATCCAGAATAACAAACTTATATATTTTTATATAAAATAAAAATTGTTTAATTTCCTCTTTTGTTTACTGCATTTAAGGCCTATTAACAAACGTCTGCACGCTTTACGTAGTAAGTTGCGATAAAGGAAAGCCGTTGCAACTTGCTTCTGGTAGGCAACTTGCTTATGGAGTGAAGTTGCAACCGGTCGATTGAGCCAAGTACCTAAGTACTTTGATATGTACTCGAAACTTACAGTAGAGCTGAACATCCACGACAAAATGTTAAAGGGTACCAATGTTATCAATACCTGGATATGAGCTATAGAACAATCTGGAGTCTTATTCCTAGATGTCCTCTGTGGTTCTTCTATTGGTACAAAAATCATCTGTTCATCACTCCTGAGGATTTTATCATTTACCAACTGGTTTGATTACATAAGGAATGCCAAATCAGCTACTGCATTCCCCGTTCGTCCGTATGAATAATAACCTCTCGAGGTTTGTGGTTTTGAAAATAACTTCCATGGGAGAAACGGATAGATAGGGATGCTTAAAATGTTTTGTGTGTTGGAGACAATTTTAAAAGCTAGTTACTTTAAAGAATCTATTTGTGAAGGAAATCTGGCCTAATTATAATGGTAGCTTTGATTACTAGTTATTATGTAAAAGGCGCATAAAGGAATAATGGATCTTTCACTCAATGACAAGCAGCAGATGCCATGATATAAAAGAAGACGAAGCAATTATTCACTTTCTGTAGCATTGTCCTGTATTGTGGGTAACTAGAAAAAAATTTTGGCCAACTGATATTTTAAATGTTATTTGACAGATGACAATGACTGTTACTCCCCATTGTCATCCCATTAATGGGATAAAATAAAAAACTTTTCCGTTAGTTATTTATATTATTTTTTATTAAAATATATCTCATATAAGGTATCATTAATTTGATTTTCACTTTTTTAATAAATAATAAGCATAATCCAAAACCATTTTATTATAGCAGTTCGCTTTGTTTCGTATAAAAAAAAAATAATCTAATGGTTTTGTCATTAATTTCAGATACTGATTAATTCCTGATACCACCCAGTTTTTGGCATAAATTTTAAAGCCCGTTACCAAAAAATCAATGCACTAAACTACCAATTACAAATTGAATATATTTAGTCGAATTAGTAAGGAAAACTAAAAACTATAATGGGCACTAAGTTGACCACAAATAGAAGTATGTGGACTGCCAATGTGGAATGTATTCGCGCAAAGGTGCGGCAACCATTTTTACTACAGGTACATTATTAGCTATAAAACCTAATATACGTTCCAATCTAGATTGTGTAAAATTTTCATAGAACGGCGAACGCATAAGATATAGTAACAGATTAACGCAACGATGCGATAAGATTAGCTGTTGTTGCTTCGACATTAGATGACGATTTTTACGATACATATTAATACTGGCAAAATCAACGGCCAACGATATGATATATTGTTTCCATGACTTTTCGCCGAATAAACCCATAGAAGCTAAATGGATTAAGGGTTTAGCAATATACAAATACTCAGCCTGCAACAGTTCTTTGGACACTTGAGATTTCTGCATTGACATTATCTCCTCATTAAGATTAAATGAACGATATTGTAAGGGTGGTGCCCCTTCTACTTTTCTTATAAAACGCCCCGACCTCTTCAATTTAAATGTGAAATTGTGCTCTTCTAAGGAAGTTTTATTGCCACCATTTACACTGCCAGAAGCTACTACTGCTGCTTTGTTATTTTTAAGTGATCTTCTATTCAAGACCGGTAAAGCAGGTGACGTTATGATTTGTTGCGTTGAATGTTTTAGTATGAAGAAACGACCGGCCGCTTTCAAAATCTGTAAGCCAGCGATAAAAATCCATTTGCCTTTTTTACCAAAAACTCTTTGCGCCGAAATTTCGATGAATACCTCACAGTATTCGAGGGTGGTCAACATGACCTTTAGACGGTAGCAGAAACTACTAGAAATTTGTTCAATTTCGCCGGCCACTGTTTCACCCTTATCCTTTCTGTCTTTGGCAATGATGCGGTCATTGTATAAAACCAATAAGTTCGATAAAGAATATATCAATTCAGTTACTACATTCGAATCGGATATGCGTCCTATATTAAGAAAAATAAATTTGTTTATACGATATCTTAAGGGACAATAATTGAATGTTCTTTTTTCCCACCTGCTACAAAGTAAGACACCCATTTAGCTGTGGTTTCTACATCACATACTGTTTCCGGATTTTTTGCAACCCATCTTTCATAGGCTTTTATAATATTTGCCACTTTATTCATCGTTATATACGGAATTTTATAAACTTTCATCTGATTTACTTTAATAAAGGGCAAAATCTACTGTTTGAGAAAGGAGAGTTCATTTTAATGAATATAAGTATTGCCATTGCGACATTAATTTCTTCTGAAATACAGAGTTGCCACTACTGGCAAATAAAATAACATTTCAGCGGGGAAGAAAGATGTTCCACAAAAATAATTAATGAATTGAACAACTTAATTTGATTTCTAATATCATAAATTCAATTAAAAACTTAATTTATGGAACCACTTATTACTGCAGCATAGTTCTTTTTTTAATTTGTAATAAATTTTTCATTTTAAAATGATTGCTTATGTTTTAGCGTTGTTTATTCATAACCATTTAACAACACTGTAAGATATAAAGAAAATAACAAGCGTTGTAATGGCGGAATAACAGTGAAAGAAATTGCGAAAAAAAAACGAAAACAAAATATTTTTATCAAGCAGGTGATAAAAGCACAATGTAACATAAAAAGTAAAAAATTAAAAAGGAAATCAAGCAAAGACAAATTCCTGCAGGAAAATAAAACAGTGCACACTCGAACAAAAAAAAAAAACTGTACTTGCTGATCGAGTTTATAAGATAAGAATATTTAATTACGCATTTTTAGACAAGAAAAATAAAAAAGTGTGAAAATTTATTTCTTTGCAAATTAAAAAATGGCTACACCGCAAAACGGTATTCGAATGGCTTTAGTAGATCGTTTAGAAGCTTTGCGTGTAGCTACTACGCCGATAAATACTAATTGGCCAAATGATCCAACGCCTGCATCTGTATTTGCCTCCACTTTAGTGGACAACACCACAAATGTAGCTTTGGCACAAGATTATGAAAGTTTATTACCCTCACCGGATGAACTGATAATAAGACAACGCGGCAGACGGCACCCATTAACGGAGTGGACACCAGAGCATGCCGCCGCTTCAAAAAATTCACCTGCCCGTATTCCCTTCCAACGAACACCCACCAAAATGCCTTTAAGTACAAATATGATTTTAAGAAGTTCTCCAAGAAAGCGTCTAACAATGGGTAGTACACCACCGGAGCCGGGCATGTGTTTCAGTTCCATTAATTCACCGACAAAACCCAATGCGAAACAACAATTGTGGCCATGCGTACCACCAGCTAAAAGATCTAGGCTGTGCGACAATGAAAAATCCTTTGCGCAGTGGAATGAAGAATTGCCGTTAGCTGATGTTTTGCAAGGTTTGTCTCACCAGCAGCTAATTGATGTGATAGTGGATAAACTAGTAGCAGGCGATGGCAAAGTCGAATCAGAGCTTAGAGAACATTTACCAACACCCGATATTAAGTAAGTAGATTTTTTATAATTTTGTTATTTTACTAATCCGTATAGAAAAGTATAAGTTATATGGGCATTAGTGAAGAAGAAAAATATGAAGATTTCCATTTTAATTGCGTCGAAAGTACCATGATATTGTTCTGAACAGTATTGGGTCTCTTATCAAGCTTTATTTTATCAAACAGGATGTGAATGATGGTAATATTTTTTAAAAGCATAAAGTTGTTAGTGAATAATTGTGATAGTCTGTTGATTGTGATAGTAAAAGAATTCGATTTAGGTATTGCTTATTTAAAGTATTATATTTTAGGTGTGTTAATAAAAATAATTGGCTATTTAGTCTGTCAATTCATGAACACGACACGTATAGTTTAATAAGAAATTTCGATTATGAAAAGTTTTTGGTTTTTATTTTCTCTTTTTAACTAAAATTATAAACAAATAATGGTGTTTGTTAAAAGCTGGGAAGATTTTGAAATAGCCGCCGAAAATATGTATGTATATGGCAAATCCCATGGCTTGTCGCCATGAAATATGTCCATACAAAGGACACATTCTCATGAAGATGACTGAGAATGTTAAGTGCATACAATACAAAGCTGAAAATATGCCCGACGTATAGAAAATCGAGAAATTTACCAGCAATTTAATGGGTCACATGGCTTCGAAAGAATAGAATAATTTCTTCATTTAAATTCCATAAGTGTTAACGTGTTCAGAGGTGTCCAGTGCATTGAGTGTCGTATTTATTTAGGCATACTTAGGTATTAAGTCCGTTAAAGTGTTCATACGAAGTAGATTTGTAAATAATATTTTTACAATCGTTTAAATAACATTTCTGTTAAGCAACAATATAAGAAATGTTAGCTTTGTTAACCACTTCCACAAATACAATTATATACTCGGAAGCACTACTTACATATTTGTTAAAGTATAGAACAACTGTAAACATATAAAACCACCATGAAATTGAGTCAACAAAAACATCAGCATCGTCGAGGAAATGTTATTTTAATATTTTATTGATTAAAATAGTGTAAGAAAATATTTTTTCCTAATCTTTTTTTAATTCAATTGTAATGAAACATTTCCATGAAATGTAATAAATTGTATAAAAGTTTTTATTTAAGAATAAAGAACTACAGAGGTATTTGTTAAAATGCTTTTCCAATTAGTACTGCTTATTAGCATTATTAAGAATAAATTGCTTTTCTGATCAATAAAGGTCTATAGAAGTATTTGTCCAAATGCTTTGTAATTTGTTGAAGCTAGTTATTCTGGTTTTATAGTGGCGCAGTTAAAAGCCCTAGGATGTTAAAAGAAGTACTAAAACACTAAGCTACTGTTGCCGGAAGCATGTTTTTGTAAGGCTATTAGGAGAAAGCAATTTATCGACTTCTTTGATAAAGGTTTGAAGCTATAATGAAATCATGACCTGACTGAGGATGCGTTGAAATTCTGAAATTCTTCTTAGACGGCGTATATGTTAATTATCCTTTTATATATTCATTTTTAGCATACTGGAGCAGGACCTCCTACACGCAAAGCGTATGATATTTAAATCTTTACCCACCTCTCGGCTATGCAAAAAAACCGATAGTACAGCTTATGCGCGCGCTTCTCTGCATTTGAACGAATTTAAACGTCTAGTAAACCAACATACAAAACAACTGCACGATTCGGCCCACTGGGATGCTTTGCTTGATTATGTATTTATGGCCTGGCCTTGTGTAAGAGCTACACCGAATTGGGATAATGCTACGCATAACATTATAAGAAAACAATGTTTTAAAATATTAACTTGCAGCTGCATGGCAGCTGTCAAGTGTGGTGGTATGCGTTTGGGTTCTTCACGTCTGCGTACGCTTGAAAATAGTTTGTGCGAATGGTCACATGATTATGAAGATGTTTTATCCTGTGTTAATTATTTGAATAAGGTTATGACAAAGGGTCGTACAAGTCTTTAACCATTTACTACTTTTGTATTATTTCTTCTCGTTTTCTATTGTGAATATCAATTTATTTCAGTGACTCATCTAATATTAGGTGTTTTTATATATAAACTAACTATAACACGAATTTTTAGTAGGTTATAGATATTTAGCTGAGTAAGCTTCAATATATTTTTTAAACTTATTTTAAGTATAACTTCAAAAAATTACTTTGTATTGCCATATTTTTTTATATTTTAATTATATATAGTATTTTAATATTACGCAATAATTTAGTACTAAGTTTATGTTGATATTATTTTCTAAACCAAATTCGTTATACATTTTTTTTATTATTTTTTTTTTTATGTTTTTTAAACATGTATCTGGATACCAAAAGTATTATCGTTTTATTATACCATTGATCAAACAAAAAGTCTCGTTCGAACAAAATACTTCTTTTAAACCCTAACACCTAATTAAGAAACATTTACATACCTTTTTATGAAATTAAAATTATAAATATACCATTTTTATACCATTTCCAAAAACATTTCTTAAGTGTATACGAAAACAATTCCCAAAAATAGTGAAGACAAGTAGGTTTGTATTAATAAAAAGCATAACAGCGGCTTACGCTCTACTATTTTAAATTCCAATGTAAAGTCAATATTCTTATTGGGTTGTGAAACTTGGCGCGCTATCCTTAAGATATAAACTGGCTCTTTTCCTAGCTTTCTGTAAGATATATAAACAAATATCTGAAATTTTCTGCTGCTAACAACTCCCAGCCTGTGGCATGTAACAAACCAAACACGTATAAATGGAAATCTCAAAATATAACTACATTAGACGTACAGTCTATATAAATCATCATTCTACATTGCTTACATTGATAAGAAGAATTGAAGGATATATGTATATACATATGTACATTATGAAGTCGCCGTAGCCTAGTAGGTAGTGTGAGGCCTCGGTTCAAACCTCAGGTGAGACATCTCCAACGAAACGAAATATGAAAAAATATTCCTTCGACGACTTTCTCTCAGCAGTTTTCCGGCAAAACCTCTGAGAGTAAATAAAATTTCCGGGACAAAGTTTCTCAAAAATTTGTCTTTCTGAATTGACTTTAAACTATAGGCCCTGCCACTCATATATAAAATTAACTCACATAATATACATAAGTGGTTTGAGAAGCTAGGTCGTAATCCTGACTGAAGGGCTGTAATAACCAATTATATTTATATATGTATGTATATGTACATATGTACACACAGTTACTAAATTATACATGCGGTTAAAAATTTCAGAAATTTTTTAACTAATCCGTTTACGTTGAAAATCTTTATAGTTTCCTTGATGTTAAGACGGTCTTTTGCATTGGTTAAAAAATTTCTGAAATTGAACTGAATTGAAAAGGTATGCATCCGATTTACAAATATCACAAATTTCTGAACCAATACAGAAGACCGTTTTAAAATCGAAGAAAGATGTCAGATAATTATAAATATTTTCAACGAAAACGGATTGGTTAACAAATTTCTGAAATTTGTTAACTTTTGTAGGTCTATGCAGGCCCACAAAAGTGTACATCAGGCCCACAAAAGTTAACAAATTTCAGAAATTTTTTAAGCAAGACCGTCTTAAAATCGAGGAAAGTTGTCAGACAATTACAAAGATTTTCAACGAAAACGGATTAGTTAAAAAATTTCTGAAATTTGTTATCCGTATGTATACTTTTGTGGCTGAAGGTACATATGTATTCTCTCTGACATGTGGGTTACACATAAACCCAAATTCCATTCGTCAATTACTACTGACCACAAAAAAAAATTAATTTATTTGTAAAACTGATGATGACTTGCAGTAAAAAGCGTCGGCGAAAGGAATATCTGTTGAAAGTTTAGTGTGATTTAGTAGTGGGTCGCTGTTATCCTGCATATAAGTTCGTAGCTTGTAACTGTACTGTCAACATTTGAACCATCTAAAGGAAGCAATCGTTTGTAGGCGTCCAAGTTTGCTCCATTGAAGAGGAATTATATTCCATCAGCAAAACGCCAGGTTCAAATCTATTGGAATTCCAAAAGTTTCAAAAAAGCTATACCAATGCAACTAGTTTCTGTATTAGCTTCCAATCACTGTCTCGTAGTCCATGACATTGGACGGATCACCACATTTCGGCAGTATCAAAGTTTGGCAATAGAACAAGGTTTTCTTTTTTTAACATAATGATAGAAAGTTGATGAGAGATACCTAGATATCCTAGGCTTAACGCCACTACTTTCTTCCCCATTAGACTTGCGATTGCATTGAATTCTGGCACTTTCTTGTCCTTTAAATTCAACGTAGATAATCGAATATCTTTATTAAAACTAAAAAATAAGCAAAACATTTAGAAATTTCCATTGGCGTTCTGGTCTGCTGAGTGGTATTCTGATAAGAGATCAGTCTCAATGGGATAAGCTAGTATTACCAGGCTGCATATCCATCCATGTCTGTAACATTTGGAATCTTATGAAATAAATGTGATTTACTAGCTTATATCTGCAAATAGGCCAATGTGAGTTTAAAGAACAAGTGAAACAAGAGTTTTGTCAACTTTTTCTTTTAAATTGAACAAAAATTATAATTTAGTAAAAAATTAAATTCGTTCAGGAAAGCAATTAAATGTCACCGAAAAGGACTCAATCGACAATGTGAAGCAAAAGTTATATTCTAATAGAAAGAGTGATAATCACCTAACACTGGGAACACTATGGATCTAGGCCGGGGAGTTAATGAACACCGCTCTTCAACCGGAGTGAGTATGGCTGATCCAACACCCTCTTGGTACGATTCTTTTCACCTGTTTTTCTAGACCACTCTGCCCCCGTATTTGATTTGATTGCCTTGAGCTGGTGACTTTAGCTTTCTGGACCTAGTTGCTTATGCACGGCAGCATCGGGCTGTGTGAAGGGCTTCAGGCTAGGGCTACAACAGAATCCGTCCCGTTAAAACTCCGGCAGACATCTAAGAAGACACCCGACTAGTACGCGTTGTGGCTCTGAGCACCGGTCCCCATAAGAGCTTGTGCCAACCATCGCGTAGTCTACCTGCATAGATAACCAAGGGGATATTGTGGGCAAGGATAGCGGCTATGAGTGGGGACAATTTGTGTCGTTTGGCACACAAGGACCTGTCTCGAAACTGGCCCCTAGCGTCGCCGCGTCCTCCCCATTGGCTGCTGCACCTTTGTCAGAGGCACCATCCACCTCCAGATCTGCTGCGAATATGCCCATGTACTCTTCGGCTGGCGCCAAGATATTGGCATATAAGTCGACCATGGAAACCCCGACAATAATCCATCTCAGGGTGTCAACAACATCCTGTGCATGCTAGAGGATGGACATATAGGCCTCGCAGGTCAGTTATGCGAATTATTGCCAAACTTGGCTCTCCGTTCCGCCTCTCCACTAACACCCACCCACCCAAACGTCCTAAGGTAGCCAACCCAAAGATACCCTAAACAAAGACAAACCTCGCTCGTCCGCACACCCCAGACTCTGTTCCCAGCAGGTCAGCCAAACCTCTCAGTGGGGTGATAAACGAGAGCCTTACCTGGACAATAATTGATTAGGGCCACTCAATTGCTCCTCTGCTCCCACTAAGTGGAAGTTGATCCTGAATATTTTCCTTAAGGCCATGGCCTCCAAACCCCAATCTTCATCCAGTTGCAGCAGTTTAGTTCCTATGGTATATCAAAGTGCTAGCCTGTTCCGATCTTTGGAGCTCTACAAGACGCTTTAGTAGGATTGGTGAGGTCTGGCCAGAAGCCATGCATGCTGAAGTCCCTCTGGACCAGAGGGATCGTCCCCGATCGAGAGCGAAAATCCCTGCCGAACCGTCCGATCCTGATGCCATTCTTAAGATCCTCAAAGTCAGCAACACCAACCTACCCACAAATAATTGGAGGGTAGCCAAGGTTGCCGTGAGGGGAGCGGGTATGTAACTACAAGGCAACGCTACTGATTGGCTTCAACATGGCGAAGCCCGGGGCTATCCTTGCAAGTACATGCCAAGCAGCTCACAGCCTCCGTATCTTAGATCAGGCGCTCCCCGGGTACTGGTACTCAGCATCCGCTGGGTACTTGCTAATGTGAGAAGGCAAGATTGGCGATTCGGCAATTCGACCTGGACTATGAATGGAAAATCGATTTTGAAGATGACGCAAGTGGGCTGACGTTTGTTGCATTCTGTTACCTGAGTACACCGAATGAAAACCGGTCGAAATGGCTTTCAGGCTAATGTTGCAGACGCCTCCGTTCCGTTAAATCCGTGGCAGGGCTTCAAGTACGTTCGATTATCGTCGCCATTTAGTTGGTGATGCAGGTTTAGTTGAGATGACTCCTAATTAGTGTCCGACCTGGCTCTGAACGCAGACTCCCATGAAGATCTGCGTCAACCCTCGCGAGGACCTCACTGATCACCATAGGCACCCTCGGGGTCTTTAAGGGACAACTGCATAGTCGATATGAGATAGCGGCTTGAAGATGGAACCCGAAAAGAAAAAAATGAATAAGAAAATATTAGAAGTGGAAGAGATGATGCAAGGTGAGGTTGCCTTTATGAGCAGTCCAAAAATCAGGCGATCACCGGTGAAAAAATCCCAGACAACGGCGAACTCTCAGAGCACATCTGCGAGGAGCACTGGGCTGGAGAAGGGTGGCACGACACCAAAATCTGCGCAAGAGGGTGCGCAATCGCATGCACCACAACCAGTGCATGGTGGAACAGAAGAACCGCTTTTGGGGCACAGTTCCCCTAGACAGGAGTTCATATGTAAGATGAGGAACTCAGAGGAGGAGACCTTTACTAAGTGCCAAAGTGTTATCCGCAGGATAAGAGCGGCAATGACGAGAGCAAGGAACATCAGCATGGATGTTCAGAGCGGAGTATCAGAATTAGAGGAACTCATCGATATAATGAAGAGCTACAGGGAAAACTGGAAGGCTGCAGAAATGGAAAAGGAAGCGAGTAGGGCTCTTGAGATTACCAGGAATAACAGGAACGACGATGTCTCCACACCTGTTAGTTCCCTCAATAAGAGAGGCGCCTCAAGCCCCGCGGATACCCGCCCAGAAAAGAGGCCGAGAGGAAAACCGACGGACACGGCACAGCTCAAGGAAACAGTGAACGAGGAATGGAAGACAGTGAAGAGCAAGAAAACGGCAAGGAAGGAGAAAAAGGAGCGGCAAAAAATTGTGAAAGAACGTCCAGAGGCTGTAATCATCCACCCAACCGAGGGGCGCAGCTACGCTGACGTTCTGAGGAACATACGGAGCAAAATAAAACCAGAGGAATCGGAGATAGCGATACGAGCCGTCCGGAAGACGAAAACAGGTGCTATTCTCATTGAAATGGGTAAAGGAGGCAAAAGAGACGAGTTCAGGGAGAACCTAAAGAGCGTCCTAAATCAAGAGGCAACCGTAAAGGACCTTGTGCCTACGGTCACTTTAGAAATTCGGGACCTGGATGCCCTCACAACCACTGAGGAAGTTTTGGCAGCGGTACAAAGAGAAGCGGGCGAAATGAATCCGGATATATCCGTCCGTATAACCGGGGCGAACAGCCGTGAGCAGAAAAGAGCCTTCGTAACAACCTCTGCAGGTTGTGCGAATGCGCTTCTGAAACTACAGAGGATCAAAATAGGCTGGACAAGCTGTAGAATAACTATCAGGGAAGAACCGACACGCTGTTTTCGATGCTTCGGAATAGGTCACAGACGGTGGGAGTGTGGTGGACCGGACAGGTCAGACCTATGTATGAAATGTGGAGAAAAGGGGCATAAGAGAAAAGAATGCCGAAACGAAATGAAATGTTGTATTTGCTCTGCCGAGTCGGGAAGATCTCTGAATCACCTCCCGGGATCGCGGTGTTGTGAGAGGACCTTACGGAAGGCAGCATGAAGATATTGCAGCTAAATATGCATAGAGGGAGGGTGGCTTTTTCTTTGCTATCGCAGATAGTCAGGGAGCAGGAAGTTGACGTAGGTGTCATAAGCGAACAGTATGCAGCTAAAAATAGCGGATTCTGGCTGGGTGATGAAACATCTACAGCGGCTATATGGATAACGGATAACCAGGGCCCCCGACCGAGAAGATCTGGTAGGGGGGATTGTTTCACCTGGATACAGTTTGACGATATTACTCTAATGAGTTGTTATCTGACTCCCAATGATGACGTGGGAACCTTTGAGGAGAAATTGGCCAGAATCGAGGATACAATAACGCAGATTGGCGGCAACCTCATAGTGGCAGGCGACTTTAACTCCAGAGCTGTAGAGTGGGGAATGCAGAATACCAACCCAAGAGGCAGACGAATTGTGGAGATGGCAGCTCGAACCGGCCTGATCTTCGCGAATTTGGGGAACGTATCTACCTTTAGACGACCGGGATGCGAGGGAACTATCCCTGATATAACTATGGTCTCGGAGAGCATATGTCACAGAGTCAGGGACTGGAAGGTATTGGAAATATATACGGGTAGTGATCATCAGTACATATCGTACACCTTTGCTTCGAGAAATAGAGGAGAGGAGAACAATTACACTCCGAACAGTAGAGGATGGGATGCACGAAAATTGGATAAAAATCGGCTGATCTTGGAGGTTGACAGATTGTGTGGCAGCATTGAGCTCTCGGACGACGCGAGGACGAGAGTAGAACAAACTATGAGGATAATAGGACGCGGGTGTAGGAAGGCAATGCCCTTGTTGAGACCCCCGAATAGCAGGAGGAAGGCTGTGTACTGGTGGGACGAAAATATTGCAGCACTCAGGCGAGAGTGTCTACGACTACGACGGAGGTACACTAGAGCTAGACCCAACGGACCGGCCGTTGACGAAATGCGATTATACAAAGAGGCAAAGAAATCTCTGAAGGAGGCGATATCGCGCAAGAAAAAACAGGCGTTCCAGGAACTACGCGATGACATAAACCTAAACCCTTACGGATTAGGATACAAAATTGTAATGGACAAACTGAACAGGAGGAAACCAGTGGGAATTATGGACGAACGAGTTATGAGAAATATAGTGGATACACTATTCCCTACTCATGAATCGAGGATCGAACAACGGCAGAATACACTCGGTATAGAATTCTTACCATTTACCGAAGAGGAGCTGAAAATAGCTGCAGCCGGACTAAAACCCGGCAAAGCACCGGGGCCCGATGGCATCCCGCCTGAGGTAGTGCGGGAAATTGCCGATCAAAGACCGCAACTCTTACTGGGAATGTACAACGCGTGCCTAAGAGAATGTATTTTCCCCGAAATATGGAAGAAACAACGACTGGTCTTAATAAGCAAGGGAAAGGGCGACCCGGAGCACCCATCCGCGTACAGGCCACTGTGCATGCTGGATACGTCAGGAAAGCTGCTCGAGAGGCTTTTGAAGCCACGGCTTACCGCTGCTATTGAGAATAGAGGAGGACTGTCTGCCCGGCAATATGGTTTTCGACCCGGTCGGTCAACAATTGGCGCTTTGAGAGAGGTGACTGAAGCAGCTATGGTCACACAGCGTGGGAGTCACTTTACGAGGCCTGTGGTACTGCTTGCCACCTTGGACGTCAAAAACGCGTTTAACAGCCTTAGATGGAGCGATGTACTGGATGCTTTGGAGAACAATTTCTGTGTGCCACATTACATTCTGGCCATGATAAGTAGTTATTTGAGTAACAGGCAGCTTGTGTATAACACAAGCTCGGGATCAAGAGTGAAACAAATAACATCTGGAGCGGCACAAGGATCTATCCTCGGCCCTGACCTGTGGAACGTTAGCTATGATGGAATTCTGAGGGAGGATATGCCGGACGGAACTTTCTTGGTTGGATACGCAGACGATATCGCAGCTGTTATCACGGCCAGGAACACGGAAGAGGCACAACGAAAATTGAGACGCGTTATGCTAAGGACAAAAGCATGGTTGGATTCCCACGGTCTAGACCTGGCCATGCATAAAACGGAATTGCTGCTAATCACTGGTCGTCGTATCCCCTTGCATGTGGACATGAGCATTGGAAACGAAACAATTAGGACCGAGAGCTCGGTGAAATACCTAGGAATAAGGCTGGACCCCAGACTGACATTCTCGTATCAGATTCAGTACTCGGCTAACAAGGCTCAGAAGATCGTCGGACAGCTCAGCAGATTAATGGCGAACATTGGAGGACCGCTACCGGCGAGACGGAGACTCCTGATGGATGTTGGAAACAGCATTATGCTTTATGGGAGCGAAATTTGGGCCGAAACACTAGACGTCAAGAAGAGGGCAAACTCACTCGTATCGGTACAGAGAACGGCTGCATTGCGTGTCGCGTCGGCGTACCGTACAGTGTCCGCTCCGGCCGTACTGGTGATAGCGGGTATAATCCCTGTGGATCTGCTGGCGGCAGAGCGGATGGAGATTTATAAGGCGAAATCGGCTGGAAATCATATAACCGGTTACTTCAGGGAAAACACCATCTCAAAATGGCAACAACGATGGAACGAGGAGGATAGAGGAAGATGGACCGCGAGACTTATCCCGGACATAAGGCCATGGATCGGTCGGAAATCTGGAGAGATAAACTACTACGTTACACAGATGCTATCGGGTCACGGATATTTTAGAAAATATCTTCACAGAATGGGCAAGGCCGCCTCCCCTTACTGCCTGTACGAGGAAGGGGAGGTAATTGATGACGCAGAGCACACTGTTTTCGAGTGTGCACGCTGGCAGAGCTATCGCTCTGTACTGACGTCAATAGTCGGAACGATCACAGCCGCTAATATTGTCGGCGTTATGACTGCGAGTAGTGAAAATTGGACCTCCGTAGTGAATTACATAGAGCGCATTCTGAGACGGAAGAAGATAGATCTTGAAGCTGCAGAACGAGTAAGCATGTCGGCATAGGTGATACTGTTACACGTGCCGGGCGTAACCGAGACGATGATCTAGACGAAAGGAATAGTGGAGGCGCTTAGATGACTCCTCAACTTTCGATTCGCAATCCGGACGCGGATATGAACATGAAGGGGCCAAAGGGCCAAAAGGACTCCACTCCGAAGTAATACCACCGTAGTTCCGGAGTGGGTACAAACAAGTCCACAGGAGACGAGGGGGGGATTTAGTGGGTGAGGGCCCCACACACGGAGGATGTGACGACTTCCTCTATGGTGCGGTTAGGTACATTTGCCCCTCCTCGGCGAAAAAAAAAAAAAAAAAAAAAAAAAAAAAAAAAAAGGTTGCCGTGATGCGGTGAACGTCCTAAGCGAGGAATCTTTCCCATTTATCAACGAGTGGTTAACTATGGCTTTGGCTCAATCTAGCTCAGGGTCTATAATCGCACTCTCGCGCAGCTTTGCAACTCTCATCAGAATTTCTCCAAGAGCCTCTCATTTCGAACTCTACCGCCGAGAACATCGAGTGTGAAAGTGTAAGCAGTCACTCTTCACGATGCTTCTCGAGCAGTAAGATATCCAACTCCGAGCTGGTTGGAGAATTCTTCATTCGTATTGATATTGATGCTGATGTAACATCTCCGTTATTGAATGGAGTGGACGCTACAAAGGTTGATTCTTATGCCAATGCTGAGAATCATTCAAATTAATCTTCAACACTCCAAAACTGCTTCCGCTGCTCTACTTCTCCGCCTAGCAGTGGAGGACGTAGAGCTCGTTGTAATTGTAATGGCCAAAAATAATGTTAATGTTTTTCTCCTCCCCAGATATAGCGACAAGGACACGGTCACCATGGTCAACGAGCTAAACGCTAAACTCTAAAACTCTCTGGATCACATCGTCATATTTCGAGCATGACTATGGTTTCTCTCCCCCGCAAGAACTCATCGGTAATTTTTTGAAACTGACGCCAACTCCCACCAAAAGATGTTTGGCAGCTCCGGTACTAATGAACGTGGTAAGTGCCATTTTGATTTTATTATTAATAGTAATAGTAATTAGCGATAACTAGTAATTAGCGATAACTACTTCTAATAGGAGCACATTACCCTGATTAGCTCAAATTTTTCTGGTTTTCTCGGATCATGGATACATTACTTTTAATATTGATTCGGTAGATTTTCCCACATCCCGATCAATAAGAAGAACTCTAATTGGTCCCTCTTCAATTTAATTCAATTGCAATTATGTTTTCCCGAGATTCCCTGAGACTTTAGTCGCGGCCTCTCTATCCACAGAGATAAACTTAAACCGCCCTCGTGGTACTAAGTTCCACACACAAATCTCTCGGCTGCATCCAACTGCCTGACGGTTGCTGGGCTTCATCAAGTTCAGAGATGTTTGAACTTCTCTTTGCCTCACTTTCCGGGTAGTGTCACACTTGGAGTTAAGCTCTCTGTCAGTTCAATGAACCACCGTTTGAAAATTATTCTCCCCTAATTCTAACCCCAATTCAAGTCCCCAGGAGCAGATGGTATCACTCCAGGCGGCATCTAACATGGGATCCTTTATTCCTTGGAGCTGGCGAATATCTGAGGTGATTTTTATTCCCAGAGTCGGGAAACCATCGCACACCAATTAGTCTTTGTTCCTTTCTTTTGAAAACATTAGAAAGGGTCCTTGATGTTCATATCAGGACCTCAATTGATCCATCATTTTTAGCTGCCTCCCAACATGCCTACGCATGGGTCAAATCAGTGGAAATCTCTCATTTCACAGGTGGGGAAATGCTTGCACGTTAAAGAATACACTCAGGCGGTTTTCGTTGACATTGAGGGTGTATCTAATAACGTCAACCCAAACGCTATAGTAAAGGCTCCTAATTCTCTTAACCTGGGACTGAGTCTGATTAAGTTTACTGAGTATCTCCTTAAGTCGAGAATAGTAACTTCCTACTACGTATTGTTAGAATTTTGTTTGTAGAGGTATAACGCAAGGCGGTGTTCCTATTCATTGGAATCTTGCAGTCCACTTTCTCTTGAAAAATTTCGAATCTTCTGGCAAAAGCGCAATAGCTTATATACACATACATAATTGGTCATTACAACCCTTCAGTCAGGATTACTACCTAGCCTCTCACGCCACTTATGTTGTATGTTGTGTGTGTTAATTTTATATATGAGTGACGGGACCTACAGTTTAATGTCGACTCCGAACGACAGATTTTTTGAGAAACTTTTCATGCCAATTTTTATTTATTGTCAGAGTTTTTGCCAGAAATCTGCTGAGGCAGTCGCCGAAGTGTTTTTTCATATTTCGTTTTGGTGGAGATGTCTGACCTGGGGTTTGAACCGTAGCCTCATGTCTAATAAGCTAACACACTACCTACTATACTACTAGCTTATGCTGACGACATGACCATTGCCATCTAAACTTCGTGCTGTCGATTGTATCAGCTCGGTGCAGGAAACCCATCCAAGACCGACACAATTCTTTTCGCTAGGAGATACAAGATTCCCATCATCGAACCCAACCTCATATATAAAATTGCTTTCTGGTGGACTGCTCTGATAGATATCAGACTTCAAGGTCAGAAGATATGCAACTATTCATATCACCGGTACTATGCGTACCACCCCTACAAAAGCTTTGTTCGCAATGCTTAACTGACTTCCCACTACACTTCTTGCTAAACAAACAGCCAAACTCGCCACAATTACACTCAACGCCTTGTGCAGCTGGCTCATCATTCCCTCTGGGCATTCCTCATTCCCCAGTCCCATCAGGAGGAGGAGTTTTATTTTGATTCTGGGTCTCTAACAATATCATCTCCCCGGAATCCCTGGTCTAAACACGATAACGGAGTTGGTAACAGTGCATACTCTGCAAACTTGATCTGAAAAATTCTGAAGCGTGAAGTGAACATCTGAAGTATGTGATGGCCGTTTACCAGTCCGCTAAATGGATCCTCATCAACGGTGCTTCTTTCACCCGTATCTCAATCTTTTCGGGTAGCCAAGCTGTTATAAGATCCCTATTGAGCGTTACGGTCAGCTTTAGACTCGTTATGAAGTGTCGTCGCTGTTTCACGTTCTCTGCGCGCTTCAGTGTTACTTGGCTGGATTCTGACTGAGCACAGACATTACAGGCAACTGTAAAGCCGAATTGGGGTATGCCATTTATCTCGGTTACATTAGACAAAAATTCTTTCGGGACGTCAACCTATCCTGGGTCAATTAGGAATCTTGCCTCACTCCCAGACTCACTTGACCTACGAAGGATATAAGTCGTACCGATCAACTACACAAACTTGATCGCCATATCGTCTCAATCACAATGGTCGTGCTTACAGGTCATTACGTTATGGGAAGACACGCTGAAAGACTGCAGCTCCCATCAAACGACTTTTGCCGTGGTTGTGGGTCTGTTAAAGAGGAGGAAACTGTTATCCACTTTTTTGTCAATGCCTAACTCTCGCGAGGTGCAGATTTAGGTTATTTGGCTCTCTATTCCTTCTCAGTTTAACTGAGGTAACATCCAATGACATCAAGGATATAGCTTCGTTTATTAAACTTTCAGGATGGCTGCGCTGACCAACGTCCTCGATGAGTTTGGTGGAATACGGTCAGTGCAGGGACTGCGCTTACTTGTGGCGTCACAACGGGCTGCTATGCCTGCTCAAGTGTGCTTTAACAATCAAAGCTACCACTTCGAGTTAACCTGACCTAAACCCGGAGAAACGATTTATTGTCTTCTGCAATCTTGCACCGCCAAACTTAAGGATGCCGTACGGCGTCAGTAAGGATAAGTAAGTGCATGTCTTACTTGATAAGCATTTACGTGTTTCGTTCTCATCACGGAATCTACATATTGGGCTTGAATCGATCCCTATTTTAAAACAAGTGTTCTTTGAATCCACGACGTGCGGTAAAGTGACGGTTATTATCCTCAGGTTACTGCTCAATAGTCTGATGCATAACTTAAACCTGTTTGTCTTCACAAGAGTGTTCGCCTTTCTTTATCTATCCTATCGCTGAGTATAACCATTCCACTCCATAGAAATGTTATGGTCACACCAGAGGCGTTGACTTGTCTACTATTAACCTAACCAAAATCATCACGCCTCTGGAGCTCATTATCATATGCAATGGGCTTAAATACAGAAGTGTCTACTATGACGTAATAAGTCAGGCTCTAATTGCCACGATAATACTAAAGCAGTCCCCTTCCCTGTCTTTTTCATAGTCATCTGAGCTGTTTTGAAGATTGTATTTGCAAAACGTTATAGGATATTGTTCTTGTATAAGTATTTACATTAAGCTTTTTAGTTCGAAGTCGCCGTAGCCTAGTAGGTAGTGTGTTGGCTTATTAGACGTCAGGTCACGGTTCAAACCTCAGGTCAAACATCAAAACGAAATATAAAAAAATATTTCTTTTCCGACTTCCTCTCAGTAGATTTCTGTCAAAAACTATGTGAGTAAACAAAAGTGCCATGAAAAGTTTCTGAAAAGTTTGTCGTTCTAGTAGAATTTTAAACTGCAGGTCCCGCTACGCTATGGATATAATTAACACACATAACATAATTGGTGTGAGAAGCTAGGTCGTAATCCTGATTGAAAGGTTTTAATGACCAACTAGATATGTATGTACCTTACTTTTGACGTATCATATAACGTATGCAATTACAATTATTTAATAAAAACAAAATATTGTCGATTGGTCTTTAAATACATCTTTATTGAAAACCAAATTTGGTAACATTTACTTTTTGAGATTTTTATACTTTTTGTACAATTATTATTATTTTTATTTTATATTTCTAAATAAATCAATATATAGACATTTATTTAAACTTTACAATCAAGTATAGTTACAGGTAAAATATTAATTAGATTGATAGTTGTATTCTCTTTTTTTTAAGTAGATCGTTTTTAAATTACATATTAAGTAAAATTAAAATATTAAATTTAAATATGGACACATTAGATGAATAATATATGTTAATAAAATTTAATTACTTACTATATTCGATATATGCAAATAAATATGGACATTTTGTATATTTATTTTGAAAAACTAGTTACTAGTTAGTGAACTGATTTCTATTTTAATTACTTTTTAAAAATTATCTTTTAGTACAAGGTATTCACAATTTATTTAAAACAATTAGAATTCATTCTCTTCTTTTTTGTTTGTTTATCGAGTAAGTTTCCAAGTTGTTGTTTCGTGAACTAACTTATTATTCGAGATTTATACATTTAAAATGCAACTATATGACTAAATAACACTCATATAAATTCTATTTATGATTATAATTATTAATTAAAATAATAATAATAATTATTAATTAAAATAATAAAACAAAAAAAATAATATACAAACAATATACAACAAAATTATAAAGGAGAGTTTAGTTACAATAGAGTCGTCTCATTAAAAGATATAACAAAGAGATAATGGCCAACACATAACTGTCGTGAAATAAAACTTGATTGTAGATAGAAGATCCAGCTGATATATGACGCCCTGAAAATAAAAAATGATGTATAATTAATAATTATTTAAGGTAAATATTAATTTTTCAAGTAAATGTAATCAACTTAAATTAACATAAAATTTTTTACAGTTAACGTCACCAATGAAAACTTTACAAGAAATTCTCTTATTTTCACGACCTATTGCACCTCGTTACCGATTCATATAAATGTAAAACAGTTTCCTGTTCGATTTTTCGAATAAAGTAAGACGTCCAGGAACAACAAATTAACAGTTTGGTTAAGCAGGAAAATCGTATGGCAGATATGCGGATGCTAAGACGAGGAGCCCCTGACCAACTCCACTGGGCACAGAGGCTTGTGGGAGACACCAATGGCTGAAGGTGGCTCAGATTAATCTGCACCATTCTAAGCCTGCTAGCGCGGATCTGTTGTTCATTATCAAAGAGAAAGTAGATGTGGCCCTGGTTCGTAAATGGCAGAGTTCATGGATTAGGATATAACTTCTACACACTTCTTGTGCCACCAGCAAACGGTAAGCTAAGGATCTGCATACTTTTCAGCAAAGTAATTAACGTTCTTCTCTTACCGCAGATCTGCGATCCCAACCTCACCCTGACAGTATGTGAATACGCTGGGAGCAGTATCTTTCTGATCGTATGGCAGAAATGCGTATGCTACGATTAGGAGTCGCCACCACCTGCCCACCTTCACTGGGCACAGAGGCCTATGTGAGACCACAACGGCTGAAGGTAGTCCAGATTAATCTGCACCATTTTAAGCCTGTTAGCGGGGATCTTCTGTTGTTCATTACCAAAGAGAACGTAGATGTGCCGCTGCTTCAGAAGCTCCGGCTCATAAGAGGCAGAGTTCATGGATTAGGATCTAACTTCTACACACTTCTTGTCCCACCAGCAAACGGTTAGTTAAGAATCTGCATATTTTTCATTTTCAGTAAAGTACTTAACGTTCTCCTCTTACCAGATCTGCGAACCCAACCTCACAGTGGCAGTATGCGAACGGATAGCATCCGCATATCTACCATACGAAGACGAGAAGCCGCCACCACCTGCCCAACTGCACCGGGCACAGAGGCCTGTATGAGACACCAATGGCTGAAGGTGGTTCAGATTAATCTTCCTAAGAGACAGAGTTCATGGATTAGAATCTAACTTCTACACACTTCTTCTGCCACCAGGAAACGGTAAGCTAAGGATCTGCATACTTTTCAGCAAAGTAATTAGCGTTCTTCTCTTACCGTAGATCTGCGATCCCAAACTGACCATTGCGTGGGAGCAGTAGCTTCCTGATAGTATCTGCATATGTACCATACGAAAACAATGAGCCGCCACCACCTGCTCATCTGTACTGCGAACACAGGAAAAGGCAGGAGGTTTCGATAGGATATGACGCCAACATCCACCACAATGTATGGGGAAACACAGACAGGATCTGCTGCTGTATATGATCAAGGAGAACGTGGATGTGGCCTTGAACCTAGAGGCCTGACTCGTAAGAGACAGAGTTCATAGATGAAGGTCTAACTTCTACATACTTCTTGTCCCCCCAGCAAACGGTTAGTTAAGAACCTGCATACTTTTCAGTAAAGCAATTAACGTTCTTCTCTTACCACAGATCTGCGAACCCAACCTCACCGTGACAGTATGCGAATTAATAGCATCAGCATATCTACCATACGAAGACGAGGAGCCGCCACCACCTGCCTAACTGCACCGGGCACAGAGACCTGTGTGAGACAGTAACGGCTGAAAGTCGTTCAGATTAATCTGCACCATTCTAAGCCTGTTAGCGCGGATCTGTTGTTCATTATCAAAGAGAAACTAGATGTGGCCCTGGTTCGTAAGAGGCAGAGTTCATGGATTAGGATATAACTTCTACACACTTCTTGTGCCACCAACAAACGGTAAGCTAAGGATCTGCATACTTTTCAGCAAAGTAATTAACGTTCTTCTCTTACCGCAGATCTGCGATCCCAACCTATGGCAGAAATGCGGATGCTACGATTAGGAGTCGCCACCACCTACCCACCTTCACTGGGCACAGAGGCCTATGTGAGACCACAACGGCTGAAGGTAGTCCAGATTAATCTGCACCATTTTAAGCCTGCTAGCGAGGATCTTCTGTTGTTCATTACCAAAGAGAACGTAGATGTGCCGCTGCTTCAGAAGCTCCGGCTCGTAAGAGGCAGAGTTCATGGATTAGGGTCTAACTTCTACACACTTCTTGTCCCACCAGCAAACGGTTAGTTAAGAATCTGCATATTTTTCATTTTCAGTAAAGTACTTAACGTTCTCCTCTTACCAGATCTGCGAACCCAACCTCACAGTGGCAGTATGCGAACGGATAGCATCCGCATATCTACCATACGAAGACGAGGAGCCGCCACCACCTGCCCAACTGCACCGGGCACAGAGGCCTGTGTGAGACACCCATGGCTGAAGGTGGTTCAGATTAATCTTCCTAAGAGACAGAGTTCATGGATTAGAATCTAACTTCTACACACTTCTTCTGCCACCAGGAAACGGTAAGCTAAGGATCTGCATACTTTTCAGCAAAGTAATTAGCGTTCTTCTCTTACCGTAGATCTGCGATCCCAAACTGACCATTGCGTGGGAGCAGTAGCTTCCTGATAGTATCTGCATATGTACCATACGAAAACAAGGAGCCGCCACCACCTGCTCATCTGTACTGCGAACACAGGAACAGGCAGGAGGTTTCGATAGGATATGAATGGGGAAACACAGACAGGATCTGCTGCTCTTTACGATCAAGGAGAACGTGGATGTGGCCTTGATCCTAAAGGCCTGGTTCGTAAGAGACAGAGTTCATAGATTAAGGTCTAACTTCTACATACTTCTTGTCCCCCCAGCAAACGGTTAGTTAAGAACCTGCATACTTTTCAGTAAAGCAATTAACGTTCTTCTCTTACCACAGATCTGCGAACCCGACCTCACCGTGGCAGTATGCGAAAGGATAGCATCCGCATATCTACCATACGAAGACGAGGAGCCGCCACCACCTGCCCAACTGCACCTGTATGAGACACCAACGGCTTAAGGCGGTTCAGATTAATCTGCACCATTCTCTAAGCCTGTCAGCGCGGATCTGTTGTTCATTATCAAAGAGAAGATGTGGCCCTGGTTCGTAGGAGACAGAGTTCATGGATTAGGATCTAACTTCTACACACTTCTTGTGCCACCAGCAAACGGTAAGCTAAGGATCTGCATACTTTTCAGCAAAGTAATTAATGTTCCTCTCTTACCATAGATCTGCGATCCCTATCACCATGGCGTGGGAGCAGTACCTTCCTGATAGCATCTGCATATGTACCATATGAAAACAAGGGGCCGTCACCAACTGCTCATCTGCACTGCGTAGACAGGAACAGGCAGGAGATTTCGATAGGATATGAATGGGGAAACACAGACAGGATCTGCTGCTCTTTACGATCAAGGAGAACGTGGATGCGGCCTTCAGCCTAGAGGCCTGGCTCGTAAGAGACAGAGTTCATAGATGAAGGTCTAACTTCTACATACTTCTTGTCCCACCAGAAAACGGTTAGTTAAGGACCTGAACACTTTTCAGTAAAGTAATTAACGTTCTTCTCTTACAACAGATCTGCGAACCCAACCTCACCCTGACAGTTTGTGAATACGCTGGGAGCAGTATCTTTCTGATCGTATGGCAGAAATGCGGATGCTATGATTAGTAGCCGCCGCCACCTGTCCACCTTCACTGGGCACAGAGGTCTGTGTGAGACCCCAACGGCTGAAGGTAGTTCAGATTAATCTGCACCATTTTAAGCCTGCTATCGAGGATCAGCTGTTGTTCATTACCAAAGAGAACGTAGATGTGCCGCTGCTTCAGAAGCCCCGGTTCGTAAGAGACAGACAGAGAGGGTCTAAGTTCTACACACTTCTTGTCCCACCAGGTTAGTTAAGGACCAGCATACTTTTCATTTTCAGTAAAGTAATTAACGTTCTTCTGTTACCACAGATCAGCGAACCCAACCTCACCGTGGCAGTATGCGAACGGATAGCATCCGCATATCTACCATACGAAGACGAGGAGCCGGCATCAGCTAGTTAGCTATACTAGTCACCTATAATAACCAGGTAGCTAGCTATACTAACCAGCTAGCCAGCTATACTACTGTACTAGCTAGCCAACTATATTAGCTGACCTAGTCAGCCAACTATACTACCTGTACTAGCTAGCTATATTAGCTGTACTAGCCAGTTATACCAGTGTAGCCAGCTAGTAGCACAACTACTGGCTGGCTGGCTAGTAATGCTAGCTGGCTGGCTAGTACAGCTAGCTGGCTCGCTAGTAGCACTGGCTGGCTAGTAATGCTAGCTGGCTAGCACTGGCTGGCTAGTAATGCTAGCTGGCTAGCACTGGTTGGCTAGTAATGCTAGCTGGCTAGCACTGGTTGGCTAGTACTGGCTGGTTAGTACTGGCTGGCTAGTAATGCTAGCTGGCTAGCACTGGTTGGCTAGTAATGCTAGCTGGCTAGCACTGGTTGGCTAGTACTGGCTGGTTAGTACTGGCTGGTTAGTACTGCTAGCTGGCTAGTATAGCTAGCTGGCTAGTATAGCTAGCTGGCTAGTATAGCTAGCTGGCTCGTATAGAGCTAGCTGGCTAGTACTGGCTGGCTAGTATAGAGCTAGCTGGCTAGTACTGGCTGGCTAGTATAGCTAGCTGGCTAGTACTGCTAGCTGGCTAGTACTGCTAGCTGGCTAGTACTGCTAGCTGGCTAGTACTGGCTGGCTAGTATAGCTAGCTGGCTAGTACTGGGTGGTAAGTACTGCTAGCTGGCTAGTATAGCTAGCTGGCTAGTATTGGCTGGTAAGTATTGCTAGCTGGCTAGTACTGGCTGGTAAGTACTGCTAGCTGGCTAGTATAGCTAGCTGGCTAGTACTGGCTGGTAAGTACTGCTAGCTGGCTAGTACTGGCTGGTTAGTACTGGCTGGCTAGTAACGCTAGCTGGCTGGCTAGTACAGCTAGCTGCCCGGGTAGTACTTGCTGGCTAATACTGCTAGCTGGCTAGTGCTGCTACCTGGCTAGTGCTGCTTGCTGGCTGGCTATTACAGCTAGCTGGCTGGCTGGCTACTACTAGCTGGCTAGTACTGCTAGGTGGCTAGTATAGCTAGCTGGCTAGTATAGCTAGCTAGCTAGAACTGGCTGGTTAGTATAGCTAGCTGGCTAGTACTGGCTGGCTAGTATAGCTAGCTGGCTAGTACTTGCTGGCTAGTATAGCTAGCTGGCTAGTATAGCTAGCTGGCTAGTATAGCTAGCTGGCTAGTACTGGTTGGTTAGTACTGCTAGCTGGCTAGTACTGGCTGGTTAGTACTGCTAGCTGGCTAGTACTGGCTGGTTAGTACTGCTAGCTGGTTAGTACTGCTAGCTGGCTAGTACTGGCTGGTTAGTACTGCTAGCTGGCTAGTACTGGCTGGTTAGTACTGCTAGCTGGCTAGTACTGGCTGGTTAGTACTGCTAGCTGGCTAGTACTGGCTGGCTAGTATAGCTAGCTGGCTAGTACAGCTAGCTGGCTAGTACTGGCTGGCTAGTAAAGCTAGCTGGCTAGTACTGGCTGGCTAGTACTGGCTGGCTAGTACTGCTAGCTGGCTAGTACTGGCTGGCTAGTACTGGCTGGTTAGTACTGCTAGCTGGCTAGTACTGGCTGGTTAGTACTGCTAGCTGGCTAGTACTGGCTGGCTAGTACTGCTAGCTGGCTAGTACTGGCTGGCTAGTATAGCTAGCTGGCTAGTACTGGCTGGCTAGTATAGCTAGCTGGCTAGTACTGGCTGGCTAGTACTGGCTGGTTAGTACTGCTAGCTGGCTAGTACTGGCTGGTTAGTACTGCTAGCTGGTTAGTACTGGCTGGTTAGTACTGCTAGCTGGTTAGTACTGGCTGGTTAGTACTGCTAGCTGGCTAGTACTGGCTGGTTAGTACTGCTAGCTGGCTAGTACTGGCTGGTTAGTACTGCTAGCTGGTTAGTACTGGCTGGTTAGTACTGCTAGCTGGTTAGTACTGGCTGGTTAGTACTGCTAGCTGGCTAGTACTGGCTGGTTAGTACTGCTAGCTGGCTAGTACTGGCTGGTTAGTACTGCTAGCTGGCTAGTACTGGCTGGTTAGTACTGCTAGCTGGCTAGTACTGGCTGGTTAGTACTGCTAGCTGGCTAGTACTGGCTGGTTAGTACTGCTAGCTGGCTAGTACTGGCTGGCTAGTATAGCTAGCTGGCTAGTACTGGCTGGCTAGTATATCTAGCTGGCTAGTATATCTAGCTGGCTAGTACTGGCTGGCTAGTATAGCTAGCTGGCTAGTACTGGCTGGCTAGTATAGCTGGCTGGCTAGTACTGGCTGGCTAGTATAGCTGGCTGGCTAGTATAGCTGGCTGGCTAGTATAGCTGGCTGGCTAGTACAGCTAGCTGGCTAGTACTGGCTGGCTAGTACTGGCTGGCTAGTAAAACTAGCTGGCTAGTACTGGCTGGTTAGTACTGGCTGGCTAGTACAGCTAGCTGGCTAGTACTGGCTGGCTAGTACAGCTAGCTGGCTAGTACTGGCTGGCTAGTACTGGCTGGCTAGTACTGGCTGGCTAGTACAGCTAGCTGGCTAGTACTGGCTGGCTAGTACTGCTAGCTGGCTAGTACTGGCTGGCTAGTATAGCTAGCTGGCTAGTACTGGCTGGTTAGTACTGCTAGCTGGCTAGTACTGCTAGCTGGCTAGTACTGGCTGGTTAGTACTGCTAGCTGGCTAGTACTGGCTGGTTAGAACTGCTAGCTGGCTAGTACTGGCTGGTTAGTACTGCTAGCTGGCTAGTACTGGCTGGTTAGTACTGCTAGCTGGCTAGTACTGGCTGGTTAGTACTGCTAGCTGGCTAGTACTGGCTGGTTAGTACTGCTAGCTGGCTAGTACTGGCTGGCTAGTATAGCTAGCTGGCTAGTACTGGTTGGTTAGTACTGCTAGCTGGCTAGTACTGGCTGGTTAGTACTGCTAGTTGGCTAGTACTGGTTGGTTAGTACTGCTAGCTGGCTAGTACTGGCTGGTTAGTACTGCCAGCTGGCTAGTACTGGCTGGTTAGTACTGCTAGCTGGCTAGTACTGGCTGGTTAGTACTGCTAGCTGGCTAGTACTGGCTGGTTAGTACTGCTAGCTGGCTAGTACTGGCTGGTTAGTACTGCTAGCTGGCTAGTACTGGCTGGTTAGTACTGCTAGCTGGCTAGTACTGGCTGGCTAGTATAGCTAGCTGGCTAGTATAGCTAGCTGGCTAGTACTGGTTGGTTAGTACTGCTAGCTGGCTAGTACTGGCTGGTTAGTACTGCTAGTTGGCTAGTACTGGCTGGTTAGTACTGCTAGCTGGCTAGTACTGGCTGGTTAGTACTGCTAGCTGGCTAGTACTGGCTGGTTAGTACTGCTAGTTGGCTAGTACTGGCTGGTTAGTACTGCTAGCTGGCTAGTACTGGCTGGTTAGTACTGCTAGCTGGTTAGTACTGCTAGCTGGCTAGTACTGGCTGGTTAGTACTGCTAGCTGGCTAGTACTGGCTGGTTAGTACTGCTAGCTGGTTAGTACTGCCAGCTGGCTAGTACTGGCTGGCTAGTATAGCTAGCTGGCTAGTACTGGCTGGCTAGTATAGCTAGCTGGCTAGTACTGGCTGGCTAGTATAGCTAGCTGGCAGTATAGCTAGCTGGCTAGTATAGCTAGCTGGCAGTATAGCTAGCTGGCTAGTATAGCTAGCTGGCTAGTACTGGCTGGCTAGTATAGATAGCTGGCTAGTATAGCTAGCTGGCTAGTACTGGCTGGCTAGTATAGCTAGCTGGCTAGTACTGGCTGGCTAGTACTGGCTGGCTAGTATAGCTAGCTGGCTAGTACTGGCTGGCTAGTATAGCTAGCTGGCTAGTACTGGCTGGCTAGTATAGCTAGCTGGCTAGTACTGGCTGGCTAGTATAGCTAGCTGGCTAGTACTGGCTGGCTAGTACTGGCTGGCTAGTACTGGCTGGCTAGTACTGGCTGTCAGTATAGCTAGCTGGCTAGTATAGCTAGCTGGCTAGTACTGGCTGGCTAGTATAGCTAGCTGGCTAGTACTGGCTGGCTAGTATAGATAGCTGGCTAGTATAGCTAGCTGGCTAGTACTGGCTGGCTAGTACTGGCTGTCAGTATAGCTAGCTGGCTAGTATAGCTAGCTGGCTAGTACTGGCTGGCTAGTATAGCTAGCTGGCTAGTACTGGCTGGCTAGTACTGGCTGGCTAGTATAGCTAGCTGGCTAGTACTGGCTGGCTAGTATAGCTAGCTGGCTAGTACTGGCTGGCTAGTATAGCTAGCTGGCTAGTACTGGCTGGCTAGTACTGGCTGGCAGTATAGCTAGCTGGCTAGTATAGCTAGCTGGCTAGTATAGCTAGCTGGCTAGTATTGGCTGGCTGGCTAGTACTGGCTGGCTGGCTAGTACTGGCTGGCTAGTATAGCTAGCTGGCTAGTACTGGCTGGCTAGTATAGCTAGCTGGCTAGTACTGGCTGGCTGGCTAGTACTGGCTGGCTAGTACTGGCTGGCAGTATAGCTAGCTGGCAGTATAGCTAGCTGGCTAGTATAGCTAGCTGGCTAGTACTGGCTGGCTAGTACTGGCTGGCTAGTATAGATAGCTGGCTAGTATAGCTAGCTGGCTAGTACTGGCTGGCTAGTATAGCTAGCTGGCTGGCTAGTATAGCTAGCTGGCTAGTACTGGCTGGCTAGTATAGCTAGCTGGCTAGTACTGGCTGGCTAGTATAGCTAGCTGGCTAGTACTGGCTGGCTAGTATAGCTAGCTGGCTAGTACTGGCTGGCTAGTATAGCTAGCTGGCTAGTACTGGCTGGCTAGTATAGCTAGCTGGCTAGTACTATACTAGCCAGCCAGTACTAGCCAGCCAGTACTAGCCAGCTAGCAGTACTAACCAGCCAGTACTAGCCAGCTAGCAGTACTAACCAGCCAGTACTAGCCAGCTAGCAGTACTAACCAACCAGTACTAGCCAGCTAGCTATACTAGCCAGCTAGCTATACTAGCCAGCCAGTACTAGCCAGCTAGCAGTACTAACCAGCCAGTACTAGCCAGCTAGCAGTACTAACCAGCCAGTACTAGCCAGCTAGCAGTACTAACCAGCCAGTACTAGCCAGCTAGCAGTACTAACCAACCAGTACTAGCCAGCTAGCAGTACTAACCAGCCAGTACTAGCCAGCTAGCAGTACTAACCAGCCAGTACTAGCCAGCTAGCTATACTAGCCAGCTAGCAGTACTAACCAGCCAGTACTAGCCAGCTAGCAGTACTAACCAGCCAGTACTAGCCAGCTAGCAGTACTAACCAGCCAGTACTAGCCAGCTAGCAGTACTAACCAGCCAGTACTAGCCAGCTAGCAGTACTAACCAGCCAGTACTAGCCAGCTAGCAGTACTAACCAGCCAGTACTAGCCAGCTAGCAGTACTAACCAACCAGTACTAGCCAGCTAGCTATACTAGCCAGCTAGCAGTACTAACCAGCCAGTACTAGCCAGCTAGCAGTACTAACCAGCCAGTACTAGCCAGCTAGCAGTACTAACCAGCCAGTACTAGCCAGCTAGCAGTACTAACCAACCAGTACTAGCCAGCTAGCTATACTAGCCAGCTAGCTATACTAGCCAGCCAGTACTAGCCAGCTAGCAGTACTAACCAGCCAGTACTAGCCAGCTAGCAGTACTAACCAGCCAGTACTAGCCAGCTAGCTATACTAGCCAGCCAGTACTAGCCAGCTAGCTATACTAGCCAGCCAGCTGGCAGTACTAACCAGCCAGTACTAGCCAGCTAGCAGTACTAACCAGCTAGCAGTACTAACCAGCCAGTAGTAGCCAGCTAGCTATACTAGCCAGCCAGTACTAACCAGCCAGTACTAGCCAGCTAGCAGTACTAACCAGCCAGTACTAGCCAGCTAGCAGTACTAACCAGCCAGTACTAGCCAGCTAGCAGTACTAACCAGCCAGTACTAGCCAGCTAGCTATACTAGCCAGCCAGTACTAGCCAGCTAGCAGTACTAACCAGCCAGTACTAGCCAGCTAGCAGTACTAACCAGCCAGTACTAGCCAGCTAGCAGTACTAACCAGCTAGCAGTACTAACCAGCCAGTAGTAGCCAGCTAGCTATACTAGCCAGCCAGTACTAACCAGCCAGTACTAGCCAGCTAGCAGTACTAACCAGCCAGTACTAGCCAGCTAGCAGTACTAACCAGCCAGTACTAGCCAGCTAGCAGTACTAACCAGCCAGTACTAGCCAGGTAGCAGTACTAACCAGCCAGTACTAGCCAGCTAGCAGTACTAACCAGCCAGTACTAGCCAGCTAGCTATACTAGCCAGCCAGTACTAGCCAGCTAGCAGTACTAACCAGCCAGTACTAGCCAGCTAGCAGTACTAACCAGCCAGTACTAGCCAGCTAGCAGTACTAACCAGCTAGCAGTACTAACCAGCCAGTACTAGCCAGCTAGCTATACTAGCCAGCCAGTACTAGCCAGCTAGCAGTACTAACCAGCCAGTACTAGCCAGCTAGCAGTACTAACCAGCCAGTACTAGCCAGCTAGCAGTACTAACCAGCTAGCAGTACTAACCAGCCAGTAGTAGCCAGCTAGCTATACTAGCCAGCCAGTACTAACCAGCCAGTACTAGCCAGCTAGCAGTACTAACCAGCCAGTACTAGCCAGCTAGCAGTACTAACCAGCCAGTACTAGCCAGCTAGCAGTACTAACCAGCCAGTACTAGCCAGGTAGCAGTACTAGCCAGCCAGTACTAGCCAGCTAGCAGTACTAACCAGCCAGTACTAGCCAGCTAGCAGTACTAACCAGCCAGTACTAGCCAGCTAGCTGTACTAACCAGCCAGTACTAGCCAGCTAGCAGTACTAACCAGCCAGTACTAGCCAGCTAGCAGTACTAGCCAACCAGTGCTAGCCAGCTAGCAGTACTAACCAACCAGTACTAGCCAGCTAGCTATACTAGCCAGCCAGTACTAGCCAGCTAGCAGTACTAACCAGCCAGTACTAGCCAGCTAGCAGTACTAACCAGCCAGTACTAGCCAACTAGCAGTACTAACCAGCCAGTACTAGCCAGCTAGCTATACTAACCAGCCAGTACTAGCCAGCTAGCAGTACTAACCAGCCAGTACTAGCCAGCTAGCTATACTAACCAGCCAGTACTAGCCAACTAGCAGTACTAACCAGCCAGTACTAGCCAGCTAGCTATACTAGCCAGCTAGCAGTACTAACCAGCCAGTACTAGCCAGCTAGCAGTACTAACCAGCCAGTACTAGCCAGCTAGCTATACTAACCAGCCAGTACTAGCCAGCTAGCAGTACTAACCAGCCAGTACTAGCCAGCTAGCTATACTAGCCAGCCAGTACTAGCCAGCTAGCAGTACTAACCAGCCAGTACTAGCCAGCTAGCAGTACTAACCAGCCAGTACTAGCCAGCTAGCTATACTAGCCAGCCAGTACTAGCCAGCTAGCAGTACTAACCAGCCAGTACTAGCCAGCTAGCAGTACTAACCAGCCAGTACTAGCCAGCTAGCTATACTAGCCAGCTAGCTATACTAGCCAGCCAGTACTAGCCAGCTAGCAGTACTAACCAGCCAGTACTAGCCAGCTAGCAGTACTAACCAGCCAGTACTAGCCAGCTAGCAGTACTAACCAGCCAGTACTAGCCAGCTAGCAGTACTAACCAGCCAGTACTAGCCAGCTAGCTATACTAGCCAGCCAGTACTAGCCAGCTAGCTATACTAGCCAGCCAGTACTAGCCAGCTAGCAGTACTAACCAACCAGTACTAGCCAGCTAGCAGTACTAACCAACCAGTACTAGCCAGCTAGCTATACTAGCCAGCTAGCTATACTAGCCAGCTAGCTATACTAGCCAGCCAGTACTAGCCAGCTAGCAGTACTAACCAGCCAGTACTAGCCAGCTAGCAGTACTAACCAGCCAGTACTAGCCAGCTAGCAGTACTAACCAACCAGTACTAGCCAGCTAGCTATACTAGCCAGCTAGCTATACTAGCCAGCTAGCTATACTAGCCAGCCAGTACTAGCCAGCTAGCAGTACTAACCAGCCAGTACTAGCCAGCTAGCAGTACTAACCAGCCAGTACTAGCCAGCTAGCTATACTAGCCAGCCAGTACTAACCAGCCAGTACTAGCCAGCTAGCAGTACTAACCAGCCAGTACTAGCCAGCTAGCTATACTAGCCAGCTAGCAGTACTAACCAGCCAGTACTAGCCAGCTAGCAGTACTAACCAACCAGTACTAGCCAGCTAGCTATACTAGCCAGCTAGCAGTACTAACCAGCCAGTACTAGCCAGCTAGCAGTACTAACCAGCCAGTACTAGCCAGCTAGCAGTACTAACCAGCCAGTACTAGCCAGCTAGCTATACTAGCCAGCCAGTACTAGCCAGCTAGCAGTACTAACCAGCCAGTACTAGCCAGCTAGCAGTACTAACCAGCCAGTACTAGCCAGCTAGCAGTACTAACCAGCCAGTACTAGCCAGCTAGCAGTACTAACCAGCCAGTACTAGCCAGCTAGCTATACTAGCCAGCCAGTACTAGCCAGCTAGCAGTACTAACCAGCCAGTACTAGCCAGCTAGCAGTACTAACCAGCTAGCAGTACTAACCAGCCAGTACTAGCCAGCTAGCAGTACTAACCAGCCAGTACTAGCCAGCTAGCTATACTAGCCAGCCAGTACTAGCCAGCTAGCAGTACTAACCAGCCAGTACTAGCCAGCTAGCAGTACTAACCAGCCAGTACTAGCCAGCTAGCAGTACTAACCAGCCAGTACTAGCCAGCTAGCAGTACTAACCAGCCAGTACTAGCCAGCTAGCAGTACTAACCAGCCAGTACTAGCCAGCTAGCAGTACTAACCAGCCAGTACTAGCCAGCTAGCAGTACTAACCAGCCAGTACTAGCCAGCTAGCAGTACTAACCAGCCAGTACTAGCCAGCTAGCAGTACTAACCAGCCAGTACTAGCCAGCTAGCAGTACTAACCAGCCAGTACTAGCCAGCTAGCAGTACTAACCAGCCAGTACTAGCCAGCTAGCAGTACTAACCAGCCAGTACTAGCCAGCTAGCAGTACTAACCAACCAGTACTAGCCAGCTAGCTATACTAGCCAGCCAGTACTAACCAGCCAGTACTAGCCAGCTAGCAGTACTAACCAACCAGTACTAGCCAGCTAGCAGTACTAACCAGCCAGCAGTACTAACCAGCCAGTACTAGCCAGCTAGCAGTACTAACCAACCAGTACTAGCCAGCTAGCAGTACTAACCAGCCAGTACTAGCCAGCTAGCAGTACTAACCAGCCAGTACTAGCCAGCTAGCAGTACTAACCAGCCAGTACTAGCCAGCTAGCAGTACTAACCAACCAGTACTAGCCAGCTAGCTATACTAGCCAGCCAGTACTAACCAGCCAGTACTAGCCAGCTAGCAGTACTAACCAGCCAGTACTAGCCAGCTAGCAGTACTAACCAGCTAGCAGTACTAACCAGCCAGTACTAGCCAGCTAGCAGTACTAACCAGCCAGTACTAGCCAGCTAGCAGTACTAACCAACCAGTACTAGCCAGCTAGCAGTACTAACCAGCCAGTACTAGCCAGCTAGCAGTACTAACCAGCCAGTACTAACCAGCCAGTACTAGCCAGCTAGCAGTACTAACCAGCCAGTACTAGCCAGCTAGCAGTACTAACCAGCCAGTACTAGCCAGCTAGCAGTACTAACCAGCCAGTACTAGCCAGCTAGCAGTACTAACCAGCCAGTACTAGCCAGCTAGCAGTACTAACCAGCCAGTACTAGCCAGCTAGCAGTACTAACCAGCCAGTACTAGCCAGCTAGCAGTACTAACCAACCAGTACTAGCCAGCTAGCTATACTAGCCAGCCAGTACTAACCAGCCAGTACTAGCCAGCTAGCAGTACTAACCAACCAGTACTAGCCAGCTAGCAGTACTAACCAGCCAGCAGTACTAACCAGCCAGTACTAGCCAGCTAGCAGTACTAACCAACCAGTACTAGCCAGCTAGCAGTACTAACCAGCCAGTACTAGCCAGCTAGCAGTACTAACCAGCCAGTACTAGCCAGCTAGCAGTACTAACCAGCCAGTACTAGCCAGCTAGCAGTACTAACCAACCAGTACTAGCCAGCTAGCTATACTAGCCAGCCAGTACTAACCAGCCAGTACTAGCCAGCTAGCAGTACTAACCAGCCAGTACTAGCCAGCTAGCAGTACTAACCAGCTAGCAGTACTAACCAGCCAGTACTAGCCAGCTAGCAGTACTAACCAGCCAGTACTAGCCAGCTAGCAGTACTAACCAACCAGTACTAGCCAGCTAGCTATACTAGCCAGCCAGTACTAGCCAGCTAGCAGTACTAACCAGCCAGTACTAGCCAGCTAGCAGTACTAACCAGCTAGCAGTACTAACCAGCCAGTACTAGCCAGCTAGCAGTACTAACCAGCCAGTACTAGCCAGCTGGCAGTACTAACCAGCCAGTACTAGCCAGCTAGCAGTACTAACCAGCTAGCAGTACTAACCAGCCAGTAGTAGCCAGCTAGCTATACTAGCCAGCCAGTACTAACCAGCCAGTACTAGCCAGCTAGCAGTACTAACCAGCCAGTACTAGCCAGCTAGCAGTACTAACCAGCCAGTACTAGCCAGCTAGCTATACTAGCCAGCCAGTACTAACCAGCCAGTACTAGCCAGCTAGCAGTACTAACCAACCAGTACTAGCCAGCTAGCTATACTAGCCAGCTAGCAGTACTAACCAGCCAGTACTAGCCAGCTAGCAGTACTAACCAGCCAGTACTAGCCAGGTAGCAGTACTAACCAGCCAGTACTAGCCAGCTAGCAGTACTAACCAGCCAGTACTAGCCAGCTAGCAGTACTAACCAGCCAGTACTAGCCAGCTAGCAGTACTAACCAGCCAGTACTAGCCAGCTAGCAGTACTAACCAGCCAGTACTAGCCAGCTAGCAGTACTAACCAGCCAGTACTAGCCAGCTAGCTATACTAGCCAGCCAGTACTAACCAGCCAGTACTAGCCAGCTAGCAGTACTAACCAACCAGTACTAGCCAGCTAGCTATACTAGCCAGCTAGCAGTACTAACCAGCCAGTACTAGCCAGCTAGCAGTACTAACCAGCCAGTACTAGCCAGGTAGCAGTACTAACCAGCCAGTACTAGCCAGCTAGCAGTACTAACCAGCCAGTACTAGCCAGCTAGCAGTACTAACCAGCCAGTACTAGCCAGCTAGCAGTACTAACCAGCCAGTACTAGCCAGCTAGCTATACTAGCCAGCCAGTACTAGCCAGCTAGCAGTACTAACCAGCCAGTACTAGCCAGCTAGCAGTACTAACCAGCCAGTACTAGCCAGCTAGCAGTACTAACCAGCCAGTACTAGCCAGCTAGCAGTACTAACCAGCCAGTACTAGCCAGCTAGCTATACTAGCCAGCCAGTACTAGCCAGCTAGCAGTACTAACCAGCCAGTACTAGCCAGCTAGCAGTACTAACCAGCCAGTACTAGCCAGCTAGCTGTACTAACCAGCCAGTACTAACTAGCCAGTACTAGCCAACCAGTGCTAGCCAGCTAGCATTACTAGCCAGCCAGTACTAGCCAGCTAGCAGTACTAACCAGCCAGTACTAGCCAGCTAGCAGTACTAACCAGCCAGTACTAGCCAGCTAGCTGTACTAACCAGCCAGTACTAACTAGCCAGTACTAGCCAACCAGTGCTAGCCAGCTAGCATTACTAGCCAGCCAGTACTAGCCAGCTAGCAGTACTAGCCAACCAGTGCTAGCCAGCTAGCATTACTAGCCAACCAGTGCTAGCCAGCTAGCATTACTAGCCAGCCAGTACTAGCCAGCTAGCATTACTAGCCAGCCAGTACTAGCCAGCTAGCAGTACTAACCAGCCAGTACTAGCCAGCTAGCAGTACTAACCAGCCAGTACTAGCCAGCTAGCTATACTAGCCAGCCAGTACTAGCCAGCTAGCAGTACTAACCAGCCAGTACTAGCCAGCTAGCAGTACTAACCAGCCAGTACTAGCCAGCTAGCAGTACTAACCAGCCAGTACTAGCCAGCTAGCTGTACTAACCAGCCAGTACTAACTAGCCAGTACTAGCCAACCAGTGCTAGCCAGCTAGCATTACTAGCCAGCCAGTACTAGCCAGCTAGCAGTACTAGCCAACCAGTGCTAGCCAGCTAGCATTACTAGCCAACCAGTGCTAGCCAGCTAGCATTACTAGCCAGCCAGTACTAGCCAGCTAGCAGTACTAACCAGCCAGTACTAGCCAGCTAGCAGTACTAACCAGCCAGTACTAGCCAGCTAGCTATACTAGCCAGCCAGTACTAGCCAGCTAGCAGTACTAACCAGCCAGTACTAGCCAGCTAGCAGTACTAACCAGCCAGTACTAGCCAGCTAGCTGTACTAACCAGCCAGTACTAACTAGCCAGTACTAGCCAACCAGTGCTAGCCAGCTAGCATTACTAGCCAGCCAGTGCTAGCCAGCTAGCATTACTAGCCAGCCAGTGCTAGCCAGCTAGCATTACTAGCCAGCCAGTGCTAGCCAGCTAGCATTACTAGCCAGCCAGTGCTAGCCAGCCAGTGCTAGCCAGCCAGTGCTAGCCAGCTAGCATTACTAGCCAGCCAGTGCTAGCCAGCTAGCATTACTAGCCAGCCAGTGCTAGCCAGCTAGCATTACTAGCCAGCCAGTGCTAGCCAGCTAGCATTACTAGCGAGCCAGCTAGCTGTACTAGCCAGCCAGCTAGCATTACTAGCCAGCCAGCCAGCTAGCATTACTAGCCAGCCAGCCAGTAGTTGTACTACTAGCTGGCTACACTGGTATAACTGGCTAGTACAGCTAATATAGCTAGCTAGTACAGGTAGTATAGTTGGCTGACTAGGTCAGCTAATATAGTTGGCTAGCTAGTACAGTAGTATAGCTGGCTAGCTGGTTAGTATAGCTAGCTACCTGGTTATTATAGGTGACTAGTATAGCTAACTAGCTGATGCCGGCTCCTCGTCTTCGTATGGTAGATATGCGGATGCTATCCGTACGCATACTGCCACGGTGAGGTTGGGTTCGCTGATCTGTGGTAACAGAAGAACGTTAATTACTTTACTGAAAATGAAAAGTATGCTGGTCCTTAACTAACCTGGTGGGACAAGAAGTGTGTAGAACTTAGACCCTCTCTGTCTGTCTCTTACGAACCGGGGCTTCTGAAGCAGCGGCACATCTACGTTCTCTTTGGTAATGAACAACAGCTGATCCTCGATAGCAGGCTTAAAATGGTGCAGATTAATCTGAACTACCTTCAGCCGTTGGGGTCTCACACAGACCTCTGTGCCCAGTGAAGGTGGACAGGTGGCGGCGGCTACTAATCATAGCATCCGCATTTCTGCCATACGATCAGAAAGATACTGCTCCCAGCGTATTCACAAACTGTCAGGGTGAGGTTGGGTTCGCAGATCTGTTGTAAGAGAAGAACGTTAATTACTTTACTGAAAAGTGTTCAGGTTCTTAACTAACCGTTTGCTGGGGGGACAAGAAGTATGTAGAAGTTAGACCTTAATCTATGAACTCTGTCTCTTACGAGCCAGGCCTCTAGGCTGAAGGCCGCATCCACGTTCTCCTTGATCGTAAAGAGCAGCAGATCCTGTCTGTGTTTCCCCATTCATATCCTATCGAAATCTCCTGCCTGTTCCTGTCTACGCAGTGCAGATGAGCAGTTGGTGACGGCCCCTTGTTTTCATATGGTACATATGCAGATGCTATCAGGAAGGTACTGCTCCCACGCCATGGTGATAGGGATCGCAGATCTATGGTAAGAGAGGAACATTAATTACTTTGCTGAAAAGTATGCAGATCCTTAGCTTACCGTTTGCTGGTGGCACAAGAAGTGTGTAGAAGTTAGATCCTAATCCATGAACTCTGTCTCCTACGAACCAGGGCCACATCTTCTCTTTGATAATGAACAACAGATCCGCGCTGACAGGCTTAGAGAATGGTGCAGATTAATCTGAACCGCCTTAAGCCGTTGGTGTCTCATACAGGTGCAGTTGGGCAGGTGGTGGCGGCTCCTCGTCTTCGTATGGTAGATATGCGGATGCTATCCTTTCGCATACTGCCACGGTGAGGTCGGGTTCGCAGATCTGTGGTAAGAGAAGAACGTTAATTGCTTTACTGAAAAGTATGCAGGTTCTTAACTAACCGTTTGCTGGGGGGACAAGAAGTATGTAGAAGTTAGACCTTAATCTATGAACTCTGTCTCTTACGAACCAGGCCTTTAGGATCAAGGCCACATCCACGTTCTCCTTGATCGTAAAGAGCAGCAGATCCTGTCTGTGTTTCCCCATTCATATCCTATCGAAACCTCCTGCCTGTTCCTGTGTTCGCAGTACAGATGAGCAGGTGGTGGCGGCTCCTTGTTTTCGTATGGTACATATGCAGATACTATCAGGAAGCTACTGCTCCCACGCAATGGTCAGTTTGGGATCGCAGATCTACGGTAAGAGAAGAACGCTAATTACTTTGCTGAAAAGTATGCAGATCCTTAGCTTACCGTTTCCTGGTGGCAGAAGAAGTGTGTAGAAGTTAGATTCTAATCCATGAACTCTGTCTCTTAGGAAGATTAATCTGAACCACCTTCAGCCATGGGTGTCTCACACAGGCCTCTGTGCCCGGTGCAGTTGGGCAGGTGGTGGCGGCTCCTCGTCTTCGTATGGTAGATATGTGGATGCTATCCGTTCGCATACTGCCACTGTGAGGTTGGGTTCGCAGATCTGGTAAGAGGAGAACGTTAAGTACTTTACTGAAAATGAAAAATATGCAGATTCTTAACTAACCGTTTGCTGGTGGGACAAGAAGTGTGTAGAAGTTAGACCCTAATCCATGAACTCTGCCTCTTACGAGCCGGAGCTTCTGAAGCAGCGGCACATCTACGTTCTCTTTGGTAATGAACAACAGAAGATCCTCGCTAGCAGGCTTAAAATGGTGCAGATTAATCTGGACTACCTTCAGCCGTTGTGGTCTCACATAGGCCTCTGTGCCCAGTGAAGGTGGGTAGGTGGTGGCGACTCCTAATCGTAGCATCCGCATTTTTGCCATACGATCAGGAAGATACTGCTCCCAGCGTATTCACATACTGTCAGGGTGAGGTTGGGATCGCAGATCTACGGTAAGAGAAGAACATTAATTACTTTGCTGAAAAGTATGCAGATCCTTAGCTTACCGTTTGCTGGTGGCACAAGAAGTGTGTAGAAGTTATATCCTAATCCATGAACTCTGCCATTTACGAACCAGGGCCACATCTACTTTCTCTTTGATAATGAACAACAGATCCGCGCTAGCAGGCTTAGAATGGTGCAGATTAATCTGAGCCACCTTCAGCCGTTGGTGTCTCACACAGGCCTCTGTGCCCGGTGCTGTTGGGCAGGTGGTGGCGGCTCCTCGTCTTCGTATGGTAGATATGCGGATGCTATCTGTTCGCATTCTGCCACCGTAAGGTTGGGTTCGCTAACCTGTAGTAAGAGAAGAACGTTAATTACTTTACTGAAAATGAAAAGTATGCAGGTCCTTAACTAACCGTTTTCTTGTGGGACAAGAAGTGTGTAGAAGTTAGAACTTAATCCATGGACTCTGGCTCTTACGAGCCGGAGCTTCTGAAGCAGCGGCAAATCGACGTTCTCTTTGGTAATGAATAACAGCAGATCCTCGCTAGCAGGCTTAAAATGTTGCAGATTAATCTGAACTACCTTCAGCCGTTGGGGTCTTACACAGGCCTCTGTGCCCAGTGCAGGTGTTGGCGGCTCCTAATCTTAGCTAGCTGGTACAGCTAGTACAGCCAGTATAGCTAGCCGGCTAGCGTATATCAGCTAGCTAGCTAGCTTTACTGGCAATACTAGCTAGCAAGCTATACTAGCCAGCCAGCTAGCTATACTGGCAGTAGTAGTCAGCTAGCTATACTAGCCAGCTATTCTGGCAATACTAGCTATACTAACCAGCTATTATTGCCAGTTGCTTTACTGACTGGCTAGTATAACTAGCTAGCTGGCTAGTACAGCTAGTATAACTGGCTAGTACAGCTAGTATAACTGGCTGACTAGTACTGCTAGTATAGTTGGCTGACTAGTGCGGCTAGTATAGTTGGCTAGCTAGTACAGCTAACCTGTTGTCTAGTAAGGCTAGTAAAGCTAGCTAGTGGGCTAGCTGGATAGTAAAACTAGTATAGTATATGATTAGTAAAGCTAGTATAGATAATAGAGCAGGCTAATCTATTTAGTAGAGATGGCTAGTATAGGTGGCTATCTGGCTAGTAGAGTTGGCTAGTGTAGGTGGCTATCTGGCTAGTATAGCCGGCTTAAAATTCAGCTTATATATATAGCCCAGACCCTATACTCTCTGGTCCGTTTGGCCCTATTGAATAGTCGCTGGGGCCAGCTAATTGGGCAGGATTTGAGAAAGGCTCCCCAAGATAACCAGTGAGTTGTTGAACAGATTCTTCAATGCGTGGGACGTCATCTGTTTCCATCTCCGCGAAGGTAGGTAGCTGATCGATCCGCATTTCAAAACTGTTCCAGTTGCCCTCCTGGGATTCCTGTAAGGTAAAGGTTTCGATCGTGAGAAGTCAATGCTGAAGAGTTGTGATCCGAAAAGGAGCACTTCGTGGGCCTATTGCCCCTATTACATATAATAAGCTAAGAGTTAAAAATAAAGTCGAAAACGGACTCACCTCTTCTTTTGATTTCTGTTCTCCTCCATACGGTATGGTGGGCGTTGGGATCGCATCCTATCAAAACCTTCTGCCTGTTCCTGTATGCGCAGTGCAGGTGGGCAGTTGGTGGCGGCTCCTCGTCTTCGTATGGTGGACATGCGGATGCTATCTGAAAGCTACTGCTCCCAACGCGTTTGCATACTGCGAGACCGCTAGGATCAATATCACATCCACGTTCTCCTTGATCATGAACAACAGCAGATCCTCGCTAGCAGCCTGAGAATGGTGGATATTAATCTGAACCACCTTCAGTCGTTGCGATCTCACTGCTGTTGTTCGATGGCAGGATCAGCCTTAGCTGTTCCACCCCATACCTAATTTTGTTGTCCAATGGGCGCTCGGGGTGGTTCAAGCCTATCATTAACGGAACTTGACAAGGGGGCTTATCTTACATTTGATAACACAATGGGCCACCGAGTGTACTTGCCGGTGAACGGTAAGCTACCCGCTAACCTAGCCTAACCAAGTAGTCGAAATCGTTCGGATAGCCTTCACAGTACACAGCTTTATACGAAAACTAGCGTTTCGGTGGCAGTACATAACAAAGGAGATACATTTTCAGGGCTTTTGTTTACATGGCTTGTTTTAATTTAAAATTTTTTTAATTTGTTTAATTTTAAATGATGTGCTCCCCCACTGTATATACTTACATATATGTACGTATGTTGATTCATTCATGAAAAATTCATACAAATATTTATTATTAATAAACAATATATAGTTTTACGAGAATCAAATACACCTACGCCTAATCGAATTAAAAACGAGAAAAATGTTTCGTCTGTAAATTATGGTGTTTATCTCAAATGCTTTGCAGGAGAAAAATGTATTTTTCATGGAAAAAGAAAATTCCATCAACATTTCCTTTATAATAAGATACTTAATGAATTGTTTAAGAAAAAAACTCGTAAATAAAAAAAAAGTATGGAATCAAAATACTCATAACTTGAACAGGATATAATGTTATTAATTCAGAATTTAATTATGTATATAAAATAAAATAAAAAAAATAGGCAAAATAGCCTATAATTTTTTTTTATCATTTTACCATTTTGTTTATTATGAGTGTTAATTTAATCAATAAATTTTTTTTTTATTTCAAGTTTAAAGTATTGGATTTTGTATATAATTTTAAATATCGTTATTGTTTAATACATATTGTATTTATTTATGTTTGATTTTTTATTCTTTTTTTTTTATTATTTATTTATTAGCACATGCTTTCAATTAGCATTTGAGCTGCTAAAGAAAATAAATAAAATATAAAACGTTTATGGTTTAAAATTGTTTTCTAAAGAAATTCATAGAATAAAATTAATTAGATCCGAAGTGTTAAATGAATCAGAGCAAATATCAAAAGGCATTAAAATACACATTTTAACGGGAAATTAATAGATAATTTATTACTAGTTTTTATAGTCTTCCATATACAAGATGAAAGCCTATGATGATGTTATAATAATATTTCATAAAAACTAATGAATTCTTAAAATTACGAGGTAAGAATTTATTTTTTGTTAGATAATGGCCTCTAAGGGCCAATATTACAACTTGCCGTTAATCTTGGGTATCTTAAGGTACCTTTAACTAAAGGGAACTGTAAAGTTACCTTTAACTTATTTTCGTTATTACAACTTACAGATACAATTTTTCAAAAATATGGCGGTGCCGGGGAGCAATGTCGATAAAACTGCTCAATTATACAAGTTTTTTTTAACGCAGCGGCAACCGCGGGCTTCGTTTTTTTTTTTTTTTTGTTGTATATGCTCATTTTGTTTAAATTTGAAGTTGCCATAATGAAAATAATATATAATATGGCAAATTCAAACATAAAGTGACCTTTAAATATTAAAGGTAGGATGATCCTCTCTTTAGCTTAACGATCACTTCTATCTTATTGGGTACTCATAATAACGAAAAACAATTTATCTGCCCGTTAAAATCCTCCCTTTAGTTAATGGCAAGTTGTAATAATGGCCCTAAGAGTATTAAAAAGTTTATTTAAATTTCCTTTACCAAATTTTTATTTCCTCCGGCGCCATGTATACTTCGTGTGGCCTTGGCAGTACTTTTACTATTAGATTGACTGGATTTTGATGAAAAAATTGAAGTACCAGTGCACAAATCGGATAAATTATTAGCTGATTTTAATGAGCCCCAACTAGACTCAAGGCCTTGTCTCGCTGGCGCAGCATCACATCTGGGCATTCCTCTATTTTGGCGGTTAATACTACGGTCCCACTGAACATCGACTATCTCCCTGTGGAATACTATTTTGACAGGGGTTTTCCCTTTTCTGATACCGAGCAGGGACGACTGGGTCCCTGACATGATCATTCTCCCAGGACTCCTAGATGTATAAACCGATGGCTCTAAACTCGATAATGGGGTTGGTAGCGGTATCTACTTTGGGAAACTGGACCTGAACATTTCTCTCCGGCTGCCGGAATACTGTAGCGTGTTTCAAGTGGAGGTAATGACTACCTACCGGGGTGCTCAATGGATCCTCATCAACGATGCTCCTTTCACACACATCTCAATCTTCTCTGATATTAAGGTTGCTATAAGAGATCTCTATCTGGCATTATGATTAACTCTAGAGGCTCGTTAGGGAGTGTCGCCGCTGTCTCGACGTCTTCTCTCGACGCTTCAGTGTCTTACTTATCTGTGTTCCCGCTACATTCTAGGAAACTGCAGAGCTGACGGGCTCCAGAGCTGGTGCACTTCTTCCGAAACCTCGTCAATCGATTTGGGTATGCCACTTACCTCGGTTAAAATGACCATTGGGCGGAAATTCTTTCGGGGGGTCAATCTCTCAATAAAGAATCTTGCTCCACTGCCCGACTCACTTGGCTCTTGATGGATAGAAAGCGTAAAAATCAGCTACTAGGATATGATCGTAATGTCATCGCGGTCACAGTGGCCATGCTTACAGGTAATTGGGTAATGGGAAGACACGCAGAAAGACCGCAGCTCCCCTCTAAGGACTTCTGTCGATCTGCTGAAGAAGAGGAAACTGTTACCCACTTTCTTTTTCAATGTCCATTTCCTGCGAGGTGCAGATATAGGTTATTTTGCTCTCCATTGGCTTAACGGAGTTATCATCCATCGATGTCAAGGATATAGCTTCGTTTAATAAACTTTCAAGCAGGTTTTCCAGCATAGGGTGGTCGTGCTTTTAATGTGCAGCCTTTGCACTGACCAACTTATTCTCTAGTTTGGTGGAATTTAGTCAGTACAGGGACTGCGCTTACCTGTGGTGTCACAACGGGCCGCTATGCTGCGTGAGCTTGGTCATCAAAGCTACCACTTCGACCAAATCTAATAAACCTTCTTAATTCCATTATGTGGCATTTCTATTTTGGCTGGCATTCCTTTATTAGTGAGAGCCATCCATATTGCGGCAGGTTTCAACATTAAATATAGCGGATATTTCCACTCAATAGACTGTTCTACAATAATGTGTAATTTATTAACTTCATCTCTACAGCGCAGACGAAATACTGCTTGTTCGTTACATAGTTTGCTCTTAATACTTGCTGATCTTGCGTTCATAATTGTATCCAGTATTCTGTATATTGTATTTAACAGCGTGATTCCCCACATAGTTATCGCATAACGTTCTATGATCCTTCTTTGGCATTTTTGTTATCAATCCTGTTAGCCAAGACCGGCAAGGTCTTGCTCTTATCCATTCGTCTTCGGTGTGTGGAAAAATTACTTCCGCTGACGTGTCTGGATCTGCTTAAAATAGTTCCAGTGGTATATAATATTCACCTGTTACCAATCCTTTTAGTAAAGATTAACAAGATGGCGCTCCAATCCATATTTTTTTGATGTGTAGAAAAATTTTTTCTACTGACTCGTCTTGGTTGAATTACTTTGAATAAATTTTTTTCTTAACTGTACTATTGCGTTTTTTACTCTTTGCATTGTTAGCAGCTCTGTAGGTATTCGATTCTAACTGCCACTAGATTTATTTCCCAATTCATATCTACCATTCTGGCTAATGGATCGTTTATACCAAGACAGTCGGCAGTTGCTTGATATTACTTGAATAGAACATGTCAAGGTGGTGTCGTCAAAGATATGATCTTCAATTTCGTGTAACCTTTGACTTTGCCGAAAAAGTGACACTACCAGTAGCTATGCTACCGATTGTAATTCTTTCAGATTAATTACACAAACTGCTTAAACCAAAAGTATAATCATTAGAGAAACACAAAAAGTTATACACGTATGTACATATATACAAACAAACGTACATATATAATTGCATATTACAGTCCTTTAGTGAGGCTTACACGCTAACTTTTCACATGACCCGTGTTGTATGTGTTAATTTTATACATGAGTGAAGGGATCTATAGATTAACGTCGATTCCGAATGAAAGATTTGAAAAAAAATTACTAACTGGTATCCCAGGTCAGACATCCGCAACAAAATTAAATATGAGAAAAAAATATTTCTTCGGGGACTTCCTCTCAGCAAAAACTTGAGAGTAAATAAAATTGCCATGAAGAGCTTCTCAAAAATCTGTCGTTTGGAGTCGATTTCAAACTGTAGGTCCCGCCACTCATGTATAAAATTAACACACACAACATAAGTGGTGTCTTCTAGGTCGTAATCCTGACTGAAGGGTTGAAATGACCACTTATGTATGTAACTGGTATCCTATTATCCTTGCTAAATAGGTTTAAACACCGGAGAAGACAAAAAAATTTTCACCGTTTCCCTGACACCCGAATAAAATAGAATCAGTAACGTACATAATAGGAAAGTCAGTCAACACCACCTTTTGCAAGAGAATAAAACCTAAAACCTTTTTACACAATTTTAATCTTAAATGATATCGAGTTACAGAGTACTTACATTCTTTAGCTAAAACTGAGGAACAACAGCATTCTTTGACTTCTTCATAAAAGAAACAGGAACCCACTGAGGTTTTATAGACCTTTTCACCTACATAGCAGATATGGGGAACGAATGGTAAACCCTCTGAAATGAGAATACAATACGTATGAGTGAGTAATTTTCTAATATTTTATAAACATTGTTTGTTGCTTAAAATACTGGCTTAAGTATTATACCAACAATTTTAAAGTAAAAAAACTAAATTGATTTAAAATATAATTATTTCTTCATTTTTATTTCCAAGAAACCAATAGAATCCAGCAGCAATCTGTAACATTTCTTTTCACACGCGTTTTGTTTTTATAGTTGGTTTTATTTTTGTAGTTATTTTTACAATTTCCAGAGTCAATAAAATTCGTGTAACTGTATGTACTGGCCATTACTAGTACTAAGCTTCTATTTGTTTTTATTGTTGTTGCATTAGTTTATTTTTATTTTGTTTTGATTATTGCAACTGAAATATTGTTATATGTCCAATGCAACTTTATAGACTGAACAGTGTGTGCAGTAGTGATGGTTAAAATATTAGGAATACCACATTTTTAATTCTCAAACTTAAAATAGAGTTCACATTCGGCGTTACGAGAAATAACTCGATACACAATGACTATACAGACTGCTATGGTTTTCTACACAAATGTATAAAAGATAATATGATGGCCGAAACAAGGAACAAGAAAACCAACAACAACAAATTTAACCATATGCAAATATATAATGAAGTCATTTTATGAACTATGAAATGTTTTCTTTACTAAATAATTTTCATACAGTACTTGTGGTCAAACAGTGAACAAGTATAGATATATACGAGTAAATAGATTTTTAGATACAAAAAAAAAATATGTATGTATGTTTAAATTCTAGTTTGCTTTGGAAATACACATGTATGTAGGTAGCAAACTAAATAATAAACTAAAAAATATAAAATTGAAGCGTTCACACGATTAAGACAAATTTTCGACCTACACTTTCAGAAGTTCATATTGCAATCATGCAGTGTTTTTAAAAGTTGTTTAACATGAGGGATATCCCAATTATGATCCTGATTTATAACTGGTATTGCAACAGAGGCATTTAGTTGTGTTAAATATACTGGACAGAATAAAAAAGGCCTCCATTATTCTTTATAAAGTGTTGAGAAGATATACTTTGGAAAGCCCATTGATAACCTACAGTCTCATGATTTATGATTTTGCTAACATTGCGTGAGATATGGTCATGACGAATAGCAAATAATGAATGTTCTTGACCTCTTGGTACATAATTTCATATTTGCTGGAGTAATAGAGTAGAGCAGAGTTTTGAAGTCGACGTAGTCTTGAAGGTAGTGTGTGGTTTAACCCCTGGAGGTTCAACATCTCGAACAAAAAGGAATATAAAAAAATATTACTTCGGCGACTTCTCAGCAATTTTCTGGCAAAAACTCTGAGAGTAAATAAATTTATCGTGAAAACTTTCCCAAAAAATCTGTCATTCGGAGTCGGCTTTAAACTGTAGGTTCCGCCACTCATGTATAAAATTAACTCACACAACAGGGGGTGTGCGAAACTAGGTCTTAATCCTGCCTAGAGTAGAGATATTCATATGCATAATGCATTATATGGAAAAGAGGTTGTTGCAGATGAGGTACCAAGAAAAGTTAAATTTTTTTTATCTGTTTTTCGAAAACAGCCAAAAATGTGTCATATGTTTATTACTTCAAAAATTGTCCACCCTTTGCAATCTTTGTATGATACGTTTTTGTTATGCTCTTAACTGGATTAAATCAACATTATTGTTATCGTTTTGTTTTGTGCATCACTGTAAATTTTTATTAGATATTTTGAATGTTACGTTGAGTTGTATGAGTAAGTTTATGTTTTAATTTTCAAATTATTAAGTTATTGTTTACATTTTCCATTTTCCACACAAAAGGAAAAAGAAGAATATTTTGTGGTATTGTGGACTAAAAATAAAATCCCAGAAAATCTGGGCTAAAGTAATAAATTTTTGATTTCTTTTTCTCTCCAAACACATATATTAATTATGATAAAATAGAACTCATATATTATACTATATATGATGTTTGAAAATATTCAAGAAATTTTAATAAATTTAAAATAACACTTTTTGAAAAAAAGATAAAAACAAAAAATAAATTTCTTTAGAAATTTGTCCGTCATAGACAAGTAAGTTATGTTCCTGCTGGATCTACCATCACCTATTGAGGAAAACTATAGGTTCTTTCATTAAGCGATTTGTATCTTTAAATTTAAATAAAGTGTGTGTAATATATAATCGAAATTGTTTATTCGTTTGAAAGACTTTTGTATCACTATATGTGAAATATAACATCGTTGAAATGTCCGCCACGGTATCTCTGGACGGAGCGCATCCAAAATGTCCAAATTACCAATGATTTGGTGAAGAAATCTGGCCGAATTTCACCAATGGCGTGGGCTATTTTGGAGGGCTGCTGTTGTTTAGTTTTATTTGTATACACCTGCGAAAAGGATGGTGAAACTTCACAAGAAAAAGTTCAACGGTATCAAGTGACACGATCTCTGTACAGTTCACATTACCATCCCATTCAGACCAAAACAAATAGGTGACCATCGTCCTACAGTGCACGCCGTTATGGCCTGGCCAAACGACATTCTCTAAGAAATATCAGCCCAATGACGCTACCAGCTGAATGGTTATATTGAACGCTTTCAAATCTCATATGGATTGGTATTGCCGTAAAATCGAAAATTTTGTTTGTTTACATTTAGAAATGGGTCTCATCGCTGAAGAGGAGTTTTCGATGAAAATTAGGGTCAGTTGCCAATTGCTTTCTGATAAAACAATTTCATTATTTGCAAGTGTTGTTGAGTGCAATATCCGTCCATGGCGATTAGGAAAGCAGACTAAGTAAATTACAATTTTCTGTCCTTCGGAAATCCCCGCTTAGCTTCTGATAAAAGCTCTAAGACTAAACATATTGCCATAAAAAAGCTTCTCAAATCTGTCGTTGGGAGTTGACGTTAAACTTTAGGTCCCGTCATTTATAACATTCGCCATACAACCTAACCTAATTTTAATCAAGTTCTTTCGGCTAAGCAGGTGAATTGTGCACCGCAGCAGATTCAAAGATGATTGATTTCTCTGCAGAAGTTGAGTTGAGGTACCATGGTTGTTGAATCCTACTCTTTTCCAAAACAGGTGATCCTGCCCGGCTTTATTAGGATGTTGTTATTGTCCTTAAACGAAGCTTTTAATTTTTAAAATGCAGAATATCATGATGAAAAATTATGTATGCATCTGAAGCATTTGAACCTGTAATGGTTGGGATTTTTCCTGCAGCACAATACAACAATACCAATACAACAAAAGACTGGACTGACAACAATTGTTTTCTATTAGGATAAGCAATCAAAACTCAACGATATAATTTCTCATTCGTTAAATAATGTTTCAATCAGATTAGACAATAACACTTTTATCAAGAATCAGAACGAAATAAGATGTTAAACTCTAGACTGTTATGCAAAATGTTACAGATAAATAGGACTGCTGCGCTGTAGGCTGAGATGATATACAAGTTTTAACGTATAACAAAATATCCTACAGAATATTTGTTCCAAAAGCCTTACTGGAAATGAAGAAGAATAAATCTTTAGTTTTTCGTTATTTTTCACAAATTTCGATTGGCAAAGTATAGAAATCAAAATGATGCGAATTAATTAATGCTAAAGATTTTCATTCTACTCGGACAGCAGAATAGGCCGTATATGTATATTGTTTTTATTAGAACGTAGGCTGTATTCTTTTTTTTTAAATCTATCACATCAGTTTTCATTATCAGTCAAATAAAAAATAATTTTTTTTTTGCATTTTTTTAATCAAAATAGCAAAAGTGTATTGACAGAGTGAAATATGATTTAAACTGAAAACAACATATGAATGCTAATTAGTGTAGAAATATTTGTGTTGTTGTTGTTCCTGCTCTTTTTTATTTTTTTTATTGCATTAGACATCGTTCTAACCTTGTAAAACCTTTAGAAAATATTTGCAAATATTAAAAAGAAATAGAAACTTATCAATTCTATGCATTTGATTATTCCATATTAACAAAGAAAAAAAAGAAAACAAGGCATTTGTATGCACCTTTAATATTTACCAGTAAATATGTGCAAATATTATAAATTTATAGTTTAATTTTTTTATTTTTTCTAATGGAAATTATACAAAAAAAGATACTTTAAGTAAAAGGCGTTTTTTAGTTGTTGTATAATAGGAAACTAAAAAAATGTATTAAAAATGCAGAAAAACGGGTAGTTTTTAAATGGCGACTTGTATAGGATAGAAGAACAGTTGGCAACTTCAGGTAGCAATTTAAAATTCTTGTCTACAGTAGAGGGCAAATAAAATTATACCATTTATAGGTTGTAAATTTTAAAGTGATTTTTTTATTAAACAAAATTTGTAACAAAACTATACAAAAAATGGTCATGGAAAAAATCATCTAAATGCACGATATCGGATAATGAAATCTCATTCCATTCCGTAAAACCAGTTTTGGAATCCTTTATACCATGGCTATCTAGATATTCAGACTTTTTTATCAAAACAACTTTATAATACGGGACCTAGTTTAGGTGGTTGGCTTTGAGGAAAAGAAATATTCATCAACATGTTATGAGGATGGTAGCGAGACCGCCAAGACATTTCACAGTTACCTTCATATGGGTAAGTAAACATGGGGAAACTGAAGGCAATAACAAAGAAGACGCACGTGAAAAACTGGTAGAAGAAACAATTGAAAGAGAAGTTGGTTGGCTGGCTATATTCTATGAAGGGCAAACAAACTTTACTCATTTGCAAAGGAAAGAAGGAAACCGTCAGATGTGGCACTATGGAAATATATGCAGAACATAATTTTAAACCTAAACCAGAGATCAACTTGGGAACCTTATAGCGAATATAATGGGACACTTAACTCTGAGTACATAACTAAGGGAATTCCCTAAAACGACTTTTACGGAAGAGGCGACTACTGAACGTCTTCTCTATTCTTGTCTGTAGGGAAACTTAGATGAATAATTCTTGTTTATCCTGGATTTATTGACATGCAGTGTCCAGCCAGAATTATAAAACTATCGGGATAGTTAAGAAATGTCCGCCAGGAGTCAAAGTTGTATGGCGGAATAGGTGTTACCGGTATTACAACCGGGTATAATAGGACCCAAGAATGTTACGGTTTTCGAAGCGATTGTCAATTTAACTTAAACTAGACTATGAAAACGGATTTTCAGATTTTCGATATTTAAACTAGAAAAAAACAATGACGTATTTGCATCACCTTTGCTGTACAGTATCCATGGAGAAGGTCAATATTTGTGTCTTAGTTTGTAGTCCAACAATTATTGGCATTATATGTTGAGGAAGATAGTCTGAATTGAAAATAAAGACTAGAATTGCATTATTGTATGTATATCGAAGCAAAAATGATTAATTTATGAAATTTGTAGAAAAATTCAAACGAATATGCCGTTGTTGACGCCAATTGCTATGTACGTGCATGCTTCAGACTGGCGTACACTGTATGTTCAGACAGACAGAAGTCATAGAAATATTGTAATATATTTATATCTTATAAAATTTTTTATGTATTGAGATTTTAAACATGCTTAAAATGCAAGACACATTAACGATTTGTTTATTTAGATTTTACTTTTATTCATCACATGTATGTACGAATGAAATTGAGTGAATGAATGAACGTAAGGTAGCCTGCCAAAGCAGCCAAACAAAAGAACTGTTTTATTCTGAAAGAATATAAACAGTGAGTAATACAATAATAATAATAACAACAACAACAAGATTTTTTTTATATTAAATATCCATTAAGTACTTTAAATAATTCAAAATTAAATGAAATTTATGAAAATCAGAATACTAGTGAGCTTTTTCTCCCACCATATTAACGATTTAGTTTAATGGACAAAACACCACCTGACAATTGAATTTAAATTTGAAATAAAAATTTTGTTTATTTTTTTTTGTTTGTTAAGAAGGCAATAAAAACTATTTATTTGGATAATTGATTAATTTAAATGGGTTATGGATATGTTGAAGTTCAATATATTGGCGAATTAAAAAGCAATTTAATTTATAGTTCTGGCCAAGAACTTATCAAATAAATTTTCAGAAAAAACCTGTTTGAAAAGAATTTTTACACAGTTTTGTGTACGACTTCCTTCTCAATAATGACAGCCGGATACGTTTAAGCTGTAACATGACAAGAAAAGTCTCTTACAAAATACAACAAATAATTGTGTATTCCGGTTAAGTTCGGAATATATGATGGTTACGGCATGTAAAACGGCATCAGTAAAATTTTTTTTCTTAATAATCTAGAGTTCTTTAACTGTAAATCCTTTCTATTCTTTCGCTTACGACTGTAATATTTGCCATTCAAATTTCTTGGATGGTATACCAAGTCCTTTGCAGTTTCTGGTGAAAAGGCTTAATATACGTATCCGATCTGCTGTTAGTTAATCTCAGAACACTTAATGTTATGCGCATAAGTCTTTTTTTCAGCATGAGTGTTGTAAATACTTGGAATTTATAAACTAAAAACTCATAATATCCTGGGCATGAAAATCCAGTGTTATGTTCCGTGTAACGAGGATATTTTTCGAAAGTTCAATGAAGCATTGCTGCAGTTTCTTAAGACAGTACAAGAAATACTTCGCGCCATCTGATATTCTTACATTTGCATTATTTATAATAAAAAATAAAGAATATAGCTGTCATTTAGGGCCGAACACTATTCTTCTCGACCGAGTTATGGAACGGTACTCCGCAATTTTGGCTTGTGTTTCCTTATTTTATCGCTTACGTCTGCGGTGTGTGAGAGGTAAATAAAGGGAAAAGCGCACTTCTTTCTTGTGGAAACCATCCGTTTGCGGACGATTATTACATTGCAGTTCATCTTTCAGTAGATAATTCTGTCACTTGTTATAAGACTCAAATCTAATATTCAATAGTCAAACTTTTTTGCAAGTTGGGAACCAATAAACTGCATGAGTAGGGGTCATCCCCCGAGTGCCGGTCGTTTACAAAAAAATCACGTTTGGGTGCTACATGAATTACAAGCGAAAAATGTAATGAACTGAATGGAACGAAATCAAACCACTTCTGAACGAATAATCGCGGTAACGTACGACAATGTGTGAAAAAGTTCATGAGTGAAGCTTCATAAATGACGGCAAAGTCAAAAAGGTAATGCTATGTGTCTGGTAAATTTTTAAGAGAGTTGTTCAATATGAGGTTCTACGAGTTCTAGTTGTATGTCGGAATAGGTGTTATCGGTATTACAACAGGGACAAATAGGATTTAAGAAGGGACCTAATAATTCTCACCGAAGCTTATATAGCCGACACTACCGCTTGGAAGGCACTGCAATGATTCGGTAGCCTGGTGGATTCAGCTATGTCCATCGATTCCGAAAAAATGCAGATGTAAGAAAAATGTAATAATAAAATATAAATTGTGAATATACAGTGAACTTCAACAGTAAAAGCCCAGTAGGAGAAAGAAATTGCCCTATTATTATTTTTCCATTACTGTATATAGTACATTTAGATTTTTTCATTTTATTTCCCTTATATATGTATGTACATACATATTTCAACAATACTTTCTATTTATTTTTTCAATAATTAAAATTGTGTCGATAAATCAATTCCGACTGTTCGATATACAAAAATTTCAAGTGAAATCCAATAATAATAATAAATTTAAAACAATTTGTATTCAATTTACCAAAAAGTTCAAAAAAAAAACTTTAAAAATAAAATTTAATTCGCCAAATATATTTATGACTACAAGATATCAAATTTATTTCAGTAACACGTACTCTCTAAAATTTAAGAAAAAAAGAAAAAATCCGCAAGAAAAAAATTAAAAATTTTCTTATTTAAAATTAAAAAGAAAACACAATCTGTGATAGTATGTAAAAATTTTATGTTTTTAATAAATTTTATGTTTCTTATAAATCATTCGCTGAGTATTCCAAATCAATTTCGATTTCATTTGGCCAGTATTCAATTTATTTTCGGGGGTGGTCTTATATTTCAATCATGAAACGGATTTCAGATTTCCAATCGTTTCAAATTATGTATAGCGTTTGCGTTTGAGCGGAATAGAAAGTATCGGAAATAATGTACTCGAACATAAATAATTTTCAAAAAAAAAAAAAAGATTTATTTGTAATGGATTTTTCTTTTTCTTTAAAAGCATATGATTTATTTACTTAAAAATTTTTGCATTGATTGGGTGTCAATTGATATAAAGCAGGTGTAATTAAATTATTTGTTTATTCTCTATCAGAAATAATTTATAATTTTATAAAAGAAATGAGAATTAAAAACAAAAGAAATATATTGTGTTTCTAGTATTTCTGCAATCCAAAAATTGTAGAATTGAATGGAATTATTTGGAATTTTCTGGATTTATTTCGTTAGGAAAATTAACCTCAACTGGAAGAAGGAAATAAAAAAGAAGGACGTAAACAAAAAAATTAAAAAATTCTAATGTCAGAGGAAAGAAGACAAGAAGGAAAAGAAAAAATAAGAGATGATTTCCCTCCATTATGCACAAAAGTGCTATAATGTTCTTTAGATAAATACTATCGCTATATCCCTAGCCAATCAATTCAGTTTACAAAACCTATTAGATTCCCAATACTACTATCCTACAGATCTTCTAGTTTCTCAACAAACTAGCCATTTCTCGCTACGCACCTGCATTACCTACAGAAATAAAAAATATCTCTGTCTCCACACATATGGGTTATACTGATTCTGTACTTCTAATGCTTAAGATTAGTTCCGAATCTGTAGAATTGAGCTTTGGTCGTAAGACTCTTGTGACTATAGAATTGCTCTAATGCCACTTATCGTAATCCAAAGGCTTTCGACTAATCCAATGGATTAAATTTGATCTTAAAAGCTTTCATATTTTCATTCGACGAAACTCAGTTTGTAGGTCATATTGTGACCACCCTGAAAACAAATTTATCTTGAAAGTATGCGCCATTGATAGCTGATGTCTGTCGACTTCAATTTGAAAAAAATTATGTCGACAATTTAAGCATTTGATTTGTTGTTTTTTTTTAATCAAATTATATAATTTTCGATAGAAAGTCATGATTTTTTGTTTAACTTTTCGCGTGTTTACATTGTAATTGTCCATTTATGTGTAATTCTGCTGTAATCATTTCATTTCATTAATTTAATTTTTGATTTTTTTCTTAACTTTTTATGGACAATTTTCATTTCATAGTAGGGACATTCACATAAAGGGAAAAACTTACAAACAGTAACACAATAATTGTTATCAAAATAAAAGAAAGAACTTAATATATGTACATATTTAAAAAGTGTGGAACTTTGTTTATACAACATTTTCAAATGCCTTTTAAGAAGTCTTCTGAAGTGAATACCCTTTATAATAATTATTTAATTCTATTTAAGCATTTATTATTACGTTAATTTTGTAAATATATTTGTGTTGTAATATCAACAAATTTAAAGTAATTAATCTATTTGTTTATAATATTAAAAAAAAATGTTATTGTATTTTTATTTTTTTTTGTATTCTTTTTGTATAGAAAGTGAACTTGAGCTCAGTTAACATGCGTTTGCGTTTAATTACCGGTTGTCATGCATTTCATTTCAATTTTTTGTTTTCGAATATTTTTAATTACCCATATGACAAAACATAAAATTAAAATTCGAGAATATAATAGGGGTGTAATAAACTACTTTTGTTGTTGTTGTAAAACTGTTGCATTACACGAGGTTTGAATGATAAGTGAATAATGTTGGAATTTACCGCCATTTGGTTCATTATCAAAATAAAAATGTAGCAGTTAGGTTCAGTTTTGAACTGTTGTTACCAGATTCCCTTTCGTTTGTTAAAAATTTATTAAAAATGTTTAAGGTTTCACTTTTATAAATTGCAATGTAACATAACATTGCAGCACAAATCTGGACAAAGGAACAAATTTAGTATGGTCGTTGGAGTCATTATTGGGAATATATCTGAGGAGGAAACGGCATCTTTGTACCCACTACATAGGTTAGAGGACGTGTACTTGTCAATTAAGACAAGTACAGTACCCGGAGGTCGAATTGACCCATTGTACAACGTCCTAGTTTCTCACACCACTTATGTTGTGTGTGTTAATTGTTATACATGAGCGGTGGGACCTACAATTTAAAGTCGACTCCGAATGACAGAAATTTGAGAAACTTTTTCATGGCAATTTTATTTAATCTCAGAGTTTTTGCCAGAAATCTGCTGCCGAAGAAATACTTTTTGTATTTTGTCTTGATGTCTGGCCTGGGACTCGAACCCTGGCTTTACGTCTAATAAGCGTACACACTACGGCGACTTCACCCACTACATAAATGATTTAAATTAACTTTTAGTGATGAACATTAGCAGTGTAAGTCGCTTCATCAGCATCTCCAAATGGTTTCGAGACTAGGAGAAACTGCATATGGCTTAAGAGTGTCTATTCAAATTCCTTGGGTATACAGTCACCCGTACCTAACGCCATTTAAAGAATGCCTAACGACGTCAAAATTAGCTCAAAATCCATCATGTTGTGTGACTTCGAGCTCCATATGCGACAATTTTGATGGTTGGCCTAGTTACCGAGTGATAAATGAGTTTTATTGCTAAAAAAAATTTGTTTCAAATATTCGCATTGAAAGCATGTTGTTCTAGCACCCGAGGAGCATATCTATCATATTTGAAAGGTCAGCCAATTTGAAATGCTACATGAGTTAAACTTTCTATAAAAGGATGAGCAGATCCAAATATAAAATATGTCACAATGAGGCCTATATGTCCTATTACTGAGGACAACATGGAATAGGCAAATCGGTGACACTTTCTCTAACAGAAGAAATATTTTTAGCAGTGCGTACATTGCGCTGATACACAAGAATGACTGCAAATTTCTTTGTAATTTTGCCTATTCCTTGCTTAGTAGGTTGATTATGGTTGACCATAATCACCACAAAACGTTCGAACAAAGCTCTTGAGTGGACCATTATTTTTGTAGCATATTTTGACTAATTCTACGCGTTGTACGGTTGACAAACCTTTCAAATAAATAAAAATAAACCTTAAGATTTATTCAACTACAGACAGCTTTTCAGACCAGACGTTTTAAAACCGCTAAATGCATAACCCGATAAAGCAATGATCTTCTGGGACTACTTAAATATGTTCAAAAAACAATCTTTTGGACAAATAAAAAAATATAAAACAATAAACTTTTGTATTCATTTATTTTGAAGAGGGCTTAGTCATAGCACAAACTGCTAATGACATTATGTTGTGTGGAAAAAATAGCAACAAATACAAATACTCGTCTGGGTATACGTGAATAAGTGTGTTGAAAAAGGGAGGTTTTCAACAAATCATAAACCAGGTATGCTAATGCATACTGCAAGAAACGAGTAACATAAATTTTGTATAAATTATTCATTAATAAAAATCATGCCCAGCCTTAAAAGTAAAGCAAAATTAGCTGTTAATTGTTTTAAAAGCCACAGCGATAATTATAAAACATTAAAATATGTTTACTTCTACGAAATGTATAACTACATATTACAGAGGTAACTTTAATCTCGACTTCAAGCTTGATTAATCATATGTTAAAAAGGAAATTTATACGAAAAAAAAGAAAAATAAAACTGAGTAGCTTGAGGGAAATAATGTGTATATCGTCATATTAATTATTTTTTTTATTATTTGTTTAATGCTAAATGTTGTAAACAGTCTTACAAAAAAATAAGAAAATCTTGGAAGTATTTCCCTCCCAGTGTGTTAATGTCAATACCCTATATGGGCTATTGTTTCTATCTATCAATCTGTGCATATCTACGTACATGCATATAAAATATTGTACTCTAAATACAATACCACTTATTTAAAAGAATGTTTCCAGATGACTGAGCCATCAATATTAATCCATATATACATATACATGATTCTACTCCTCCTATTAATACAGACATAAGTAGATACATATGTACGTATACACATATAAGCCAAATATAAAGAAGATAAACTGCATAATTATTAAATGCATATTATAGTGCAAGGTCAAGAATAAGTGTAAAACTGAATGAGTAACAATAAAAACTTATTTTGAAATGTCCATTCAAAGAACTCCATCGAATATACATACGTGCTAAATACCTTTAAGATGCCTCAAGTTTCTTATGAACATGTTTAATATCCAACATCACCGAGATTTGCGCTGCTTTATTTTTTATTTAAACAAAACTTTACAATGACTAACATCCGTTCAATACGATTCACTGGATGCCAGCAAGAAAGGAAATTTCTGTGATTAAAAATTAAAAAATATTGTCTTATTTGTCTTACGCATGAGTCATGGTAGTGAAGAGGCTTGAAAAAGTTCATATTCATTATTTAAAACGAATCATGGTATATGAAAAAGGTTTTTGAGATGTTGAACAACTCTTTAATTTGAATTAAAGTTCAAAAAAACAAAAACAAAAACTCTTGCAGCTATGGATGCCATCAACATCAAATACAGGTAGAATGACGAAAAAAATCTGTTCAAATCTGGGTAGAGGACGAAAGGCATATCGAAGAACTAGGCTAAAGCTGTAGCCATGAAGAGACGGTGTTCCTTAACTTATCCTTATCCATCAATTTTAAATGAACTATCGTACCTTGTAGAAAAAGTTTGATCTCAGAATTGGATATTGATTGTGGTAACACAATGGGCCTAACCTCTAAAGAGGGTTCGTCCCTTAACTTGAGCTATCGCTACGTATCACAATGCTTTACGTTGTACAATTCGACTTGTCTGACGGTTGGTTCTTTCAGAATGTTATTATGGGTTAGCAATTGGCTATCTAAGTTGATATATTCTTTTGGCAAACACTCTTTTTTAGAGGTCCACTAACAATAATATGTAGCACAATTTTACAAATGTGTCATCTATATAAGCTACTGTATGTAAAATATGTACATACTGAGGAAATTTTTTTTTACAAAGTTCTTGTTATTATGTTTAAAATTTATAATATTTGCAATTTTATTAGACATTAGAATTATTAATTAATTATCATGTGCAAATAAAATAGTTAAAAGAGACTTACCCGTACTATGACCCAATTCACACCAACAATGATCGTTAATGAATTGAGGTCCTAAACAATATTTCATAACTTTGTCCGTACATCTAACGGCATTGCACGAACTATCTGAAGCCATACCTGCAAAGTAAACATAATAATAAAAAAAAAATTTTTATACACATTCATACATATGATTGCATTTAGTTTATGAAAAATAACGATTTACTAAAAAGAAACACACACCCACCTTCATAAAAACTTTCATTCAATTGTCGTAAAGCATTAATGGCATCTTGTCTCGTTACTTGATGTTCGAATAGAAACTCTTCGTAATTTGTTTGAGGATCTTTGGCTAGTAAATCATTTTTATCACAGAGTATACACGATTGGGGTGCTGCCATTGCTAACGAGTGCAATAACAGTAAACACACCATTAATAACATTGTCACAAGAGAACAGCGGCAATTATTTGAGAGAAGAGAATTTAGTCCATACGATAATGTTCTTCGGCTAGCTGTTATTGGTGATATTGTAACTGTAGTGGTATTGTTGTTATTGTTTCTTCTACGTTTCCTTCTTTGGTTTAAGAATTTTGTGCTTTTTATATTTGTTGTTGTTGTTTGATAACATTGTTTTTTGTGATAAAAGCCATTTGTATTGTCACTATGTTCTCTTTTCTCATTATTAACATCATTGTTTTCATGATAGTGTTGTGCTTGCGTTAAAGTGGAAGGAAATAAAGTTGTTGTTGTTCTTGTTGTCGTTGTATTCCTTTGTTTTGATATTAATTTATCACTCGCACTCGTATTTTGTTTGATTAATAGTGTTGCCATGTTACAAATGGATTTTCGTGTCGATTAATTTTTATTTTGGATTTAAATCACTTTTGTTTTCTGCTTCTACTTTCTTATCACTTCAATTACTTCTCCCTTTTCCTTAATACTAATGATTATTTAACTGTTAATTCTTTATGAAAACATGTTGCTCTTGTAAGTTGTGGCCTATTGTAGAATTTTTATTTTATTTTACATTTAATTTATAATGAACATGTACAAATTATTGATGGAGGGCTTTGAAATTTGATATGATTTTGAAGTTGACGTTAAACTTGAGGTAAAAAAAAGAAAAGTACACATGTTGTAAACGATTAGTTAAAATTATAAACATGCAAGCATTACAATTAGAAAAATAATGATCAATTAATTTATTCAAAAATTTGCTTTAAGCAATTTGTATAGTATTTTTCTATTATTTAAAAAAAATTTATTTGCATATGAAACTCTTAACCAATGTTTTTATATCTTGGTAAAGATGGCTTGAGTAATCTGAATCTCGCATTTTGCGAATGCAATTGAATCGAATGCATTAAATGGTGTTATAAATATAAGAATTGCTTCTGACAATTTTATCCCTCGACGAAACGAACATTAGTGAAAACGCACCTTTGACTCTGGAAGGTTAAAACTTTGAAAAAGATCAATACTGCGTAGCATGAAAGCAAAAGTGCCATAGGTATATGTATAATGATTTGTTCGTCGATGTCAACAGTTTAACATTCGGTTGTCAACAATTTAACAAGAACTAATCGTCCAGATTGGCCATCTTTGGATAATTGTGTGTTATTACGACAGGCATAGGCGATACACATCAACAGGGACTAGATTGGCTTCCTGTTGATGACGAATATTTTTTTGGTACAAAACTTCATCTCAGTATTTCGTGAATAAGGACGAAGCAACAACATATTTATCATAAAAAAACAATGCGTTTTTGCAATTTAAAATAACATCAAGGCTGAAGCGTGAAACCCAGTTAGTGGCAAACATTGTAAATGATGCAGGCGTCATAATTGTTAATTTTACTAAGCTGTTGGAAACAGACAGTTAGTGAAGTAGTAGCGATTGGTGATTTCATCCCAAAAAAAATTAAAAAATAGATAAAAAGAATAACTCATGTAAAAACTATGATCGACTATGGGGCTCAAGAAATTTGCAAACAACCTAATTTCATAAAATTTGCTTATTAAAGAGTTAATAGATTTTTTTGTCTTAAAATTCGTCGAAAAGCTTAGCATAAATTATATCATTTATTTATTTATTTCATTCATTAATTGTGGGTACCCGGATATAACTAAAATTACAGAAATATTTCACATTTGTTTAATTATTGACTATTAAACTTTAATAAGAGTATTAAATTACACGTTGCTTTATAATAACTGTCACCCGCTATTTATAATTTCTTTTCTACTTAATCGTGTTTATTATTTTCAATATTTATTATTTTATTAAGTTTCTCATTTAATTTAGTAATTGCTTTTTACCACTTGAATTTTTATTTTATTTTGTTTAATTTTTATTTCTTAATTTACTTCAAATATTTATTTTTCAATTTATTTACTAATTCAAAACCACTGATCTAATTTACAATTTAATATTTATTTACTTTTTCGTTTAATATTTATTTTATTAACACAAATTTTCGTTTATTACACTTTTTTGTATTCGAAATCTTAACGTATTTTCTTTAATTAATTTTATATACGAATTTTTGACATTTTGTTTCGAACCGTTAACAGCGCGCCCACACGTCTACTTCCGCTCACGAGCTAAAGTGTTCTGTAGTTTATATTACAAAATTAGTGTAAAAATGTTCTGCCAAATAAATTCACTATATACATATGTATGTTGTATGTATGTTTATTTAAGCCTTTTTTCATTTCATTTTCTGCCATTCGACAACCTCCCCCCTTTTCCCCAACAACAAAAACAACTACATCTACTCACTTGAAATTTTTACTCTCCAATTGTTAGGTGAGTTATGAACAGTGGTGCCAACATATCTCTTCACTAGTTTTGGTTTTGGGCAAAACTATATACATACATATGTATGTATATTAATCCGAATTAAATAATGCTGAAATTATTTAAAGTTTTTCATTTGGTATACAAATTATGTATATTTATTATGTTATGCGGAAGCTATGTTCATTCAAAATGTTGTGTTGTGTAAACCTTAAAAATCCCAAAAGCTCAAAATCATTATATTGAATATATATATAATATATATATTAAAATCAGGAAATTTACGAAAATTTTAGAGCAAACCTGTAATAATTTCAAGAACTAATCGTATGAGACAACGTTGGTGAATGGTTTTCTTCACCAGCAAATGGTTACGATAACAAGAGACAAGTTTAATACGAGCTTCGTCAAGGGACTTCGTGACCCAACAAATCGAATGGCTGACAGACCTTCTTAAGTGCTTGGACAGAACCAGCAGACTCTATGATTTTGGAAAATATTTTCGAATGAGACTCGATAACAAAAGAGAATCGAATGACATTTTTAAGAGCGGCCGTTAAGAACAGATATCGGGAGGGGAGCGGAAGTTTTTGGCCGAAAAGTGAATTTTCTTCGCGGATATCTTCTAAACTTAAGTTTATAAGAAAGATGTGTTCTATTCCGTTTGGATAGAAAGTTCAAAAGACGGGACATCTGACAGTCAAGCCGCCACCCAGATTACTAGGCTGTAGTAAGAGATGTTGGGAAGAATACAGTCAGCGATAGGGAAGGTAGAATATCAGCAGAGACTTTTCTCAAGCCCAATTAGACAAGTGCACTACACTATTCTCGCTGTACGCTTAAACATAAACTTTTTTAAGTATTACAATAGGAAGCGATTTAAATATTCATTACATTACCCAGGAGTTACTTGCGATTAGTAACCGGTGTTTTGATAGGGCAGTATAAAACAATCAGACTTAATCATCTATACATATACTTAAAACCTGTGAGGCATAATCGTAACTGGGTGCATATCAGATGCTGGGCATTAAATTGACTTTGTTCATACCGAACAGCTTTCTGATATTTGTCAGAGCAATAGGAGTAGATTTTATAGGTACACACTATATAGATATAGAGCACTACGATAGACATTTAATTTCACTTAAAACGGTTGTTTAGGTCATTTTATTTAAGTATCACACGTTTAATGTTCGAGGTATTAGCCACACTGCTGTTATTTACTGAGAGAATTACTTGATTTGGTTGCATTTGTATGAAGTGAGTGCCTAACATTGCTTTTATGTAAAATTGTTGTTTTTATTCACTGTAGGTTTATGCATTTATTGACTAAATGAAAATGTTAATAACATTAAGTTTATTTGTAATAATCATTACATTACAATTTAAACTCTTGTATGTAGATAATCATATGAGCGTACTCACGCTAAGTGAGAAAAAAGTTTATAAGTGTATGATTTGCTCAAAAGAACTGATGTAAAAAATGATCATTTAATAAACATATAATTTTTTTTCTCATTTATTATGATTTTAGATTGATCAAGCAAACGTGGAATTAAAAGAAAATCGTTAAAATCCTTTAATAATTATTCCGATCTTTGAAAATGTTTGACTCCCTAAAACATAGCAGAATCTACTTGGTTCGGCTACGGTTTTAGAAGAGAAAAGGCATAAAAATAGTAAAATACATAACGAGCATAAAAAATAGATACCCTATCTAGCTTTAACAAGGTTTCTTTTTAAATGAGATTGAAATTTTTTACAAAAAGCAAAGAACGTTACTATAATTTATTTTAGAGATAAACCTTTCAGATCTTAAAGAAGACTAAAAAGTAATTCATTTGTTTAAGATAATGATATTATTATTTTTTTAAGATAATTTCAATTTTATTTGCCCTTATGACAATGTCAATAAAGGGAGTATTGCAACATTTGCTAAGCAATTGCGAAAATGTTTCAATATTTTGGGAACGGAAGTAAATATTGGCATTTGAAATAAAGTAAAACGAAAATATTATAAATATGCTCGTATTTAAGAATATGGTGCATAAGTAATAAATACGTTTGCTTAAATTGACTCAATAAAAGGTAAACTTATATACATAAATATGTAAATATGCTTTTTTATGGAATTAAGCAAATATAATAAATACATGTTTAAATTTTATTTCTTTACTCTTTACAGTCAATAGCTTTTATTAAGGAAAAAAAGGTGCAAAATAGCCTACACTTCCAACAGAGACTTCTAACAATATCTAAAAGAAGAGGACATTAACACACAAGATGTATGCAAATACATGAGATTTGGAGATAGTGAATGATTATGCTGATATTCAAAAACAACTGGAAGTCGGTAAAGAAGTTTATTAAAGTAGTCAACGAAGCATTGCGAATAGCATGGAAAATCCACAAGACTATTACGGGTATTGAAAATTAAATTAAACGGCTCATCGCACCCCTAATTAATACTGTATGCTTATTTCATGAAGTGGGATGCTGACGATGGATAATAATCAACCTGTCCAATAACAATTGTCACCTCTAAAAGGTTCCAACCTACAATACAAAAAAAAAGAGCCTCTATTATCATTGATGAACAATCTAGCCTTTCACTGTACGCGGTTGATCCGTCTCAGCAAAGCTTCAAACACTATTCCGTCTGTACTCAGCTTGGGGGTGGTGTAAATAATAATGAGTTATGAGTGAAAAATACTCTTAATCTTCAGTCTGTCATCATAAAGTTCAACAACAGTGGTAATATGCCACCATCCTTAGAAGTAAAGTTGAAACTCCACAATTATACATAAGTTTCAAAAACTGAAGTTCTCAAAACAACCTGTACCTTTTTCTTTTCCTATTTTTTTTATAGAGGCGAGAAACTATTAAAAATAAAACACTTGTACTTTTCAGTTCTAATTTTAAAACAACAACAATAACTACAAATTAAAATAAAAAAAAATTACACTAAATTAAAAAAAAATTGTACAACAAATTTCGTACATTTACATTTACATTTAGTTCTGTATCTAAAATAGAATAGACAGACAGCCAACGGTATGGACGGATAGTCCGGTGTGCGATAACGAAACACAAAATGTTTTACTCTTGTGGCTTGTGAGAGAATTTTATATTTTTATCCAGAGACTATATGTTCATCGTAAATTATAGGGCACTGGGTTCTTTTTATTTACAAAAAAAAAAAAAAAAAAAATAAAAAAAAAAAAATTATAAAAACTACAAAATAAAAGGGGTGAGCAAGCGCCTGCCTAAATAAAATTCTAAGGCACAGTGAATCTGAAATTAATTCATGAGCTAACAAACAAAGAGTTTTTAAAATGTAAAAAAAGACAAAATTTTGTTACATTAGGTCTTTAAAATTGCAAACAAGATCCAGACCAAAAGTATTAAGGTTTAGGTTCCATAGCAAATACGAGGGTGAACTCGTGAAACTTAAACTTTTATTTTTCACCCACTGTCAGTTTGATTTTACTGCATCGTCATCCTCATGCTCATATGTATACAAGCATGCTTCTAGACGTAGAAAGAAATTAACAGAGAAATTGAAAAATATAGCCATACGGTCTTAAAAAGTGTGTCAAAATTATATTTCAGGTATTTTAAAAATGTTGTCTAAACAAATTATTTGATTACAGTGTAAACTTTTACTAAAACTCAAGAGAGTTGAAGACAAATAAATTAAGATGCCCTATAGAGATATTTCTAAAGATTATTATTCAAGGCAGAAATATAAATTTTTAACATTTTATTATGGGGAAAGATAAAATAAAAGTAAATCGGATTTGGTAAGACAAATAGAATAAATGACAACTAATTCAACGGTATTCCAAATTTCGGACATCTAAATACAACATGTGCCACAATTTTGTCTTCATTTGAACCTTAGAGTCATCATGGAGAAATGGAGTGTTCATAAGGTAATTTCTGTAACTACCATATACCGTCAAGCCTCTATGACTTCTATTAATAGTTCATTCAATATCTGGGATTAGTTTGTAGGCCCCTAAAGCATTAAGGCTGTTTGGCATTATAGCAGATATATTCTTACCTAAACTGTGCGTCTATTTCGTCCTAGAATTTTTCTTCATCAGATGGTATAACTCAGCCATTTCCTTTCAATGGGCTGTTACCACGCTACCTGCTTCCATAGAAATAGTCCTTCGAAAAACTTCTAAAATACTCTTTGATCATATTTTTTAGGATTACTTTAAACATTGGTAAAACATAATCGAATGCCCCATTTTTTTTTGCCAATAGGAAGAAGAGTTACTATAGGGGAGAAATATTGAAATTGGCTTGAATTATAAATTCTGTCCTTTTCAGCACTGAGGTATGAAAATCTATTTGATTTCAAAATAAAATTTCTTTAAATTCCCCATCTTAATGCCATTAAATTTGTCCATATGTTATGAGAACAACCATATTTCCACCAGCTATTATTTTCATATTTTTTTAAATAATTTGCGTATTACGCTGTGTTGCATATTTCGAAACGTTTTGCTGAATTCATGGAAATGTTTATCATGGAAAAGTTCTTGTATGGCATGACACAATTGTTTCATTATTTGCTTTGTAATAGGAATTCCTCTTAATATGCGTCATTATCCTTTTGACGATGATGACTTTTACATGGTTATAAAGAAATTATAAAGATTTCTTTGGCATACCGCCGCTACACTTCAAACTTACGATGGCCTTTATTATATTTTCTAAGTGGAGTAAACAGAGACATCGTGGAACGGGAGTAGAAGAAATTTATATCCAACATCCTGCTCTTAACATTCTTTTTTTCCTAGTTTCTATTAAAACTACGCCTCTGGTTTTCAACCATATAAGAGTAAGTTTATCTACATATGTATATGCTTAGACATGACGTCAACGTTCTTGGTAGGGTTCTCGTGTTTAACTGTCATTCGGTTGTAATAACTTGTAATTCCATTTTTTTATTTCATTTTTAGAACGTTTGTACTGTCAAGTACATTTATTAGAGTGGAGCAGACATTCTTCAAATGCGAAATAGTCATACTTAAAGTGAAAAAATGGTACATAACACGTGTGATCAAAAGTAAAAAAGAATACTGTGTTTGAAGGACGTTAACAATTGATAAATTTACTAAAATTTTAATTAATTTAATGTAAAGTTTAATCAAATGTAATACTAACCTAAATACTGAAATATTTGAACATAATTTGTAAATGGAAACATTCTGTGGTGGAAAACAGAGTTATTAAAAATGCAGCACAGGGCACTTACAGCTTCAAGAAGCATGGCTGAATGCTATGAGGCGCATTCTCAAGTTGTGAAAAGAATGAACGCCAGTAGATGTGCATAGCAGTATATCAGTGACTTTAAATGAAGTTTTATGTATGATTTTATGTTTTATGTCGAGGTTTTCAAAATGTAGTAATAAGTAATTGGTCAATCTAATAACCAATGTCTGGAGGCTTCAAGGATAATATCAGCTCAATCTAAACGATTATAGGAATAATAATGTAAATAAACTAAAATGAATAGAAAATTTCGACGACTTTCTGCCTTAAATCAGGAACGCAATTCAAAAGATTGAACTATACAACGCTTCTAGAATCCTAAACATTAAACCAAATATGCAAAAATTTAGAAAATAGGTACAATATACTCTTCTTAACATACATAATTGGTCATTACAACCCATTTGTCAGGATTAAGACCTAGTTTCTCACTTCACTTATGTTGTGTGTGTTAATGTTATACATGAGTGGCGTGACTTACAGTTTAAAGTCGATTCCGAACGACAGATTTTTTTTCATTTCAATTTTATTTAGTCTCAGAGGTTTTTTTTGCCAGAAATCTGCTGAGAGGAAGACGCCGAAAAAATAATTTTACTCTCATTATTTCGAGATGTCTGACCTGGGGTTTGAACCGTGGCCTAACGTCTAATAAACCACTAGACTACCTACTATACACGAGGACGTCTTCCTTAAACCATGTGATATAAGATGGCCACATAATGATAACAGGACAATCGCAAATTACATCATCAGTTTGCACTCTGGCAAACTAAGAACATATACTCAGAATTAATTAATTGATTAATTAATTAACATTTTAAAACCATACTAAAAGGTAGTGCACGTTACCTTTACTTTACTTTTAATTATCGAACTTTTGCCAACTAAGAAATAATTGATCTATTGTAGCATATCGTAGGATAATAGGGTTTTCTGCTGTTGTTCCTAGAAACACAGTCCTTCCAAGTATGTATGTACATACATGGATATATAGATCGCTCTCTAATTCTATACTCAAATCAAAAGCGTTTCAAAGGGCACTTTGCTGGTATTTCAATGTTGGCAGACTAACGCGTTATTTGGTATATAGCTTACCCCGTGCTGCAAATTTTTATTATATTCATCCAAATAGTTTTATTGAAGTTTATACTGGATGATCCGTCTTGTTTGGTATCAAATATTTGTTTCAAAATTTTTAAATGAAAAAACAATTAAAAATATATTTCAGATTTGTGCAATGAATTTAACTAATTTTTTTAAAACACTGCCAATACACAATTGAGACTTTTTCATTTCGATTTTTTTTGTTTTTCGTATTAAACTTACACAATTTTTAAACATTTATTATTGTTTTTTATACTTTACACATGTTCATTTAATTTTAAGAAATTTATCTTAATTTTTTCAGCTCTTTTTAGCTTTTATTTGGAATTTGTTTACAAATTTTGTAATTTTTAAGAAAATGGCAGAAGACACAACTCTTTACACTTTTTGTGATCTGTTAATGGCGCTTTTATTGGTTGTTTAGAAAATGACTTAAGGTTGACAGTTCAAGGCATTGAAAAGATTTGGAAACAAAAATCTTTAAAATAATATTATTTTTATGTAAATTTTTATTCACGCGAGAAAATTTTAAAAGAAACAAAAAAGACAACGTTTTTAAGAAAGAAATTCACGTCACTGAACTTAGTTGACACTTTTTATGAGAGATGAATGCAAGACACTGAAAACATTACCAGACGCGACAAATATTTTATGCGAACTAAACGAAAGCGAATAAAACATTAGAGAACAAAACACCGCACCAATTCAAACTAAAAAATAAGAAAAGTAACAACAAAACACGTTGTAAATTTTGTTGTTATATGTCCTTTGTAATCGTTTTTATTCTTTTCCTTCGATTTTTACACACTCATTCTCTCTCCATATTTCCTCTGCTCTCATAACTTTTTTTGTTTATTATTTTGGGGGTTTTCTTTGTGTTGAACATGCACATCGCATATAGAGGCATAAACAAACATTATTTCTTAGAATTTTTTTGTTTGCCGTTGAATTGTAAGTAATTGCAACCCCTAGTAAAAGCTACATGTTTTCTTAACAGACTAGCGTGAGTTGTGTTACCATAACAGAAATGGAAATGTTGCACAAACTTTACTTTGATTGCTCTGTTTTGTTGTGTGTTGTGTATTTGAGGTCTAACAGATGTGAATAAACTTAGTAACAGTGTTACCATTGGGTTGGTATTTAAAGTTACATTTTCTATCAAACACACAACTTTTTATTATACAAGCTATATATTTACTATATACAAGGCTTCAATCAATACAATCACAACAAACATGTTCAATAACTAGTTGGTAATTATATCTTAGCAATAGAAACCCTAGCACAAGCTGAATTCAGCAACGGCAACACTAATTTAAAGCAACTACAGAGAATGAGTGAGAGTTTGTCTGCAAAGTAAATTTTCTAATAAGAATTCTATTACTGTTAATGGTAAGAGTTAAAGAGAGTTTTTATGTTAATGAAAACACCAGGTGTTATTGACTTACAAAAGAGTAGGCTGAGTAAGTGATTAAAATAGGGTGACCAGATGACATACAAAATGTTTTATAGTTTAACATTTATTTTTAATAATCAATACAATATTTATGCTTTTTTTGTGAATACATTCTTTAAAAATGTAATAAAACATGTCATAATCGTTATAAAATTTATTTAAATACCAATATGTCAACTGGTTCATTAACAAACAAATACCAAAAACTCTTGTGGCAAGTTATTACAAATACAACAAATAAAAAAGAAACACAAGATACTAAATATATATTTGTTTAAATACTTGGAAAAATTATTAAAATGAAACAAATCATCATAAAATGAACATGACAATGCTGCAATAACCCTTAAAATATATGGCCAATATAACTAACCAAACGCCCACATCAAAATGAAAAGCATAACGAACTTAAATGGATACTAAATTTAGTTACAACCACTGTCAATGAGCTGGTGGAAAACAAGCAGACAGAAAAGCATAAAAACGAAAGTGTCATAAATACACAGAAAGAAAAATTGGAACAACATAATATAAGGCTAAACAGGTGTAAATTAATTTATTTTCTGATATTAACGAGTAATATAAGTCATTTCACCCTAAAAAGACAGACTAACAAAAGGAAAACTCCTGCAAATATTGAATTTTATTCCAAATTCGTGCTGTATGAGAAATAAATAGGAATATCGAAAAAAATGTATCCAGCGCAGTACCCAATTTTGGCGCAGTGGGTGCTTTAACAATCAGAATTACCGAGTTCTGTGTGGCAGGCGGCTTCATTGCACTGTACTTTTTCAAGAATGATGAAAATCGCAACGATACAGTCAATAGAACAAGGTATCGTACGTTGATAACTGAATTTTTTTTCTTAAATGAAAAAATTGGACCTGGTTGCTATGGGGTTTTAGAAGACGGAGCCAGGGACACCCGATACTATGTATCTACTGCTAATCACGCTAGGCCATTTTTGTTGGCATACATAAAGTCATTCGTATGCGGGAACAAACTAGTCACAATTCCAGCCCTGTAAAACTGAGATGCCACTGAGGTGTCAGAACAAATATGCAAATAACCATGAAATAATCCTAAAAACGTAAATGGCAGACATCCATTTCTCACCCCTAATAAATATTTCATTCACATTTTTAAATTTACAGTGGTATTTTTCAATTTTCCAATCCCAAAGGTTAAAGAAATCTAATTGGCGAGAATTAATACTTTTAAGCTCTTCTGAACGCCATCCGCGCAGAGGAATAATACAGTTTAAATGCTCAAATAAATATTTTAAAAGTCTTTTGATGCAATCCTCCTGTTCTAGTATGAGAATTTCACAACATTTTCTGAGTGTATAATTACAACACAATACATGCACTCTGCCATACAACATCAAACAATCTTGCAACAGCAACTTTTCAAACATTTCCCATCTATTTATGTGATATTCGAGAGATTTTTTACTGCATTTTAAGAACTTTTTCCTAGATGAAAGATTATTAGACGCCATATGTCTTTAAAGAATTTAAATGTCTCTGGATGATGTGTTAGTTCGATTGGTTGATTTGTCTTCTTTTAAAGTGAAAGAGGCCTAGCAGGCAAAGTGGTTGTTGGCTAAAAGCCAATGACAAATAAAACCAATTGACATCTTACAATATGACAAGCTCAATATAAATCTAATTGGTTAAGGTATTTTGCTATGGATTTCAGAATTTAATTGATGGTGTAAAAAAAAAGCAACGGAAAATATAAATCAATTTCTCGAATCATTAAAAACTATTTATTGCACTGCATTTCAGGCATGAGAATTTGATTTGATTGAGTACTAAATGTAGAGAAGTACATATTTATGGTATTTTATGTGGCCATCTGATGATAAAGGGGATCTTAAAAGGAACTGTTATATAGAGCAATTGTAATAAGATTTAATATTTTTTAAATACGGAAGTTTAACGAGAAAGTGAAGCACTATCTATGTATATGCATTTAACACCAATGAGGTGATGTCGATCTTGAGGTATTATGACAATCTTAGAACTAGGATTTTATGGTAAAGTGTAGTTAGATATAACTTTCTTAATTGGAGCGATTGGAGAAGCCAAACGAAAAGAAAAACTAACGATTTGATTTATTCTAAGAAAAAGTGAATTTCCCTTGTCAAATAGTGTTTGGTAAAAATAATATTACCGAAGGACTCCAGCTTCATTCCGCTGGTAAACCATTGCTAGACAGCTTATGTAAGATGGCGGGAAGAGATACCACTTAGGCTAGCTTTTAGGACCGTTTGATGATTAGCATTAAACCCGGGTATCAAACATTACCCTGAGGAAACCAACCCGAACTCAAAATAAATCTTTCTATTGCAGTAATCTTTATATTATATAGGTTGATCAAGTATGCCAGAAAGTGAGAGGTCAAAAACCTTCATCTTTTTATGACAAGAGCACGACACTGACACACGAGGCAAAAGACAATCGCCACCTCAGACCCATTGCTCCTGCTGAAGTCATTTTCTGGAATGTCAAGTCTTTCGGCATGCCTACCAAAAGGATAGTGACCACCCATGAGAATCGCTACTGTGCGATGGATGACTACGCGATTTAAGAATAGAAGAAGGAGAATAGAAGTGAGTCTGTCTTCGTCTTATCCATATGTGCCCAGCAGAGTCTAGTAATATTACTCGTAACCTCTTGCTGACACTATATTGAGCCTTTCTGTAAAACGAGTGGATATTATCTAATTTACTTGATACAATCGGAATACCTGTATTGGAACTTGTAAGCTACGTACCGGCCCTGTCTCATCAGCAATGCAATTTCCAACGATATCCCTATGTCCCAGAAGCTATGTAAGAGTTACCTTTATATGATCCGAAATTTCGTTGAGAAAATCTCTGCACTCACGGACAAGGATTGACGTTGAAAATACCTTCTGTAGACTATTGTTATGATATTAACACGTTCATCGCCATGTCAGTCATATGTCTGACGTACGCGAAGTGGTAAATCACAAATGTCCGATGCAAACGACGCTGTGTTCAAAACAACAGGTTAATACTTGTTGTATCTTGTTTGGATGCGAAAGACATATAAGACTGACACGGCTTGTCGAAAAAAAAGTTTAAATATACGGCCATGTCAGCATATATGTCTGATAGTGGTTTTCCGGGAATTTTGGCAAAAAAAATTTTCTTTGATACATTAAGTTTCCTTGATACATTCTTAACTAAATTATCTAATAAAGTTACCGTGGCCCATGTGAAAGTATTTCTGATATCGTGGCGATGAACGTGTTAATATCAGTAATAGACTACGAATTGTTCTCGAAGCAAACATGTTTGCCATTTCTTAAACAGAATGCTGCCTGTACGTATGTACTTAAATACTACATCATAATCAAACACTATTTCAATATTGCACATAAAAAACACATCACTTTTTGGACACCCTGCAGGGTAAAAGAAAAACACACCTAAAACCTTGACATAAAGAATATAAAGAATATATGTACATGCATACAATAAATATTAAACGGCCTGCCAATTGATGATTTACTAAAAATAAAATGATTCATCAGCACCTTCTGCAAAAAGGACTGGAAAGTCAAAACTATACACCACCAGAATGAAAATAACAAAAATCAAGGTTAAAACAAACGTTGTAAAATAATAGTCTTCAGGTTCATAAAATTTTCTGTTTTTTTTTTAATAAGTTAAAATTATTTACTTGTATTTACAAATAAGAAAAATGTGGATATATTTAATTGACTTAAGGTGCGTTTCATATTTATAAATTATAATACACACACACATACATATGTATGTATGTACACACATTTACGTATCATTCACAGTGTATTCAACTATAATTCTTTTTGACTTAACATCTTTCCATATTTTCCCTGAACGAATAGTTTCTACATCAATCTCACTGCCCCAAATGTAGGGCGTAATGTTCTCTCCTTCTACTACTTTGCAGATTCCAGTCAGGCCAGTGCAACACTGGTGAGACATTTGGGTAGTTTACATACTGCCTGACAATACATTATCACATCATTTTTTTATTCCCAATGGATTTAACTCCAATGAGTGCGTGCCCATAGTCTGTTGTTTCATAACCTAGCAGGCAAGAAAATGTACAAGATTGGTCTTAAGTACTTATTTATGAAAACTTGCAATGTTTTAGCATCTTTAACAACCATATTACAAGTATAAAAGCAGGGATTTCACGTACAGGTTAAAAGTCTCAATCTCCTTGCGAGCAGAAAATAATAAAGATTTTCACACTGTGTTGAGTTGACTGAAAGCTTAACGAACCATTATGATGCAATTCGAGACATCATCTGGCGAGTCTACTATTGCAAAAGTAATGCACTTCTAGGAGTTGAATATCGCGCACAGAATTCTATGAAGTAGGCTTTCTGATATAACTCCTAGATAAACTCTAGTACTTTTTTGAAACTTCCTAACAGACGAGTACTTTCCAAATGATTGCTCAATTATAATACGGAGGCTGTTTATCCAAACAGGATTTTTAGCCTTTGTTAAGTGGTTAAGTTACTTTCTTTAACAAGGGCTACAAAGACTTTCAATACTTTGGAATAATGTAATTTATTGCAGGTATCATCATCGGGTTTTAGCTTAAGTTTTTCCTAATGTTTTTGTAAAAGTTTTTGCTCAAGTTTTTCCTGAAGCAGAAACTGTGGAAACAATTTAGAGAAAAGTTTCAACTTATTTAGGTTAGAATATATCGAAATTAAAAAAGGATTAAAAAAGAGTCAGAGAAAACCTTATGGTAAGCTAACGCAAGTAAAAACTTAAACAAACTTAAAGAAAAGCTTAAGCAATTTCATTCAGTTTTTACTTAAGCTTATTTAAGTTTTTGCTTAAGAGACAGTACGAGCTCTTCAACGACATGAACGTTTTAACATTCAGCGGCTGCGCTGGCTCGGTCATGTCGTTCGAATGCAGGAGGATGCTCCGGCGAGACTGGTATTTGATGCGAGGATCTGTGGAAGTCGGCGAAGAGGACGACCTTGTATCCGTTGGAAGGAACAAATCGAGGAAGCCGTGTCATCGTGATTGGTGTGACCAACTGGCGTAGGCGCGCAAGAAGCAGAGGCGCCTGGAAGGATGTGTTGCGGCAGGCCGAAATCCGTTAATCGGGTTGTTAATGGCCAATTAAGTAAGTAAGTAAGCTTAAGAAACATAATATGAATATTATATTTTATTTATAGCCAAATTATATAAAAAAAGAAACTTCGAAATGAAAAAAAAAAAAAATAAGAATGACAATGAAACTCGACTTCTCAGTAGCTTGAAAGTACATAAGTAAGCTTATAACAGTTTCTGAATATAGCTCAATTTTGCTTAATAGAGGTTTGTAAGTCTGCTTTAGTTGAAGTCGCCATAGTCTAGTAGGTAGTGTGTTGGTATATTAGACGTAAAGCCCGGGTTCGTATCCCAGGTCAGACATCAAAACGAAATATGAAAAAAAAATATTTCTTAGGCGGCTTCCTCTCAGCAGATTTCTGGCAAAAACTCTGAGAGTAAATAAATCTGCCATGAAAAAGTTGCTCAAAAATCTGTCGTTCGGAGTCGATGTTAAACTGTAGGTCCCGCCGCTCACGTATAAAATTAACGCACACAACATGAGAAATGTGAGAAGCTAGGCCGTAATCCTGACTGAAGGGTTGTAGAGGCCAATTATGTATGTATGTAAGCCTGCTTTAAGTTTTCATGTTTAATTTTCTCAATTCTAAAAAGGCCGAACCCACTTTGACTTCTTTTACTATTAACGACTAAATTCTTTTACAAAATTATACAAAAATAGTTGAAAAAATATGTTTCCAATAAACAAGTTGTTGTTGACAAACATTATATTGTTTATTATTCAATTGTAACGATTTTATTACGATTTATTAAAAAGCTGTTTGTTATTGTGTGCTAATTACAACGTATTGTATGGATTTATAATTCTGTTTACACTGCTTTTAATTGCATTTAATATAGCATTTGCGATATTTATTAATTTTAACTACAAAACAATTTCAAATGGTATTCTAATTGTTACAAGCACAAGAAGGCAGTAGTGGACACACCAAATTGCCTCGACTAGAACACTACTCGGTAGCATATTGAGAGAACAATATTTTTTCAATGCACATTAATTCCTCTTACTCCAGGTTGGAGCAAAGAACCGTAATACAAAATCTCTATATTGGAATATTTTACGCCATCGGTTTTATTTAGTTCAGTTTACGACAATCTTGAATTCTGGTTACCCAATAGTAGAACGAGACTGGCTTAACACAAATCGGTCGACAATGATAAGTAGACTGTTAATATAGTCTGTGAGGCTTGTCTAGATGATTCGTTTATTCCAAGGGAGTGAGCATTAAAAAATTATCATTTCGAAGGTTTCAACATTTTCGTCTTAATGAAACTGTTGTTACTGGAGGGTAATGAATGCTTAACTCTAGCTTCGGACGCACCATCATTTGCGCAAAATAACCGTATTGACTGTGATAAATAATGGTCATCACTTAGGCCGCATGTCGCCTTAAGAATTATGACAATTAAATACTACACGTAATGCTATAGTAAGGGAGATTACAGCGATATTTAAATTTTCCAAAAAAGGCTTGGTTTTTTTAAGCGAATCTACTAAATACACACATTTCACTGATACGCCCTGTAAATTTCCTTAAGGTCATTAACATCTTATCATATTTAAGTGGATTTAACAAGTATTTGCTGTTCAAATTAACCCTTTTAAAATTAAATATAAAAAAATAAATAAAGTGATATAAGCAACCGCCTTAACGCTTGTTTCTACTAATACAGGCATACATACATATTCATGAACTTCAAAATAAAAACCGGCAATACGAAAAAAAAACAAAATTAAGTCAAATACAATGTTCAATGCAACCGGTGGTAAACTTGTTTTAATTATTATTTTGGTGGATAATTTAAAAAAAAGAACTTTTAACTTTTTAGGTGACACGTGACACACGTCTGGAATGTGTTTTTAATGTATATACATATTACGTTCAAAAACAATAAAGTCAAGTTGCATTAGACCAATTAGCAAATCAGAAAATGATTAACAAAAAAAGAAAACAATAACAAATGAAAATATTTACACCTGTTTGATTTGATTTGTTTGTTATTTGTTTTAATTTTAGCGCCGACAGTATCTGGTTTAGTTTTTATTGATGTTGGTTTAATTAAATTATTGGTTAGAAATTTATGCAAATATTTTTCGTTTTTTTTATTCACAAATAAAATTTAAATGTTTATTTTTATTAATGAAGAAGTTTTTTAAAACAGGAGAATAAATTAAAAAACAGAATGATTTTGCAATTTCAGCAAATTTTTGTCAGCAAATTAAAAAAGAAATATATAAAAAATTTAATACAGAGAGAGAGTTTAAATTTAAACACTACTCGCATATTTTTCCTTGGAGCACAATAGACAATTTTAAAATAGTTTAAATCCCTCATCTTATAGTTAAACTAACGCAAGGAAAATTGAACAAAATGTATAATTAAATTTTAATTGACTTGCCAACAGCACAACACAACAAAATTCACTTGAAAATATTAAAAAAAAACTCAGTAAAACCTCACTAAAAAACTCGCATAAAAAACAAACCAATCTATAAACATATTATCAAACGTTCTCTTCAAGACGAGCCTCCTTTCTGATGAGTTTACTTTTAACTCCAACTGTTTTTTCTAGATTAATTTGCTCGTGTGCTCTCGTTGTTGACCATTGGTAACAGAAAGATAACTGGTGATTTGAATTCTTAATTTATGCACATTCAATTAAAAACAAAGATACATAATAATAAAAATCAAAAACAAAATTATTAAAAAAAAAAATAACAACTGTAACACAGAACGAGAAAAACAAAATACGTGTTTCTCAAAAGAAAACAAATACAAAACAAATAAATATTTAAATTTAAAACAAGCGTAAAAGCAGGATTTTCACTTGAATATTTTATTTGAGCAGAGTTTTGCGAAAATAACAGGGCTAACACTTTAAAAGAAGCTATATAAAGCCTTACTTTCAACATTCGATTCGTAATAGTCTTAGAGAAGTTACCAGAATCTACAAGTGGTTTAACAATATAAACTTAAATTTCTTTTTTTTTCAAAAAGTTTTAAATAAATCAATAGTGTATAGTGATAATGGTAGGTTGTTGAATTAAAAGATTAAAAAACATGTGATGTGGGTGTTACATATATGGGCAATAGAGACATACTATATAAATGAAGGACTAAAAAGGGACTTCAATAATTAAAATACAAGGAAAACATCCTTATAAGTGCTAAAATTGCAAAACAATTTAAAATAACATTGATATGTAATTAATATTGTAATTAAAAATTAATAATAGTCTTTAAATACAACGTTTTTGTACTAAATTATTGTGTTATATTGTGGAAAAGACGAAAGGGCAGGTGGTGTCTGCGGACATTAGATTTCAATCTGTTTATATTTTAGGAAAAATGAAGACTGCAGTGGTCGTCGTAGAATCGTGAGTTTCTCAGCTTACAAGTCAAGAACTTGAAAAAAAAAATACCAAAAAAATTAAATAATCTTTCATTTGAAGTCGACGTGGACTCAATTCCACGATGATAAATTAAATATGTATATAAACACATCATGGCTGGTGTCAGAAAGGGCTGTAATGGCCTACGATGTAATGTAAGATATCTGCATATCAACAGCATAAACTCTGAGAGTAAACTCAAATCTGCTGTTCGAATTCGACGTGGACTTATTGATAAAATTAATGGTGGTATGAGAAGCCAGGCAATAATCCTGATTAAAGTTGTGGCCAGTAATATAAATGTAAGATTTCTGCAGAGAGTGTTTCGTACGTAATGTACGTAATTGGTCATTACAACGCTTCAGTCAGGATTACGACCTAGTTTCTCACACCACTTATGTTGTGTGTGTTAATTTCATACATGAGTGGCGGGACCTACAGTTTAAAGTCGACTCCGAACGACAGATTTTTAAGAAACTTTTCATGGCAATTTTATTTACTCTCAGAGTTTTTGTCAGAAATCTGCTGAGAGGAAGTCGCCGAAGAAATACTTTTTGTATTTTATTTTGATGTCTGGCCTGAGGCTCGAACCCTGGCTTTTCGTCTAATAAGCCAACACACTACCTACTAGGCGACGGCAGAGAGTGTTTCACATACGCCTAATGCAGCCAAAAGACAAATTATTTATGCAATTCCTTAAGCGATTGACTACGTTAAATATACAATTGACGGGAATATGTTCCCTTTGTTTTAATAAAGCATTTTCCGTTATTAAATCGATAAAAAAAGTCACCTACAATAGATCCGAATAGGCTACTGGTTTAAATGAAAATGTTCGCCCTTATTTGTACGCAATCGAGAAACCCCAGAAAGGTTTACGGGTCACAGACCTGTATATCAAAGTTTCATTCCATTTCATGCCTAATAAATGTGTTGCTATATCTTTTTAAATGGCTAAGCTAAGCCACTTGAAGAATAATCCTGAAAAGATCTTCTTACTTCCCAATATATATAGCACCTATAGTAATAACTGACATTAAAACCAGGCTTAAGTGCGATGAAAAAAAGTTGCATGAAATTAAATTAAATTCTTATGATTTTGTAAGGAGATTGTTTGTAAGCATTTCTGCCCAAATCCTAAAGGTCTTAGCCTATAGTTAAACTAATATGCTGCATTCACCTGCCAAACTGTAAACAGGCAGGGTTAACCGGTTTCGGACCAGATATTTCAAGAAATTGTGGTTAACTATACTTTCTTCTATAATCTTGAACGATCGATGAAAAGCACTACTTTAACACACATTTCCCAGTATATTCATATATAAGAAACCTATGTGTTTTGTTGACCATTTCGCAAATTGAAGACTCGTTTCAATGCAAAAAGAAAACTTCTTTTGCCAGTTCTTCGAAAATCCTTATTTGCAAGAGGAAAGAATAAAGTTTTTCAATTCAATTTGAATTAAAAGAGTTTTGCTCAAAATAAAGTCACCCAATCACATTTTTTTTAAATAGTTTTACGAAGTATATAGACTTAATAATTTTTGTGTGTTTTTTCTCTTACAGACCTCATATACCGACAAAGGACCTAAACCAGAATTCGGTAGATTTCTTAGTTTTGATCATTTAACATTCTATGTGGGCAATGCCAAGCAGGCCGCTAGTTACTATACCACCCGTATGGGTTTTACACCTTATGGTTATCAAGGCTTAGAAACCGGTAATAGACAGTATGCTAAGCATGCTGTTAAACAAAATAAAATTGTCTTCGTATTTGTGTCGGCCTATACAACTGATGATCATGAACACGGTGACCATTTAAAGAAACATGGTGACGGTGTTAAGGATGTAGCTTTTGAAGTTGAGGATATCGAAGCTATTTTCAAATTGGCCAAAGAAAGAGGAGCTGAAGTTGTTAGAGAAATGTGGGAAGAGACAGATGAATATGGTACCGTTAAATTTGCTACTATTAAAACGGTAAATAAGAATAAATTCCTTTACATATTGGTAATATTTGCTAAATAATTTTCTTTTCTTAATTCAGTACGGTGATACCACTCATACATTTGTAGACCGTAGCAACTATCGTGGTGTATTTTTGCCTGGCTTTAAAACTTTACCCAAAGATAATTTGTTAGATAATTTACCACCCGCCAAATTAGATTTCATCGATCATGTTGTAGGCAATCAACCTGACCTACAAATGGAAAGTGTTGCCGCCTGGTATGAACGTGTTTTGCAATTCCATCGTTTCTGGTCGGTAGATGATTCACAAATCCATACCGAATACTCCGCCTTAAGATCTATTGTCATGGCCAACTATGAAGAGACTGTCAAGATGCCTATTAATGAACCAGCTAAAGGTAAAAAGAAATCACAGATTCAAGAATATGTGGAATATTATGGTGGTGCTGGCGTGCAACATATTGCCTTGAATACTAGTGACATAATCACAGCTATAAGAAACTTAAAAGCCAGAGGCATGGAGTTCTTATCAATACCCGATTCTTATTATGAAATTCTAACTGAAAATCTTAAACATAGCCGTACTAAGGTTAAAGAAGACATGAAGATTTTAAAAGAATTAAACATACTCATCGATTATGATGAGAATGGTTATCTTTTGCAAATATTCACTAAAAATATGCAAGATCGTCCTACATTGTTCTTGGAAGTTATACAACGTCATAATCACAACGTAAGTTTCAATTAAAATGATATTTAAGTCAAATAATAATTTATAAAAATATATTTTTCATTTTACTTACAGGGTTTTGGTGCTGGCAACTTCAAATCATTATTCACCGCCATTGAAATTGAACAGGCCAAACGAGGCAATTTGTAATTTGATTCTTGATTTTTGCATAGGCTTACCATAAGGCCATAACACCCGCTTAATATGTATTTATAGAAATAGTTTTTTACTAAATAAATGTTGGCAGTTTTTATTATATAAAAAGAAGAAAAAATAAGAAAAATTATTAATCACTTCTTTCTGTCTTTTAAACGTGTATCTACTAACACTTCATTCCTGGGTTCATCGGCCTGGAACGATAAAATAAATGGATTCCAAAAGCCGTCTGGTGTGTTTTGACGTAAATTTTCAGCGTTATTATGTTTGCATTTGTCTATATGTTGTTGGATTTGTTCATCGGTTAAACGATCATCCAAGAAATTGATTAACTAAAAGAAAATTTGTTCATTAGTTAATTTTTATCATACTTAAGCTTTTAGGTTTCTACAAACCAACCTTTTCGCATTCTGCACATTCAATATTGAAACGCTCTTTAATAGATAATTTCTTATTAATGCCCGGTGGCTCTTGTTTGATTACAAAAGGTTTGGGCATGGCATCTTCATCATCTGTCTCATCATCTTGATTTTCCGATGAAAACAAGGGATTTTGTGGTTTCTTCGTATTTATAGAATTACTGCAACTATTTGTTGGCATAATCTTGTTTACTTTTTCGATTTCTTCCATCAAATTCTGTGTTACTTTTTCTTGTTTAATATTATGTAAATGTTCAGGTTTTGCTATAGGTTTCTGGACTGTTTCTAATTTATTATTTTGCTGCTTTTTTATGCTGAAACAATAAAGTTGTGTCAAAAAATACCTGGGAGCACATATTTAAGTGGTTTGGTTTACCTTTTACTTTCATATTTTTTAAGAGTTTCCAACATTTCCGTATCATCCTTTTTCATTATATCAGCCAATAGATCCATAGTATCGATATCCCCGTCTTCATTGCAAGAATCATCAACAAATATGATATCTTGTGTACCCGGTGTCAAAATAACTACACTAGATGTTTGCGTCTTGTCATCGGTAATGCCTAAATCTTCATTTGGCAAAGCTACACAGTCTGTTGAGATATCATCATTGTTAAATTTTAATTGTTTAGATTTTATTTCTTTCGCTATGCTAAGATTTAGCGTGGAATCTGTTTTTTTCGTAGGCGAAAAGTCAAAGACAATATCGTCTATAGTCTTATCATTGTCATCTTTTGTCGTTTTGACATTGGCTAATGTTTTTAAGCTGTTGTTGCTGTCGATGCTGTTGCTGGTTGTGATGCTGGAGTTGAAATTGTTGCCGCTTCTGTAATCTTAGCAATAATTTGTCATTGTTGTTTCTTTTTTAATTATATTTTTGTATAAAACAAATTATTACCTATGGGTCCACGAACGTGCATGTTTTATATTCTTAGTTGCTACCATTGGGCTAGCATCGATAATGTCTTCTCCTCCGTTATCTGTCTGCAAAGGAAGAGTTTGAAGTTTTTTAAATGTAATCAGTGAATAAAACAACGATACCAATTTTAAAAATTTAACGTAGCACTACAGATAATTAAAGGCTATAACGTGCGTCTTATTGGTAACGCTGGAGACTTCATTTGAACTGGTGTTAACTTTTTTCATTAAATTTTTGTTACTCACCTCTCTATTACCATCATCTTTCACCTTGTTAAAATGTATTAAGGATTGTTTCATTTTACTGGAATTGGTCTTTTTCAGTGACAAACATAATCTTTTATCAGTTTTCTTTATGTCGACAGGGTTTTCCGTTGTCTTGGTTGAGCTAGGTTTTAAAAATTTCGTTGCCCATGTTTTTTCCGTAGGACTGTTGCGTTCTTTCTTATGCCACTCGGATTTTGTTCTTTCAAGTCTTTTATTATTGCAGTCTTTCAAACGATGCATTTCATCATGCTGCTTATTTCGTTTAGGAGATTCTTTGACGCGAGGACTAGTGACAAACTCGGATGATGAAATTATATTTGTATCGTTGTTACCAGGACTCAAGGCAGATGTGTCAAATAGTTGTTCACTGTTAATAGCCACATTCAAATTAGGAGCTGCAACGGGCTCTTCGTCTGTAAGACTTATATCTGAAGCAGCACGATCGGAATTGCTACCCAACCAAGAATCATCACTGTTTTGTTGGGATGACCTGAAGCGTTTGTTTGGTGGCAGTTGCTGCTGGCTTTTTTGTAGTAGCTGTAAGGCTTTTAGAAGTTTTTTATTACGTTCGTTAACCTGTTTCAGTTCCAAATCCTGCTGTTGTAGGGCATTTTTATAAACTTATGAAAACACAATAATTTTATCACAATTTATTGAATATTAAAAAACAAAATGGAGTTAGAGAGACTTTTATCACAACTTACAGTTATAATGTTGTTGTAATGTATTCAAAGCTTTCTCAAAGCAGTCTTCCGTATTATGGGGATCAGGAACTTTATTACACACTTTGCAAATCATTTTATTTCCAATATTATATTATTATTATTTCTAATATTATATTATTTTAGCAACTTGAAAAGAAAAACATTATTTTAGTCAGCACTCTACAACACCGAGTTACCCCGCGCTAAATAATTTTTTTATATTTAGTATTACCATATGCTGAAATAATATACTGTCAGCATAAACTACAGTGATTTACTACATTGGCAACTTTATTTATTTACAGTCTTCAAATAATAATATGGCATCTCTTGTTTAAACGACCAGCTGTTTGAGTTTTTTTTTTATAGTGTGGTGTTATTTCTTCAACTTTTTTCCTTGAGTTATTATTTAACAAAAATTAAACTACTGAAATAAAACTTAAAAAGTAAAAGTCGAAAGCATGGCTCACGTTAGGGAAACAGCCGACAGGGCATTGAAAATGTTGCGTACATTACCACGTGTACAAATCGGCAACTTAAGGCCTAATCCAAACTCTAAACAAAATGCAAGTTGTCCATTTTTTTATACCTACGAAATAAATGTTTCATTCCCTTCTTTAATTAAATATTACAGGATAAACGTGGGCGAGCCCAGCATGGTGGTGATAAACATGGCGCCGGTAATAAGGGTTCTGGTCAAAGACAAAATTTTATGCGCCTTGGTTATGAAACCGGTAATACACCGTTTTATATGCGTTTCCCCTATGAACCCTATTATAAGGGCCACCATTTGAAACGCCAATATCCCAAAATATCTTTACTTCAGCTACAAGTAATGTTAGATACCAATCGTATTGATGCCAAACAGCCTATTGATCTAACCACTTTATGCAACACCGGCTTGGCTACATTTAATCCGGCTTCAATGGAATTTGGTTTTCAATTAACCGATGAGGGTGCTGATAAATTTAAGAGTAAAATATGCATTGAAGTACAACATGCCAAGGAGTCTGTTATTGCAGCCATTGAACGCAATGGTGGTGTTATACGTACTGCATATTATGATCCCAGAAGTTTACATGCCTTGAAGAATCCCGAAAAATTTTTTGAAAAAGGTGTACCAATACCCAAGAGATTATTGCCACCCCAAGATGCAGTTGGCTATTATTCCTCCGCCGAGAGTCGTGGTTATTTAGCCGATCCAGAGGAAATAAGCAAACATCGTTTGGTTTTAGCCCAAAAGTATGGTTATGAATTGCCCAAGATTGAAGAAGATCCCGATTATGAAATGCTTACGTCCTTAAAAGATGCTAGACAGTTGTTTTATGGCTTGGAACCGGGTTGGGTAATCAATCTAAAGGATCAAACCATTATTAAACGTAAAGAAGTCACAGCTAAAGCATAATATCATATTCATTGTTAAAGTAGAACTTTATATTAAATGTTACAATAAAAAAATACACAAAAGTAAAATGAAAATTATTAAATAGTTAAGGATAGTACAATTAAAAAGTTTTACTTAGAAATAGTTATCGATCTAGATACACCTATATACTGAGGTTTATGTATTCTTATACTTATGAATGTAATAAAATGTCATTCTACGCTTATATTTTATAATCCATTTCTATATTGGCTTTATATAAATATTTGTTGATCCGAAAGTTCTTCCATAAAAGGTTTAACTACAGCACTTGTGGCTAAACAGAAGAATAGGCCAAAGAATATAGAAATGGGTAATGCTGGCAAGGCTTTACGCCATATAGCCAATAAAACAAGCGTAAGACATAAACCTACTAATATAGCGACGAAACAGGCAATAGTAGTGGCCCAATCTCCATAAGATGAAGCTTTGCCTACTAATACTGAGTAGAAAATAAAATCGCCCAGACCAAGTTTAATACCGCCTGAAAGAATAGATTTTATATTAAGGATTTCTGTAAATGTTATTTTTTTCTTAAAACTTACGTTCTTCCTGAGCTTCTGTCATATTGCTGCCAATTTGGGGCGGCTGACTATTAGGTGTTGTAACAGTACGATAATTGGTTGACCTATTAGCATTTTCTGAAGTACTGGCCTGTACTTCAATTTGGCGGCGGGCAACACGATCATCTAAATTTGAAGACCATTCATCGGTAAAACCAGCCTCTTCTAAAGAAAAATATAAAACCCAAGTTATTTTATGAACAATGTTTTAAATGTTTGGTAGATATATGTAGTTGCGCTTTACATTGGAAGTATGAAATGAATATACAGACGAGAGAAAGTAATCTTACAAAGAAAACTAAAAGAGACTACATTAAACTCCATTTTACCCATCAATCAACCTACAAAAGACGATAACACAAGCTGGCCAAATTTAATACAATAACAAAGTATTTTCTTTTGTTAAAACGTATAAAAAAATAAAAATAAATAAATACCATTTCCGCGCATTTTATATGTCACTAGGGGCATACCTTCAGCACTAGGCGGTGCAGTTGTGCCTGTACGAGAAATTGAAGTCGATGAGGTAGAGGTATGCGGTGAATTGGGCGAATTCAAATCCGAGGAATTGTTGCGTTGGGCAGGAGCATGAGTGCCCATAAATGTATACAAAACAGTAGCTTAAAGTACAAAAAAGAAATTATAGGGAATTTAAGTAACAATAGAGTAAATTTTCTTACAGGAATAAATTAAAGCAGGAAATATCTGTTCATTTCTTTCTTGTGCCGTTTCCACTAGAATGCGCAAAGGACCTTTGGGTGTTAAAACGGCTACCAAATCTACAAGTAAAAAAATACATATCAATACTTAAGGAGATGATCTTCATTTTTTTATGTTAAAAGAAATTGAATTAACTTTGTCTTAAATTATTAATTGAAGTTTAAGATACCTTTTGAAAATAATATACATATTTAAAATATTTTTGTAGGTTTTACTGCAATAAATATAATTTTAAATAAGGATCTTAACCTTAAAATAATTTTTGTTTACAAAATTATTACCCCATATGGAAATTGCTGCCAAAACTGCCCAGGCTGTCCATTCAGGCAAATATTTAATAAAAACTAAAGCCATTAAAGCCGAAACAAATATAAGGTAAGCCTGTTGTAATTTTAAAGGACTCTGCCAATGTATGGCTATCATGCCCATAACACCAAAATTCCACAAAATCAATAGGGTTGTTGGATAGTCCATAGCCACATTATAAGCTCTTAAAAGTTCTCTGAAAGTCATTGGTTTTTAGCAAATATATGTAGCATTTCAAATAAAACTTAAAAACTTACTCAAGATACAAATAACTAAAGATGAATAAAAGCATAAACGATGACAATATTAACCAGCCATGGATAATTTTATAGCAACGCCTTTTATACAAAACAATTAAAAATATAGTCATGATAACAACAACTGTTAATAGTATCATAGAATTGGCCAAGGCATTCCAAAGTTTAGTACCCTTATCCTCAGACAGTTCATGAAACGGTGTGTATAGTCTAAAGTTGAACATTAAATTTACACGTTAAAGACAAATAAAAAGAAAAACTTTTACCACTTACAAATAAGTGTCGGTATAAGTATAAAATGTTATTGAATTAATAGTGGCCACCACTACCAGCATGCATAGGGATACGGGTGCAAAGATTTTTATAACATGTTGAGCTCCATATTTCAAACCCTGTTCTTCATCTTCTGCCTCCGTATTGGCTGGTTGAGAACCAGACGGCAAATCTGGATCAGGAGGATTATCATCATTACTTTCCCTTAAGTGTCTGCTTCGTATCTCAACATTGGGTACGTCCAATATGGCCTAATGTTAATAAAAACAATAAAGAAAAAAATTCAATGACATCATAAAAACAAGTTCTTCTTACCCCATCTGTTGCATCACGTTGTTCCGTACCGCCATAGGTGTTTAGTTGTTCCACTTTGCGTTTTTGCTGACGTCTGCGTTCAGCACCACCGGTCATGGAATTATTGCAGCTAATCTGAGGGGCACCGACGTGGCCTTCCATCAGAGGGGTATTTTCGTCGGGCTCGACCTCGTTAACAGGAGTACTTTGTTGATCCGTTTTTAATTTTTTTTTCAGGAGGAAGCAATAAGAAATGTAAAATATTAAAGAAAATAATATGGAGGCGTTGTTAGAAGACTTTTGCTTTTTTTGCTTGTTATTATTTATTTAAATTATCTTTTGTTAGATTAAAAATTAATGTTAAGTAATTTATTTGTTTGAAAATTTACTTTTTTATTAAAAATTTTAAATATTTTGCACTGTTTGTGTTAATTTATTATTAATTATTTATTTCTACTCAATCTATTAAACAACTTTTTGCACTTTTCTATTGTAAATGAATCAACGATGCTTCTTCTTAATAGTAGTTACATGCACAAAGGAGTGACTTCACAGGGTAATCTGAATTGTTTTTGAGTGTTTTCAAAATCACAATGTAAACGACGGGCAAAAGAACGATTTTAGAGATCAAACCTAGAAGATATGACGGTAATTATGTTCTAAATCCGTGAAATAAAAACTTTTGTGGAATTTTAAGATACTTCAAGGACATTATCTTTTAAATAATGCAAATTATTTGTTTTATAATAGCGATCATTCGATTTCTTTAAGCAATTTTAAATAGCTTTACCTGGTCACCCTATTATAATAAATACTACTAACAACTCTGGCTTTCTTTATCATTGCAGAAGAAAACAATAAAGAGAAATGAAACAAATCATCCGTCTGACTACGTACATACGAAAAGAAAATAGAAAAACATACACTAGATACCTGCAAAAGAGAACAATAATAATTATCAAAGTGCTTGCGAAAATTATTCATACAGTCTTTTGAAAAATACATACAATTTTAAAGCAGACTAACATAAAATGACAGTAATTGCTGGTGGTCATGGTGAACCAAATCCCAACAGCACTTGGTTGGGTGCTCGAGGCATGTGGTTAGCATATTTATTGGGTGTTCTAGCGGCTCATTTAATACTGCTGTCGGTGCCATTTATTAGCATACCCATGGCCTGGACTCTAACAAATTTAATGCACAATGCGGTAAATTAAATATTATTTTTCCTATAGAATTAACTTTAGAATGGTTTACATGTTTGAATTTAGGCCCATTTGTATTTCTTGCACATTATTAAAGGAGCGCCATGGTTTTCGATTGAAAATGATACTGGACGTCAGTTAACACACTGGGAACAAATCGATGATGGTGAACAATTTACAGCAACACGGAAATTTTTAACCGCCGTACCCATTGTACTGTAAGTAGCTTTCGTGCTTATTGCAAATGACAAGGCTTAATTTAAGAGTGTTATTTCTATCTCTTTCTTTAAATTATTCTCAATTTAGATTCCTTTTGTGCTGCTTATATACACGAAATGATACTGATCATTTTATAGCCAATTTTATATCTTTGGTTATTGTCACTCTACCCAAATTGCCACAATTCCATGGTGTACGCTTGTTTAACATTAACAAATATTAAAAATTAGATTTTTAATAACTTGAACATGAAACTAAGTGTCTATTTTTAAAAATATGGATTGTGCTAAATTATTATTGTTATATAAATAGTTTTGAATTCCTTCAACAGACTGAGTTTTTAAAACCCGTTGGACATTGATTAATGGTTACCTACATATATGCATATATACATACATACACGAATAATAATACTATTAGAATAACTTTCCCCAGCACTGTTTAATTAAATAGTTGGTTTGGTTTTATTTTATTATAAACTTGAAATTAATTTCTTTTAAAAAGTTTCATTTACTTTTTCTTAAAATATAATGGTATGCTAGTGTATTAAAATTATTATTTAAATATATATATATATTAATTTTAAATTTTATTAAATATATATTAACAAAACAGAAAAGTCTACGCTGTATTATTTTTAATATAAAATTGTTTTTTCTCATACAAAGATAACAACTGTTTTTTATACTTGTACTTTCAACAATTAGATAAGACTTTAAAGTACTAACAATCATTTTGTTTATAAATTAGAAAATATCTATTTTTATCGATGTTTATAAAGTTGTTATTAATTTCTGCACTTTTTAACGCATTTAAATATACGAGTTCATTTCGAATGCAATAAATCGTTTGATTTCGTCAATACTCTTGAAGGTTTTAATCTTTCAAGAACAATATGATGTGGAAATTTTTTTTACCAACCATCTAAATACGAATTAATCATTATCGTTAAAGAAACATTGAAATCATAGTTTACTCTTACATACATATGTTAGTAAAAAATTAAACTTTCTTTAAACTTTCAAAAATGTTTAACAACATATCGAATGGAAAGAAGATCCTTAAGCTGTTTAGGAACTAACTGTCTAATATTCCTTTCCCATCATGACTCCCTTAAAAGGAATTAATAATGTAGTCCGAAAAGAAGAGGGTAATGGTAAACAAATATATAACTGTGGTGCTGATAATGGAGGTGGTCTAAGTCTTTAAGTTAACTTTGCTATATACAGTATTTACAGATTTACAGATATTGCATTATCAAATGTAATTATTTTGTTACTTTATATTCTTTATCTTTAACTCATCCATTCATGCATTTATTTAATAGTATACAAGTATACTTATATGATTTATAATACAAATATAATTTGCACCTTCTGTTTCACAAGTTTATATACGTAAATATAGATACAGTAAGTACCATAAATTGTAATGCATATAAAATTTCTATCTTAAGATATAAGCTATAAATTCAAGGAATCCAGCTTTTCAATTCCTCCAATAATTCATCTATGAATACCATTTCCTCTGACTACTCCAGAGACGTTAACATCAACAATGGAGAAAAGTCAGGCTGCATCGTCCCTTAACAACTACACTCTCAAGGTCAAGGACTATCAACTCAATGAAAACTTTACAATTAGAAAGATTTTTCACAGGGGAAACTCTACCGAGTACAACAACTGTCACCAAACAACTGTTTCGTTGGAAAATCTTGTCTAATTCACGAAAAAATATGAGCGAGAGACTTTGTGGCCCTCCTCTGTTACTCAAAGGATAAAAAGCAATACAAAAAATCCACGGGCAGCTACTTACATAAGTTTCTGAGGCCAGGGATACCTGAATTTAGACTTTGCATAGCTATTTTTATTCTTTTTATTCAATTTCACCAACCAGAATAAAATTTGATAAGCGATATGTGCTGATCAAAAAAGTGCATTCAAATCATACTAATCATTAGATGATTAAAGAGAATGCAAGCCCCCCGACATATTAGACAGGACATCGGGAGATACCTCAATCTATCTACCAGTGTCTAAAGAATGCGTATGAGCTTAAAAAGCTTTTCGACAGCCATTCACCGGATATTACGGATTGTGGAGGACTCCTGGCGCTATTATTATCAGACTGCAGCTCAATGCTCAACTCAGATCGGGACAGAATAATCCCAGGAACATTGAACCAATGCTAAACGTGTCATCAAAGTCCTCACGAAACTAAATGTTTATTCCTTGCACCCATATTTTTTTTAAATTAACAACAAAATCTCTTGAAAACTATAGCAGAGTTGTTACAACTTGCTTTACATTAAAAAATAATTATTCAGCTGTTGTAATTTATTTCTAATACCGACTGTATATGTATTGCCCATCTGGTCCACTTCGTTCTGCCCCCGTTCTCGATTGTATTAGAATATATATTTACATATATTACTTAATTAAAAAGACTATCAATTAAATGATTTACAATCAAATCAATCAATTTTTTAAGAGCACACAAATAAAATAAGTACATAATTCATTCGCTCTACCTCCCTCCCTCTCTCTTATCTAATAGTTTTGTAAACAAAACACTTATCTCAATAACAAACAATTTTGATGCACATAAGACTGTTACCGCTTTTGTATTTTATGAGCGTAAAGAAATAATTTATATTTATTTTAGTTTTTGTGATTTTTACTTTTTTCTTTATTGAATAATTTACACAAACAGATGTTTTTTTAAGAGTCGTGAGTAGTCTTTATTGTTCTAAGAAAAATCATTAATTTATTTTTTATATTTTAGTTGCAATTGTGCATTCATTGGTGTAGAACGTACTGTATTAAGAAATAGGTGTTAAACAAAAAGGGTAAGAGTAGAAACAAAGAAGGAAATAAAGATAATCATTTATGCAATAAGATTACATTTTATTAAAACCTATAATCATAAGCAAATCTACAGAAAATATTTTACACAGTAATACATGGATAAAGAAGAGAATTTTTGAAATTTCTTAAGTGTATCCAAGTGCAAAAATATTTCCGTAGTTTTAGCAAAAGGGATATTATCTGAATATGCGTTATTTCCCTTCGTGTTTAAATGGAGTTGCCAGGACTATGGCATATTATTATAAACTTAACAAGCATTGCTTTGGCAAAAGAAGTCTTCATAACGGAGTATTCAATAAGGGTGGGTCAATGCTGAAATAGAGTTAAACTACACATTTGAAATGAATTAACGGTATTTTCTTTAAAGACTCATAATGGACATGTAAATCTGACGGTAATTTTTATGATTAGAAACACCCGTATTTGTTAGGTAAGGTGGCAGACACTTCTTTAGAATTTCTGATGATATTCCTATGACCTGGAACCCTGGAGTTATCTTTAAATAATCCGTACTTTCCCAAAGAATTTCTCAACGTCGGACATCGAGATGATGTTCTTTGCATGATGTGAAATTTGCCTGTGTCGTTTAAGGGCGCTTCACAAATAATTAAGAAGAAGTAGATTACGTCATGCGTTAAAGTTTGTCTCCAACTAAGGTAAAAACAATCAATTGTTATAAAAGCTCTACTTCAATAGTTCAGAAGCTTACTATAATAAATAAGAAGGGCTACTTTGACCTAATAATACGGGAGATCTGACAATACTATATCCAGTACATTTTTGTGACTATATAGAATATTGTAAGACTGTTCTGACGTTCGAACTCAGCGTTAAACTATAGGTCCCGTCATTTATAGACAAAATTAAGGATCACATTTTGGAAGTGCGAGGAACTGGGATTACGGTCCAAGGGTAAAGGGGTTCAATGGCCAAAATGTCTTTATGTTATGCAAAAATAAAAAGAAGTTATAAACGTTAACAATTTCAGTGTAAGTGACTAGGTAAGATATGATAACTATCTGTAGTAGTGATTGATTGTTTACTCAAGTTTTTTTTATTCATTTGATTTTATTTTTTATTATAAACACATACATACTTTATAAATTCTTTCAATAAACATTCTTCTAAATTTTTGTATTCTACATACTTTCAGTTTCCAATATGGTCGTGGTTAAAGATGAAGAATTTGGCACCATAAAGGATCCTATGACAAAGCAACCGGTTAAAGTTCGTCGCATAACGTTAAGCAATGATTGTCAGATGTCTGTACAACTTTTAACATTGGGCGTCAATATAGCTAGTGTTCGTTTGCCAGATAAAAATGGTCAAATAGATGAATTGTCTTTGAGTTTTGATAACGTCGATGGTTATATAGCCGCACAACCAGCGTATATAGGAGCAACAATGGGTCGTGTAGCCAATCGAGTAGCCAATGGACGTTTTGTTTTAAATGGCAAAGAGATACAAGTTACTAAAAACTTTAAGGATAAGTATCAATTACATGGCGGTTTCATTGGATTCGATAGTGTTATATGGGATGTGGCAAAAATTTTACCGGACGGTGTTGTTTTCAAACATGTCTCACCTGACGGTCACGAAGGATACCCGGGTGAAGTAACTTGTACTATAACATGTACTCTGAACAATTCCAATGAATTTCGCATGCAAATAGAAGCCACTACCGATAAAACAACCTGTGTTAATGTTACCAACCACGCCTATTTCAATTTGGCTGGCCATAATTCGGGCAAAAAAGGTTTATGTCAACATTGTGTAATGATAAATGCCGACCATATAGTTGATACTGATTTGGATCAAATACCAACTGGCAAATTGCTTCCTGTAGAGAAGACAGTTTACGATTTAAAGCAACCAGCAAAAATGGGCGATCGTTTGCCCTGTTTTAATGACAAGCCCATTAAGGGTTACGATAACTGCTATTGTGTTAGAACAGATGGTAATAAAACAACGTCTATAGCATGTGTAGTACATCCTGAAAGTGGACGTTGGTTAGAAATTTTAACCAATCAGCCTGGTGTACAGTTTTATACTTCTAATAATTTACCAGATGTTGAAAATGGTGCTGCTGCCATGCCGGGTAAAGGGGGTGCTTCTTATGTCAAACACGGTGCCTTCTGTTTGGAAACTCAAAAGTATCCCGACTCTATGAATCATGCTAATTTTCCAACGATTTTCTTGAACCCAGGTGAAAAATATTATCACGATGTCGTTTACAAATTTGGTACTAAAAATTAAATCCTAAATGCTTTCAAAATAAAGATTTTATTCAATAACAACAATTGCTATCTAACTATTCGTTCCCATTTTTATTTGTAACATCGATCGGATTAACCTTACATGAAACCTCGATAAATCTGATAGGTGCGATAGATAATGATTGCAGGGCAATCACATCGAAACATCGAAAGGACGGATTACTTTTTATTTCGTTGCGGAGCTTTTGTAAGCTCGAGGTCCTAACATTTTGGGAAAGGCGCTATACCAGAAATAACATCTTAGAGGAATGAATAAGAAAAAAATAATGAAATTTATAGAAGGTACAGACTTCCCCTATAGAAAGTATGGCTGGTACCTCCTAATGGCGAGTGTACAAGTCTACTGGACGGTTTAAATGTGTGCCGATAGTTGTTTGCAACCATCATCTTTCTATGTTGATATTGCAGTAATTGTGTAAGCAAAATACTTGACAGTCGTATAATGATACGGTAGATCTCTGGCTAGCATATACATATATCTGACATAGTGAAAGATAAAAATTGTCCTAATTCGCCGACAACAGAAAACAGACATACTACTCTTCGCAATCCATAAAGTATAGAAAAATTATACACAATCATCAAAAAAGTCATATGGTTTCAAATAAAAAGGATGATGTCCTCGACACAGTATAACAGCCCCGATTTAAGTAAATTTTAGAATGTAGAAATGCTAGGACATTACCATCGTCTAAATGCTGCGGACAAATCAGAAAATGTAGGACCCTTAATTGATATCAAACAAATTTACTTCAATTATTTTAAACAGATCAATTATATTCTTATTCTTTCAATAGATTTTTCAAATATTTAAAGTTATGCAGATATTTATAATTTCAAAACAAACTTGTAATTTAGCATTACTCACAGCAGCCGAAGCGATAAATTACATCATGACAGTACTTCTCTTTTGGCTTAATAAGTGTGCAGGGAAAGTGACAATTATTGACAGCATCTGGATAATTTTGTGTAGCCAAATAAAATCCACCATATTGAGCATATATGGCATGTGATTTTCCAATAATAGGGTCACCGATATCAGGAAATTCACTACAAGTACCAAATTGTACAGCATTTTGATTTGTTAAAACCTCTAGCATTCTACCCGTACAGGGATGTATAACTTTGGCTACGTATACCATTTCACCTGGTTTACTATCAATACAGTAGAGGTCATCAAAACCTTTAATGGGATAAGTGAAGAATTTCTTCAAACGTTTGCCCAAATTGATGTATTTCCTTAAATCATAGGGCGAGTGTTTGACAGGCATTAAACAACCAGTAGGTATCCGTTCCCTGTCGGTTTCCACAATTTTACTACATCTTATCTTGATGTTATGCTCGAACAGACCGTGTTTGCGGGAATGATGACCAGCTAAATTTAAAAATAGGTAATTAGACATATTCACAGGAGTTTTTTTATTTGAAGTGGCTTCAAAGCACATGCGAAAATTATTACAGTCGTCAAGGGTATATGTAACGGTAGCGTTCAATTTTCCAGGATAACCTTCCATACCATGAGGATTTATATGCTGCAGGACTATACCATTTGGTTTCTCTTTTATCATATCCCAAATCATGGTATCAAAACCATTAAAACCGCCATTTATTTGGTACTTGTCCTTATAATTTTTCGTTAAGCAGTATTCTTTGCAATCCATTACGAATTTAGCGTCCGAAATACGATTTGCCACACGTCCCACAACTGCACCCATATACAGATTTCTGTGATCGATATACTGTTGCAACGTATCGAAACCCAAACAAACATCATCGATGTTCCCGAACTTATCGGGTGTCTTGATGCTCTGAACGGTCGCACCACGAGTTAAAATGACCACTGACACATTATTGTCATTGGTTAAGGTGTAACTAAACACGTCAGCTGGTTTCGTGGTCAAAGGGTTTAGAGCCTTTCCATAAGGGGTTTTCGTAATTTGTACCATTTTTTTTTTAATTTAGACTAAAATTTTATTATTTTCGATTTTAAATTTTAATGTTTTTGAAGTTTTATAATACACCAAGAAAAATATATTCCCTATATTTAAATTAAATCGTCTGCTGTCAGAATTTACTATTTATATGTAATCTTAAAATTGATTTGAAAATAAAAGAAACGATTCAGAATGTTAAGTCTGACATGATTCCGAAATTCCTTTTGACCTCAATTTCTCTCGAAGCAGGGTAGAGGCAGTAGGACATGCTATTTGCTGTGAGGAGGGCAGTGGATACAGTCCATCATCGACAGCAAGTATGAAATATAGTCCTTTATTATCATACCAGGTGTGTGATATGTCCTAATAAATTCCTTGGGATACGTTTGTTTTTTTATTTGTAACGGTCGTACAAGAGAAAGCATTGAATAAGAACAAGTTTTGAAGTGAAGGCCCTCACTTCAATTATCGTCAACTGCAATTACCTCATCAGGAAAGACTAGACATGCCATGTATATCAAAGAAATTATGCCCAGGAACTGACCTATTGCACTATTTTCTGTGTAGAACAATACTGAAAACAGCTGAGGCTAGCGGATATTGGTATAACAGAGACAATAAGAACGTGTGCTACAGCGTCGCTGGAAGTTGAAAGACCAGAGGCTATGGTTAGGTTAATTGGAGACAAATCTAACATAAAATTAGCTCGCTTTTAACTGACCCCTGGATAGAGTAGAGTCTATGATTTTGGGATATGATACGAAACGCGACTTATCAACAAAATTGAATGGAATAATCTGGAAGCTACATACTCCTCAAAAAGAGGAACAACTAAGTGGCCAGTACCTTTATATGGAGAGAGACCGAATGTTTGGGTAGAGAGGCAAAGACTTTTCTTTTCCCATTTGGTTTGAGATAGTTAAAACTTTTTGGTGGGAATTTATAATAACAGGAAATCTGAGTCTGAGGATAGTCTGCATCAGGCTATCGAAGAACAACATGAGATTAGTAATTGGTCTTTTGACAGGGCACTATAAACCCAGACAACATTTATTCAGAATAGTGGAACGAATCCAACAAGTAGATTCTATGATGACGAGAATGAATCATCAGAACAAATTCTAGAAGGCATTAATTTATCAGAGAAGGAAATACCTGTGTGAATATCAGATGTTTTGTCAGGAAACTGTCCTTGTTGATGCCACGCGGCTTGGCGGAATCATTATATGGATATCCTATAAAGTTTGGGAAGAATATAATCCACTTTATGATCGTAGTACTATAGCACTTATTCACGAAAATAAATAAATAAATTATCACAAAAATTCCACCGTTAAACTCCGGATCTTAAGAATAAAAGTCAATTAGTAATTGAAAAAAAATTTTACCGGGAAAGACGCTTTAATTTTTTTATTAGTTTCCTGTATTTTTACTTAAAACAGAGTCGTTATACACGTCTAATATATAATAAAGTCTCATCTGGCAACACACTTCAGAAAAAGCAACAATCAAATATAAAGTCACTCAATTTTATTGTATTGTGTTCTATGCTTTCATATATTCGCTTAGCAGCAACACACCGTTAGACAAAACCAAAATTTTTTGAGAGTGCTATTAACTAATAAATAAAGCTAAATTAACAACAAAAAGTTTGCCAATAACAAAATCCAAAGTAATTTGTTTATCAAACAAGACCAGCTAATTATTTATTTGTTTGTACCGTACAGCAAAAAAGCTTCAAAGTGTTGAACTTACCGCAACTGTATTTACAAGCCAATTCAGGTTCGTCAAGAAGTCAAGCGACTAGCAAAATGCCCGTAAGTAAAAATCGAAATAAAAAAGAATTTCTAAAAGGTCAAGATGTTATGATAATTTATGAAAATATATATACGTTTACATATATTATTTATTTAAAGGTACACGAGTTTAAAGTAGAAATGACCTGCTCTGGTTGTTCCGGTGCAGTGGAAAGAGTATTGGGCAAATTGGGAGGTAAGGAATTAAGTATCCAAATATTTTTATCGAATTGTAAGAAAGCTTGACACGTCAATGTAAAGTGATCACAAATTATTTTTATACAGTAAAGTATAAAGTTTATAACAAAATCGATTTTATTACACATGCTATTGCAAAACTAAAGAAAAATAAAGTCAAACGAGATTTAACGGAGGCTCTGATTTTTTACCACATTTTAATACGGTCCTAATGACATACTCCCACTCTTTATGAATTTTAATGCTTTATTTTTAAATATTTTGCGTGAAAAATATGAACCCATCTTAACCAAATATAAATTCAGAGATAAGAAGATGACCTATATTTTAGATGTATTAAATGTTAGTCTTAATTGCAATATACGTCATTATACATCATACATTTTCTGTAGAGTCAACAAATATGTAACAATCTTATACAAACTCTGTATCTTATTAGATAAAGCATGAAAACTTGCTTTATTATTTAAATTTTGTACGCAATAGCAATACATTCATGCATCCATCGCCGGAATTTATTAATTAATTTACTTCAATTAGCTTGGAAAACTGTTTTAAGTCTTGAATCTATTGATTGCAGTTTTTTTACAATTATTTGTAAGGACTATAAAGGAACATAAACTGATCTTTTGAAGATTATTGTCGGACAAGGCATAAAAAAAATATTTTCCATTTTCATCACTTAAATAATTCTGATTTCATAAAATGATTCTGAAATCAGAAATAGAATTAGAGTTTGGAAAACAGCAAAAGGCAAATCTGAAGTCTTTAATAAAGAAACAATTTTAAAAATTTCTTGTAATTAAATGGCGTTTTAAAGATGTACCATTCAGCATTACTATTAACAGCGTTACTATTATTTCGTACCAATTATTGGACTAGTTTTTCCTCACTTTAATTTATTCTACTTTTAACCTAAATTATATAATAAAAAAATGAACCTAATAACGTTTGCTAATTACCTTAACCATAAATTTATAAACAATTTTGATATTTTGGAGAAAACATGAGAAAAATATTTAAAATTAAATCTTCTGTCTAAGACCCCTTTATCGTTAATTAATAACCAATGGAAATGTGTATACAATTAAACCCAATACGGCTCTGACAAGCAAGTTAAAAATAATTACAAAAAACAAATTTATCGATAGGTATATAGCAACCGAATTAATATTTGTGGTTTCAAAAAAAGTTAATATTTTAGTTGCTATGTGAAATTGTAGATCGCACGGCAGTACGGCCTTACCGATAGACTAAGAACATTTTAAGAAATTTTATAATAGTGCCTTTCTCTTTCAATAAAGGAATGGAGTTTAGACTGAGGGGGGAACTATTTTTGAATTAGAACAGTCTTTCAGGCACATTGCCTGGTACTTGGTACGGCGGTTCACTTGAAGATCTTGACGGAACCATGAAGACTATACATATTTCCATCTGCTTGTCTAGGGCTCTCATTTTTATTAAAGAAAACCTAAGAAGTATGACGTATTTTCACTTTGTGGTTTTCATTTTATGGCGTGTGCTCAAACAATACCGAGTTGAGCAACCACAAAACTGTTAAAAAATACTTTTGTTAGTACAAAATGTTATTTTTCTAATATCACATGGATGAATCATATAATTTTTGACAAATGTCTATGATATTCTGTTCTGTTTTAAATGCCTTTTGTGGTCTGTTCTTTTTTATTAATGTTTTGAGGTGCTGGTATTTGCAATCACTTTTTAATAAGACCACCAATTTATAATTGTTGTAAGTCATACGAGTTCTTTATAAAAATATTTCTTTAACAAAAATGTCTAGACTTTAAAATGTTTGTATAAAGGTATAGAATATATTTGTTATTATTAGCGCTAGTATTGTTAATAAAACTTAAGTTTTTTGACCTATATCTGTTACTAACCGATAACAGACACGTTCTGTTTGCGAATTTTATGATGGCTTTCATTTTTTTGCTCTTTGTTTGTATACTTATTCTTTTGAAAAAGTTATGCACATTATCTTGTTGAAATGTATTACTTTTCAAATACAATGTACATATTTACAGTCTTTAATTTGATATATTAGCCTTAATAGTTTTTTTAAAAATAATTTGTTTTTGTTTTCCATTTGCAGATAAAGTAGAAAAGGTTAGTATTGATTTGGATGAAAAAACTGTGCTGGTTACCTCTAATCTACCGGGCGAAGAATTATTGGAGGTGATTAAGAAAACCGGCAAATCGACTCAATATGTGGGTGTAAAAGAATGAAACGAAATGTTTTGCAAATTTCGAAAAATTGCAAAATTAAAATTAGAAGTTTAAAAATTATTGGTTTATAATTCTAAATTACTATATTATAACAGATATATATTTTTAATGCCGCAAGCAATTTACTTTATTTTATTTAATATACAAGAACAATTATGTCTAATCTATGCAATTAAATCGATTTAGTTTACAATTTATTTTTCCTACTATAAGTTTAAGTTAAAAAATATGTCTGACGGACGTACTTCAAGACTATATTAAAGTTTAAATTCTATTGTAATTCTTTTTTCGAGCATTGGGGAGAAAATTATGTTTTCATTTAAATACGTATAGTTTTTATTTTCTTTTAGAACTTTTTTATTTCGGTATTTTGCAAATCGTGACAAACATACCTTGAAACTGTAATCAGAAAATCAAATTATATCTTTCGGTTAAAGATATTTTATGTACAGTGCCAAATTATAGAAAAATGTATTCAAAGTTCTTTTAGAATTAAATTTTGTTAATGAAATGAACATCAATTCTGATTAGATTATAAACTTTTTTAGCTTCTCTTCCTAGACCTATCAAATTTAAAATTCATATCATACTGTCGAGTTATTAAAAACATATGTCGGACCCATATGATGTCAATTGATATCGTAGCACTTTATCAGTTCATCAGAACTTTTAAAAGGACTGAGCGCGATTGAAACACAAGGCACAATAAGCTCAATAATTATTGGTGTTAGAAACCTCCTCTTGGTTTCATTAGAACTTCTTTGTTTTTGTTTTGACTTAGGCCAGAATCTGTAATTGGCTTAATAATATTGTATGGTCCTGTACTTGGATTGACCTACGTTGAAAGTATGTACTTTATAGTTGAGTACCTGTATAAAAGACAGTTACTTTCATTTTTTCGTGTGTATTACAGTGGAATACGCTCTATCCGGCGTATCTAAAATACAATTTTGTATTATAAAAGATATTTTATAAGCCCCTATTTTGTCGGAAACGATTTCTTCAGCCATGATTGGCTTCGATTAAAATGTTTTTTACCATTACTATTATTTCAACAACAAATCAAGAAATCTCAATAACTTGAGAAATAGCGATTAAGCTGAAAAGTTTCCGATCTGGCGATAATTCTACACAAGTTGTGATTTATGTTTACTAATTGAGAAATAGTTATCAACTAATAAAATTTATCAAGGAATTTAAGAGTATAGCAACTCTATCTGGAATCTTTCTATAAATAGCAAATTTATTAGGATTTGCAAAAACTTCTAAATCTATTGAAATTTCCAAAAATGAGATAGCAAACCTAAAAGAAACAGTATGTTAGGTTCTGTGAAAAGTTCTGTGTTATTTTTTCCTCCCTCTCATAGCATATTTTCCTAGTTCCAAAAAGAAAATGTTCTTCAAATTAAAGTTAAAATAATTTCTCTTAACAATATTAAATAAAGTTAAAGCATTAAATTTTTTGCTGAATATAATAAAATAATTACATTGTTCAAATTAGATTGAATTCAAATTTTAAGAAAATCATATTAATATACATATTTCTTTTAAGGCATAATCAATTCAATTATGTTTCTCAATTAAGTAGAATAATAATAAAAATAAAATAATAAAATCTTGCCAAATTAAAATATACATACATTCAATTATCTATTTACATCATGCATAATGAACTTTTAATTATATTTACATTGACAAACAACAATTTATTAAATTAAAACAATAATAAAAAAATAAACAAAATACAAAAATATAAACAAATTTCAAAACAAAGACAACACAAAATTAAAAATAAATATATTTAAATAATCTTTTGATCTTTCTAAAAGCTCTCAAAAGTTGAAATTTTATTCAATTTATAATAAACGATAACGATATATTTAAATAAATAATTATAAATAAAAATATACACACAAACATGCATATAAAATAAATTAAATATTTCAATTTTTATTAATAAATAAAACAAATATTTATATTCCATATTAAAAAAACCCCAAAAATTTGTATTTTTTTTCTTTTACTTTTAGCTAAGGGCATTTGTATTTAGATTTTCCCCTATCATTTGATATTGTTGCTGTTCTAATTTATTTATACGTTCATTTAGTTTATAAATCATCATTATAATTTTGGCAATATCGTTTTTAATTTCCGTCATTGATGAGTTTATTCTTGATGGAACGTTTATGAGCTTTAAAAAATTAAAATTACATGTTAACCTCAATTCACATTTAAAATTATTGGTTGCAATGGTTTTAGAGTGATTATACGCAGTGAGTGTCGGGGGTTTGTGAATATTTCAAACTTTTTTGCTGTAATTATGATTATGGATAGCAACTTAAACTCAATGACGTTGTTAGTTGCCAAAAAATGGCATTACAAAAGACAACTGATAAAAATGTTCCAATTTTTTTTTTGTCAAACATGGAGCGAAAAACAGTTATGTTAATCGCTCAAATCATTTATCGAAATTGCTGTATAGTTCGGTATATCTTTTCAATATAGCATTGGAAAAACACAGTCTTGTTGCAAGCAAAATTAAAAAAAGTTCTACTCACAATATGTTATACATACAATATATACCCATAGATCCCAGAAGGAATCTGGATGTTAACAAATGCTTTCCATTTCATTATAATTTTATCTTTTTTGAGCCTATCACACTCATTCACGCATTAATAAGAATTCTTTTTCTACACCTATCCTTCAGATTACATAGCTGAGCGTTCAATATAATTGCTAGGATATGGATAAACCACAGCCACTTGTGACGCTATTGGCTATTACCTTGTTTATGCCTTTTTCCTTAAGAGAATGTATGGTTGTCACAAAACACCTCTCATTATCTTTGCTTTAGTTGTGTTAATCAAGTTTTTTCAGATAAGCAGGCAAATGGTGTACTGTAGTATATCCAGCTGTCGTTGCCTGCAAACAATGCTTTCCGTGCAAAGAATTGGGTGTAGTGGTAAGGAATTTGAGTCCTTCTCTATTGTCGAAAGGTGGATTGATTGATTTTTACGATGTTGATGTGATAGAGCAGGGGTCAGAAGACTTCCTACAAGGATTATTAATATAATTTTTACCGACGAGTATTCATTTAATTTTTTTTTCATTGATTTTCATTGAGAAGGTAAATATATAGAGAAAACGTATAACACTGATGAAATCTAAATATTTAAGAACAACTTTTAAATACAGTGGAAATTCACTTATGGTATAGAGCTACATATCAGCAAAATGCAAAAAAATTGTTTTTTGACGATTGCAAATAGAGTTATGGGGACATAATTAAAGAAAATCTACGTGCACTGATAATGATCCCAAGCACATCAAAAAGTGTACACTTAAACTGTAAAAAACAATCGCCTATTCATCGTATTTTAACTTAGACATACCAAACACAATGGGCCATATAGGCCAAAGAGTGAACTTGCAAGCTACGCGCTAATATAAACTAGAATTTAATGACCTTCTGTCTTATTTGTTTCAATAGATTTCTATTTAAAAATTTAACCATGTTGTCTTAAATAAATACAGACTTTTTACATTTTATAATTAAAAAATTTATTAAAATTTTAGGGAATATCTGATTACCTCCATTCATAATTTAAATATATTTCATATGGAGGCAATAAAATATGAATAATAAAAGAAGCGTGTATTACTTTGTCAAAAAAATAAACCATTTAAGAATGCATTTAGGCATGCAATTTGAAAATAATTAAAAATATTTTGAGGATGTATCTGAAAAGTTTTTCTTATTAGATGAAGTGGGATAATCGTCGAAAAAGCTATTTTTGTTTTTTGGAAATTTTAACAGAGAACTTTGGTCCGTAGCTGATGCAGTTGAACATGGTGAGGATGTTATGTGATGTGTAGTGTGTTTAATAAATTCACTTTCAAGCACCTGGAAATTTTCATCACGTTTATTATAGGCCATGGATTGTCTGGAATCAATAATTATAGATTGATCGCTAGAGTTTGTAGTTGTTATATTACAAACAGCCGTCTGTGGCTGATGTGGTGCAACACCACTTTCATTTAAGGGTTCACGGGCCAATTTAGCCTCATATAATGATATATCATATGTATGGAGATTAGATTTCCAAACTAAAAGCTAAAAATTAAAAAAAGGATTTTATAGACATAAAGGGACAGTATTTATAGCAGTTACAAACGCACCTGTTTATCTTCGCCAGTCGAAGCAAATTGTGTGCCATCACGGTTAAAAGCCACTGCTGTAACCTTACCCGTATGACCTGTTAGTGTATAAATTGGCCTACCCTCTAGCAAATCTAAAATTTTCATTGTCTCATCATCGCTACCCGTTAATAAAAAGTTGCCATTTGGATGAAAAGCCAAATCATTTACGGGGCCACAATGAACCTGATACAATTGTATCAATTCCTGAGCCACCAAATCAAATATTTTAACTCGATGACAGGTCATAGCTACTGCCACCACGGTGCCATCCGGATGCCAGGCAATTTGTCGCCCCATACCTTTTTCCTCTTGAAAACATCGTATACATTCTCCCGAATTGACATCAAATATTCTTAAAGTTTTGTCATCGCCACATGAGGCCACCATTTGACCATTGGGACTGAATTTAGCTGCTCTTACCCAATTGGTATGCCCAACAAATGAGGTTAAGAACTTTTTTTGAGAAACACGCCATAGTTTTAACGACTTGTCATCAGAGGCGGTAATCAGCATAGTGCCAGTAGGATCGAAATCTACAGATCTTACCGGTTTGCCGTGCGCTAAAAATTCTCCTGATATACCTTTTAGTTTTGGTTCCCATATTTTGACTGTCTTATCTTTGGAACAAGAGGCTATCAATTTTGATTTTGGCGACCAGCTGACACCAAGTACGCTGTCGTTATGGGCCGAAAAACGTATACATCTAGCAGCCTGTTTTAAGTCCCACAGAATTACAGAGGAATCTAAGGAATAGAAGAAAATAATGTGTTGAAGGCCATGTTTATTGAAAAATTGCTGAAAGCTTCTCTGTTTTTTCGAACACTTTTTCCAGTTAATTTAAAGGCGTGGCATTCCACATTTTGGCAAATAAATATTGAGACTAGTTCCTGAGAGCACCCAAAAACTGTACTGAATTTCCAAATACAAATCATTGATGAATCGGATGATGATGTACCGGATGATGACTATTAATGAAACCTCTTACAACTTCAAACGAAAAATATTTCGTCCCAAATTACGGTGTACATGGGCCATATGGTATAGAGGCCAGGATTGATGAAAAGGAAGGTTTTGTTGTGCGTTTAATCGGATTGACAATAAATAATTTTCTGAGCTGCTCACCTAAAACAGATTCGATAATTTTTCGTGAACATGTTGAGATAACAGAAGAACTGCGACAAAACTCGTTTGAAATGTAAAACGTATGGTTGGGAGGATGTTAAGCATCAACATCCCGATATGGTAATTGCAATTTGCTTTAGTCTAAAACGAATAATAAAATATGAAGAAGGTAGCGAGTTATAGTGGTCTAGGTACTCTACTACAAACAAGAGTAATCCAGGTTCAAATGTTGGAGGAAGCTAACAAAATTTACATAGTTTTCGAATTTATAAAATCTATTCCTAAATAATCCCTCTAGCAAGACTTCTGACCCCACTGCCTCTAATCAATATCGTAAGAAATTCAGACAGCGCCACCTCTTAAAAAGGGGTAGTGCTCACTCATCAAAAAGTTTCTCTCCACATACTTTGCATAGAATGTGTTATTTCCAGGCAACGACGCGTACAGACATTTTCCGGCTCGCTGAGAAATCTTGATTAATTAAATTAAAAACTTATTTAGACAAGAACACCGCGTTAGGTTAGAACTTCACCGAACATAAAATTTTCACTTTCAATACAAATGCTCAATGCTTCTTATAAAAACTATTTGCAAACAAGGAATAACCTTCATTAGTTATTTCCCTATATGTATACATAATTTATTTTAAATGATAAAATGTTATTTTATTTCTTTTTGTGACTTACCCAAAGAACTTGTAGCAACTTTACTACCTTCCGGATTAAAGCACACCTTCGTTATGCCCTGACTGTGGCCCGTAAAGTGTCTCTCAAGACAGGGATCTGCAAATTGTTCACTATCAACCATTTTTGTTTATAAATACCACAGAATACACAAAAACTATTCTTTAAAACACAATAAAGTTTATTTCTGATCAAAATTCTCTTTTCAATTTTTGCGCTTTGCTATGGCAATCGTTGCTTGTTTTCTTTAGCTGTCAAGAAAAAGTCGTTTGTATTTAAATTGTTTTTGCTTGAATAACAAACATAAATCAAGCAAAAATCTTTAAGTGTGGTAGCACTGTTGTTAAAATCATCTGTGTTTATTTTCATTTTTTTTTGTGTTTTGCAAGCAGCGAATTTAAATTGTCAAATTTGACATTTAATTTAATTGTCCACAGCGAATTTGATTCCTATACGAAAAATCTGCAGAGCCCAATTGTACGTACAGGGCTCAATCAATACAAGAAAATACAATTATTTTGTTGAAATAATTTTAGGATTAGCGTAAGCTTAATCACGCAAAATGGCTGCGCTTATATTAATGCGGAATGTACAAATGGCAAGTAAGTATTTGAGCTTTGTTTTTCAGTTTTGTAGCAGAAAAAGCAACAAAACAAAAACTTATGTAACGTGCTAAGGCACAAGGAAAATTCGTATACAACTCCTAATATTCAATTTTTCATATTGTTTTTAGAGCAACAAACCAATGGCGCCTTGGGAGTGTTGTGTTTGCGTACTGCCAACTATTCTTCCGATGCTCCACGCCCCCTAAAAACCACCAACTTGGGCGCCATGAAACGCGGTACCGGTGGTCGCAGCAGTTTTAATGGAATTGTTGCTACAGTTTTTGGTTGCACTGGCTTTTTGGGACGTTATGTTTGCAATAAGTTGGGCAAGAGTGGCAGCCAAATGATTTTACCTTATCGTGGTGAAGACTCCGAAGCTATTCGTTTGAAGGTGTGCGGTGACTTGGGTCAGGTTTTGTTCCAGTTCTATCATTTGTGCGATGAAGAAGCTATACGCAAGGCTGTCAAGTACTCAAACGTAGTCATCAATTTGGTGGGACGCGAATATGAAACCAAGAATTTCTCATTCGATGATGTGCATGTCGACGGTGCTCGTCGTATTGCCCGGTAAGTTATAAATAATTATTTGGGTATAATAATAAATTAATTAATCTTTTAATTCTTTTAGCATCTGTCGCGAAATGGGTGTCGATCGTTTGATCCATGTATCCGCCTTAAATGCTGATCCCAATCCCAAGAGTCACATCATTGAGGGTGGTAGTAATTTCTTACGCAGTAAATACTATGGTGAGCAAGCAGTACGAGAAGAATTCCCCGAAGCTACAATTATCAGACCTTCAGATATTTATGGTTCGGAAGATCGCTTCTTGCGCTACTATGCTCACATCTGGCGTCGTCAATTCCGTTCAATGCCTTTGTGGTACAAAGGAGAGCGTACCGTTAAACAGCCCGTTTTTGTTTCAGACGTAGCTCAAGGTATAATTAATTGTGCCAAGGATCCTGATACCGCTGGCAAGGTATACCAAGCTGTGGGGTAAGTTGGTTTCTCTGTACTTTTATTAAATAAAATGGCATGATTAGTCAGTTTTAACACATGATATTGTTTTTAGTCCCAAACGCTATCAATTGAGTGAATTGGTCGATTGGTTCCATCGTCTAATGCGTAAAGATGAAAAATGGTGGGGCTATCAACGTTACGACCTGCGTTTTGATCCCACTTTTGTTTTGAAAACCAAACTAACCGAAATGATTTGCCCAGGCCAACCTGTTGGCGGTTTGCATTTGGAACGTTTGGAATTGGAATGTGTTACCGATAAGGTACTCAACAATGTGCCCACATTAGAAGATTTGGGCGTACAATTAACACCAATGGAAAATCAAGTACCATGGGAATTGCGTCCCTTCCGTGCTGCTTTGTATTATGATGCCGATTTAAATGAATTCGAAACACCTGCTCCACCTCAAACAATTAAACCGCGTGATGAACAACGTTTGTTCGCATAAGATAATCGTAAACGCCACCATTACTTTAGGTCATCTACCGCATTAGAAATAGTAGGAGAAGAAACAACACACCAGTTTGATATGAAGAAGAAAAGCCATTCGGTACGTTGGTGGTGGCCAGTTCGTCGCATGAAAGAAAAACGTTTAAGATTACGTGAACTATTATTTATTGTTTTGGTGGTGCGTTCGTTATGGTACGGTGTGTTTAGTGAAGAATACTTAAACGATGTTGAAAATTTTATTACCAATAGCGATGTTGATGTCTTGATATAGATCCAAAAAAAAAATTATAAATAAACAAATTAAACAAAATGTATTGAGTGTAACACTCAATACTCTATAAAAAAAATATTGTGTGCTTGAAATTTACTGTAGTTAAATTGTTTAGCTGAATGGGATTACAAAGGCCATTTTTCTTTTCGTAATACCGGTTGCAGCAAGTTATTCACGATGGACCAGTTAATTAAACATCTACAGTCCTGAAAATCCATGCAAAAACTTTTTCTTTTGCACTTTTACATTTTCACAATTTTATTCCTAGATTTTTACTGATTAGGCCTTCATTTGCTTAGTACTTATTACAACCTATGCTGGTTGCTACGTCGCCGCGATTAGCTTTACAGAAACAAAATCGTGTTTCAACATATGAAAATTTCGAACTACTCCAAATAGGAACATTTTTCATTATCCTTTTCGGCAGTAATGATTTAGTTATGAGAGCATGAGAGCCCAGAAACTAGGGTCATGTCAAAATCTTAGTTACTGTTTCGATTTTCCTATTAATTAACGACATCTGAAACCTCTTTCGGTTTATAACAAGAATACCGGCAAAAACCTAGTCTAAATCTTCCAAAGAACATCCAGCAGCAGGTTTTCTGCCACTTATGATATCCCAATAGATATGAAACGGTTATCAATACTGAAAGCTGGAGATTTTTGAAGCAATCAACCTGATGCAACAGGATGCCAAATAAAAATCCACCTGGTATTTCGAATAGAAAGGCAATTACCCAGGAAAACAAGATCCATCCTAGAGGAGTAGAGGCCTGATTGGTATCATTTCTAGGTATACTTTTCTCGAGTACCTGACAACTGTTACAACAACTAATTTCAATATGAAAACTAATATTTCTATATATTGAGAAGGCATACAGAGGATGGAAAGATGGGAGTGTATATCTAGTCGCAGAAAAAGAAGAGAAATGTGGCATAAAACTATTTAAAACTATATACGTCATATAGGAGCACACAAGGGCAACTGCTGAGAATAGGAGACTGCTAGACATTTCTGTTATGATTTGCCAAGTATTGTCTTGTAAGCACCAAAAACATTGTTAAGTCAAAGGCGATTTGATAGGTGTTAGAATAGCTGAGAAATGAAGTCAGCGGAAAGACGATATAAAGAGATTGGCATTGGCCACATTATTAAGAATTTTGCAAAATTTGCAATTTGTTGCATATAATTTAGTATTTCTAGTGTAAAATTCTTACCACTCTAGAGAGTTGCTATTATAATACTCAAGCTGTGACTTTGGCATCATTTTTTTTTTGGAAGCAGCATTCGTATTTGTACAAATTTTTTTTTGTAGTAAACTGTGAAGCTAGGACTTTACGCAGTCTAATGAGATGTAATGACCAATATTATCGGGGTCTTTCTTCGGACTTTCTGTATGCTTCTATAAAAAAGTATTTTTAATAATCAATACCAATACAATTAATAATATAGATACCCTTTATCTGTGTAGTCATCCTTAAGCACCTTCAACGCGCATCCCTTTTTCTGTTCTATGAATTCTTTTCTTTAAAAATTGGTATAAGAACAAACCTTGCATATTATAAGCACGTTAATCAATGGATAAAATCGGGTATAAAAAATGTAAGTGCATTAGTGTGGATAAACAGAATTCGGCATCTGAAAAAAAAAAATTAAAACTAAATGCATTAAATTAACATTGAAAATTTAATTGTTTTGTTCTTTATTTAATTAATTTATTTTTAAGAAATTCATAATGTAACATTAATTGAATATAATATATATTTTTTTCGCTTTGTTTTTAATATTTCAGTGCACAAATTATTACCTTTTCTTGAAGGGTAATTAAAAGTAATATAAATACCTTCTAATGTTTAATAATACTAGTGACTAAATTATTAATAATATTGATGAATTTAAGTACATACTCATTTAATTAAAGAATAATAAACATAATAATATTATGAGCTTAGCTAAAATTATAATTAAAAAGAAATTTAAATTTAAAATTAATATTTAAGAAAAAAATCTTATATAAGTTTCTTTTTAACAATAAATCACTTTTCGAATTAAATTCATTTCATTACAGATGACTATAAAATTTGTATCCAACCATCATGCTTAAGTACTAATCATTATTAAAAACTGAAAATTAAGGAAGATTTCTTTTCTTTTGTTTTTGTTTTATGATAAAAACTTGAAAATAATAAAAATTATTATGAAATACTAGCGAGTCTTTTGTCATAACTTGGCTATAATATGTTTATATTGGATGCCATCATTATGAAAAGGGTGCTATGAATAGGATTTTATGGCATAATAGTGATGATAATTTAAAAAGTTAATTGGGGGTAAAATAATCATTAAAAATGTGCAGAGATGACAAACAACTAAGGTATGTCCTAACCACAAACACTATTCACTATTCTTATTGCTAACACTTTCAGATTTCCCTTGCTGTTCTAAAGGATTATTATTAGTTTGCCCCTCAGACGACAAGTCTGGTTTAAATTTTTCACCACCGGTTTCTGCTTCTTCATTTTCTTCAGTAAGAGGTGGTGTATTGAGATCATGTTCAAAATCATCGAACTCATTGTCATTAAACTCATTTTCTATTGGCTGCCATTCGTTAAGCAGGTTTAAATTGAAATTTTTCTTTAGCTCTGCACCGGTAACATCTCCCAAACGTGCTCTTAAACGCTGTGATATACCTTCTAGTTCGGTAAATTTGCGTTTTATGGCTTGACCTAGATTTAGATGAGTCAAATCTAGTGTTTGCTCAAACTGATCAATTACGGAATCTACTGAAGCATTTGCTTCACCAGCCGCTAAAGGCGCACTATTGCCTGCACTCGAAGTCATGGGCGAAGCACAAATTCCTGTTGGTATTTCCTCCAAAGGCTGACAACGTAAGACCAATTGGCCATTAACACGTCCATTAAAATCGACAACATTAAAGGTGCCAGCAATGTGTAGGCCCCTAGTAAATGCACTTAAATCAAGAGCAGTTAAACCAATAATGGCATCCTCCATGGGTGTAGGTTGATGACGACCTTGAGCCATATCAAGTGAAGATTTTTTCAATACTTTTAAAATGAATAATTTCTGGGGCTAAAAAATAATTGTTTTTTATTTTAAAGAAATCGATTCGTGAATTCTTAAGTTTTACTTACAATTTTCAAATAATCAATAGAGGCCGACAAACGAAAACGTTGTTGCCATTGTGGTTGGGTAGATTTCTCGACTATATTGGTAGCGAATACCATGCCTTCGTGGGACTTGTGCATGGGATACTGGCCCTCCTCAGCTTGGAATGTAACATAACAACTGGGTGCCTCATTGGGTGGAAAACGTTTTGAAGCATTGCGTTTCGAATAGCCTTTTTTAGCTTTGCATGACGGATTTAAGGGTAAACCTGTAGCTTTTTGAATCTCCAAGGAAAACTTGAATAGTTTTACATTTGTCGGTTTTAATGCAGTTAAATTAGTATTACTGCATGATGTAGTTTCGGCTACCACCAAAGGTATACCCGGAGGTGGTGGAGCTCTTGCTGGTTGGCCATCGGTCGCTGTAGAGTTTGAAGTCATAAGAACTTTTTGTAACATATCCAAAAGATCTGAAGTTTTTTTCATTCTAGATGCGATATTCGGTGTTGTTGGAGACTGTGTAGACGACGAGGAGCCAGTTGCCTGCGATGTTGAAGACATTTGTAATGGTTGCAATTTACTTATAAAATTCTGTTCCATAGTGGATTCTTGTGCAGAGATAGTGTTTGCTGAAAAGCCTCTAGATGCTTTAAGATTTTTTATTTGTTCGTCACTACCAACAGCTAAGAGACACTTTATTTCGCCTACATTTAAGCCAGTTTGACAATTAATAATGGGTGTCCAGGCATCAATAGAAATAACAGGCAACTAAGGGGGAAAACAATTTAAAAATTTTCATATTAATAAATTTAAAAGTTAATCTAACCTTTCCCTTGCACAAATGGTTTGTCATGACGGCGTCTCTATAGGCTATGAAAAACTGATGTAACGGCATGCGTACCATACCCAAGGGTTTTACATTTTTCTCCGGATTACCATTCTCATCATCATCGCAGTTTATGCGTTGCCATAATTCCAAATTTAAATACTGTTTGTCAACACGTTGTAAAAACTTGTCATCACTGATAATGGAAAATTGCTAAAATTATTACAATAAAACGAAAATTATTATGCATTCCTTCCTTTGCAGTTATAATGAATTCATTAAAATACTATTTATACCTCCTGATAATTGAACTTGTGTGTGCCATCGGTTGTTGCTGTTGCGGCTGCCGGTTCATCTAACCAAAAACGTCTACAGATCAAAAATGCTTGCTGCTTAAGATTTATATCCATATTTCTAGTTTCATTTGCACTTATGAAGCCCTTAAGTAAACGTACTTTGGAGGTTTCATCATCAAAATTTGTGGTTTCAATTTTAACATTGTTATTTTGTGCAGAAGCTGAAATGGAATGCATCGATGATTTTTTTTTTCATTTTGTAATTATAAAATATAAGTTCACATTTTCAAACTTTTAATACTAAAATTTATTTTTGAAAGGACAAAGGAGAATGGTATGCAGTACAGGCTTTTATTCTTTACTAAGAAATTCTCTGTGAAATATTTTTCTTTCTTTACTTCTTTTAAAAACTTTAGTGTAACATAAAACATTTTAAATGTAATAATTGTTTCGAAGCAAAGTAATAGTGTTGGATATCCAATGATTTCTATCCAATTATTCCCGTGACCAAAATAACGAAGTATTATTAAAAATCTTCTAACGATTGATGAACAATGTACCGCAAACATCATAACACTGGAAGATTTGGAAACTTCCTAATTTGGAGAGCCTCCATAACAAGAACTGGTGAATCTAGTGCCGACATTGAAAAAGCAAAAACATACAAAACCTCTTAATCAGTTTACGAAAATCTGGAAACATCTTCAATATCACATCGTGTTATTTTGCTACAGTGAAAACAATGGACCTTTACTGGATTCGGGCGGAAGAGCGGACTGCCAGAGATATGTAGGTCGAAGGCAAATTAAAAACAAGACTCGTCTAAATGAGGACTTAAAAAAAAAAAGATTTGGTAAGTGATTGAATTCCAAGCATTTGGGAGGGTGAAACTTATTGCTTTTGATGGCGATACTTGCTTATATCAATAAAATTCACAATGTTTTGTTATACCTTCAATTCCGTTTTTCTTAATAATCCCCTCTCTTTAACTTCTCATTCTATTTACTCTTTAGAAGTATATTTATTATTTATATTCCCTTAACTACAGATCAAACGCTTTGATGAGGTGAAAAGAGTTAGTAAGAATGACTAAATGTTTATGAACCGAACCCTCGAAGTCTATTTTAGTGCTGTTTGACTGCGCCCAAGGCAGATCGAAAGTGCACAGTAATGATGGTTTTATTATTTATCCACTGTCTCAATTGGATGTTTCACTCTTGTAGTAATACTTCAACGGAATGTGTCCAAGGCAGTTATTCCCGAAAATATGTAGAATATTTTTAAACAGTGTTTCGGTGACCAGGTAAACTAGTGTGTAGTGTGCTAGACTATTACCGTGAGGGTCTTAAGTTCGTTTTTCATCAGTGACTGGTCTGTTACACTACACCGAGCATATGGTCCAAGTTACTCAGCTCAAAATAATCACTTGATGGGTCAGTGAGGAAAAGCAGAAGCGTTGGGGGGATGGATCTCGATGTTATGTGTCTAGGAGTCTATGGCTAGAACAGTTTTGCTGCTGAGCAAACGTTATTTATTAGTTTTATTAGATCCCTGACAAGGGTCTGAAACAGTTGGGATGACAAGGAGTTAGAGACTATTGAACACGACCTCTGCAACTGTCCAGTCCTTAGAAGGTTGATATTGCGGACCTTGAGAGGCTTCTTTGAAGGTTTAGACTCTCTGGCTAGAGCAGACATTAGGGCTCTCCATAGATTCATAAATAGCTTGGGCTGGTTGAATAGTGCTAGGACATCAAGTTATAGTCACGCTCTTTTAGTGTTTGTGGTTCATCTTTTTTCCTCCGTTTCCTTTGCTCCTTCACTATCCTCTCTCTTCTAGGACGCATTTACAATAGGTCATTTTAACCTCTGATAATTGTACTTTTCCTAATGGCAAGCACATGGCTTCAAACCTAACCTAACTTATTATTGAATTGTCGTTTAAAATTAAAAATATTATAGATTCTGAGCACAATCTTCTAACGACTTTAGCAGACGTAAGTTAGACTTGATCGATTCCCCTCGTTCACCAAACAGGGATGAGGTTCTCTAAGAGAACGGCATCATTGTACATTTTCTTGTGTTAAAAATGGCATATTTTGAACGTTTAACCTACAATTGATCATTCAAATTATAATATTTAAAAGTGGAAGTACTGATGAATTATAATGATTGACACATTTTCCGTATCTACAGAAAAATAGAACAAAAAACTATTTCACTTAAATCGAACTGGTTCATTCTAAATAGGATCCATATGACTTCTGTTGCAAGTTTTTTTGGTTGGTTATAAAAGTACTATTTAATTAAATAAATAAATAAATTATATGTGGTACATACGCATGTATATACATATGTATAGGTTTTTTAGTTTACCAAATATTTTTATTTTAATAGGTTTTAAAAGCAACAATGCTAATTAATGCTTCATGAAAAACAATTTTTGTCCGTTAATGGATGTGGTTCAAATACTGTCAAAAGTTGGCAATAAAATATTTTAAGATAGTATATAAATATTATGATATGTATATACGTTCAATATAATACGTTGAAGTTTGTGAATTTTCCGTTAACTACTATACAAATAAGAAATCTTTTGCACAAACTGCGAAAATCATTGAACATCCTCAATTAGAAATAAAGTAAAATTATCCTCTCATAAAAACACAACTGCATTCTATTGATGAGAAGTGTATATTTAGATCGGCACTGCTGAATTAAAACAAAAGTGCGCTCTTTGTGATGCAACAAGTGGCAAAAATTGATTACTCTATATAGCTTAAAACGGTAGTGGCCGAATTACAATGAGCTACTAGAAAGATCGAAAAATTTTTACTGTGTCGGAGGGGTTATGAATAAGGAATAATGGAATTATATTCACAAGGCCAACGAAGAAACGGTACATTTTTGACTATACTAAGTAGATCTGTGTGAAGATAAATTTTAAGTTATCTAACACAGACATAAGCTAACAATTTTTGACATAGCAGTGGACATCTAAACTTCGAAATCAAAGCCCTTCATCAATAATATTTCTAGTTGTGAATGAGTGACAACAAAACGTTCATAACTCGCTAGAATGCCATAGAATGATAAACTAAACTATACTATACAATGCGAACTCAATATCATTCCATAAATCTCTAACACCCAAGAATTTACAGAGATAAGTTTCCAATCTTTGTTCGTCACAACAATGATCACAAAATTTTCTGGAATTAAACTCAATGAAATTTTACTTTACATAAGAAAGGAATAATTGAATAAAAACTTAAACAATATACATAAATAAGGACTTTTAATGTGACTTTTAATCAATCCATTATTTACAATAATTGCTTACAAAATGTTTAAGAGATAATGTATTTTCAAGTGGAGTAATCAGTAAAATAAAATGTTTTTTATATAAAAAAAATCACAACTGTACCAAACGAACTGTTTAATAATTTCAATTTCAGTCTTAATGGTTTAAAAAAAGTACCATTAATTGTTTAAAAACAAAATAAAAAAAATTCCTTCAATTCAACAATAAATCTAATAAATAAGCGGAATAATAAATTTTCCGCTCTCTCTATGAAAGTATAACAAAATCTCAACTACAATTGATGTGCATAAAACAGAATAAATGAATTCCCATTTATAATGATTACAAAAAAAAAATGATGATTAGTTTTTCAAAAAATGAAATTCAATTTCAAATGATTCTAATGAGACAAAGACGAGATGACAATAAAAATAATGTGAGACTAAAGAAGCAAAAAAAAAAATAAATAAAATAATAATTGTTTTCTTTTTGTTGTTGTTTGTTGTTCGTGTTTGTTTGCAAAACAAACAATATTTATTAGAAACCATGTCATAAACGAATTCAGTAAATTTAAATAATAGAAGAGCAGTTGGCATGATGCAACATCCATCATAATAACGAGATGAGAAATCAATATATAATCAGAATCGAAATCGTGTGTAATAATAGTGATAGTTAGAGCAGTAGAGAAGGATAATTTTAATCTTAGTCATTGAACTTTGGTATGTTTTAGATACAAGAAATTGTCAGCATATTCACCTTTATCGGTACCACTAATGCTGCTATTGGTGGCAGTATTCATTTGCATACCACATTGTGCGGTCTGTTGCTGTTGTTGCTGGCCAATGTTTGATTTATTCTTATCAGCTGTTGAAGTCTTCTCACTATCACTATCCGATGAGATTTGTTTGGTTAAAAACATTTCGCGTTTCATTTGGGACGATGATTTCATGCCATCACGTTGTAGAGTTATTTTAAAGTATAGACAGGCTAAATCTATGCCACGTCTTTGTATTTCTATACGTTTGCATTGTTCAAGTAGAGAGGCATTATAAAGATCATTTAAATCCAAGACACCCATACCTAGCATTTCATTGAGGCATGTGCCAGGTTCACGCCACCAGACGGTAAAATGTATACGTCCAAAATCGAAAACAGTTTCATTAGCATTCTCATCGCTAAATTCTTCCTGGATGTTGAGTTTTACAGCACGTTCGGCCTGTTGTCCGAAACGTGTACATTGGGTTAGACTATGGAACTTTTCCGATTCGAATTGCATTATGTGGAACATGTCCTTGCGTGGCACCAGTTTAATGAGTTCATTCGACAATTGACATTCCACAGTGAAAATGGGATCAATTTCATTTTCCAATAGATTCATGCACTTAGTGCCTTCCGGCTGCAAAGTTAAAGCCTCCATATCCAATTTAATTCCAGTTATCGCTTTGAAAATATTGAATTTTGTAGCAGGCAACAAGTCCTCTAAATTATGGGTAATATGATGATTATTATTTTCCAAATTTAAGTTGACTTCATTCTCTTCTTCACAGTGGGAAAGTTTGGAAGAAATCTCAGTTTCGCCAGCCAAATAGGCCACCAATTTAGCATCTAATTTCTTCATGGCTTCGACAATTTCTTCCGATTTAGACTGTGAAGTTAAACGTTTAGGGATGTCACCTGAAAATAAAATACATACAAAAGAAATTGATTAAAGAATTGATTGATTTAAAATATTTCTTTAGAAACAATAAATTTAATTTACAATTTATTTTTATTTTATTAAACTAAATAAAATAATATATCCTTTTTACCCGCTACAAAAATGTTCTAAAAAGAGTATGTCTATTCAGTGCAAAGTGTACACTAAAACAATTATAATTGACTAAATGATGCCCATACATATAGAGAATCATTTTCACCGCAATTCATTCATATTCATGTGGTTCTTGTTGTCGTTGATTCGTAATTTTAATCTCAAATTACTACAATATATGTACATATTGAGACAGGCTTATGTGATTGGTATATACAAATATTTCCCTACTTTTTCCGGCTAACATCGGTTTATAAGAAATGAAATTGATTTCTATTATCTCACATTCGTTGTTACTCAGTCACAGTCGTCGTCTGAATTTAATAGAATTCAAGTATATAAGACTAAAAAGTATTTTTGTTTTTACAAATTAAATACAACTTAGCAAAAGTCATACTAAAAGTGATCTTTGTTAAAAGATAACGCTAAGAAAAGCGTGTTCTTTAACATAGAGACAATACATTATGTGAATAATTTTAGTTCAAGCCTTTAGTGAGAGAACGGACATATGTATGCTATATATACTAGGGTTCATAGTCTATATAAGTTACAAGGCATTTAAAATTGTTTTTATTTCAATTGTTTCTAAATTTAAATTGTCAATAAGTTTTTATTAGATTCTTTGTTTCAAATATACAGATAAAGAATAGATAGTTCAAGACACAACACTTGACCATGCTCTTGTAGTAATTGAGTTCTTCAATCTCCATGGATTTGGTAGTCTTCGAAAAAGTACTCGGTAACATCGAGAGAGAGACAATATAACACAGTTTTCTCACAGACAAATATGTCCGAATGGCACATGAACGAATGGTAGATTTACGAAATATGCTTAATGTTGCATACAATGGACGGTGCACTATTATATATTTTTAAACGGATGTTCAGCTTAGTGAAATGATAATTAATAATAAAATAATAAACACTCCTTTAAGGTTATAACAAGGAAGAAAGAATTTTGAATATTCGTAGTCGGTATAACAGTTTTTTAAGGAAATATGGTACATACGTCTAGGCTTTGTTACTTATTTTTCTTAAAATAGGTGAACAGGATTATAAGTAAAGTTTGAAATTCTTACAAAATATCTAAGCGCCACAAGGTGCATAACTTACAGCGTAAACTTAACTGTTATTTACGTAAATAAATGTATCTGCACAAAATAAATTGAATACTTTAGCCTATTCGTATCACAAATGATGAGCCACAAAACGTCTCAAATACAGCAAAGACCAGTAGATCAGTAGAATTCTTCAGAGTAAAAGTAAGGTGAACGCCATAATAATAACATGGAGAATATCAAAGGATGAAACAAATCCATCATATAGCGTAAGATAATCAAACTTATTCGATTTTTATAAATACTGTCGGCGATCCGGTAGACAGAACGTGGTACTCTTGATTAGAATTTCATTAATCAGTGTTATATAGTTTAGTGTTCTTCTTTAGGTCGAAGTTATGGCTCCAGTATATTACCATAGTAGAATAAAACGTCTATTGTTTGATTTAGTAGAACGTGACCAAACCAAAATTCAACTGCTAAATAACTAATAGACATTGACTTTGACAAGACTACAATATCAGTAAACTAATCTATCTGATGGAGCAGCGTGTCAAAACCGTTCTGTCCAATTACATCTTCTTACGAATACATCAAGCAGTCTAACATCAATGCACACTAGATGGACTAGTTCATTAAGATTTTTTGTAGCCAGAAATATCTTCCTAGATTTCGTTAATACAGAACGAAATATGCAGAAGGTTGAAAATTAGGTAATGATTAGTAAAACCTGACGATCACAAATAGCACAACGAAATACTAAAGACCATCTTAATTGCCTGAGCCTTCTAAGCGCATTTGCTTGAGCTTCTCTTTATTCACAAAAAGGTGAAAGAAAAATGTGTCGTAACATCATTTACAGATACCCGGCAATTATTGAACAGGCAAATGTAGTACATATTCCTTTTAAGACCTTGATAGATGTCCGATTTACTGTCAGGAAACGAAAACAAAATACACACTAACTAAGCCATCAGCTTAAAGTTTATTGTCGACTAAATACTCACAATTCAACTTTCTATTTAATTTCGTGCATATACCGTACTATCTGATTTGGCCGCGCTGGGAGGTCGAAAGTGTCAAAGGGCAATAGTCCACATTTTTGAAAATACAATCTGTGATCATAAGTTTTGCTCGTAAATACATACGTGTATGACGTGGATTCATATTATTTACTTTTTACAAATAGTTTATAAAATAATACTACGAAAAAAAGTACTTTTTTAAATAAATTTTTGTTTATTATATACATCTTTAGAGCCTCTATATAAGATTAGTGGAATTGTTTTAAAATTTTAGAAAATAAAAAAGAAATCAAATAGATAACAAGCAAAAAATACTACAGCGACCAACAAGTCTTCATGCGACCATTCGACACCTATATCTCCGGTCCCATGTAATACCCGAACGCAACGAAATCTGTTTTGGAATCCTTGATCTCATGGCTATCCAGGCCACTAGGTCCATTTTCCTCACAAGTCCGTTTTTAATTCGATTGAGCCCTATTAGTTTCGTCACCTATATCTCCGGCCACAAGTAGCACTGGACCGTAAGGAAACCTGGTTTGGAATCCTTTATACCATGGATATATAGTGGGATACCTGCAGCAATCCCCATTTTTTCCACAATATCGATCACATTCCTCAGACCATGTTAACAGAGTGAAAATTTCTAGCCCGATTTCTCAAATTCCGAAATTATTTGGGACCTATCACTAATTGGGTCTTATTAGGAACACATGAGGCTACAATTTGCATATAGTGGGATACCTGCAACAAATTCCATTTTTCCACAATATAGGTCATCCTTCCCAGACATAGTTAAAACAAATAAATTTTATTTTGTCTAAGTTTTTCAATTTTCAAAACAATTTGCGAACTATGAGAAAAGCTCAGGGACGTGTGGGGTATAATTTTTGAGGAAAAGAATAGATATTCCATTATCCGATGTTGTAAAAAGAAAAGTTTTGGGAAGTTTGGAGCCATTATGAAGGGAATAAAGTATTTTGAGGCGATTCCCTATAGCCAATACAATTCTACACTGTACTGATACTTTTATAGCAGTTTTGCTTCTATTTTGCATTTTCGAATCGCAGCTGAATCGCTGGAAAATTGTGAAAGCTGTTTCTAACGGTGACTGGTGGTGAGAAGCGAAAAACGAAAATGGTCGATGTGCAATCGTGATAAACAGACATAAACCCTGGACTAGCAACAAATAACGGCTAGAATAGTTTTGCTAACTTTCGCGGTATTTTCAGGAAGTAAACGTTTATCTACACTGTTAATAATTTTCTAGACTAGAGCAAATAAATTCATTCATTATAGAAGCTAAGATATGTATGTATATACTCTAGACAGCCATTATATGTATATACAATATAATCAATATTAATTATGACGAGTCTGATGAGCAAAAAAATAAAAGAAAATAAAATAAAAAATAGAATATACAAGTAAAAATAATGTATTCGTACATAGTTACGTGTACATATTATATGACTACAGCGTCATGTCAATGTTATTATTATGAATATATTTCTTTAAAGGTTCTTATTTATAAATCTTATCAATTCTTTAAAATATTTTCTTAAAATTTCGTACATAGTATGCACATGTATGGAAATATACAGGGGATGTACTAGGTAACGCAAAATAAATATGATAAAGTGAATCAGCGATCATTTTTTTTCAGATAGCTTTAAATGTCATTGTACCTTGATATCTATGATGTGGAAAGACTACAAACAATGAGACTAAGAACAGTTCAATATGTGGGAGCGATTACATACATACATAATTGGTCATTACAACCCTTCAGTCAGGATTACGATCTAGTTTCGCACACCATTTATGTTGTGTGTGTTAATTTTATACATGAGTGACGGGACCTACAGTTTAAAGTCGACAAAAGATTTTTGAGAAACTTTTCATGGCAATTTGATTTACTCTCAGAGTTTTTGCCAGAAATCTGCTGAGAGAAAGTCGCCGAAGAAATACTTTTTGTATTTTATTTTGATGTTTGGCCTGGGCCTCGAAGCCTAGCCTTTCGTTTAATAAGCCAACACACTACCTAATAGACCACGGCGATGGGAACGACTGTTACAGTTAAAATGCATCGTCATGCACAACGTGAGCTCACAACTAAACATTTGCAAGAGCGCTTTAAGCAAACTGAGTCAACTTAAATGTTGTAAGAAAAACCATCCAATTCTTACTTCGAACACCGGAATTTGAAGAAATTTCCAAACCAAAACATTTTAATAAAAGTGCTACACCGCGGCGGATCTAGCCGTACTAAAGAAAATTCCTATTGTTTTTACTACTTACGGTACATGAAGCTGTACTCACTCCCTTCCTCAAACATTTGATAGGCTGACCACAATACATACATACATACATACATACATACATAATTGGCCATTACAACCCCTTAGTCAGGATTACGGCCTAGCTTCTCACACCACTCATGTTGTGTGCGTTAATTTTATACGTGAGTGGCGGGACCTACAGTTTAACGTCGACTCCGAACGACAGAATTTTTGAGAAACTTTTGCATGGCAGGTTTATTTTACTCTCAGAGTTTTTGCCAGAAATCTGCTGAGAGGAAGTCGCCGAAGAAATATTTTTTTTTTCATATTTAATTTTTGATGTCTGACCTGGGATACGAACCCGGGCTTTACGAATAGTAAGCCAACACACTACCTACTACACCACGGCGACTTCAATAAGTTTCGTTTAATTTTTTTATTTCTTAGTTTCAAATAAAGAAAATGAATAAATTCTTTTAAAATTCTGTCCAAAAGCTACATAATCGTTGTTTTAAGCAAACAAAAAAAGATTATAGATTATAAAAGACATGTTTGAAGGTCAATGGCAAAAAAAATGCTGTCAGTTATATTCACTGTTTTCGCATCATAAAAAAAGAAAAACAAAAATACCAGCCGGCAAACAAAACACACTTGAGGGTTATTGTTGTATGGATGCATAATTGTTGTCTTTAGCATTTCTTAGGCTCTTCACTTTTTATCAAGTGCAATATAATACTAAAATTAATGTAAACAAAATATTTTATATGAAGTTCATATTTTAAAAACAAACTATTTTAAATAAAGTCATTGAAACATTTATTGTAATTTAAAAATAATTGCAATATTGTTATCATTAAATTATTAAGTAACACTTAAATTTACTCGTATTTAAGGGTTATTCAACAAAATTGTCACGCGTTAAATGTATACAGTAGACTCTCGATTTATATAGTGATTAACAGGTAAATCTAAGATCACATTTCGAAGAGAAATATATCATGTATATTAATATACATATGTAAATATGTATGTACAATTTCAGAAAGTATACGACTTTCGAAACGAATAAACATGTGGATTGCTTTAGTAAATACTTTAACCATTAGCTAACTTATACAGCGTTAAACTGGAAAGGCCAACAATCCTTTTAATTACAGACCAATATCAGAAAGTTCTGCAAATGTCGAAGTGCACGCCTTCGATTTACATACATTGAGCTTCTTAAATAATCTTCCAATATAAGTTATTATAGATGAGGTTTTTTCAAACGAATTCAAATAGAATATAAGAATGGTACTTCCATTTATGAGCTTTCCAAATAGCCTTCTTTGTCTACTAACCCTATCTACTCTTTTACAGAAGACAGACAAATTTATTATTCATATTCAATCATAAATATTAATGACTCACTCACACCTAATTAACAGGCTATCTCTGAATGAAATTGTGTGCACGTGACTAAAATGTTGTTCGTTGATTAATAAGGGTGGCATTAATCTTGTAACTTCTGCATTTACTGGTATTGAAATCCATTATTTTCCCCAACAGATGGCTTTAGAAAACTGTATTTCGTTAGGAAGAATTTGCAGTACAAAAACAGAATGTTCTCTTAGTCTAGTACATAGTGTAATAGATAAAAGTATAGAAACAGAAAACAAACGAAGGGATCAGCTACGCAACTATGAATATACAGTTCTTAGCTATCAGAACATATTATAAAACTCTAAATAAGTATTATAAATACCGTCACCCTACAGATAAATTGAACTGTCAAAAAAACTCTTAGGTTAGATTAGGTCAGGTTGGAAGGATAGCGTATCACTGTCTGCACAACTCCATGCTTTCAACCATAGACCCATTGGTCCATTGTGACCAATAATAGGAAAAAAAAGGCGGACGAAAATAAAAAAAAGAGGAAGAAATAATTATCCATTAGGGCATAGATAAATCATTTTTCTAAAGAAATCATTCTTCTCGCCAGTTAATCCCCATTATAAACCCTTTTAGATCCTCAAGTTTGCAGTCTCTCAGATCTACCAGTTTCTCACCAAATGGACTACCTAGTCATCTCTACCTATGTACCTGCAGAGAAGGATAGTGACAAAAATTATACATTGTTTCTTCTCCTCCTTCACATAGCCTATAGAAATCAGAGATATCTCTACTCCTTTCCCTACCAAGACTCGGACAAAACTCTTTTGTGTCAATCTCCTCATCATCTTCACATTTCTTTACGACACAATCAAACTAAAACAATTGTTGTCGAATCGCTGTAAGCCGGATCACTGCATTAGTTATCATAGATTTTTTTGTGTGTTTAGTGAGACAATTGAACTGTTTGAGGGAAGCAACCGCTCACAACAGGCCAGGTTTGGCTATTGAAATATAAATTAGCATCTCTCGAAACTTATCAAAATCGGTAGTTTCAGTTTGTGAGCCATAAAGACGAGGGTTATCAGACGAAAAGAATTATATATGACTTTATAATGCCAATTAATTTATGACTCTTCTTATTCCATATATTAACAAACTATTTGAGAGATTTATACCCTTCGGATATAATATCTTTGTAATGTTTTCTATTAGATGGTTACAATTCACAACACAACAACAAAAAATAATAATAAAATAAAATAAAAATAAATAAATCGAATTGTCTCAAATATAGTATGGTAAAACACAAATTTATTTTGCTAAATTTTCCTCAATTATTAACAATATTATGCTATATTTTCAGCAGAAATTTTGTATGATTCAGATTTGTTTATTTACGAAATAAAATTGTATCAGATAAAGCTTTATATTATTTTATTTATGACGTTAATGCTTTTTAAAAAATAATTTATCTTTTGTTTTTATATAATAAGATCAAAATATTAAAGAAAAGTAGAATAACAAACAAACCAAAACTAAGAAAAAAATAAGCTGAACAGGGTTATAGTAATAAGATGAATAGTTTTAAATGATTTTGGTTTTTGGTAGACGTCATACAAAATAAAAATCCTAAAAATAAGTCTACGATTACTAGGGCAACACACAAGACGTTTCTTTGCTTTCTTTTCAACAATGCATTTTTAATCTCTCATTTATATATGTAATCGACACCGAATGCCAAGTTTTTCAGACGATCCAAAACCGAATATATAAAAATGAATATACTATGATACTATGAAAGGAAAATACAACTCACTTCTTATTTAAATAGAAATGTAGAAATATAGAAGAAAAATTATTAGAAATAATCAGCCAGAAACAATAGCCTACTAGCCTGATTAGTGACTGGCATCAAAATTTTGCAAAACCTATGTAAAAGCATCGTCCCAATGACAAGTACACGTCCTTAAACCTAACCTAAACTAATCTATGTAAAATTAAAATCATGAAGTTTGGTTCTGGTATGTTATGTTAGACATTTCCTTTGTTATATAGATTTGAATATTAAAACAAGCCTAGTAGGCTAGCGTTAGTAAGAATATAGTGATCGGTGATCAGTAAAGCGGATGATCATAAGATTTTATCTAAAATGCCGTTGTTAATAAACTTCTTATGACAGTTTGTAGGACAGTACTTCTCCACATTCCTAAGGATATCTTCCACACATCCAATACGTGATGCCCACCATCTTGAAGGTAAATAGGGTTTTAAATGCCCACCCACCAGAGTTTGAAAAATATGAAAAATCACTTTCCAGTCTGACGTGAGTGGCGAACTCCAAACTTCGTTTGAATTTCGGTGGGATGCTGACTGTACATAGGGCGAGAATTATATCGAAGAGCGTATAATGTGACGCAACTTTTTAACTGTCCAGAGAGATCCATCAACTTGAAGTTTGGATAAGACCGATCGAGGCAGCAAATTTCCTGCGATCATCTACAATATAGCGACATATAATCAAATAATTTTCTCTGTACCATGAATCAAGTCCAGAACCACTTAAATTGTCACAACAACAACAACAACCTTCTGAAGAAACCTTAAGCCCTATACATTTGTAAATATGAATCTGATTGCCAAGTCGAAAAGTCCCTGGATAGGTCCTCCTACTATCCTATAATTCCGATACCTTAAACTAAGCTAATATGGAGACCAATTTCATACCTAAAATCTTAACCCTATCTTATAAAATAAATGCTTTCGAATATATTTAAAAAAAAAAAAAGCGGAAATTGTTTGGTACTTTTTGAATATTTAAACATACAGGAGTAGAATTTCTTAAATACTCTTATAGCCATACTAATTTTTCGAATATGTCACTACCTTGACTAAAACCTGCAACCTAAAACGTCTAAAGACTTTCTAAACCTAAAAAATAAAAGAAATATTTTCTAAAAACGTTTGTTGAACTCTTTAACTTTTAAATTTACAAAAAATTTTTTCTTTTTCGGTCAAATAAAAAAACAAAAAAAAAACATTTGCTGCCTATAGAGTATGTACTTTTAAATATTTATATTTAGAATTCGTCATCTACTTGTAGATACTTTTCATTTGTTTACAAATAAATTTCGTATATAGTTTGTTGCATTTATAAATCGTTGTATGCTTTTGTAATTTTTTTGTTATATTTTTATTGGCATAAAATTTTCCATTGATTTAGAGAAATTGTGAAATAGGAATAGAGGAAACAAAACGAAATACAATACTACAAAACCCTAATGAATAAAATTAACAAACTAATGTCAAAATAAATATCATTTAAAGTGTACAAAAAAAGAAACAAAATATGTAAACGTATTTTAAACTGCAAAATTAATAGGCCCATTTAACTATAAATTATTAATTCATTATTTCAATATTTTAATCAATCTTTGACCACCATAGCAATGTGGGAGCACCTTTTAAATACATAGGTACTGGTTATTAGGTAATAATTGAGTTAACAAATCGATTATGAAGGCTTGTTCAAATGTTATCAGTTTAATTAAATCAAGAATAATATGTAGCGCAAAGAAATATATTATTTTGTCGTTATATGACATTAGAAAAATATAATTTTATTCTAAAAAAAAACAACTTATTAGCATGCATTTGAGTATCTTGATCCAGTAATGTTTATGTGATCGTCAAAATGTACAAAAAGTTTGCAATGCAGTCTGAAACGGCTGTAGTACAGTCGCAGTAATTTGACGCAAACGTTAAACAATGACTTAGGAAAAAGATATGACCTGTTTGTTAAGTTAGGTTAGGTTAGAGGACGTGTACTTGTCAATTAAGACAAGTACAGTACCCGTAGATCGAATTGACCAATTGTACAACGTCCTTAAAGAGGGAAGCTGTGAGCTGTTTGTTAGATTATGTTTAAATTTTTAATGCTGACTTATTCTGTCAACAATTGGACTGTCAGTGGAAAGTAATTCACACCCAACTTTAGAGACTGGGATTCCCTGAAAAATAAACCAAGGACTGTGGTATTACATGGCATAAACTTGAATTGCCGTACTACACCTTCTATTAAAAACAGGCTACAAATGTCGGCGGAAACGTCTCATGAACTATTGTGGGACGATGGCGCAGCTAGAAAAACTGAGACTATATTCTGGAGCTATTCTGAAGAGGTGAAAACAAAGGCTAATTTAAGAAGCGGCAAAGTTGTAATAGCAGTTATGCAAGGAAACCTGAACCATATGTCACTGCCTACTATCTTTCGTAAGCTCGAAATCCCAATATTTTGGGGAAGGCAATATAACAGACATAATTCATTTCAGGGGTCTGGACTGGAAGAAGCTAAGGCATTTTGTATAAGACGTACTCTTCCTATAGGAGTATGGTCTGCTACTTGTTCCGGACTTGTAAATATTTTTCCGGTTGATTCAGCTTTCACTGAATTGGGAATCCTTGTCCGAATTGGATTCGAATCAATTCGAAACAAAGATCCGATTGCCTAAATGATGAACACAAAATAAGTGTATGCCGACAGACATGAGAAATTGGACCCCTTTTGTTGGTCAACCTACCTAGCCAGTCCTAATGAAATTATATAAACATGATTAGGAGTACACGATAGAAACTTGACTAAAGCACCACAAGTTTGTTCGTTGCTTAAGCGGGTATTACACTAACGAACTTCGTCTGCAAACACGACCTGATCACAAAGAGCGTTTTGCTATTACACTATCCAGTCAAATATCAAACATTTTCAGCTTTCCAAACACAAAGTTTGCCCTGCACACGAGATGGTTGGTTTGCCATCTGGTCGTGTTTGCCTTCATCAGGGTTTTACCCAATTTTTCTTTACTAATACTCATCAATGATAAATAATTATCATTGGAGACCTTATTAGAAGATCTTGGAGCATTATTAACAACGGATTTTTATTAAGAACACAAAGTGAAATAGATGAACACTAAATACACGAGAAGTCGCCGTGGTGTAGTAGGTAGTGTGTTGGCTTACTATTCGTAAAGCCCGGGTTCGTATCCCAGGTCAGACATCAAAAATGATCCTCTCAGCAGATTTCTGGCAAAAACTCTTGAGAGTAAAATAAACTGCCGTGAAAAAGTTTCTCAAAATTCTGTCGTTCGGAGTCGACGTTAAACTGTAGGTCCCGCCACTCACGTATAAAATTAACGCACACAACATGAGTGGTGTGAGAAGCTAGGCCGTAATTCTGACTGAAGGGTTGTAATGGCCAATTATGTATGTATGTATGTAAATATAATTTTCTAATTCCATGAATTTGATTTCTGTTATGTATGAAAAAATGAATAAAATCTGTTGGTATAGACAGGGTACCAACTCGAAAAGACTGTTTCACAACCCAGCTGCATATGCATTATTTAATTTCACTTTCTTTCATTACACGATCTTTTGTTTCTTTCAAAGAGAGCGAGAGAGTCTCAATTGAACGTATGTATGCATGTGTGTATTTTTGGTGATAAAACAACAAAATCAAAATAGAAAACAGTAAAGAATAAGGGAAAAACAAAATGAATAAATAAAATAAATAGAATTTTATTACATAATTGGTAAGTGAAATAAAAAAAAGAAATGAAAAAGAAACCGGCAATAACAAGCGATAAAGGGGTAAACAAAACACAGATAAGAAAAAATTTATTATTGCCTATTCAAAAATGTAATTCAAATTAGAGAAAAATATGAATATTACTTAAGAGACAGGAAGAAATAAAAATCAATGTCTAACTCACCTTGAACATCTTCACATGGCACCTTATTGGACTTGCCACCTAAATGATGATGATGGTGATGGTGGTGATGATGATGGTGTCGATGATTATTATGTTGCTGATGTTGCAGCGACGATGGATTCTTTAAATGGCTTTCATGTATTACAACATTTGTATGCTTTGCCGCTACTGCAGTAGCAACCGCTGCTGCTGCCGTTGGTGCAAATAGCATTTTAAAACGCAATTGTATTTCACCGGACTTTGAAGTGGGAGATTTATTCACAAACAATTCTTTATTGTTGTGCTTGTAAAGGGCATATACCTTTGTTTTATATTCAAAATTATGACCTTTGGCAATGTTATGGCTAAATTTCTTTATTAATACCAATGGTAAACGCAATTGTGCCTGTCCCAGGGGCTTTGCTGTTGTTGAACAACTGCCACTACTTACATTACCACCACTAGTGACAATAATTTCAATGGGTTTGCAAGAACGCAAGTATTCTAAGAATAGCGCGCCACTGGTACAAATACGGTACTGTAATCTATTATTGGCAGACAGACAGACTACTGGTGGCACAAGTTGTTGTTTGGCTTGTTGATGTTGCTCTTGCTGTTTATGCTTCTCACCGACGTTTTGTCGTTTTCGGTAGTGACGGTATTTTTTTCTTTTTGTTTTTAATTTAAAATATTCAGCCGTTTGCTGTCTCTGCTGGTGTTGTGTGTGCTCTGCTGTTGTATTGCTACTAATAGATATATTGGCGGCGTCCTCTGTACGTTCCCCACACCAAACAATTTTCACTTGTACACTATCGTTTAATAAATTATTACAATTATTAATTCGCTTATTTTCATTGCAATTATTTGCAATCGTTATATGAGATAAAAATTCTTTAGAAATTTCATTAACACAAGCACTATTTTTATTATTATTTTCACTTATTATAGTATTTCCCAATATTGTATCATCAATTTGTTGGTCATTTAATTGCGTTTGACTTTTTGCCGATTTGGGCTTGGGGGTTATGAAATTTATGTGGCTCACTTCTAATTCCAAATATCCTTGTAAATCCTTTTGAACACTCTGACGAACTTCTTGCACAGCACTTGGTGGTAAATTATAAACAAAATCGTTCATTATTTATTTGGCCATTGTTTATTGTAATTACTATAGAGTTTTAAGACGGTTAAATGAAACAAAAAATTGCTTGAAAGAAAAAACAATAATTCAGTCCCTTCAAACAAACGAATGGAAAATTTTTAAGTTTCTTTTTTTCTGTCAGGCACACAAACACACACATACATGCAAAGTGCACATTAAAAATTTTCACTTTTTTATCTTTGATAGTGCTGTTGGCCCTTCCAGAACATTCAATAGGAATACACTAAAATAGCTAAACAGCGCAAGAAATGTATTAAGCACCGGCGCATAGTATTCACACGACCAACAACAACAAACCTGAGAAGGTAAAACACAAAAACAAAAACGATAAATAATTCCGGGTTTTGCCTTTGTTGACATTTGTAGCAATTGTAAATAAAGTTGCCACTCGTTTGTTTGACATTTCCAATGGTAAAAAAAATTGAAAATATAAACAAACACTTTATAATCTAAAAACTAGATTAAAAATTCTTAAGTTTTAACAAAACTTTTCAATTTGCACTTATCATAGATCATATAATGGTTAAAAAATCAAATACAATTACTTTTTAAAACACAACAGCTGTCAAATCAGCTGCCGGCTTATTATTACTATTGGAATAAACGAACTCAACTGGAATTTCCAAACAGAGTTGCCAATTTGCTTGTTTTATTGTTGGGGAAGTTTCACGTAGTCATTCATTTTTTGTTTTATATATATAATAATATTAGGCTATGTTTTAATGGAACTGAATATAATGGAAATGAATATAATAAACATCGGGTTTTAACCATACATATATAATGGTTCTTCACTAATTTTATTTCGAAATATATTTAATAAAAAATTTCACGATAATTGTTTTACTATATTATACTCCCAATGTCTTCACAAAATTCCTAACAATGTGGCTACTTCGTGTAACAAAAATTGACAAATTTAGTGTTGCCCGTTTGATAAAAGTCATTCTTAAAAGACAAACTAAAATGTTTCACCTGGCAGTACCGATAAGAAATATTATTGTTATTTTTCTTCTCTTCCATTTTGCACAATAAATAAACCGTTTTTGTGATTAATAAACCAATGCAAAGACCAAAAATTTCAAGTAATGGCTGAGTTATTAAACTATTGCCGAATTTGTTTACAAATAAAAACTACAAATACTTCGTTATATTTGCATGTGCAACAGAAATACTTGCCCAGTGTCATAGAAAATATTTGTGGAGTAGTAGTAAGTGGATTAGCGTTAAAATTATTAATTTAATACGAAGTTTAACTGTTACAATTACATAGATATCATCTTGTGACGAACCAGAAGCTCTTATATGCAAAGAATGTGCTGAGGCTATAATCAAAGCGGACAATATCATACAAAGATGCCAAGAATCCCATAAGTTTTTATCTCACCAAAGAAAGCAAATGCTAAGGAGTACAAATGAGTCAAAACAGGAAGTGGAAGAGAAGGAAGAGTTTTGGTTAGTAGCTACCGAGTGTAAAAAAGAAATAGAAATACCTACCACTCATAGTGAAGATTCTCAAGCGTTCCCTCAGAAATATTTTGTGGAACCTGAAGTTTTAGTGGTATCTGCACTCGAGAACTCTCCAAATGACCAGTCCTCTATGCAAAAGCAAATGGAAAGCAATGCAATTAAAAGTGTAAGCAAAGAATGTAAAGAAAAGAAGGTACGTAAACGAAGATCACGTTTAAAATATAAAAATACGCAGGAAGGCGCAATAAGTTCTGAAGACAATCCTGCTGCTTTACTATACCAAAGTCATTTTAAAACATCAAAACCTAAAAAACCTTTCGTTCGTAGTCGAGAACAGTATTTAAAACGCAAAATACGTAATTATCCTGTCAAAGAACCACTTACTCTTATTGGAGGGGCTGGTGTGGTGAGAAAACGTAAACCCAAGTCATATCACAGAGCCATACCAAACTTTTATTTTCGCTGTGAACTGTGTCATGAATTTGAATCAAATGTCGCCTCATATGCAGTAACTCATCTGACCACAGTGCATGGCATAGAACGTCCCGCCATATTTCGATGTTCGCAGTGTGATGCCAAGCCTTTCATAAAAAATCAATCATTACAGGAACACATATCCACCATACATGAACAGCAGCCAAAGAAACGAGATTTTGCATGTCAGGAATGTGGCAAGACTTTTATTAAAAACTGTCATTTACAAAAGCATTTGCTGTCCGTACACAAAATAGGTGAAATGCCCTACAAATGTAGTAAACTGCAATGCGGTAGAGCTTATGTGGATGCCTATGCTTTGCGTATGCACATGAAACAATCACATCAAACTGATGGAGATGAAGATATTGATTCGCTAACCACAATGTATGAATGCGACTCATGTGGTAGATCATTTAGTAACTTACAAACCTTAAATCTTCACATAAAAACAACACACCCTATAGAAGGCTACAATTGTCTACAATGTGGCTATAATTTTCGCCATAAAACACGCTACGAGGCTCATGTACGCCGAGCCAAATGTAAACCGCCTTGTTTTGTATGTCGCCACTGTGAAAGGACATTTCTTAAATTGGTTCAATTGGAAGAACACCAAAGAGAAGTGCATTAAAGCTGTTAATATAGTTTCTACATGTCTAATCAGTAAGTTTTTTCTTTAGTTAATTTTTTATTTTAAAATTTTATATATTGTTATTGAAATAATTGGTTCTAGTCCTTTAAAAAGAATATTTTATGCCAATGTTCTGCAACATATGCATAAATGTTTAAAAATTCTAGTCTCTTAACTTTAATTTAAAGCAGTGCTAACTTATATAAACGTCCGTCTTTTCTGCTCTAATTGGCGCTCTAGTCTAGTACATTTTTGGCATTGAAATTATGGGAATAGTTTTGAAGAAACCAAAATTACTTGTAACTGGGACTTAAGTATCAGAAGAGCAAAGAATATCTGTTGGTTTTCAATTGCCAAAGCAGTCGAAAGCTTTGCCGCCTTTATGGCTGAATTTTTTCTCAAACAGTTCTCATAAAGGAATCATAAACTATTTAGCATGATTCAATAGCATCGATATAACGCGATACATAGATTATTAGTCCCTATTAAAAATAAGGGCTTGCTTTTAACTTCTTAAGAGCAGTAATAGCATTGCATATACCATTAATTGGATCTGATTTCTTTAGTATTACAAAACTTTTCATTTTAACGCATTTAATTTTTCTACTTCATTTTCCGTTTCTTTACTTGTTTATTTCTAACATCATAAGTGCAATCAAAAAAGAAAAACAAATATTAAGTATGTTTAATTAATTAAACTATAGAAATTATATTGTAACAAAATAAATGTTTTAGCACCAGAAATCAAAATACATACATACGTATCTTTAATTTCTTACCAAAACCTTGCAGATGTCTAATAAAACTGCACTAAAAAATACGATTTTCATTCAAAGGTTGCGGTGAACTTTCCTCTACTTTGCGTTTAACTTCAATAGAATTAATGCGTATCATGGTATTGGGTGACCTTTGGAAATTAATGCGTAAATATTGCTTTCGGCGTTTCTTTTTGAAATGTGTTTTGGTATGTGTGAGAGTCTTCTCTATAATAGTAGCCTTAACATCCACTAAACCAGGTTCCAACACCGGTGTACCGATTAATGTAAAATCTTTGGCACCAGCCAATAAGACTTTCTCTAAACGGATTTCATCACCTATGTTCGGTGGCCAATAACCTTCCACTAGAATTATATCGCCAGCAGTAATTTTAAACTGTTTTCCGCTCAGATGCACTACAGCAAACATGCGACCCTCTTCATTTTTGGCCAATTGCTGGTTGACTTTGCTAAATATTTCTTGGCATTTTGCTTGTTCCTCTTTAGTAACTTGCTTTATATTGCTGTATTCCTGAGTGGCCAATTTAGTCTGCTGACAAAAGCGTGGCGTAACACTCAATGCACGCATAGAATCTGTATGAATTTAAAATAATTGTTTCAGCACGCCTTTAAAGATTTCAGTAAACTTACGTGTCAGATTATTAATCAAACATGGTTGACGCGTTACTAGGCTTAAACTACGCGCCAGTAGAGACATATTTTATGTTATTATTTTAAAAAAATTATTCGATTTTTCTGAAAAATGGAATTTCTTGTTAAGGCGAATGCAGAAAGGCGAGCTATAGAATAATAATAAACAGCTGATTGTCAAAAATAAGCTTTTCTTATATTCACCTCACATACACGGTTGTATTTGACTGTAAGTAAACTGGGTGGTATAGTGTCGATTATTTCTGTTAGTAACGATAATTTAGCGTTTTTATTACTAAATCCAGGAATATTAATATCTGAAGATGAATTTTTATCTGAATCTCATTCGATATCTATAGTCTTAACCAGTCAATCCTGTTTTTGAATGCTGTTATATCCTTCAGATCTAGGATATCGACAAAACAAGACCAACTGTTTTTTCTGCCTCAATATATAGTACAGCTGGAAGCTTGGTTAAAGCAATGGAGAATAAAGGTCAACGAACAAAAATGCTCACACGTAACATTCACATTGCGTAGGGAATCATGCCAACCTGTTGAAATAAACAACCAAATAATACCTCAAAGTATGGGGGTTAAATATTTGGTCTTACATCTTGAACGGCGACTAACATGGAAGAATCACATAGAAGTTAAGTTAGCACAGATTAAGTTAAAGGTGATACAGTTAAGTTGGCTAATTAATAGAAATTCGGTCCTTAGTTTGGACTGCAAGCTTCTTCTATATAAAGCAATATTGAAACCAATCTGGTGCTACGGAATACAGCTATGGGGCACTGCCTCATCTTCAAACATTGATAGAATACAAAGACGCCAAAATAAAATTCTGCGTCTGCTGACGAACGCTTCTTGGTACATAAAAATACGAACATACATACAGATCTAAACGTGCCCACGGTTAGAGAGGAAATCGCGATATATGATATATCATTAGAAGACGAGCGCTAATAATGTCAAATTGACTTAAGATCCTGCTTTTGTGCCCGTCCCCAGTGTGGACCTGTCCGTGAAAATAGACTAGCGACCGAAGAGTTGTCCCAAATCTATTCAGAATTTTCTATCAGGTATTTTTACACTCGGCATGTCATATAAGTAAACTTTTTGGGTCATATAATTCGTCATAGCAACAGTACAAATTAAGGACAACATTAAAAGCTCCATAGGTTTGTATTTTTAATGCCAGCAGAGGCATATCTCTCCACTTTAGACGGAATAGTCTTGCAGCGGCTAGATTTCTAAGTATTCCACTGAGATATGAATCCAGTTCACCATAATCGGTCTGAGACCTCATCGTCTACCTATTAAATTTCTTCACATGTAGTATGCATTAAAACACTTTATAATCCCCCCCGGAATTTTCAGTATCTATGACAACTTGAATTCAAGTATAAGCCTCAAGTATTTCGCCCTATCCGAAAGCCTTAAGGTCTCTTCATACCCAGACCCTAACGACGACGCCATGCGGGCCTTTTAATTACATACATAGTTGGCCATTACAACCCTTCAGTCAGGATTACGGTATAACTTCTCACGCCTTTAATTACAATTTATAATTATTGGAGCTCTTCCAATACTTATTCATCTCTCTGAGATTGTTTAGCCCTATTAAGCAAATTCCTACCTTTCGGAGGTCACTCGAGACCCTCCAGTACCCCTAACAGATACATATCTACCCTATTTTTTATCTTTCTCAATGGTTTTTTGGCTTCAATTATTAATTAAATGATTCGATCATAGACGACAGCAAATATTGAAATTCTGAATATGAGATCTAATACGATGTTCATTCCAACAGTTTTGATACAAGAAGAGAAATTCAATATCACATCTTAGAATCTCTACCAGTTAATGTTAACTTTATCAAATTAAATAACTTGTTCCATTTAGGCCAAGGTATTCTGTTTTTTAGTTAAATCAGTAAAATTTCAGTTCACCTAAAACTAAATTATATTAATTTACAATATGATATTAAAACCTAGATATAAAAAATACGTTTTAAAACAATATACACTTAAGTAATATTTGATGAAATAAATTAATTTAATTCCACTTATCTTATAAGTATTATAAAATACAGATAAGGCTGACAGGTAGTCAGGCAAGATGCGTAAATGATGAGATTTACCTACGGTGTCCGATAATACTCTGCACATCAGCTTCATATTTACAATTTCAGGAGATTACAAGTGTAATAAAGGAAAATTGTGGTACAGTTGTTTTTAAGAGCAAAACTAGGAAAATTTCGAAACACAAATTATCAAAAAAAGGTTTTTAGTACAAAAATAAATTTCTTTCACATTCGAAACACTCTTTATTCGTTCGATATATGATATTAACTAGAGCCACAACTCATATCATCACGTATATTTTGGATACTCGCTTAAAGCGGAGTTATTCGACGAGATACTTAATATATCATTCGTGAACAATTGCTTCACTTTCATATCAAAACTCCTTTCTTGGTCGAACGGATCCTTGGGACAACTGCAGGATCTACTAAATGGAAAAACGTGCGATAAGGCGGTGTATGATCTGGGTAAATTATAATTTGGTAAACGTAAGGGTAATTAAATATCTTCACTGATAGTTAAAAGGCAATTAGGCAAATAGTATTCATAGATGCGGAATCAAGAACTGTCCTGGAATGTAAAAGGACCATTAACAATTTCTCCAGCGCAGTTAGGTGACACTGCGCTACACACTTGGCGTAACCGTACTGGCGTGGTGGATAGTTGTGAATGTAGGGCATGTGGTGAAGACATCGAAACAATTGCCTATATTTTAGGGAAGATACTATACCAAATATAACTGGATGAAGGTGTGTACAAATTGCAGACTACTTTTAGAAAGTATAGTTGAGACCCCTTAATGGGTTATATACATATGTAACTAAAGACACTACATTGTTGCAGCTCTTCCTACAACTCCTCTGCAATGACATTCCACAGAAAAGGCGAGAGTTCTTACAACTTGTTGTGTGGAGGCAGTAACGACCATTCTGTTAAGAAAAAACCTTAACGAACTTTACAACAAGATCACAAACATAACATTTACCGACAGCAGCTTTCGAACGACTGAGGTTAGACTTCTGGGTATGAGGTCAGTCACAGTGGAAATCTATGGTCTCTAAGCTTTTAAGATAAAATCGACCTTAGCCTCTCCATTTAATAAAAAAATAATAATCATTTGAGACAATAACACTTATAACGATAGCAATTATTTCTATAATATCTCGAAACTTTAAACACAAACAACATTTTGAATAAAAATTCTCTAAGCGTTTTAAGGGAGAAAAAAAGAGTAACAACAAAGTTATTTATTTTAAAATGTTCTCTTTTAAAACGGTTATGTATTTATGTCGCCGTAGTCTAGTAGGTAGTGTGTTGGCTTATTAGACGTAAAGCCAGGGTTCGAGCCCCAGGCCAGACATCAAAACAAAATACAAAAAGTATTTCTTCGGCGACTTCCTCTCAGCAGATTTCTGGCAAAAACTCTGAGAGTAAATAAAATTGGCATTAAAAGTTTCTCAAAAATCTGTCGTTCGGAGTCGACTTTAAAGTGTAGACCCAACCACTCATGTATAAAATTAACACACACAACATAAGTGGTGTGACTGAAGGGTTGTAATGACCAGTTATGTATGTATGTTATGAATGTATTTATGTAAATATATGTGTATAAAGTACTAATCTGCAGAAAATAAACACGATCACAATAAACACTAACGAAGTTAAATTAAATAAAAAAAAAAAACATTTGAAAATTTCGTAAATTGCTAATATGTGTGTTAGGTTGGGTGGATATTAAACATTGTCTGTCTATCAACGTAATATTCTCTTTCTTCTTTTGTTATTACTGTTTTGTGTTATTGTTTTGTTTTTTTTTTGTTATTTTCAATAATTATCGTTTGTTTTTCTATGAACAGTAAAGAGATATAATTTGTTTGTTTACCTTTTATTTTGGGAATTCTCCAAATTAATTGCAGATATATGAGTGTATGTGTACACATGTGTTTGGTTGTGGTAGGTTTTTTTGCCGGTTCCTATTTTCTATAGTGAAGAGCATATTATTTTATTGTTGTAACAACAATACATCATAAATTTTAGTAAGAGCAGCAAAACCAACGGTTTAATAGTACGAGAGCTTGAATCAAATATCATTACGATTTCAACAGTCTTTCGGTGCGGTAGTCGCTTAAAAACTTTCGGTTTTTTTTGCGCTAAAATTATAACAAAAAAAAAATAAGAATTAAATAAAATTATGGGTTTATTATTTTGATTTAAAATTTGTATAGAAAATATAAACACAAAAAAAAAACGACGATAATAAAAACAAATTAAATTAAAAAAATAAATAAAACCAAAAAACAGGTGGTTATTTAAGTGCATAGTGAATATTTTTTGCCTGATAAAACATAAACAATAAATTGTTTATTTTTTAAATAAATAAATAAATTTCTATACGTATGTACATATAAATAACATAAAAAAAGTATAAGAACAAAAGTGGCGTATAAATCATAACAAAAGGTTTATTTGCAAAGTGTCTGTCTATACATTAATTGAGTGCTAATAGAAGTTTTTTTAACGGTATATTTTAATTTTCATAAAAATAATGCCAATCAATTAACAAAAATAATAACAACAAACAATTTAAAGTATTTTCTATAAAATCAATTCTGAATAGAATTTTCCAGATTTCATAATTTAAAAGGTAAGTTTTGTCCCATAAACCTGCTTACGATTGCTATGTTTCAGTGAATGTTAACAGGATCTCCTTTATGTCATAGAAAAAAAATCTTGAAATCCAATAGGCCTTGACAAAACATTTTATTTTCATAATTTTAACTGTTGCTGACAGAAAGCATTACCTTGTGCCTCTGGTTAAATTGTTCACTGATTATGTCTTCATTACGTTTCGACAACAGCAATTGAACGCTCAATTGGACCAACGACTTCTTGGATAGTTAAAAGTGTAACATTCTGAGAATGTAAACTTTCATTCTCATAAAGAATTGCACCCAGACATACATAAATATTGAAAAGAAGCTTTTAGGAAATTTTGCTACAACAAATATGCACAACTCTTTTCATAGTACCAAGGCAGCAAAATGCTTTGAAAGAGCAATGCTTACTTACATTCTTCATCTGTTATTACAACCCTTTCGCCAGGAGGGTTGACCTAGGTTTTCACACCACCCTTGTTGTGTGTTTTAAATTTTTATACATGTATGGCGGGAAGTCGCCGTGGTCTAGTAGGTAGTGTGTTACCATATTAGACGAAAAGCCAGGGTTCGCGAGCCACAGGCCAGACATCAAAATAAAATACAAAAAAGTATTTTTTCGGCTTCTTCCTCTCAGCAGATTTCTGGCAAAAACTCTGAGAGTAAATAAAATTGCAATGAAAAGTTTCTCAAAAAATCTGTCGTTCGGAGTCGACTTTAAACTGTAGGTCCCGCCACTCATGTATAAAATTAACACACACAACATAAGTGGTGTGAAAAACTAGGTCGTAACCCTGACAAAAGGGTTTTAATGACCAATTATGTATGTATGGCGGGACCTACATACAGTTTATAATGTCGTCAGATTCTCTTTTATGTCCTTGAAGTGCTTGAAGTGCGTTTCTGTCCTTGAAGATTATTGTTTAGATTATAAAATTAATTTATTAAAAAAAAATAAAAATATATTCTTGTATGGTTAAAATCATGATTTTCGGCTTCATACACCTGATGCGTGTTAGCCTAGACTTAAAGGATCTCACATTTCATTTCGCCATATTCTCTTTCACAATATGTTTTCCCCTCGTTTCTCATTAACCTGTTAAGACCCGCGCAAGAACCCTTTGTTTTTATACACTTTTACATCTTCTGTCTGTTGACATGAATGGAAACTAAATAACATGCAGAAGACAAAAAAAAAAACTGACTATTCACTGCCAAGTGACAGTACTCGTTAAGGATGACGTATCATAAAGTGCATATGTATATGTATGTGTACCTTGAGTCTCAAGAGGTTAATGATAAGACGACATTTTTCTATACAAATTTACATTTCAAAATAGCCGTAAATTGCAATGGTGAGGCATATCCTACTTTGTTTTTGGCATTGTTTTCTCTTACTCACTCAATCAATCAAATTTTCACAAACTCCAAACGATGTTACCGTATTTTTTTTTTTTTTTATCAAATTTTATACATTTTGTAAACAAATCTATGTTTTTAATATTTTAGAGTCAATAAAAAAAATCAAATTATTGCTGGAGATAATTATACTTCTGCTGTTACAAAAAACAAATTATCCTTTGTTTTAAACTATGTTCTCTATTATTATGTTTCTTTATTGATTTGCCTTTTAATTGCAGTTGTATTGTACACTCAAATAGAAAATGCGATAACAGTTTGTTGTGATATCGTGACGTATGTACATGTGACACATTTAATTTAAAGTCAAATTAGAGAACAGGTTTGTTTTGGAGGAAAGAAATATTAAAACTTCTATTTATGAATATAAACAATACATATATTTAAATTTTAATTTTATAATGACTGGCAAAAATAAAAAAAGAAAGAAAGAACAAATATGCAATACCAAACAGGTACTGCGAATTTTTGGAAACTTGTTTGCTGAAATCTCCAGAATTATCACAAAACATTGAAAACTTTCAACGGACACATTTCAATAACATGCCCTCTAACAGTGCTTAGAATTTCCCATTAACAAGAAATTTTAAAGATAGTGTACGACAGTAAGAGAAAATATGAATGGAAATCCGTATGACTTTCTTTGTTTTCTGAAATCACACTCCATTAAGTCAGACTGCACTAATTTTACTTTGTCTTGATAGTTTACTAATCGTGTTAACGCTAAAAGATCTGCGAAGATTGAATTCTATAATAGTTTCTCTCTGAATTTACCCACGTAAAATCATATGCTAGAATCCGATTGAATTAGATGACCACAGAAGTCGTATGACGTATCCAAGTTTTTTAGATTTTACTCACCACTTGCTTTTCTCTCCACCCACACAAACTTAAGTATTGTAAGCAAAGTAAACTAAGAACGTGTAAAAGGCATCGTACTAATCGTGTAAACGCAAACAAATCTGTTGTAAGACTTGCACACTCGTTTTGAAAATACTGAAGGAATTCTAGAATATTTTCTGTCTTTATGACTTTCCGAATGTAAAACCCATATCGGGTAAAGTAGCCTTTATTAGTTATGCGTATATTGTTTAGTATTTTGTAAGTCCATCAACGCTTAGAAGTTTCCTTCCATAGACTTTTTCTCTATCATCTGTGTACCACATAGTGTTTATTAATACATCTTATGTTTCTTTTAAATGGTGTACCTCGAAAGTTATATTATGCGGCTAATTTCTGTCACGGCACCACTAGCTAAGAGTGTAAAAAGTTTAACTCTGTAACTTTTTAAATGAATCGTAGTTTTTTGAATAAAAAATCATTTGGGCAATTCACACGACTTTGTATCGTGTATGTTGTATTGAATACATTTGTTTGTTTGTGAACGCTCAATGCTATGCTGTATTGTGTATCTCGTGGCATTCAAACAATTTGATAGCCCGAAACCAACACAACTTTTTAAAAACATATGAAAACATATACACATTTTTTTCATTCACACAATTTGATAGCACGAAACCAATATAACTTTTAAAAACATATGGAAAAAATGTGTATAAGTGTATCGGATTTTTATATGAAAAATATCAACAACAATCATCCACTGTTGTATGTTCTTCTAACAATACAATGAATACAACGATACAATGGCTTGTGTGAATTGTCCAATTTTATTTTCTCACAAAGTTTATGAGGTCATCAAAACAGAAACAAATTTGTTACCAATAGAAAAGAGTCTATAAAGCGAGTTTTCGCACGAACAGCACACTTTACTTTAGTGTGTGCTGTTTTTGGATCCACCACTAGCTGCGACAATCTGAATTTGTTTTGGTCTGATTTCATTAGTAAATACGATAATGCTGAAAGAAAATTAAAGATTAATACGAAATAACTGTCAAATTATATTTACACAAGAGTTTATTTACCATCCAATATTAATATTATTTACTTATTTTCCCCTCTCCTTCTTTCCCACGCACTCCTCAATTGAAACAAAAAATATTTTTTCCAATTGAATTTCTTCACTACAATACCACTTTATATGAACCAAATTTTAAAAGGCTATGTAAACTATTTGAACAAACCTTCCAAGCTTTGTTCTCGTATAGTACGATACTGCTGGACTATATATGCATACTACAATCTTCTCCTAAATACTGTTAAACATTTAACTTTGCTTTGTTGAGTGTGTTCTCGATTTGCGTGTTTGTGGTACTCAAACCAGTGTTTACTTTCATAAACTTACAATATTTTATACCATTATCGATAAAAGTTGCTGTAGGGTATCAGAATGTACACATGCATTCTTCCACATTCGTTTATTCTTTCAGATTTTATTCAATTTGAGCACAAAATATGTTCTAAATTTTCTTTATTTAAACTTCTCGAATAACAGGCGGTATTTATTTGTTAATCTAGAATTTCAAACAATGTTCAAAAAAGTGTGTTTTTTCCATTTAAGATTGAATTTAAAGTAAATAAATTGCTAAACAGTTGTTGTCTAATTAATTCAATACTTTTAAGCAGTGAGACATCTGCAGGCAGCTTAATAATTAAAAGGTGGCATTCAACAAGTTGTTCAAGTCGCCATGGTCTAGTAGGTAGTCCAGGTCAGACATCTCCAACAAAACGAAATATAATGAAACTATTTCTTCGACGACTTTTTCTCAGCAGATTTCTGGCAAAAATTCTAAGGTAAATAGAATTGAGGTCGCCGTAGTCTAGTAGGTAGTGTGTTGGCAAGGCCATGGTTCAAACCCAGGTCAGACATCAAAACGAAATCTGATAAACATTTTTTCGGCGATTTCCTCTCAGCAGATTTCTGGCAAAAACTATGAGAGTAAATAAAATTGCCATGAAAAGTTTCTAAAAAATCTGTCGTCCGGAGTCGACTTTAAACTGTAGGTCCCACCACTCATGTATAAAATTAACACACACACAGCATAAGTGATGTGAAAAGTTACGTCGTAACACTAACTGAAGGGTTGTATTGACCAACTATGTATGTACAGTGGTGGCCTTATAATTAGAAACGATGTTTCTGGAACAGAGTTCTCTGTACAGTGGTGGCCTTATAATTAGAAAGGATGTTTCTGGAACAGAGTTCTCTGGAGTGACGAATCTAAGTTTAATTTGTCCCAATCTGATGGAAAAACGTATGTAAGACGATCTCCAAACAAAGCCTTTGATCCCAGGTACACAGTGAAAACTGTAAAACAAATTAAGAAACATACATGTTGCTAAGTCGTTTCTAGTTATAAGGCCACCACTGTATGTATTCAACGCCAGAGATTAAAGTCGTATGGCTTTCACAAAGCATCTGTATCTTACACGGTGTATTGCTGCTATTTTCGCTTCTGCCCATGTAAAATTGTACTGTCCTTGCTTTTGGAATATCATACGTTTACGAATATTTTTTTTTTTGGAATATTTACGTTTAGTCAGCGATGTCCTCTTAGCGTCCTTTCTTGTAGTACCCCCAGCTCTTGTCTGTTTATGGGTAAACCGTTCACATGTATTGAAAAAAAGTTAAATATTTGGGTGCCAGTGAAAATAGCGTTGAATTCATATGTTCAGAGTGTCAAGAATTTTTGATTTCCCACTATTTACACAGCCTGCATCTGAAGACGAGAGATCTTTAGCTCAGATCGGAGTACACACATTTAACGTTTTCGCTCAAAAATTTAAAGGTTTCCGCTTATAGTACAGGAACAAAGTAGTTGAGATTTAAAGTTGGAAAATGAATGATTCCATCCATGCCCAGCCGGTTATACTAGACAGGGATACTTGATTTCATTTGGGCAATTCACACGACTTTGTATCGTATATGTTGTATTGAATACATTTGTTTGTTTGTGAACGCTCAATGCTATGCTGTATTGTGTATCTCGTGGCATTCAAACAATTTGATAGCCCGAAACCAACACAACTTTTTAAAAACATATACACATTTTTTTCATTCACACAATTTGATAGCACGAAACCAATACAACTTTTAAAAACATATGGAAAAAATGTGTATAAGTGTATCGAATTTTTATATGAAAACTATCAACAACAATCATATACTGTTGTATGTTCTTCCAACAATACAATGATACAACGGCTTGGGTGAATTGACCAACTATTATTCATTTAGCTTATTTAAAGAGCACAAAGAATCTGTTCCATATTCTTATTTGAGAATTTTTTCGTTTTTTTGTTACTTTGTTTTAGTTTAATTAAACGAGCAGGTTACCTAACAAGTCTACCCTAACAAGTTCTAGAATGATATGGTTGCCACCTTTTCCCACAGGGTGGCGATGATTGGCGTTTCTCTATTATGTACGTTGATGACGCTAATCTCTCTGGATTGGCAACATATTTCTGGAACGAGTATTTATAGGCGAAGTGGAATTTGTTTTCTTTTTGGAGAAATTTACTGAAAGTTGTTTGCTTTTTTACTTTAGTTCGACTAAAGTATGCTGCCATGCTTCGGTCTGTAGTTCAGCAACTTGGTTCCACTTTTTATGCTTTCAAGCGTTTTGTAATAAAGAGTAAATACAATTTTTTAAAAAGGTCCATTAGATCTGGGTTGGTTTTAGAAAGATAAGTTGCTGTTGACTGTCCTGTTTTAGTATTTTTGACTTAAGCAACGGGGAAATTTAAAATATTTTACAGTTTTGCAAGGAAAATTCATAAAGTGAACTTCTATCTTTGAATTGTGGCTGGATTTCAATAATATTTCTTAAGCAAATGGTAATTGCTGAGAATATCAAATGAAAACCGCCATTGCCGAATTGCGATGAGTCTTTGAAAGGCCTGACCATCATTGTCAACAACGAGCACATTAAGTCGATGACTACCAACTTCTTTTAGTCTGAATTGGATAACCTAAACACCAAGGACATGTGCTACACAACTCTTGATTCATTGGATATTCTGAACGAGCGATTTGAAGGCATGATTGTCTCTTGTGGAGGTGTTGCAAATTGGATCCCAAGACTATGCAATTTGACCTCATTAGACTTTTTCTTGAGTGGCTTCGATTAAATTTAGTAACAGGAAATATTGGACACCTTAATTTGAAATCTTTAAGAATTCAATATTAAATAAATGATTCAGAATCTCCGTTAGTCTTGAACAACTTTTTTTTTAATTGAAAACAATTTTTTTCGACTGTTAAGAGGCGGGTTCAAAAACTTTACTTTGTCAGATTAATTTTAAAATATTATATCGAATGTATGTACATATGTGTATAAATCTTTTTTGTATTAATTGATGTGAATGTGACGAAATATTAAAAAATTAAAATAATTCACTCGTTGGTTAATTTTTAACGCTCAATTGCATTCGAACGGTTAAGAATTGTGTGTTTTGCATATAAATTTTATTAAAAATAAAAAAAAAATAAAAACAATTTTATTAAATTAAAAATTTTCAAGCACGTTTGTATATCTCTTTTTCAAGTTTGATGCAATTTTTCGTTTAATTCCTAAGGTCTCTGGCCTGTCAAATTTTTTTTCTTTCAAAATTTTGTTATTTTTTCCCTTTTTTTTTTTGTGATAATTTTCAAAAAATTTAAAAGTTTTGTATTCTAATTTAAAAAATAATATACGAGGTCATACGAGGGTCGTTATTAAACTACCCCTTTTTTAAAACAATATGTTTATTAAGGAGCGTTATTTGAATTGTTAATGAATACTGTTGCCAACTATTTAAACCCACTGTACTATGGTCGCATATGTTGTTAGTGGTATAATAAACATGGAATTTTATTGATTTTTTTTTAAATTTAAAAACATGCATAGAATTTTGTACTGAATTGTTTTGTTTTATTTTTAAATGTGTTTTCAGTTTTGTCTGACCGTTATTTAATGTCTGCTACTTGAGATCGTTATTATTATTCGAGTCTAATATTGGACTGTAAGGTTGTACACATTCTTGGCTTCGTTTTAACTACTAGGTAAGTTAAAAATTAAAAGTTTTTATTAATAGATTTTTGGCAATAGAATTGTATCGTCAACTGTATACATATTTATACACTACTAGCTGTACCCTGCGCGTGTTGCTGCGCCACCAACTAAAATATATTTGAAGGATAGACATTACACAAATATTAAATTAATTTTGAATCATTTTATTGATTTTGTTTCCCGTTCTCCAGATGATTCAGACGAATAGGCCTGAGTAGTACGCATTCGATCAGTTTCTAATCTCACTTCTCTTTGTTCAAGTGATTCATGCCAACGGGTCTCAGCGGCATGTACTCGAAGATTTTCCAGTCTCAATGCTAGTAGGCCGTCTGATTCTGAGGCTGGTCTTTTCTTCTGTGCTCGAGGTGTAGGTCGACCAATTGCTTGGCGCTTTGTAGGCATGATTGCACAAGAAACGACGTGAAAAATGTGTTAAATTTATTAGAATCTCACAATGTGCCCACTCCAATTGAACCCAACAGCATTTTTAAAAATTTTCCAAAATTAAAATGTTTCAAATTTTATGGGAATGTTATTAAACTCATAAATTATAAATCCTAAAATGTCTGGTATTTGCCCGATCAACACATGATCAAATTTTGAATAATTCCTAGTGGCGACATCTATCGGAAATTGGTCATACCAACTTAGAAACCTTCGTCGGCTCATGCGCAAAAACTTTGCTAAAGATCATAACATGATCAAATACACAGTTTACGATTTAAATCATTTTTTAGTAATTTTCAGTGGCGCCACCTGTCGGAAATTGGTCATACCAACTTAGAAACCTTCCCCGGCTCATGCGCAAAAACTTTGCTAAAGATCATAACATGATCAAATACACAGTTTACGATTTAAATCATTTTTAGTAATTTTCAGTGGCGCCACCTGTCGGAAATTGGTCGTACCAACTTAGAAACCTTCGTCGGCTCATGCGCAAAAACTTTGCTAAAGATCATAACATGATCAAATACACAGTTTACGATTTAAATCATTTTTAGTAATTTTCAGTGGCGCCACCTGTCGGAAATTGGTGATACCAACTTAGAAACCTTCCCCGGCTCATGCGCAACAACTTTGTTGAAGATCATAGCATGATCGAATGCACAGTTTACGATTCTATTAATTACATACAAACAAACATTAATTTTTATATATATAGATAGGCATACATACATATATGTATTCAAAGAGTTCTACTTTTTCCTAAAGTGACTTTGTTCAAGTTGTCTGCCTTTGAGGACTGCTATCAGACCTGTGCTGACAGCACAATACCTCTGACTTCCGGATTAGAAACCATTTGATATTAGCAAGTATTTATATACATGTGCCACAAGAGATTATTAAAATTCGGCTTTTAAGGGGTTGACTTATTTAACAAATTGCCTAAATATTCTTAGGATAATATGGTTCTTTGAATGACCTTTATTGATAGTACGAAAGTAGTAAATTGATCCGGCTGTATGAAGATTTGTTAGGTTGTGCGTAAATGACTGTAAAAAAATCAGTAAAATTTTATGAATTTTTGGCAAAGCAACACTATTTAGCAATGAGACGGCGGATGCCCTCGCTTTCTGGGGGCGATTTGATAGTTGGTCCTGACCCCCCAGTCTGTCACCTCTACGGCCTCATCAATGGATCAGGGTCAGGGAGGAAGAGCAGAGGCGTTGGGGGAACGGATCGGGTTGTTTTGTTTCTAGATGTCTATGGCCTGCTGTGGACAGTAGGAGAACAGGTTGGCTGCTGGGCTTGGATAAGGCCAGCTTAAGATTGGTTGTCGGTTTTATCACGGGGCACTGCGAGATTAGGTCGCTTACGGGGATATGAAACAGATCCCAGCCGGACTATTGCAGGGCATGTTGCGATGAGGAGGTGTTGTAACTGCCCAGTCCTTGGCAGGGCCTTCTTTGAGAGTTTGAATTCTGTGTCGAGAGCCGACATCAAGGCTCTTCACAGATTCATTAGTGGCTTGGGCTGGCTAAGAGGTGCTAGGGCTTCATCAGTGTAGTCGCGCTCTCCCTTTTTGTTGCGTCTGGTCCGTGTAATTCCTCCGCTTCCCATTCTCCCCTTTCCTACATCCTATCCTTTTTATCCTATTCCCTCTACTATCCTTCCCTCTTTAAGGACGTTGTACAATGGGTCAATTCGACCTTCGGGTACTGTACTTGTCTTAATTGACAAGCACACGTCCTCTAACCTAACCTAACTATATAGATCAGTAGATCGTTATTTGAATCAATAGATTGTTCATTTAATATTAAATTAAGCAATAAAAGTGGCTCATTACTGTTAACCTTAAAATAGAATTTATTTTTAATTAAAAAATTTATTTTTGTTTTTATCGATAACAACAATTTAAATTTACAAAACAAAATTATTAAAGTTTAATAAGGTTTAATTAAAGTAATCATACGAGTAAAGTAATTGAAATATAGAAAATTTTATAACCTTAACAGAAGTACATTTTTAGCATTCAATTATTTCTTACATTCTGTCAAACTAACTCTAATCCGGCTTGCTTCGGTATTCACATTAAATCAGGGGGTTACCAAAAATTTTTTTTTGGTTGTATATTAGTGAGTGTGAAATAAAAGCGGATCGATATCGAAAGGTCTAAGTGTTCAGCTTAAAATTAAAAGCTTAGCTGTGGGAGAGCTGTCCTTATAGGCTCTTGACTGTGAATCCCATTAAACACATCACAATATTCCCAAACACCAATTTTGTATGGGCAACTGTTTGTGCTATCATACCTCATTTCACCACCGATCGTTTTCTCTTCACATTGGTATAAGTACCCCTTTTTAATCATCGGTAATCATACATTTCTATAGATTTTATTGCGATTCAACAGTAATATTCGTGCCATGAGTTTAACGATAAGAAACCCATCCCAACATGATGGGTTTTCAAAAGGGCCATCAAACTATAGTAGGTGCTTAACCGCAAAAACTTAGAAAACGGTTTTGTATGACAAAATTTCGCCCCTCTAACGTCATTTAGCGTGATTTAAACAAATGTATGAACAAAAAATATAAATCAGTGCCTCTTGTTCTGTTTCGAAGATTCTAGTTTTGGATACAAAATTTCAAGATCCAAACTGAGTACTTTGCGAAGATAAATCTCGTATTTTGTTCCATTATAATAGAATGCACATACGACCGGTAGGTTAGGTTAGGATGGCTGGGTATGCAGCTCGACATTAGTAGAACTCAACCTTTGCTGACATCCAATTTTATATTTGCCATACATTCGATATTCTGAATGACTTTATTCTGTCTAAGTCAGATAGAATACCTAATATAACTGATATGTAAATCCAGAATGAATAAAACAGATTTGGTTAACTAAAGGGTGTTTTTTATAGAGTTATAGAACTTTAAGTTGGCATTACTTTTCAAGATGGCGACCGATTTAACAGCTGTCAAGTGATTTATTCTCAGTTTGATTTGGCAATTCGTCATGAATAGACTCGTCGAATGGGCCCAAAACGAGATTACCGTTGTTCCCGATTTTCATAAGCGAATTTTGTTTAGCGATGAAGCGCACATCTGGTTGAATGACTACGTCAACAAACAAAACTGCCGCATTTGGAGTGAAGGTAATCCTCAAGTGTATGTGGAAACACCGTTACATCCAGAAAAACTGACTGTTTGATGCGCTTTATGGGCTGGTGGAATCATTGGTCCGTACTTTTTCAAAAACGATGGTGGCCAGAACGTTACAGTCAATGGTGATCGGTATAGAGCCATGATTACTAACTTTTTCATTCCTGAATTGAATAACCATGATGTCCAGGAGATGTGGTTTCAACAAGACGGCGCAACATGTCACACAGCTCGTGCCACAATAGATTTATTGAAAGACACGTTTGGTGACCGCCTAATTTCACCTTTTTGGACCTGTGAATTGGCCTCCAAGATCTTGTGATTTAACACCGCTAGACTACTTTCTGTGGGGCTATGTAAAGTCATTGTGGTCTATGCGGTAAAGCCACAAACGCTTGACCATTTGGAAGACAACATTCACCGTATTATTGCCGATATACGGCCACAAATGTTGGAAAAAGTCATCGAAAATTGGACGTAAAGATTGGACTACATCCGAGCCACAAGATTATCTTTCGGATAAATAAAATTCATGTCAATCGAATAATTCATCGTTGTTTTATTGCAACTTAAAGTTCTATACCTCTATAAAAACACCCTTTATTATTTATTATGATTACTTCAGTCAGGATTACAACCCAGCTTCTTGCAGTGAAGAAATACCCAGGCGTTAAATCGCAAGAATGAGGTGGACAGTTAACAAGACCACTTTTGGAAAGAAAGTGGTCATCATATTGATTTTGTAAATTTATAGCTAAACGCGCTGTATAGCAAATTGTGTCTTCATTTCTTTTACAACATCTTGAACATCTTCGTCCAGTGTCAAATGAACCCCATCAGCAAAAATGCGATGCAAATGATAATTGTTTGGCTTTAGTTCATATAAGAAATTGTTAGACAAGATCGTTTTGTAAGATAAACAACAACGAGCAGTACATTCTCATTATATCGAAAAGAGTGAAATTAGTATGCCAACTATCAATAGCTGCTAGAATTGTTTGTGCACTAGACCGCTTATGTTGGCCGTAAAATAGGCAAAGTACTCTGAACTCATGTGACGTTGGTCTGGCGCTTTTAAAGATTTTTGATGACTTGACAAACCTTTCTAAATAGAAATACACAGTTTGACATTTTCAGCTGTTAAATCATAGCTACCGATATCGCTAGTTCTCATGCAAGACAAGCGATTAATAATATTAAATTATTCTCACAATAGTTTTCGAACAAATAAACAGATATTGTCTTCTACTTATATTCTTATACAGATTTAAATTTATAATAATAATGATCAATAAATTTGTAATTTGTTATTTACAAAATTACATAATTGTCATGCAATTTTATAGTAAAAATTCTATTGAAAATATTTAAATTTTTCTTTTCTACATCACAACAATATCTCGGTTGTTATCGCAATTTTTTTTTTTAAATTCAATTTCGTTAAGCCATGATGCAGCAGCATTTAAAGGCACAGTAATAAAAAAAACACACGTTCATGTCGTCATATAAATAATTGAAAATGTTTTCAATTCATTATATTTTTCTTTATTTAATTTAATTTAATTTATTGAAATTTATGTAAATTAAATAAAATTATTATTCCGTTTATTTTGAATGAAAACGCTACGACAGATTTCACTCAAAAAATTTCTATAATTTTTGGGCTTTACAAAAAACCAGTACAAAAGGTTAACGCCTACATATTGAAAATAAATGTTTATTTAAAAGCCACTTAAATTTGATTAATTTACACAAAAGAAGACAAAAATTATTGTTATTTTTTTTTTATTAATTTTTATTGTATTTTAGATGAGACAACAAACGACATCTAGCAGCGACGTGTATTACAAAATCTGGGTCATTATGATAATCTTAGTATAAATGCCTGTAAATAAGTTGTTTAAAAGAAATTTTTTACACCAAAACAAACTCCTTCTTTGCAATGAACTTTTTTTTTTTAATTAAACAAAAACAAAAGAAACTATTTTTAATTCAATGGTATTTTCATTTATAAAATTTTACATGCAATTATTGAATAAATTTAATAAAATTTTATTTTTTTTTCAATGTTATCTTCAAAGTCAATGCGGGTCATTACCTCAAAGTTGCAGGTCGTTTGTAGGTGATATTAGTTCTTTGTTATTGTCATGAAGTCGCCGTCGTCTAGTAGGTAGTGTGTTGGCTTATTAGACGTAAAGCCAGGGTTCCAGCCCCAGGCCAGACATCAAAACAAAATACAAAAAGTATTTCTTCGGCGACTTTCTCTCAGCAGATTTCTGTCAAAAACTCTGAGAGTAAATAAAATTGCCATGAAAAGTTTCTCAAAAATCTGTCGTTCGGAATTGACTTTAAAGTTTAAACTGTAGATCCCACCACTCATGTATAAAATTAACACACACAATATAAGTGGTGTGAGGAAGTAGATCGTAATCCTGACTGAAGGGTTGTAATGACCAATTATGTATGTACGCATCGTCATCGATAATTATGATTTGACAACTGAGAAAATCAAATATTAATAGCGTGTTGGCTTATTAGATGTGAGGCCACAGTTCAAACCCGAGGTCAGACATGTCCAACAAAACGAAATATGAAAAAAATATTTGTCCGGCGACTTTCTCTAAACAGATTTCTGGCAAAAATAGGAGGAAATAAAATCACCATGAAAAGTTTCTCAAAAATCTGTCGTTTGGAATCGACTTTAAACTGTAGGTCCCCCGTCGCTCCTGTGTAAATATAACACACATAACATAAATGGTGTGAGAAGCTAGGTGGTAATTCTCACTGAAAGGTGGTAATAAGCAATATTAATCTCAACTTGTTAGAGAATAAATCTACAAGTGGGAACAATCTTCGGTCAAAGCGCAAGCAACAATTAGATTTAAGATTACAGGCATATAATATAGAAGGAATGTTATGTTATAATTTGATAGATTTGATTTCAGGGCATTCTTTTTTTTTTAATATAATTTCCAGCATGCGTCAGCGCCGCACCAAAATTCAAAAAGACGTATCATTGCAAGCAGTTTTTCGCATTTTATAACGTTTTTCGCTTCCTCTATAGACTTTTGAAAAGCGATAAGTTGTTTCCCCTTTTAGGTGACGATATGTAGGACATACATACATAATTTCCTTGTAATGTTCCACTTTATTTCAATTTAATTCGTTTGATATACATTTGTCTTTCATTCATTGATAAGAATTTTATTTTTGGTTTTAAATGTTCGTTTTATCTTTTAATAATTTGTGGAAGAGTAAAGTGACCACATCATAACTTTGCGGTTTATTATAAGCGTTTAAAAGGTATTCACAGTAGCCGATAAGTGCCCGCAATATATTTTATTTGAGGAAAAAAAACTTGAAAAAATTTAATTCTTAATCATGATTCATTCACACTTAAAACTAAATTCATATGAAGAATGGGAAAAGGAAATTTAAAAAGAACTAAAAAATGCTTAAGAAAAGAAAACTCAACAAGATACACATGCAAGTGTTCTTAATAGTTAAATTAAGTAATAAAGCAAATATAAAATAAAAATTATGAAGAATTTCAATTTCTCAATCCAATTTAATTTCGTGTTCTATTATTTAATAATACGTGAAAGCAAATATTAATCTCGATATGGTTGTTTATCGCGTCTAATTTCCGTTCGTATTTTGGGGTCTAAGACCAAGCGTTTTTCCAAAATAATATGTACAAAAATCTTAATCTCTGTACGCCCGGCTTGTCATACACTCATATATTTCCGAAGGCATTTTGCGCGCTGAACACGAAAACCTTCCATCACGTCAGGATTTCGAGAAAAAGGGGATTGAAACCTCTAAAAAGTTTTTGGAAATTTTTGAAAAATTGTAGAGCTAAATACTGACGTGCTAGAACCATCGCTATTGTCAGAAATTGACAATTGATCTTTGCTCTTTAAAATGAGCCTAAAGCCAAATTGTTTGCATGCACCCTTAAGGTAGGGGAAGGTTTGGGTGGGTTTATGTCAAGGGGTGCAAGAGAAAAAAAATACATTAATCAGATTTACTTGAAAATTGTTACTCAAAACCCCTGGGGTCGCTGATTACAGATCTTCATTCAGATTTAAAAAATTCAAAATGGCGGATCCAATATGGCCGTCAAGTAAATCCGATTAATTTTTATAAACCTCGACCGTTATATTGCATCCGCCATTTTGAATTTTTTAAATCTGGCAAAATGCCTTCGGGAACACCTGGAGTTATCTTATTAGCACAAAAAACGTCCAAATTTGCAGGGCTGTGTAATTGGTCATTAAAACACTTCAGTCACTTAGCTTCTCAAACCACTTATGTTGTGTTTGCTAATTCTATATATGTCTAGCGGGACCTACAGTTTAAAGTCGACTCCGAACGACCGGTTTTTAAGAAACTTTTTCATGGCAATTTTATTTACTTCAGAGTTTTTCCAGAAATTTGCTGGGAGCGAGTCGCCGAGGAAATATTTTTTCCAATTTCTTTTTTTTTAGAGATTTCTGATCGAGTATTAGAACTGAGACCTCAGGTCTAGTAAGCCAATACACTAGCTACTAGATTGCGGCAACTTCAACAACGGCGACTTTTTCTCAACAGATTGCTGGCAAAAACTCTGAGAGCAAATAAAAAATTTCCATGAAAAGTTTCTCAAAAATCTGTCATTCGGAGTCGACTTTAAATTCTCCATTCCGCCACTCATGAATAAAATGAACACATACAACATAAGTGGTGTGAGAAGCTAGGTCGTAATCCTGACTTAAAGTTTTGTAATGACCAACAATCTGCAACTGTTTTAACAACTATGCCCGGGATGCATTTAAACTTCTCGGCAATTGAATTGCGTTTTGTCATAGATTACGTTGAACTTTGGCCTTCACCTTACCAACCTGTATGATGTTTTTAGTGGCTATTGAAACGTGTAATGGTGTCATAGATATCGCAGATCATTAACATTGGATGGTTGTGATTTTCCAGTCAAAGAAAAATGAAAACATGTTTAATAAATGATCGAAATAGACTTCAAACTTAATAGTATAATACTATTATTATCTATTTCGATCATTTATTTAATTGCGGTATAAAATGTTATGCTTTGCAAGAGTGTATAGAACATAACACCTACTAAAACAAAATGAGTGTGTGCTGTCATTAGTAAAGCGTGTACTACAGTAGAGTGAAGCTGTTTAAATAACGGCTTCTGTTTTCGAAACATAATTGATACTCCTTTTAAAAAAAATCCTTTTGTTTCCAACATAAATCCTAATAAAGATGTCCTATTCATTAAACTTATTTGAGTAATTAGTCCTTCATTTTCAAGCTTTTTTAATAATGTGTTCTATAATACCTAAAAATTTTGCTGGGTTATTGGTTTCTTTTAGTGCAAATAACTCGAAAACTTAATCTAACCACGTTTACGAGATTGTCAACCTTAACACAACAAGTGTAAAAATATTATTTTCATATTCAGATATTGTCTGGAATTCATATCATATACAATATGTTTTGACATAAAGTTTTATTAAATTTACGTTACCAAGCGAATAATATTTTTTTGTACTGTAGACCTAATATAATGATAAGCACTGTTACTAAGGTTTAAATAATAATAACAGGAAAAACAAATTAAATTTAGTTATTAAACTTATAAATTCCATGGGGAATAATACATAAAATGTAATGAATGGTTAGAAATAATATTCGTATGATATTCTTATTGCCTTTTTTACAGCATTTTTGCAGATATGTTTTCTAAAGAGTGATTTCGTAACAAATAAACTTCCCATAAAAATTTGTCATTAAATTAGAGTTTAATGAACTTTTCAGGGAATAAATAATATTTCATTATTAGTTTCCTATAGAAATACCAGTTATCGATTACTGAAAAAATTTTATACAGAATTTTTTTGATCTTTTTCTTTATAAATTTTTTTTGAATTTATTTTCTCAATACATAATTTAAAAAACCTTTTTTTGTAAAGTGGATCTAATGTAAGAGCGTCTACTGTAATAAATTTTATGCAAAAATTTTGATCTAAATTGTGAATTTTCTTGAAAATCATTTTTCAATATTAATTGCATTTAATTTTCGATAACATTTTATTTGTTTTTATTTGACCAATAACAATTTTTCGCTAACAATTAGGTTCCTATTAAAAAAATTAAATTTCGATAACAGTAAAATTTTTATAAAAAAATTTCGATTACAATTGTTTTGACATAAATTTTTTTATTAAATTTACGCTACCAAGCGAATAATATTTATTGTACTGTAGACCTAATTTAATGATAAGCATACATATAGTCATATTGATTAGAAATAATATTCGTATGATATTCTTATTGCCTTTTTTACAGCATTTTTGCATATATGTTTTCTAAAGAGTGCTTTCGTAACAAATAAACTTCCCATAAAAATGTGTCATTAAATTAGAGTTTAATGAACTTTTCAGAGAATAAATATATATTCATTATATTTCAGTTATCGATAACTGAAAAAATGTTATACAGAATTTTTTTAATCTTTTTCTTTTTCGAAAACAATAAATTTTTTTTGATGCATAATTTTCTATATTTTTCAATTGATATTTTGATTTTTATTTATTTAGTTTTTGATTTTCTTATACAACTTTGAATTACAACGAATTTTCTATACAACAAATAATTTAACGATAACAAAAGAATTTTTCATGGAATAATATTTTATAGAATTATTTCTGTTATTAATAAGTGATCAATAATAAAATAGTAAAATACTAAAAAAAACAACGGACCGAAATTTTCTTCCAATTATAAAATTTTTCGATAACAATACAGTTCACGTAGTAGAACTCGCTGAAATTAAAGTTAGCACCAATGTTTTTAATACACTACATGTTCTGAAATTAGAACTTTCAGTTCTATTAGAATTATTAGGTCTATTAGAACAGTTCTAATTTCACAGCATATTTATTTTTTGTTTGTCTTTAAGACTGAAATCTTGTCTTTATAGCTTTTATTCAGTTTCGGAAATATGTATTGTGTTCGCTTTAGATAAATAAAATTAAAAATTTTATGCAGATGCATTTTTTTGTTGATTTCTATTAAAAAACCTTTGGAAATTAGAATTTTTCGTAAATTAACAATCGTAACTATCCCAGGAACTAAGTAGTTCTAATATAAGTCTACTGTAATAAATTTTATGCACAAATTTTGATCGAAATTGTGAATTTTCTGCAAAAACATTTTTCAATATTAATTTCATTTACTTTTTGATAACATTTATTATGTTTTTATTTGACTAACAACAATTATTTTTCAATTCAAAAATTAGGTTCCTATTAAAAAAATTAAATTTCGATAACAGTAAAAGTTTTATAGAAAATTTTTCGATAATAAATTTGAAGCACAAATTTGTGTGAAATTCTAGCAAAAATATTCGATATTAATTGCATTTACTTTTCTATAACGTTTTATTTGTTTTTATTTGACCAATAACAATTATTTTTCGCTAACATAAAAAAAAAAAATTTCGATAACAGTAAAATTTTTATAAAAAAAATTTCGATAACAAACTTATCAACAATTTCTTTTTTCAAAAACCAAAATTTTCTGCATAAAATTAAGTTAAGTAATCAAATTTATGTTTTTCTATTTATTGTGTTCCTCATTCAAATTAAATACCACTTCTTAAGTCATGTTTTTAAGCAATTTAATACAAAGAAATAAAATTTTTAATTTAATTTTTAAAACAATCGTGCGGTTATTTGGTGATATTGTCTACAATTTATCATTGTTTATAACCAACAACAACAGTTTTACTGTATTGAGTTAAATATAAAAAACAAACAAACGTATTATAAATCAATAACATTATAATGCAAAAAAAGTGTAACCAGTTACGGTCAGTGCTTTATATTCATTGTTTTGTTGTTGTTTTGTGTATAAACTGGCTGTTATTAGTTTGAGATCTTCATTAGTATTGATTGAACTTGACATAATTACATATGTACGTACTCCCCATACATGTGGGAATTACTAACGAAATTTCTCTCAACTACTTTTCTTCTTTCTAGTCACTTACATTTTTTAAACCATATTATCATATCATATTCAGTGTTGCCCTTTGGGTTATTTAGAAAGTTTTAGTCGCCAAAAAGATGAAATATTCAGAAAAATTATCGTCTTTTATATAAATTATTAAGTTTAAGTTTAAGAAAATATAATGAAATAAAGCTACAGTTGTTACCATTTTTTCAATTTGAATTTTTTTTGTAGAAATTCAAATAAAACAAATTTTTAATATTGTGGCAACACTCATGATGTACATATGTATGTATGACTTGCCATATTTTTTTTTAATACTTCAATTTCTTTTATAAAATTTTTGTCAAATAAAATTATTGTCGTTATTTTATATAAAAAATTTATTAAATATAAAAAATTAAGAAAATTGGAATATAAAAAATGTGATAAATTGAACTGCTGCTATAAATTATATTGGCACGAACGTATTATTTGTTTAAATAAAAATTGTTTCCTCATTTAATGAGAGTAGTAGTCCAATAGTCTACGGCTCGTCTCTCTTGAGTTGAGGTAAGTTTTTTTTTTTAATAAATATTAGGCTTTTTAAAAAGAAAGGTGCTTTAGAGATAGTGTTTAAAAAGCAATCAGGTTTCCTTCATATGAGAATAAATAAGATTTCAAAATTCTGAACAAAAAAAAACTATTCATGGATACGCTGAGCTGAAGTAAGACTACAAACCTTAATCTTTAATCCTAACTGCAGGTAACACGGTTATATCACTCTGAATTGAAGATAACGTTTCTTCCAGGGGTAATTTTATACGAAAAACCGGCATTGAAAGCCTGCTGTTCTAGCACCCACAATCAGCATTGAAAGCTCTAACACCCAATCGGTGTATATCTATATGGCGGTGTGAAATATATTTTCAGCAAAGCGTGTGATTCACAAGTCCACATTTGTAAAGCTTTTTGACTTTCTTTATAATTTTGTTAATACCTCGTATAGTAGAAGAGTAAGCTGCCTTCCAAAATGTTAGTTGCTTTATGTTTGAACAAAGTATCGTGTTTCATAATGCCGCTGTACAAAATATATACAATGTATTCCATTTCACAACGTCGTCAATGTGTATTTTTAACTCAGTCAAAAAGCAATCAGGCATTGGATTTATGTATAGTTGATGCATTGTTTGGTTACTTTGCATATCTACATAGTTTATATACAGTAGTAGAACTGCATACAAACTTTGTATTGATACATTTTGGAAGGTAGCCGTAGTGTGCGACAAATTGATGTTAAATTATGTTTTCTTTTTGGTGAATAACTTCGTCATTGTGCTTAGTTTAAATTGTGTTTTATTTTAGTGTAATAATTTTATATAATAACATATCAGAGACCTCTGATGGGAATGTAACTTTTTCCAACACATTGTACAAGTAGAATGCTATTGATCTTCAGTCCTAGTTGAAGCTTAGATCAGTATTCTCTGATTTCTTTCTATTGAGACATAAACATGGTGGAGAGCGTAATTTGAAAACTGATGTACAGTTAAGGATGGCAACTGCAATTCCAAGAACCATTTAATGGCATTCAAGCAGTTTATAGAGAAGAACAATTTGAAAATCGATTTTTTTACTTATAATTTTTCAACGACTATTCTCAAGACATATATTATTGGTCATTACAACCCTTCAATCAGGATTACGGCCTAGTTTCTCACACCACTTATGTTGTGTGCGTTAATTTTATACATGAGTGGTGGGACCTACAGTTTAAAGTCGTCTCTGAACGACAGATTTTTGAGAAACTTTTCATGGCAATTTTATTTACTCTCAGAGTTTTTGCCAGAAATCTGCTGAGAGGAAGTCGCCGAAGAAATATTTTTTGAATTTTGTTTTGATGTCTGGCCTGGTGCTCGAACCCTGGCTTTACGTCTAATAAGTCAACACACTACCTACTAGACTACGGCGACTTCAGTATTCTTAAGAGCTAGACTTTAAACTATGGCAACCAAGCATACAATAATTCTTTTAATTAACTGATTAAGCGTCATAAGGAAGCAGATGACAATTATTTGAAATGCCAATTAGTAACTTCACACATGTAGGGATCGTTATTGGCCCACTAAAAAAAAAAAAAAAAATTAATAACTCTCAGCTGTAAATATAGACATAGCTATATATTTGAAGGTAATGTGGTGGTACGAATGTACGTACGATATGTTAATTAAAGAAATTTTCTATTTAAATATAAAGCAAACTAAAAATAAAACTTGAACTTAAAATTGATCGCAAAAAATATAATAAACTTGCAAATTGAATAGGCAAATCGAATTATTTCTTTTGCGCCATGCCACTTATCGTTATCTACGCTCAACAGCATTTAAAGAAAAGAAATGGAATGGCAGGCGTCCTCTGTCTAGTGGCAAAAAAGTTTAAATTTTATTTTAAGGTTCATTTGAGCGTAAAATAATTAACAATGTGTGTGATTATGACTTCCCTAGACTTGTTGTATGAAAGTATTATTTTTAAATTTCATTGTTTTATTATAAAATTAAACAATTTTCTCATTTAGCAACTATTTTCCTGTTTAAAGCATTTTAAAAAAAAGACGGTGTTGAAGACATTCTATAAACGACCGTTTTGACTCATAAATCTTTTCCTTTTTTTTTTTTTTTTTTTTTTTTTTTTTTTTTTTTTTACAAAGTTTTATCATTTGGTGTTTGCAATTGTGTTTTTAAAGCAGAGTTTTAAAGGAATTAAATTTTTATTTTTCCTAAGACGTAAAGTAAAAATTTTTGTACACACAAATGATTATTTATTTATTAATTACAATACAATTACAAATTATATTCTAATTATATACGAGATGAGTAACTTTGACCATATGCTCGGCGTAGTGTCACAGACCAGAGTCTCTGGTGGAAATCGAACCCATGACGCTCACACTAATAGTCTAGCACACTACCCACTAGACTACCAGGGCATCCTTAAAACCTTTAAACAAAATCATTAATAACAAACTTAAAAAGATTTCATGCAAACATAATTGGTCATTACAACCCTTCAGTCAGGATTACGACTAGCTTCTCACACGGTCGACTACGACCGATAAACTTTTTGAGAAACTTTTCATGGCACTTTTATTTACTCTCAGAGTTTTTGCCAGAAATTTGCTGAGAGGATATCGCCGGAGAAATTTTTTTTACATATTTCGTTTTGTTGCAGATGTCTGACCCGCGGTTTGAACCCTGGCTTCCCATCTAATAAGCAAACACACTACCTACTAGACCACGGCGACTACAAAAATTTCATTCTATTTATCAATAACTCTTTACCACTTCATAGAAAATCTTCTTTCTCTTGGCCAACGTTTAGCGTAATTGATGAACACACAATTCTAATAATTGGTAACATTGCATGACTTTAATTTGTAGTCACAGTAAGCTCCTAACTAGTACCCGAATAGTCAAGCGTAACTCCTATCGAATGGAGGGTTTATGCTCAGTATTAACATAAATATTGTAACAACATTGAACACACGCATTTTAATGCTACATAGATTACTAAACATAACCTATAGAGCATTATACTGTAACGGGAATTGTGAATTATTAAATCCGTATCGCTGTAATAACGCTATTTAAGCGTGATATGAGAAATGGCGTGATATCTTCAAAACGTTTCACCGGCTCGGGGTTAGTCACATGTACTCCTTCCAGTGCATAAAACTGTTTGAATTGACTGAAGATGTTGCAAACCGACAGCGGTCTGGTCCTTCACGCACAGTTCCAACGTCGAAAGTCGTCAAAGCTATCAATTTAAAAATTCAGTGAAATATACTCTGTAAACCAAAAATTATGACTCGGATATTGGATATTGGGCTTTGTAGCCTTGAAAAAGGATGGTATTTTTAAAGTTCTTACTTATTTAGAAAATATTCCTGGAAATTTTTTTAACGATTTCATACATTTAATTCACATTTTGGAGGTGTGTGTAACATTTTACATCTTAATTACAGGGATTCGGTTTACAATCGTTATTCTCTTCATGCCGTATTAAATAGTTGCATTCAATTTTAATTAATAATTCAATATTATAAACAGTGTTACCTTCTTAGAATGAATCAATTAAAATTAAACCACATAAAAAATGAAATAACACAGTCTTTGAAAATATAGTATAGTTTTGAGCTTCAGCTATACATAAACACAATCAGTAAAAATCAGAACCGGATGATGGTAGTTTAAAATATGAGTAGTATTTTATAGGTATGTAAGTTAAAGCCATGTAGTCGAAAGGCAAAGACACACAAGTTGAAAACAATGGCGAATTTACATCGCGAGACCCTCTTCAAGACTTTTCACCAAATAGTTTGACATTCACAGTTGCCTTTCGATCTCAATAGTTCGTATGCATCTAGCAGACACTCGTTAAATTAAAATTCTTTTAAAGATTTTCTTATTTCATTGACGTTCCTGTATATTTCATATATTCATACATAATTGGTCATTACAACCCTTCAGTCAGGACTACGACCTAGTTTCTTACACCACTTATGTTGTGTGTGTTAATTTTATACATGAGTGGCGGGACCTACAGTTTAAAGTCGACTCCGAACGACCGATTTTTGAGAAACTTTTCACGGCAATTTTATTTACCCTCAGAGTTTTTGCCAGAAATCTGCTGAGAGGAAGTCTCCGAAAAAATACTTTTTGTATTTTGTTTTGATGTCTGGCCTGGGACTTGAACCCTGGCTTTACGTCTAATAAGCCAACACACTACCTACTAGACTACGGCGACTACATTTCATATATTTTAATACGAAATCCGTAAATGAATTCTTCTTCATTTTAACCAATTCCTGTTATATTTAATAGAATGGAATTTTTACAAGGCCCCTACATACATTTTTCTTTTAGCCAGGTGCCCCTGTACTTTATTTGCTTTTCGTTTTATAATTCAAAGGCGATTTCTCTAAATGATAACGAATGCGTTTATCATATAAAAAAATACAAATTGGCCCTTAACGATAACTATTTATTTTAATATGGTAGATAATCGATAATTTTGTCTAATTACGTTTAAATTCCATGTGACAACGTAAATCAAATTGACTTTGAGTTACAACAGAAACGTCACTGGCTAAATTTAAATATTATCTTTTTAGAGATACTACATGTTCTCATAAGGAACTAGCGATTTTTTTTTAATCGATATCATGGAAAAAATTTAAAAAAAATTAGAATTCTTATCACGTCTAATGTGTATAAAAACATATTTTTTATGTAATTTTTATAGTTATTTTTAAATGATTTAAGCAATAGAAACAAACAAGATTTACATTGAATAATATAAACATTAGAATATTTTATGGGGGGTGCGCCTTCCTCCCACTAGAAAGCAAGTCCGCTTTTTGTAAAATATTACACTACATTGTAGAATTGTAAAATTAAAAAAAAAATTATTTGTATGGTACTATTTTCGAATTTAAAAAGTACTTTTACTAAATTTCTAAATTATTTCCAAATCCTATGGTACTTTTTTATCGAAATTAAATTATGAAATTAAAATTGTTGACATATGAGATCGAATTACATCCAATCTGGATAATAGAAATGTTGGACAACAGAAAAGTCTTGCTGCTGTGATGTTGAGCCTGAAGTTTGGTCTGACATCGTGTTATATGTACATCTACACTGAGCGCCAAAAGTGAGTCAACACCACCGAAATAATTCATTTTCTTAGGATAGCGCGAGAAAAGTAAATGAGAATAGTCGAATAAATTTCCAAAAATAAAAACGATTATTTGTTACTTATAAAATGTTAAAACAAAAACAATACTTCATGATAAAGGAACTTATTTTATACTTAAGAACAACACTGTTTTATACTTAAGAACAAAAGTGTTGACTCACTCATGGCGCTCACTGTATACCGTAATAACATTTTGATCAAGTCCTTATTAAGGCAAAGAAAATTGAATAGCCTGAATTATAGTTAATACGGATTCGACACAATCTCCAGTAACAAACTTAAGTAAATTATGTGTGTGTGAAGATAAATTCGAATTTGAAAATCCAAGACGCAAGCCATACATTTTAGCAGCGCCACATTTGGCGTTAACAGAGCAAAATTTTCTCTTAACAGAACAAAATTTGCCCTTAACAGAGCACTGTTAGCTGTTTAACGGTACCAATCTGAACAAGCCCACTTGTTTAAGAGCTAATTTTAGGTTATATACTAGGTCTATGAGTACCTTACCATATTCAAAGGAAGGTAACAAGGCCTTTTAATGTAATCAGCAAAATATAGTCACATATAAAGTGATATGGCATTGAGAAAATTGCCTTTGAAATTATAAATTTTTGCTTGAAAATTATCTGTAAGATCAGCGGCCATTTTGGAAAATATAAGAAATAGTAGTCCAGAATCGTGGTTGTGGGATAGCTGGAATAATTTTGGCATTTGAGAAAATTAGCCCCCTCCATCCTCCACCAACCGTCTCGTACATTTCAACACTTTTAGTCACAAATAATAATGATCATAATGAGAATTATATTTTATGTCAATTGTCTACAGCAATTACAAAGTAGAAGACTAATCCACTTTTATGCCACTGTTAAACAGTTTATAGTGCTCTGTTAATAGCAAATTTTGCCCTGTTAAAGGCAAAAAGTGGCGCTGCTGGAAGTGTGGGTTTGCGTCTTTAGTTTTTAAATTCGAATTTATCTTCACATACATAGTGTGTAGTAGTGTGCTGACTTACAAAACTCAGCCCTAAGATTCCGAGAAAAGAAATACAAGAAAAAAATATTTTTTTTGGCGGCCTTTCCTCAGCAGTCTTCTGACAAAAGCTCTGAGGGTAAGTAATTCCATGAACATCTTAACAAATCTGTAGTTCGGAATCGATATTAAACTGTAATTATTGACACTCATGCATAAAATTAACACACTCATAATGGGTGGTGTGATCTTGACTGAAGGAGCACAGGATAGAATTTATTTCATCCTTTTCATTGCGTAGAGTATGTAATTTACGATTAGGCGTGGTCAATTACAGTTGTGAGGTTAAATTAGTTTTATTTTACAACATTTTGTTTTTAATTGTTTTTCTATTTCTATTTTTATTTTATTTTTATTTTTATTCTTTATTAAACAATTCTTTATTTGATTTTCTTTTCGTTTTAGTTTTAACATTCTTGGTTTTTTTTGGTTTTGAACATTTTTGGCAGCGCTTAATAAATAAAATCGATTTGTTTGAACAAAATGCCAGTAAAAAATCTTTTTTACCGCTTTCAACCGGCCCCCTTGTATATCGTATTGATTCTATCGATTTGCTACTTCAGTGTCCAATTGATTTTAAGCCATTTAACACACGCACTCACCTTGTTAATGGCTTCGTATCATATGTTGTGTAATATATTCGCGTTGGCAGGCAGTATTGTAACCATAAAGGTAAGTTTTAAATTTTGTTGTTGTTGTTTTCTTTTATTTTATAAATTATAGGCTTTTTATTTAAACAAAGAAATAAATTTATGGCCATTTACCAAATTTAATTAGAAGAAATAAAAGCAAAAAGAAACAGATAAACAAAGAAACCATAGCTTATGTAACATGTAACAAAATTCATTAATTCTATAAGGAAATGGTTTAAATCACCATTTCCATCAGATCAAGAACGAGATAGTTGTGAGATTATTGGAAAGGGAAATAGTCAATGAAAACTACTTTTTAATTGTAACCTCTAAAGTAAATTGAATGTTAAAACCAGGCTAATTAATGCTGATAACCTACAGCACCATAACCATGATCAACACTTTAATCGCTCACCGAAGTATAACTAACAGTATGTAAGACTTATGTAAGTTAACAGCCTTAAGCTGTGTTCGCTGAGTTCTAGCTGCGAGCTAGTTTGTAACCAAACAACAATTCGTATCTATTATCCCAGTGTCTTAGCCCGTTTCCCCATTCACATAGGGGTAGAAAATTAAAGGATTATGACCGAAAGTTACCTAATTAAACAAATTAGGTTATGACAGTGCCTCGTAACCAATCATAAACCAATCTGAGCTGGTTTAAATACCCTTATAGAGTCTTCATAGTAGCAAAGCATTCGCGATTTATCCTAGACTATACCTCAGGGCCGCTTGGTTGTCAACAAATAATTGTTAGGAACACGTATTAGAAGAAGAGAGCTCGGCTATGCCCTTAAGAGCCTTTCATATAACAAAAATTTCCGTTTGAGAAACGTTGCAGTGATTGGCCATCATGCAGACGTTATATTCGCAAAACGCTCACGACTAACATTTGACCAATGCTATCGCTCTCACGGTCACTCGATTGTCAACAAAAACGATGTAAAAATCAGCTTTAGAAGAGTAATGGCGTGATAGCTTAGGTACTGTTAGTAGCAACCCGAGTCCTCCAGGCGTGTGAACTATGCGCCCCACATATAAGTCAAGTGAAGACCTCCAGCATAGTTCAGCTAGACCTTTATATTGTTTGGAGAACCTTCAAATGAAGGTATTGAAGTGTTTTTTTATTTTTAAAGGCTCCAAAAATAAAAATAAAAACCAACGTGGCTCCTTAAGCTCAAAGCAAATGTTGAATAATGTTGCCACTTTCCATGCATTGTAGGTCAAAGTAAGTTAGAATGTTAGGTTAGGTTACGAAAGCAGGTATAAAAAAGCATTCAGAGACCAGAAAAGCTCCATTGTGGGAGTCAGAGCAAGAAAGCTGTTTAACTTATGTGGTTGAAGATAAATTCGAATTTAAAAACCCAAGACACAAACCATCAATTTCAGCAGAGTCACCATTCTGATGTTAACAGAACAATGTTAACACAAGTAGTTTATTCTTCTGGTTTGCAATTATTGCGGACTATTGACATAAAATTTAATTCTCGTTATGAGCAGACGTAAAGCCAGGGTTCGAGCCCCAGGCCAGACATCAAAACAAAATACAAAAAGTATTTCTTCGCCGACTTCCTCTCAGCAGATTTCTGGCAAAAACTCTGAGAGTAAATAAAAATTGCCATGAAAAGTTTCTCAAAAATCTGTCGTTCGGAGTCGACTTTAAACTGTAGGTCCCGCCACTCATGTATAAAATTAACACACACAACATAAGTGGTGTGAGAAACTAGGTCGTAATCCTGACTGAAGTGTTGTAATGACCAATTATGTATGTATTTATGTATGAGCATTATTAATTGTAAATAAGATAATCGAAATGCAGGGCATGGTTGGTTGGGGATAGAGGGAGTTAATTTTCTGAAATTATTCCAGCTAAAAGAGGATCCTCTGGACTACCATTTGCATATAGTCGGGTAGATGGCCACTGATCGTCTAGAAAATTTTTAAGGAAAATATTGATATCTTTAAAGCCAAAATTATTAATATCATATCACTTTATTGCTGATTATATTAAAAGGCTTTGGAACCTTCTTTAGAATATGGTATGGTACTCATAGAACTAGTATATATCCTAAAATTAGCTCCTAAACAAGTGGGCTTGCTCATGTGGACTCTGGTAAACAGCAAACAGTGCTCTGTTATTGACAAATTTTATTCTGTTAAGAGAAAATTTTGCTCTGTTAACACCAAATGTGACGCTGCTAAAATTTTTGGTTTGCGTCTTGGATTTTCAAATTTGAATTTATTTTCTCACACATTTTTAACTTTCAACATTTTTTAATATTAAACAATAGTTTGCATTCTTCGATAAGCAAATTATTATAAAATATTCCGATCTATACCTCTGATTCTTCATTTTCGATTTCAATTTCGTAAGCCTATATTTATATTACGAACGTTTATTGAACCAAATGCATACCAAATATTTGTTTAACCTTTGGATAACCAAATTTATATTACATTTTCATACAAACATTAAAATCGCTGATCACGTTTTAAGTATTTAGAAAAAAAAAATTTTAAATAAATTTGGAAAAAATTTTTCGAAAAAAAAATGTTCGAAAAAGGTCGTTTACACTACTGGTCATTGGCCCATTTTTTTATTACAAAATTTATGACAATAACGAAACATTTGCAACAGTTTTAGACCATAAATAAAGCTTTATAATTCAAGGTTAATGTTTCAAATCAAATAAAGTTTTTTTGGTGACAAAAATGCAAATTAAAAAAAAAATATATTTTTTTATGCAAAGGCCTGTAATAAATAAGACTTAATCAATAAAAATAATTCCATAAATTATAAAAACAAATTAAAAATAAACCACAATAAAATAAATTTCATATTTGAAATACCAATAGAAGAGGAAAAACAAGCGAAACTGACTGACCGACCCATTCCATTTATTTTTAACATCACGTTTCGATTTTTTGTCTTTTTTTGTTTGTTGATTTCGCTTTCCTACAAACCAGAAATCCGTGCGGTAGTTACAATTGCGCGTAAATAGTACGCGTTTCCCTAGCCAAGTAAAATATGAAGAAAAAAAAAGTCGCTCTGTTTACTGTATGCATGTCTCACCGTATGTGTGGGGGTTATAATTTTGTTTTAACATTTCATGGGATTTAATTCATGCCTACTACTCCACTTTTGTTTTTTTTTTTTTTTTGTAGTATTACATAAATTTGTTTATAATTTGTTGTTATTGTTGTGTTATTTGCGATTGTTGTATACTTTTTTTTTTCACAAACCACAATAGAAAACTATTTTCCACCAACAATAAGCGCCCAGTTGCTTAGAGATGTTTAGTGAAGCGTTAAAACTGTTTTTCGATTATTTTTTAAAGTAGAACCTGGATAAAAGCAATTGAAAAACGCTTCGCATTTTTTGCTAATAAATTATTGGACTCATCTACAAGGGAGATCAATGTCCAATCTATAGTTGGCAGCCGTAATTTGAAAAAAATTATTTGAATTATTGAGGCAGGCATCACATAGCTTCGAAGCGAGAAATGTTTACGGCTCATGGGAAAGCTCGCGGGTATCTTCCAAGCAGAACTCTAAACCATCGAATGACTCGCATGAAATTAACTCGAAAATAGTGTAGGGCTGTCTGACATAGCTGGCTAGGGTCACCTTCTGTTAAGTTCTAGATTAAGTGGGAATTTACCGCATTGAACAAACAGATAAACATCCTAGGGAAGCTTCCACGTCTCTGATAGGAACAGAATCATTATGTGAAATAAGAAGAGATGTTCGAAAGAGTATATTCAGCTCCAGTAAAGATAGAAAGACAGTTTGAGGCAATCTATATGATGATATAAGGTTTGATTTATATCAACCTGAGGTTGATAACTTATACAGAATGAAGGCATCGATTCTGTGATGAGGAGAATGAATAATCAGAACACATATTTGGAACCTACATATGCGACGTTAATGCATTCCAGAACAAAACACCTGTGTGCGTATAATATGCTGCTTCTAAGAAGATATAGTTGGCAACCCTATCATACTCAATCGCAATCTGTTTTTCTTAGTTTCTTATCCTTCACTTGTTCATCTTGGGATCTTAGGTCTTCAATAAGATGCTTTATGTCTACAGATTATAAAGACTTAACAAGCTTATAACCTTATAATCTATGCTTGAGAATTATCGATTATCGATAACTATGGTTTGACAGTTAAGAATGTCAAACTGTCTCGATATCTCTGTTCAGTAAGGTTCGATAAGTCATCATAACAGGACAACGCTTTCAAATTGTGGAAATTTTTTTGAAAAAACAATAAATCTGTTCCTGATGCTCATAGAGTACCTCCTTTATTTTATGGTCAACATAATCGATCTAATGTGCGATCAAGTGGGAATTCAAGCAGTTATTGAGCAGAATAATGTGCGTACTGGAGAGAAAAATATTGCTAATGTAGTGTAAAGCCTTGCAATGACATTGAATGTCGATTCGTCGTTGTTCTTAATTTGTTGGCCTTTGTCATTCAACGCCATGGAAAAGGATCGCTTACGTGACTATGCAATGCAACACCTTGTACAAGAATTGAAACCAAGTGGTCAACGTTTGCTTTGCACTTTTGCTGATTGATTTCATTGCAAACTGACCGGAGATTAGCATTGTCCTCAAATAATAGTGATCGAATTTTTGTTTCCACAAACAAAAATCAACGTAGTTCGATGCCAATAAAACCAAATTGCATCTATGATGATGCGTCGATTGATGATGCGGAACACACTTTCTTTCATTGTGCTCTCACAAATGGAGATCGGAAAGAAGGAATCTTGAGGCCAAAGTCGGCGTCTGTACTGTCGAGAACTTTTGCGATGTAATTATGAACAGCGAGGAGAATTGGAACAGCATAGCCAGTTACACTGAGGACTTACTGAAATCAAAGAATATTGACTTGGATGAGACAATTAGAATGGATGTTTAGACACCTTCTCGGATTTTGTTGCGCAATCCGGACGCGGAATGGATATAAAGGGGCTAAATGGCCAGACAGACTCCACTTCGAGGTAATACCACACTAGTGCCGGAGTGGGCACAAAGAGTCCAAAAGACGAGGGGGAGATTTAGTGGGTGAGGGCCCCACACACGGGGGATAGTGACGACTTCCCTATGGTGCGGTTAGGTACATTTACTCCTCCTCAGTGTAAAAAAAAAAAAAAATAACGACACTTGCCATATAATCTAATTTTTAATTTTGCGATAATTTTATATCCCGAAGTAGTCGTATTCACTGTCCTTATTGCTTGTGTGATTTCACAGCTCTGGATTGGCTGGAATAAGGCTATGTTAGGTCAGTGGTTTATATTGATAAACCTGCAATTCTTTACTGGCCCTCTCGCTTGTGTGATTTAACAGCTCGGCTTTACTTCAAACGGGACTATGTTAAGCCTTATACTATGTTCAGACATGCACTTTTATTGACTCAATATTCGGTTTATTGAGTACAATATTTTAAGTGTTCAGACATAGCAATATACGCAGTTCAGTTACTTATTCAATATTCATTTGACAGCAGGTAAACAAAACAGCTGGTTGCTTCAACAACATTGTTTTTATTTTGTTTGTTCTTTTTTAGTTTTGTTTTTCTTTTTGTTTGTCGTTGTTGACATATAGAAAGCGTTCGGAAAATTGTAATATGCTCACTGATCGGACTTATGACAGTGCTGTATTTTAAGTTTAACTCAATATTATAACAATTTGTGAATTTATTGCGCAATAATTAATTGAAATAATTTATATGAAATATTGAGCTCAATAATGGCGTTTATTGTGATTTACGCAATGCATGTCTGAACATAGTATTATGTCTATAAAGCTGTAACTCTTTTAACATTGGTAGCCAAATGGGAAAAAGTAGTCAAAAATTTGATTAATCGCATGGGCCTATGCCGGGGAGAATATTTAAAAAATAGATGCCTTGAAATTGTTTACCAAATTACAATGAACTAGCATTTCATTTAAACCATATTTGTCTTGTATTATTAAGTTCTCAAGCTCTTGAAAAAAATACCCGTTATAACAGAATGTCTATAGTTTTCGAAAATGGATGTTAAAATTCAGTATCTTAAATAACCAGTGTTGTCTGTACAATTAAATTCACATGCTTGGTAATTAATACGATACGTCATTATTAGTCTAATGCTAGTATTGTTGTTGTTTTTGTTGTCTTTTTTTAAATTTAATTTGAATTAAACATTGATTGGAAGAGATACAACTTGATTTTAACGCAGAAATGGAAATAAAATTATAGTTTTCAGTCTGTGTGTGTGTGTACACACTGTAATTTATAAATTTTACCCACTTTTTCATGTGGAAAATTGCCAAGTTTATGGTTATGGTGTGCAATTCAGTAAATTGTGTGAAAAATAAATTGTTTTGATTTAAATACAGTGTCACCACATAATGCTCGTATAATTATGACTACAAAAAAAAAAAAAAAAAAAAAAAAAAATAATAAACAAATACTGATAAAATATGTTTTCTTTTTTTCTTTTCATTAAAGCACAATGAATTACACAATGGACAAGAATTACACCACCGCTCTAGTCTGCTCGTAGAGGAAGAAAAGAAAAAAATAAAAGCTGCAGCCGCTGTGCTGAATTCAAAAACAGAATATCCCCCAAATGCTGTACAACTACCCACCGGGGACTCAGCAAGCATAGCAAGTCAGGGGTACAAAACCCACAATACCTTTGGCTGGGCACGCATAGAAATCTTAACCATGCTGATTGTGTGCATAACCTTGGCCTCCTTGTCTTTTTCCCTGATGGTAGAAGCCTTACAAACTTTGGTCCACATAGACCATCAGGATTCGATGCATTTGCCTGTACATGTTATGATATTGGGATTTGTTGGTTTACTCTTAAATGGTTTTACTTATTTCGTTATTGGCGGCTATACCCTACATCAGGGTAGTTTTCTACGCATTAACAATGCCAACGGTAAGGTTATCATTGAACCCAGCAATATAACCGTTGATGCCGGTGATAAGGTTTTAACTTTACAAACAAATGCCAAAAATGATCATCAATTGAAGGAAGAATTGAAAACGGAATTGGGTAAGGTACACTATAGGACGAGAAGAGAAGGACCAGCTGAACTATTGCGTGACGTAAGCAGTACAATATTTGTGATTGTATGTGCGGTTATTGTACACTTTGCTCAGGATAAGGAACATACTGCCAAATTCATAGATCCCGTTTTATCGATATTCTCCTGCACCCTAGTGGTGGGTCTAAGTTATCCTTACAGTAAGTATTACAAACGCACATTAAATTTCAATAAATTTTTGTTCATATCCCTATCTGGCACCAAGGTCTTCACTTGTCCCTAATTCTTGCCAGTGCTGTTTACCTCGGCCGCTGGAGGTCTGTTTCTTCTGTTCCTTTGCGGGTTTCAGTATATAAAAATAACAGTGATAAAGCTAGTTTGCCTATGTGTTTGTAGTTAGCAACGAAGTGAATATTATACTAACAGAGACGAAGAAGCTTACATTTTTATAAAAGCATAAAAGTGCCCTCCATTATTCGGGCAAAATTCGACAAAGTCTAAAAAGGAGCGGTTTCAGTATGGTGTGGGCTGGCTATCTATTGGATCTAGGATTCCAAAACAGTTTTCATTGTGATCGGGTACCCCTTAGGACCAGAAATATAGACGACAAGGCTAACTTTTTTTCAAATTAGCAATTCGGCCAAAATCGGTTAAAAAATGGACCTAGTAGGGGAAATGGACCTAGTGGGCCGGATAGCCATAGTCTCAAGGATTCCAAAAATGGGTTTCTTACGCTCGGGCGTTACTTGGAACCAGCGATATAGGCGATGAAGCTAATTGTTTTCTTCAAATGTGAAATGGACTTTTTTTTTATTAATTCTCATTGAGTTAATATACACTTAGACGTATATATACAACAAAATTTCGTATTTTTTTTTTTTTTTTTTTTTTTTTTAAGCAAGTTGCACTTCTTTAGAAGATGACATTTTTTAACAGATGACTTGCATTTTTTGGTCGATGACTTGCATTTTTGTGTCAATGATTTGCACGTTTTTGATCGATGACTTGCATTTTTTGGTCGATGACTTTAATTTTTGTATATGACTTGCATTTTATTGGGCGGTGTCTTAAATTTTTTGACTGACGACTTGCATTTTTTGGTTGATGACTTGCCTTTTTGGTCAATGAATTGCATTTTTAATATAGAGCACATTTTTTTTTTGTTCATTTAAGGAAATTAATTAGTTTCGTCGATTCTCCGGTGGCAAATAACGCCCGACCGTTTTGGAATCCTTGAGACTATGGCTATCCAGCTCACCAGGTCCATTTCCACCGCAAGTCCATTTCTTATCCGATATTGACCGATTTATATAGAGCGCTTTGTTTGCTCTAATAAAGAGTTAGCTCGTCGCCTATATCTCCGGTTTTAAGGAACTCTCGACAGTAACGAAAACTGTTTTGGTATCATTGATCCAATTGCTATCCTGCCTGCTAGGTCAGAAACCCGCATCTTTTTAAATGTTATCGAATTTATCCCGATTTATATAGAGCATTTTGTTTGTTAGCTTCGTCGGCTTTAACTCTAGACCCGACCGTAACGTAAACTGTTTTGGAATCCTTGACACAAAAGCTATCCAGCCCACTAGCTACCTTTTTACCGAATTTATGGAGGGCATAGTTCATAAAAATTTCAAATTTTCATACATGTTTTTTTTTTTTTTGTAAAATTCAAATGTTTAGCTTCGTCTTCCTTTAATTTTTTCTCCAATCTATCACAATTTTTGAGATTTTTAATCGATTTCCTTTCTTTTCTTTTCCAAACTTTTCAATTATGTTAACTTAACAGTGTCTGTTGACATAACATTCACTTTCGTAGCTAACTTCACATACATAAAAAGAAACAGATGTGGTTTGCGCTGACCTCCCTTGTGTCATAATTTTAAAAGCTGCATACATATATTTATTATTGTTAGTAGAACATAATTTAACATAATTTTTATTCTCTTAATTCCAGTGAAAGAAGCTTGTCTTATACTACTGCAAACCATACCGGGCAACATAGATATGGAAGATTTCCAAACAACTTTGGTTAAGAAATTCCCACAAATTGTCAGTTATCATGATCTGCACATATGGCAGCTGTCGGCACACAAATACATTGCTACCGTGCATATAATTTTTCAGGATTCCAAAATGTATGCCAAGACAATTGACGAAGTTCGTACACATTTTCATGATCATCAAATTGCCCACGTAACGATACAGCCAGAATTTTACGATCAACGTGATAACGTATCGACGTCATCGGTAGAGTGTTTGGTACAATGTACACATAACGAGTGCCTAGATAAGGTATGCTGTAAGGATTCGATGACCGATTTAAGGGAAATAAGTGTGTGCCCGGGAGCAACACAGGACGAACATGGTCATGACCATAAGAAACACTGTAGCCATGATGAACGTGGTCACAGTCATCATGCAGCACATAATAAACACGGCCACTCGCATAGTCATAAGCATAGCCATAAGCATGCGCATAGCCATAGTAATGGTCATGGTCATGGTCATGGTAAACATGAACTTAGTCACAAACATACAAAAGATGTTGCAAATAATAAACAAACTGAAACTGAAAAAGTTCCTAACGATAGTCATGTAACAGACGACAGAGTCGCTTTGCCAGAATCCAATCACAGAGCAAAAGATGCTGCTGAAGACAAGGCTTTAGAAGCTGCAAACATTCCCGTTTCAATAGTTAAACATACAGAAAAAATGTCTACCACCACCACCACCTCAAATATGCCAGAAAAGACTGAAATTTTTAATTCTAGTGAAACTACAGCTAAGCCGCTTAATAATGCTACAACTACAGATGATGATAATTAATTAATTAATTAATCTGCGAGTGTGAACAAAAAATTAATCACAAATAAGGCATGCTTTAAGGCATTTAACAAAAAAAAAATACATTCTTTACGATTTTATTCAAATATTTTTTTAAGTTTTATGATTTTGATTTTGTTAATTTTGAATGTTTTCTTTCTTTTTATTTTTTTTTAGTAATTTCGTTTAGTCGTAAACCAAAGATGTAATTGTAAAACATACATACATACATAAAATTATATTCATAATTATATTTGCCCCTTAATTAATATATTTTAGTTTTAAGATCAAGTTTTAATAAGGCCTTTTAATAACGTTAAAATATTAACGTATATATTTGTATGTAAATTGAAAATTTTTATGCTAAATTCAAATTAAATTAGTACAAGGATGAACAAACTTCCTTTGCCATATTAAATTCAAGGAAATTATTATTTAAAACCCCTAGTTATTATTAAATATTATTTAAGCTGACCAAAAATACAAATAATACATATTTTTGAAATGATAAATTTTGTTAAATAAACAGTGTATTTATAAAGTACAAAATCTGTTTTAATTACATTTTAAATAACTGACTACGATTCCACAAAAAAGATGTTAGTTTTTAAGAACTATTTTTTAATAAAAAAAAAACAATATGTGTATATAAAAATAAACAGATCTTCATATTTATTTTATTAAATACCAAAAAAACCAGTGTTGATATAAGCAGATGTAAAATATATTAAAAAATGGGTGCCCTGGTAGTCTAGTGGGTAGTGTGCTAGACTATTAGCGTGAGGCCGTGGGTCCGATTCCCACCAGAGACCGTGGTCTGTGACACTAAACCGAGCATATGGTTAAAGTCACTCAGCTCGTATATAATTAGAATAAAATTTGCAATTGTATTGCAATTAATCAATAAATAAATAATAAATATATTTTTGTATGTAACAAAAACAAACAAACAAAAGCTGAATACTGTACTTTTTATGTAAAAAAATTATTTTCTTAAAATAATAAATAAATTAAGACTGTCTATTGTCAATTTGTGTTTTATATAATTCATAGTCACTTAAATATTTGTCTTATTCGGCTTTCCCTTACTTAAAAGCATTTGTTTTAAATACAATTTGTCAACTACTTTTCATAGTTAATCTCGAGTTTAAACCAGCTACGTTGGTGGTTTAAACTCGAGATTAACTGCTTAACCGTAAGGTTAAACTCAAGATTAAGTAAATTCAAAAACTGAAAACGAAGTTTAACTGAAGATTAACTTAATCTCGAGTTTAAACTTGCATTCAGAAAATGGCTCTTACAAAATATATTTCATTTACACTTCCTTAAGTTAGAAAGCTTTTCCAGTTGATTCCTGAAATGTGATATCCATATACAGTGCTGTTCAAAAGAATAGATTCATCTACTCTTTACTATATCTAAATCTCTTATACAGAAGTATATAGCACATACATATATAGAAGTATACACACATATATAAAAAAGTGACTGTACTTTGTTTACAGATCTCTTATGAATATAATGCCGTTACATTTCAAAAATTTGAAGCACAACTCTTCTTTAATTTATTGTAAGTATAGATTTGGTTGTGACGACACGTGTTCAATAAAATACACTGAGCGCCAAAAGTAAGTAAACACCACTGAAATAATTCATTTTTTTTATTTATTTATTTCAAGTCTATGGAAAATCCTTACAGACTATTACATTTTATATTTCAATTCAGAATTATTATTATTATGATTTCAATTCAAAAAATAAGTTAAAAAAGAGACAACATTGAAATTATTAATTAAATGAGTTTAATTGTAAAATTATATCGTTTTTAATGGATTCCATACTTTTATTAAAATCTATATGAAGATACAGATTATTAAAATCATTACAGATTCACGAAATGGATCGAAGTTCGCGTAGTTAACTGTGTAATATTTTATATTTAAGAACAGGACGAACAGGTACTTTTATGGAAAGAAGAAAGACAGCATTTAGAATTTTACGACGGCTTTTTAAAGTTGGTAATTTAATGAGTGCTAGGCGTTTTTCATAAGGTGGTAACCTTTCATTAGGATCCCATCCATTCCCTAAACCACGAAGACAAAATAATAAGAACTGTTTTTGTACTGTAATATGATTTCTGAAGTCCAATTTACAATCGAAAACTATCCCTAAATCGTTAAAGGTATTGACTAGTTCAAGAGCGGCACTATTCATTGTGTAAAATCCATTGATCGAGTGAAGCACATATATTTAAATTTTTTAACATTCAGCTCCATTAAATTAGGATAGCGAGAGAAGTAAATGAGAATAGTCGAATAAATTTCCAAAAATAAAAACGTTTATTTATTACTTATAAAATCATGATAAAGGAACAAAGTGTTGACTCACTTATGGCGCTCAGTGTATATTCACTTAGAAAAAGTAATAGAATTTTTTAATTTACTACCCCATTATTTGATAGTAATTGTAGTAAACGGTAAATCTGATTGATTTTTAATATTTAAAAAAAAATTAAATAAATAATTAAACTTTAAAATTGGAAATGGGCAGAGGTAAACACTGCAGTCCTGAGGTCAGCGAAAAAAACCTTCATAATGAAGGCAAAAGCTTATAGAAAAATTGCTGCAATTATCGGCTGTTAATTTAAAATGGTCCAAAACGTAATAAATAAGTTTAAGACAGACACTAGAGGGAAAAAACCAAAAATCACTTTCTTACGGAATGAAAAATTGTGCGTTTATGTGAAAAAACCGCTTGCAACCATTAAAAGGGAATATAACCTTGATATTTTCACTCCAACAATTAGAAGGGTTTTAGGTTAGGTTAGGTTAGAGGACGTGTACTTGTCAAATCAGAGAAGTACAGTACCCGGAGGTCGAATTGACCCATTGTACAACGTCCTTAAAGAGGGAAGGATAATAGAGGGATAAAAAGGAGATGGTGAGGATGTAGGAAAGGGGAGAATGGCAAGTGGAGGAATTGAATAGAAGGGTTTTACTCAGATATAATTTAAAAGCCAAAAGTAGCAGAAAAGTTCCATTTTTATTTAAACATCAAAAAAAAATATGATTAGAATTTGCAAAACAGCATATACAGTGAGCGCCATAAGTGAGTCAACACCCACTAAAATTTTAAATTTTCTATTATGTTCTTAAGTATAAAAAAATTCCTTTATCATGAATTGTTGTCTTTGTTTTAGCATTCTATAAGTAATAAATAAACGTTTTTATTATTGGAAATTTATTCGACTATTCTCATTTACTTTTCTCGCCATACTAAGAAAATGAATTTTTTCAGTGGTGTTTACTCACTTTTGACGCTCAGTGTAAATTATGCATAACTGGAGAAATATTTCATGGTCAGACGCAACTAAAGTTAATTTGTTTAACTCTGACAGAAGGAATATGACTGTAAGAAGACCCGCGAACACTGAAATCCTTCCGCAATATACAATAAAAAACATTAAGCATGGTGAAGGAAGTATATTGGTATGGCGATGTACTTCCTACCATAGTACAGGTCCTCTATATAAAATAGAAGGAATAATGGATGCCATTTCTTATACCAATATACTAACTGAGGTCATGATGGCTTATGCCGCTTCGATGGATGCTTCAACAAGATAATGACCCAAAACAGACATCGAAGCGAGCAAAAGTTTGGTTTCAAAATAATGACGGTGAGGCTTTGAGCTGGCCGGCACAGTCGCCGGACTTTAATCCTAACGAAAATCTATGGAAAATTGTCAGAGCAGTTCTCCGAGGAAAGGAACACCTTCAAACAAAGAACAGTTGTGAAAGTTAATGAACGCAGTGTGGAAAAAAATTCCACTGCATATATACCATGATATATATACATATGTACATATATATATACCAGGCCCACAGCAACAATTTTCAGTCTCATCCAAATTATAATAAAGTTTTCATGATTGAGCAACAAGACTCATGCGTTCAATTTAATTACACGTCATTCGAATAGCGATGGATCCCCTTTTAATCCGTCAACAAAGGAACCCATGAAGCTTGCCATATCCTACTTAAAACGTAATCACGGGAGATGAAGCCCACCGTAGTCTATTCTACATCTGTAGAATAATTAACCTTATCCCATGAGCATCTATTAGACAATAACCAGAAACTACATGGAAGGTCATGTAAACAAATCATTGCACAAAGGGTTGATTAGCAAAACTCGAAAACTTAGAACAACGACATTCTTCCCGTTCTATAGTTTAGTTAAATCCTTATAACGTAATGTTATTTCTTGAATAAAATAAACCTGAGTTACCATTTCATATTTCTCTCTTCAAGAATAGAGAATTTAGTGTATCTATTATTTTATGCACATTTGTATACAAAGTACACTTATGGGTAAATAAATTAATATAAAATTTAACGTATATACTTATATAACACTAATGGACAATTGGACGTACGCATAAAATTATAAATCAATATCAATATTTTAATTTTTAAAATTAAAAAAAAAACGTCAGTTTATAAGAACACTTTTAATTCCCAAGGTAATGATGAAGGCCTTTACAATAGAAAAAGCCTTTTCGTATAACAGTAAAAATCACATTTCTCGTCTTGAACTATTATTTCCTTAGAATGCCACTCAGGTATTCCAAGGTAAATACACGTATAACACGTGCTATATTCTCCGTTGTACTGTAATCAATAATTGTTTCATTATCGTCTGGTGTATGCCAAACTGTTGGAAATGGCATGGGTATGATGTGTAGAATAGGCACTTTACGTTGCAAAAATGGTATGTGATCATCTTCTATAAACGATGAGCGTAAAGCACTGGGTTGAAAATAGCGATCAGGATAATGGCGTGCAACACCAGTGCTAACATAACGTTCCATGAGGCCAGCATCTGCTAAGCGTGCCTCTATGTTAAGGAAACGTGTATACCAAGATTCTGTATTCTGGAAAAAGCTATAGAATTTAGGATCTGGTGCGCCTAGTAAGTCCAACAGCATAAGTAGGTCAATTTTTGGTAAAAAGTTGTCAGTTTCCCATTTTTTGGCTAAATGACGGGCACCGTATATAGAATCTTTAGGACCCCATTCTTTAAAGGCCTCTTCACCATCGAAAAACAAAAGCATTAAACTAAGTTTAGAGTTTCTAAAAGCTTCCAGATGACTATCTAAGACTTCGGCCAAATTTAAAAGCATTGCACAGGGTACAGCTGAATCGGTGGCGCCCAAAAATTCCACATCCGGCATAAATTTACTATCATAGTGGCAAGACAGCACTAAATAGCGTTCGGCAGTTGGATTAAGTTTAGCAATGATATTATGGAATTGTAAATTTCCCTTTATGGGTACTTGATCATGGAAACTATCCAATTCGACTGACCATTGTAGATCCGTTAGGCTTTTAACTATATAATCGCGTACCTTTTGGTGACCCGGCGTACCCACTATGCGAGGTATTAAAATTTGTTTTGTGGCCTGTTTTAAATGGGCCACATTTGATAAGCGGCTTAAATGGGTAAATTCATGGTCTGTCAGTTCTTCCGTGTTATAGGGTAGCTGTAAGAAGAATGCGAACAATTAAACCAATGAATCGGGACTAAAAAGTAAGAGAGTAACTCAAGAGTAACAAATCAAATCACCTGTCTTTGGCCCACTAGAAAATCGCTGTTATCATCGTTTGCGGTTTTGGCGCTGACACAAACCACATAAAGTACAATCAACCACAAGTCTTTTACATTCATTTCTTCACAACCCTAACAAATGAGTGTTTTATTAAGGTTTTCTTTACAAAATAAATTTTAATTTTCTTTTTTTGTTTTTGTGAAATTCAACAAGTGTTTCTCCTTTTGTTTTGTCTTCGTTTCACTCTGGCTAAGGCCTTCTTAATCACCACGTAGTCACTAATTACTTCAATGGGGGAATTTCTTTTTATTTTTAAATACAAATTTAAAGATTTTCAGTCATTATTTATTTATGGTCTTATTTATTCTTATCTTTTTTACTTTCTAATGAAGCAATAATCAAGCAACACTCTATTAGGGAAACTAAACTTAACAAAACAATACAAAACAGTTGTAAACAACAAAATGTTGAAGATAAAAACAACACAGATGTCTCTCATGCCAAATACTTGTAGCGCATTAATAGCGCTGTTAAAGTGTAAATAAATGTTAACACAGCAAAAGTAGAAGAAACTTTACAGTTGGTAGATATAAGTACAGTGGATCAAATGGTATAATATTTTTAAGCGTAAAATTATAGTGATTTATTCACATTTAGTTTTTGAAACATCTTTAATAACATGTAAATAAATATATACAACATATTAACAATAAAGGCCAAAAATAGTTGTCACAGAAGATTTTTAAAACTTACAAGGGACGTTACAACATTGAATACACTCATTCTAATACATAGATTGAATATACCACGTTATTAACACATGAATTAATGAATAAAATCTGTAAAACATCATTCTGTACTGTGAATCCGGTACTCCACAACGGAGTGGTCATATAACGAGAACCGTATTACTGTTATAGCACAACTTAAGTGTTATAAGAGAAAATGTTATAATTTCCAAATGCTCCACACGCTCAGGATTAGTCGTATGTTCACTTACCGGTGCAAAAACTGTTTCAGAAGGCATGAGATGTTAAAAATTTGGCCATCCACTTACAGTTTGAGTGTCGCAAGTCATAAAAGCTGTCAAATCAAGAATTCAGCGAAATCAACTCCGTAAACAAAAAAATATTGTTCGGGAGGTGAAAAAAAAATCCATGAGACGAATTATTAAAAAGACTTGGGACTTGGACTTATTGACTACAACTTTGAAAGAAAAAAAAAAATGGTATGGAAAATTGCACGCCCTTTAGTGAAGCACAGAAGAATTTTGTTCAACAAAGTAAAAATTTGTCCATGCAGAAAAATGTATGGTCATCTAATGATGCATCTGAACTGTTTGGGTCGAAAAACTGCATCACCCAAAGCCAGGTTAGTAAGGCGTCACTTATGATGACTTGCATTTATGCGAACAAAGGATAAAAACATCGTGCAAAGTTTATCAAGAAACTCTTCTATGTTCTAAAACTGGCCGTGGACTTTCCAACATGATTCTGCACCAGCTCATAAAGCTAAATTGTCCCAAAATTAGATTCGAAACAATTTATCATCTCCTTTGAAGATTGAACTTTTGGAAGTCCTCATTTAAACCCACTGTATTACAAATTTTGGACAATTTTAGTGTACGTGGTTTGCTAGATGAGATATTTGGACTTTGATTCTCTCAAAATAGCCTTGATACGGGCTATGGTCAATTTTCTAATTACCTTTTTGCATAACTTATAGAAATCGTAGATATGCCAACTCCAAATATTGAGCTCATGGTTAAAGGGGTCATGGTCCGTTAAAACTCATATCAGCTCTCATCTCTCTCGCTCTCTTACTCATGCATTGAACAAGTTTCGTACCTAAAGGATTTAGTCCACAATAACACAACAGCTAAATTAAGGAGACAGAAAATTACGCAGTTTTCCAGATGCGACGAAAATTTAAATTTATTACGCGCGATGTCGGAAGCCACTATACTGTAAATTCTACATAACATTGTTCACAATCTTACAGCTTTTGGATAACAGCGATGTTAAGAGATGGTCCAAAAACAGAGATGTTTTTAAACATATGATTTTTTAATTAACCATACCACCCCACCCTCCCACATTTGCAGATCAAATGATGGAAATAAAAAACATAAACAACAAAAACAAACCATGCCACTTACCAAATCGACCACTTCAAAACAAGCACCCAAATTGTATAGTTTCTTGGTTGGTAGCAGACTTTGAATAAAACTGGGACTATTTTCACGAACTTGATCCAGTACACCATAAAATTTGGAATTGTATTGTAAATATCGAAATAAACGCATGTTTCTGATTTACGAAACTATTTATTCACGAGTATTGAATAGTTGTAGGAGAGCAAAGATACGTTTAATTAAAAGTTATGCAAAACTGTAAAGCACACATGTAAACAGACCAAGAGAGAGTAACATTTCAATGACTGTTACTTTTTACATTTGTAAGCACAGAACAAATAATAAGAAACACTCTCTCTTTCAATGCTTTTGTCAATACAAAAACTGTTTTCTCTTTATTTACATTTTGTTCATATTTTTTTTCTTTAATCGGAGAGAAAATTTAAAAATTATTTGGAATTGTTTAAGGAAATGCATTAATTTATGGTAGAAAAAAATCACTTATTTCATATTATATTAAAAAAATAATCTTTGCATTTGTAATACACTTATTGAACTTAGTCTGCCTTCTTTCTGCTTTGTGAGCTGTCGGCACCAAAATAGGCCCTATAAATATACAAACCCAAAGCCAAATGTAAAGCCAAAACAGCGCCCACGGCTGAATAAATATTACTTTTCATTTCACCGATATCAAACAATCTGACCAGCACTAGACCCTTCAATAAAAAGAATGTCAACACCGGCAGGAACACAATTAAAGAACAATAAAACAATACTGTCTTGAAAGAACTGTAATCTTTGGCATCCTAGAGGCATAGATAAAATTTATTTTATGAGTTCGAGGATTATTTTTATGTTTCTCCCACCAAAATACTTACATCAGACATTTGCCTATTTTGTTTCGTTTGTTTAGCTGTTTCTGAATTATTATTTCCCTTGTTTTTATTTGCCATTTTGTATTAATTACTATTAAATTTAGTATTTAAATTTATATAAATATTTTTATGCTTTTCACCTTACTACGAAATGTTTTGTTGTAATAAGGTATTGTCAAAAATGACAATCCGGCAAAGAAAGAAAGAGATTGTCACATGACTGACAAGCTGCAAACGTATGTTGAAATGTCACTGTAAAGATAACATTGTCATAACAAGCAGAGTTGTATTTTTAAAATACAGGGTTTGAAAAAGTAAAGCAAAAGAGCATTAAAGAATTTATTTAAATATTTTATTAATTAAAAAAAAAACTGGGGAGTTTTATAAATAATTCTTATAAATGTAACCATGTTTTATCAAGGAGCAAACTGTAATACAGAAGTGGTTTAACAAAGGTATTTGTTTTAAAGGCAAGTGCAAGCCAATCTCAGAATTTAAAACAGGTTTAATACTCCATCACAATTATAGCACTTTCAAGGTGTAATTAAGTAAAAAAAATTGTGCAAACTAATTCTATATTTTTTATTTTTATGCCGACCGACCACGTTATTCTAATCTTTTGCTAATTCTAGCAAATCTTGCTCACTGACAACGAAGTATCAGATAAACTGATATCACCCGAATCAGTTTTGGAAGTAGCGATAGGCAACCACCAATAAGCTTCCTTTTCGAAGTTATCGAGGAAAAGTTAAATTCACTGCACGAAGATACAAATTAAACTGTAGGGTCACAGAAGTTTAATCCTACAGATACAAAACATATCTTAAGCATGACCCCTTCGGACACAGATTCAACAGGGATATATTTGATTTCTGTAAGTTATGTGAAGAGGTAGAAGAAGGCACAAGATCAGTGTTTAGGTCCGTTATGATACGATTAATATCTAACTCGGGAAAGGAAACCAGCTTGGCTTCAGAATAAATCATTCACATGATAAAAAATGGGAGTTTAGAACCTCCGACTGTTTATTTCAAGAGCAGGTCACTGACAAATGAGGTAGGACAGTACGCCCCACTCCTTTTCTCGTCATTACATAATCGAAACAATCCTCTATCTGTATAAGAGGTAAGACAGTCCCCCCTACTCCTTTTCTCGTCATTACAGAATCGAAACAATCCTCTTTCTGTATAAGTGTACTCTGAGTCTAGAGTGTTCTGTGATAAGACCAGTTACCAGCCTCTCGCTATTCCTGGATAGTCTGATGCTTGACTAAGATCTTCTCTTATTATTATTTCTTGATTGCATCAAACTTACTTGGTTTGAAAAGTCTTTGTCTCTTTTCCTTTCCCATCGTTGAGCATATTATTTCCCCCACAATCATTCTGGATGCATCAAAGTAGCGGAAACTCTCCTCGCAAGATTCTCGGCTTAATTATTGCCCACAATTCCTACATTACCTGTGTAACCTTCCTTTGCCTAGCTAGCTGATTATGTACCTAAGACGGGAACGGACATATATACTAAATCTTATGCTTAGGACACAATTAAAAAAATATTGAGTAAAGAATGTCCACATATAAGATAAAATTCTTTTTTTTAATAAGGAAACTCTGGAATTTTATAAACAAAAATACCATTTTCTTATTGCCATTTGAAATTTAAGCGTTTTTTGAAAACACTTGCTTCGCATTATTTTATTTATTTTTCTTCCTCTTTATAGCAGAGATTTCCATTCGTTTAGTTCACTTTAGTGACTCGATTCTTATGGAACGTTAGAGATACAATTTTAACGGAAAAAATTAGCAACTCGAGTTTGAATTATTTTTTCTTCTGCTCAACATCTATTAAAAGAAAAATATAATTATTGAAGAAAAAGAAAAACTTTTAAAAAGAAGAAGTGTTTGTGAATTAAGACAGAAATTAAAAAAATAAAGTGGAATTTTGAACAAAACATTTAAATACTAAACTTTTATTAAATAGCAACAACAACAAGAAAAAGTAAATACATATTTAATAATTGTTATTAAATATAATGTAATAATATGGTTGGTAATGCTGGAGAAGAAAATTAGAAGAGAATGAAAAAAATATCTCAATATTTATGTACATACGCCATAACAGATTTTCTTTGTTTGATAAAACTTTTTCTCTAGGTCTATTACAGAAGTTGTTGTGTTGCAACAAAAGTTTTAAAAAATTCATTTAAAGTTTATTTTCTATTTAATTATTTATTATAGGAAACGTGTTTCTTTCTATTTTTATAATTAATTGGAAAAACATTTTTACATACAAAATACATACGCACTTATAGGTTCGTAATTAAAAGAGCGAGCATACCAAGCAAGAACAAAAACTAAGAACAAAACAAAAACAAACTTGGAAGAAAAATAAAAACAATTAATACAGTTCATAACAAACATACAACAACGAAACACAAGTACTCAGAATAACACAGGGCACAAACAAAAAAGAACATAACATACACTAGGTACTATAACAACAACAACACAGTTTAAAAATAGGAGAGTAGTATGAGAGCGCAATAAATAGTAAACGTCGTAATTTGCAGAAATCAGCTGTCTATCCATACAAAACCAAAAATGGAAACTCTGATTTTCATCGTATACAATATAAACAAATAAACCAAATGAAAACAATAAAAAATAAGGGTTACCAGTAACATTGTACTGCACTATATACAAGGGCAAGTTGTGGGTAAAGGTGTTTTAAAGGTTAATCGTTTGCATATGCGTTAGTTTTTTTACTTGTAAAATAATTTCCATACAGATTGTCAGCTTCAGACATAAAAGTTTCAAAAAGGCTTTTATAATTTTAAAAGTTTATAGACTTTTTGTTAACAGATAAAAAATTGGAAATTAAAATGGGAATAAAAAATGGAAGGATGAGTCAGTACGAATGTGTTTTTAATTAAAAAAAGATAGAAAACTATATCTCACCCAGTTGACATCAGAATTTCTTAAGATAACTTGCCCTGGAAATCCTTAGGGCAATAACTCGATTTTAGAACACATTGTGTAGCAGATAAGCGCCGTCCTGCTGAGGCCACATGTCGTTAAGATACATGCCGTCTAATTGAAACCACAAGAACTTCGTTATCTTGTTCCTGCAATTGGACATCACACCTCCTTACTAAAATCCTACTAACCTATTCTGAACCCCAAATCAAAAATTTTATCTATTCGAGGGAAATGCCTTCATCGGGGTAGATGCCTATTTTCTAAAAATGTGCATTAACTTCACTTTGCTCCACTGCCCCTTAAATGGATTACCGGCGCACTTCATGGTCAGACTAAATTCGTTGCGTATTACAAGTAGTCCAGACTTATTACATCTTAATGCTTTTAGAAGAAGACTCACAAAATGAGTTGAGGTGCTTTTCAGTTAATGTTTCCTGTTTTGAAAATTTTATCATCAGCAGACAAGTCAAACACGAGATTCCTCAGGGGACTTCGTGATTTACAGCTCCCTCCTTAACTGTCCCCTAGGCAGAATCGAATCAGTGGGCTCTATATTATTGGGAGATACCGTGCGACGGGAGAAACCTAGAGGCTACATACTCTTTTAAAGGGAGATCCATTCTGTGGTATACTGATAGTTCGAGAACAGGCATGGGGACAGGAGTGGACGTTTTTGGCCTCAGAGTGTATTGAAGGGTTAATTAAACTTGTGCAGAAAGTACAAAGAACGGGACATAGCAATTATATTTAACATTCAGATCGCCGTCTCGAGGGTCTTGTGAGGTTAAATCTAAAATTGTATGGGTCTGTTTAAATTGGGAAAGTACCCACATCATGTGAAAATTTGGAACAAAGGTCAGGTTAGAATCTTTATATGGAGTAAAAAGAAATGTTTGAAGGGGTATACTCTGCGAAGATGAAGTTGTAGGGACCAAGTGCATCTGTGGCAATTATTGCGAAATTACAAAGGGAGGATATTTGAGTCATACATCAGATTATTCTCGAATAACTTAAGGTTAGTAACCGGCCTTTTGACACAAGGTAAATGCATTCAAAACGGGTAACGTTTCGAACCTACTAGTATGTAGATTCTGTGAGGATGAGAATGAATCACAACAACAGATACTTGCGATACTTGCGAGACATTAAGGCGTCTCTGAAGAAAATACCAATGTTGACATCGATCAGTATAATCTTGGAGGAGATTGGGGCAGTTTGGTCGCAGTGCTGATGCAATATTAAGACTTTCTCATGAAATATGAAAGTGACACATTATTAGTCTTATTATTTTGTACATTACTGTAAATGAAGTTTCAATTATGGACGATTAAGGGCTTATTTATTCGATTTAAATTTTAGATGATAATTTTAATCGATCGATAGTTTCAAATTTTTAGTATAAAAAAAAATCAAACACAGTAGTCTGTAGATAGTGTAGAATTATTTTGGGGAACCTAAAAAGTAGGCCCCATCAAATACATATTTTTATAATAACCTTGTCCTAGATTTCTTCTAAACATACTGACTAATACCGGGAATTGTGTCCATTAAATCTATCGTACTCTAATGTACATACATAGATTCTACAAGCATGTATCCATTAATGGTTGTTTACCTCCAAATTAGGGTATTCCGATGGCTGTAGGTATGAATCATCATTGTTATTGTGAGCACTTTCCATTCATTATACTTGTACTGCAGGTGTTATTTGATTTTATTTATGATATTTTGATAAAAACGAACATACTAATGGGTAATTTGAAGTGGTAAAATTTATACAGTGCACAACAAAATTGTAATTCAAAATTTTTTATATTTGTATGTAAAACTAAATACAAATTGTAGATTCAGATTGAAGTTATTGAAGCTTCTGATACTGATTATTATCATGATAGAGAGAACTATTAAGCATTTAACTTTTTGGGTAGGGATGAATACTACCACCCAACCTTCTTTGGTTTGATCAAGACTTAAACAAATTGTAGATTCAGTGAAGTTATTGAAGCTTTTCATACTGATTATTATGATGGTACAGAGAACTATTAAGCAACCTTTTCCTTTTCTGTCTTTTATCCAGACTTAGGGGACATCCCCTGCTTAGGCAGCGTATTGTATCGAAATATCGCAAAGTAAGTTATAGGAGGAGCGTTAGAGACGGTAATGTGTGACAAATTAATTAGTGAGGTATTTTTTAATATTTTTCTTTTTGGTGATTATAGATTTATTTTTCTAAAAAAATTCTTTTTACAAATTGTAACTGATCCGAGTCGCTGATGGTAATCGAACTCATAAAACTCATGCTCGCAGATTAGCACGCTACTCAATAGACTATTCGTGTACCCAAACATTTGGATGCAATCATATTGGCATTACTATCGTATTATTCGACGATCGAATTTCTACCGACTAAATCGATCTCCTATGCGGTGATCCGTTTCTTAACTGTTCTTCAACAGTTCGATTTGCGATCACTTTTCCTTTTGGGATATCTTTTGCCAGAGACTGTAGCTTGGACAATTGTTACAATTGTTACATTTATATTGATAATGCCTGTTGCTAAATTGGTTTCCTCTGAGACCAAATTCTTTACATAATTCAATTTATACGAAACATTTTCTTTGCCAGTGTTTAAATCATGTGTTCCAAAAAAAAAAAAACCGATAAAAACAAACAAAATTTTAAAGTGCAATTCAATTTTATTATGGGGCACGTCTGTTTAATTAACCTCTTCAGGGACGATTTTTGTTTGTGGTGACAAAGAAATGCTTGAAATTTGTTTTTTTTTTTTAATTAATTAATTTTATTTTAAAAGGAATTCAGAAAGCAAAAAAATAAAAATCCACAAAGGAATAACGTCCACATATGTGGCTAAGGTCGTGAAGAGGTTAATCAAAAGAAGCATTTCACAATTGAATAAAATTTTTCTTTTATTAGTAATTGCCTTTCAATTTCTTTTTAATCTTTATCTTGTTCTTTCTTTTTCTATCTTTCTAGAAGCCACTAATAAACAACAACAAGAAATTATTTTTTCAAAACAATAAAATATGAGTGCTTAACCGTCCTATAATATAAAATAATTAAAAAATAAAAAAAAAAATAAAAGAAAAATTAGAAAATATAAACGTAAAAACGTAAATAAATAATAGAAATTTGCCATCATATCAAAACAACACTGCTAAATAAGTTTAAATACGAAAGTGATAAAAATAAAACTTCAAATTTAATTTTAATTATTTATTAAAGAGAAAAATATTTCATCCTTTAGTTTTTCTAATAAAAATTATTAAAAAAAAATATTAAAACAAGCAACACAATAGTTGGAAAACAAAAACGTATACAAAACTGCTGCTCAAACAAGGTGAAACCAGTGTAAAAAGAAGAAACCAAAGTCTACGAAAGTAAGAGAAAAATCATGCCGTTCCTTTCAAAAGATTGGCGCTCACCCGGTGAGGCTTGGGTCAAAACTGAAGAAGGTTGGGAAAGATTGAAGGTTCTTGAATGCGGTAAACGTAAACGGTAAGTAATTTTTCACTTCTTTTGTACCATTTCATCCATCCATCATTCATTTGTAAGCAATTAACAGTAATTGCAAACATTTTGTCAAAGAAAAAATACAAATAAAAGCAATTTTAACTCTTCTGGTCTTTATGATGGCTAAATTTGAAGAACAATTTAAACAGAGGGTTCGAGGTGTACGAAAAACTGCCATCAATAACTAATTTATTCCCCTTGGTATTATAAACTTCTGCAAAGGTTATCGAAGTACTATCGTTAGACAGTTGATAGGATAATAACGGGTGATTTTTTAGCTATTATCTTTTTGGCAACACTGGTTTAAACAGCTCACGCACGTTTCGTGTTTTGTTTCACTGTCAAACATCTTCAGTTTGGTCTATAATTTAACCATGAATCGTCTTACAAACGAACAACGCTTGCAAGTCATTGAATTTTATTATCAAAATGCGTGCTCTGTTAAGAAAGTTCATCGCGCGTTTCTTCAATCTTATGGTCAGTTTAATCGACCCACTGAAGCGGCTATTCGGGCTATTGTGACTAAATTTCGCACCAAATTTACATTGTTGGACATTAAACCACCAATACGCTTACGTAGATTGCGAACTGAAGAAAATATCGCAGCTGTATCGGCCAGTGTTAATGATGACCATCAATTATTGATTCTTCGCCGTTCGCAGCAATTGGGCCTCTGTTACTCAACAACGTGGAAATTGTTTTGCCCAAAATGCAAGAGCTTGATTTGCATGACATGTGGTTTCAACAAGACGGTGCCACATGCCACACAGCACGCGTAACAATGGACTTATTGAGAGGCGAGTTCGATGAACATTTTATTTCACGTTAGGGACCGGTCAATTGGCCGCCTAGATCGTACGATTTAACGCCTTTAGACTATTTTTTGTGGGGCTATGTTAAAGCTCATGTCTATACAGACAAGCCCGCTTCAATAGACGCATTGGAAGACAACATTGAAGCATTTATTCGTGAGATACCGGCCGAAATGTTGGAAAGAGTATGCCAAAATTGGACTAAGCGGATGGTCATTTGAGGCGCAGTCGCGGTCAACATTTGCATGAAATAATCTTCAAACATTAAATTATATGGACCGTACTATCGATTCAAATAAAGATTTCATGAATTTTTCTGAATTTTATGTGTTTTTTTTTTTTAATTCTCATAGCTCTTAAAAAATCACCCATTATTTCATGTGTCCTCTTCGGTTTTAAAATGTGATCGTTTTCGCATTGAGATTCCTTTGCTCAATTCAAAACCATCAATGAGATAAAGAAGTGTGCATACTGAAGACAACATTCGCAACTTTAACGCAAAGTCATGATATCAAAATGCCGAACTGTCGACCAGTTAATGTTCTCATTTACAGATCTTTGTCCTTCTACCAGGGTGCACGTAAGGATCTGGGCTTACGGACGTGTGTTCGCTGAATGGGCTACGGAGCAGTGGACAACGGAGCCTAATTTTCATAGAAAAGTCATCTTCATAGATGAGCCCCATTTCTGTACGAATGAATACGTGCACAAACACAATTTTTGAATTTGAAACGATACCAAACCCACCCCCATGAAACCTAAGAAAAAGTCACTGTTTGGTGTTGATTTTTGGTTGGCAGTGTCATTGGTCTATATTTCTTTGAGAACAACGTTGGCCAGGCCATCACTATATAGGTCTGTCCATGGTTATCAACTTCTTTTGATCTGAATTTTATGATATGGACACCAACGACATGTGGTTTCGACAGGGCGGCCTTACGTGCCACACAGCTTTTGTCACATTGGATATTCGGCACAAACGATTTGAGGACATGTTTATCTCATATGGAGGTGATGTGAACTGGTCAATGATATCGTGCGATTTGACCACGTTAGACTTGTTCTTGTGAAGTTTTTTAAGTCGCATCTACGTCGCCGTAGTCTAGTAGGTAGTGTGTTGGCTTATTAGACGTAAAGCCAGGATTCGAGCCCCAGGCCAGACATCAAAACAAAATACAAAAAGTATTTCTGCGGCGACTTCCTCTCAGCAGATTTCTGGCAAATACTCTGAGAGTAAATAAAATTGCCATGAAAAGTTTCTCAAAAATCTGTCGTTCGGAGTCGACTTTAAACTGTAGGTCCCACCACTCATGCATAAAATTAACACACACAACATAAGTGGTGTGAGAAACTAGGTCGTAATCCTGACTGAAGGGTTGTAATGACCAATTATGTATGTATGTGTGTATAGGCGAATAAGCCACAAACCTCAATAGTCCGCAAACCCCACAAAACCTGGCCTTTAGGTCAAGTTCTGCCTGATTTATGCGCCACAGACATGGAAAATTGAGCATTTAACTAAAATTAGATGACCTTTCAGGAAAGCAACTAGCACTTCTCAGAAAGCCAATTGGACAAATGACCACATGAAATAAATAGCTACCGCAACAAACTGTTCAGTGGGCTTCTCGAAATTAAAAAATCCTTTACATTCAGACAGCTTCTATAGAACTCTTTACTTGGAAATCCTGTGGCCACTTGAAATGTTTCCCAAGTCTTTAAAGGGTTCGATTTCTACTACCACTGTCCTCAGGTTATAAATATCTCCAAATGCTGCGGATAATGATACCCAGTGTAAGGTGTTTCTGTGTTCTAAATTATATTAAAGACGGGCAATTATGGTCCTTAAAATTAAAAATCTTTCCCGTCACTGATTGCGACACTGTGTGTTACTTTTTCTTCTTTGAAGAAAGAGTGAAAATAATATAGATTTGATAATTATTTTCGGGGTAAGGAGAGCATGTGCAAATCAATGAATAAATCAACTAAAATTAGAAAATCTTTCTTATTAAGCGTTTTACCTCTTCACATCCACTGTCCGTATTGTTGGTCTTGACCTTTATGAATAAACGGCGGGCCAACGTTTAATAAAAAGTGAATTTCAAACAAGAAAAAAATAACTATTCAATACTCAATTATTTAACCACATCCCTCCCCTTTTTATAACAAACGACCAACCTTTTATACTCGCGCATACGGACATACATACATTTATTTGTATATAAGAGTGGAAAGTGGAAAGCACAGAGAAGAGACAAATTATGGAAGTGGGGTTTGATTTTGTCACTTCCTTGATTTTTAGTTTCGTTACTGCTAAGCCTCTGACATTGTTGTAGTTGTTGTAAATTTTGTGGCATGTAATCAGGTTATTTTTTCTCGTTTTTTGTTTTGTATGCAATTTTTGTGGGTGCAACAACAAAAAAAAATATATTGTCTCATGCCACATCAATTGAAAAATATATGGGTGGGTGACAAAATGTTTGTTTGTGTGTTGTTTGATTTCTTGTAAAAATGCCATTGTTTTCCGCAAATGGAATTGTAAAAAAATCAGTTTTTTTATTTTCATTTTAAGATTTAATTGAATTCAATCAAAATTTACGTGTCTAAATGCACTACATGGTCTGTGGTTACAACATTCAGACTTGAATGTATTTTTTTTTGCTTTTTTTATATAAAATTTATGAGTGATATTTTTGATGGGATTGGATTTATTTTTACATATTTTCTACACGCCACTCATTTTCATTTATTTGGTTTTTGGTTTTTATTTTTCTTCTAAACTTAATTCATGTATTTTTACAAGTACATCCAATTTATTATGGTTTTAGATTATGCAATATTTAAGTAGATTACGTTGTAGTTCTAATTCAAGTCTTTAAAGTTTCGTCACAGTTAAAAAAAATATTTTATTGAACTTTAGACAGACAGTTAAGTTTAAACCTTGAGTAGTCTATTCAAATTAATACAAAGAAACTTATTTAAAAGAACATAGGGTCTCAATATATTCTCTGAACAAACCTCTACTCTGTGCTATCGCGCTCTCTTGACTTCAACTCATTTCGTTGTTGTTTAATTCAGTTTTAACCTCCTTCTTCCTTTTTATTCTATGGCAATATTGATGGTATAGTCTGATTATTCTTTATGTATACGGCCTATCTAACACCATTTACACCATTTTATATTGATAGATAACCCCTGTTGGTCTATGTTTTAGCAGACCTCTGAATGGATATAGTTCAGACTTAACAGAAGACAGTGCTTTACGTACACTTGTACCTTTTGCATATCATGAAATATAAAATGCAATATGGGTGTGAAAGTTAGCTACGCAAGTTAGATTCTTTTCTTTACAGTAAATCTTTAATTAACAGAGACTGTTAAATCAACATAATTGAAAAGTTTGGAACAGTATAAAAAGGAAATCGATTAAAAATCATAAAAATAGGAAAAAGTTGGGGAAAAATTAAAAGGAAGACGAAGGAAAACCTTTGAGTTTTACAACAAAAGAAACAAATATGAAAAAAACTGTTTCCTCATCAGAGTAAATAAAGCTGAAAGAGCAGAATTTTTTTTTATCAAATACAAACATACAGTGGTGGTCTTATAATTAGAAACGACTTAACAACATGTATGTTTGTTAATTTGTTTTACAGTTTTCACTGTGTAACTAGGATCAAAGGCTTTGTTTGGAGGACGTCTTACATACGTTTTTACATCAGATTGGATTCGTCACTCCAGAGAACTCTGTTCCAGAAACATCGTTTCTAATTATAAGGCCACCACTGTATATCCTTCATAAATTGGGCAAAATTGGAAAAAAGTAGAATGATGGGGAAATGCATGGACCTAGGGGCCTAGATAGGTATGGTATTTGTTTTAATTGCAGTACTTGGGATCGGGATATAGACGACGAAGCGAAACAATTTTCTTTTTCAAATGAACAAAAGAATGCTCTATATAAGTCGGTCAAAATTGGATACAAAAATAGAATTTTGGGGGAAACAGATCTAGTGGACTGGATACCTATAGTATCACGTATTCCAAAACAGCTTTCATTACGATCGGGCATTACTTTGGAATAACGAATACTGTAAATAAATAAATACGTCATTCGCTTTTATTCTTTTTATCATTTATACTCCATATTCTCTATATGGAAGTATCAAAATAGATATTGTGTTCAATAAGTTATCATTGTATGAAGGAAATATATACATATATTTTTAACTTATATTTGTTTTTTTTTTTTTGTTTTATTTAAATGAAACAATTTTGCATGATTTTTTTTCTAATTTGCCAGTCATTTCATATGACAACAAACAAATCAAAATTTTACAATTTCTAATTATTTTCATTCGGAATTGTAAAAAAAAAAAATAAATTACAGTTACATTCACGCTTCGAAATTGTTGAAGACAACAGATTAAAAAGCAAGAAAAACAACCAAAAAAACAGAAACTAAGCAAAAACAACAGACAAAATTAAATTTACGGTTCGATGAATAAAAACCATTTTCATATTTATTACGGTTAAAACTAAACGAAAAAAATAAAAACAAACAGTGTTGCCACTGTCAAGCATTTGATCTCCTAATTGCAGTTCATGTGCAATATGTACGAGTGTTTTACATTTGCTTTTTAATTTGTGGAAACTCTAGGGCATTGCCACAGTCAAACATTTGATCTCCTAATTGCAGTTCATGTGCAATATGTACGAGTGTTTTACATTTGCTTTTTTAATTTGTAGAAACTCTAGGGCAAGACTACTACTTATTGCTGGCGATTGCAATGCCAATAAACACATATTTTCCTGCTACCTTTATGGACATTATTTTAGTATGAATTATATTCACATAATCGGATAGTTAAAGGAACAATCTAAGATTCAAAGAGTCCGAAAAATATCACACATTTGACCATTTTATGTCGTCAGTTAATATTTAAATGATGTCCTTTGCTAGGTGTAGGCCAGTGTCTAAAGGGATTGGTTTTAAAAACGGGTATATATGGAATACTCTCTTGACCATAACTTCTGTACTTCCATTATGTCGCCTTTAAACTCATTGGCGGTAGCTGAATAAAGTTACATTATTCCTCTAAGCAATCTCTTGATTACAACTCTTTGCATTGCTGTTGCAGCTTCAACTTTTTTTCTTCAAGTTTGAGCGGAACGTCCTCTTATTCTGTTATCTTGTGGATTCTATTCTAAGACAATTCTGGTAATATCGTCTAATTACCTTTTAACGGTATGACCAATCTAACACCATTCTCTACCAGAATACCCCGTATACTTCTGAAGACAGCGTTTCATGAACACTTGTATCTTTCACATATCATCCCAAGTAGTAGCTTTTCATGTTTCGCAACCGTACAAGAAGTCGGGCTTTACATTTGCTATAAATATTGTGAAAAATACGCAGGAATAGAAATGATGAGTTCCAACTGGCTTTAAGGTGCTCAAATATCTTAAGAGCTTGTTTGTAAACGAACCACAAATCGCTCCTGGGAAGTTAGATTGATACAGAAGGTTTAGTCTTTTCTACATTAACTTCTATACTTTCATTATGTCGCCCTTAATCTCATTGGCCAAAACTCTGGGAATGAATCAAATTGTCATGAAAAGCTGCTCAAAAATCTGTAGTTTGGAGTTGACACCACTCATGGATAAAATTAACACACACAACATAGGTGATGAGAGAAACTAGGCTGTAATTCTAACTAAAAGGTTGCAATGGCCAACGAAGTAAGTAAGAAAATATGTAGTTGAGTAGTTCTAAGGGCATTTCACTAAGCCAGATACAAATTTTAACACTTTAACTGAAAAAGTTATCAAAAATAAAAGCACTGCGTACTCAAAGTAAAGAAGAAACAATCAATATCGCAAGATGGCAACACCTATTTCGAATACAATATAACAATAACAATTGCGTTTAGTCATAGTGATTCAATGTAATCGATTATAGATTTAATTAGAGTTTTATAAAAAAATATTGTGAAGCTAACGTCTATATAACAAATAATACCATTATTTTTGCATTATTAAAACAATTTTTAATTCAGTTTTGTAAAAAACAAACTCAGTTTCATAAACTCTACTCACATTCGATCGTATTATGCGAAGTTTTATCTTAAAAATCAAAAACTAACCAAGTGTTGCTTGCTATTGCTTAATTGCACAAATGCTTGCATTAACATTTGATAATCCCATTAAAATTTGAACAAAATTTGGAAAATTTTCTCATAAACTTTGCAATTAAATTAAATTTAAAAAAATGCATTTCAAGCATACATATGTTTCTTGCTGTCCGTAATAAATTGGACGTTTTTTATTTCATACAATTAACCATGGATTGCATTTAATGTATGTGAATTAACGAACAGAGTGTATACATGGGTGATAATTATCTGAAACTAATTTTTTAAATAAGAAAGCGTAAATTATTTGTTTTTTATGGAAAACTATTAAAGCTGATCATAAAAACAAAAAATGTGAACTTACAATAGATACCAATATGATGTTAGATTTTAGACTTATGCTACGGTTGATACAAGTTTCAATATGTTTTCAAAACAATTTAAATTCAAATCGAGGTTATCGTTAGAAAGAAAATCTTCCCTAAGCTTTCTTAACCTGTAGATTAGGTTAGGTTATTCTGCTACCATTGAAGAGATAATGAATATGGCGCATGGTACTTCTGACACTGTATTTCAAACAATCTAATCTTTCTACTACGTTCGAAATATTGAACGATTTCGTCTCTCAAGTCTTTCTTTTTACGTTCTCTTAGATATGAATAGTAGTTACGAAGTTAGTAGTATAGTTTTCCTCTATTTCCTGAGAAAAGCAACCATAGATTATATCAGGTCACTATGGACGGATATAGCATTCACAACAACTCGTGCAAACAATAAAAATGTTTTATCAAAATGAATGTTTTGTTTGAGAAACGTATCGCGTTTCCTAATCGTCCTACCGTAAGGACTATTCACAATGTGGTGGATGAATTCGAGTCCACTGGTTTATTAAACGATCAACCAAGACTCGTAGATCGAAGAAACGCAAGATCTGCTGAAAACATAGCCGCTGTCTGTGAGTGTTTCGAAGGAGAATTCAAGGCAGTCGATTTCACATCGCTAACAAGAACTCGACCTTTCGCAGACCACAACTTGGCGAATTTTGCGTCGTGACTGTGGTCTGTTCCCGTACAAAATTAAATTCACCCAGGAACTGAAGCTATACGAATGTAGACAATGGCACGTGTGCATTAAATGGTCTCTGAAGCAGTTGCCAAGGTAAACGTAGCTGCTGTTCGTGAGTGTGTACAGGAGAATTAAAGGCAATCGACTTCACATCGCTAACAAGTACTCGACCTTTCGCAGACCACAACTTGGCAATTTTTGCGTCGTGCCTGTGGTCTCTTTCCATACAAAATTTAATTGACGCAGTAAACTGAAGGTAAACCAACATAAATAATGGTATGTCTGCACTGAATGGTCTCTAGAGCAGTTGTCAACTGATGACCCTGATTCTCATCAAAAAATTATCTTCAGCGATTAGGTCCACTTCTGAATGAATAGATGAACAAATTGTCGAGTTTGGAACGGTACCAATGCCAATGTGATCTAAGAGCACACAATGCATCCCACAAGTTATACTAAAAGTCACTATGGATGTGGATTTTGGGCTGGCGACGTTGTGGGTCCACATTTTTTTTGAGAATGACATTGGCCAGGCTATCACTGTCCGCAGGAGCATATCAACGAAATGTGATTTCATAACGACGACGCTACTTACTACACAAGTCATGCCAGATTATGTTGCCCTTACTAACAACGAACGGCAGGCATCCTGGAGTGAATCACTTCATTCCAACAAAATGCATTTTTTTCTCTGTTTCTCGATTATGCAAATTAGTCTTATAATCGAATGACAACCCCTGTTACATGCAGGTATATTTACCTTAAATTAATTGAGGTAATTATACACAGTTTATAATTAATTATACCTTTCATCTACATACATACATATATGCTTACACTATGGACCCAGTTTATAAAGTTAAATATTTGCTCTTCTCTTTTTGCTTTTCTTTTCTTTGTACTATAATCACACGAGTGAGAGAGCAGAGAAAAAATAAACTTTTATTATTAAAAATCAAGCAAACCAATACAGACATATATAATATACAATATATGCCACATGTGTGCATGGATGTATGTATAAATCTGTTATGATATAAAAACGACAGCAGCAACAACAGCAACATTATCGAAAAAGGACTTTGTTGAATCAGCTGTTTATTATTTTTTTTTTCTGAGGGACATTGTGGCTGTGTGTATGTTGTGTGCAATGTTTTATGCAACAATTTGCTATAAATACATAATTATATGGATGTTGATCAGAAAAAGGACATACATACATATCTTCTCCTCTCTCTTTCTCTTTAACACAAAACCAACACACATACACAGATATTTATAGCAGTTAATGCTTTGCAAAAAAAACAACTGTAATACTAGTCACTATTATTATACTTCGTATATGACAAATAGTGAAAACGACAACAACAACAGCAGCAACTGCAATAATACGAGTACTCTAACAAAAGAGAGAAAATAATAACAAAAGAATGCAAGCACAACAAAAGAAAAAAACCAAAAAAGAGCATTGGAGAAATGAGGTGAAGGTTCCTATACAGTACGTTTCCTATTGTATACACACACATGTACACACATACATGTAAATGTATATGTATGCAGAAGTTTGTGTATAGGATAAACATAAACTACTACTACTATTATTATTATATGAATTGTTTGTTCTCATACAAATATACACACAGAAATTCACACTCATTCATAGATGCCTAGGAATACTGGGGTAATATTATTATTACTCGTATTATTATTTGCAATATTGGTCGTTATAGACATAGTAAATCGCAAAAGAAAGAAGAAACACAACAACAACAACGACAACAATTGCAATAATGGCATAATTGATATTTAGTAGCACAGAATCTTAAATATATTGAACTGAATAGCGTTACCAACCGATTGTAAAGTAAAGCCCAACCAGATTACACACATACATAATTGGTCAATTACAACCCTTCAGTCAGGATTACGACCTAGCTGTTCACGCCACTTATGTATGTTGTGTGTTCGTTTTATACATGAGTGACGGGACCTACAGTTTAAAGTCGATTCCGAACTACAGATTTTTGGGAATGTATATACAATTATAAGATCTTTTTAAGTGCTTCCCATCTTTAAATTAAAATAAAATAAATCATGTGTGAATATCACCAAAATTTTTTATCCACTTAGAAAGCCTATTGATGCCATTATGTGTGGAATATAACATCGTTCAAATGTTCATCAAGGACATGTGTGGAGAGGAAACAAAATGCCAAACCTTACATGACTTTCAAACGTTCAACATGAGTTATGTTGGCTTTTAGGACCGTTGTAGTTTGTGATTTATTCGAGTAACGCCTGTGACTTAAGAAGACCCCCATGTTATCTCCACGTGAGATAACATGGCCACAAATCACTCGTGCAAAATGTTCAATATGGTATGAACTGTGTGACATAGCACCGTCCAGTTGAAACCAGATGTCGTTGTAGACCAGGTAAAAAAAGGTGGACAGCCATAAGAACCGATGACCCCCGCACCCTAAAATTCACACCAAACACTTATTTATTCACAGTGCATTAGAAGCTATCGGATCTTCTGTGGATTGTTGGTATTGTCCCTAGTTCATCTAGAAATGGGCTCCATCGCCGAAGATAATTTTTCGATGAAAATTAGGGTCAGGAGTCGTTGTCTGTGGTTAAAAACATACTGAAATAACAACTAATTTGACAGATGAAGTTTCCGCAGGTAGGTAGTGTGTTGGCTTACTAGAAGTGAGGCCACGATTCAAACCCCAGGTCAGACGTGGCCAACAAAACGGAAAAATATATATTTTCGGCGACTTCCTCTCAGCAGATTTCTAGCAAAAACTCTCAGAGAGTAAATAAAATTGTAATGAAAAGTTTCTCAAAAACCTGTCCTTCGGAGTCGACTTTAAACAGTAGGTCCTGACACTCAAGTATAAAATTAACACACACAACATAGGTGGTGTGAGAAGCTAGGTCGTAATTCAGACTGAAGGGTTGTAATGATCAATTATGTATGTATGTAATTTGACAGATGAAGCTATAACAAGATGGCCTTTATCAGATACTAAAGTCCCTGTTGAAAGACCCTACATATAATAATAATAAATGGTTTATGTATATATAATCATAGTGTATGTAGATGTAAATTATGTACACTATGTATGGGAGTATTGTTATTTTTTTGTTGTTCTTAATTTAAAATTAAACCATGAAACTATTCTTTCAAGGTCCTTTAAAATTGTACTTCAATGTTTTATATGTCGTGGCCTGGTTGCTGTGTACTAGTTGGTGTCAGTCAGACAGCTGAAAAATTAAACCAAATATAAGTATATATTGTTGTTGTTGTTGCTATTATATAGAAATAATTCATTCACAGTACATAGTTTTATAGAGTAGTATAGTTTGTGTATGTATCTAACAGAGTGATTATTCCTATATATACATATATATATATATATATCTATAGAACGTATAAAAACTAGGTCATACACAATTTATGGTCAGAAGTAATATTATTTTTTGGAGAAGAAACTCTAAAAATCACAATATTCCAGCACAACACAACACAGCATACGATACTAAAATAATTGAAAGTTTATCTATATGGTGGCATCTGGCCTAAGGAGAAGTTTACATATATCATGTACAAAAAAAAAAGTAGGGCAACAAAGCTAAATAGTTCCCCTAAATTTTTTTGAATGGAACCCTATTCTATTTATTTATATTGACCTTTATTGTAAATATTTATTTTTAATTACGAAATTCACGTTTCTTATGATAAGCAGCACATGTGGTTGGATTCCGATTGGTTTCTTCTGAATTTTTAAAGAAATTCAATATTTTATGGCATAATTTACAATTTATTACAGACGTAGTATAAAGTTCTATAGTTTTAAATTTATACCAACAACAATTTCTAAGAATTGAAATTTAATTATTTTTGTATTGAATGTTTGTATATGATGTTGGCTTATGAAGCATAACACCAGCCACACACAGACAAATTGAAAAAGCTGTCTATTTTTAAAAAGACTTTCAACTGAAAATGTGTACATATTTCCAATGATAAAATGTCAAATTACGAAATGCCAATATTTCTAGTTTATTACATACACAATGGCTTTTGATCTTTTCGAAGATTCAATAGTAATAATGAGATAATTAATGCCTGTATAAGTGATGTCTGTTTTTGGGAAATTTATCCAATGTTGTAAGAGAATTCCTGTGAATTGAATTCTACATTCAATGTTACAATATTAATCGCTTGTTATCCAGGGTTGCCTAAACATACTGTGAGACATTAGACCAGAAGCGACTGAAGATCTTCGCTTTTTTACACACATAGGCCATTAGACCCAAAAGCACAGAGAAAATCTTAGTCTAGTTTTGAAAGATAGAAGTCATGTTTACTCGGAGGCCAGAAGAAATCTATTGTGGTAGTCTTCATGAGAATGGGTTAAACCAACAAACATTACAACCCTTCCGTCAGGATTACGACCTAGCTTCTCACACAGCTTATGTTGTTTGTGTTAATTTGTTGCATGAGTGGTGGGACCTACACTTTAAAGTCGACTCCGAACGACAGATTTTTGAGAAACTTTTTCATGGCAATTTTATTTACTCTCAGAGTTTTTGCCAGAGATCTGCCGAGAGGAAGTCGCCTAAGAAATACTTTACTTTATATTTCGTTTTGTTCGAAATATCCGACCTGTGGTTTGAATCGTGGCCTCACATCTAATAAGATAACACACTACCTACTTGACTATGGCGACTTCATTTTTACGAAATATGCCATTCATAAATCGGGCAAAATTCGATAAAATATAAAAAGGTACGGATTTTGGACCTAGTGAACTAGATTGCGATTGGATCAAGGATTTCAGAACAGGTTTCCTTACAGCTGAGCGTTTCTTAAACCCGAAGATATAAAGCAGGAAGCTAACTTTTTTTTAAATTAGCAAAAAATGGACCTAGTGGGCAAATGGTCCTAGTGGGCTAATTAGCCATAGTCCCAAAGTTTTCTTACATTCGGGCGTTACTTGGAACCGGAGATATAGACGAAGAAGTTTACTTTTTTTATATGAGCAAAAAGGTGGTGAAATGAATTTAAAAATTTTAATAATTCTCATTGAGTTAATATGCATTTATTCTCGTATTTTAAAGATATAAAAATGTATTTTTCGCAAATTCTATTCATTTTATTTGGTAGATGACTTGCATTTTTTGGTCGATGACTTGCATTTTTGTCGTAGAGTACATGAATTTTTTTGATTGACGACTTGCAATTAATTATTGGTTGGATGACTAACATTTTTTCGGTCGATGACTTGCATTATTTAATGCATATTTTTTATTTTTATAATTATTTAAATTTATGGTCGATGATTCGATTTTTTTGGTCGATGGCTTGCATTTTTTGGTCGCTGACTTATGTTTTTTTTTTTTTGGTCGATGGCTTGCATTTTTTGGTCGATGACTTGTTTTTTTTTTTTTTTTGTTGATGACTTGCATTTTTTGATCGATGAAATACTTTTCTTACATAGGATACTTTTTTTGATTATTCGAGAAAAATAATTAGCTTTTTCGACCATATCTCCGGTTCTTAAGGTTACCCAACTGTTTTGGAATCCTTGATTCAATAACTATACAACTCACTAGATCCGAAGGCCGCTCTGACAAAATTTGTGACATCATTCGAAGTCTTGTCAGTCATTGGTGCATGTAATAGGAACCTTTGTCTGATTTTTTGACAATGGTAGGCGGCAAAAGTTTAATCCTCCGTCATGAAATTACAGAACTTAAAAAGTCGTAATGAGGTAACCTTGTCTTCTTTCCAAACTTTACGCGCTAGTTCTATCTGAGAATTAGGGTCAAAGCGGATGAGGTACAGGATATAAATATCCTGGGCTTGAAAACTATGTTCACAATAATTTGCTAATTTGTATTACCCCCTACATAAAGGGCAATCGACATGGTGCTAATACAACGAGTCAAATTGATATTTTTTATTTCTGTGCTCATACGCGATCGATTAAATGATCGTAGGAAAGGGGCTTTTACTGAAGTTGCTTTGTCGGAAACTAAATAACAATTTCTAAACGACTGTTCTACTCTAAAGAGGGACAAAAGTATATTGCAAAGGTGGCAGAAGCACTAGTTACACAATAGTCGGGGGATTGCGGACGATAAAAAGAGAATTTATCAACAAAATCTAAATTAAGATGTTCATATTTTGATTAAAGAACTTAAATGAGTAAATATTTTCCATTTGAATCGGAAAGTTAATAAAGAATCAAAGATAGTTCCACAATTTCAACAACAAAACTGCAAAATTTATTTAATGCCTCTAAACTGAAGAAAGGTGGAAAATTTCCATGATGATGTGGAAATAAATTTCATTTTTAAAACCAAAATAATTGCCGAAAAGCCCTAAAGTTTTGTGTGTAAAAGTAACACAATATCTCTTGTGTTTAAAAATAGCGAGAAAAACAAATGTTGAAATATTTGAAAGTCTTATGTTTTACTACGGAAAAAAAGAAAGAAAAATACACATATTTATGGACAACATGGGGGTAACGGGTATATCTACAGTAACAAACAAGAGATGCAAAAGCAACAAAATGCAGGCATTGCCAGCCCCAACCAAGCAGTCAGCCAGCCAGCAGCCAGAGAGTATATAGGAAAACTCCAAATGTTCATGTATTTTTATTGTTTTTTTGTTTCGATCTTCTGTTTCGGTTTCAGTGAAAAACTAAAGATTCTTTGTTGTTGTTGTACATTCATATGTAATGCAACTGCATACGATACTACACGTTACGATATGACAACACAGAACATAACAGTACATGCATTATAGAATTGTACAGATATAGACCAAAAGGTAAATGAACGTTTGATGGCTTGACATAACGTCGCCTCGTTGTTGATTTCGTCGCCGTAGCTGTCGCTGTAGTCGTCATCGTTTGTGGAATGATTTATCTTAACCATATGGTCTATACTCTTTGTCTTTTTTTCCTTTTTTTTTGTTATGAATGATTTCTGTTGTAAAACTCTGAAGAAATAAAAATAAATAAATTTGTTGTAATTTTATTTAAATAAAAAATTTAAATAAATACTCATTTAATTTGAGCGATTCGAAATATTGTACAGAAATATGTACAGAAATTTGAATGGAAGTGCATTCCAAATAAGTCGTGAGTCAATATAAAATCTGCATTTCGTAGAATGAAACAGAAAATAGACTTGAAATTGAGAAATAGACACCAAACACGCATTGCTCGCATCGCAATAAAGCCCTCAGAACGGTATTCTGAAAATGAAAGTTTAGGCCAAAGTCACTCGCTAGAGTATGGCTGACTTCCAAAATGTATCAATAAAAAGTTTGTATACAGTTCTACTACGATATATAAATTTTGTATATATGCAAAGTTACCAAACAATGCATCAACTATAAATCCGATGCCTGATTGCTTTTTGACTACGTTGAAAGTATTGTCGACGTTTTGAAATAGTATACATTGTAAACATTTTGTGCAGCGGCTTTATGAAACACTATACTTTGTTCAAACACAAAGCAACTAACATTTTGAAGTCAGCCTATGTATGCATTTCTAATGGCTAGTGGAAAATTCGGAGACTCTTTGTGGCGGCATTCAAAGATTGAGATTGTCAGACGTTGGTGCACGTTAGCGGAGTTGAAGTAAACTTCCTTAATGGAAAGATATTCGGCTGTTGGGTGGAGAGATTCGAGGTAAAATGCCTGACAATATCACTGGATATGGCTCATACAGAAATATTTTTTTTCTTGCAAGGAAATGTTAGTGATGCAGCTCAAGGATTATACACTGAATGTATACCATGTCAGGTTAGATCAATTGTGATCTCTGAGGGCGTTGTTTGCGTAAGCAGAACAAATTTAAAAACAGGTCAGATGGAGTAGAAAAAGATACAAAAACTACCGTACATTGATATAACAGGGGGGCAATGAGTACCTATCCTGCAGCAGCACTGAAGGCTCAGTTAGATTGAAATCCGTTTCACAGAGGACTTTGGACACAATGATTAAAATAATAATAATATGACATAAGCCTAATACAAGATTCATCAGATGATGTCGTGATCTTATAAATCGGGTGTCTGACAACCCTCTCCTCCTTTACTAAGCCCTGAACAGAACCAGGAGACTTTTTGGGAAATGCTTCTTTAGGAGACTTGGTAACAAGAGTGAGTAAAGTAACCTGAAGACTACAAGCTATTTTAAAAGAGTCATCATTTTATGGAGTATGGACAGGTCAAGTACAGATATTGGGACAGGATCGAGAGTTTTTGGTTTCAGAATGAAACATTCCTAGACCATGGGTATCACCCAATGAAAGATGTGCTCAATTCAACTTCAGTAGATATGAGCATATGTAGCAATATTATCTGGTAACTGGACGCCATCCAAGCATTTGACAGGTTGACTCGAAAATAGCAAGAGGTGGTCCTTGAATCAGCTGGGCAAAATAGGGCCTCCATCCGCTGGGTGCCCGGTCATGTGGGAATTTAAAGCAACGGGCAGACAGATAAGCCTTTAAAAAGGGAAGCTCTGCCGCTACCGATGCGGCCAGAAATCTTCTGTGGAGTGGGAAGAAAGGATTTCAAGCTTTGTTGATTAATTATAATAGGAGGAGATTTGTGTGAAGCCTCACACTATCCAAAAGCAATCTGAGTTTTAAGCGGGCCTTCTCCAACAACACTTGTTCGGAACGAAGATGATGTCAAAGGCAATATGAAGATTCTGTGATCATCAGAATACATACTTGGAACATGTGTGGTGTGTTTCCAGAAGGAAATAGTAGCTGCGCAAGGCATTGTCCTCAAATTTATATGGGGGGGTATAGAACTGAAAGCAATATTAAGGGACATCCCTTATAGATTAAAGGCAATAATGTAGGTCAAATGGTCGCCGTTCTACACTCCAAGAGACAGTTTATACGTTTCCTTCTATTCTATCTAATGCGAAACACTGTGATAAAAAATTAGGCGTGTCAGGCAGGCGATAAAAAGATGTTGCACAAAAAAAAAATATAATAATAAACCAATCATTTTGTGTTTTCTTTTTCCTCTAGAAGTAGACCTCAATTACAATGCATCCCCTCCCCCTCCACACACCATCATGACTAATTACATGTTAAATGCATGACTTGTGGTTACATTACGAAGGTCATACGTTGGCTATAAGTGAATGGTTGTTTGAATGGCTATTCTGTTTGATTTGGATTTGTTTTTCTATTCCTTTTTGCTGTCAAAAACGCCAACACATTTCAACACATCAGCCTGTCCAATGTCCTTGTGTTTTATATCTTTCGTTTGCCACTTTCTCAAATATCCTTGATGGCTTGTAATGTGCAACCAGAAAAAAAGAGAGAGAGAGAGAGAGGGAAAGATGATGTTTGCAAAACGGTTGTAAAAAACGAATGATATGAGAAAAGAAAATTAAAGAAATCATTCGTTTTTTGTTTTCTTTTCTTTATAATTGGGTTTTATTTTCTAAAGGTTACAGGGTTTTAATTACAAATTGGCATCAATTAAAGTTTCATGTTGCAGTTTGCTTGATGCAGGCGATTTCCAATACATAAAAAACAGTTTCCTTATAAGTATAGATGATGGGGCATGGAAGATGTCATAAGTTTAGCAAGAAAGCATTGTGAGCATGCACATCACGTTATTGTGACGTATGCGAAATTCTCTCAAACTAAAACCACAATAAAACGACCACATTTTTTTACTTCATGGAAAGGTCAGACAACTGGCTACTCTTTAATTATTCAATCTTTCTAACATTGGGTATATTACTGTTGCCACAGTAAACCTGTGATCATGTTCCAGTGCTCCATGATCAGCAATTTCATTTTCAACCGTTAAAATTTGATCGATTATGGAAAGTATTTCGAACAACAAATAGACGCCGAGATTTACAGAACCAGGCTACGAAGGTGGGCGTAGCTTATTGGACATGAGGCCTCGGTTCAAACTCCAAGTCAGACAATTCCAACAAAAAGAAATGTAAAGAATATGTTTCTTTGGCGACTTCCTGTGTCATCATATTACTGGCAAAAAAAAAAAAATGAAAAAGTTTCTCAAACAAATCTATCGTTCGGAGTCGACTTTAAACTGTCGGTCTAAAATTAACACACACAACACAAGTGGTGTGAGAAGATAGGTCGTAATCCTGACTGATGGGTGGATGTAATGACCAATTCGATCTATACTATACAGACCATACATAGCTCTTCTCAGAAGAGTGGACTGGAAGAAGTTAAATAGGTCCATATAAAATACAGATTTTGTATAAGAAATCTAGTTGCTACCAGGAAAGTTAAACTATGAATATATTAAGACTAAGTATAGGCGGCTTAAATACAATTATAATCGCTTTTATAAGACAACTTTGCCTTATAAGTACATCTGAAGCGCATAGGTTTGGTAGACGATAATTAATGGAGGGCATGCGAAGAGTACATCTAAACGGTGCAACATCGTTTATGTTATTGCATAACCTCGGTAAGCTCGAGATTTTAATGTTTTGGAGGGGATACTACACCGAACATGGCTCATCTCAGCAGAGTGGACTGGAAGAAGTTAAGTAGGTCCATATAATATACAGTTTTTCTATAGGAAATCTGGTTGCTACCAGGAAAGGAAAACCATGAATATATTAACCGTTTGACTGCTACGCGGCGCAAAAGCGCTGCGTTCATTTGTTACGAAAATCGCATTTGCGCTGCGAATTTCAGTGTAAAAATTTAGTCAAAAAGCAAAAATAAAATTAAAAGACGAGATATAGGGTCTTCTCTTTATACATAGGTTATTAGAATTTTGTTGATTTTTTTATTATAATAATTAATTGTAGTTTTCGAGCAGTTTTCGAACGTTCACACCAGAATCGCATAGCAGTCAAATGGTTAAGACTAGGTATAGGCGACTTAAATACACCTGAACCGCATAGACGCGGTAGATAATAATGAATGCATAAAAACGATGTAAGATTTTATATGTTATTGCCTCGTAAGCTGAAGATCCCAAAATTTTGGAGAGGACAATACACCTACATGACGGCTTTGATGTATACCAATAGGCATGACACCCATAGGGGTGTAAGCTATGGGTGGTCTCTCCTCTCCTTTAACATGCCAACCTTAATTAGAAAGGAAGCTAGGAAGCCCTGGAACAGTTTTAGTTCTTATGCGTACTCAAATTGGAGACTTGTTGCTTATTATGACTGGCATATAGGCTATTGATGCTGCTGACATTTTCTTTTTATGACACAAAATACTTAAAAACTGTTTTATTTGCCGCAATGCAATTGTAACTCAACAAAAAACCAACAACATTAATTCAACATTCTCTTTATCGCCGCCACCAATTTGATTTGCAAAAAAACAGAAAAAAAAGTTGTTTTAATAGAAATTATTTAACTTTCTAAAACCACTAAAACTTTACGTTCCAATAATTTTGTAACTGTTTCTGTATTTTTTTGCTGCCAGCACTGCTGCCGCTTCGGCTATTTATTGGCATTTTCCTATGCCACATAGCCAGTTTGCCAGTCAGCCGGTTTCTTAAACTTGAATGTATTTGAGATTACAAGAAAAATTCATTGCAAACAAGAAGAAGCAGAAACAGAAGAAGAAGAATATACACAATAACTGTAATTGTAATTGTAATTGCATTTTCATTACAAAAATAAAATTCATTTATTAACACTCAATCGATTACGTTGTTGTATCTTGTTACCACTTAAAGTGAATGTTTGTTTCTCTGTTTTGTTTTGTTTATTACATACAGACTTCCATCCACGAATGAAGACAACTACGAGAGTGATGATAACAATGAGGAAACTATACCACCGCACTGCCACATTACCATTAGATGTACACGAGAAATAGCCGGTTTTAATGGACTGGGTGAAGCTGTGCGTCGTTTAGATTTCCGCAGTTCGGTACGTGATCGTCGACGTTTCCATTATATTTGTGCTCTGCTGCGCCTGCTGGTGGCGCATAAAGGCATTGCCAACTTATCGGGCAGTGCACAGAAGCAATTGCTGCAAATGGTCGAAGAAGTGGCATCGCATGGTAAGTTGTTACCACAACAGTGTAATATTGTTGTAATAATGAATGGAAATTGCTGGAATTTTTATATGCCAAATTTAAAGAAATGCTTCCTGACATATTTTTAATTTTTATTTCCGTTTTCTCTATTTCAATACAATACAACACAACACACATGCACACAACAGTTAGTGATAGCCAACAACATTTAAATGTTTTACGTGGCTTGTCACTACAATTGCAACATATTGTCTATCAGGAGAATCAAAAATGTTGGGGTAAACCATTGGGCAGCTCAAATCTCTGGCAGGAACATGTTGAAACGATTAAACGCATACAACAGGTGGCCAGTCAAATTGAAATTAGAGAGGTAAGTATGCTGCTGCTGTACGTACAGTGCTGGCCTTATAATTAGAAACAACTTAGCAGCATGCATGTTTGTTAATTTGTTTTACGGTTTTCACTGTATACCTGGGCTCAAAGGCTTTGTTTGGAGGACGTCTTACATACGTTTTTCCATCAAATTGGGACAAATTAAACTTAGATTCGTCACTCCAGAGAACTCTGTTCCAGAAACATCGTTTCTAATTATAAGGCCACCATTGTATATGAATGATTTCCTAACAGATATGAAGCATAAAACGAATAAGGTGTATAAAGCAGTTGGGTTTCGATTAAATGTGTAGCCCATGCGCAAATCTTTCTCCGGCTTAAGGGAAGGAAATCAATTATTTCAATTATTTTGGGATATAATTTTAGGACAAATGGCTTTTGAATCAGGCCAGGTTAGATACGAAGTACTAGCAAAGGTCAAAGCCGTACTTTCTCACTTGTGTTCGAGAAATGACCCGACCCCATTCTGTAGCCATATGGCCAATTGTGTTAGCCTTTGTGAGGTTAGCCCCCTTGTCATGATCCGTTAGTGGTGGGTTTGAACCATTCGGATGAAACCGGCCATTTCTCTTTCATAGTCCCAGTTAATGAGCCAATGCTTGCGAGATATTTGATAAGGCCATCTAAGGGTTAACTCAATAGTTTTTTAGGTCTTCAGTGTTGGACAGAGTCACTGTACCTCTGCTTGCTGCTTGTTTCCATTTCAGAAGTTAGAAGGAAGCGCAAGTTTGCAATATTTTTGAGATTTTGAAAGAAGTAATTTCTGTCTACCTTCCTCCAATGTCGGACAGAAGGCGCTGTTTAATTGTGCTCCTACAGGAGTCATATCCTGTCAGTTTCAAAGAACAAGACCCGTAATAGCTTCGTTTAATAGTTGCAATTGGTAGTTACCAAAATCTTTTTTAATTTCCTACATTTACTGCTCTAATGAGATATCGAACTTACGAAGGCTGGGCACTGACATAAAAAGTATTCTATCATTTCGATGTTCTCCCCGCAGGCCTTGCATTCATCATTATCTACTAAGCTTATAAGTTTCGGATGCACATGCAAGGGAATGTACGAATGTAAGAATGCCTATCAAGCAGATTATATTGCCATTTCATCTATTTTTGTAACGGCATTGCTATAAGTTAGCATAAGAAATAGATTCTTTCGGAATTTAAAAATTAAAACGAATTTCTGTTACTTAGGTTAGGTTAGGTTAGAGGACGTGTACTTGTCAATTAAGACAAGTACAGTACCCGGAGGTCGAATTGACCCATTGTACAACGTCATAGTTTCTCACACCACTTATGTTGTGTGCGTTAATTTTATACATGAGTGGTGGGACCTACAGTTTAAAGTCGACTCCGAACGACAGATTTTTGAGAAACTTTTTCATGGCAATTTTATTTACTCTCCGATTTTTAGCCAGAAATCTGCTGAGAGGAAATCGCCGAAGAAATACTTTTTTGTATTTTGTCTTGATGTCTGGCCTGGGGCTCGAACCCTGGCTTTACGTCTAATAAGCCAACACACTACCTACTAGACTACGGCGACTTCTTTCTGTTACTTAAGACTGATGTAATTTTAAATAATTTTTCGTTTTCATTTGTTTAGCCTGGTCCAGAAATACGTCCAAAATTGCATGATTTACCCGAAGAGTGTGTAAGAGAAATCATATTGCGCATTGCCGATCACAGGGATTTGGAGGTGATGGATGACAACAATTAAAAAACAAAAAATTAAAATTAAATTAAAATTGAAATAATATTGTATTTTTTAGGCCTCTGCTGATGCCTGGCAGATCATGTCGAATTTGGTTAACGAACAGCGTATTTGGAGGGAGCTGATACGTTTTCATTTCAATCAAAATCAAATCGATTCTATATTAGAACTAAACAAACTGAAACATTTGACTGACGTCAAGGATGGTAAGAAGTTCTATCATCAGTTGAGACGTACCTATGGCCTAAATGATGATTATCAATTTGCCGAAATCTTATCATTGTGTCGCTATTGTTGCTGTTTATTTTGGCCATCCGATGGTCATCCCTGTATTGTTGATCAGAGTCCGGACTATAAACAAAGACTAGAAGAGGCTGGCGGTCAATTGGCTCTTACGCAGCCAGTACCACCGGCACAATTTTTAAAATTTTTCTCCTTGTAAATTTATGCATTAAATTTAAATTGTATTTTGTTTTGGTTTTTGTTTTCTGTTTTTTTTTTTCAATTTAATTTATTCAAAACCAACAACAAACACACAACAAAACTACGAAGTGATTTTATTATTTATAAAACAAAAAATATTAAAAACAAAAAGCTAAAAGGTGATAAAACATAGAAATCAATAACAATTAAATAGAACAGAACTAAAAGTATATAGAGAAAGGATAGAAAAAAAATAGAGAAATAAATAAATATTTAATGAAGTGCTTTGAAAACTTAACCTACAAATTCACTCACTGCTGCACAGTCTTGGTCTTGTTTATTTTAGATTTTGTTTTCCTTTGTTTTTTTTTTCTATTGGAAACTGTGAAACCTTTAAATGTTTTTTATATAAAGTGCTTGTAATTATTGTATCTTTAAAAGAAAAACGAAATGGAAATTGTTGCAAGAAACTATTTCATTATTATAATTGTAAAAAACTTAAGCAATTATAATTTAATGGAATTTAATTTTAAGTGATATTATGTAAAAAAGAAAGTATGTGTTAAGAAATCTCATTATCATTATCATTTGCAATAATTATTTTGTGTTTATATATACGAAGCTTAAAAACAATTATTTTATTATTATATTGTATGCTTGTATTTATATTTTGTCTTTATAAAAAATATTTCTCAAAGTTTTTTATTAAGCCTTGCTAGCACCGATCAAATTTTTGTAAAAGTTATTTCAAATATTTGCTTTTAAATTCTCTCTGATTGCCGTCTACATTTGGCATTATACTGAATAAGATATGTATGTCGCCGTAGTCTAGTAGGTAGTGTGTTGGTTTATTAGATATAAGGTCACGGTTCAAACCCCAGATTTCTGGCAAAAACTCTGAGAGCAAATAAAATTACCATGAAAAGTTTCTCAAAAAATCTGATAATAATCCTGTCCGAAGGGAAGTCGCCGTAGTCTACTAGATAGTGTGTTGGCTTATTAGACGTAAAAATAAAAAATACAAATACAAAATACAATACATCAAAAAATAAAAAATACAAAAAGTATTTCATCGGCGACTTCCTCTCAGCAGATTTCTGGCAAAAACTCTGAGAGGAAATAAAATTGTCATGAAAAAATCTGTCGTTCGGAGACCTTAAGCTAGGACCTACAGCTTTTACACTCATGTATAAAATTAACACACACAACATTGCCATGAAAAGTTTCTCAAAAATCTGTCGTTCGGAGTCGACTTTAAACTGTAGGTCCCGCCACTCATGTATACAATTGACACACACAACATAAGTGGTGTGAGAAACTAGGTCGTAATCCTGACTGAAGGGTTGTAATGACCAATTATGTATGTATGTAGGTCCTCCTATGTGGGCTTCCACTTGTATACATAAAAGCCAGTGCAGAATATAACCTCAAATTCGGGGAAAAATAATTACAAAACATATGGCCCATGTTGAAATATTGCAAATACATATCGACGTACACTTAGAACGTTTTTAATGTTCTTGCATTTTTAAATTCTACGTTCTCTAACTTAAATACTGTCAAAATTTGGTTAAGATCCGCCGATCCGTTCCGAAGTTATAGGGAAAAATCTTCTTAGAATACGCATATAGTCGTATGTCGCGTGAAAACTTTGAGAGCTCATAACTTAAAACACACTTTTTCGACTTAGAATGTTATAGAACGGAGGCATCGATATTACAGTATGACTGCCTTCCAAAATGTATCAATACAAAGTTTGTATACAGTTCTACAACGGCATATAAATTTTGTACATATGCAAAGTTATCAAACAATGCATCAACTATAAATCCGATGCCTGATTGTTTATTGACTACGTTAAAAGTACACATTGACGATGTTTTGAGATGGTATACATTGTAAACATTTTGTACAGCGGCTTTAATGAAACACTATACTTTGTTCAAACACAAAGCAACTAACATTTTGGAAGTCAGTCTATGTATACATAATACAGTATGTATGTAACAACAACTGTAATTTAGTTTAATCACTAATATGTTCATATAAAAATTTTGATCATGTACGACACGTGAAATATTATTTCCCTTCAAAGCCAAAAAAAAGCCTGTACATTTCTGAGAATTTTTCTTTTGTTTACATTGGAAACTTCCATGTATAATGACTGCCAGTGCCTTGTGTATGGTGTAAAGCAGAATAATTTCCTTCTAAATATTGGCACTTTTTGGTTACTTTACAATGCTTTTGTATTGCTAGTTGGAGACAGTGTTTCTATTTCCAAGGCCATAGAATTTCAGTTGTGATTTCCTTGATAGCCCTTAAACTAAATTTAGATTTCTTATGGAGCTTTTTAATTCATTCTTTTATTATTTAGTTAAGCACTTTTATAATTTAATATTCTTAATATAATTGTGTTTTATTTTCAATATTACTATGTACATCAGAAAACAAAAAAAATTATGAAAATAAAAGTATGTGATGTTAAACAGAAATTATAAAATAAAATATATTTTAGTCATAAGTATTGATTATTTGAAGAAAAATGAATAAAAAAGAAAAAATAAACGAAAAATTAAATAAAAACCCCCGACCAGTTTGAAACTTAAAGTGAAACTAAAGCATAATAAGGATAAGCAAGGATACAGAAAGAGTTTAAAAATATTTAAGGATAATGAAACAGGAAAGCTCGTTAACTTTTAAGCCTCTAATGTTAAACTATTACTAATAATTATAAAGAAATACACAAAATATATAAAAGTTAAAAAAAAAA